>CM031937.1:6451193-7736990 GCA_018703725.1 Brassica juncea
AGCTTTCGTGAGTGTTGGCGCATCCGGGATTTGCTTTTCGATGTGTAATCGCTTAGTGGACACTAGATCCGTTGTGTGTGGCCGTTTCGGCGGATTTTGAAAAAAGTCGTAAAAAGTTTCGAAAATTTTTAGAGTCTTCGAATTTGTGGGAGTATACGAGTATACGTACCACTCCCCCTCCCTTTTTTAAATTGGGGGGATGCTGAATCCGCCGATTGGCGAGTGCCTACGTACCCTTGTCTAGGGATCAAGCCATCTCGTAGTTCGTTTGTACCACGTTTTATCGTTTAGTGGTAGTATTTTTTGAGGTGCATCGCATTCCAAGTTCTCGGGATTTTGACGTCTTGCATGTTTGCGATTTGGTATGAGCCTGGTCGGACTACTTTTATGATTTTGTACGGTCCTTCCCAGTTTGCTCCCAGTTTTCCTGCGTTTCGTTCGGCAGTGTTTTGGAAGACTTTGCGTAAGACTAAGTCGCCTTCTTTTAACCTGCGATGGCGTACGTTTGAGTTGTAGTACCTTGCGGCAGCGTGCTGGTAATTCTGGATTCGAATGAGTGCCTGGTCGCGGCGCTCATTGACGAGATCGAGATTGTCCAGCATCATAGCGTCGTTTAACTCCTCTCTTTCGGGGAGGAATCTTCTCCGTACTCCGGGGAATTCTACTTCCGCGGGGATCATACATTCCGTTCCGTAAACGAGGGCGAATGGAGTTTCTCCCGTAGCCCGTCTTGGGGTTGTACGATGCGACCAAAGAACTCCTTCGAGCTCCTCTGCCCATCGCCCCTTTTTGGCGTCTAGGCGTTTCTTGAGTCCGACAACGACGGTTTTGTTGATAGTTTCTTGCCTGTCCGTTGCATTGCGGATATCTGGGAGTTGACTTTGTAAGTCGTATTTTCCATTTTTCGCAGAATGCTTCAAATCGAGTAGAGATAATTGAGATCCATTATCTGTTACGATTTCGTACGGGACCCCATGTCTAGTTATGATATGTTTCCAGACGAAGTTCTCGACTTGTGTGTCCTTGATACTTGCGTAGGATTCTGCTTCTACCCATTTGGAAAAGAAATCCGTAAGGACTAGGAGGAAGCGCTTTTGTTTTGATGGGTGCATAGGTCCGACGATGTCCATGGACCATCGCATGAAAGGATAGGGGGACGAGATTGAGGAGAGGATCTCCGCGGGTTGATGGATTGTTGGAGCATGCCTTTGGCATTTTTCGCACTTCCGGGCGAATTTCTCGCAGTCCTTTACCATGGTTGGCCAATAATAACCGTGGCGTTTGATTTTAACTGCGAGAGATCTTCCGCAAGAATGATTTCCGCATGATCCAGAGTGGACCTCCTTCATGATTCTTCTTGCTCTTTCCCCTTCTGCGCATGCCATGAGAGGACCAGAGAAACACCACTTATAAATTTCTCCCTCTATCGTGACGTACCGTGCCGCTTGGGTTTTTACTTTACGAGCCGCCCATTTTTCGGCGGGTAAGGTTCCATTCACGATATAGGCTCGGATTGGTTCTAACCAAGGGCTGTCGCAGCCATACTCGGTTAGGTTCATATCCGCTTCCGGCTGATCCTCGACTTCTTCCGCATCTTCGATCTCGTCCTGGATTAGATTGACGACCACTGGTGGTCCGATGCTCGGATGCTCGATGAATTCGACTGGGATTACTCTTTGGAGCCCCGGATCTGAGCTTGAGGCGAGGGCAGCCAAGGCGTCGGCCTGGACGTTTTCCGAGCAAGGAATTCTGGTCAGGGCGAACTGGTCGAAATTTCGAGCCAGTTCTTGGACGAGTTTTAGATATGCGTCCATCCTTTCGTCTCTTGCCTCATATTCTCCGCTGTATTGATTGGCGACTAACTGAGAATCGCAGTAGTCGTGAATATTACGGATTTTTAACCCATGGGCCAGCCGCAAGCCTGCGACGAGAGCTTCGTATTCTGCCTCATTGTTTGAAGCATGAAAAGCCAATCGGAAAGACTGTTCTAGGATTTCCCCGTTAGGAGAGGTGAGCCGTATTCCGATTCCGGATCCTTGTTTGGACGAGGATCCGTCGACGTGGAGGACCCAAGTTGAGTTTGGTTCCTCGTTAGTCATGTTTCTAGTGGGTAACTCTACCAAGAAATCCGCTAGTACTTGGGACTTTGCACACGTCCTTGGGCGGTATTCGACGTCGTACTCACTCAGTTCGATTGCCCATTTTGCGAGTCTACCGGATTGACTTGGACTATGCAGGATTATCCGCACCGGGAACGTGGTGAGAACCACTATAGCGTGAGACTGGAAGTATGGTCTTAGTTTTCTTGCCGAGGTTATGACAGCGAATGCTAATTTTTCCATTAGAGGGTATCGAGTTTCCGCATCCAGTAACGTCTTGCTTACGTAAAAGATTGGTTTTTGTTCGCCGCGTTCTTCTCGTATCAAGACACCACTGACCGCCGTTGCGGAAACTGCGATATAGAGAAAAAGAGGTTCACCTTCCACCGGTTTTGCGAGGACTGGTGGAGTGGCCAGGTAATGTTTTCAATTGCTGGAAAGCTTTTTCACATTGCTCGGACCATTCGAACTTATTGTTTCCCTTCAATGTCTCGTAAAACGGTAGGCACTTATCCGTGGAGCGTGAGATGAAGCGGTTCAAAGCCGCGACTCTTCCGGTTAGCCTCTGGACTTCTCGTTTGGTTCTCGGGGAGGCCATTTCTATCAGTGCGTCGATTTGTTTTGGGTTGGCCTCGATTCCGCGATACGTTACGAGGTATCCGAGGAATTCTCCCGATGCCACTGCGAATCTACATTTTGCCGGGTTGAGTTTCATGTTATGCTGGTTGAGTCGTGCAAAAACATTCCTCTAGGTGGGCTATATGATCGTGTTCGTCAAGAGATTTTACGAGCATATCATCGATGTATACTTCCATAGTTTTGCCGAGTTGTTCGGCAAACATTTTGTTGACGAGTCGCTGATATGTTGTACCTGCGTTTTTAAGACCGAAAGGCATTACCTTATAGCAATACGTTCCGCGGTCTGTGATGAACGCAGTTTTTTCGCGGTCGTCGGGATTCATCATGATCTGATTGTATCCGGAAAAAGCGTCCATGAATGACAGAAGCTTGTTTCCCGCGGTTGCTTCGACCAGTCGGTCAATGTGTGGGAGCGGGAAGCAATCCTTTGGACAGGCTTTATTCAGATCCGTGAAATCGACACAGACCCGCCATTTGCCATTTTTCTTTTTTACCACGACGGGGTTGGCGAGCCAGTCCGGATACCTGACTTCTGTTATCGACCCTACTTTGAGGAGTCTTTCGACTTCCTCATTGACTGCGTGGCACGCTCAGGTCCCAACTTTCGTCTCTTTTGTTTTACGGGTTTGTGAGTTGGGTCGATATTAAGTTCGTGACATGTTACGCTAATGTCGATTCCCGGCATATCCTCCGCAGCCCACGCGAACGTACTGAGGTTCTTTTTGAGGCACGCGATGAGCTCTGCTTTCATTGGTTCGCGGAGGTTAGCTCCGATCTCGACACACTGTTCCGGGAAAGAATCGTCGAGACAGATCGAGACCACCGGTTCGCGGTTTGGTTCACGCTTCCCTTCCAGGGCCTCAGCTCTTTGGGACTGGCAGAAGGTTTCCGGCGAGTTGTGAATCGTTTGCTTTTTCCGAGAGGTTTTGATTTCAGAGTTTTTCCGTTTTAGTTCGGTAGCGAGGTAGATCTGCGCTGCTCCGTGACTACCATGTATTGTCTCGACCCCGAAAGGCGTTGGGAACTTGAGGCATAGGTGGAATGTCGATGGGATCGCTCTCATGGAGTTTAGCCAGGGAGTTCCAACTATCGCGTTGTAGGATGTTGGACTATCGATCACCAGGAATTCCGTTTTTTTTGGCGACGCTCCCGGCTTTGACCAGGAGGTTAGTTGAGCCGAGGGTCATAATTTCTCCCGAGAGTCCGAATACTGGGCTGGGGTCATCCGTAAGGATGTCTAGGTCGACACCCTTCCTCTCGAGGGTGCTTTTGTAGATTATATTGGCTGAGCACCCGGTGTCGACCAATACCCTTGCTACGTCAATGTCCTGGATCGTGAGTTCTATTACGAGGATATCGTTGTGAGGTTTGACCGTACGGGCCGTTGCTCGATCCTCGAAAGATACGATGTTGCGGGCTGACGAAGAAGTCATACTGAACTTTGATCGATCGGTGGTTTTCGAGTTAGAGAATCCGTCCCCCCCTCCTTCTAGCGCCAAACTGTGGGAACCGAAATTTACACCGTCAATTTCCGATAAAGATTTGTGGAGGAAAACCGAGTTAACCCGATCTTCCTTGAAGGTCCGGATTCTCTGCGTTGCCACACGAAATCGATAAAGTTCAATAGATAAAAATAAGAGTTTGAAATATTTGCCCGGAGGCGTTTTATTAGATAAGAGAAACGAGTACAAGGATTCTCCGAAAGACAAAGAGAGTTGCGATTTAAAGAAGAAGATAGAGTCGCAGGCAGCCAAACGTCCTAAGCCTTCCTCCGCTAGTCTAACCACCTAAACCCTAGTTTTTCTAAGCTAGCAGGATGCTCTAAGTCTAATTCTCGGATTTTCGGGATGCCTTTCTCTTCTGCTCTTGCTCTCCTTATATACCCACTTCTAGGTCGGTTTGCCTTAGGGTAATGGGCCTCGCCTTTGGGCCCAAGCTTATCTCTTCCGGAAATGTTCCATTTTCGTCGGTCTTCGTAATTATCTCCGAGTTTTCCGCTATCTTTCGATGACTTGATGTTTATCCGATGTTTCGGGAAATCGGATAAACCGCCATAGCCTGATTGGACCAAACTCACGAGGGCTGATCCGAACAAGCTAAGGCGGGATCGAACCGGCACGATAGGACCGAGACCGGGACGAGGGAACGAGGACCGACGCAAGGGGCAAAAGAGTAAGAAGCGGGGTGAAGAAAGGAGATAAAGGAACGGCTGGATGAAGAAGGAGCTAGGCAGGCCCGCGTGACGGGTGCCGACGGAGCACAGGACAGGGTGCAGCGGACGACAGGCCAGGCCGCGTCCGCATGCCGCCGGCGACGGACGGGGTGACCGACGGCGCAAGGCCAGACCGCGGCCCGCGTGCCGCCGGCGCCAAGGACGGGGGCAGCAGGAGAAAGGAAGAAAGAGTAAAGAGTGGAACGAAGGAAAGAAAAGGAAAGGAAGGGGGAAGAACGGAGAAAGGGAAGGAAAGAGTGAAAGAGGGAAAGAAGGGAAAGGAGGGGTGAAGAAGGGAGAAAGGAAGGAAAGAGGGGATAGGGTGAAGAAGGAGAAAGGAAAGTAAGAGGAAAGTGGGCAGCAAGAAGGAGAAAAGTAAGGGCGCGGGGAAGAAGGAGAAAGGAAAAAAAGAGTAAAGACAGGGAAGAAGGAGGGGGGTGGGAAAGGCGAAGGGAACCAGTCGCGTGCCCGCGAGGCCGCTGCGCGTGCGGCCAGGCCAGCCCGGTGCGCGGCGGCGCCAGGCGGCGGTGCCGCCGGTGGTGCCAGGGCAGGCCCGCGTCCCGCGTGCCACCGGCGCCAGGCCGGGTACCGCCGGCGCCAGGCCGTCTCGCCGTCTGTGGGTTTTTTCGTTGTTCAATCTTTCCCTCGTCAGTCATTTGCGGGAAATCTTTTGAGTTTCGGGAAGGTCCTTAGCTGTAGATTTCGAGATAACCGTTTTTTACCCCAACAACAGCAAGTTCTTGAAGGATGCTGTGGCTGCCAAGAAGAAGGAAATGGAAGGCATGATGGTTCTTACTCATGAGTGCAGTGCCATTATCCAGAGATTGACAATCCCTAAGAAGCTAGAGGATCCAGGCTGCTTTACCCTACCATGTGCCATTGGTCCTTGGATGTTTGAGAGATGTCTATGTGATTTGGGAGCTAGTGTCAGTCTCATGCCTCTATCTGTTGCCAAGAAGCTTGGTTTCAGCCAATACAAGAAGTGCAAACTCTCTTTGGTGCTTGCTGATCGCTCAGTTAAATTCCCCATTGGTATCCTTGAAGACCTCCTGTGATGGTGGGAAATTGTGAAATTCCTACTGATTTTGTTGTTCTTGAGATGGATGAAGAAGCTAGAGACCCCTTGATCCTTTGAAGACCATTCTTAGCCACCGCAGGAGCCCTTATCAATGTGAAGGAAGGGAAGATTGATCTTCATTTGGGGAAAGAGCACACTCTCCATTTTGATATCAATGAGGTAATGAAGAGGTCAACTGTGCAAGGCCAAGTGTTTTACATAGAGGAGATGGAAGCTCTTGCTGATGAGCTCCTTGAGGAATTGGCACTTGGAGAGTTGGCAATAGGGGACCCTTTGCAGCATGCTTTGACAGTGGATAAAGAGGTCCAAGTGGTTGAGAACCAAGAGAGTGATGCTATTGTGACCATGCTGGATTCTCGCAAGAAGATTGAGGATAAAGGCCAGTATGAGGAGCTCAAACAAGAGGTGCACCAAGCTGTTTCAGCCACTCAACAAGAGGACACCCAACAAGATGATTGGAGTGAGCTCAAGGCACCAAAAGTGGAGCTGAAACCTCTTCCCCATGGTGTAAGGTACGCATTTCTAGGCCCTAATGAGTCATATCCTGTCATTGTGAGTAGTGAACTTACTGAACTTGAGCTTTTCTCAACTTTTAAATGCACTTAAAAAGTTTAGAAAGGCAATTGGATACTCACTAGATGATATTAAGGGGATATCACGTTCTTTGTGCATGCATAGGATACATCTAGAGGATGAATCAATGACTTCTATAGAGCATAAAAGAAGGTTGAATCCTAACCTGAAGGATGTTGTAAAGAAGGAGATTCTTAAGCTCGTAGATGCTGGTGTTATCTACCCTATTTCAGATTCTAAATGGGTATCTCCTGTGCATGTAGTTCCAAAGAAAGGTGGTATCACTGTGGTTAAAAATGACAAGGATGAATTGATACCAACTACAACCATAACTGGCCATAGGATGTGTATTGATTATAGAAAGCTCAACTCTGCATCAAAAAAGGATCATTTTCCATTGCCATTCATTGATCAAATGCTTGAGAGACTTGCAAACCATCCTTTCTATTGTTTTCTTGATGGGTATTTAGGGTTCTTCCAAATCCCCATACATCCCAATGATCAAGAGAAGAAAACATTCACATGCCCCTATGGCACCTTTGCTTATCGAAGGATGCCATTTGGGTTATGTAATGCTCCAGCAACCTTTCAAAGGTGCATGATGTCTATCTTCTCGGATCTCATTGAGGATATAGTGGAGGTATTCATGGATGATTTCTCTGTCTACGGATCTTCGTTTTCTGCTTGTTTGTCCAACTTGTGCAGGGTCCTACAGAGATGTGAAGATACCAACCTAGTGCTGCAATTGGGAGAAGTGTCACTGCATTGGTCAGAGGGGGATTGTGCCTTGGACACAGATTCAGAAAAGGCATTGTAAGTGACAAGGCTAAGATGTGAGGTGATGGTCAGCTGTCCACCACAAAGACAGTGAAGACATTCAGGAGTGTGGGGTCAAAAACGGTTTATCTCGAAACTACGGGCCAAAAATCCTTCCAAATAAGCTATCCCGCTAACGAACGACTACGCGGGGGAAAGATCGAGCAACGTAAACCCACGACGACAAGACGGCCTGGCACGCCGGCGACCGGGAGGAGAGCGATACTGGGAAGGAGGCAGCCCGAGTAAGCGGCCGGCCGTGGCGGGCGGCACGCGGGACGCGGGCTTGCCTGGCGCCGGCGGCAACCCGCTGCCTGGCGGGTCGCACCCCCCTGCTGGGAAGAAAAGTACTCGGCGAGGATGCCGACTAGGGAACTTCGTGGGAATTGCATGCGGAACAGTTACTCCGAGGCTATCGTGCCTGCCGGCAGGCGGCACCCGGCCTGGCACCGGTGGCACCCCGGCCTGGCGCCGGCGGCACCCCGGCCTGGCGCCGGCGGCACCCAACACGCGGGCCGGCCTGGCGCCGGCGGCACCCTGGTCTGGCGCCGGTCCACGGCCCTCGTCCTGGTCTCGGTCCCGTTGTGCTCGGTCTGATCCCATCTTAGCTTGTTCGGATCAACACTCGTGAGTTTAATACAATCGAGGCTACGGAATAACATCTTTCGATTCGGTTGGAATCATCCTCGATGTTTTACGATAGAAACTGGAGGGATTGGATTTCTCGTGGAAGAAATCGTATCAAACGTTTAACGACTTAAGACAAGTCCACAGACTTACTTACGATTTTCCAGAATTCAGTCCCAATCAGGCTATGGCGGTTTATCCGATTTCCCGAAACATCGGATAAACATCAAGTCATCGAAAGATAGCGGAAAACTCGGAGATAATTACGAAGACCGACGAAAATGGAACATTTCCGGAGGAGATAAGCTTGGGCCCAAAGGCGAGGCCCATCATCCTAAAGCAAACCGACCTAGGAGTGGGTATATAAGGAGAGCAAGAGCAGAGGAGAAGGGCATCCCGAAAATCCGAGAATTAGACTTAGAGCATCCTGCTAGCTTAGAAAAACTAGGGTTTAGGTGGTTAGACTAGCGGAGCAAGGCTTAGGACGTTTGGCTGCCTGCGACTCTATCTTTTTCTTTAAATCGCAAATCTCTTCGTCTTTCGGAGAATCCTTGTACTCGTTTCTTTTACCTAATAAAACGCCTTCGGGCAAATATTTCAATTCTCATTTTTTGTCTTCTGTTTACTTTATCGATTTCGTGTGGCAACGCAGAGAATCCAGATCTTCAAGGAAAGACGGGTTTACTTGGCTTTCCTCCGCAATCAAAACTTTATTGGAAATTGACGGTGTGTATTTCGGTTCCCACAGTTTGGCGCTAGAAGGAGGGGGGGACGGATTCTCTAACTCGAAAACCACCAATCGATCGAAGTTCAGTATGACTTCTTCGTCAGCCCGCAACATCGTATCTTTCGAGGATCGAGCAACGGCCCGTACGGTCAAACCTCACAACGATCTCCTCGTAATAGAACTCACGATCCAGGATATTGACGTAGCAAGGGTATTAGTCGACACCGGATGCTCGGCCAATATTATCTACAAAAGCACCCTCGAGAGGATGGGCGTCGATCTAAGCATCCTTACAGATGACCCCAGCCCAGTATTCGGACTCTCGGGAGAAATTATGACCCTCGGCTCGACTAACCTCCTAGTCAAAGCCGGGAGCGTCGCCAAAAACACGGAATTCCTGGTGATCAATGGTCCAACATCCTACAATGCGATAGTTGGAACTCCCTGGCTAAACTCCATGAGAGCGATCCCATCAAAATTCCACCTATGCCTTAAGTTCCCAACGCCTTTCGGGGTCCAGACGATACATGGTAGTCACGGAGCAGCGCAGATCTACCTCGCTACCGAACTAAAACGGAAAAACTCCGAAATCGAGACCTCTCGGAAAAAGCAAACGATTCACGACTCGCCGGAAACCTTCTGGCAGTCCCAAAGAGCTGAGGCCCTGGAAGGGAAGCGTGAACCAACCTGCGAACCGGTGGTCTCAGTTTATCTCGACGATTCTTTTCCGGAACGGTGTGTCGAGATCGGAGCTAACCTCCGCGAACCAATGAAAGCAGAGCTCATCGCATGCCTTAAAAAGAATCTCAGTACGTTCGCATGGGCCGCGGAGGATATGCCGGGAATCGACATTAGCGTAACATGTCACGAACTTAACATCGACCCAACTCATAAACCCGTAAAACAAAAGAGACGAAAGCTGGGACCTGAGCGTGCCACCGCAGTCAATGAGGAAGTCGAAAGACTCCTCAAAGTAGGGTCGATAACAGAAGTCAGGTATCCGGACTGGCTTGCCAACCCTGTCGTGGTAAAAAAGAAAAACGGCAAGTGGCGAGTCTGTGTCGATTTCACGGATCTGAATAAAGCCTGTCCAAAGGATTGCTTCCCGCTCCCACACATCGACCGACTGGTCGAAGCAACCGCGGGAAACAAGCTGCTGTCATTCATGGACGCTTTTTCCGGATACAATCAGATCATGATGAATCCCGACGACCGCGAAAAAACTGCATTCATCACAGACCGCAGAACGTATTGCTACAAAGTAATGCCTTTCAGTGACTCGTCAACAAAATGTTTGCCGAGCAACTAGGAAAAACTATGGAAGTATACATCGATGATATGCTCGTAAAATCTCTTGACGAACACGATCATATAGCTCACCTAGAGGAATGTTTTGCACGACTTAACCAGCATAACATGAAACTCAACCCAGCAAAATGTAGATTCGCGGTGGCATCGGGAGAATTCCTCGGGTACCTCGTAACGTATCGCGGAATCGAGGCCAACCCTAGAAAAATCGACGCACTGATAGAGATGGCCTCCCCGAGAACCAAGCGAGAAGTCCAGAGGCTAACCGGAAGAGTCGCGGCTTTGAACCGTTTCATCTCGCGCTCCACGGATAAGTGCCTACCGTTTTACGAAACATTGAAGGGAAACAAGAAGTTCGAATGGTCCGAGCAATGTGAAAAAGCTTTCCAACAATTGAAACATTACCTGGCCACTCCACCAGTCCTCGCAAAACCGGTGGAAGGTGAACCTCTTTTCCTCTATATCGCAGTTTCCGCAACGGCGGTCAGTGGCGTCTTAATACGAGAAGAACGCGGCGAACAAAAACCAATCTTTTACGTAAGCAAGACGTTACTGGATGCGGAAACTCGATACCCTCTAATGGAAAAATTAGCATTCGCCGTCATAACCTCGGCAAGAAAACTAAGACCGTACTTCCAGTCCCATGCTATAGTGGTTCTCACCACATTCCCGCTGCGGATAATCCTGCATAGTCCGAGTCAATCCGGTAGGCTCGCCAAATGGGCAATCGAACTGAGTGAATACGACGTCAAATATCGCCCAAGGACGTGTGCAAAGTCCCAAGTACTTGCGGATTTCTTGGTAGAGTTACCCACTAGAAACATGACTAACGAAGAACCAAACTCAACTTGGGTCCTCCACGTCGACGGATCTTCATCCAAGCAAGGATCCGGAATCGGAATACGGCTCACCTCTCCTAACGGGGAAATCCTAGAACAGTCTTTCCGATTGGCTTTTCATGCTTCAAACAATGAGGCAGAATACGAAGCACTCATCGCAGGCTTGCGGCTGGCCCATGGGTTAAAAATCCGTAATATTCACGCTTACTGCGATTCTCAGTTAGTCGCCAATCAATACAGCGGAGAATATGAGGCAAGAGACGAAAGGATGGACGCATATCTAAAACTCGTCCAAGAAATGGCTCGAAATTTTGACCAGTTCGCCCTGACCAGAATTCCGCGCTCGGAAAACGTCCAGGCCGACGCCTTGGCTGCCCTCGCCTCAAGCTCAGATCCAGGGCTCCAAAGAGTAATCCCGGTCGAATTCATCGAGCATCCGAGCATCGGACCACCAGTGGTCGTCAATCTAATCCGGGACGAGATTGAAGATGCGGAAGAAGTCGAAGATCAACCAGAAGCGGATGTGAACCCGACCGAGTATGGCTGCGACAGCCCCTGGTTAGAACCAATCCGAGCCTATATCGTGAATGGAACCTTGCCCGCCGAAAAATGGGCGGCTCGTAAAGTAAAAACCCAAGCGGCACGGTACGTCACGATAGAGGGAGAAATTTATAAGTGGTGTTTCTCTGGTCCTCTCATGGCATGCGCAGAAGGGGAAAGAGCGAGAAGAATCATGAAGGAGGTCCATTCTGGATCGTGCGGAAATCATTCTGGCGGAAGATCTCTCGCGGTCAAAATCAAACGCCACGGTTATTATTGGCCAACCATGGTAAAAGACTGCGAGAAATTCGCCCGGAAGTGCGAGAAATGCCAAAGGCATGCTCTAACAATCCATCAACCCGCAGAGATCCTCTCCTCAATCTCGTCCCCCTATCCTTTCATGCGATGGTCCATGGACATCGTCGGACCTATGCACCCATCAAAACAAAAGCGCTTCCTCCTAGTCCTTACGGATTTCTTTTCCAAATGGGTAGAAGCAGAATCCTACGCAAGTATCAAAGACACACAAGTCGAGAACTTCGTCTGGAAACATATCATAACTAGACATGGGGTCCCGTACGAAATCGTAACAGATAATGGATCTCAATTTATCTCCACTCGATTCGAAGCATTCTGCGAAAAATGGAAAATACGACTTACAAAGTCAACTCCCAGATATCCGCAGTGCAACGGACAGGCAGAAACCATCAACAAAACCGTCCTTGACGGACTCAAGAAACGCCTAGACGCCAAGAAGGGGCGATGGGCAGAGGAGCTCGAAGGAGTTCTTTGGTCGCATCGTACAACCCCAAGACGGGCTACGGGTGAAACTCCATTCGCCCTCGTTTACGGAACGGAATGTATGATCCCCGCGGAAGTAGAATTCCCCGGAGTACGGAGAAGATTCCTCCCCGAAAGAGAGGATGTAAACGACGCTATGATGCTGGACAATCTCGATCTCATCAATGAGCGCCGCGACCAGGCACTCATTTGAATCCAGAATTACCAGCACGCTGCCGCAAAGTACTACAACTCAAACGTACGCCATCGCAGGTTCAAAGAAGGCGATTTAGTCTTACGCAAAGTCTTCCAAAACACTGCCGAACGAAACGCAGGAAAACTGGGAGCAAACTGGGAAGGACCGTACAAAGTCATAAAAATAGTCCGACCAGGCTCATACCAAATCGCAAACATGCAAGACGTCAAAATCCCGAGAACTTGGAATGCGATGCACCTCAAAAAATACTACCACTAAACAATAAAACGTGGTACAAAAGAACTACGAGATGGCTTGATCCCTAGACAAGGGTACGTAGGCAACTCGCCAATCGGCGGGTTCAGCTATCCCCCCAATTTAAAAAAGGGGGGGAGTGGGTACATATACTCGTATACTACGTATACTTGTATACTCCCACAAATTTCAAAGACTCTAAAATTTTCGAAACTTTTTCACGACTTTTTAAAAATCGGCCGACACGGCCACCACAACGGATCTAGTGTCCACTAAGCGATTATCACATCGAAAAGCAAATCCCGGATCGCCAACACTTCACGAAGCACTGTGAATGTGGACGCTTCTCCCTGGGTCAAACTTACGCGACCCCTTGGTCCCGCGTCCAAAACGGAAACGACAGTTTTCTGGCTGCGAACATTCGCAAAAGACATCCCCAAAGCCCGCAAATGTTTCAACACGAGATGCGGCATAGGGAAAAATCAACCTTCAGCACTGCGAGACGTCGCTAACGCTTGAAGGACATTTTTTTCCGCAAAACATTGAAGACGAAATCTTCGTCTCTGAACATACAAACGCACCTCAAAACGGTATTATTTCGTTGTTGCTGATCACAACAAACGAACTCTAACGTCCTAAACAGACAAATAGCCGCCCTTCAAGGGGTAGGCTCTCTTACATCCGACAAGGATAAACATAGCGCGCTATACAAGAAATCCAAAATTTTGGTCTAGCTCTTCGTAAAGGAAGTAGCTCGACTCACGCCCAAACAAATCATATAAGCCGACAACAATTCGCGGATTTTAAACGGTACGAGTCAGGTTAAAATCGCAAACAGGCAAAACGAAAGCCGATTTGTCATCGCAAAGCCTCAGTCCGAGAGTAAACGTAGGTCTTTCCCTAAACCCAGCCACGCTGGATCTTGACATCTCACAGACATAGTATGGTATACGAGATCCAAAAATTTGTCTCTTCACTTAAGCCTATTCGTTTCACGAGTTTTCGCATAAATCGGTAAACCGCGGAAAATCTCGCTTTATGCAGACAATAGGTACGGTGATCATCGGGGAACTAGGAATGAGACGACAACTCACACCCTCTTTCTCATACTTCGAAAAACTGAAGTTCATAAATAAATCGAAAACGCTTCATAGATTGAGACTGCCGAAATTCAAACAAAACCCCAAAAAAAGGGGCAGGGATTCGAAGCCACCAACGGCCAGTCCCGGTAAATACATCATGGCCTCTTAAACGGCCGAAACACATGGAAAAAACAAAATCCCAGAAGGGATTGATAAACCTAGACGCTCCCAGGAGCGTCATCTTCATCCTCACTTGCGACAGGGACAGCCTCGCCGTCGCCTCCCTCAGTCGCATCGCCACTACCCGCCTCGTCCGCGCCGACCTCGCAATCTTCTCCCACGCGCTCCTGATCTTCTGAGTTTTCGGAGGTCGGAGCTAGGGTGCATTCGGCTTGCAGGCCGGCGAGGATCGAATCGAAATCTCCCTCGGTGGCCGCCCACTCTCCTTTACAGGACGATAATCTGGCTTCCTCCAAGTCCAAAGACGGGGCCTCATTACCTCGAAGCAACTCGAGCTCATTCAGACTCCCCTCGATCCCCGCTAAAGCCAAGTCCCTCTTGCGGACGGCTATCAAGGACTCAAACAGGATGGCCATCCTCGTCAAACGACCATAGAAGTCGTCGCTGGCATCGGCAACCTCCGAGGATCTACGGGCGTTCATCTCCTCGTGAGCCTGAACCTTCTCCTGAAGACGGCGGACTTCTGAGGATTTACTCCTCTTCTCTTTCTTCACCTTGAGTAACAAACTCGCGGTCTTCCCAAGGTCGCGCTCAAGATCGCTGATACGAACCTCAAGCTGGGACGTCTGGGCAGCATGGGTGTCCTCGACAGTCTGCAATGCAGCCTTAGTACGCTTCAGCGCTTCCTGCGACGACTCCAGTTCCTTCGATAGACGAATGACTTCAGACCCGCACTCACCAAGCATTCCGTCAATCAGAGACACAAACTGTCCGAAAAAAGGAAAGAGTAAGTATCATCGCAAAAAAAAAAAAAAAAAAAACGGTGAAAGAATTACGGACAAATCGAACCTTGGAACGATGACGCGCCAACGACTCTGAGAGGTCGCTTTCCTCGCTCTTCGCACCCCGCTTCTTTTTCGCTCCGGACGCCGCGCCAGCCCTTGCTCTTCCCTTGGGCAACGGCGCGGCACCAGCCGCTGGCAGTCCCAAGACGAGTTCCCTCTTCGCCGGGGGAAGAGGTGCAGATTCTATCGCGTCCTCTCTTCCGGAGATCACGATCGGAGCAGTCGAAGAACCCGATGGATGGATCTGAACATCGAGAGTCTGTTCAGGAACAATAACCCCTTCTGTAGACGGGAGGGCATCGGATGGGACTTCGGAGCTGGGAACCAAAGGAGCAGGAAAAGGAGTTGGATCTGCGGAAGGAACATCGGGCGTCTCGGTCCTCCCCCGCTTTGAGCCTTTCGCAGCACTACGCCGGGATAGCTTAGCCTTGAAAGAATCAAACCCATCAGTCAGGGATGGAATAGCCTCTTGAACGGCCTGAACGGCGGGAGCTTGACTGAGCTTGGCCGGCCTCGCCCATCTCAACATCAGAACCACTCTTTTCAACTTGGGATGAAGACATTTTCTTTCTTGAGAGAGAAGAAGAGAGAATTTGGAAAGATGTGAAGAATGAGAAGGGAAGGTTGGCTACTTATAAGAAAAAAAGGAGGAGGAGACACAGGTTTCCTGCGGAAAAATCCTTAGCCGACGATTTCGATTTCCAAAAAATTCAAATCACTCGCCCGCAAAATAATCTCCGATCTTACGAGCTGGGGGGCTAACTGTTGGGGTCAAAAACGGTTATCTCGAAATCTACAGCCAAAAATCCTTCCAAACTCGAAGATTTCCCGCACGAACGACTAGCGAGGGAAAGATCGAGCAACGGAAAACCCACGAACGACAAGACGGCCTGGCGCCGGCGGCACGCGGGACGCAGGCCGGCCTGGCGCCGGCGGCACGCGGGACGCAGGCCGGCCTGGCGCCGGCGGCACGCGGGACGTAGGCCGGCCTGGCGCCGGCGGCACCCCGGGACGCGGGCCGGCCTGGCACCGGCGGCACCCGGCCTGGCGCCGGCGGCACCCCGGCCTGGCGCCGGCGGCATGCGAGACGCGGGCCGGCCTGGCGCCGGCGGCACCCGTCACGCGGGCCGGCCTGGCGCCGGCGGCACGCGGGACGCGGGCCGGCCTGGCACCGGCGGCACCCGGCCTGGCGCCGGCGGCACCCGTCACGCGGGCCGGCCTGGCGCCGGCGGCACGCGGGACTCTATCTTTTTCTTTAAATCGCAAATCTCTTGGCTGCGACTCTATCTTTTTCTTTAACTAGGGTTTAGGTGGTTAGACTAGCGGAGCAAGGCTTAGGACGTTTGGCTGCCTGCGACTCTATCTTTTTCTTTAAATCGCAAATCTCTTCGTCTTTCGGAGAATCCTTGTACTCGTTTCTTTTACTTAATAAAACGCCTTCGTGCAAATATTTCAATTCTCATTTTTTGTCTTCTGTTTACTTTATCGATTTCGTGTGGCAACGCAGAGAATCCGGATCTTCAAGGAAAGACGGGTTTACTTGGCTTTCCTCCGCAATCAAAACTTTATTGGAAATTGACGGTGTGAATTTCGGTTCCCACAAGGAGCTTCCTTGGCCATGCTGGGTTCTATAGAAGATTCATCAAAGACTTCTCAAAGATTGCTAGACCCATGACCAAGTTGCTGTGCAAGGAGGCCGCTTTCAGCTTTGATGAAGATTGTCTTGAAACCTTCAAGAAGATAAAGGGCGACCTTGTTAGTGCTCCCATTGTCCAGCCACCTGATTGGGACCTCCCTTTTGAGATAATTTGTGATGCTAGTGATTTTGCTGTTGGGGCTGTCCTGGGGCAGAAGAAGGATGGCAAGACTCATGTGATTTATTATGCTAACCAAACCCTGAATGATGCACAGATGAAGTATGCCACAACAGAGAAAGAGATGCTGGCCATTGTCTTCGCCTTTGAAAAATTCAGAAGCTACCTGGTGGGTTCCAAGGTCATTGTGTATACTGACCATGCAGCTTTGAGACACCTCCTAGCAAAGAAGGATGCCAAGCCAAGACTACTAAGGTGGATCCTTTTGCTTCAAGAGTTTGACTTGGAGATTAGAGACAAGGCAGGGATTGAGAATGGAGTTGCTGATCACTTGTCCAGGTTGAGGATTGAAGGTGGAATTCCTATTGATGAGGGACTTAGACAAGAGCATGTCAGTGGTGGCAGTCATTGAGACTGGAAAAAAGATTGAAGAGGTTAAGGCAGCTGAAGAGAAGGGACCTTGGTATGCTGATTTGGTTAACTACTTAGCCACTGGAAAGGAACCATTGGGGCTTGCAGGGTATGAGAAGAAGAAGTTCTACAAAGACTTGAAAAGATACTATTGGGATGAACCATACCTCTACACCCTATGCAAAGATCAGATTTATAGAAGAGTGGTGGCTGAAGAAGAAGTTGAAGGAATCCTCTCACATTGCCATGGATCTTCCTATGGAGGTCATTTTGCTACATTCAAGACTGTCTCAAAGGTGCTACAAGCTGGATTCTGGTGGCCACACATGTTCAGGGACTCACAAGACTTCGTTTCAAGATGTGACTCTTGCCAAAGGAGGGGAAACACTACTAAGAGGAATGAGATGCCTCAAAACCCAATCCTTGAAGTGGAAGTGTTTGATGTTTGGAAAATTGACTTCATGGGACCTTTCCCTTCTTCTTATGGCAACAGATACATCTTGGTGGCCGTGGACTATGTATCAAAGTGGGTGGAAGCAATAGCAAGTCCTACAAATGATTCAAGAGTGGTGGTCAAAATGTTCAAGAGCAATATCTTCCCAAGGTTTGGAGTTCCAAGAGTGGTCATAAGTGATGGAGGTTCACATTTCATCAACAAGGTATTTGAGGGTCTTCTCAAGAAGAATGGAGTGAAACACAAGGTTGCAACACCCTATCACCCTCAAACAAGTGGCCAAGGGGAGGTCTCCAACAAGCAAATCAAGGGAATCTAGGAGAAGGTTGTAGGAACCAAGAGGAAGGATTGGTCAGCCAAGCTTGATGATGCTCTTTGGGCATATAGGACAGCATTCAAGACTCCTCTAGGCACTACTCCTTTCAACCTTGTCTATGGGAAATCTTGCCATCTGCCAGTTGAGCTTGAATACATGGCATTGTGGGCTGTGAAGCTTCTAAACTTTGACATCAAGGGTGCAAAGGAGAAGAGACTTCTTCAACTCAATGAACTGGATGAGATAAGGATGGCTGCCTTTGAGAACTCAAGGATCTACAAGGAAAAGACTAAGGCTTTCCATGCCAGGCACATCCTCAAGAGAGAGTTCAAGGCAGGAGATCAAGTGCTTCTTTACAATTCTAGACTGAATTTGTTTCCAGGAAAGCTAAAGTCAAGGTGGTCTGGTCCATTTGTGATCAAAGAAGTGAGACCTTATGGAGCCATTGTGCTTTGGAACAAGGATGGTGGAGACTTCACAGTGAATGGCCAGAGACTCAAAGAATACATGGCCACAATACCAAAGGAGGATGGGACATCAACCCCACTCTCTGATGCTCCACTTGCCTAACCTCAAAGGAGGCAAAGTCAAGCTAGTGACTTTAAACAAGTTCACTTGGGAGGAAGTCCCATGGTTATCCTTGTACATATTGCATTAGGATATTTTTTTTTTCAGCAACAAGTCCCTTGAAAGATGTTGGGTCCATGTTGGGAGCTTGAGAATGAACTGGCTGAGGTTTTGAGATGGAGGAGACACAAAAAGAAGTGAGTTGGTTCAGTGATCAGGAGAAAAAGAGATGGAATTTCTGTGATTTGGTCGAAGATACCCGGGTAATGGCACCCGGGCTGAAGCACCCGCACGGGTAGGACAGAACGTCGTCCGGGACGTACCCGGGTGGTGTTGTGCGGGTAGAAGAGCCCGCACGGGCAGAACTAACTAACGGGATGCAGCACCCGCACGGGTGGAATGATCAGGACGTGTCGAACGGCTATACGCGGGTGGACATACCCGGTACGCAGCACCCGCACGGGTGGAACGATCAGGATGTGTCGAACGGCTGTACGCGGGTGGACATACCCGGGACGCAGCACCCGCACGGGAAAAAGGGACATACGCGGGTGGACATACCCGGGTCGTCCAAAAGCCCCCGCACCCGCGTACCAACCATGATCCGCGTGACAACCCAGACGCGACCCGCCCGACCCAGGTAAGTGTCTTTCCCCTTTTTTCGACCCAAACCCGACCCCGACTACCCAAACCCGATCCGGACGACCCAAAAACTTCCCCCAAATACCCTAAGCCACCCTCTCTCTCTTCATTTCATCTTCTTCCTCACATCATAATCCTCTCTAGCCTCCAAGAGCATAAATCCCCATAACTTTGTCAAATCTCAACCAAATCACAAATTTCTTTTTCCCACATCCAAGCCTTCTTCCCCTAGATCTAATTCCTTGAATCTTTTCATCTTTATCCTTCATCCAAAGAAAGGTATGGTATCTCTAAGTTCAAATTCGTAACCCTCATGAACCCTAAAAAAATTGAACTTGAAATTTGAGCCTTTTCTTGCTAGATTCTTGTAAATTAGACTAGGTAAAGCTTATATATCATGCTGGGTAGTTGATTTCATGGTGGAATTGAGATTAATTTGAACTTTAAGAAATTAGGGTTCATGAGATTTGGGGGTTTTTGAAAAGGTTCTTACTTTTGGTTGATTATGGTCAAGATTGATTGGAATTGATGTTCTAGAGCTTGTTTAGCATTGAATTTCAACTTGCTTGGTGCTTTTACTTGGAATTTGCTAGATAAGGTTCCCTTGTTCACTAAAAAAAAAAAAAAAAAAAAAATTTAGAATTTGTTGGACATGGGAGCTTGATTGCTTTGTGATAGACTTGCTAGGTTGCTGGTTTTAAACTAGGTTTGCAAGTGTTCTTGCAAGCATTTATCATTCCAAGAGTGTTATTTCTTCCTTGTGCTTAATCTTGACCAAGTCTTGAAATTTTTCAGGTTCAAGATGGGAAGGAAAGATGAGAACTTGATTGCACAAGAAAAGGTTGAGGCTGCTCGGAAAGAGACTGCTAAGTTTGGGAAAGAGTTAGGCTCCATGCCTGAATCTGAGGAGGAACGTAGACAGCAAGCCTTGGCATTGTTGAGAAAGAAAACAGAAGCCAAGAGAGATGGAAAGAGAGTAGCTGATGTGGCTAGTAAGCAAGCCAAGAATAAAGAAAAAGGGGTTGCTAGTGAAGAGAAAGGGACGGCTGGTGCCCACAAGCAGTCTAAGAGGGATGGAAAGAGAGTGGTTGATGTTGATCACAAGACAACCAAGAAGGATGGCAAGAGGTTGGCTAGTGATGAGAAAGTGCTTGATGATGCTTATAAAAAGGCAAAGAAGGATGGAAAGAGAGTGGCTGTTGGTGATCACAAGCACACTCCTTCAAAGAAAGCTAGAGCTCCAAGATCTCACAGTATGGGACCTCTTGTTTTGGAGAAGAACACAAAGAAGGATGTTGAGAAACCCACTCCTCCCACCAAGATCAGAATCAAGGCACCAAACCCAAAGACATTGGCACCTCCACCCTTGGAGCAAGTAGATGAAACTGTTGAAGAAGCATCATCTCCAAATGGTAGTGTGGCTGAGCAGGAAACTTTCGAAAAGTTAGGGTTCAATCCTCATAGAGATCGACAGAGGAAGCCTACTGAAGTTGAACTATTGGAGCAGATGGCAAGGAGTATCTTGGCCTCCAACCAGATTTGCTGATGTGAGGCTAATGAGAGAGTTAGAGATTGACCAAGACATGAAGGATTTTTTTGCTCTCATGAGCATGGACAGATTCTATTCCATGGCTCACCCAACACATAAAGAGGTCTCTTGCCAATTCTTGGCATCTTTGGAGGCCACATTCCACTCTTCTCTCCATGAGGAACAAGGGTGGGGAAGAATCAGTTTCAAGATTGATGGGAAGCCCTATTTCATGACTTTTGCTGAGATTGGAGAGGTGCTAGGCCTCAAGGATTTGAAGGAGTCTTCTCTGCCTAAGCTGAAAGGACTTCCTAAAGGAAAGACCCTTCCACACTTCACTTACAAGCTCTTATCCGGCAAAGATAGAGTGTCCAGCAGAGACAAGAATGCTTCTATCAGGCATCCATCAGTCCGCTACCTCCATAGGCTGATTGTCCACACCATCTACCCAAGGAAAGAGCCAAGCAACGTGAATCGAGAAGACTTGAACCTCATGCACCAAGCTATCCAGCACTTTGCCTTACCTCCTCACTTACCTGAAGTCCCCACTGATTTCTACGCTGAGTTTGGTATGGTTGGATACTTTGTGAGGCGCCTCATGTACTACAAGGATTATGCTTGGACAAACAGGGATCCAGAGGCTCAGATTGGAATAGGTGGCTTGATCACACCATTGCTTGTGCACCAGGGTATTAGCTTGGGAGATGATGCATCTGGTCCCTCTTTCATTGATCTCAGCTACTTGAAGTCAGCTCATTACTTCTCTGGACGATACAATGGGAGGTCTGTTTACTCGTACTTGAGAGGTTCCACCACAGTTGAGCTGCTTCTCCCTAACTATGAGCTCACTTCATTGAGCAAACCAGGGACTATAAGTTTTGATATCAGTGAGCAGCACCTCCTAGGTAGTCATGGGACTCTAGGCCCTATGGTATTACACATAAACGAGAAAGCAGCAGCAAAGGCAGCTAAGTTTGATCAGGGATATTCCAGCAGAGCCACAGCCCATCTCTTTGGTCCTCCTCGCTATAAGTTTGAGCAATGCACCAGTGCCCTGCCTATTGGTCCCATTCGCCAAGCTCATGACCAGATTATCACACTACAAAGGTGGAACAGAGCTTATGATAGGACCATCTTCAAGCTCACCAAGAAGTGCAAGGAACTGAGGAAAACTGTGAAGAGACAAGCTGAAGCTTCAGCTCAGTTCAAGAGAAAGGTTGCCGATGTTCTGACTAGGGGAGCTGTAGCAGGCGGCAAGGCTGAGGATTTCGATCTTGATGCTTTCCTTGCACCCCCTCCTCTACCCCTTCTTGACCCAAATGCGCCACAAACCGAGAAGCAAGCCCTCCGTAGCTTGAGGAACCCTTACATCGCTCCATCCGCGTCCGGAAATAAGTCACCAAGCCTAAGCACCACTGCTGATGAAGATGACTCTGAGGGTGAGGCATCAGCCTCATCCCATGCTCCATGAGGTACTCCACTTCCTGATCATTGTATATACCATTCATCATTTCATTTAGTTTTCATTTTTCTTTCTTTCTTTGGACCCTTCTCCACATTTAACAAACACGGAGACTGTGTGAATTAAGTGTGGGGGAGGTGTCATGTTGCTAATAGTCTTGTGTTTTATGTCATATGCATGCACTTGTAGATAGTTATTGCATAGAAAAAAACAAAAAAAAATTGAAAAATTTGAAAAGCACAAAAAGAATCATGTAGTTGCATTAGGATTGAGTCTAGATCATTCACTTGAATAAAAAAAAGAGAAAAATCATCATATAGGTTGCATCATGCATAAGGGGACAAGGATGATAGTTGCCTTGTAAAGATGCTCATGCTAAGTTCTTAAAGTGATAACCTTTATAATCATAGTAAGTAGCTTGAGCAATCTTAGGATAACTTGTAAACTTTGTGCCTTGAAATCTCTTCCTAAAGCTTATTCGATTGATTGATGCTCTCTCTTTGAAGTTTGCTCCTGCCATATTTAGACTCTAAGTCTCTTGCTCATGGTCCCTTGTGTACTAAGTCATGGATAGAACACTTAAGTTGTCCCTCCCATTCTTTGCCTATCTATTTTGACAAACTCAAGTGGCACTCCACACCTTTAAACCCTTACCTCCTTTCAAGCCTTCATTGTTTGTTGAGTGAGGCCTTCTTTGGAAAGCTTTACATGTGCATAATGTTGAGAGTATTGGGAACGACAATGCTTGGTCTCCATTTTAGCTAGATTAGACATTCATATTGTCTAGCTTCTAGGATGGGGGTGAGTGTTGTAAAGTTTGATTTTGGGAGTGTGAAAAAGAGAGAAAAGAAAAGGTAGATTCTTAGAACTCAAAAGTGATTAAGTGTGGGAACCGAAATTCGCACCGTCAATTTCCGATAAAGATTTGTGGAGGAAAACCGAGTTAACCCGATCTTCCTTGAAGGTCCCGGATATCTGCTGGGCCGCACACGAAACAATCAATAAAAATAGAAGTTGCGAAAATAGAAATCGTAAAAGTTGAGCGGAAAAAAGATCTTATTTCTGAATTCGCGTTTTGAGCGTGAACAACAGGTAAGAAGTAAGCTACAAGAGCTGTCGAAAGGTCCGCTAGTCCGGCCGCCTAGATCTAACCTAGTTGAGTCGCAGCTCGCTAACGAAAACAGAAAAAGAAAGCTAAAACGCTCTAAGTTCTAAGTGCTCTGAAAGTTTGTGATCTGGTTTGCTTCTTGCTCAAAGCTCTCCTTATATACTCCCCTTAAGACGGTCTATCTTCTCGCGGGCTGAGTCGGGCTTTTTTCCATTTTCGTCCATCTTCGTGTTTATCGGGAAACTTGACATTTACCTTCGGAAAACTTGACATTTATCTTCTGGAAACTTGACATTTATCTTCTGGAAACTTGACATTTATCTCTTATGTGAGGATAAAGATAAACCGTCATAGTTATCCTTCTTTTTCGGAAAATCGTAAGTGGGCCGTTTTGGCCACGTTGGGCCGTTTAGGCGTTTTTACGGTTTTTCGAAAGGACGGTCTTTGAAGGTTTTCGGTGTTTCCGAAGGAACCTCAATTCCTTGTTTAGTCGAGAAAGTGGTGTTCTAGAATAACCGTGATCGTACCAAACTTGCGTAGATTGACCCGAACAAGCTAAGATGGGATCGAACCGGGCGCGATAGGACCGAGACCAGGACAAGGGCCGTGGACCGACGCCAGGCCGACCCGCGTGACGGGTGCCGCCGGCGCCAGGCCGGGGTGCCGCCGACGCCAGGCCGGCCCGCGTCCCGCGTGCCGCCGGGGCTAGGCCGGCCCGCGTCCCGTGTGCCGCCGGCGCCAGGCCGGGGTGCCGCCGGCGCCAGGCCGGCCCGCATCTTGCGTGCCGCCGGCGCCAGGCCGGGGGTGCCGCCGGCGCCAGGCCGGCCCGCGTGACGGGTGCCGCCGGCGCCAGGCCGGGTGCCGCCGGCGCCAGGCCGGCCCGTGTCCCACGTGCCGCCGGCGCCAGGCCGGCCCGCGTGACGGGTGCCGCCAGCGCCAGGCCGGCCCACGTGACGGGTGCCGCCGGCGCCAGGCCGGGGTGCCGCCGGCGCCAGGCCGGCTCGCGTGACGTGTGCCGCCGGTGCCAGGCCATCTTGCCGTATGTGGGTTTTTCGTTGTTCGATCTTTCCCCCGTCAGTCGTTTGCGGGAAATCTTTGAGATTTCCTCGAGTATCGGGATTTGAGATGGACTTGGATTTGTAGATTTTCCGTCGTCAAGGATGCGAGCAATGTGGCTTCGAGCTTTAGATGTGTTAAAAGATGAATCTTTTAATCAATCGGGAAGGCTTTGCGGAAGAACCATCGTAGATCTCGGACGATCCGGACATGGGTTTTAAGGAACCAAGATGCTGCCATTGCCCGAGATTATGAGATGATTGCACGGATGGGCGCCAGGACCCTTGCCGCTGGTGCCAGGCGGGAGCGGACGAGCCTTCCCGTGAGTTTTATCGAGCGACGACCCGTCTCTTGGCTTTGATCGTCGCTTGGCTTTTCTTTCGAGGATTTTTGGGTGACGATTTCGTCATTGACCGATTTTGACCCCAACATTAAGTCTTTAGGGATAAGCAAATAAAAAAGTCTAGTTCAAGTTTGTAATGAAAGTCTTGGCCCCCATAAAAAAAAAGAAAAGAGAAAAAAAAAGAAAAAAAAAGAAAGAAAGAGATGAATAAAGAAAGGGGGCTAGCAAAAGTTAGTATGAGCTAATAAGTGTTTAAAAAGAGTGTAAAAATCCCTAGTAGACTTCAAAAAGTGAAGAGTTCTAAGTGAGAAAATGTTCTTGAGAGTTTGGGACATCTTTGGGTGAGTGAAGAGATAGTGAGGCTTGGCATTGGGGAATAGAGTAAAATTTGCTTTCATGTTTAGGAAAAGGGTAGGACAATGGAGATTGAGCATTGTATGCATGATTTGATCCCTTTCTTAGATATATTATGTGCAATGTCAAAGCTACTTTGTTTTGAGAGTAAACCACCTTGAAAGATGATCTTGAACCTCTTGATTCACTTTGCACTAAAACCTTTTCCTCAACAAACCAAATGACTTGGACCATTTTACCATTTTCAAGAGATCTTTTTAGTTTGCTTAATGATTGTAAGAGAGCAAGTAGATTTGTCGATTGTGGATTCATGATGAGTAAGTGTAGGGATCAAAAGAGTTGAGATAGGCCTTGAGAAGTTAGAGTTGGATTGAGTGTTTGCTCTAGCTAGTTGGTATGATTATGCAAGGTTATCAAGTTGAGAACTAAGAAGAGCATTCTTTTGGCTATGAGTCCCCTCCTTCAAACCCCTCCTCCTTAGTCCTTGCTAGTTTACTTGTGGACAAGTATAGGACTAGTGTGGGGGAGTTGATGTCTTGCATATTTTCATTGTTTTAGCTTTCCATTTTGTGCATTTTATCCCTTCTAGATTAGGCATTAGGCATATTTAGGTTCATTTTGCATTCATAAGTCTTTATCAGGTCTTGGAGTGTACTTTGGAGAATTTGAAGGTGTTTGGGGGTACTTTGTTACAAAAAAAGGAAGGGTGAAAGATGAACATGGACGATGGCCATAGAAAAGTCTTTCTATGCTAAGATTTGGTGGAGACATAGCATTTTGAGTTAGCTTTCCAATGGGAGTGATTCCAAGCCATTTGAAGCCATATTGGAGGAGTTATGATTATTTGAGTGAAGACATGTCAAGACACCCGGGTCAGCACACTCGACCTGACCAACCCGCACGGGATGAGGGAGTGATGCTGGACGATGAAGCACCCGGACGGACGTACGCGACCTCGACAACCCGCACGGCCTGACCGCAGGAACAGACAGCACGTACGCGGCCTGGACACCCGGATGAAGCTACCCGCGTACGAGCAAACACCCGACTGGAGACACTCAGGCAGAGACACCCGCACGTCCTGATGATGCTGGACGCCAAGAACGCACGCGGCCTGGACGCACCCGGGCAGAGACACCCGCACGTCCTGATGATGCTGGACGCCAAGAATGCACGCGGCCTGGACGCACCAGGGCAGAGACACCAACACGGCTGGTCACACCCGGCCTAGATCACCCGCATGGCCAGAAGATGATCTGAGAAGGGACAGCACCCGGCCTTGGCACACGCGGCCTGAAGGACCCGCACGGCCTGCACACCCGACTTGGAGGACGCGGCCTGAAGGACCCGCACGGCCTGCTGGCTGCTGGACACGGACAGCACGCGGCTCAGAACACCCGGGGAGGACAACCCGGACGAACATCCCATACGCGGGTGGACGGACGCGGCCTGAGCTGGAGCCACATGACCCGGGTGGATTAGCTTCTTCCTTTTGGAGCTTTTTGATTGGTTTAAACCATTAATCTTCTAAGGGCTTTTTAGTCATTTTGCTTTTACGTGTTTAGGGCTTTTAAGCCTAATATAAATACTCTTATTATCCCTAGTTTGGGACTTATGTTATTTTCTATCTAGAACACAAACCTTTTGAGTAAAGCTTCATCTTTGATTCATAATCTCATCTCATCTTTGTGTTCTTGATTGCTTGATTTCATCTCCTTTCTTTCTCTATATGTTTAAGCTTAATTCTCTCATGGGTTTAAGAGTAAGCATGTGGATTAGTGAGTAGATCCATTTAAGATCCATGGGTTAGGGTGATTGAGAGTGGTTAAGTGTAGATCCATGTGGGAACCGAAATTCACACCGTCAATTTCTGATAAATAAGATTGCGGAGGAAAGCCATGTAAACCCGACTTTCCTTGAAGGTCCGGATTCTCTGCGTTGCCACACGAAATCGACAAAGTAAACAGAAGACAAAGATGGGAATTGTAATATTTTCCCGAAGGCATTTTATTAGATGAAACAAACGAGTACAAGGATTCTCCGAAAGACAGAGAGATTTGCGAGTAAAGAAAAAGATAGAGTCGCAGGCAGCCAAACGTCCTAAGCCTTGCTCCGCTAGTCTAACCACCTAAACCCTAGTTCTTCTAAGCTAGCAGAATGCTCTAAGTCTAATTCTCGGATTTTCGGGATGCCCTCCTCCTCTGCTCTTGCACTCCTTATATATCCACTCCTAGGTCGGTTTGCCTTAGGTTGATGGGCCTCGCCTTTGGGCCCAAGCTTATCTCTTCAGGAAATGTTCCATTTTCGTCGGCCTTTGTAATCATCCTCGAGTCTTCCGCTATCTCTCGATGACTTGATGTTTATCCGATGTTTCGGGAAATCGGATAAACCGTCATAGCCTGATTGAGCCTGAATTCTGAAAAATCGTAAGTAAGTCCATGGACTTGTCTTAAGTCGTTAAACGTTTTATACGATTTCTCGGAAAGATGATCTTTCTCGGAGAATAAACCGTATAGCTTAAAGGACTGATGTTCAAGTTAATCGATCTTTGTTTTATACGATATCTTCTACGAGAAATCCAATCCCTCCAGTTTCCATCGTAAAACATCGAGGATGATTCCAACCGAATCGAAAGATGGTTATTCCGCAACCTTGATTGTACCAAACTCACGAGGGTTGATCCGAACAAGCTAAGATGGGGTCAGACCGAGCACGATGGGACCAAGACCAGGACGAGGGCCGTGGACCGTCGCCAGACCAGGGTGCCGCCGGTGCCAGGCCGGCCCGCGTGACAGGTGCCGCCGGCGCCAGGCCGGCCCCCGTCCCGCGTGCCGCCGGCGCCAGGCCGGTCTTGCCGTTCGTGGGTTTTCCGTTGCCCGATCTTTCCCCCGCTAGTCGTTCGTGCGGGAAATCTTCGAGTTTGGAAGGTTCTTTGGCCGTAGATTTCGAGATAACCGTTTTTGATCCCAACAGTTAGCCCCCCAGCTTGTAAGATCGGAGACGATTTTGCGGGCGAGTGATTTGAATTTTTTGAAAATCGAAATTTCGGCTAAGGATTTTTCCGCAGGAACCTGTGTCTTCTCCTCCTTTTTTCTTATAAATAGCCAACCTTCCCTTCTCATTCTTCACATCTTTTCAAATTCTCTCTTCTTCTCTCTCAAGAAAGACAATGTCTTCATCCCAAGTTGAAAAGAGTGGTTCTGATGTTGAGATGGGCGAGGCCGGCCAAGCTCCGTCGGTTCCAGCCAGTCAAGCTCCCGCCGTTCAGGCCGTTCAAGAGGCTACTCCGTCCTTGACTGATGGGTTTGATTCTTTCAAGGCTAAGCAATCCCGGCGTACTGCTGCGAAAGGCTCAAAGCGGGCGAGGACTGAGACGCCCGATGTTCCTTCCGCGGCTCCAACTCCTTTGCCTGCTCCTTTGGTTCCCAGCTCCGAAGTCCCATCCGATGCCCTCCCGTCTACAGAAGCGGTTATTGTTCCTGAACAGACTCTTGATGTTCAGATCCATCCATCGGGTTCTTCGACTGCTTCGATCGTAATCTCCGGAAGAGAGGACGCGATAGAATCTGCACCTCTTCCCCCGGCGAAGAGGGAACTCGTCTTGGGACTGCCAGCGGCTGGTGCCGCGCCGTTGCCCAAGGGAAGGGCAAGGGCTGGCGCGGCGTCAGGAGCGAAAAAGAAGCGGGGTGCGAAGAGCGAGGAAAGCGAACTCTCAGAGCCGTTGGCGCGTCATCATTCCAAGGTTCGATTTGTCCGCAATTCTTGCACCGTTTTTTTTTACGATGATACTTACTCCTTCCTTTTTGTGGGCAGTTTGTGTCGCTGATCGACGGAATGCTTGGCGAGTGCGGGTCAGAAGTCATTCGTCTATCGAAGGAACTGGAGTCGTCGCAGGAAGCGCTGAAGCGTACTAAGGCTGCATTGCAGACTGTCGAGGACACCCATGCTGCCCAGACGTCCCAGCTTGAGGTTCGTATCAGCGATCTTGAGCGTGACCTTGGGAAGACCGCGTGTTCGTTACTCAAGGTGAAGAAAGAGAAGAGGAGTAAATCCTCGGAAGTCTGCCGTCTTCAGGAGAAGGTTCAGGCTCACGAGGAGATGAACGCCCGTAGATCCTCGGAGGTTGCCGATGCCAGCGACGAATTCTATGGTCGTCTGACGAGGATGGCCATCCTGTTTGAGTCCCTGATAGCCGTCCGCAAGAGGGACTTGGCTTTAGCGGGGATCGAGGGGAGTTTGAATGAGCTCGAGTTGCTTCGAGGTAATGAGGCCCCGTCTTTGGACTTGGAGGAGGCCAGATTATCGTCCTGCAAAGGAGAGTGGGCGGCCACCGAGGGAGATTTCGATTCGATCCTCGCCGGTCTGCAAGCCGAATGCACCCTAGCTCCGAACGCCGAAAACTCAGAAGGTCAGGAGCGCGCGGGAGAAGATTGTGAGGTTGGCGCGGACGAGGCGGGTAGTGGCGATGCGACTGAGGGAGGTGATGGCGAGGCTGTCCCTGTCGCGAGTGAGGATGAAGATGACGCTCCTGGGAGCGTCTAGGTTTATCAATCCCTTATGGGATTTTGTTTTTTATGTGTTTCGGCCGTTTAAGAGGCCATGATGTATTTACCGGGACTGGCCGTTGGTGGCTTCGAATCCCTGCCCCTTTTTTGGGGTTTTGTTAGAATTTCGGCAGTCTCAATCTATGAAACGTTTTTGATTATTTATGAACTTCAGTTTTTCGAAGTATGAGAACGAGGGTGTGAGTTGTCGTCTCATTCCTAGTTCCCCGATGATCACCGTACCTATTGTCTGCATAAAGCGAGATTTTCCGCGGTTTACCGATTTATGCGAAAACTCGTGAAATGAATAGGCTTAAGTGAAGAGACAAATTTTGGGATCTCGTATACCATACTATGTCTGTGAGATGTCAAGATCCAGCGTGGCTGGGTTTAGGGCAAGACCTAGGTTTACTCTCGGACTGAGGCTTTGCGATGACAAATCGGCTTTCGTTTTGCCTGTTTGCGATTTTAACCTGACTCGTACCGTTTAAAATCCGCGAATTGTTGTCGGCTTATATGATTTGTTTGGGCGTGAGTCGAGCTACTTCCTTTACGAAGAGCTAGACCAAAATTTTGGATTTCTTGTATAGCGCGCTATGTTTATCCTTGTCGGATGTAAGAGAACCTACCCCTTGAAGGGCAGCTATTTGTCTGTTTAGGACGTTAGAGTTCGTTTGTTGTGATCAGCAACAACGAAATGATACCGTTTTGAGGTGCGTTTGTATGTTCAGAGACGAAGATTTCGTCTTCAATGTTTTGCGGAAAAAAATGTCCTTCAAGCGTTAGCGACGTCTCGCAGTGCTGAAGGTTGATTTTTCCCTATGCCGCATCTCGTGTTGAAACGTTTGCGGGCTTTGGGGATGTCTTTTGCGAATGTTCGCAGCCAGAAAACTGTCGTTTCCGTTTTGGACGCGGGACCAAGGGGTCGCGTAAGTTTGACCCAGGGAGAAGCGTCCACATTCACAGTGCTTCGTGAAGTGTTGGCCATCCGGGATTTGCTTTTGGATGTGATAATCGCTTAGTGGACACTAGATCCGTTGTTGTGGCCGTGTCGGCCGATTTTGAAAAAGTCGTGAAAAAGTTTCGAAAATTTTAGAGTCTTCGAAATTTGTGGGAGTATACAAGTATACGTAGTATACGAGTATATGTACCCACTCCCCCCCTTTTTTAAATTGGGGGGATAGCTGAACCCGCCGATTGGCGAGTTGCCTACGTACCCTTGTCTAGGGATCAAGCCATCTCGTAGTTCTTTTGTACCACGTTTTATTGTTTAGTGGTAGTATTTTTTGAGGTGCATCGCATTCCACGTTCTCGGGATTTTGACGTCTTGCCTGTTTGCGATTTTAACCTGACTCGTACCGTTTAAAATCCGATAATTGTTGTCGGCTTATATGATTTGTTTGGGCGTGAGTCGAGTTACTTCCTTTACGAAGAGCTAGACCAAAATTTTGGATTTCTTGTATAGCGCGCTATTTTTATCCTTGTCGGATGTAAGAGAGCCTACCCCTTGAAGGGCGGCTATTTGTCTGTTTAGGACGTTAGAGTTGGTTTGTTGTGATCAGCAACAACGAAATGATACCGTTTTGAGGTGCGTTTGTATGTTCAGAGACGAAGATTTCGTCTGCAATGTTTTGCGGAAAAAAAATGTCCTTCAAGCGTTAGCGACGTCTCGCAGTGCTGAAGGTTGATTTTTCCTTACGCTGCATCTCGTGTTGAAACGCTTACGGGCTTTGGGGATGTCTTTTGCGAATGTTCGCAGCCAGAAAACTGTTGTTTCCGTTTTGGACGCGGGACCAAGGGGTCGCGTAAGTTTGACCCAGGGAGAAGCGTCTACATTCACAGTGCTTCGTGAAGTGTTGGCCATCCGGGATTTGTTTTTGGATGTGATGATCGCTTAGTGGATACTAGGTCCGTTGTTGTGGCCGTTTCGGCCGATTTTGAAAAAGTCGTGAAAAAGTTTCGAAAATTTTAGAGTCTTCGAAATTTGTGGGAGTATACGAGTATACGTACCCACTCCCCCCCTTTTTTTAAATTGGGGGGATAGCTGAATCCGCCGATTGGCGAGTTGCCTACGTACCCTTGTCTAGGGATCAAGCCATCTCGTAGTTCTTTTGTACCACGTTTTATTGTTTAGTGGTAGTATTTTTTGAGGTGCATCGCATTCCAAGTTCTCGGGATTTTGACGTCTTGCATGTTTGCGATTTGGTATGAGCCTGGTCGGACTACTTTTATGACTTTGTACGGTCATTCCCAGTTTGCTCCCAGTTTTCCTGCGTTTCGTTCGGCAGTGTTTTGGAAGACTTTGCGTAAGACTAAATCGCCTTCTTTGAACCTGCGATGGCGTACGTTTGAGTTGTAGTACCTTGCGGCAGCGTGCTGGTAATTCTGGATTCGAATGAGTGCCTGGTCGCGGCGCTCATTGATGAGATCGAGATTGTCCAGCATCATAGCGTCGTTTACATCCTCTCTTTCGGGGAGGAATCTTCTCCGTACTCTGGGGAATTCTACTTCCGCGGGGATCATACATTCCGTTCCGTAAACGAGGGCGAATGGAGTTTCACCCGTAGCCCGTCTTGGGGTTGTACGATGCGACCAAAGAACTCCTTCGAGCTCCTCTGCCCATCGCCCCTTCTTGGCACCTAGGCGTTTCTTGAGTCTGTCAAGGACGCTTTTGTTGATGGTTTCTGCCTGTCCGTTGCATTGCGGATATCTGGGAGTTGACTTTGTAAGTCGTATTTTCCATTTTTCGCAGAATGCTTCGAATCGAGTAGAGATAAATTGAGATCCATTATCTGTTACGATTTCGTACGGGACCCCATGTCTAGTTAGATATGTTTCCAGACGAAGTTCTCGACTTGTGTGTCTTTGATACTTGCGTAGGATTCTGCTTCTACCCATTTGGAAAAGAAATCCGTAAGGACTAGGAGGAAGCGCTTTTGTTTTGATGGGTGCATAGGTCCGACGATGTCCATGGACCATCGCATGAAAGGATAGGGGGACGAGATTGAGGAGAGGATCTCCGCGGGTTGATGGATTGTTGGAGCATGCCTTTGGCATTTCTCGCACTTCCGGGCGAATTTCTCGCAGTCTTTTACCATGGTTGGCCAATAATAACCGTGGCGTTTGATTTTGACCGCGAGAGATCTTCCACCAGAATGATTTCCGCACGATCCAGAATGGACCTCCTTCATGATTCTTCTCGCTCTTTCCCCTTCTGCGCATGCCATGAGAGGACCAGAGAAACACCACTTATAAATTTCTCCCTCTATCGTGACGTACCGTGCCGCTTGGGTTTTCACTTTACGAGCCGCCCATTTTTCGGCGGGAAAGGTTCCATTCACGATATATGCTCGGATTGGTCCTAACCAAGGGCTGTCGCAGCCATACTCGGTCGGGTTCACATCCGCTCCTGGTTGATCCTCGACATCTTCCGCATCTTCAATCTCGTCTCGGATTAGATTGACGACCACTGGTGGTCCGATGCTCGGATGCTCGATGAATTCGACCGGGATTACTCTTTGGAGCCCTGGATCTGAGCTTGAGGCGAGGGCAGCCAAGTCGTCGCCCTGAACGTTTTCCGAGCGAGGGATTCTGGTCAGGGCGAACTGGTCAAAATTTCGAGCCAGTTCTTGGACGAGTTTTAGATATGCGTCCATCCTTTCGTCTCTTGCCTCATATTCTCCGCTGTATTGATTGGCGACTAACTGGGAATCGCAGTAAGCGTGAATATTACCGATTTTTAACCCATGGGCCAGCCGCAAGCCTGCGATGAGTGCTTCGTATTCTGCTTCATTGTTTGAAGCATGAAAAGCCAATCGGAAAGACTGTTCTAGGATTTCCCCGTTAGGAGAGGTGAGCCGTATTCCGATTCCGGATCCTTGTTTGGATGAAGATCCGTCGACGTGGAGGACCCAAGTTGAGTTTGGTTCTTCGTTAGTCATGTTTCTAGTGGGTAACTCTACCAAGAAATCCGCAAGTACTTGGGACTTTGCACACGTCCTTGGGCGATATTCAACGTCGTATTCACTCAGTTCGATTGCCCATTTTGCGAGCCTACCGGATTGACTCGGACTATGCAGGATTATCCGCAGCGGGAACGTGGTGAGAACCACTATAGTATGAGACTGGAAGTATGGTCTTAGTTTTCTTGCCGAGGTTATGACGGCGAATGCTAATTTTTCCATTAGAGGGTATCGAGTTTCTGCATCCAGTAACGTCTTGCTTACGTAAAAGATTGGCTTTTGTTCGCCGCGTTCTTCTCGTATTAAGACGCCACTGACCGTCGTTGTGGAAACTGCGATATAAAGGAAAAGAGGTTCACCTTCCACCGGTTTTGCGAGGACTGGTGGAGTGGCCAGGTAATGTTTCAATTGTTGGAAAGCTTTTTCACATTGCTCGGACCATTCGAACTTCTTGTTTCCCTTCAATGTCTCGTAAAACGGTAGGCACTTATCCGTGGAGCGCGAGATGAAACGGTTCAAAGCCGCGACTCTTCCGGTTAGCCTCTGGACTTCTCGCTTGGTTCTCGGGGAGGCCATCTCTATCAGTGCGTCGATTTGTTTAGGGTTGGCCTCGATTCCGCGATACGTTACGAGGTACCCGAGGAATTCTCCCGATGCCACCGCGAATCTACATTTTGCCGGGTTGAGTTTCATGTTATGCTGGTTGAGTCGTGCAAAACATTCCTCTAGGTGGGCTATATGATCGTGTTCGTCAAGAGATTTTACGAGCATATCATCGATGTATACTTCCATAGTTTTTCCGAGTTGCTCGGCAAACATTTTGTTGACGAGTCGCTGATATGTTGCACCTGCGTTTTTAAGACCGAAAGGCATTACCTTGTAGCAATACGTTCCGCGGTCTGTGATGAATGCAGTTTTTTCGCGGTCGTCGTGATTCATCATGATCTGATTGTATCCGGAAAAAGCGTCCATGAATGACAGAAGCTTGTTTCCCGCGGTTGCTTCGACCAGTCGGTCGATGTGTGGGAGCGGGAAGCAATCCTTTGGACAGGCTTTATTCAAATCCGTGAAATCGACACAGACTCGCCACTTGCCGTTTTTCTTTTTTACCACGACAGGGTTGGCAAGCCAGTCCGGATACCTGACTTCTGTTATCGACCCTACTTTGAGGAGTCTTTCGACTTCCTCATTGACTGCGGTGGCACGCTCAGGTACCAGCTTTCGTCTCTTTTGTTTTACGGGTTTGTGAGTTGGGTCGATGAGCTCTGCTTTTATTGGTTCGCGGAGGTTAGCTCCGATCTCGACACACCGTTCCAGGAAAGAATCGTCGAGACAAATTGAGACCACCGGTTCGCAGGTTGGTTCACGCTTCCCTTCCAGGGCCTCAGCTCTTTGGGACTGCCAGAAGGTTTCCGGGGAGTCGTGAATCGTTTGCTTTTTCCGAGAGGTTTCGATTTCAGAGTTTTTCCGTTTTAGTTCGGTAGCGAGGTAGATCTGTACTGCTCCGTGACTACCATGTATTGTTTCGACCCCGAAAGGCGTTGGGAACTTGAGGTATAGGTGGAATGTTGATGGGATCGCTCTCATGGAGTTTAACCAGGGAGTTCCAACTATCGCATTGTAGGATGTTGGACCATCGATCACCAGGAATTCCGTGTTTTTGGCGACGCTCCCGACTTCGACTAGGAGGTTAGTCGAGCCGAGGGTCATAATTTCTCCCGAGAGTCCGAATACTGGGCTGGGGTCATCCGTAAGGATGTTTAGATCGACGCCCATCCTCTCGAGGGTGCTTTTGTAGATAATATTAGCCGAGCATCCGGTGTCGACTAATACCCTTGCTACGTCAATATCCTGGATCGTGAGTTCTATTACGAGGAGATCGTTGTGAGGTTTGACCGTACGGGCCGTTGCTCGATCCTCGAAAGATACGATGTTGCGGGCTGACGAAGAAGTCATACTGAACTTCGATCGATCGGTGGTTTCCGAGTTAGAGAATCCGTCCCCCCCCTCCTTCTAGTGCCAAACTGTGGGAACCGAAATTCACACCGTCAATTTCTGATAAATAAGATTGCGGAGGAAAGCCAAGTAAACCCGACTTTCCTTGAAGGTCCGGATTCTCTGCGTTGCCACACGAAATCGACAAAGTAAACAGAAGACAAAGATGGGAATTGTAATATTTTCCCGAAGGCGTTTTATTAGATGAAACAAATGAGTACAAGGATTCTCCGAAAGACAGAGAGATTTGCGAGTAAAGAAAAAGATAGAGTCGCAGGCAGCCAAACGTCCTAAGCCTTGCTCCGCTAGTCTAACCACCTAAACCCTAGTTCTTCTAAGCTAGCAGAATGCTCTAAGTCTAATTCTCGGATTTTCGGGATGCCCTCCTCCTCTGCTCTTGCACTCCTTATATATCCACTCCTAGGTCGGTTTGCCTTAGGTTGATGGGCCTCGCCTTTGGGCCCAAGCTTATCTCTTCAGAAAATGTTCCATTTTCGTCGGCCTTTGTAATCATCCTCGAGTCTTCCGCTATCTCTCGATGACTTGATGTTTATCCGATGTTTCGGGAAATCGGATAAACCGTCATAGCCTGATTGAGCCTGAATTCTGAAAAATCGTAAGTAAGTCCATGGACTTGTCTTAAGTCGTTAAACGTTTTATACGATTTCTCGGAAAGATGATCTTTCTCGGAGAATAAACTGTATAGCTTAAAGGATCGATGTTCAAGTTAATCGATCATTGTTTTATACGATATCTTCTACGAGAAATCCAATCCCTCTAGTTTCCATCGTAAAACATTGAGGATGATTCCAATCGAAAGATGGTTATTCCGCAGCCTTGATTGTACCAAACTCACGAGGGTTGATCCGAACAAGCTAAGATGGGGTCAGACCGAGCACGATGGGACCAAGACCAGGACGAGGGCCGTGGACCGTCGCCAGACCAGTGTGCGCCCGGTGCCAGGCCGGCCTCGCGTCGACGGGTGCCGACCCGGTGACAGGCCGGGGTGCCGCGGCGCCGGCCGGCCCGCGTCCCGCGTGCCCGGCGCCAGGCCGGCCACGCGTGACCGCCCGGCGCCAGGCACAGCCCCGGTGACGGGTGCCGGCCGGCGCCAGGCCGGCCCGCGTGACGGGTGCCGCCGGCGCCAGGGCCCGGGTGCTGCCGGCGCAGGGCCGGCCCGCGTCCCGCGTGCGCCGGCGCCAGGCCGGCCCGCGTCCCGCGTGCGCCGGCGCCAGGCCGGGGTGCCGCCGGCGCCAGGCCGGGTGCCGCCGGTGCCGCCGGCGCCAGGCCGGCCCGCGTGACGGGTGCCGCCGGCGCCAGGCCGGCCTGCGTCCCGCGTGCCGCCGGCGCCAGGCCGTCTTGCCGTTCGTGGGTTTTCCGTTGCTCGATCTTTCCCCCGCTAGTCGTTCGTGCGGGAAATCTTCGAGTTTGGAAGGATCTTTGGCCGTAGATTTCGAGATAACCGTTTTTGACCCCAACAATCCAAGGTGCTTAGTGTTAGATTTATCATTTCCTTGCATTGATTTGGTGTTCTTGAAGCTATTTTTGGGTTGGCCTCTCAAACATAGAGCTATAGGCATTTCATGCCCGGAAGGTGTTCTATGAAATGCCTGAACCAACTCATCTATGCTTTTAGCTTGCTTTGCCTAAGGGATTAGTTGTCAAAGAAGCTAGGATTGCTATTAGACTCATTCTCCATGTTTGCTTTGATCATTACAGCCAAAGGGATTTGGTGTACTTGGGTGATCATTGTAAAAGAGCATTCATCTAGGGATAGAGCTTGCTTAGTTTTGTTGTCTAGGCATAAGGAATTATATGGATTGAAAAGTTAGCATCTTGGATTGAATCTTAATCATTTGATATCAAGTCCCTACACCCATGGGTCTCATTCTCCTCATAAGAAAGAAACTTTTATTTTTTGTTGCATTTTACTTATTGTCTTAGTTTAATAATCATCCTCTTTAATGATTGCATTTAGATTAAGCATAAACTTGCATTCCCTCTGTTTCATGGTCACTTAGAACTGGTTCGACAATCTTATATACTACATCATTTGATTAGGACCTTAGAAAAGGTCTTTCATCAGTCTCCGAGAACCACGCGCCTGAAAGTCAATCGGGTGAGAAGCGCGGAAGGAGACAGAACGACCAAGGGAACAACAGCAGTCGCCAGTGGGTAAATATGATAATCAGAGGGTCGCAGTTCTATCAAGACTCGGTCTCGTCGATCAAAGCCTACGGGTGAAAAGCCGAGACAAGTTCCAACTGGCTTCCGGACAGCGATATACCCAACCACGCGATCGTTTTCGAGGAAAAAGAAACTGTTGGAATCGACAAACCTCATTACGATCCCCTAGTTATCGACCTGGTGATCCAGGATCTCGAAGTTGGCCGCATCCTTGTCGATACAGGAAGTACGGTCAACGTCATCTTCCGCGACACCCTCTATAGGATGAACATCCCACTTGGGGAAGTCATCCCAGAGCCAAAACCTTTGACTGGGTTTTCTGGCGTCACCTCCATGACCCTCGGGTGTATCAAGCTCCCGGTCATGGCTAAGGAAGTTACAAAGATCGTCGAGTTCGCAGTAGTCGATAACCCGGCTATCTACAACGCAATCATGGGAACCCCTTGGATCAACTCCATGAAGGCAGTACCGTCCACATATCACGTCGGCATCAAATTTTTGACTCCAACCGGAACCGCAGTAATCTGGGGGAGTCAGAAACAGTCGAGACTCTGCTACCTAGCCGAATTCAAACTGCAAAAAGATCGGAACGCCCCTGCGGCTAACCCGAAACGAGCAAAGGAATCACACAACATTCCTGAAAACTCGAAAAAGATGATCCATAATCATCTGAACAGGCAACGATTCAAGACAGCGACAAAGTCTCTAAGTCCATCGCCGTAAAAGCAGACAACTCGACCCCCGCACAGACTACCGATCCGGCTAGTACGATCATAATGGCGACACACGGGGAGTAAAAACGTCCGCAGCAACAATCAGAACTACGAGATGGCTTGATCCTCGAAAGAGGTACGTAGGCAGCTCGTCGAAACCCGGCGAGTTCAGCTGTCCTCCTCACCAAAAAGGGGGGGGGAGTGGGTACGTATACTCCTATACTCCCACAAAGACGCGAAATACCCGCACATGTATTCGAAATTTTTGAAACTTTTTCAATAAATTTCTTTCTATCAACCTTTCAATGCGTGCTTAATACAGTAATGCATAAAAACTTCGGAAAAAACGAAAATCATATCTTCGGGGAAACGCGAGACGTCGCAATTTCCCAAAGGTATCAAAATCATATCATCCATCAAAACAGTCCCCCTGCGACTTAAAAAACAAATGCCCGTCGATTGGCCCCGACGGACGAACACATAAACGTTTCACTAATACAAAACCGTAGTCAGACCTTTTCACAAGAATAAGGTCCTCTTACATCCGACAAGGATATCATAGCGCGCTATACAAGAAAACCTGAAATTTTGGTTTAGCACTCCGGATATTCTCTGGAGCTAGCTCGATTCTTACTACACAAGTCGCATAAGCCGGCGCCAAGTCGCGGACTTTAATCAGTAAGAATCAGGAAGGAATCACTAACAGGCAAAACGAAAGCCGATCAGTCATCGCATAGCCTTAAAGCTGAGAGTAAGCCTAGGTCTTGCCCTAAACCCAGTCTTGCTGGATCTTGACATCTCACAGACATAGTATCGACACTAGATACGAGATCCAAAAACATGTCTCTCATCGCTAACACCTAAAACACTCGCTAGAAAGTAGTACACGGACCTAGCGACCAAATAAGAGTTAGAATACGAAGTGACTACTCGAATTCTACCCTCTACACTTGACGAAAGTATAAATCAAATCACAAGGCAAATTTCTGCAAAATCCACACATAATATTCAAGCCGCAGAAACGGCAGGGATTCAAAGCCACCAACAGCCAGTCCCGAAACATACAAAGTTACGCGACCTTCTACGGTCACGGAATATACAGAAAACGGCCACATCCGGCCAAGCATGCAACTATCTAGATAAAAGGATACAATCCCAACGATCCTCAGTAATCGAGGTCAAGGAATCCGGACATGGAGATCCCGAATGAAGTCACAGGCTGGTCAACTTCTTCACCGTGTCCTCCGAAACCTTGATGGGGTCCCAAAGCTTCCGGACCCTTCCCTCGATTGGAGGAACCAAGGATTCAGCGTGAGCACATTCGCTCATGAGACCTTTCATCTCAGCGATCTCGGAGGAGAAGGAGAAGCCCGGGTTCTGCGACTTGTAAAGGTTAGCAACCGAACCCCGACACTCGCGGAAATCACCCACAAAATCTTGAGCTTCCTTCAAGCTCTCGAACTCGGTGGCGAATGATTTAGCCCTCCGCGCCATCTCGGCAGCGATCGCTCTCCTTCCTCTCCTTTCCGCACGTACGAGGGCTCGAGAATGAATTTCGGCCTGCTTACGACTTTGTTCCTCAACCTCTTTCCGGAAACGGAAGAGTTCACGTTCGGCTTCCTCGGCTTTGAAGCGAGAGATCCTCGATCTTCGAAAGCTTCCATCAAGCGCCGCTCCGAACACCCTCATTCCCTGTATGAACTTAGGATCAGAAAAATATATATGTGCAGCAATTGTAATATATATGATCAAAGTTCAAAGGATAAACCTCATTGATTAGACGAGAACCCTCGGTAAATACTCTCTTCTTCGCTTCATCCTCGAGCGACTCGTCAGTAGTAAACGCTGGACGAAGACCATCGAAAAAGTTGCTAGGCAGGAGAAACTCGCTAGTTCCACCCCCTTCCCCTGGAACAAAGCTGGGATCTCCTCCTAGCAGCGAAGGATCTCCCGAGACCGTCTCGCATTTGACCTCTTTGACTTTCCGAGACCTATGTCTCCGCCTCCGAACAGGCAAGACAGCAACCGGCTCGACATCACACGGGACATCGGAGGGTTGAAAAATGACTCGGGATCAAAGGAGCTCCATCGCATTTTGAATCCGCTCAACGGAAAAGGTACTCCAGAAGAATGGCCTTTCCCGAAGAAGGTCTCGTTTGACAAAAAGATCAGCATCAGTGTGCGCAACGGTCTTGTTCGCTGCACGATAAACAAAAGTTTTATCTTCATGCACGTTCAAAGTACAAAAACGAAAAATCAGAATTAGTCGTATTACCGCGATCGAAGTTCCACTCCTGAGGAAATAAGTGAAGGCAGCCTTCCTCAACGGACTCCCCGTCTATTCGGACAAAGAAGAAGCGCTCGAACCACGATTTGGGGTTCGAAGTAGTCCCCTGAATTATGTCCATTCTTCCTTGGGATCACGGAATACGCACCTTCGATCGACGTTGGCTTAGTATACCAAAGTCCCTCGAAATCGCTAGGGCTAAGGTCCATGCCTAACTCGTAACTCGAGACTAGCACGCCAAGCCAACTCTCTAAGGATGGGACGGTAGGCTGGCTGATCGAAAGTCCGAAAGAACGAAGTGCACGGACAATGGCACCAGGGATCGGGAACCACATGCCGCAGTACGCGAGAAAGGCTTCATAACAATTAAAGAAGCCCTGCGGAGGATTCCTTGCACTCTCGCCAGCGGTCGGAATCCGGAACGAAACCCCACTCGGAACTTGGTAAAAGTTTCAAAGAATCGTGAGGTACTCGGGAGAGATCATGCTTGGTGAGAAGGCCGTGCCCGGCACCCTCGGAGGTCTCCTGGGGATGGGGATGTCCCGCGGTGGCGGACTCGAGCCACATAAAGCTTTGTAGTATGCCTCCCTCGTATCTTCCTCAACTCCTTCCTCGTGCTTTGGCGCAACCACTTCGTCGACGGGAGAATCACCCGAAGATGAGTGAGAAGAAGAATTTCTTTTAGAGGATCTTGATCTTGAAGACATTTTTTCTTGAGAGAGAGACTTTAAAAGGTGAAATTCTTGTGATGAAGTAAGAATGGCTAAAAATTCTTACTCCATCTTTATAAAGAAGGAAAAAGTTACTATTTACTCAGACTTTTTGCAAACGATTTCGTCTCCACACCTTCCCATCTAGCTATACCGCGAGCTAGGACCTATTACTAAAAACCACGGTCCTAGCTAGCTGGGGGTCTAACTGTTGGGGTCAAAATAGGTCAAAGACGCGATCAACACCCAAAAGTCCTCGGAAGGAACCAAGTGACGAATAAAAACCAAGAAAAACTAGTTACTCGACGAAACGTCGGAGGGGATGATCGCATCGTAGTCCCGGACACCAGCAGGAGCGGCCACGGCCTAGCCCCGGGCGCCGGCTTGCCCGTGCTGGCCCCAGGCGCCGGGCGCCGGCTGGCCCATGCTGGCCCCAGGGGCCGGCTCGCCCGTGCTTGCCCCGGGCGCCGGCTCGCCCGTGCTGGCCGTGCTGGCCCTTGGTGCCGGGCGCCGGCTCGCCCATGCTGGCCCCGAGCGCCGGGCGCCGGCTCGCCCGTGCTGGTCCCGGGCGCCGGGCGCCGGCTCGCCCGTGCTGGTCCCGGGCGCCGGGCGCCGGCTCGCCCGTACTGGTCACGGGAGCCGGCGCCAGCGTCCATGTCCAAGTCCTGGGCGCCCGCGTACGGACTACTCGACAGGTGCGACCTTTTCCCCGCAAAACCGTCTCGACAACTAGTCCAACTCTACATTTTGTATCTTTTCTCGAAGACTCACCGTTCAGCTCCTCGAAGACATGAAACCTGAGAACCCCATTTCGTTCTGGTGGAAATAAATCGGGAAGGCTTTGGAAGCACCATGGCAGGCTAGTCTCTCGCGAAATCGTAAATGTTCACGGACGAAACAACGGCCCGAGAAGGCCCAAACGCGACCAAGCGGCCCACTTACGACTTTCCAGGAGATCAAGTCGAAATGGACATGACGGCCCATGTTTATCTTTACATAAAGAGATAAATGTCAAGTTTCCCGATGACAAATGTTAGGTTTCTTGAAGATAAATGTCAAGTTTCCCGATAAAGATGAAGACCGACGAAAATGGAAGAAGCACGATTCGCGCGCGATAGATTCGGCCCAAAGGAGGAATTGACCGTCCTAAGAGGAGTATATAAGGAGAGCTTGGGGCGAGGAGCAAAGAGAGAACTTTTGGAGAGCAACATAGCACTTAGAATAACTTAGGAATTTTTTCCGTTTTTACTAGCGAGCTGCGACTCAACTAGGTAAGATATAGGTGGCTGGACTAGCGAATTCATCGACAGTTCTTGTAGCCGATCTCTTCCCTGTTGTTCACGCTTAAACGCGAATTCGGAAATAAGATCTTTTGCTCTATCTTTTGTTCTTACGATTTTAATATTCCGATTTGTTATTTCTCCGTTATATTGATTGTGTCGTGTGTGGCCCAACAGATAACCGGGACCTTCAGGGAAGGCTACGTTCACTTAGCTTTCCTCAAAATCAACAAAACTTGACAGTGCGAATTTTGGTTCCCACAAATTTCCATAGCTCATGTTGTTGTTGAAGTTGCTGCTGTAGTTGTTGTTGAAGGGCTTCTGTGAATTCTGGTTAGTTACTTCTTTGTCCAAAAAAGTTCCTGTTTCCTCCCTGGTTTCCAGACCTCTGAAATCCAGCTCCACTGATGAAGTTCACATACTCTTCTATGTTATCATCCTCTGCATCTACAGCTTCTTCATCTTCTACTGAGCAAACATGCTTGCTTAGCAGCCTATGAACACTATCCAGCTTTGCTTTTACTTCATCCACCTGCTCCTTTCCAAGGAATGCTGCAGATTTCCTTCTGTCAAAATCAATGTTCTTGGTGCTGTTGTTGGATGCCAAGTTCTCTATAAGTGTCACAGCTTCCTCTTGATTCCTGGTGTTGAAGTTGCCTTCACTAGCTGTGTCCAGAGCCATCTGATATTGTAGTGCGATGCCTCTGAAGAAAGTGCTGAGTAATTGCACTTGGTTGAATCCATGGTGTGGAAAATCTTGCTGGTATGAAAATATGATCCAGGAATTCTTGAATGACTCTCCAGGTTCCTGAGTGAATGTAGCAATATTTATCCTCAAGTCTTCAGCGCGTGCGTAATCAAAGAAGTTTCGCAGGAACGCGTTCCTGATGTCGCTCCAGGATGTAAGAGATCCTGGTGGTAACTGCTTAAGCCACTGCGAAGCTTCTCCAGCAAGAGAGTACTTGAAGAGCTTGCACAGAAGATAGTCCTCAGGGACTCTGTTGGCTATGATAGCAGATATGACATCCTTGAACCTCTCTAGATGGTCCATAGGATGCTGATAGCAGATAGCAGATAGAAGATAGCAGAAAGTGATGAGTAATTGCATTTGGTTGAATCCATGGTGTGGACAATCTCGCTGGTATGACTTGAATCTGATCCAGGAATTCTTGAATGACTCTCCATGTTCCTGAGTGAATGTAGCAATTGTGCTCCTCAAGTCTTCAGCGCGTGGGTCATCAAAGAATTTTCGCAGGAACGCGTTCCTGATGTTGCTCCAGGATGTAAGAGATCCTGGTGGTAAGTGCCTAAGCCACTGCGAAGCTTCTCCAGCAAGAGAGTACTTGAAGAGCTTGCAGAGAAGATAGTCCTCAGGGACTCTGTTTGCTATGATAGCAGATATGAGATCGTCGAACCTCTCTAGATGGTCCATAGGATGCTCGTGAGATAACCACAGTAGGGTGTCTGTCCCACAAGTGTGTAGTACTGCGGCTTCAACTCGAAATCGCCTCTCTGAATAGCTGGAGGGCGAATGGCTGATCTTTTGGCATAGAACTGATCTGGACGGTTGTAGTCAGCCAAAGTTCTTGTATCTGCAGCATCAGGTTCAGGGATTACAGTCCCTTGAGCATCTAACTTTTGACCTGCTGCATTATGCAGGTGACCTTCTTGATCATGCAGGTCCCCATTCTCGTCCTGTATGAGAATCAGTGTCGCAACCATGTCTCGCGGCTGAGTATCGATCGATGTAAAAGCTGGGGTACCGATCGATGTACGATGAGTGACGTCGGTCGACGGAAGAGTAGTGTCGGTCGACGGTGATGAGCGAGTATCGATCGACAGAGAAGATGTCTCGATCGATGCTGGTGTGCGAGTGTCGGTCGACGAACTGGTGTTGATGTCGATCGATGTGGAGCGTTTGTCTTTGCGGATCGGACGTTCCAAGCTTGCAGGATCTTCTGAGAATAGTAACTGAGTTTCCTTGTTGCATCTGGTATTGCTGGGCATGCACCTAAAATTTATCAGAAAATGATTTAAGAGAAATAACCTAGACTTAATCAGATTAAATCTAATAGCGATCAAAGCTCCCCGACAACGGTGCCAAATTTGATGTCACTCAAATTACCCTAAGGAGTGAATTACTCTCTCAAATAAGAGGTTCAGTTGTAGTGCTTAGGGATCGAATTCACAGGGAGTTACGGAACACAAAAGATATAATCCTTAGTGACTAAGCTAGGTTGATTAAGATCAACTTTAAATTGCAGGTTTGAGCAAGACAGTTGCTCGGTGGGTTTGATTGAGGGTTTTAACAGTTAAAGAAAGTGCTATACTTAGGGTTTCTATTCAGGTGATCAGGATTATAATCGTATAGATGCCTAACAAGTTGCATGCATGATATTAAAGAGCTCAACACTTATGAAAAAATCGATCAGCGTTCGCTTTCTAGGTTCGTCTGATAACTAGATCTAATGATCTCACCTATCGGGATGATCAATTAGAAAGTGTCGATCGATGACTCTATAGGAGTATCGATCGATAAACCTTTCACCCCGTCGATCGATTATTCTATAGGAATATTGATCGACGCGCTTCTAGTAAAATGCGCTGGTTGAAATCGATGCTCACTAAGACTATAGATCAGCTCTCGCCTTTCTCTAGTAATCTCAGATTGAATAGGATGTATTCAGGATGAAGTCAGGTTAACAAGCAATCCTAGGTCAAGATTTTAGTTAACTACTCTCGAACACAAGCATTAAGAACATCCTAACAATGAATATCACAACTTAGCAATCTATAGTTGGGGCTAATCCCTCACAGCCTATTTGAACCCTAAATCTAACAATGGAACTACTCAGACATGGCCAAGCAATTCATAGCAACAAGATGAAAGAAACTCACTGATAGATAGATAGAGAAACAAATAATGGAGTTCCAATCACAAATCTCTTTTGATCTTCTCTCCAACTCTAAGAATCTCTAAAAACCTTAAACAATAAAATAGAACAAAGTAGGAAAAATAAAAACATGCTTTGCCTTAAACACATAAGCAAGCTATAAATATTGAGTTCATTAGGTTAAAAAACTTGTCAGGGGAAATCTTTTAATTTGGTGAAGGCTTGGGCTTTAAGTCGGCTGGAACCTGATGCTTGGAGTATTCAAGGCTCCTAATCAAATATTGTAGTATAAAAGATTGTTGAACCAATTCTAAGAGAGTTCAATGCAAAGGGAATGAAAATCCATGCTTAAGTTAAGTATAATCAAGATAGTGAAGATGATTATGAACTAAGACAAAACTAAAAATGCAATAAATGAGTGAACTTTCTTTCAATATGAGGCAAGGGGACTCATGGGACAAGGGAATTGACCTTGGGTGATCAAGTTTCAATCTAAGATGGCAGCAATACAATCAATCTATCAACCTTAGGCCTAGAACACAATACTAAACAAGCTCTATCTCTAGATGAATGTTTATTCACAAAGATAACTCAAGCATCAAATCTCTTTGGTTTAATATTATCTAAGCAATCATTAAGAACAAGTCTAATAGCCATCCTAACACCTTTAACAACAAATCTCTTTGGTAAAGAATGTTAAAAGCATTGGATAGTTGGTTCAGGCATTTCATCGAACACCTTTCTGGCATGAAATGCCTATAGCTCTATTATGAAGAGGCCAACTCCAAAATAGCAATAATAACACTCTACAAGCAAGGATCGAGAAGGATCTACCCTAGAACATCTTAGACCTACACCTAATCACCCTTAGTCTCCCAAGCCCATGAATCCAAGATAGATCTACTCACTAATAGACATGGATAACCCTAAAACCATGGATGATTCAAGGCTAAACATGATAGTGAGCAAGATAATCCAATAAACACACGAGAATAAGATGAAAAAGAATTCAAGATTCCAACTTTCTTCAAGATCCAAATATGTTCTTAAGAGAAAAAGAGTTAGATCTCACAAAGGAGCTTACAAAAGTATTTATACTTAGGCTTAGAAAGCCCTAAAATATCATTAAAATTACTAAAAGGTCCCTGGAATCACATAAGCCACGACCAATCAGAAAGGAGGGTGAAAAACGCTCAGGGGAAATCGGTTTCGTCCAACCCGCGCACGGCCGACCCGCGCGTCCCGCCTTGCTCTGTGTCCGTCCCGAGCGGGTAGGGTGACCCACGTGCATCGTCCCACGCATCGGCCTGTCCTCGTAATGGCCTGTCCCGAGCGGGTGTAGCATCCCGTGCATGCCCAGCCGCGCATCGGCCATCTCTACTTCTCACCAAGGACTGTCCGGCTTATACAAATCAAGGCCGACTCTGCCCAAACTCGGCCAAGCTCCTTCTTCATCTCATTTTTGCATCAAAATGACTCTCAACACCTTCTTTTACTCCTTGGAACACTTCAACACCTGATAAGGACTTACGAATGCAATATGAGCCTAAAGATGCCTAATGCCTAATCTCTATGATCAAAATGCATAAGATATGAATGCTAAAAACATGTAAATATGCAAGATATCATCACCCAAGGTCAATTCCGTAATCCCATGAGTTCTCTCATCTCACTTGAAAGAAAGCCTTTTCCTTTATTGCATTTCTATCTTAGTTCTTAGTTCAAATCACTTCACTTAATTATTGCACTTAGCTTGAGCATGGTCTTGTAATCCCTTTGGATTAGAATCACTTAGGATTGGTTCGACAATCTTTTATACTACATCATTTGATTTGGACCCTTGAAAAGTCCAAACATCAATAAGTATGATTAGGTAACAAAATCTAAACAAAATAGAGTATATATCATTGATATCTTGCATATTGACATGTTTTTAGCAATCATATCTTGTGAATTTTGATCATGTAGATTAGGAATTAGGAATCTTAAGGGTCCATATTGCATTCATGAGTCTTTATTAGGTGTCGGAGTGTACTATGGAGTGATTGGAGGTGTTTGGGAGCATTGAGATCCCAAAAGAGGTGAAGAATGGGGCTTGGCCGAGCAAAGACAAGCAAAAAGCACATTTTGGGAGAGTTACGGCCGGGTAGAACATACTGGGTGAGCTACCCCGCACGGCTGGACGAGGCTTGACGAGGAAGCTTTCTGGCAGGGTAGAACTGACAGATGAGCTACCCCATGCGGCTGGACGAGGCTGGACGAGGAAGCTTTCTGGCCAGGTGGAACTGACCGGGTGAGCTACCCCGCGTGGCTGGACGAAGCTGGGAAAGGAAGCTTTCTGGCCGGGTAGAACTAACCGGGTGGGCTACCCCGCGCGGCCTGGGCAAAGTTGGTCGACGAAGAAACCGACCGGGTAGAAGGTCGCGGGTCAGGCCAGTCTAGTCTACCCTGGGCGTTTTTCCCTTGGTGCTTGATCAAACCTTAAGTAATCCCAAGGCCATTTTGGTCATTATCTTTGATGTTTTTAAGGGCTTTCAAGCCTCATATAAATACTCTTGTATGTCCCAAGTTGGGACTTATCTCTTTTTCTCTCTAGAAATTCATAAACCTCTTTGAGAAAGATTGATCTTTGAATCTATTTTCATGTTTTAATCTTGTGTTCTTGAGTTTTTATTGCTTTCTAATCATGTTTAACCTTGAATCATCCATGGTTTTTGGGTTAGTCATGTGTATTAGTGAGTAGTCTTCTTTTTGATTCACGGGTTAGGGAGACTAAGGGTGATTAAGCTAGATCTAGGGTGTTTTAGTGTAAATCCTTCTTGATCCTTGCTTGTAGAGTGTTCATAATGCTATTTTAGAGTTGGCCTCTTCAAGATAGAGCTTTAGGCATTTCATGCCCGATAGGTGTTTGATGAAATGCCTGAACAAACTCTCCAATGCTTTTAACATTCTTTACCAAAGAGATTTGTTGTTAAAGGTGTTAGGATAACTAATAGACTTGGAGTTAATGATTGCTTTAATAATATTCAGCCAAAGAGATTTGATGCTTGAGTTATTTTAGCCAATGAGCATTCATCTTGAGAAAGAGTTTTTTAGGATTGTGTCAAGTCTTAAGGTTGATAGATTGATTGTAATACCCCCGTCTACAAAAAAAAGTGTTTGATGGTGTTCAATGGATGGTTTTTCATGGACGGGATTCAGTAAATCAGTCATGATGCGTGAGAAGCATATGTGTTATGACGGATGCGAGAAGAACAGATGCAGCACACACAGATGTGAGAACCAAAATTCACACCGTCGATTTTAATGAATGGAGGAAAGCAAAGAAAACCCTACTTTCTTTGAGGTCCGGATTCTCTGTGAGAGCCAACGACAAGTGACAAAATAAATACGGAAAATACAGAAAGATAACAAAACGAGTTTAGTAAAAAGTAGATCTTTATTTCGAATTTGCCTAAGAGCATTTCGATGATTACAAAAGATTGTAAAAGCTTCGGCCGCGAGAGCTGTCAACGATATTCCTAGTTCTAGCCGCCTAAAACCTTAAACCTAATTGAGTCGCAGCTCGATCACAAAAAGACGAAAAACATACGAAAAAGGTTTTGTTAAGATTTGGGACTCGACCATATGAAAGGCTTCCTACGTACCCCTTTCGAGGATCATCTCAGACGTAGTTCAGTTAGAAAGAATTGAACAAGAGATCGAACTGCCTGTGCGAGTTCGTCTAGTATGAGTGCAAGTCATAGAAACAGGCATGTCGAAAATAATGTCGAAAATAATGCCTAGGATTTCTAAATGCAGAGCTCTAGAGTAAAAGAACTATTGTCCCCTTTGTTCTTTTCTCAAGCTCTCCTTATATATGTCTCCAAGTTGGTGGCCCTTTTACTTCCTTGCTTTTGGGCCCAAGCTTATCCTTTTGCGGAAATATTCCATTTTCGTCGATCTTCATGATTATCCTTGAAACTTCAGACTTATCTTCGGAAACTTGACATTTATCTTCTTCTGCGAGTAAGGGATAAACCGTCATATTAATCTTAGGCTCAATCTCGTCTAAAATCGTAAGTGGGCTTTTAGCCTCGTTTTGGACCTCTTAGGGCCGTTCCTCGACATTAAACGTTTTTTCGATTTCTTTGAGATATCACCTTCGATACGATGTCTTTTTTTAATCAAAAAACTTTCAAACCAATCGTATAGTCTAGGCAGTTGGTGTTTAAGTTAATCGTGGCCGTTTTTATAGGATGGACTTGAACTCATACGAGAAAAGAAGTTTCCGCTGTTTTATCGTAAAGTTTCAAGGATAACTCCAATCAAGTCGAAAAAAGGGATATTGGGTCCATGGCCCGACGTATTTGATTGCACGGAGAACGTGGGAGTTGATACAGGTTGGAATGGCCAGGACAGACCGTGCTGCCCAAGACGAGCTGACTGGCTCATGACCAAGCTCGCCCTAGGGCGAGCTGGCCGGGACAAGGCCGAGCTCGCCCTAGGGCGAGCTGGTCGGGACAAGGCCGAGCGTGCCCTAGGGGGAGCTGATCCGGACAAGGCCGAGCTCGCCCTAATGCGAGCTGGTTGGGACAAGGCTGAGCTCGCCTTACGGCGAGCTGGTCGGGATAAGGCCGAGCTCGCCCTAGGTTGAGCTGATCGGGACAAGGCCGAGCTCGCCCTAGGGCGAGCTGGTTGGTAAAAGGCTGAGCTCGCCCTAGGGCGAGCTGGCCGCGATAAGGCTGCGCTCGCCCTAGGGAGAGCTGGTCGGGACAAGGCCAAGCTCTCCGTAGGTCAAGCTGGTCGGGACAAGGCCAAGCTCTCCCTAGGTCGAGCTGGCCGGGACAGGCCGCACTCGCCCTAGAGCGAGCGGGCTGGTTCGTGGAAGTTGTGTCTTGTTCTCTTCGTAAAATCTCAACTGAAACTCTGATTATGACGAAACGAAAGACATTTTGCTCAAGGATCAAAGGAGAACAAAGTGGGATCGCCCTAGGGCGACCTGGGAGAAGACTTACTTGCCCTAGGGCGAGTGGGACAAGCCATACTCGCCCTAGGGCGAGTTGACAAGGACAGTGCCTTGCTTCCTTCGTAAAATCTCAACAGAAACTCCGATTGCGGCGAAACGAAGGACATTTTGATCGAGACTCAAGGGAGAACAAAGTGGGATCTCCCTAGGGCGACCTGGGAAGACTGATCTTGCCCTATCGCGAGCTGACCTGGTAAGACCAAGTTCTGACCTTCTTTCGGTGGTTCAGACGTTTGAGTAACGCTGGCAGTCTTCTTTTCCCGTTTCGTCGTTTGTTTCCCAAGAGTTTTTTGTCGAAGAGATTGGACATTCTAATTTGAGAACATGTCATATAACTTTTTTCAAATTATATGAGACTTTTTGTTCCAAGAAAAATTTTTCGGGGACTTTCAGGCATTGATTCTGTTGTCACCAATTTTGACCACAACAACAGATGGATAAACAATAAGGCCAAGCATATTCTGATTTCCTATAGCATCAAAGTGCAGGATGCATCTTTTCTGAAGTGGGCACTTCAGTGCTCTAGATAACTCAGATTTCCCTACGGCTCCAAAGTGCTCAAGACAGGTTTCTGAAGTTAACACTTCAGTGCTGAAACATGTCTGAGTAAAGCTTTCTTCATAGGAGGGAAAGCAGCAGTTTATTACTGAGAGTGATAGAGCAGCTCTCCACATGTCTGCTCATTTCCTTGCCTTGTGTAAATAGAAAACCCATAGAGGAAGCAATTACTATGCTATAAATACATTCTTCTTTCCTCTGGAATTCTTGGGACAGCTATAATACCAAAGAAAATTTGATACAGACTGAGAGAAAAATCAGAGAGTTTTAGAGATCAATTACTCTGACAGTTTGAATCAACACTAAGGTTCTGTTCAAGTGAAGATCAGATCCGGCAGGAAGCTACTAGAGAAGGTTGAGAAAGGGGTTCAGATTTCTGCAGCCGCGGGTCAAGGCCACGTTCAACCAAAATCAGCGAGTTATGATCAATTGATTGCTACTTGTTTTCATGAAGATTCCTGTAACTTGAATTTAGATCATGGCAGGAGGCCGGGTCTAACTTATTAATGGTTTGATTATATAGTAACTAAGGTTAACGAATGGTTATTGATTGAGTTGGTAGCATGCTTAGTAATAGCTTGGGGATAGTAGTTATCTAAGTAGCATGATGTTGGTTAGTACTGCGATTAGGTTGATTGGTTAGTTAGCGAGTGTTGAATGCTTAGATAATATCGCTAAGTTGTGGATAGATAGGTATTCTGAAATTTAAGTCTTTATCTAGATTCTGCAATATGTATGATGGTGATAGTTGCGATTAATACTAGGAACCTTGTGTTATATTACCGGGTGTAGTATTAGTCATATGTTGGACATATAGCATTCGTGTAACTCACAATGCTAGGTATGTTTAGGGGTGGATTAGTGTTTCCCCGACCTTGTACCCAGCGGGTTCAAGGAAACCCCTTATTCGCTGGATCGGGATGACTCAGAGAGACGTGGTCATGGCCTAGGGCTGAGTGTTACACGACTGTGTGATTTTACGTGGTGACCCGAATGACTGTGGGCCGCGGTCGGTTGAAAGTTTCTTCTTCTAGCCTTCGTGGTAGGGAGATAGGATATTGCCGATGTTGAGGAGGAACACGACTTCACCAGGGCCCTAGATATATAGAATATAGTGAAAAGAGTTTGGTAAACCCTAGTTGAGTTGATATCGAGTTAGCAAGTTTTTAGCCATTATCTTTTAGTATCGATAATTTGCTCGCTATTATTATCTGCTGCGTATATCAGATTTTATAAAATTTCATAGAATTGTGTTTAATTATTATTAGGTGAGCCTCTCGTTTTGTTTGTGTGAGGTGGGATGGCAAGGGGTTGTATTTGCTAGTTTGGGGATTGTAACTCACTGAGTAATGTTAGATTACTCACTCCTCACTCTTTGTTTTTTTCAGGTGACCAGTAGACTGAGTCAGCCTGTTGAGGTTGCGGGAAGCTAGGCCGGCTGGTCTAGATTTGCATCTTTTTGGTTAAAGCGTTTTCAGAATATAAGTATCTATATTTGCTCCCTTGGCATGCCACTACTTGTATAATATTTTGTGTGTTGCGAACCATGTAAAATATATACAATAAATAAAGTGAAATTTTATGTAAATGCCTTGTTATTTCTGATATTAGCTTGTCCAAGCTAACACAACGTTAGATTCGGGTACGGGTTGAGAAGCCTTAGGCTTTAATCTGACGGGACGTGTTAGTGGTCGATCTAGCCTGGTCATAAATTGCACCCTTTGTGATCTTGACCAGATCGTTCCTAACTCGTCATTTAACACTTTCAAATCTTGGTAGACAGACGGTTTGTTAGTCATGTTCTTGTTTGATTGGTTGCCGGTTGTTCGACCAATACCTAGAACGGTTCGGGGGTGTTACATTGATTGAAAAACTGCTATCTTTAGATTGAAACTTGATCACCCAAGGTCAATTCCCTAGTCCCATGAGTTCTCTCATCTCACTTGAAAGAAAGCCTTCATCTTTTATTGCATTTCTAGCTTAGTTCTTAGTTCTTAGTTCAAAATCACTTCACTTATTGGTTGCACTTAGCTTGAGCATGGTCTTGTATTTCCTTTGCATTAGAATCACTTAGGATTGATTCGACAATCTTATATACTACTTCATTTGGTTAATGACCCTTGAAAAGTCCAAACATCAAATTGGCGTCGTTGCCAAGTTGTAAGTTGATTTTGACATTGGGATTTAGTCATTTGCTTGAGACTAAGTCATTTTTCTTTTGTGCTATTGATTCTCCTTCTTTCTCTCCCTTTGCATTTCAGGTGTTTGATCACAAGAAGCAGAGGTGCATCACACCTGGTTCTCACTGTAGAAGAGATTGCTGCACTTTAGAGGGAGATAGCAAGAAAGAGAAGAGAAGAAGAGCAACAGGCTCACTTGCAGAGGTTGGGGTTTGATATGGAGAACCTGCCTCAAGATGGAGCTGCTCAAGATGGCAATGGTAACGAAGCTAACAACTTTAGACCACAGCGCCAACCACAACATCCACAGCGCCAAGATCGTGCCATTGGGACCTATGACCAACCTCACATCCATGGTTATAGGCAAGGCATCAGGCCACCAGCTGTGGAGAACAACAACTTTGAGATCAAGTCAGGGCTGCTCCACGTGATAGAGAACAACAAGTTTCATGGCCTTGCTGTGGACGATCCACTTGATCACTTGGACAAGTTTGATAGCTATTTTAGCTTGTCCAAGACCAATGAAGTCTCAGAAGATGCTGTCAAGCTGAGACTGTTTCCCTTCTCTTTGGGAGACAAGGCACACCAGTGGGAGAAGGCTCTTCCAAGTGACTCTATCACCACTTGGAATGAGTGCAAGAAGGCTTTCCTAGACAAGTTTTTCTCTACCTCCAGGACAGCCAAGATCAGGGATGAAATCTCTGGGTTTCAGCAGAAGAATCTGGAAGGCTTTAGTGAAGCATGGGAGAGGTTCAAGGGTTACTAGTCTGAATTACCACACCATGTATTCACCAAGGAGAGCTTGCTTAGTACCTTCTATCGAGGTGCTCTTCCACAATGGAGGAACAGACTTGATACTGCTAGCAATGGTTTCTTCTTGGGAAGAACTGAGCAGGGAGCAGAGGAGCTGGTGGAGAACATGGCTAAGAGTGACTGAGTCTACAGTGAGGAGCATGATAGAGGCAACAGAACTGATGATCAGCACACAAGGAAGGAGCTGAAGTCTCTCCAAGAGAAGATGGACGTGCTTATTTCAGAGAAGGCTAAGCAAGAGCAGATGAACTCCATTGGGGATCAGAAACAAGAGCAGCCTGCAGGGATAAATGAGGTTGATGGTTTAGAAGGCCAAGAGTAGATGTGCTTCATCAATGCTAATGGCACATGGTACAGGAAAGAGCCCAACTTTCAGTACCAAAACAACTACCAACAAAGGCCCTTCTACAACAACCAACAAGGAGGTTACCAAGCCAAGCAGAACTACCCTCATGGTTTCACCAACCAAGGTGTGGGAATCGAAATTCACACCGTCAATTTTAATGAATAAAAACGGAGGAAAGCCAAGTTAACCCGACTTTCCCTGAAGGTCCGGATTCTCTGCGACAGCCAACGACAAGTGACCGAATAAATGCGGAAAAGGTTTTGTTAAGATTTGGGACTGGACCTTAAGAAAGGCTGCCTACGTACCCCTTTCGAGGATCAAGTCGGACGTAGTTCAGTTTAGAAAGAATTGAACAAGAGATCGAACCGTCTGAGCGGGTTCGTCTAGTATGAGCGTTTGTCATGGAAACAGGCATGTCGAAGATAACGCCTAGGGTTTCTCGGTGCGGAGCTCTGAAGTAAAAGAATTATCCGATCCTTCCGAGAGGAGCGGAGATTTGCGACCAGGAGGCGGCCAGACGTTCTAGGGCCTGCCTTGCTAGTCTAACCGCCTAAATTCTAAGTTCTATCAGCTAACAGGAGCTCTCTAGGTCTCCAATCTAGGAATTTTGGATCCCTTCTCCTCTGCTCTTGCTCTCCTTATATACTCACTTCTAGGTCGGTTTGCCTTAGGATGATGGACTTCCCCTTTGGGCCCAAAATTATCTCTTCAGGAAATATTCCATTTTCGTCGATCTTCGTAATTATCCTCGAGTTTTCCCCTATTTTTCGGTGACTTGATGTTTATTCGATGTCCGGGAAATTGGATAAACCGTCATAGTCTGATTGGGCCTGAATTCTTAAAATCGTAAGTAAGTCCGTGGACTTGTCTTAAGTCGTTGAACGTTTTATATGATTTATCGGAAAGACTATCTTTCTCGTAAAATAAACCGTATAGCCTAAAGGATCGATGTTCGAGTTAATCGATCTTGTTTTACACGATATCCTCTACGAGAAATCCAACCTTTCTAATTTTTGTCGTAAAACATCGAGGATGATTCCAATCGAGAGATGTTAATTCCGTAGCCGTGATCGTATCAAACCCACGAGGATTGATCCAAGCAAGCCAAGATGGGATCAGACCGAGCATGATGGGACCGAGACCAGAACGAGGAACGTCGATCGGCGCCAGGGGGCTTGCCCCGGCGCCAGGCCGGCTTGCGTGATGCTTGCCGCCGGTGCCAGGGGGCTTGCCGCCGGCGCCAGGCCGGCTTGCGTGACCCTTGCCGCCGGTGCCAGGGGGCTTGCCGCCGGCGCCAGGCCGGCTTGTGTGACGCTTGCCGCCGGCGCCAGGGGGCTTGCCGCCGGCGCCAGGCCGGCTTGCGTCACGCTTGCCGCCGGCGCCAGGGGGCTTGCCGCCGGCGCCAGGCCGGCTCCGTCTTGCCTGCCGCCGGCGCCAGGGGTTCTCTGCCGCCCGTAGGTTCTCTGTCGCCCGATCTTTCCCCCGTTGGCCGTTCGCGCGGGAAATCTTTGAGTTTGGAAAGATCTTTAGCCGTTGATTTCGAGATAACCGTTTTCGACCTCACCAGAGAGAGGATATTCTAATTTGAGAAAATCTCGTATAACTTCTTTTCAAATTATCCGAGACTTTTTGTTTCAAGAAATACTTTTCAGAGACTTTCAGTCATTGATTCCGTCGTGACCAATTTGGACCCCAACGCAAGGCAATCAGTCTCCTCAGACTCAAGGAAGCTTTTCTCAAGCTCAAGCTCCAGATTCAAATGTGGACTCCATGTTCAAGAAACTCTTAGAATTTCAAGCCAGAAATGAGAAGAAAATGATTTATGAGTTCAAGAACATCCACGCAAAGATTAATGGGAACTACTCTGACCTCAACAAAAATTACCTACAACTTGCCTCTCACCTCAAAGCTTTGGAGAGTCAGGTTGCCTCTATGTCTTCATCTTCCACGAGCCCAATGGGATCTCTACCAGGAAAACTAAAAAAGAATCCCAAGGAGTCTTGCAATGTTGTCATCTCTACTACTTCTTCAAGGATTGAGCTGAGTGATCATGAGAAAGAGGTGGATGAGATTGAAAGACTCTTGTATGGAACAGATATTGATGCCAAGCCTGAATCAGGGATTGTGGTTGAAGCTGAAAAGATGATTAAAGCTCAGATAGTGGACAGGGCTGAACACAAGACTTTGGAGAGAGTTCAGGTACAAGCTGAAAGGAAGGTGTTGGATTCAAAATCGGTCACAATGGAATCAATGACTGAAAGTCTCTGGAAAGTATTTCTTGAAACAAAAAGTCTCGGATAATTTGAAAAGAAGTTATACGAGATTTTCTCAAATTAGAATATCCACTCTCTGGTGAGGTCGAAAACGGTTATCTCGAAATCAACGGCTAAAGATCTTTCCAAACTCAAAGATTTCCCGCACGAACGGTCAACGGAGGAAGGATCGGGAGACGGAGAACCCACGGGCGGCAGAGAATCCCTGGCGCCGGCGGCAGGCGAGACGGAGCCGGCCTGGCGCCGGCGGCAGACGCGACGCAGCCGGCCTGGCGCCGGCAGCAGGTCCCCTGGCGCCGGTCGACGGTCCTCGTCCTGGTCTCGGTCCTCGTCCTGGTCTCGGTCCTCGTCCTTGTCTCAGTCCCATCGTGCTCGGTCTGATCCCGTCTTGGCTTGCTTGGATCAATCCTCCTGGGTTTGATACGATCACGGCTACGAAATTAACATCTCTCGATTCGACTCGATTGGAATCATCCTCGATGTTTTACGACAAAAATTAGAAAGGTTGGATTTCTCGTAGAGGATATCGTGTAAAACAAGATCGATTAACTCTAACATCGATCCTTTAGGCTATACGGTTTATTTTACGAGAAAGATAGTCTTTCCGAGAAATCGTATAAAACGTTCAACGACTTAAGACAAGTCCACGGACTTACTTACGATTTATAGATGTTGGGGTCAAAATCGGTCAATGACGAAATCGTCACCCGAAAATCCTCGAAAGAAAAGCCAAGCGGCGATCAAGACCAAGAAACGGGTCGTCGCTCGATAAAACTCATGGGAAGGCTCGTCCGCTCCCGCCTGGCACCAGCGGCAAGGATCCTGGCGCCTATCCGTGCAATCATCCCATAATCTCGGGCAATGGCCGCATCTTGGTTCCTTAAAACCTATGTCCGGACCGTCCGAGATCTACGATGGTTCTTCCGTAAAGCCTTCCCGATTGATTAAAAAATTCGTCTTTTAACACATCTAAAGCTGGAAGCCACATTGCTCGCATCCTTGACGACGGAAAATCTACGAATCCAAGTTCGTCTCAAATCCCGATACTCGAGGAACCTTGTTGGATTAGAAACGATTATCTCGAAATCTATGGCTAAAAAAAACCTTCCCAAACTCAAAGATTTCCCGCAAACGACAGACGGAGGAAAGATCGAACAACCCACGGACGGAAAGATGGCCTGGCACCGGCGGCACGCGGGACACGGGCCGGCCTGGCGCCGGCGGCACCCCGGCCTGGCGGCACGCGGGACGCGAGCCGGCCTGGCGCCTGCGGCACCCGGCCTGGCGCCGGCGGCACCCGGCCTGGCACCGGCGGCACCCCGGCCTGGCGCCGGCGGCACCCCGGCCTGGCGCCGGCGGCACCCGGCCTGGCGCTGGCGGCACCCGTCACGCGGGCCGGCCTGGCGCCGGCGGCACCCGGCTTGGCGCCGGCGGCACCCGTCATGCGGGTCGGCCTGGCGTCGGTCCACGGCCCTCGTCCCGGTCTCGGTCCTATCGTGTCCGGTTCGATCCCATCTTAGCTTGTTTGGATCAATCTACGCGAGTTTGGTACGACCATGGTTATTATGAAACACAACTATCTCGACTTAACGAGGAATTGAGGTTCCTTCGGAAACACCGAAACCTTCAAAGACCGTCCTTTCGAAAAACCGTAAAAACGCCTAAACGGCCCAACGTGGTCAAAACGGCTGTTGGGGTCAAAAACGGTTATCTCGAAATCTACGGCCAAAAATCCTTCCAAACTCGAAGATTTCCCGCACGAACGACTAGCGGGGGAAAGATCGAGCAACGGAAAACCCACGAACGACAAGACGGCCTGGCGCCGGTGGCACGCGGGACGCAGGCCGGCCTGGCGCCGGCGGCACCCCGGCCTGGTGCCGGCGGCACGCGGGACACGGGCCGGCCTGGCGCCGGCGGTACCCGGCCTGGCGCCGGCGGCACCCGGCCTGGCGCCGGCGGCACCCGTCACGTGGGCCGGCCTGGCGCCGGCGGCACCCGGCCTGGCGCTGGCGGCACGTGGCGCTACCCGGCCTGGCGCCGGCGGCACGCGGGCCGGACTGGCGCCGGCGGCACCCGGCCTGGCGCCGGCGGCACCCGGGACGCGGGCCGGCCTGGCGCCGGCGGCACGCGGGACGCGGGCCGGCCTGGCGCCGGCGGCACCCGTCACGCGGGCCGGCCTGGCGCCGGCGGCACCCCGGCCTGGCGCCGGCGGCACCCGTCACGCGGGCCGGCCTGGCGCCGGCGGCACCCTTGTCTGGCGCCGGTCCACGGCCCTCATCCTGGTCTCGGTCCCGTTCTGCTCGGTCTGATCCCATCTTAGCTTGTTCGGATCAACCCTCGTGAGTTTAGTACAATCGAGGCTACGGAATAACATCTTTCGATTCGGTTGGAATCTTCCTCGATGTTTTACGATAGAAACTGGAGGGATTGGATTTCTCGTGGAAGAAATCGTATAAAACGTTAACGACTTAAGACAAGTCCACATACTTACTTACGATTTTCCAGAATTCAGTCCCAATCAGGCTATGGCGGTTTATCCGATTTCCCGAAACATCGGATAAACATCAAGTCATCGAAAGATAGCGGACAACTCGGAGAAAATTACGAAGACCGACGAAAATGGAACATTTCCGGAAGAGATAAGCTTGGGCCCAAAGGCGAGGCCCATCATCCTAAAACAAACCGACCTAGGAGTGGGTATATAAGGAGAGCAAGAGCAGAGGAGAAGGACATCCCGAAAATCCGAGAATTAGACTTAGAGCATCCTGCTAGCTTAGAAAAACTAGGGTTTAGGTGGTTAAACTAGCGGAGCAAGGCTTAGGACGTTTGGCTGCCTGCGACTCTATCTTTTTCTTTAAATCGCAAATCTCTTCGTCTTTCGGAGAATCCTTGTACTCGTTTCTTTTACCTAATAAAACGCCTTCGGGCAAATATTTCAATTCTCATTTTTTGTCTTCTGTTTACTTTATCGATTTCGTGTGGCAACGCAGAGAATCTGGATATTCAAGGAAAGACGGGTTTACTTGGCTTTCCTCCGCAATCAAAACTTTATTGGAAATTGACGGTGTGAATTTCGGTTCCCACAGTTTGGCGCTAGAAGGAGGGGGGGACGGATTCTCTAACTCGAAAACCACCAATCGATCGAAGTTCAGTATGACTTCTTCGTCAGCCCGCAACATCGTATCTTTCGAGGATCGAGCAATGGCCCGTACGGTCAAACCTCACAACGATCTCCTCGTAATTGAACTCACGATCCAGGATATTGACGTAGCAAGGGTATTAGTCGACACCGGATGCTCGGCCAATATTATCTACAAAAGCACCCTCGAGAGGATGGGCGTCGATCTAAGCATCCTTACAGATGACCCCAGCCCAGTATTCACGACTCGCCGGAAACCTCTCGAGAGGATGGGCGTCGATCTAAGCATCCTCTCGGAAAAAGCAAACGATTCACGACTCGCCGGAAACCTTCTGGCAGTCCCAAAGAGCTGAGGCCCTGGAAGGGAAGCGTGAACCAACCTGCGAACCGGTGGTCTCAGTTTGTCTCGACGATTCTTTTCCGGAACGGTGTGTCGAGATCGGAGCTAACCTCCGCGAACCAATGAAAGCAGAGCTCATCGCATGCCTTAAAAAGAATCTCAGTACGTTCGCATGGGTCGCGGAGGATATGCCAGGAATCGACATTAGCGTAACATGTCACGAACTTAACATCGACCCAACTCATAAACCCGTAAAACAAAAGAGACGAAAGCTGGGACCTGAGCGTGCCACCGCAGTCAATGAGGAAGTCGAAAGACTCCTCAAAGTAGGGTCGATAACAGAAGTCAGGTATCCAGACTGGCTTGCCAACCCTGGCGTGGTAAAAAAGAAAAATGGCACGTGGCGAGTCTGTGTCGATTTCACGGATCTGAATAAAGCCTGTCCAAAGGATTGCTTCCCGCTCCCACACATCGACCGACTGGTCGAAGCAACCGCGGGAAACAAGCTGCTGTCATTCATGGACGCTTTTTCCGGATACAATCAGATCATGATGAATCCCGACGACCGCGAAAAAACTGCATTCATCACAGACCGCGGAACGTATTGCTACAAAGTAATGCCTTTCGGTCTTAAAAACGCAGGTGCAACATCTCAGCGACTCGTCAACAAAATGTTTGCTGAGCAACTAGGAAAAACTATGGAAGTATACATCGATGATATGCTCGTAAAATCTCTTGACGAACACGATCATATAGCCCACCTAGAGGAATGTTTTGCACGACTCAACCAGTATAACATGAAACTCAACCCAGCAAAATGTAGATTCGCGGTGGCATCGGGAGAATTCCTCGGGTACCTCGTAACGTATCGCGGAATCGAGGCCAACCCTAAACAAATCGACGCACTGATAGAGATGGCCTCCCCGAGAACCAAGCGAGAAGTCCAGAGGCTAACCGGAAGAGTCGCGGCTTTGAACCGTTTCATCTCGCGCTCCACGGATAAGTGCCTACCGTTTTACGAAACATTGAAGGGAAACAAGAAGTTCGAATGGTCCGAGCAATGTGAAAAAGCTTTCCTACAATTGAAACATTACCTGGCCACTCCACCAGTCCTCGCAAAACCGGTGGAAGGTGAACCTCTTTTCCTCTATATCGCAGTTTCCGCAACGGCGGTCAGTGGCGTCTTAATACGAGAAGAACGCGGCGAACAAAAACCAATCTTTTACGTAAGCAAGACGTTACTGGATGCGGAAACTCGATACCCTCTAATGGAAAAATTAGCATTCGCCGTCATAACCTCGGCAAGAAAACTAAGACCGTACTTCCAGTCCCATACTATAGTGGTTCTCACCACATTCCCGCTGCGGATAATCCTGCATAGTCCGAGTCAATCCGGTAGGCTCGCCAAATGGGCAATCGAACTGAGTGAATACGACGTCGAATATCGCCCAAGGACGTGTGCAAAGTCCCAAGTACTTGCGGATTTCTTGGTAGAGTTACCCACTAGAAACATGACTAACGAAGAACCAAACTCAACTTGGGTCCTCCACGTCGACGGATCTTCATCCAAGCAAGGATCCAGAATCGGAATACGGCTCACCTCTCCTAACGGGGAAATCCTAGAACAGTCTTTCCGATTGGCTTTTCATGCTTCAAACAATGAGGCAGAATACGAAGCACTCATCGCAGGCTTGCGGCTGGCCCATGGGTTAAAAATCCGTAATATTCACGCTTACTGCAATTCTCAGTTAGTCGCCAATCAATACAGCGGAGAATATGAGGCAAGAGACGAAAGGATGGACGCATATCTAAAACTCGTCCAAGAAATGGCTCGAAATTTTGACCAGTTCGCCCTGACCAGAATTCCGCGCTCGGAAAACGTCCAGGCCGATGCCTTGGCTGCCCTCGCCTCAAGCTCAGATCCAGGGCTCCAAAGAGTAATCCCGGTCGAATTCATCGAGCATCCGAGCATCGGACCACCAGTGGTCGTCAATCTAATCCGGGACGAGATTGAAGATGCGGAAGAAGTCGAAGATCAACCAGAAGCGGATGTGAACCCGACCGAGTATGGCTGCAACAGCCCCTGGTTAGAACCAATCCGAGCCTATATCGTGAATGGAACCTTGCCCGCCGAAAAATGGGCGGCTCGTAAAGTAAAAACCCAAGCGGCACGGTACGTCACGATAGAGGGAGAAATTTATAAGTGGTGTTTCTCTGGTCCTCTCATGGCATGCGCAGAAGGGGAAAGAGCGAGAAGAATCATGAAGGAGGTCCATTCTGGATCGTGCGGAAATCATTCTGGCGGAAGATCTCTCGCGGTCAAAATCAAACGCCACGGTTATTATTGGCCAACCATGGTAAAAGACTGCGAGAAATTCGCCCGGAAGTGCGAGAAATGCCAAAGGCATGCTCCAACAATCCATCAACCCGCAAAGATCCTCTCCTCAATCTCGTCCCCCTATCCTTTCATGCGATGGTCCATGGACATCGTCGGACCTATGCACCTATCAAAACAAAAGCGCTTCCTCCTAGTCCTTACGGATTTCTTTTCCAAATGGGTAGAAGCAGAATCCTACGCAAGTATCAAAGACACACAAGTCGAGAACTTCGTCTGGAAACATATCATAACTAGACATGGGGTCCCGTACGAAATCGTAACAGATAATGGATCTCAATTTATCTCCACTCGATTCGAAGCATTCTGCGAAAAATGGAAAATACGACTTACAAAGTCAACTCCCAGATATCCGCAGTGCAACGGACAGGCAGAAACCATCAACAAAACCGTCCTTGACGGACTCAAGAAACGCCTAGACGCCAAGAAGGGGCGATGGGCAGAGGAGCTCGAAGGAGTTCTTTGGTCGCATCGTACAACCCCAGGACGGGCTACGGGTGAAACTCCATTCGCCCTCGTTTACGGAACGGAATGTATGATCCCCGCGGAAGTAGAATTCCCCGGAGTACGGAGAAGATTCCTCCCCGAAAGAGAGGATGTAAACGACGCTATGATGCTGGACAATCTCGATCTCATCAATGAGCGCCGCGACCAGGCACTCATTCGAATCCAGAATTACCAGCACGCTGCCGCAAAGTACTACAACTCAAACGTACGCCATCGCAGGTTCAAAGAAGGCGATTTAGTCTTACGCAAAGTCTTCCAAAACACTGCCGAACGAAACGCAGGAAAACTGGGAGCAAACTGGGAAGGACCGTACAAAGTCATAAAAGTAGTCCGACCAGGCTCATACCAAATCGCAAACATGCAAGACGTCAAAATCCCGAGAACGTGGAATGCGATGCACCTCAAAAAATACTACCACTAAACAATAAAACGTGGTACAAAAGAACTACGAGATGGCTTGATCCCTAGACAAGGGTACGTAGGCAACTCGCCAATCGGCGGGTTCAGCTATCCCCCCAATTTAAAAAAGGGGGGGGAGTGGGTACATATACTCGTATACTACGTATACTTGTATACTCCCACAAATTTCGAAGACTCTAAAATTTTCGAAACTTTTTCACGACTTTTTCAAAATCGGCCGACACGGCCACAACAACGGATCTAGTGTCCACTAAGCGATTATCACATCCAAAAGCAAATCCCGGATGGCCAACACTTCACGAAGCACTGTGAATGTGGACGCTTCTCCCTGGGTCAAACTTACGCGACCCCTTGGTCCCGCGTCCAAAACGGAAACGACAGTTTTCTGGCTGCGAACATTCGCAAAAGACATCCCCAAAGCCCGCAAACGTTTCAACACGAGATGCGGCATAGGGAAAAATCAACCTTCAGCACTGCGAGACGTCGCTAACGCTTGAAGGACATTTTTTTCCGCAAAACATTGAAGACGAAATCTTCGTCTCTGAACATACAAACGCACCTCAAAACGGTATCATTTCGTTGTTGCTGATCACAACAAACGAACTCTAACGTCCTAAACAGACAAATAGCCGCCCTTCAAGGGGTAGGTTCTCTTACATCCGACAAGGATAAACATAGCGCGCTATACAAGAAATCCAAAATTTTGGTCTAGCTCTTCGTAAAGGAAGTAGCTCGACTCACGCCCAAACAAATCATATAAGCCGACAACAATTCGCGGATTTTAAACGGTACGAGTCAGGTTAAAATCGCAAACAAGCAAAACGAAAGCCGATTTGTCATCGCAAAGCCTCAGTCCGAGAGTAAACCTAGGTCTTGCCCTAAACCCAGCCACGCTGGATCTTGACATCTCACAGACATAGTATGGTATACGAGATCCCAAAATTTGTCTCTTCACTTAAGCCTATTCGTTTCACGAGTTTTCGCATAAATCGGTAAACCGCGGAAAATCTCGCTTTATGCAGACAATAGGTACGGTGATCATCGGGGAACTAGGAATGAGACGACAACTCACACCCTCTTTCTCATACTTCGAAAAACTGAAGTTCATAAATAAATCGAAAACGCTTCATAGATTGAGACTGCCGAAATTCAAACAAAACCCCAAAAAAAGGGGCAGGGATTCGAAGCCACCAACGGCCAGTCCCGGTAAATACATCATGGCCTCTTTAACGGCCGAAACACATAGAAAAAACGAAATCCCAGAAGGGATTGATAAACCTAGACGCTCCCAGGAGCGTCATCTTCATCCTCACTTGCGACAGGGACAGCCTCGCCGTCGCCTCCCTCAGTCGCATCGCCACTACCTGCCTCGTCCGCGCCGACCTCGCAATCTTCTCCCACGCGCTCCTGATCTTCTGAGTTTTCGGAGGTCGGAACTAGGGTGCATTCGGCTTGCAGGCCGGCGAGGATCAAATCGAAATCTCCCTCGGTGGCCGCCCACTCTCCTTTACAGGACGATAATCTGGCTTCCTCCAAGTCCAAAGACGGGGCCTCATTACCTCGAAGCAACTCGAGCTCATTCAGACTCCCCTCGATCCCCGCTAAAGTCAAGTCCCTCTTGCGGACGGCTATCAAGGACTCAAACAGGATGGCCATCCTCGTCAAACGACCATAGAAGTCGTCGCTGGCATCAGCAACCTCCGAGGATCTACGGGCGTTCATCTCCTCGTGAGCCTGAACCTTCTCTAGAAGACGGCGGACTTCCGAGGATTTACTCCTCTTCTCTTTCTTCACCTTGAGTAACGAACTCGCGGTCTTCCCAAGGTCGCGCTCGAGATCGCTGATACGAACCTCAAGCTGGGACGTCTGGGCAGCATGGGTGTCCTCGACAGTCTGCAATGCAGCCTTAGTACGCTTCAGCGCTTCCTGCGACGACTCCAGTTCCTTCGATAGACGAATGACTTCAGACCCGCACTCACCAAGCATTCCGTCAATCAGAGACACAAAATGTCCGCAAAAAGGAAAGAGTAAGTATCATCGCAAAAAAAAAAAAAAAAAAACGGTGCAAGAATTACGGACAAATCGAACCTTGGAACGATGACGCGCCAACGGCTCTGAGAGGTCGCTTTCCTCGCTCTTCGCACCCCGCTTCTTTTTCGCTCCGGACGCCGCGCCAGCCCTTGCCCTTCCCTTGGGAAACGGCGTGGCACCAGCCGCTGGCAGTCCCAAGACGAGTTCCCTCTTCGCCGGGGGAAGAGGTGCAGATTCTATCGCGTCCTCTCTTCCGGAGATCACGATCGGAGCAGTCGAAGAACCCGATGGATGGATCTGAACATCGAGAGTCTGTTCAGGAACAATAACCCCTTCTGTAGACGGGAGGGCATCGGATGGGACTTCGGAGCTGGGAACCAAAGGAGCAGGCAAAGGAGTTGGAGCTGCGGAAGGAACATCGGGCGTCTCGGTCCTCGCCCACTTTGAGCCTTTCGCAGCACTACGCCGGGAAAGCTTAGCCTTGAAAGAATCAAACCCATCAGTCAGGGATGGAATAGCCTCTTGAACGGCCTGAACGGCGGGAGCTTGACTGGCCGGAACCGACAGAGCTTGGCCGGCCTCGCTCATCTCAACATCAGAACCACTCTTTTCAACTTGGGATGAAGACATTTTCTTTCTTGAGAGAGAAGAAGAGAGAATTTGGAAAGATGTGAAGAATGAGAAGGGAAGGTTGGCTACTTATAAGAAAAAAAGGAGGAGGAGACACAGGTTTCCTGCGGAAAAATCCTTAGCCGAAGATTTCGATTTCCAAAAAATTCAAATCACTCGCCCGCAAAATCGTCTCCGATCTTACGAGCTGGGGGGCTAACTGTTGGGGTCAAAAACGGTTATCTCGAAATCTACGGCCAAAAATCCTTCCAAACTCGAAGATTTCCCGCACGAACGACTAGCGGGGGAAAGATCGAGCAACGGAAAACACACGAACGACAAGACGGCCTGGCGCCGGCGGCACGCGGGACGCAGGCCGGCCTGGCGACGGCGGCACCCCGGCCTGGCGCCGGTGGCATGCGGGACGCGGGCCGGCCTGGCGCCGGCGGCACGCGGGACGCGGGCCGGCCTGGCGCCGGCGGTACCCGGCCTGGCGCCGGCGGCACCCGGCCTGGCGCCGGCGGCACCCGGCCTGGCGCCGGCGGCACGCGGGACTCGGGCCGGCCTGGCGCCGGCGGCACCACGGCCTGGCGCCGGCGGCACCACGGCCTGGCGCCGGCGGCACCACGGCCTGGCGCCGGCGGCACCACGGCCTGGCGCCGGCGGCACGCGGGACGCGGGCCGGCCTGGCGCCGGCGGCACCCGTCCTGGCGCCGGCGGCACCCGGCCTGGCGCCGGCGGCACGCGGGACGCGGGCCGGCCTGGCGCCGGTGGCACCACGGCCTGGCGCCGGCGGCACGCGGGACGCGGGCCGGCCTGGCGCCGGCGGCACCCGTCACGCGGGCCGGCCTAGCGCCGGTGGCACGCGGGACGCGGGCCGGCCTGGCGCCGGCGGCACCCGTCACGCGGGCCGGCTTGGCGCCGGCGGCACCCTGGTCTGGCGCCGGTCCACGGCCCTCGTCCTGGTCTCGGTCCCGTTGTGCTCGGTCTGATCCCATCTTAGCTTGTTCGGATCAACCCTCGTGAGTTTAGTACAATCGAGGCTACGGAATAACATCTTTCGATTCGGTTGGAATCATCCTCGATGTTTTACGATAGAAACTGGAGGGATTGGATTTCTCGTGGAAGAAATCGTATAAAACGTTTAACGACTTAAGACAAGTCCACATACTTACTTACGATTTTCCAGAATTCAGTCCCAATCAGGCTATGGCGGTTTATCCGATTTCCCGAAACATCGGATAAACATCAAGTCATCGAAAGATAGCGGAAAACTCGGAGATAATTACGAAGACCGACGAAAATGGAACATTTCCGGAAGAGATAAGCTTGGGCCCAAAGGCGAGGCCCATCATCCTAAAGCAAACCGACCTAGGAGTGGGTATATAAGGAGAGCAAGAGCAGAGGAGAAGGGCATCCCGAAAATCCGAGAATTAGACTTAGAGCATCCTGCTAGCTTAGAAAAACTAGGGTTTAGGTGGTTAGACTAGCGGAGCAAGGCTTAGGACGTTTGGCTGCCTGCGACTCTATCTTTTTCTTTAAATCGCAAATCTCTTCGTCTTTCGGAGAATCCTTGTACTCGTTTCTTTTACCTAATAAAACGCCTTCGGGCAAATATTTCAATTCTCATTTTTTGTCTTCTGTTTACTTTATCGATTTCTTGTGGCAACGCAGAGAATCCGGATCTTCAAGGAAAGACGGGTTTACTTGGCTTTCCTCCGCAATCAAAACTTTATTGGAAATTGACGGTGTGAATTTCGGTTCCTACAACGGCCCACGTACGATTTTCCGAAAAGGAAGGATAACTATGACGGTTTATCCTTATCCTCACATAAGAGATAAATGTCAAGTTTCCAGAAGATAAATTTCAAGTTTCCAGAAGATAAATGTCAAGTTTTCCGAAGATAAATGTCAAGTTTCCCGATAAACACGAAGATGGACGAAAATGGAAAAAGCCCGATTCAGCCCGCGAGAAGATAGACCGTCTTAAGGGGGGTATATAAGGAGAGCTTTGAGCAAGAAGCAAAGAAGATCACAAAAAAACTCCAAGAGCACTTAGAGCAACTTAGGCATTATTTTCTGTTCTTACTAGCGAGCTGCGACTCAACTAGGTTAGAACTTAGGTTGCTAGACTAGCGAACTTGCCGACAGCTCCTGTAGCCGAGCCTCTTACCTGTTGTTCACGCTTAAATGCGGATTCGGAAATAAGATCTTTTGCTCTATTCTTTGTTCTTACGATTTTTATTTCGTTTTCATATTTTCTTTGTCGTACTGATTGTGTCGTGTGCGGCCCAGCAGATATCCGGGACCTTCAGGGAAGGCTTGGTTCACTTGGCTTTCCTCCAAATCAACTTAATTTGACGGTGCGAATTTCGGTTCCCACAATAGAATTCAGGCCCAATCAGACTATGACGGTTTATCCAATTTCCCGAACATCGGATAAACATCAAGCCACCGAAAAATAGGGGAAAACTCGAGGATAATTACGAAGATCGACGAAAATGGAATATTTGCTGAAGAGATAAACTTGGGCCCAAAGGCAAAGTTCATCATCCTAAGGCAAACCGACCTAGAAGTGAGTATATAAGGAGAGCAAGGGCAGAGGAGAAGGGGATCCGAAAATCCTAGAATCTAGACTTAGAGAACTCCTGCTAGCTCAGAGAACTTAGAACTTAGGTGGTTAGGCCAGCGAGGGAGGACTTAGAACGTGTGGCCGCCTCTTGTTCTAGTTTTATCTTCTCCGCAGACCCCTGTTCCTCTCGGAAGGATCTAACAATTCTTTTACTCAGAGCTCCACACATAGAAACCCTAGGCATTATCTTCGACAAGCCCGTTTCTATGACCAACACTCATACTAGACGAACCAGGCATAGACTGTTCGATCTCCTGTTCAATTCTTTCTAACTGAACTACGTCCGACTTGATCCTCGAAAGGGGTACGTAGGCAGCCTTTCTTAAGGTCCAGTCGCAAATCTTAACAAAACCTTTTCCGCATTTATTCGGTCACTTGTCGTTGGCTGTCGCAGAGAATCCGGACCTTCAGGGAAAGTCGGGTTAACTTGGCTTTCCTCCGTTTTTATTCATTAAAATCGACAGTGCGAATTTCGGTTCCCACAGAAGGTTGAAGCAACGAATCTGCAGAAAGCTGAGCCTAGGGCTGAGAAACCAGTTGAGAGGAGAGCTGACCAGAAGCTGAAAGAGGTGAAGCAAGAAAACACTAAGGTTGAGCTGTCACCCTATGACAATCTCCCTTTTCCCCAAAGAATCCTCACAAAAGCTCGGAAGAAGGTGCTCTCCAGGTTCAGGAAAGATCTTAGTGATGTTGGGGTAAGGTTTCCAGAGATCTCAGGTATGCGTGAAGCTCATGTCCAAAAGATGCTCATCAAGGACATTCTAGACCACCAAGCAGAGGTAGCAGAGCTTTTGGACATCTTCATTTTGAAGATTGATCCACCAGTCACACCAAAGTCTCTCCCAAAACTAGAATCCCAAGGGAATTTCACATTTTCTTGCTCCCTTGGTAAGGTCACTATGAATGATGCTTTGGTTGATTCTGGTGCAAGTGTGAATGTGATCTCAATGGAAATGGTGAAGAGTCTTGGTATTGAGAGCATGGAGCCAGATACTTCTTCTCTCACCTTTGGGGATTCTTCTTCTACAACCCCAATTGGTATCATCAAGGACTTCCCTTTGAAGATTGGATCCTGCACCATACCTATTGACCTCACTGTCTTGAAGATGGCAACTGAGAAGAGAGTTCCATTGATCTTGGGTACACCATTTCTCACAACAGTTGGAGCTTGCATTGACTTTCCAAACAAGAAGGTCACCCTCATGAATGTGAACAAAGCTGTCTCCTATCCCCTCCAACCTCCAATGGATGTTGGATATTGTGGGACAATCAATTGTGGATAACAATCTATTGAGAAGACCCAAGCTGAAGTGGTTGTTTGTGAGGAAGAAGGTCTTGCTGGAGAGTCTTCTGAAGAGTTATGTATTGAGAACTTGGAAAGTGATAAAAGGGAGGGGTGAGTGGAGCCTCAAAGGCCACTCACGGCAAGAAGAAAATGCTGAAAGAACCTCACCCTCCACCTCTTGGTCTGCTCCCACACATTCTCACTCTCCATCCAATGAAGCTCACGGATGGTGCCATTGAGTACAAGATCAAATGTAAGGCCAAGTCCACGCCATTCTCAAGTGCTAGAGCCATCATCACTCCTCAGCTCCAAGATGACCCCATCAAGCTTCAAGAGCTTCTCTCTCAGGTCCTCACCATCACTCTTGAAGGTGGCAAGGATCCTCTTTTTCACTAGTCCAAGAGAAAAGGTAGTCAAGCTAGTGACTCAAAACAAGCTCACTTGGGAGGAAGTCCCATGGTTATCCTTGTACATAGTCTTGCTATTTCATTTCTTTAAGTTTTAAAGAAGTATGGTTGAGGTTTCCAGGTTGAGCCTAACACTAGAGAAGAGAAGAAAGGTGGTGAAGCACATGAGCCTTATGATTGACACCATGTAGCAGCCTCCTCTAGTCGCTATGAATCAAGCCTGGTCCTAGCCCCAGACACCAAACACCACACCCAAGTCTCCTCTTTAGGTATCACTCCAACTCTTCTTGTATATACCATTGCTTTTACCTTGTTTTAGTATCTCCTTCTCTCTTATTCATACAGAGACTGTGTGATTTAAGTTTGGGGGAGGTACCAGGTATTTGATCATTTTTCTTTGTTGATTTTGAGTCTCATACATTGCATTGTTCATACATATATGCATAGAAAAACATTAATAAAAAAATATTTTGAAAATTTTAAAAAGCACAAAAAGAATCATGTAGCTGCATCACTTGCATTCTTAAGTTTGAGTCTAGAGCATATAGGGTGCATTCACTTGCATATGGAGCAGCTGTTGAAATTGCCTTCTTAAGAACACTTGTTTGCACTGAAATTGTCACCCTAGCTAAACATATCTAGTAGCTTAGGCATCTCTTGAAAGGCTTGCATGCTTTGAGCCTTGAAAACTCTTCTTGAACTCATTGATTGCTGAAACTTACTCTTTGATGCCAACTACAATTTTATTTGAACTGAATGAATTTACTGCTTCTTGCTTATGGTCCTTTGTGTGCTGAATCATGGCTATACACACTTGAGTTGTCTCTCCTATTTTTCCAATATTTTTGAGTTGTCTCGTCCACGGGCGAGCACCACGGAGCCTAGGTCACCTCCCCCACGGGCGAGGACCACAGCGTCCCGGCCACCTCGCCCACGGGCGAGGACCACAGAGCTTAGGTCACCTCGCCCTAGGGCGAGGACCAACCTGTCCCGTCCACCTCGCCCACAGGCAAGGACCGCAATGCCTAGGACACCTCGCCCTAGGGCGAGGACCACCATGTACAGGCCACCTCGCCCTAGGGCGAGGACCACCTTGTCCAGGCCACCTCTCCCTAGGGCGAGGGCGGTCTTGTCCCGATACCATGCGTCCTTGCCTAAGTTTTCGTAACTCGATCTTTGAATCTGTGAGCCCAATACTCCTGTTTCGTCTCGATTAAGATCGTCGTGGAAAACTCTGGGAGAAGTCATGAAAGGCTCGATCCATCGTATAAAACGACCATGGTTAGCTTGAACACCAGTTGTTCTAACTATACGAGGGATTAGGATCTTTTCGAGAAGCCAACGTTACGTCGAAGGTGATTTCTTAGGAAAAACCATAAAAACGTCTGGAGTCCAAAACGGCCCGGAAGGGTCTGGAACGCGACCAAACAGCCCACTTACGATTTTAGAATAAGATTGAGCCCAAGATGGATATGAATGTCTATTTTTATTTTAGGAAGAGATAAATGTCAAGTTTCCTGAAGATAAATGTCAAGTTTCCCGAAGATAAATGTCAAGTTTCCCGAAGATAAAAGTGAAGTTCCCCGAGAAACATGAAGATCAACGAAAATGGAAAAAGCCCGCCTCACGACGAATTCGGCCCAAGGGCAGAAGAGGAAGGGTGCAAACCAACCTTGAGAGAGTATATAAGGAGAGCTTAAGGCGAGGAGCAAATGGAGAACTCTTTAGAGCAAACTTAGCACTTAGAGCTATTTAGGCATTTTTCCTTTTTTTATTATCGAGCTGCGACTCAACTAGGTTATAACTTAGGTTGCTAGACTAGCGAACTCGCCAACAGCTCTTGTAGCCAAGGCTCTCACCTGCTGTTCACGCTAAAAAACCGGTTCGGAAATAAGATCTTTTTGCTCTTTTTTTTTCTTTCGAGTTACTACTTCTTATTTTCGTAATATTGATTGTGTTGTGCGTGGTCCAGCAGATAACCGGAACCTTCAGGGGAAGATAGGATTACTTGGCTTTCCTCCGATTAAGAAAACTCGACGTGTGAATTTCGGTTCCAACAGGGTGAGTGTTGTAAAGTTTGATCTTGGGAATGTAAAAGGTTATGAAAGAAAAGAATAGATTCTTAGAACTCAAAGTGATTAGTCTTTATGGGATAAGTAAAAGAAACTTCTAGCTCAGGTTGTAAAGAAAGTCCTGGCCCCCAAAATAAAAAAATAATAAAAAAAGAGAAAAGAATAAAGAAAGGGAGCTAGCAAAGTTTAGTAAGAGCTAATAATTGTTTAAAATGTGAAAATCCCTTGTAGACTTCAAAAGTGAAAGAGTTCCAAGTGAAAAAGTGTTCTTAAGAGTTTGGAAAATCTTTGGGTGAGTGAAGAGAGTGAGGTTTGGCATTGGGGAAATAGAGTAGAATTTGCTTTTATGTTTGGGAAATGGGTAGGACAATGGAGATTGAGCATTGTATGCATGAGTTGATCCCTTTCTTAGATATATTATGTGCAATGTCAAAGCTACTTTGTTCTTGAGAGTAAACCACCAAGAAAAAGATCATTTAAAACCTCTTGATTCACTTTGAACTAAAACCTTTTCTTACCAAACCAAATGATTTGGACCATTTGACCATCTGCACGAATTCACCTATGATTTGCTTAATGAATGTGAGAGTTAGCTGATTTGTAGTTTGTGAATTCATGATGTTGAGTGTAGAGGCATAAGAGTATTGATAGGCCTTGAGAAGCTAGAGAATAATAAGAGTGTTTGCTCAAGTTATTTGCTATGTTTCTTTAGGATGTCAAGTTGAGTGGTATGAGTGTTTCTTTTGGCTAACCTCCCATCTTTATATCTCTCCTCCTTTTTGTTTTGATAACTTTACTTGAGGAAAAGTAAAGGACTAGTGTGGGGGAGTTGATATCTTGCATATTTACATGTTTTTAGCAATCATATCTTGTGCATTTTGATCATGTAGATTAGGAATTTGGCATCTTTAGGGTCCATATTGCATCCATGAGTCTTTATCAGGTGTTGGAGTGTACTATGGAGTGATTGGAAGCGTTTGGGAGCATTGAGATCCAAAAAGAGGTGAAGAATGGGGCTTGGCCGAGCAAAGACAAGCAAAAACCACATTTTGGGCGAGTTCTGGCCGGGTAGAACACACCGGGTGAGCTACCCTGCGCGGTTGGACGAGGAAGGTTTCTGGCCGGGTAGAACTGACCGGGGGAGCTACCCCGCGCGGCTGGACGAGGCTGGACGAGGAAGCTTTCTGGCTGGGTAGAACTGACCGGTGACCTACCCCGCGCGGCTGGACGAAGCTGGGTAAGGAAGCTTTCTGGCCGGGTAGAACTGACCGGGTGAGCTACCCTGCGCGGCCTGGGCAAAGTTGGTCGACGAAGAAACCGACCGAGTAGAAGGTCGCGGGTCAGGCCGGTCTAGTCTACCCTGGGCGTTTTTCCTTGGCCTTGGTCAAACCTTAAGTAATCCCAAGGCTATTTTGGTCATTATATTTGATGTTTTTAAGGGCTTTCAAGCCTCATATAAATACTCTTATATCTTCCAAGTTGGGACTTATCTCTTTTTCTCTCTAGAAACTCATAAACCTCTTTGAGAAAGATTGATCTTTGAATCTATTTTCATCTTTTAATCTTGTGGTCTTGAGTGTTTATTGCTTTCTAATCAGGTTTAACCTTGAATCATCCATGGTTTTTGGGTTAATCATGTCTATTAGTGGGTAGTCTACTTGTGGATTCATGGGTTAGGGAGACTAAGGGTGAGTTAGCTAGATCTAGGGTGTTTTAGTGAAATCCTTCTTGAACCTTGCTTGTAGAGTGTTCATAATGCTATTTTGGAGTTGGGCGCCTCTTCAAGAGAGAGCTTTAGGCATTTCATGCCCGAAAGGTGTTTGATGAAATGCCTGAACCAACCCTCTAATGCTTTTAACATTCTTTACCAAAGAAATTTGTTGTTAAAGGTGTTAGGATAGCTAATAGACTTGGAGTTAATGATTGCTTTAATAATATTCAACCAAAGAGATTTGATGCTTGAGTTATTTTAGTAAATGAGCATTCATCTTGAGAAGAGTTTGTTTAGGATTGTGTCTAGGCTTAAGGTTGATAGATTGATTAAAAAGCTGCCACCTTTAGATTGAAACTTGATCACCCAAGGTCAATTCTCTAGTCCCATGAGTTCTCTCATCTTACTTAAAGGCCATTATCTTTTATTGCATTTCTAGCTTAGTTCTTAGTTCTTAGTTCAAAATCACTTCACTTACTAGTTGCACTTAGCTTGAGCATTGTCTTGTATTCCCTTTGCATTAGAATCATTCAGGATTGGTTCGACAATCTTATATACTACTTCATTTGGTTAAGGACCCTTGAAAAGTTCAAACATCAATCATTAAACCAGTTAATATTTTGTTAAGATATTGAATCTGTGATTATAAACTGAAGCGAAAAAAAGAATGGCAATGTTCATAACAAAATATTATTGACATAACAAATAACTCTGATGATGTCATCATTTTTATGTGGACTACATCTTTCATTTGCAAATCTGTCTGCTCACAAAAATATATGTATCTTCAAAATTACATAAAATAAACTTGGAATATATTTATAATGATTTTTTTTGTCATTTGTCAAAGATATTCAACGGTAGATAATACTTTATTCGTTACAATTTATTGTCGTTTTATGTTAATTCTAACAAATTGATATAAACTTTTAATTATCAATATTTAAATTAAAAATACTACCTCAAGTATACACATTACAATTTTTTAGCAATTGAAAAATAGATTGCTGACTATTATTAATAACTATTGCTTTAAAATTCTAATTGGACGCTCATTGTTTAAAGATATTTTGTTACCATCAACGACAAGTAAACTGGAACGCGCAGGAGTATGAGAAATTAGAAAGTTACGGGATACAATTGAAAACATTGAATACCTCTACGCGTTTTACTAATATTCATCATTTATTAACAAGACTCTATAAAAACTATCATCATTAGATTTATATAGATTCTTTGGTTAAGAAAAATAAAGTCAGAAAGTATACCAAGATAAAGTATTTATATATGAATGATAATATAAAATTCCAAACATTTTAGAACTCATACATCAAACTATAGTTCACCATTATAGCCATCATCATTACATTGAAAAGTAGGATTCAAAAGCATACTAAAAAGATAAAAGAAATAAGTATTAGTATGGCTATAAGATTATTCAAGTATAATGACATAAACAACATATCTTGTTGCATGTAAAACTTACTTATATTTAGCATTAATCACTTATACCACAGGATGATTGAACAACAGTGCAGAAACATTCTTAACTGCTCTGACAATGAATTTATCAGAACCTTCATTCACAACAATACAATTTTCATTAATAAAATTTATGAATATCTATATATCGAAATAATATAAGTGAGTAACATAAAAATTTATATCATTGACTTTATTTCAAAACACTCATGAACCTGAAAACATACTAAATAAACTCCAAAACATAATAATTATATTTAAAACTATAATGGGTAAAATCCATGGTATATCAACTCCCCCAGACTTACCATTTTGCTTGTCCTCAAGCAAAACAAGAGTAATCCTGTGAAAGAGTTTTGAAAACAGCAGAGACTCACATAAATTTTTAAACATAGAATCATCACCTCTACAATGTTGCAAGCCACATCAAATATTTCCTAACTTCAGAAGTACTTTATATACCATATCCTAGCTTAGCAACCAAATTCATCTAGCCAACAACTTAGCAAAATCATGTCTGACTAACCCCTCTACCAACCTCATTTATTGCATAAAATAAATGTGTAGACTTTACCTTGGGAGTATCGATCAAGGGACACATGGACTCAACTCAAACACATTTCTGGACTAACATGTGACCTTTCCTGATCCCTTTCTTCCCTCTTTCTCTCTTCTCTGAATCTTTTATTTTCTCAATTTTTTACTTCAATGCCAATGAACAATTTTGTTCATCTTATTGATCCTTTCTTTTGATAAAGTGTAGGCAAATAATGGGGTCACAGGTAATTTATCTATCCCTTGCATCCAACAATATGTGATCATTCCTTTATGAATTAGAATATTGGGGTCACAAGAGACACTCTTACCCCTCTGCATCTTCCAGGAAATCATCTCAATCTTTTATCTTAAAGATGCTTGAAGAGAGAGTGAGAAGGGAACCAGAAACACAGGCTTTTTACCTTCCAGACTTCCAGACTTGATCTGTTTGAATAGCTCGGCGTCTTCTGTAAGTGTGTTCGAGCATTAAAGCTCTTTCCAGAATTGCTCTGATGTCCTCCTTTGATACATGGATGGCTCTACCATCTAGAGCTCGTGCATATCCATTCTCGTCTCTGTATATACCATACTCATCTCTCTTTTCCCAATGAAGTCTCCTCTGGCCATTCTGATCATAGGCTCTCCTTCCAAACTCATGACAGGCGTCGATCGATGGTGGGACTGAACCGTCAATCGATTGTCGACTACGTGTTCAAGTATAATGACATAAACAACATATCTTGTTGCATGTAAAACTTACTTATATTTAGCATTAATTGCTTCTACCACAGGATGATTGAACAACAATGCAGAACCATTCTTAACCGCTCTAACAATGAATTGATCAGAACCTTCATTCAACACAATACGATTTTCATTAATAAAATTTATGAATATCTATATATCAAAATAATATATGTGAATAACATAAAAATTTATTCCATTGACTTTATTTCAAAACAACCTGAAAACATACTAAATAAACTCCAAAACATAATAATTATATTTAAAACTATCTATATACCATGGCTAATAATGGGTAAAATCCATTGTATATCAACTGCCCCAGACTTACCATTTTGCTTGTCTTCAAGCAAAACAAGAGTAATCATGTGAAAGAGGTTTCAAAACAGCAGGGACTCACATAAATTTTTAAACTTAGAATCATCACCTCTACAATGTTGCAAGCCACATCAAATATTTCCTAACTACAGAAGTACTTCACTACAAAAAATATGAACATTGATAGCACATTGTTATAGCACGTTTTACTGAACTGCTATTATAAAGAATGTACTGAGACGGAGTACTCTATTACAGCATTAAATCAATGCTGTGCTTTTATTTCACTAAACGGGAAGCCAAAATCGAGTTTTGGAATCAATATTTACTATGAAAAAGGTGAGCGGCAAAACACTTAGAAAAAATAACATACTTTGCGCCCAAACTATGTCTGTGAGAGAAAAGAATAAAAACCCATAAAGAAAAAAAAAATCATCCCTTCTACCTTATAAAAAAAAACTCATCTTTCTCTCGTTTCTAGGTTTTCTTCTGTCACCACCTCTGACTTCTTATCCGGCTTGCTCCTCCATTTCTACGACCAACAGCCTCTCTCATCTATCACGCAGTCTCCCTTATCTTATTTCTCCGTTACATATCCTCCGTGTCGCCGTCCCCGGCTCGCCTGTTCATCCCAACGAGTCTCTACCCCTACTCTCCGCCATGCTCGTCCCGACGCACCCATAAACCGACGGGAACTTCTCCACTGAATCCGGTGAGTTGGTTAGTTTGATCTATCTATTGTTTGTGCTTCTGATTCTGAATTTTTTCATAGATCTAAGATTTTCGTCACGGTGGCTCCTTTATACAGTGGTTTCTTTCTTGTTGAGAACTTTGATTTGGACAGAACCAAAAGTTCAGAGAAGAGAGACAAGTAAGAGAAGAGGGAGAGAGGAGACAGAGAGAATAGAGAAGAGATAGAGTTTGGAGATGGAAGAAGAAGCGGAGTGGTGTCAGAGATGGCTGAGGAAGAAGACTCGACGGCAGGAAGAAGAGTAGGTGATACCTGAATCTCTTTCGTATTTGGTGTCTTTGGGAGTTTGATTTATGTGTTTGTTTTGTTGCAGATCCTTAAACTAAACTAGGAAGAACAAGAAGAAAATGAAGAAGAAGAAAAATGAGAGTTGCAGATCTTCAAGGTACTAATCAATTCTCATCACTTGCTTACACTCTCTTACTGTTAACAACTAGAGTTTAACATAAAGGTTTGAACTTTGGATGGACATACTCTCAAAATGTGGTGAATCTGGGAGGAATATCCATTGATGCCTATTTGTTTTTCTGTATATCTGTCCTGTCTTACTAACCGAGTTTATGGGCTTTTACTAATAGCAGAAATGGCTGCGATGCAACTTACCGCATCACCAGTGCCTCTGTCCTACAGATTTGAAATCAGCTGGGTCAGATTGAGACTTCAATTCCAGCTATTTATTGGTATGGTCTTCTTCTTTTCACTATTTCTATACCAGATACCATAGAGATTCCACATATTGGCCTTCATGGTGTCTGTTTTGGCGCAAAACATTGTAGGGCTGAAGGTCCATTTCTTGCAAAGTTCTATGGCATCAGAGCTATAGCGTACTCTGAGTTTCTTCAAGCTCTAAGAGAGCAGGTGTTAAGGTTGCGTTGAATATTGTGTTAGAAACATCTATTTATCTTTCTCTGGTAATCTTCTTAGTGATAAGTCATGGATTTTACCCACTTTCAACCATGATTTTTATATGTTTTTGGAAACAAAAGGACACTTCTAGTGTCTTTTACGAGCTTTTACAGGTTCAGGTACTCTTTGGTGAAATATGGCCATTTTGGAGCAGAAATTGATACTTTAAGGAGGATTATAATGGAACGATAACTTGAGCTAATCGACCGATGCTCACCTTGATGTATCGACCGATGAGACACTACATTCATCGACCGATAGAAGCTAGTGACGTCGATCGATATGGAAGACCTGCGAGAATTAATAACGAATTAAATGAGCTAATCACCTCATTAGGGTTTCACTTCTACCAAATAAGTCACTGGCCGCCTGTTAGTCTATATTAAGAGGGTTTTGTATCATTTTAGAGGCAGACTTGCCTAGAGAACTTTTAGACCTAATATTGGAGAGAAGCATCTTGCTACCTTGGGAAGAGAGCTTAGGAATGGAGAGATAGATCTGAACTGCATACAGAGAAGATCTTGAACTCCCTTATTTTCCCTACTCTTTTACTGTTTCTCTTATTATTCTATTTAAAAGTATTATTTAAACCATCATGATTTTGTCTCTCATGAATATGTTTGAGTAGTTTCTCTTGTTAGATTTAGGTTTCTCATTAAGGTTAACCATGCATTGCAAATAATTTAATGCTAGGGTGTTTAAAATATAGTTCTTCATCTAGTTGTTCTTAATGCTAAGTATAGGATTGATCACCCGTAACTTAGATCTTAGGATTAATTTGGATAAGTGAAAACTTAGCAAATCCCTGAAAACCAAAGCTGGTATGTTCCAACTTTACCTAGAGTGCACGAAAGTGGCCTCTTAGTAAGATTGGAGAACCATTTCAAACCCGATCTTAATGCTCACTAGAAACAATATCGATCGATAAGCAATCCCCTTGTCGAGCGATATTGCGAAAGGTGTATCGATCGATATTCATATAGAATAATCGATCGACACTTTCTTACACTCATCGAACGACAGTTGATGACTTAAGATCTAGTTGAAGATAATCAATCATTGATTTAACCTTAAGGTTTGAGTTCAGAACTATGAATATTAAAAACCCTATATACCCTGCATGCTAGTTACACCTGAGAAATAGCCTAAATCTAGCTATTCTTCCTCTTGCTTAAAACCTAAACCTAGGAATGTCAAACAGGTCGTCCCATCCCGTCCCGTCCCGAACCGCTGCGGGCTTGTCGTCGAGCAGTACACAGAAGACCCGTCCCGCACAGGTTGCGGTACTGAAAACGTCAAGCCCAATCCCGTCCCGCCAATCCCACACTCCTTTACGGGCCGTCCCGCGGGACAACACTAAATATTACAAAGAAAATGGCCATAACTCTTCAATCAGCTAGTAACAAAAGCTAAATATCATGTTTACGTTTCAATCACTCTCAGCCACATTGAAACACTATCAGCAATGACTAACCTCTTTCTTGTAAAGCTAATTCAACGTATGAAAACGTTGATATCTAGCATTGCCAATTTGCCATTAGTAGAGATAATTCAACGTATGAAAACGTCCAATGACTAACCTCTTTGTTGTATGTAACATAAGTTTTGTTCATATGTACAATATATAATGGAACAAACTACAGACGATATGATGACAACATGAAGATGAAGATGATAACCAAAGCAAGTAAAATAATTGAATCAAAATTTTATAAATAATAAGTTCAAAACAAATACTTTAGTTTTCTGAATCAAAACATAAATAAAACCAAACACCAAATCAAAGCTGGTAAGACCAAAAGTAGTTCAAAAAACAAAAGATGATAAATGGTGAAGTAGATGCACATGCATGCAGCAAAGGAGAAGCTCGAAGCTCCGTTGGTGGATCTTGAAAGATTACAATCTCCGGCGGTGAATCTATTAGAAAAATAGGAGCTCCGGTGCAGAACCGAAGGAGAGAAGCTCTAGAAGAGAGTAACCTGCAAAAAAAAATTTGAAATAATTAGTCACTGCCGAGAATATAGATCGACACAAAACTAGAGAATTTTTCCTTACCTATGACATGAAGGGACCGCAGGAGAGCCGAGGAGCACCGTCGATGAAGAAACCATGGCCGGAGCTGGATCTTCTTCGTCGTCGGAAACACACATTCGCAAACTTCTTGTTATGTTTCCAAGAAGCTTCACCGGAGGAGATAGAAGGAGAAGGGTAGACATGAAGCATCATCGGTGAAGAAACCATGGCCGGAGCTCCATTTCTTGTGGCGGCGACTCCTCTCTCACTCTCGCTCTCCTTCTCTTTTTTTTTTCAGGCGGCAGTGAAATGAGGATAGAAGAAGCTGCGGGACACTAGGTTAAACCGCGGTCTCCTTCGGCCCATCCCGCAAAAGGCCCATTCCGCTCAGGTCTTTTACCGTGAGGCCAGCGACTCTGCGGGATACCAGGCCCAAGCCCGCCCCGCCACAGGTCTAAACGGGCCTATCCCGCGGTCCAAGCCCATCTTTGACATTCCTACCTAAACCAATCAATAAAGCAATTACTTGCTTACCCTTTATTTACTTCTTTAAACTTGTTTGTTTAGCTTTATTTCGAAGACTAAACAATCTATTGTGTAATCTTAGAGTCTCTGTGGATTCGATCCCTAAGTGCTACAACTGAACCTCTTATTTGAGATAGTAAAGTTACTCCTTAGGGTAATTTGAGTGATATCACTTAGCTTGCTGTTTGTATTGTCTCACTTGTTTTGTCCAATCTGTTATCTGTTGTTTGAAGAAACTTAGCTTGTGCATATGCTTGATTCTTCTTCCTTCTTGGTGTTTGATTCTAATCATTGCTCCTGTTTGTCCTGTTTCAGACTGAAAACAACAGTGCCATTGTGATGACTAGAATTTGCAGGTGAGTCTCTTTCCTTCATACAGTCTAATCGTGATTAGTTTGAAGTTGTGTGATGATTTTTTTTTTTTTTGACATTTCATTGTGTGTTGCAGAGTTGGTGGGCTTCAGAACTTTCACTAGTTGTTCCGGTGGCCAGCCACCAAAGAAGAAGATCGGTGTGGCAAAGATTGATGGCCGTAGAAGCGGACTGAGCTTGAAGGAAGAAGACGCATGATGAGCTTGACGGAAGAGGAAGAGAGGAAGCTTTGACGGTGCAACGAGGATTAGGTTTAGTTTTTTTCTGGTTTTACTTAGATTTTCTTAATATAGGTTTAGTTTTATAAGCCTGAACTTATTTGTAAACCAATTTCAGTTTATAAATAAAATTGAATTTATACTTAATTATAATTATTTTTCATTTAATAGAAATAATACTAGTGTTATTGTAGAAGGACCTATCATAGCACAAAAATTTGAATCATAATCAATTTGTAACAAAAAAAATTGTGTTATAGTTAAGTTAATAACATCATTCAGTTATTGTTATCGTTTCTATACATTTTGTAGCGTCCCAAAAAAATGCTATCGTAGAGGGGGTATCTATGATGGCTGCCGATGACATAGCATTAGCAATTTCGCTATGAAATCCCTATTATAGCGTTTATCATGAGCTAAGAATGTACATTTTTCTTGTAGTGCTTTATATACCATATCCTAGCTTAGCAACCAAATTCATCTAGCCAGCAACTTAGCAAAATCCTGTCGGACTAACCCCTCTACTAACCTGATATACCATGGATTTTACCCGTTTTTACCCCTGGTATATGAGTGTTTTTACTACTTTTATCTATGTTTTGGAGTCTATTAGGTATGTATTCAGGTTCAGAAGCATTTTGGAGAAAAGTGATGTCTTAGGTGCTTTTTTGGAGCTTAAAGAAGAGTTCACCCGAGATCAAGACCAGAGGTCGACGTCAGAGTTACACATCGATTGATGCACACTCTGTGCAATCGATCGACACACATTAGCCGAAGGACGATACATCAAGACAATAATCGATCGATGTACACCCTGTACTATCGATCGATACTGAGGCGGCTGAAAGACAAGTTGGACCTGGCCGAACTAGAAGCCCAAGATATCACATTTTACAAGAATGCCCCCGACGAGTTTTTTAACCTAATGAACTCATATATTTATATGCCTAAGTGTTTTGGCATTAAAAACAAGTCTTTTTTCATATACAAGCTTTTTACACTAATACAAGTTTTCATAGTTTTAAGAGTTTCTTCTTCTTCTACTCATTTTCTTTTACTGTTTCATTACATTGCAAGTTCTCAATAAAGTTCTATTCAGTTCTTTAATTGTTAACAAAGGTTATAGGATTCTAGACCTAGAGGAGAGATCCAAAGATATTTGTGATTGGAACCTGAGTGTTCACTCTCTAATAGGTCTATGAACTTCTATTATTACCTTGTTTCTATGAACTACTTAGCCATGTCTGAGTAGATTCACTTGTTAGATTTAGGGTTTAAATAGGATATGAGGGATTAGCCCCAGCCTATAATTGCTATAGTTGTGATATTTATTGTTAGGATTGTTCACTAATGCTTTTCTAGCTTAGCTACCTAGAACATGAACTTGGATTGCATTGATTCATTACGTGCAATACCTGATAACATCCTAAACATGCTATGACCCTCTTGAGATATGCGAAAGCTGATCTAAGATCATGGTGAGAATTGTATCAACTCGCGCATAAAGCTTGCTTAGAGCCGTATCGATCGATACTCCTATAGAGTAATCGATCGACGTAGCTAGAGGTGTATCGGTCGATATTCCTATCGAACTATCGAGCGATACCAGCGGCAGAAGTAGCCGACCGCAACACCATTTAGCATCTAAGTAATAGATGGTCTAAATAATGCGAGAGCTGATGGATTCATTTAATAAGTGTTGAGCTTTGACATATCATGCAAGCAACTTGTTAGCCTTTATAGTATTTATAATCCTGAATTCCTGAATACTTACCCTGAATCTAACTACTTTTCTTTATTGTTTTCAAAACCAAATCCTTTCAACTGAGTAATCTCATCCTTACTCAGCAAACCTGCACTTTACTTTAAACTATTTTCAACCTAGCATAGTCATTAAGATTGCATCTTATTTGTACACTAGCTCTCTGTGGATTCGATCCCTAAGTACTACAACTGAACCTCTTATTTGAGAGAGTAAAGTCACTCCTTAGGGTAATTTGAGTGATATCAAATTTGGCGCCGTTGCCGGGGAGCTTTGATATAATAGGATCTAATATGATTAGGTCTAGGTTATTTCTATTTTTGTTTTAATTTGTTTTCTGACACAAAAAAAATTTCTTGTCTTTTCAGGTACATGCCCAGCAGAACCAGAAGCAACAAGAAATCCCAACTTTTGTTCTCAGAAGACCCTGCTAGCTTAGAACGTTCAATCCGCAAGGAAATCCGTTCCGCATCGATCGACACCATCAACTGCCTGTCGACCGATACCGACGCACCCTTGCCGACCGAGACACCGTCTTCGTCGACCGACACTCGCACCTTCACGTCGACCGACACTACTTCACCGTCGACCGACATCTTTCATCCGACATCGATCGATACCCCTAACCGTATATCAACCGATACTACTCCGCGAGTCATGGTTGCGCCTATTATTCTCACACGAGATGAGAATGGAGACTTGCGTGACCAAGAAGGTCACCTTCGTAATGAAGCAGGTCAGAAACTCAACACTCAGAATGAAGTAATCCCTGAGCCAGAAACTGCACCTACAGGAGCTGTTCAACCTGTAGAAGAGGCTGCTCGAACACTAGCTGACTACAACCGTCCAGATCAGTTCTACACCAACAGATCAGCCATTTGTCCCCCTGCTATTCAGAGAGGCGATTTCGAGCTCAAGCCGCAGTACTACACCCTAGTGGGACAGATACCTTACTATGGGCTGTCCAGTAAGCATCCCATGGACCATCTGGAGAGGTTCGAGGATCTCATATCTGCTATCAAAGCCAATGGAGTCCCTGTGGACTACCTTCTCTGTAAGCTCTTCAAACACTCTTTATCTGGAGAAGCTTTGCAGTGGCTTAAGCAGCTACCACCAGGATCTCTTACATCCTGGAGCGACATCAAAAATGCATTTCTGCGTAACTTCTTTGATGATGCGCGCGCTGAAGACTTAAGGAGGAAAATTGCCACATTCAATCAGGAGCCTAGAGAGTCATTCAAGGATACCTGGATCAGATTCAAGTCTTACCAGCGAGACTGCCCACACCATGGATTCAACAAAGTGCAGCTGCTCTGCACTTTCTTCAGAGGCATCGCACTGAAATATCAGATGGCTCTAGACACTACGAGTGAAGGCAACTTCACCACGAGGAATCCTGAAGATGCTGTGAAGCTAATAGACAACCTAGCATCCAGCAACATCACAAAGAACATTGTAAGAGCAAGATCTGCAGCGTTCCTTTGAAAGGAACAGATAAATGAGGTACAAGCTACACTTGACAATGTTCAGAAACTACTGAAAAAGCAAATCTGCTCAGTGGAGGATGCAGAAGCTGATGAAGAAGATGACTACACAGAAGCAGAAGTCAACTGGATCAGTGGAACCGGTTTTTAGAGGTCTGGAAACCAAGGAAACAGAAACTTCGCAGGACAGAGAGGAAACTTCAACAGCAGCAACCCCAACAACAACAGGAGTTATGGAAACTCATCTTACATGAAGACACCCACACCAACCTCAGAAGGAAAGCTAGAAGACATGCTCAGCAAGGTTCTTGAAAGCCAGCAGCAGTTAGAGGTGAACTTCAATGGAAAGATCGACGCTGTCTACACCACTTTGAACACAAAGCTTGATGCTTTGAGTACCCATGTGAAGAAACTAGAGACTCAAGTGATTCAGATAGGAGAAGTTGTTAAGAAGCAGGAAGCTTTAGGAAAAGGGACTGGAGAAGAAACAACAGGCCACAACGTCAGTGCTATCATAGAGGATGATTTTTGGAGAGTGGTAAAGCAAGAGAAGCTGCAAGAGGAAGACTTCCAGATCGTAAGAATTGGCGTCAATCACTGGAATCAATCGATGTCAGAATCACCACATCGATCGATGTACGCCAACACCAATCGATCGATGCATCAAAACGAGCATCGACCGATGGATCTTGAAGGATTTACGAACGAGTGCAATACCGTGAAGATACTTACTCACGAGGAGTTCGCAGCAAAACACTCACATCCGCCCAGCCCTTACCACGTCGACCGACAGGAAAGACGCCCCATCGATCGACCGAATGATAAATAAACCGATCGACACACTCCAGAAGCTGTCGATCGATATTCAGTTATCACACGCCGAGTGCAACTTCCCAAGATAGATGTTGCACGACTTAATGCACTCCGGGAGCAATCTAAGCCTTCCAGAAACCCACCAACCGCCATAATGAAGAAGCCCACGGATATTATTGATCCAATGGAGATAGAAAAGGAAAAAGATGGCAGAGTTCTCAGAAAAAGGAAAGAGAAGGTTCCTAAACACCTTAAAAGAGGAGTTAATGAGAGAGAGTTGGCAAGTTTCAGAAAAGAGAGTTTTAAGGATACCTACAGAGAAACCCTTTGAAGAAGCCTACTTTTCACACAGATTGTGGATGTTTTTCAGAGAAACCAAGGAGACAGAAGAAGACATCAAGAGGATGTTCAACCAAGTCAGAGAAAGTATGAAGAAAAGGATCAAACTAGAGAAGAAGGGAGATCAAGGGAAGTTCGTTGTTCCTTGCTCAGTCCATGGGATCAACTTCCCACGTGCCCTATGTGACACAGGATCTGGAGTTAGCATCTTACCCAAGGTGATAGCAGACCATCTAGGTCTGAAGATAGAGCCTACTGAAGAATCGTTCATCTTTGTGGATTGTTCTCAGCAGAACTCTGGAGGAATTGTGAGAAACCTTGAGGTCACCATAGGAGAAGCCCTAATTCCAGTGGACTTCCATGTCTTGGACGTCAAGATAACCCTACCTACTTCTTTGCTACTTGGAAGAGCCGTCCTAGCCACAGTTGGAGCAGTCTGCAACCTTCAGACAAACAAACTGTGCCTAACCCTGATCAACCTTACGGTCAACTATGATCCAGTACGAGTCATCAAGGTCCCTAAGAAGATCTAAGACGACTCAGACCTTGTAGATGTTTGCTATTGTGGAGATGAATACGACTCACAAGGCGAATACGAGACAGAGACCGCATAATCGATCGATAGAAGCACTGTCTCATCGATCATCTCAAGTGAACTGACATTGATCGACAGCCACACATGGTCATCGATCGATTCACTATTCAATCAGATCGAGGAGGAGTTTCCAGAAGGTGATTTCGAAGTAAACACGTGGGAGAACGACTACTACATCCCACCATATTCTGCAAATACTACTCATATTGAGGAGTATACTGATGATTACAAGGAGGAGAGAGATATAGAATGTCAAAACCTTCGAGAAGATGAAGATCGACTTCTCCACCACAACCTCAGAATCGCGACATCGATCGACAGAGCCTTCCCCCCATCGATCGATACTACTTGCCTCGCATCATTCGACAACACAGTCAACAACACGTGAGAGGGAGACTACTCAATCGGGAGCTGGGCAAGCGACTACCAGTACGAGAGCTTCGCGGTCGAGATCGCCACACCAACATACATCACCTAACCCGAAGAAGTCTCATTGATCGACACGGCACAAGTACAATCGACCGATAGGCCTGAACAACCATCGACCGATTCAGAACCAGTGCAATCGACCGATACATACAACCAACCATCCCAGGTAACAAATTCAAATGTACTTAATTTCAGTAATCTAATCCCGAATGAGTTTGGTATTTTCAGGGATTCACAAGGCTTTGCACGCTCAATGGATGGACGAACACTCCACATATCCAAAGAAGACATTGCAGACGTCCTACAGTTAGCCAATGGATCCCACAACCTATTCCAGCAACAACGCTACGGACTAGACCACCATTATCAGCACCAGGAGGCAGACACAACAACCGAGCCAAAGGAAGCTGAGGATAACCATCTCAACAGGAAGGATCCATATCTTCAACAGAAATCGATCGATACAGATTGTGTTGCATCGATCGATAAGTGTCCCGAATTCGGAAAGAGAGCCTTTCGATATGGAGTTCGAAAATTCTTTTGGGAGCAGAGAGATGAGTATGGGGTCTACAGAGACGAGAATAGTTTTGCTAGAGGAATAGATGGTGACGTCATCAGAATTTCTAAAGACGACATCAACAAACTGCTCCAAAGAACTTCAATGGACGAGCGCTCCTACATCTGTCTACCAGAGCACGCTAGTTCATTTACAAGAAGAGAATTGGTGCAGGAAACCTACACCAAGGACGAGATCAACGAGATGTTCACCGGTTTACTTGGAGAACGCAAATGGGAAAAGCTCTCCATGGAAAAGAGTTTGGAAGAGGCCACAGACAAGCTTCGCAGTGAGATGAACTGGATGTTCAGTGCAGACCAAGGATTACTAAAGAAGGTTCAACGTCTTGAGCTGGAACTTGAAGATCTTCGCAACGCACAGAACCATAGCTAGAAAAGATCAATATCGATCGACGGAGTAACATCCACATCGATCGATACGGAGCCCACACCATCAACCACTTACTCAAAACGTGAGGTTGATGAGTCTCTTGGAGATATCTGGAAAGAATTGAAGAAAGCAGAAGCTCGTCTCAGCATCAAACAAACCACAACCTGTGAGGGGATCTTGCACAACCTAGCCGATCTAAGAATCTGCACAGAAGAGATGAGGAGATCTATCCGCCTTATCAATGAAGAACATGCAGATATGAACCCCGGTGCACCTTGCAATCCTTTTGGAGGATTGACTCGTCTGAAAGCAGTTGAGAGGAAAATTGCTGATATACACTTCTTAGTAGATAAAGAAGTGGAGGAACTCGCATTACGCATAGATACTACGCAGCAGGAGGCTGAGAAGTTCCAACATCAACTTGATTATCAGGCTGCATCGATTGCATCGATCGACGAGCTCAACCTCACATCGATCGATAGGCGATTGACTGAAATCGACGGCCAGATGAAGCTCTTTGCAGAGAAGCTTCACGAGAATCTGCAGAAGCAAAAATCGACCGATAAGCAACCTATTGCATCGATCGATATACAGACTTCAGAGATCTGTACCAGAGCCGATTTGGATAAATTAGCTGATGATGTCTACACAGCAATAACAAGCGTGGATGATTCACAAGATAGACGTCTAGACCAAACGTATTTCCCGCTTGTTAACGAGGTTGGAAGCATGGAATCTAGCATAGAAGGGATGCAGAAAGAAATTAAAGCCATTCAGAGACAGCTTGAGAGCAGAACTGCGCCCTTAGAATCGATCGACCAAGCAACCAGCGCATCGATCGATGGACTTCAACAGCCATCGACCAATATTTCAACCAAGGAATCGATCGATACCAGCTCCATCCACAACAAGATGATCCAACGCCTTGATTCAATGCAAGCAGAGCTTAGTGACCTTTCAGAACATGCCTACAGGAAGATAGGATGGCACGCGGTCAGCATTGAAAGTCATGAAGAAAGGATTCAAAGGATCACTGATGAGTTGATTGGGTTAAAGAAGAAACGAACCAGAGAATATGAAGCCACAAGAAGCCTATTTGACGCATGGTTCAGTGAGAAGAAAGATACAGAGGATACTTGTTTCTCAACAAGTACCTGGACTTCATCTCAGTAGCTCATCCCATCCAAAGTCAAGCTAGATGACTATAATCAAAGCGCTGAGTGGGAGGCAACCCACTGTTAGGTAGTTTTTCATTTTATTTTTATGTTTAGGATTTTATTTTTCGTATTTGTTTTTCTTTGCAGTTACAATTAGACGATTGCCACTGAAATCGACCGATATGACACTGTCGATATCGATCGACATGAACCAAAAAGAAGCGATCGACGAATGCGACTCAACATCGATCGATATGCATCGCGGTCAGGTATATCGTTCTAACTTTTTGATATCAGTGTACTTTATTATTACCTATGCCTTCACTGGGCTGGTTATACACTGGAGACAGTGTATGATTTAAGTCTGGGGGGATGTTACTGATGCTGTTTACCTTTTGATTTCATCCAAAAATATTTTCAAAATGGTTTTTATTGAGTCAAGAAAGGGATAATGATAATTTTAATTTTCACTTTTTATCTAACCAATCTTTTAGGCACCATTCTTAGATTTGTTGATGCAGGATGTACTATAGATGCTAAAGTTGATCACCTATCAGCTATGACAACACTTTCATTGATTGTCTGGAGGAACCAAAGCTGATTTCCAACCTAACTGACAATTCTTTGCTTGTCTTGGGGCTTGGTATACATGGGATCAAATGCTTCAAACAAGTCTGGAAGGTAAAAGCCTTGTGTAGATAGTTTTATCACCCTCTCTCTCTCATTTTCGAAATTAGATTTAATTTTTATTCAGTAAAAAAAATAATCGAAAATTATCTTAAATTTATGTTCTAGGAATAGTTAGATATTAACTAGGAAGGAATTCGAACAGGGCTGGGCGGTTACCCCCCTCAAGACTTGATTCATAAGAATTCTATAGGTAAAGGGTTCGAACAGGGCTTGGTGGTTACCCCCTTAAGACTTGCTTCGCAATGAATCCTAGGATATAGGTCAAAAAGAAGTGAACAGGACTTGGTGGCTGCAACAATTAAGGCTTGATTCATGGAAGCCTGTCCAATCTTGGTCATTGTCTTGAAAATGAAAGCAGACTTGACTAGGAGAGAAATAGTAGAGAGAGAGGATAGGAACTAATTTTTTACCTGCAGAACCAGATACTTGTTTGAGCAACCTTGCATCATGTGATCGATACTCCCAAGGTAAAGCCTGCACTTTTATTTTTATGTACAGAAATGAAATCAGTAGAGCGGTTAGTCTGACATGATTGCTAAGTTATTGGCTAGATGATCAAGGTTGCTTAACTAGAATATTGCATAATGTGCTTCTGTGATTGAAAGACTCTTAGATGTGGTTTGCAACAAAGTAGAGGTTATGATTCTAAGTTTGAATTTGATTTATTCCATGCTTTTCAAAACCTCTTTCATAAAGACTGCCTGTGTGTTTGCTTGAGGACAAGCAAAAGGTTAAGTCTGGGGGAGTTGATATACCATGGATTTTATCCGTTTTTACCCCTGGTATATGTGGGAACCGAAATTCACACCGTCAATTTCCGATAAAGATTTGTGGAGGAAAACCGAGTTAACCCGATCTTCCTTGAAGGTCCCGGATATCTGCTGGACCACACACGATACAATCAATGGAGATAAAAGTTGTAAAAATGAAAATCGTAAGAGTTGAGCGAAAGAGATCTTATTTCTGAATTCTCGTTTGAGCGTGTACAACGAGTAAAGAAATTGGCTACAAGAGCTGTCTAAAAGTCCGCTAGTCCGGCTGCCTAAGTCTATCCTAGTTGAGTCGCAGCTCGCTAGTGAAAACAGAAAAGAATGCTAAATCGCTCTAAGTGCTAAGTGCTCTGGAAATTTTGTGATGATTTGCTCCTCGCCCAAAGCTCTCCTTATATACTCTTCTTAAGACGGTCTATCTTCTCGCAGGCTGAATCGGTCTTTTTCCATTTTCGTCCATCTTCGTGTTTATCGGAAAACTAGACATTTATCTTCGGAAAACTTGTCATTTATCTTCTGGAAACTTGACATCTATCTCTTATGTGAGGATAAGGATAAACCGTCATAGTTATCCTTCCTTTTCGGAAAATCATAAGTGGGCCGTTTTGGCCACGTCGGGCCGTTTAGATGTTTTTACGGTTTTTCGAAAGAACAGTCTTTGAAGGTTTCGGTTTTTACGAAGGAACCCCAATTCCACGTATAGTCGAGATGTTTGGTGTTTAGAATAACCTTGATCGTACCAAAACTCACGAAGTTTGATCCAAACAAGCCAAGATGGGATCAGACCGAGCACGATGGGACCAAGACCAGGACGAGGGCCGTCGACCGGCGCCAGGCCGGGGTGCCGCCGGCGCCAGGCCGGCTAGCGTGACGCGTGCCGCCGGCGCCAGGCCGGGGTGCCGCCGGCGCCAGGCCGGCCCGCGTGACGCGTGCAGCCGGTGCCAGGCCGACCCGCGTGACGCGTGCCGCCGGTCGCCAGGCCGGGGTGCCGCCGGCGCCAGGCCGGCTCGCGTGACGCGTGCTGCCGGTGCCAGGCCATCTTGCCGTCTGTGGGTTTTCCGTTGTTCGATCTTTCCCCCGTTAGTCGTTCGTGCGGGAAATCTTTGAGTTTTGAGAGGATCTTTAGCCATAGGTTTTGAGACAACCGTTTTCAAAGGTTTGAGTAATGTGGCTTCGAACTTTAGACGTTTAAAATATGAACTTTTAAACAATCGAGAAGGCTTTGCGGAAGAGTCAGTGTAGTTTGCACACAATCTGTACATGGGTTTAAGGGACCAAGATGCTGCCGTTGTACGAGATCACAAGACGATTGCATGGATGGGAACCAGGACTCTTGCCGCCGGCGCCAGACGGGACAGGACAAGCCTGCCGCCCGTGCCGTGTCCTGCGTCCACCGGTGCCTGCTTGCCTTCGTTGATTCCCGGGGCTCACGGTCCATTCATGCCTTCTTGTGAGTTCATCGAGTGATGATCCGTTTCTTGGTTTTGATCGTCACTTGGTTTTTCTTTCGAGGATTTTCGGGTGACGATTTCGTCGTTCAACGATTTTGACCCCAACGGTTAGCCCCCCACCTAGCTAGGAACCTTAGTGCCTTTCGGGTCCTGGCTTGCGGTATAGCCGTATGGGAAGGTGTAGAGACGTAATCGTTTGCCGAAAGTCGGGGTAAATAGTGATTTTACCTTCTTTATAAGGAGGGAGTAAGAAATCTCATTCATTCTTACTTCACCATAAAAAATTATTCTCTCTCAAGAATCCTTTCTCTCTCTAAGAATAATGTCTTCAAGATCCTCAAAGAGAAATTCTTCTTCCCATTCATCCTCGGGTGATTCTCCTGCCCATGTGACGGTGAAGCAAGCGGAGTTTGTCGAGGAGGAAGCGAAGAATGCGTATTACCGAGCCCTTGTGGGTTCGCCCCCATCACTGCCAGATATCCCTGTTCCGAGGAGACCTCTGAGGCAGCCTGGTGCTCCTTTTACGCCGAGCTTGGTTTCTCGTAAATATCTCAAGGTTCTTCGAGATTTTTACTAGGTTCCTGAAGGAGTCAATTTCCGGATCCATGTCGGTAACGAGAGTGCTAGGAATCCTCCGGAAGGTTTCTTTACATGTTACGAGGCCTTCTTTATTCATTGCCGCATGTGGTTCCCGATCCCCGGCACCATTGTTCGAGCGCTTCATCACTTTGAACTCTCGATCAGCCAGCTCAGCGTCCCTGCCTTGGAGAGTTGGCTTGGCGTATTGATCTCAAGTTATGAGCTCGGGATCGATCTCAGTCCTGGTGATTTCGAAGGCCTTTGGAGCACTCGGCCGACGGGGAGCGACGGTTACTACTCCATGCTGCCCAAGAAGGATATGGCCATAATTCAGGGGACTACTTCGAACCCTAAGTCGTGGCAGGAACGTTTCTTCTTTGTCCGAATAGATGGTGATTCTGTCGAGGAGAGCTGCCTCCATCTATTTCCGCATGCATGGAACTTTAACCGAGGTAATGTGATGAAAAACTCGTTGTCTATTTTGTTATTCCGGAAGTGCGAGTTTTTAATGAAAAAGTTTCGCTTTGTAGAAAACGGGGCTGTTGCGCATTTTCATGGCGATCTTTTCGTCAAGAGGGATCTCCTTCGTCAAAGGCCGTTCTTCTGGAAGTCCTTCACTCTCGAACTAATTCGAGACGCAGTAAGGCTTTACCGGTCCCGAGACCCTGTCCCGACATATGATGCCGAACCAGTTATCGAAGCCCCGACTCGGAGGTGTAAACAGAGATCCCATAAAGGGAAAGAAATCGATGGTGGGGAAGGTTCGGAAGATCCTTCACCGTTGGGGGAAAACCCTAGTTTTGTTCCAACGGAAAAAGGCGGAGTCAGCAATTCTCCACTTCCCAACAATTTCTTTGACGGCCTTCCTCCGGAATTTGTTACTGACGAGTCGCTAGAGGAAGAGAAGAGGCAGTGGGTTTTTGCCGAGGGTTCCCAGCGGATCAATGAGGTTTTGTTCTTTGAACTTCTTAACTGTATTCTTGATTCCGCATATATGTATGTTTATTGGTCTTGAATTTGTGCAGGGACTAAGAGTGTTTGGCAATGCGCTCGACTCAAGTTTCCGCAAGGCTAGGATCCCTAACTTCAAGACCAAGGAAGCTGAGCGAGAGCTCTTCTGATTCCGTCAAGAGGTTAAGGCGCAAAACGAAAAGCAAGCTGAGCTTCATGCTCGAGCTCTTGTTCAGGCGGAAAGGAGAGGAAGGAAGATGGTCGCAGCGGAGGTGGCGAGACGGGCGGAATCGTTCGCTGCTGAGTTTCAATGTTTTAAAGAAGGTCAGGAGTTTGTTGGCGATTTCCGCGAGTGCCGGGGCTCGGTCGTAAACCTTTACAAGTCTCAGAACCCGGATTTCTCTTTTGATTCCGAGATCGCTGAGATGAAGGACTTTATGGCCGAGTGTGCTCATGCTGAATCCTTGGTTCCTCCAGTCGAGGAAAGAGTCCGGAGACTATGGGAACCTATCGAGGTTTCCGAGGATACGGTGGAGGCCGGAGCTGACGAGAACGCCGAGGGAGGTGGGAACGAGGAAGTGGACCAGCCTGCAGGTTCATTCGGGATTTCCGCATCTGGATTTCTCGATGTTGATTTCCTTTTGTGAATCGTATGTTTTGGCCGTGTGTGGCCGTTTTTTAGGAGTTTTATTCTGCGACCGTCGGAGGTCGTATTCTTATGTTTTTGGGACTGGCCGTTGGTGGCTTAGAATCCCGCCGTCTTTGCGGACTTTTATGAATATGAGAATTTGCGAAATTTCATCTTTTGTTTTGATTTATACTTTCGTCAAGTGTAGAGGAAAGAATGCGAGTAGTCACTTCGTATTCTAACTCTTTTTTGTCGCTTGGTCCGTATGCTACTTTCTAGTGAGCGTTTTAGGTGTAAGCGATAAGAGACATGTTTTGGGATCTCGTATACGATACTATGTCTGTGAGATGTCAAGATCCAGCAAGACTGGGTTTAGGGCAAGACCTACGCTTACTCTCAGCTTTAAGGCTGTGCGATGACTGATCGGCTTTCGTTTTGCCTGTTAGTGATTTCTTCCTGATTCTTTTCGTTTAAAGTCCGCGACTAGTCGCAGGCTTATATGACTTGTGTTAAAAGAATCGAGCTATCTTCGAAGTTTATCCGAGACGCTAAACCAAACTTTTGGGTTTCTTGTATAGCGCGCTATGATATCCTTGTCGGATGTAAGAGGACCTTGTAGGTCTGACTATGAGTTTGTATTTGAGTGAAACGTTTCTGAGTGCGTCCGTCGGGGCCAATCGACGGGCATAAGTTGTTTTTTAAGTCGCAGGTGGACTGTTTTAGCGGATGATACGAGTTTTGTTATCTTTTTAAGAAGTTGCGACGTCTCGCGTTTCTTTTGAAGATATGATTTTCGTTTTTCCGAAGTGTTTATGCATTTAAGTAAGCATAAAAGATAGAATTTTATTTGAAAGAATTTCGAAAAGTTCGAGTACATGTGCGGATATTTCGCGTTTTTGTGGGAGTATAGGAGTATACGTACCCAGTCCCCCCCCCTTTTTGGTGAGGGGGATAGCTGAACTCGCCGGGTTTCGACTAGCTGCCTACGTACCTCTTTCGAGGATCAAGCCATCTCGTAGTTCTGATAGTTGCCGCAGACGTTTTTACTCCCTGTGTGTTGCAGTTTCGATCGTGCCGGTCGGATCGACGGTTTGTGCAGGGGTCGAGCTGTCTGCTTTTATGGCGGTGGACTCAGAGGCTTTGTCGCTGTCTTGAATCGTTGCCTGTTTGGATGATTATGGATCATCTTTTTTCGAGTCTTCAGGAATGTTGTGTGTTTCCTTTACTCGTTTCGGGTTGGCCGCTGGGGCGTTCCGATCTTTTCGCAGTTTGAACTCGGCTAGGTAACAGAGCCTTGATTGTTTCTGACTACCCCAGATGGCTGCGATTCCGGTTCGAGTCGGAAATTTGATGCCGAGGTGATATGTGGATGGTACTGCCTTCATGGAGTTGATCCAAGGGGTTCCCATGATGGCGTTGTAGATGGCCGGGTTGTCGACTACTGCGAACTCGACGATTTTTGTGACTTCTTTCGCCATGACCGGGAGCTTAATTCTCCTGAGGGTCATGGAAGTGACGCCCGAAAACCCAGTCAAAGGTTTTGGCTCAGGGACGACTTCCCCAAGTGGGATCTTCATCCTGTAGAGGGTGTCGCGGAAGATAACGTTGACCGTACTTCCTGTATCGATGAGGATGCGGCCGACCTTGAGATCCTGGATTACCAGGTCGATAACCAAAGGATCACAATGAGGCTTGTCGATTCCGACAGTTTCCTGTTCCTCGAAAGTGATCGCGTGGTTAGGAATATCGCTATCCGAAAACCAGTTGGAACTTGTCTCGACTTTTCGCCCGTAGGCTTTTATCGATGAGACTGAGTCTTGGTAGAACTGTGATCCTCCGATGATCATGTTTACCCTCTGGCGACTGTTGTTGTTCCCTCGGTCGTCCTGTCTCCTTCCGCGTTTTTCACCCGATTGATTTTCGGTCGCGCGGTCCTCGGAGACAGTTTTGTTGGTCTTTGGGCGGTCGGAGTCCAGGAGCAAGTCCTTTATACTCTTGACCTTTGATAGTTCGCCGGTGAGGAGCTTTGCGGCGAGCCGGGCGCCGAGAACCTTGCAGTTCGTAGTGGAGTGACCTCTAGTTTGGTGGAACTCGCAGTAGGAATTATCCTTGTACTGGTTCCTGGTCCAGGTGTTTCCAGAGGTTTTGCCTTGCTCCGAGTTGATGGCGTAGTTATGCTCGCCTTGGGCGTCTTCCCCTTCGTGATGGACATTTTTGTCGTTACGAGAGGGTTTCTTTTTTGAGGACGTTTTCTGTGGTCCGTGCTTCTGCGATAGAAGCTTAATCTCTTCCTCCATGATGATGAAGTCCGTTGCTTTGTGGAGGGTATCCTGGATTGTCCGAGGCTTTTCCAGTAGTATCCACTTTCGGAACTTCGACTTATACCAGAGAGTCTTCCTCAGGGCGTTGTGGGAACCGAAATTCACACCGTCAATTTCTGATAAGTAAGATTGCGGAGGAAAGCCAAGTAAACCCGACTTTCCTTGAAGGTCCGGATTCTCTGTGTTGCCACACGAAATCGATAAAGTAAACAGAAGACAAAAAATGGGAATTAAAATATTTGCCCGAAGGCGTTTTATTAGATAAAAGAAACGAGTACAAGGATTCTCCGAAAGACAAAGAGATTTGCGATTTAAAGAAAAAGATAGAGTCGCAGGCAGCTAAACGTCCTAAGCCTTGCTCCGCTAGTCTAACCACCTAAACCCTAGTTTTTCTAAGCTGGCAGGATGCTCTAAGTCTAATTCTCGGATTTTCGGGATGCCCTTCTCCTCTGCTTTTGCTCTCCTTATATACCCACTTCTAGGTCGGTTTGCCTTAGGGTGATGGGCCTCGCCTTTGGGCCCAAGCTTATCTCTTCAGGAAATGTTCCATTTTCGTCGATCTTCGTAATCATCCTCGAGTTTTCCGCTATCCTTCGGAGATTTGATGTTTATCCGATGTTTCGGAAAATCGGATAAATCGTCATAGCCTGATTGGGCCTGAATTCTGGAAAATCGTAAGTAAGTCTGTGGACTCGTCTTAAGTCGTTAAACGTTTTATACGATTTCTTCCACGAGAAATCAATTCCCTCCAGTTGCTATCGTAAAACATCGAGGACGATTCCAACCGAATCGGAAGATGTTTATTCCGTAGCCTTAATTGTGCCAAACTCACGAGGGTTGATCCGAACAAGCTAAGATGGGATCAGACCGAGCACAACGGGACCGAGACCAGGACTAGGGCCGTGGACCGGCGCCAGACCAGGGTGCCGCCGGCGCCAGGCTGCGTGGATGGGGGGCCGGCGCCAGGAGGCAGCGTGAGGGTGCCGCCGGAGACAGGGGAAAGGGGCGGGGGAAGACAGGAAGAAGGAGGATGCTGGAAGGAGAAGGCGGAAAGAGTGAAGGGGGCAGCGGAGCAAGGAAGGCGGTGGAAGCCCGGCAGGGGTGGCGGGCGCCAGCTGGCCGAGTGAAGGGTGCCACCGGCGCACAGGCCGGGTGCCGCCGGCGCCAGGCGGGGTGCCGCCGGCGCCAGCCGGGGTGCCGCCAGCGCCAGGCCGGCCCGCGTCCCGCGTGCCGCCTGCGCCAGGCCGTATTGACAGTTCGTGGTTTTCCGTTGCTCGATCTTTCCCCCGCTAGTCGTTCGTGCGGGAAATCTTCGAGTTTGAAGGATCTTTGGCCGTAGATTTCGAGATAACCGTTTTTTGACCCCAACAGTTAGCCCCCCAGCTCGTAAGATCGGAGACGATTTTGCGGGGCGAGTGATTTGAATTTTTTGAAAATCGAAATTTTCGGCTAAGGATTTTTCCGCAGGAAACCTGTGTCTTCTCCTCCTTTTTTCTTATAAGTAGCCAGCCTTCCCTTCTCATTCTTCACATCTTTCCAAATTCTCTCTTCTTCTCTCTCAAGAAAGAAAATGTCTTCATCCCAAATTGAAAAGAGTGGTTCTGATGTTGAGATGGGCGAGGCCGGCCAAGCTCCGTCGATTTTGGCCAGTCAAGCTCCCGCCGTTCAGGCTGTTCAAGAGGCTACTCCGTCCCTGACTGATGGGTTTGATTCTTTCAAGGCTAAGCTATCCCGGCGTAGTGCTGCGAAAGGCTCAAAGCGGGCGAGGACTGAGACGCCCGATGTTCCTTCCGAAGCTCCAACTCCTTTGCCTGCTCCTTTGGTTCCCAGCTCCGAAGTCCCATCCGATGCCCTCCCGTCTACAGAAGGGGTTATTGTTCTTGAACAGACTCTTGATGTTCAGATCCATCCATCGGGTTCTTCGACTGCTCCGATCGTGATCTCCGGAAGAGAGGACGCGATAGAATCTGCACCTCTTCCCCCGGCGAAGAGGGAACTCGTCTTGGGACTGCCAGCGGCTGGTGCCGCGCCGTTGCCCAAGGGAAGGGCAGGGCTGGCGCGGCGTCCGGAGCGAAAAAGAAGCGGGGTGCAAAGAGCGAGGAAAGCAACCTCTCAGAGCCGTTGGCGCGTCATCGTTCCAAGGTTCGATTTGTCCGTAATTCTTGCACCGTTTTTTTTTTTTTTTTTTTTTTTGCGATGATACTTACTCCTTCCTTTTTGCGGGCAGTTTGTGTCGCTGATTGGCGGAATGCTTGGCGAGTGCGGGTCGGAAGTCATTCGTCTATCGAAGGAACTGGAGTCGTCGCAGGAAGCGCTGAAGCGTACTAAGGCTGCATTGCAGACTATCGAGGACACCCATGCTGCCCAGACGTCCCAGCTTGAGGTTCGTATCAGCGATCTTGAGCGCGACCTTGGGAAGACCGCGAGTTCGTTACTTAAGGTGAAGAAAGAGAAGAGGAGTAAATCCTCGGAAGTCCGCCGTCTTCAGGAGAAGGTTCAGACTCACGAGGAGATGAACGCCCGTAGATCCTCGGAGGCTGCCGATGCCAGCGACGACTTCTATGGTCGTCTGACGAGGATGGCCATCCTGTTTGAGTCCTTGATAGCTGTCCGCAAGAGGGACTTGGCTTTAGCGGGGATCGAGGGGAGTCTGAAGGAGCTCGAGTTGCTTCGAGGTAATGAGGCCCCTTCTTTGGACTTGGAGGAGGCCAGATTATCGTCCTGTAAAGGAGAGTGGGTGGCCACCGAGGGAGATTTCGATTCGATCCTCGCCGGTCTGCAAGCCAAATGCACCCTTGCTCCGACCTCCGAAAACTCAGAAGATCAGGAGTGCGCGGGAGAAGATTGCGAGGTCGGCGCGGACGAGGCGGGTAGTTGCGATGCGACTGAGGGAGGTGATGGCGAGGCTGTCCCTGTCGCGAGTGAGGATGAAGTTGACGCTCCTGGGAGCGTCTAGGTTTATCAATCCCTTCCGGGATTTTGTTTTTAATGTGTTTCGGCCGTTTAAGAGGCCATGATGTATTTACCGGGACTGGTCGTTGGTGGCTTCGAATCCCTGCCCCTTTTTTGGGGTTTTGTTTGAGTTTCGGCGGTCTCAATCTATGAAACGTTTTCGATTATTTATGAATTTCAGTTTTTCGAAGTATGAGAATGAGGGTGTGAGTTGTCGTCTCATTCCTAATTCCCCGATGATCACCGTACCTATTGTCTGCACAAAGCGAGATTTTCCGCGGTTTACCGATTTACGTGAAAAACTCGTGAAACGAATAGGCTTAAGTGAAGAGACAAATTTTTGGATCTCGTATACCATACTATGTCTGTGAGATGTCAAGATCCAGCGTGGCTGGGTTTAGGGCAAGACCTAGGTTTACTCTCAGACTGAGGCTTTGCGATGACAAATCGGCTTTCGTTTTGCCTGTTTGCGATTTTAACCTGACTCGTACCGTTTAAAATCCGCGAATTGTTGTCGGCTTATATGATTTGTTTGGGCGTGAGTCGAGCTACTTCCTTTACGAAGAGCTAGACCAAAATTTCGGATTTCTTGTATAGCGCGCTATGTTTATCCTTGTCGGATGTAAGAGAGCCTACCCCTTGAAGGGCGGCTATTTGTCTGTTTAGGACGTTAGAGTTCGTTTGTTGTGATCAGCAACAACGAAATGATACCGTTTTGAGGTGTGTTTGTATGTTCAGAGACGAAGATTTCGTCTGCAATGTTTTGCGGAAAAAAATGTCCTTCAAGCGTTAGCGACGTCTCGCAGTGCTGAAGGTTGATTTTTCCTTACGCCGCATCTCGTGTTGAAACGCTTGCGGGCTTTGGGGATGTCTTTTGCGAATGTTCGCAGCCAGAAAACTGTTGTTTCCGTTTTGGACGCGGGACCAAGGGGTCGCGTAAGTTTGACCCAGGGAGAAGCGTCTACATTCACAGTGCTTCGTGAAGTGTTGGCCATCCGGGATTTATTTTTGGATGTGATAATCGCTTAGTGGATACTAGTTCCGATCTTTTCGCAGTTTGAACTCGGCTAGGTAACAGAGCCTTGATTGTTTCTGACTACCCCAGATGGCTGCGATTCCGGTTCGAGTCGGAAATTTGATGCCGAGGTGATATGTGGATGGTACTGCCTTCATGGAGTTGATCCAAGGGGTTCCCATGATGGCGTTGTAGATGGCCGGGTTGTCGACTACTGCGAACTCGACGATTTTTGTGACTTCTTTCGCCATGACCGGGAGCTTAATTCTCCTGAGGGTCATGGAAGTGACGCCCGAAAACCCAGTCAAAGGTTTTGGCTCAGGGACGACTTCCCCAAGTGGGATCTTCATCCTGTAGAGGGTGTCGCGGAAGATAACGTTGACCGTACTTCCTGTATCGATGAGGATGCGGCCGACCTTGAGATCCTGGATTACCAGGTCGATAACCAAAGGATCACAATGAGGCTTGTCGATTCCGACAGTTTCCTGTTCCTCGAAAGTGATCGCGTGGTTAGGAATATCGCTATCCGAAAACCAGTTGGAACTTGTCTCGACTTTTCGCCCGTAGGCTTTTATCGATGAGACTGAGTCTTGGTAGAACTGTGATCCTCCGATGATCATGTTTACCCTCTGGCGACTGTTGTTGTTCCCTCGGTCGTCCTGTCTCCTTCCGCGTTTTTCACCCGATTGATTTTCGGTCGCGCGGTCCTCGGAGACAGTTTTGTTGGTCTTTGGGCGGTCGGAGTCCAGGAGCAAGTCCTTTATACTCTTGACCTTTGATAGTTCGCCGGTGAGGAGCTTTGCGGCGAGCCGGGCGCCGAGAACCTTGCAGTTCGTAGTGGAGTGACCTCTAGTTTGGTGGAACTCGCAGTAGGAATTATCCTTGTACTGGTTCCTGGTCCAGGTGTTTCCAGAGGTTTTGCCTTGCTCCGAGTTGATGGCGTAGTTATGCTCGCCTTGGGCGTCTTCCCCTTCGTGATGGACATTTTTGTCGTTACGAGAGGGTTTCTTTTTTGAGGACGTTTTCTGTGGTCCGTGCTTCTGCGATAGAAGCTTAATCTCTTCCTCCATGATGATGAAGTCCGTTGCTTTGTGGAGGGTATCCTGGATTGTCCGAGGCTTTTCCAGTAGTATCCACTTTCGGAACTTCGACTTATACCAGAGAGTCTTCCTCAGGGCGTTGTGGGAACCGAAATTCACACCGTCAATTTCTGATAAGTAAGATTGCGGAGGAAAGCCAAGTAAACCCGACTTTCCTTGAAGGTCCGGATTCTCTGTGTTGCCACACGAAATCGATAAAGTAAACAGAAGACAAAAAATGGGAATTAAAATATTTGCCCGAAGGCGTTTTATTAGATAAAAGAAACGAGTACAAGGATTCTCCGAAAGACAAAGAGATTTGCGATTTAAAGAAAAAGATAGAGTCGCAGGCAGCTAAACGTCCTAAGCCTTGCTCCGCTAGTCTAACCACCTAAACCCTAGTTTTTCTAAGCTGGCAGGATGCTCTAAGTCTAATTCTCGGATTTTCGGGATGCCCTTCTCCTCTGCTTTTGCTCTCCTTATATACCCACTTCTAGGTCGGTTTGCCTTAGGGTGATGGGCCTCGCCTTTGGGCCCAAGCTTATCTCTTCAGGAAATGTTCCATTTTCGTCGATCTTCGTAATCATCCTCGAGTTTTCCGCTATCCTTCGGAGATTTGATGTTTATCCGATGTTTCGGAAAATCGGATAAATCGTCATAGCCTGATTGGGCCTGAATTCTGGAAAATCGTAAGTAAGTCTGTGGACTCGTCTTAAGTCGTTAAACGTTTTATACGATTTCTTCCACGAGAAATCAATTCCCTCCAGTTGCTATCGTAAAACATCGAGGACGATTCCAACCGAATCGGAAGATGTTTATTCCGTAGCCTTAATTGTGCCAAACTCACGAGGGTTGATCCGAACAAGCTAAGATGGGATCAGACCGAGCACAACGGGACCGAGACCAGGACTAGGGCCGTGGACCGGCGCCAGACCAGGTGCCCGCCCGGACGCCAGCCAGGCCTGCGTGATGGGTGCCGCCGGCGCCAGGCCGGCTCCGCCGTGACGGGTGCGCCGCCGTGCGCCAGGCCGGGCCCGCCGTGACGGGTGCCGCCGGGCCGCCAGGCCGGGGGTGCCGCCGGCGCCTAGGGGCGGCCCGCGTGACGGGTGCCGCCGGCGCCAGGCCGGTGGTGGCCGCCTGCACCAGGCCGGGGTTGCCGCCGGCGCCAGGCTGGACCGCGTGACGGGTGCCACCGGCGCCAGGCCGGGTACCGCCGGCGCCAGGCCGGGGTGCCGCCGGCCGCCAGCCGGGGTGCCGCCAGCGCCAGGCCGGCCCGCGTCCCGCGTGCCGCCGGCGCCAGGCCGTCTTGCCGTTCGTGGGATTTCCGTTGCTCGATCTTTCCCCCGCTAGTCGTTCGTGCGGGAAATCTTCGAGTTTGGAAGGATCTTTGGCCGTAGATTTCGAGATAACCGTTTTTGACCCCAACAGTTAGCCCCCCAGCTCGTAAGATCGGAGACGATTTTGCGGGCGAGTGATTTGAATTTTTTGAAAATCGAAATTTTCGGCTAAGGATTTTTCCGCAGGAAACCTGTGTCTTCTCCTCCTTTTTTCTTATAAGTAGCCAGCCTTCCCTTCTCATTCTTCACATCTTTCCAAATTCTCTCTTCTTCTCTCTCAAGAAAGAAAATGTCTTCATCCCAAATTGAAAAGAGTGGTTCTGATGTTGAGATGGGCGAGGCAGGCCAAGCTCCGTCGATTTTGGCCAGTCAAGCTCCCGCCGTTCAGGCTGTTCAAGAGGCTACTCCGTCCCTGACTGATGGGTTTGATTCTTTCAAGGCTAAGCTATCCCGGCGTAGTGCTGCGAAAGGCTCAAAGCGGGCGAGGACTGAGACGCCCGATGTTCCTTCCGAAGCTCCAACTCCTTTGCCTGCTCCTTTGGTTCCCAGCTCCGAAGTCCCATCCGATGCCCTCCCGTCTACAGAAGGGGTTATTGTTCTTGAACAGACTCTTGATGTTCAGATCCATCCATCGGGTTCTTCGACTGCTCCGATCGTGATCTCCGGAAGAGAGGACGCGATAGAATCTGCACCTCTTCCCCCGGCGAAGAGGGAACTCGTCTTGGGACTGCCAGCGGCTGGTGCCGCGCCGTTGCCCAAGGGAAGGGCAGGGCTGGCGCGGCGTCCGGAGCGAAAAAGAAGCGGGGTGCAAAGAGCGAGGAAAGCAACCTCTCAGAGCCGTTGGCGCGTCATCGTTCCAAGGTTCGATTTGTCCGTAATTCTTGCACCGTTTTTTTTTTTTTTTTTTTTTTTGCGATGATACTTACTCCTTCCTTTTTGCGGGCAGTTTGTGTCGCTGATTGGCGGAATGCTTGGCGAGTGCGGGTCGGAAGTCATTCGTCTATCGAAGGAACTGGAGTCGTCGCAGGAAGCGCTGAAGCGTACTAAGGCTGCATTGCAGACTATCGAGGACACCCATGCTGCCCAGACGTCCCAGCTTGAGGTTCGTATCAGCGATCTTGAGCGCGACCTTGGGAAGACCGCGAGTTCGTTACTTAAGGTGAAGAAAGAGAAGAGGAGTAAATCCTCGGAAGTCCGCCGTCTTCAGGAGAAGGTTCAGACTCACGAGGAGATGAACGCCCGTAGATCCTCGGAGGCTGCCGATGCCAGCGACGACTTCTATGGTCGTCTGACGAGGATGGCCATCCTGTTTGAGTCCTTGATAGCTGTCCGCAAGAGGGACTTGGCTTTAGCGGGGATCGAGGGGAGTCTGAAGGAGCTCGAGTTGCTTCGAGGTAATGAGGCCCCTTCTTTGGACTTGGAGGAGGCCAGATTATCGTCCTGTAAAGGAGAGTGGGTGGCCACCGAGGGAGATTTCGATTCGATCCTCGCCGGTCTGCAAGCCAAATGCACCCTTGCTCCGACCTCCGAAAACTCAGAAGATCAGGAGTGCGCGGGAGAAGATTGCGAGGTCGGCGCGGACGAGGCGGGTAGTTGCGATGCGACTGAGGGAGGTGATGGCGAGGCTGTCCCTGTCGCGAGTGAGGATGAAGTTGACGCTCCTGGGAGCGTCTAGGTTTATCAATCCCTTCCGGGATTTTGTTTTTAATGTGTTTCGGCCGTTTAAGAGGCCATGATGTATTTACCGGGACTGGTCGTTGGTGGCTTCGAATCCCTGCCCCTTTTTTGGGGTTTTGTTTGAGTTTCGGCGGTCTCAATCTATGAAACGTTTTCGATTATTTATGAATTTCAGTTTTTCGAAGTATGAGAATGAGGGTGTGAGTTGTCGTCTCATTCCTAATTCCCCGATGATCACCGTACCTATTGTCTGCACAAAGCGAGATTTTCCGCGGTTTACCGATTTACGTGAAAAACTCGTGAAACGAATAGGCTTAAGTGAAGAGACAAATTTTTGGATCTCGTATACCATACTATGTCTGTGAGATGTCAAGATCCAGCGTGGCTGGGTTTAGGGCAAGACCTAGGTTTACTCTCAGACTGAGGCTTTGCGATGACAAATCGGCTTTCGTTTTGCCTGTTTGCGATTTTAACCTGACTCGTACCGTTTAAAATCCGCGAATTGTTGTCGGCTTATATGATTTGTTTGGGCGTGAGTCGAGCTACTTCCTTTACGAAGAGCTAGACCAAAATTTCGGATTTCTTGTATAGCGCGCTATGTTTATCCTTGTCGGATGTAAGAGAGCCTACCCCTTGAAGGGCGGCTATTTGTCTGTTTAGGACGTTAGAGTTCGTTTGTTGTGATCAGCAACAACGAAATGATACCGTTTTGAGGTGTGTTTGTATGTTCAGAGACGAAGATTTCGTCTGCAATGTTTTGCGGAAAAAAATGTCCTTCAAGCGTTAGCGACGTCTCGCAGTGCTGAAGGTTGATTTTTCCTTACGCCGCATCTCGTGTTGAAACGCTTGCGGGCTTTGGGGATGTCTTTTGCGAATGTTCGCAGCCAGAAAACTGTTGTTTCCGTTTTGGACGCGGGACCAAGGGGTCGCGTAAGTTTGACCCAGGGAGAAGCGTCTACATTCACAGTGCTTCGTGAAGTGTTGGCCATCCGGGATTTATTTTTGGATGTGATAATCGCTTAGTGGATACTAGTTCCGATCTTTTCGCAGTTTGAACTCGGCTAGGTAACAGAGCCTTGATTGTTTCTGACTACCCCAGATGGCTGCGATTCCGGTTCGAGTCGGAAATTTGATGCCGAGGTGATATGTGGATGGTACTGCCTTCATGGAGTTGATCCAAGGGGTTCCCATGATGGCGTTGTAGATGGCCGGGTTGTCGACTACTGCGAACTCGACGATTTTTGTGACTTCTTTCGCCATGACCGGGAGCTTAATTCTCCTGAGGGTCATGGAAGTGACGCCCGAAAACCCAGTCAAAGGTTTTGGCTCAGGGACGACTTCCCCAAGTGGGATCTTCATCCTGTAGAGGGTGTCGCGGAAGATAACGTTGACCGTACTTCCTGTATCGATGAGGATGCGGCCGACCTTGAGATCCTGGATTACCAGGTCGATAACCAAAGGATCACAATGAGGCTTGTCGATTCCGACAGTTTCCTGTTCCTCGAAAGTGATCGCGTGGTTAGGAATATCGCTATCCGAAAACCAGTTGGAACTTGTCTCGACTTTTCGCCCGTAGGCTTTTATCGATGAGACTGAGTCTTGGTAGAACTGTGATCCTCCGATGATCATGTTTACCCTCTGGCGACTGTTGTTGTTCCCTCGGTCGTCCTGTCTCCTTCCGCGTTTTTCACCCGATTGATTTTCGGTCGCGCGGTCCTCGGAGACAGTTTTGTTGGTCTTTGGGCGGTCGGAGTCCAGGAGCAAGTCCTTTATACTCTTGACCTTTGATAGTTCGCCGGTGAGGAGCTTTGCGGCGAGCCGGGCGCCGAGAACCTTGCAGTTCGTAGTGGAGTGACCTCTAGTTTGGTGGAACTCGCAGTAGGAATTATCCTTGTACTGGTTCCTGGTCCAGGTGTTTCCAGAGGTTTTGCCTTGCTCCGAGTTGATGGCGTAGTTATGCTCGCCTTGGGCGTCTTCCCCTTCGTGATGGACATTTTTGTCGTTACGAGAGGGTTTCTTTTTTGAGGACGTTTTCTGTGGTCCGTGCTTCTGCGATAGAAGCTTAATCTCTTCCTCCATGATGATGAAGTCCGTTGCTTTGTGGAGGGTATCCTGGATTGTCCGAGGCTTTTCCAGTAGTATCCACTTTCGGAACTTCGACTTATACCAGAGAGTCTTCCTCAGGGCGTTGTGGGAACCGAAATTCACACCGTCAATTTCTGATAAGTAAGATTGCGGAGGAAAGCCAAGTAAACCCGACTTTCCTTGAAGGTCCGGATTCTCTGTGTTGCCACACGAAATCGATAAAGTAAACAGAAGACAAAAAATGGGAATTAAAATATTTGCCCGAAGGCGTTTTATTAGATAAAAGAAACGAGTACAAGGATTCTCCGAAAGACAAAGAGATTTGCGATTTAAAGAAAAAGATAGAGTCGCAGGCAGCTAAACGTCCTAAGCCTTGCTCCGCTAGTCTAACCACCTAAACCCTAGTTTTTCTAAGCTGGCAGGATGCTCTAAGTCTAATTCTCGGATTTTCGGGATGCCCTTCTCCTCTGCTTTTGCTCTCCTTATATACCCACTTCTAGGTCGGTTTGCCTTAGGGTGATGGGCCTCGCCTTTGGGCCCAAGCTTATCTCTTCAGGAAATGTTCCATTTTCGTCGATCTTCGTAATCATCCTCGAGTTTTCCGCTATCCTTCGGAGATTTGATGTTTATCCGATGTTTCGGAAAATCGGATAAATCGTCATAGCCTGATTGGGCCTGAATTCTGGAAAATCGTAAGTAAGTCTGTGGACTCGTCTTAAGTCGTTAAACGTTTTATACGATTTCTTCCACGAGAAATCAATTCCCTCCAGTTGCTATCGTAAAACATCGAGGACGATTCCAACCGAATCGGAAGATGTTTATTCCGTAGCCTTAATTGTGCCAAACTCACGAGGGTTGATCCGAACAAGCTAAGATGGGATCAGACCGAGCACAACGGGACCGAGACCAGGACTAGGGCCGTGGACCGGCGCCAGACCAGGGTGCCGCCGGCGCCAGCCCGGCCTGCGTGATGGGTGCCGCCGGCGCCAGGCCGGCCCGCGTGACGGGTGCCGCCGGCGCCAGGCCGGCCCGCGTGACGGGTGCCGCCGGCGCCAGGCCGGGGTGCCGCCGGCGCCAGGCCGGCCCGCGTGACGGGTGCCGCCGGCGCCAGGCCGGGGTGCCGCCTGCACCAGGCCGGGGTGCCGCCGGCGCCAGGCTGGCCCGCGTGACGGGTGCCACCGGCGCCAGGCCGGGTGCCGCCGGCGCCAAGCCGGGGTGCCGCCGGCGCCAGCCGGGGTGCCGCCAGCGCCAGGCCGGCCCGCGTCCCGCGTGCCGCCGGCGCCAGGCCGTCTTGCCGTTCGTGGGTTTTCCGTTGCTCGATCTTTCCCCCGCTAGTCGTTCGTGCGGGAAATCTTCGAGTTTGGAAGGATCTTTGGCCGTAGATTTCGAGATAACCGTTTTTGACCCCAACAGTTAGCCCCCCAGCTCGTAAGATCGGAGACGATTTTGCGGGCGAGTGATTTGAATTTTTTGAAAATCGAAATTTTCGGCTAAGGATTTTTCCGCAGGAAACCTGTGTCTTCTCCTCCTTTTTTCTTATAAGTAGCCAGCCTTCCCTTCTCATTCTTCACATCTTTCCAAATTCTCTCTTCTTCTCTCTCAAGAAAGAAAATGTCTTCATCCCAAATTGAAAAGAGTGGTTCTGATGTTGAGATGGGCGAGGCCGGCCAAGCTCCGTCGATTTTGGCCAGTCAAGCTCCCGCCGTTCAGGCTGTTCAAGAGGCTACTCCGTCCCTGACTGATGGGTTTGATTCTTTCAAGGCTAAGCTATCCCGGCGTAGTGCTGCGAAAGGCTCAAAGCGGGCGAGGACTGAGACGCCCGATGTTCCTTCCGAAGCTCCAACTCCTTTGCCTGCTCCTTTGGTTCCCAGCTCCGAAGTCCCATCCGATGCCCTCCCGTCTACAGAAGGGGTTATTGTTCTTGAACAGACTCTTGATGTTCAGATCCATCCATCGGGTTCTTCGACTGCTCCGATCGTGATCTCCGGAAGAGAGGACGCGATAGAATCTGCACCTCTTCCCCCGGCGAAGAGGGAACTCGTCTTGGGACTGCCAGCGGCTGGTGCCGCGCCGTTGCCCAAGGGAAGGGCAGGGCTGGCGCGGCGTCCGGAGCGAAAAAGAAGCGGGGTGCAAAGAGCGAGGAAAGCAACCTCTCAGAGCCGTTGGCGCGTCATCGTTCCAAGGTTCGATTTGTCCGTAATTCTTGCACCGTTTTTTTTTTTTTTTTTTTTTTTTTGCGATGATACTTACTCCTTCCTTTTTGCGGGCAGTTTGTGTCGCTGATTGGCGGAATGCTTGGCGAGTGCGGGTCGGAAGTCATTCGTCTATCGAAGGAACTGGAGTCGTCGCAGGAAGCGCTGAAGCGTACTAAGGCTGCATTGCAGACTATCGAGGACACCCATGCTGCCCAGACGTCCCAGCTTGAGGTTCGTATCAGCGATCTTGAGCGCGACCTTGGGAAGACCGCGAGTTCGTTACTTAAGGTGAAGAAAGAGAAGAGGAGTAAATCCTCGGAAGTCCGCCGTCTTCAGGAGAAGGTTCAGACTCACGAGGAGATGAACGCCCGTAGATCCTCGGAGGCTGCCGATGCCAGCGACGACTTCTATGGTCGTCTGACGAGGATGGCCATCCTGTTTGAGTCCTTGATAGCTGTCCGCAAGAGGGACTTGGCTTTAGCGGGGATCGAGGGGAGTCTGAAGGAGCTCGAGTTGCTTCGAGGTAATGAGGCCCCTTCTTTGGACTTGGAGGAGGCCAGATTATCGTCCTGTAAAGGAGAGTGGGTGGCCACCGAGGGAGATTTCGATTCGATCCTCGCCGGTCTGCAAGCCAAATGCACCCTTGCTCCGACCTCCGAAAACTCAGAAGATCAGGAGTGCGCGGGAGAAGATTGCGAGGTCGGCGCGGACGAGGCGGGTAGTTGCGATGCGACTGAGGGAGGTGATGGCGAGGCTGTCCCTGTCGCGAGTGAGGATGAAGTTGACGCTCCTGGGAGCGTCTAGGTTTATCAATCCCTTCCGGGATTTTGTTTTTAATGTGTTTCGGCCGTTTAAGAGGCCATGATGTATTTACCGGGACTGGTCGTTGGTGGCTTCGAATCCCTGCCCCTTTTTTGGGGTTTTGTTTGAGTTTCGGCGGTCTCAATCTATGAAACGTTTTCGATTATTTATGAATTTCAGTTTTTCGAAGTATGAGAATGAGGGTGTGAGTTGTCGTCTCATTCCTAATTCCCCGATGATCACCGTACCTATTGTCTGCACAAAGCGAGATTTTCCGCGGTTTACCGATTTACGTGAAAAACTCGTGAAACGAATAGGCTTAAGTGAAGAGACAAATTTTTGGATCTCGTATACCATACTATGTCTGTGAGATGTCAAGATCCAGCGTGGCTGGGTTTAGGGCAAGACCTAGGTTTACTCTCAGACTGAGGCTTTGCGATGACAAATCGGCTTTCGTTTTGCCTGTTTGCGATTTTAACCTGACTCGTACCGTTTAAAATCCGCGAATTGTTGTCGGCTTATATGATTTGTTTGGGCGTGAGTCGAGCTACTTCCTTTACGAAGAGCTAGACCAAAATTTCGGATTTCTTGTATAGCGCGCTATGTTTATCCTTGTCGGATGTAAGAGAGCCTACCCCTTGAAGGGCGGCTATTTGTCTGTTTAGGACGTTAGAGTTCGTTTGTTGTGATCAGCAACAACGAAATGATACCGTTTTGAGGTGTGTTTGTATGTTCAGAGACGAAGATTTCGTCTGCAATGTTTTGCGGAAAAAAATGTCCTTCAAGCGTTAGCGACGTCTCGCAGTGCTGAAGGTTGATTTTTCCTTACGCCGCATCTCGTGTTGAAACGCTTGCGGGCTTTGGGGATGTCTTTTGCGAATGTTCGCAGCCAGAAAACTGTTGTTTCCGTTTTGGACGCGGGACCAAGGGGTCGCGTAAGTTTGACCCAGGGAGAAGCGTCTACATTCACAGTGCTTCGTGAAGTGTTGGCCATCCGGGATTTATTTTTGGATGTGATAATCGCTTAGTGGATACTAGGTCCGTTGTTGTGGCCGTTTCGGCCGATTTTGAAAAAGTCGTAAAAAAGTTTCGAAAATTTTAGAGTCTTCGAAATTTGTGGGAGTATACGAGTATACGTACCCACTCCCCCCTTTTTAAAATTGGGGGGATAGCTGAATCCGCCGATTGGCGAGTTGCCTACGTACCCTTGTCTAGGGATCAAGCCATCTCGTAGTTCTTTTGGACCACGTTTTATTGTTTAGTGGTAGTATTTTTTGAGGTGCATCGCATTCCAAGTTCTCGGGATTTTGACGTCTTGCATGTTTGCGATCTGGTATGAGCCTGGTCGGACTACTTTTATGACTTTGTACGGTCCTTCCCAGTTTGCTCCGCTCCCAGTTTTCCTGCGTTTCGTTCGGCAGTGTTTTGGAAGACTTTGCGTAAGACTAAATCGCCTTCTTTGAACCTGCGATGGCCTACGTTTGAGTTGTAGTACCTTGCGGCAGCGTGCTGGTAATTCTGGATTCGAATGAGTGCCTGGTCGCGGCGCTCATTGATGAGATCGAGATTGTCCAGCATCATAGCGTCGTTTACATCCTCTCTTTCGGGGAGGAATCTTCTCCGTACTCTGGGGAATTCTACTTCCGCGGGGATCATGCATTCCATTCCGTAAACGAGGGCGAATGGAGTTTCACCCGTAGCCCGTCTTGGGGTTGTACGATGCGACCAAAGAACTCCTTCGAGCTCCTCTGCCCATCGCCCCTTCTTGGCGTCTAGGCGTTTCTTGAGTCCGTCAAGGACGGTTTTGTTTATGGTTTCTGCCTGTCCGTTGAATTGCGGATATCTGGGAGTTGACTTTGTAAGTCGTATTTTCCATTTTTCGCAGAATGCTTCGAACCGAGTGGAGATAAATCGAGATCCATTATCTGTTACGATTTCGTACGGGACCCCATGTCTAGTTATGATATGTTTCCAGACGAAGTTCTCGACTTGTGTGTCTTTGATACTTGCGTAGGATTCTGCTTCTACCCATTTGGAAAAGAAATCCGTAAGGACTAGGAGGAAGCGCTTTTGTTTTGATGGGTGCATAGGTCCGACGATGTCCATGGACCATCGCATGAAAGGATAGGGGGACGAGATTGAGGAGAGGATTTCCGCGGGTTGATGGATCGTTGGAGCATGCCTTTGGCATTTCTCGCACTTCCGGGCGAATTTCTCGCAGTCTTTTACCATGGTTGGCCAATAATAACCGTGGCGTTTGATTTTGACCGCTAGAGATCTTCCGCCAGAATGATTTCCGCACGATCCGAAATGGACCTCCTTCATGATTCTTCTCGCTCTTTCCCCTTTTGCGCATGCCATGAGAGGACCAGAGAAACACCACTTATAAATTTCTCCCTCTATCGTGACATACCGTGCCGCTTGGGTTTTTACTTTACGAGCCGCCCATTTTTCGGCGGGCAAGGTTCCATTCACGATATAGGCTCGGATTGGTTCTAACCAGGGGCTGTCGCAGCCATACTCAGTTGGGTTCACATCCGCTTCTGGTTGATCTTCGACTTCTTCCGCATCTTCAATCTCGTCTCGGATTAGATTGACGACCACTGGTGGTCCGATGCTCGGATGCTCGATGAATTCGACCAGGATTACTCTTTGGAGCCCTGGATCTGAGCTTGAGGCGAGGGCAGCCAAGGCGTCGGCCTGGACGTTTTCCATGCGAGGAATTCTGGTCAGGGCGAACTGGTCAAAATTTCGAGCCAGTTCTTGGACGAGTTTTAGATATGCGTCCATCCTTTCGTCTCTTGCCTCATATTCTCCGCTATATTGATTGGCGACTAACTGAGAATCGCAGTAAGCGTGAATATTACGGATTTTTAACCCATGGGCCAGCCGCAAGCCTGCGATGAGTGCTTCGTATTCTGCCTCATTGTTTGAAGCATGAAAAGCCAATCGGAAAGACTGTTCTAGGATTTCCCCGTTAGGAGAGGTGAGCCGTATTCCGATTCCGGATCCTTGCTTGGATGAAGATCCGTCGACGTGGAGGACCCAAGTTGAGTTTGGTTCTTCGTTAGTCATGTTTCTAGTGGGTAACTCTACCAAGAAATCCGCAAGTACTTGGGACTTTGCACACGTCCTTGGGCGATATTCGACGTCGTATTCACTCAGTTCGATTGCCCATTTTGCGAGCCTACCGGATTGACTCGGACTATGCAGGATTATCCGCAGCGGGAACGTGGTGAGAACCACTATAGTATGGGACTGGAAGTATGGTCTTAGTTTTCTTGCCGAGGTTATGACGGCGAATGCTAATTTTTCCATTAGAGGGTATCGAGTTTCCGCATCCAGTAACGTCTTGCTTACGTAAAAGATTGGCTTTTGTTCGCCGCGTTCTTCTCGTATTAAGACGCCACTGACCGCCGTTGCGGAAACTGCGATATAGAGGAAAAGAGGTTCACCTTCCACCGGTTTTGCGAGGACTGGTGGAGTGGCCAGGTAATGTTTCAATTGTTGGAAAGCTTTTTCACATTGCTCGGACCATTCGAACTTCTTGTTTCCCTTCAATGTCTCGTAAAACGGTAGGCACTTATCCGTGGAGCGCGAGATGAAACGGTTCAAAGCCGCGACTCTTCCGGTTAGCCTCTGGACTTCTCGCTTGGTTCTCGGGGAGGCCATCTCTATCAGTGCGTCGATTTGTTTAGGGTTGGTCTCGATTCCGCGATACGTTACGAGGTACCCGAGGAATTCTCCCGATGCCACCGCGAATCTACATTTTGCTGGGTTGAGTTTCATGTTATGCTGGTTGAGTCGTGCAAAACATTCCTCTAGGTGGGCTATATGATCGTGTTCGTCAAGAGATTTTACGAGCATATCATCGATGTATACTTCCATAGTTTTTCCGAGTTGCTCGGCAAACATTTTGTTGACAAGTCGCTGATATGTTGCACCTGCGTTTTTAAGACCGAAAGGCATTACCTTGTAGCAATACGTTCCGCGGTCCGTGATGAATGCAGTTTTTTTGCGGTCGTCGGGATTCATCATGATCTGATTGTATCCGGAAAAAGCGTCCATGAATACAGAAGCTTGTTTCCCGCGGTTGCTTCGACCAGTCAGTCGATGTGCGGGAGCGGGAAGCAATCCTTTGGACAGGCTTTATTCAGATCCGTGAAATCGACACAGACTCGCCACTTGCCATTTTTCTTTTTTACCACGACAGGGTTGGCAAGCCAGTCCGGATACCTGACTTCTGTTATCGACCCTACTTTGAGGAGTCTTTCGACTTCCTCATTGACTGCGGTGGCACGCTCAGGTCCCAGCTTTCGTCTCTTTTGTTTTACGGGTTTGTGAGTTGGGTCGATGTTAAGTTCGTGACATGTTATGCTAATGTCGATTCCCGGCATATCCTCCGCAGCCCACGCGAACGTACTGAGGTTCTTTTTGAGGCATGCGATGAGTTCTGCTTTTATTGGTTCGCGGAGGTTAGCTCCGATCTCAACACACCGTTCCGGGAAAGAATCGTCGAGACAAACTGAGACCACCGGTTCGCAGGTTGGTTCACGCTTCCCTTCCAGGGCCTCAGCTCTTTGGGACTGCCAGAAGGTTTCTGGCGAGTCGTGAACCGTTTGCTTTTTCCGAGAGGTCTCGATTTTAGAGTTTTTCCGTTTTAGTTCGGTAGCGAGGTAGATCTGCGCTGCTCCGTGACTACCATGTATTGTTTCGACCCCGAAAGGCGTTGGGAACTTGAGGAATAGGTGGAATGTTGATGGGATCGCTCTCATGGAGTTTAACCAGGGAGTTCCAACTATCGCATTGTAGGATGTTGGACCATCGATCACCAGGAATTCCGTGTTCTTGGCGACGCTCCTGGCTTTGACTAGGAGGTTAGTCAAGCCGAGGGTCATAATTTCTCCCGAGAGTCCGAATACTGGGCTGGGGTCATCTGTAAGGATGTTTAGATCGACGCCCATCCTCTCGAGGGTGCTTTTGTAGATAATATTAGCCGAGCATCCGGTGTCGACTAATACCCTTGCTACGTCAATATCCTGGATCGTGAGTTCTATTACGAGGAGATCGTTGTGAGGTTTGACCGTATGGGCTGTTGCTCGATCCTCGAAAGATACGATGTTGCGGGCTGACGAAGAAGTCATACTGAACTTCGATCGATTGGTGGTTTTCGAGTTAGAGAATCCGTCCCCCCCTCCTTCTAGCGCCAAACTGTGGGAACCGAAATTCACACCGTCAATTTCTGATAAGTAAGATTGCGGAGGAAAGCCAAGTAAACCCGACTTTCCTTGAAGGTCCGGATTCTCTGCGTTGCCACACGAAATCGATAAAGTAAACAGAAGACAAAAAATGGGAATTGAAATATTTGCCCGAAGGCGTTTTATTAGATAAAAGAAACGAGTACAAGGATTCTCCGAAAGACAAAGAGATTTGCGATTTAAAGAAAAAGATAGAGTCGCAGGCAGCCAAACGTCCTAAGCCTTGCTCCGCTAGTCTAACCACCTAAACCCTAGTTTTTCTAAGCTGGCAGGATGCTTTAAGTCTAATTCTCGGATTTTCGGGATGCCCTTCTCCTCTGCTCTTGCTCTCCTTATATACCCACTTCTAGGTCGGTTTGCCTTAGGGTGATGGGCCTCGCCTTTGGGCCCAAGCTTATCTCTTCAGGAAATGTTCCATTTTCGTCGATCTTCGTAATCATCCTCGAGTTTTCCGCTATCCTTCGGCGATTTGATGTTTATCCGATGTTTCGGGAAATCGGATAAATCGTCATAGCCTGATTGGGCCTGAATTCTGGAAAATCGTAAGTAAGTCTGTGGACTCGTCTTAAGTCGTTAAACGTTTTATACGATTTCTTCCACGAGAAATCCAATCCCTCCAGTTGCTATCGTAAAACATCGAGGACGATTCCAACCGAATCGGAAGATGTTTATTCCGTAGCCTTAATTGTGCCAAACTCACGAGGGTTGATCTGAAGCTAAGATGGGATCAGACCGAGCACAACGGGACCGAGACCATGACGAGGGCCGTGGACCGGCGCCAGACCAGGGTGCCGCCGGCGCCAGGCCGTCTTTCCGTTCGTGGGTTTTCCGTTGCTCGATCTTTCCCCCGCTAGTCGTTCGTGCGGGAAATCTTCGAGTTTGGAAGGATCTTTGGCCGTAGATTTCGAGATAACCGTTTTTGACCCCAACAGGCGTCGATTGCGACATTGTCGCTGATGCCCGTTACTCTGGCCATCACCAGTTTGAACCTTCGCATGAAGTCTCGGAGCGACTCGTCCTCCTTCTGATCTAGACTCCATAGGTCAACGTCGGACGTCTCTCTGTCCATGAACATGGAGTATTGTTTGAGGAACGCCGAGGCCAGTGGGCGGAAGCTTCCGATGGAGATCCTTTTGAGCCGGGAGAACCATTCGAACGCAGCGCCTTTGAGTTGCTCGACGAAGAGAAGACAATGACCCGCGTCTCGTTCGCGCTCCGGGAGTTTGCACCTAGCCATTGCGATCTGGAAAGACTGCAGGTGCGACTTAGGATCCGTCGTACCGTCATAGACCGGGATTTTGATTTTCCCTGGGTCTGAGATGTGTGTTTCTGTGATCCGAGCGGTGAATGGTGTTTTCCGTGCTTCCTCGTTTGTGATGGATCCGAGTTTGATCCTCCGCGAGTTCTTCCTGCTCAATCTAGTAGAGTTCTTTTTCCTCTTATGTCATGGGCCTTTCGAAGGATACCGTCTGCCGAGCGGACTGGCTTCGGGTCCTCCTGGGGTGGATGTCAGCGTCTTCATCGGAAGGATCCGATTGGTCGCTGATATCTAGATCGATGCGCTTGACGTCGCTTTCCTTGTTTCCCATAGCCGGGGGTGGAAGGTTCTGCGAGGTCGTTTGCTGTCTTTTCGAAGCCGTTTCCTTGGGAGTGGGCTCTTTCGGGGCATCTTTTTCTCGTGCTTCGGGAGATCTGAAGTCGAGTCTTTTGCCGTGGCGTGCCTTGGTGGATCCGCGCGGCAGCTTGCTCCTCGCAGTTAAGGTGTCGACCTGTTTTGCGAGCGAGGTTATCAGCTTGTCCTGTTGTTCCGCCCGTGCCTGGGCGGAGGTAAACAGTTCCTTCATTTGCCTGAGCGCCTCAGTGTTTGCATCAGCAGTGACTGTGGACGCATCTCCAGCTGGAGTCTTCTCAACATTGGCGTTGACGGGTGTTCCGTCTAGCGCTGGCTGATCTTTGGTGACGTCAGTAGACATGATCGAGCGTGTACAGTTGCGAGATAGATAGATCCGTAACCCCCCCTCCTTCTAGCGCCAAACTGTGGGAACCGAAATTCACACCGTCAATTTCCGATAAAGATTTGTGGAGGAAAACTGAGTTAACCCGATCTTCCTTGAAGGTCCCGGATATCTGCTGGACCACACACGATACAATCAATGGAGATAAAAGTTGTAAAAATGAAAATAGTAAGAGTTGAGCGAAAGAGATCTTATTTCTGAATTCTCGTTTGAGCGTGTACGACGAGTAAAGAAATTGGCTACAAGAGCTTTCGAAAAGTCCGCTAGTCCGGCTGCCTAAGTCTATCCTAGTTGAGTCGCAGCTCGCTAGTGAAAACAGAAAAGAATGCTAAATCGCTCTAAGTGCTAAGTGCTCTGGAAATTTTGTGATGATTTGCTCCTCGCCCAAAGCTCTCCTTATATACTCTTCTTAAGACGGTCTATCTTCTCGCGGGCTGAATCGGGCTTTTTCCATTTTCGTCCATCTTCGTGTTTATCGGGAAACTAGACATTTATCTTCGGAAAACTTGACATTTATCTTCTGGAAACTTGACATCTATCTCTTATGTGAGGATAAGGATAAACCGTCATAGTTATCCTTCCTTTTCGGAAAATCGTAAGTGGGCCGTTTTGGCCACGTCGGGCCGTTTAGACGTTTTTACGGTTTTTCAAAAGAACAGTCTTTGAAGGTTTCGGTTTTTCCGAAGGAACCCCAATTCCACGTATAGTCGAGATGTTTGGTGTTTAGAATAACCGTGATCGTACCAAAACTCACGAAGATTGATCCAAACAAGCCAAGATGGGATCAGACCGAGCACGATGGGACCAAGACCAGGACGAGGGCCGTCGACCAGCGCCAGGCTGGGGTGCCGCCGGCGCCAGGCCGGCTTGCGGAACGCGTGCCGCCGGCGCCAGGCCGGCTCGCGTGACGCGTGCCGCCGGCACCAGGCCGGCTCACGTGACGCGTGCCGCCGGCGCCAGGCCGGCCCGCGTGACGCGTGCCGCCGGCGCCAGGCCGGCCCGCGTGACGCGTGCCGCCGGCGCCAGGCCGGCCCGCGTGACGCGTGACGCGTGCTGCTGGTGCCAGGCCGTCTTGCCGTCCGTGGGTTTTCCGTTGTTCGATCTTTCCCCCGTTAGTCGTTCGTGCGGGAAATGTTTGAGTTTTGAGAGGATCTTTAGCCATAGGTTTCGAGACAACCGTTTTCAAAGGTTTGAGTAATGTGGCTTCGAACTTTAGACGTTTAAAATATGAACTTTTAAACAATCGAGAAGGCTTTGCGGAAGAGTCACTGTAGTTTGCGGACAATCCGGACATGGGTTTAAGGGACCAAGATGCTGCCGTTGTACGAGATCACAAGACGATTGCATGGATGGGAACCAGGACTCTTGCCGCCGGCGCCAGACGGGACAGGACAAGCCTTCCGCCCGTGCCGTGTCCTGCGTCACCGGTGCCTGCTTGCCTTTGTTGATCCCCGGGGCTCACGGTCCGTTCATGCCTTCTTGTGAGTTCATCGAGTGACGATCCGTTTCTTGGTTTTGATCGTCACTTGGTTTTTCTTTCGAGGACTTTCGGGTGACGATTTCGTCGTTGACCGATTTTGACCCCAACAGTATATGAGTGTTTTTACTACTTTTATCTATGTTTTGGAGTCTATTAGGTATGTTTTCAGGTTCAGAAGCATTTTGGAGAAAAGTGATGTTTTAGGTGTCTTTTTGGAGCTTAAAGAAGAGTTCACCCGAGATCAAGACCAGAGGTCGACGTCAGAGTTACACATCGATCGATGCACACTCTGTGCAATCGATCGACACACATTAGCCGAAGGACGATACATCGAGACAATAATCGATCGATGTACACCCTGTACTATCGATCGATACTGAGGCGGCTGAAAGACAAGTTGGACCTGGCCGAACTTGAAGCCCAAGATATCACATTTTACAAGAATGCCCCTGATGAGTTTTTTAACCTAATGAACTCATATATTTATATGCCTAAGTGTTTTGGCATTAAAAACAAGTCTTTTTTCATATACAAGCTTTTTACACTAATACAAGTTTTCATAGTTTTAAGAGTTTCTTCTTCTTCTACTGATTTTCTTTTACTGTTTCATTACATTGCAAGTTCTCAATAAAGTTCTATTCAGTTCTTTAATTGTTAACAAAGGTTATAGGATTCTAGACCTAGAGGAGAGATCCAAAGATATTTGTGATTGGAACCTGAGTGTTCACCCTCTAATAGGTCTATGAACTTCTATTATTACCTTGTTGCTATGAACTACTTAGCCATGTCTGAGTAGATTCACTTGTTAGATTTAGGGTTTAAATAGGATATGAGGGATTAGCCCCAGCCTATAATTGCTATAGTTGTGATATTTATTGTTAGGATTGTTCACTAATGCTTTTCTAGCTTAGCTACCTAGAACATGAACTTGGATTGCATTGATTCATTACATGCAATACCTGATAACATCCTAAACATGCTATGACCCTCTTGAGATATGCGAAAGCTGATCTAAGATCATGGTGAGCATTGTATCAACTCGCGCATAAAGCTTGCTTAGAGCCGTATCGATCGATACTCCTATAGAGTAATCGATCGACGTAGCTAGAGGTGTATCGGTCGATATTCCTATCGAACTATCGAGCGATACCAGCGGCATAAGTAGCCGACCGCAACACCATTTAGCATCTAAGTAATAGATGGTCTAAATAATGCGAGAGCTGATGGATTCATTTAATAAGTGTTGAGCTCTGACATATCATGCAAACAACTTGTTAGCCTTTATAGTATTTATAATCCTGAATTCCTGAATACTTATCCTGAATACTTACCCTGAATCTAACTACTTTTCTTTATTGTTTTCAAAACCAGATCCTTTCAACTGAGTAATCTCATCCTTACTCAGCAAACCTGCACTTTACTTTAAACTATTTTCAACCTAGCATAGTCATTAAGATTGCATCTTATTTGTACACTAGCTCTCTGTGTATTCGATCCCTAAGTACTACAACTGAACCTCTTATTTGAGAGAGTAAAGTCACTCCTTAGGGTAATTTGAGTGATATCATAACCTCATTTTTTGCATAAAATAAATGTGTAGTCTTTACCTTGGGAGTATCGATCAAGGGACACATGGACTCAACTCAAACACGTTTCTGGACTAACAAGTGACCTTTCCTGATCCCTTTCTTCCCTCTTTCTCTCTTCTCTGAATCTTTTTATTTTCTCAATTTTTTACTTCAATGCCAATGAACAATTTTGTTCATCTTATTGATCTTTTCTTTAAACAAAGTGTAGGCGAATAATTGGGTCACAGGTAATTTACCTATCCCTCGCTTCCAACAATGTGTGATCATTCCTTTCTGAATTAGAATAATGGAGTCATAGGAGACACTCCTACCCCTCTGCATCTTCCAGGATGTCATCTCAATCTTTTATCTTAAAGATGCTTGAAGAGAGAGAGAGAGAAGGGAACCAGAAACACAGGCTTTTACCTTCCAGACTTGCTGGAGGAACCCGATCCAATGTATACAAAGCCCCAAGACAAGCAGTAAAGTCAAATTAGGTTGGAGGTCAGCTTTGGTTCCTTCAAACATTCTTAGCAAGTATGGTCATAGTTGACAGGTGATCCACTTTAGTATCTCTAGTATACTCTGCAGTCAATAAATCTAAGAGTGGTGCTAGAGAGTGGATAGATAACAAGTAAAAATTTCAAAAAGTTCATCATCCCCTTCTTTACTCAATAAAATTTTTGAAAACATTTAAATAAGACTCACAAAGTAAAGTGATATCAGTAAACCTCCCCCAGACTTAAATTACACTGTCCCTAGTGTATATCCAATCGAAGTTATGGTGGAAACATATATCATATGGACATAATTAAACAAGTACAAACGATGTACCTGACCGATTGTGGAATCGATCAATGGAATGGTGGTACCGTCGATCATGTCTTGTCTACTGCAGTCGATCGATGTCGTTCTCGTCTCATCGGTCGATTTCTGTACTCGTCTAGCTGGATTTTTTTGACCTGCAATAAAAGTTTAAAAGAAAATAAGTAACTGTGAATAATAAAACCAAGTAAAATTACCTACTAGCGGGTTGCCTCCCACTCAGCGCTTAGTTATAGTCATTTAGCTTGACTTTGGAGGTGTTTGGCTAGTATGAAGGTGGGAGACTACTTGCTGGAAGGCAAGTGTCTAAAACTTCTTTGTCCTTCTGGAACCAAGTGCCAATGAAGCTTTTTATGGCTTCCTCTGCTCTGGTCCAGTGATTCTTCAATAATGCCATTGTACCACTCACTACATGCATCCTCTGCTTAAGGTGTCCGATGCTCCTCTGATGCATTCTGAGTCTGGCATAGATGCACTCTCAAGTATCCTCCAATTCTTGAGTGATCTCTTTCCTCGTCTGGTCCTCATAAAAATTAACCTCATAGGCCATCTTCAAATGACTGTAGCCTTTCCTCTAGCTATGCAAGTCGAGAATCGATCGATTTCAAGATGTCTCCATCGATCAATTTTGATGCTCGTGCTTTGGTGGTTTGTTGTTGCTGAATCGTGGCTATGTCTTGCTTCATCTCATCTGTGTGTGTAGTTAGCCATCCTATACTGTTGTTGAATGAGAAGTAGAGTTCATCAATCCTTTTGTAGAAATCGTCTTCCAAACTCCCATGGGCTCCAAAGATTCTGTGTATCATTGCATCAATCTCATCTTTGTTGTAGGTATCCGGTGCTGGCTTGATCTGTTTGAATAGCTCGGCGTCTTATGGAAGCCATATGTAAGTGTGTTCGATCATTGAAGCTCTTTCCAGAATTGCTCTGATGTCCTCCTTTGATACATGGTTGGCTCTACCATCTAGAGCTCGTGCATATGCATTCTCGTCTCTGTATATACCATACTCATCTCTCTTTTCCCAATGAAATCTCCTCTGGTCGTTCTAATCATAAGCTCTCCTTCCAAACTCATGACAGGCGTCAACCGATGGTGGGTCTGAACCGTCGATCGATTATCGACCACGTGTTCGTTTCTGACGTTCGTAGCGAGTCTCCAGTCCACAGGCTGTAGCATACTGCTCATTTGTAACTCTCTACTGGTACTATGGATCTCTGCTTTGCTAAAGGAAAAGATTATCTAGTCCATTGGCCATCTGCAGGATGTCTGCAATATCTTCTCTGGATACTTGTAGGACACGTCCATCCGTCGCTGAAAATACCAAATTCATCTGGTGTTAGATACCAATCATATGTATTATCGTCTTGTACCTCGGATTTTGGTGTAAGGTGAGGATCTATCAATCGCGAGCAGTTGGAGTCGACCAATTTTGTCTCCTCTGTTCCAAACAGATGATGGAGAGCTCTTCCTTCCATAGCAAGACCTTGATACTCAATGACTTGTTCCTCTCTGTAATCCTCATCATAATCGTTGGTCGATTGGCATTTTTCTGAAGCACGGGGTGACGTGAATATCCTTTCATTCCCTGTTATGTTGAGTGCCCTGTTCTGGTAGTTGAATAGTTCTTCCACAGTGAAGCCTTCATGTAACTCATCTGCACCTATCACACAACTCGCTTGATTTCGATCATCTGCTCAACTTTCAATCGAGAAATTGCCTTCTCGAAGATCATTCTCCTCGAATTCGAGATGACCGTCGATCGATGTCTTCTCCCTACAGTTGATCGCGTTTATTGGAGAAGGGTCGATCGATGGATGGCTATTAGAGTCGATCGATTCTTCATACTCAGTTTCGTATTTGGCTCCTTCTCCTTCTTCCTTAAGGTTCTTCTTTCAGTAGCCTCATCAACTTGCATAGGCTCTGATGCATCTTCAGATGGTGTACTGGTAGTGTATGTTGTCTTTTTGGAAGCTTTGGACTGGTTCATGTGTGCATTCAGTCGTGCTACATCCATCTTATGCACTTGGTAAGTAAGAGGTAGCCGTATCGATGTTTTCTGGCTACTGACGATCGTCTATGGACTCTCTGGGTCGATCGATTTTCAGTTCAGGAGGTCGACTGATTTCTTCCTTGACACAGAAGAGCTTAGGTGGATAGGGATGTCTTGCTGCAAATTATTCGTGGGTGATGATTCTGACTGACTCGCATGATGCAACTGATTTTCAGGATCCAACCGATGCAGCGGTCATTGATCGATGTCTGGTAGGGGTAATCGATCGATCTCTTACAGGCTCCCTCGATCGATGGTCATTTCTCGGTGCCGATCGACACCAGTGTGAGCTACCGTAGCTCATGGAGCTCTCGACTTCGAAGTCTCCTCCCTGGAGTTTCTCTTTCGTAACCACCTGCCAGAAGTCATCATCAATGATAGCATTCACGTGATGCTTCATTGCTTCATCACCTCTTCCCTCCACCAAAGCTTCTTGCCTTCTAACAGCTTCTCCTTTCTGCACCACTTATATAGAAGCTTCTTCACATGAGTGCTCAGAGTCTCAAATTTCGTGTTCAGGTTGGTGTAGACAACATCAATCTTTCCACTGAAATCCACTGTCATCTTCTACTGACCCTCTGAACCTGATCAAGCATTGGCTCAATCTTGCTCTCTTGAGTCTGTGGTGGTGGTGGTAGAGGTGTCAAATGGACGGGCCCGTCCAATGGTCGTCCATGTCCATATACAAACTGGCTTGATATGGACAAACCCATTTTTCCCAATGGTTTCAGAAACACTAGGGTTTCAGAAAAAAAAAAAAATTGATTTGGGGAAAAGTTGGGGAAAACATTATTTTTGTCTTCTCTCGAGCTCCTGGAGGCGATTCGCGATCTCCATCCTTCGTCTCCGTCTCTCCGTCTCTCTCCGTCTCCATCTCTCCGTCTCGTCCATCTCCGTCTCTCTCCTTATCGTCCGTCTTCGTCTCTCCGTCTCTCTCCGTCTCGTCCATCTCGGTCCCTCTCCTTATCATCCATCTTCGTCTCTCTCTGAGTCTCTGTACGTCTCAGACCATCTCTGTTCAAAGGTCTATGTTCATCTCTGTTCTTAGCTCGTTATTTGCTTTGATGGGTTTTGGGTTTCACTCATCTGAACGTACAGTTTCTGTTCTTGAGCTGGGTTTTGGGGATTGATTAGAGATGGGTTTTGAGATTTGTTTGTGTTTTTGTGTTTCAGCCTTTCAGGAGGGTTTTGCTTCTGACCTTTGTAATCCAGCAACCGTACGTTCCTCTCCGCCTCTTCGTGTTGTGAGTTTCTTCACCCCTTTCTCTGTAGGTTTTTGTTTCCTTCTATATATCAACCTGACTCGCTTGATCTTCTGTATATTATCTGTTGTTCTTCTCTTGTTTAGTTTTACTTGAACGATGTGTGTTTAGCTTGGTTGCTTGAACGATGTGTGTTTCATCTCTGCCAATGGTTGGTATATGAGTTTTGGTTGGTTCTAGTTGGTAAAGACATGTCTTTTGTACGTATATAAGTATATACATGATGAGAGGTCCTTGGTGGTGTGATGTGTATGTATGTATGTATAATGGTAACTGTCTCTGTTCTGAGTGGTAAGTGCTTTTGATTTCATGATGCTGGTTCCTGTTTTTATGCAAATGAACGATGAGATATATGAACATTAGCTTGTGGCAGTTCTTGATTCTAAGATGGTGTTTATGAGATCTCTTATATAAATGAACATTAGCTTGTTGTAGTTCTTGATTCTAAGATTTTTTCTAATAGATCTCGTGGCATGTTGCGTTTGATTATTCTGTTTCGATGGATCATGTACTGAGAAATTATTCTGTGGTGGTGCCGTGGTGGATCCTGGTAAGAAGAATGTCCATATCCTCTGTTGTTGTTGTAGGGTTTCTGGTATTGTGAACTCTGGTTGTAGCCGCCTCTCTGTCCAAAGAGGTTCTTGTTTCCATTATGATTCCCAAGTTTCTGATTCTGAAAACCGGTGCCACTGATGAAGTTCATATCCTCCTCTACTTCTCCATCGCTGTCAGCGTCTACAGCTTCCACATCTCGTGCAAAACTCACCTGCTTCTTGAGAAGCCTATGAACACTGTCCAACTTTTCCCTTACATCGTCCATCTGCTCTTTTCAAAACATAGTGGTTGATTTTCTCCTCTCAAAGTTAGTGTTCTTGGTGCTGTTGCTGGATGCCAAGTTCTGGATAATTCTCACAGCTTCCTCTGGATTCTTAGTGTCCTTAACTAGCTGTGTCAAGAGCCATCTGATATGCCAGCTCGATGCCTCTGAAGAAGGCGCTAAGCAGCTGCACTTCATTGAATCCATGGTGTGGACAATCTCTCTATTAGGACTTAAATCTGGTTCAGGAGTCTCTAAATGATTCTCCAGGCTTCTGTGTGAATGTAGAAATTTTGCTCCTCAAGTCCTCAGCACGTGCCTCGTCAAAGAAATATTGCAGAAATGCATTCTTGACGTCGGCCCAGGATGTAAGGGATCCTGGTGGTAATTGCTTGAGCCAATGCGAAGCATCTCCAGCAAGTGAGTACTTGAAGAGCTTGCAGAATAGGTAGTCCTCAGGGACTCCATTAACTTTAATAACAGAAAGCAAATCCTCGAACGTTTCCAGATGGTCCATAGGATGCTCATGGGATAACCCACAGTTGGGTGTCTGTCTCACGAGTGTATAGTAGTGGGGCTTTAGCTCAAAATCGTTCCTCTGGATAGCTGGAGGACGAATAGCAGATCTATTGGCGTAGTATTGATCTGGATGCTTGTAGTCGGCCAACGTACTGGGTCGAGCAGCCTGATCTACAGCAGCAGCTGTAGCATCATCTAGATCAGGGATTACAACCCCCTGATCGTCTATCTTCTGACCTGCTGCATTACGCAGATGACCCTCCTGGTCATGCAGGTTTCCATTCTCGTCTTGTACATGGACTAAAGTCGCAACCATGCCTCGCGAGTGGGGGTCAATCAAAGGTCAGGGTGATCGGTCGATCGATGTCGGGTGGAAAGAGTCGGTCGACGGTCGAGGTGTCCAAGTCGACGGTGGGTGGTTAGCATCGATTGATGTATGAGTGCGGCCGTCTATCAATGTGGAGCGTTTCTCTTTACGGATCGAGCGTTCCAAGCGTGAGGGATCTGAGACGAAGAGTGGTTGTTCCTTGTTGCTTTTGGTACTGCTGGTTATTCACCTGAAAAGACAAGAGAATGATTTTATCTGAATAGTAATTAAGAAAATAACCTAGACTAAATCAGACGATAGAATCAAATGGCAATCAAAGCTCCCGGCTAACAGCGCCAAATTTGATGTCACTCAAATTAGGAGGGAATTATGTTGAGGAAAAATATTCCATGAAGAGATTATTCCAGCATCCAGGACCCAGACCTCCGGGTCCCCGCCAGAGAATGCTCCAGGTCCCCGCTATAAAGAACTCCGGAACTACCTCAGGAACTACCTAAGGAACTACCACAGGAACTACCCTCTCTTCCGGCTTCCAGGCCGAATGATTTCTCCTGCCTTAGAAGAAATGGAAATCTTCCTTAATACAAGGAAACCTGCTTAGGCATGAAGGGATCCTCCTAAATCCAAGAGAAAGAGGAAGTATTCCAGTATATAGGTCACCCTTAAGAAAAATGGAAATATTCTATTATCTCAAGATATATTGAATATTTCCAAATGGCCTTTGCTATAAATAAAGGGTTCATAAACCCTAAGAAAAGAGGTCAACACGTCCATCCTCGGAGCTCATTATCTCTACAGCCGCCAAGGCAATACGTCCATCCTCTCGTAGTCCCGGACACCAGCAGGAGCAGCCACGGCCTAGCCCCGGGCGCCGGCGCAGGCACGACCGGCCTGGCCCCGGGCGCCGGGCGCCGGCTCACCCGCGATGGCACCGGGGGGCGGATCGCCCGTGCTGGCACCGGGCGCCGGCTCGCCCGCGCTGGCCCTGGGCGCCGGGCGCCGGTCGCCCGTGCTGGCACCGCGCGCCAGGCGCCGGCTCGCCCGTGCTGGCCCCGGGCGCCGGCTTGCCCGTGCTGGCACCGGGCGCCGGGCGCCGGCTCGCCCGTGGCCACGGGCGCCGGGTTCCGGCTCGCCCGGGCTGGCCCCGGGCGCCGGGCGCCGACTCGCTCGTGATGGCCCCGGGCGCCGGCTCGCCCGTGCTGGTCCCGGGCGCCGGGCGCCGGCTCGCCCGTGCTGGTCCCGGGCACCGGGCGCCGGCTCGCCCATCCTGGTCACGGGCGCCGGCGCCCGCATCCATGTCCAAGTCCCGGGCGCCCGCGTACGGACTACTCGACAGGTGCGACATTCTCCCCGCAAAACCGTCTCGACAACTAGTCCAACTCTACATTTTGTATCTTTGCTCGGAGACTCACCATTCAACTTCTTGAAGACATGAAACAAGCACCATGGTAGGCTAGTCTCTCGCGAAATCGTAAATGTTCACGGACGAAACAACGGCCCCAGAAGGCCCAAACGCGACCAAGCGGCCCACTTACGACTTTCCAGGAGGTCAAGTCGAAATGACATGACGGCCCATGCTTATCTTTACATAAAGAGATAAATGTCAAGTTTCCCGAAGATAAATGTCAGGTTTCTTGAAGATAAATGTCAAGTTTCCCGATAAACATGAAGACCGACGAAAATGGAAGAACCCCGATTCGCGATAGATTCGGCCCAAAGGAGGAATAAACCGTCCTAAGAGGAGTATATAAGGAGAGCTTGGAGCGAAGAGCAAAGGGAGAACTTTTGAGAGCAACATAGCACATAGAGCAACTTAGGCACTTTTTTCCGTTTTTACTAGCGAGCTGCGACTCAACTAGGTTAGATATAGGTGGCTGGACTAGCGAACTCATCGACAGCTCTTGTAGCCGATCTCTTTCCTGTTGTTCACGCTTAAACGCGAATTCGGAAATAAGATCTTTTGCTCTATCTTTTGTTCTTACGATTTTTATATTCCGATTTGTTATTCCTCCGTTATATTGATTGTGTCGTGTGTGGCCCAGCAGATAACCGGGACCTTCAGGGAAGGCTAGGTTCACTTGACTTTCCTCCAAATCAACAAAACTTGACAGTGCGAATTTCGGTTCCCACAGTTTGGCGCTAGAAGGAGGGGGGTACGGATCTATATCACTCGCAACCACACACGCTCGGTCTGATATGGCGACCAACACTGACAACCCGCAAACGCACGATGGAACTCCCGTCGATGCCAACGCCACCAACACTCCAGCTGGAAACGTATCAACGGTCACCGCCAACTCCACGATACTCGACCAGATGAAAGAAATGTTCGCCTCCGCTCAGAAACAGGCGGACGAACAAGGAAAACTCGTGGCCTCTCTCGCAAAACAGGTGGAAACCTTAACGGCGAAGGCCAAGAGCAAGGCCCCGTGAGGGATCACAAGATCCCACAGCGGCAGAAGACTCGATTTCGAGACTCCGGGCGATCGAGCTGCACGCGCGGACAAGACTTCTTCAGGACAAAACCCTGACGAACCTCTCCAACCGGGTGCGCAACCGACCACAGAGAATCTTCCACCTCCCGCTGGGGACAACGAAGAAAACAACGTCGAACGAATCGACTTGGACATTAGCGACCAATCCGATCATTCGGACGATAGCGCTGATGTTCATCCTAGAAGGACCCGAAGTCAGTCTGCCCGACAGACGGTCTCCTTCGAAAAACCCATGACAGAAGAGGAAGAAGACTTTTACTGGATGGAACAGGAAGAACTGGCGGAGGATCAAACTCGGATCCATCGCAACCAGCACCGACAAGCTCGGAAGAATGCAGGTAGCGATAGCGAGATCCACAATCTCCGCGAATCTCTCGCAAAAACAATAGCCGAGGTAAAAGCGGTGAAATCACAAATTCATCAGGCAACTAGTGCCGCTCCCGAGATCGATAGACTTCTCAAGGAAGCACGAAAAACGCCGTTCACCGCTCAGATCACAGAAACACGCATCTCGGACCCTGGGAAGATCAGAATTCCCGTCTACAACGGTACCACAGATCCAAAGGCACACTTACTGTCCTTCCAGATCGCGATGGGAAGATGCAAACTCCCGGAGCGTGAACGAGACGCCGGTCACTGCCTTCTCTTTGTCAAGAATCTCAGGGGCGCCGCGCTCGAATGGTTCTCTCGGCTCAAAAGAAACTCCATCGGAAGTTTCTGCCAACTAGCCTCGGCATTTCTCAAACAGTATTCCATGTTTATGGATAGAGAGACTTCCGACGTGGACTTATGGAGTCTAGATCAAAAGGAAGACGAATCACTCCACGACTTCATGAGAAGGTTCAAACTAGTGATGGCCATTGTGACGGGTATCAGCGACAAAGTCTCGATCGACGCCCTGAGAAAAACTCTCTGGTACAAGTCAAAGTTCCAAAAGTGGATATTGCTGGAGAAACCACGGACGATCCAGGATACCCTCCACAAGGCAACGGACTTCATCGTCATGGAGGAAGAGATGAGAGTCCTATCGCAAAAGCATGGACCGCAGAAAACGTCCTCAAAGAAGAAACCCTCTCGTAACGACAAGTACGTCCATCACGAAGGGGAAGACGTCCAAGGCGAACATAACTACGCCATCAACTCGAAGCAGTGCAAAACCTCCGGAAACACCTGGACCAGGAACCAGTACAAGGATAATTCCTACTGCGAGTTCCACGACACCAGAGGTCACTCCACCGCGAAATGCAAGGTTCTCGGCGCCAGGCTTGCCGCAAAACTCCTCGCCGGCGAACTGTTGAAGGTTAAGAGTATAAAAGATTTGCTCCTGGAATCCGACCGCCCTAAAACCAACAAGACCGTCTCCGAGAACCACGCGCCTGAAAGTCAATCGGGTGAGAAGCGCGGAAGGAGACAGGACGACTAAGGGAACAACAGCAGTCGCCAGAGGGTAAATATGATAATCGGAGGGTCGCAATTCTATCAAGACTCGGTCTCGTCGATCAAAGCCTACAGGCGAAAAGCCGAGACAAGTTCCAACTGGCTTCTGGACAGCGATATACCCAACCACGCGATCGTTTTCGAGGAACAAGAAACTGTCGGAATCGACAAACCTCATTACGATCCCCTAGTTATCGACCTGGTGATCCAGGATCTCGAAGTTGGCCGCATCCTTGTCTATACAGGAAGTACGGTCAACGTCATTTTCCGCGACACCCTCTATAGGATGAACATCCCGCTTGGGGAAGTCATCCCAGAGCCAAAACCTTTGAATGGGTTGTCGGGCGTCACCTCCATGACCCTCGGGCGTATCAAGCTCTCAGTCATGGCTAAGGAAGTTACAAAGATCGTCGAGTTCGCAGTAGTCGATAACCCGGCTATCTACAACGCAATCATGGGAACCCCTTGGATCAACTCCATGAAGGCAGTACCGTCCACATATCACCTCGGTATCAAATTTCCGACTCCAACCGGAACCGTAGTAATCTGGGGGAGTCAGGAACAGTCGAGACTCTGCTACCTAGCCGAGTTCAAACTGCGAAAAGATCAGAATGCCCCTGTGGCTAACCCGAAACGAGCAAAGGAATCACACAACATTCCTGAAAACTCGAAACAGATGATCCTGAATCATCCGAACAGGCAACGATTCAAGACAGCGACAAAGTCTCTGAGTCCATCGCCGTAAAAGCAGACAACTCGACCCCCGCACAGACCACCGATCCGGCTAGTACGATCGGAATGGCGACACACGGGGAGTAAAAACGTCTGCAGCAACAATCAGAACTACGATATGGCTTGATCCTCGAAAGAGGTAGGTGTGCTTTAGCTTTGTCGGAGAGGAATTCTCGGAGGTGCCCCTTCTGGAGTTGTTCGTTTACTTTGATTCGTAGAGAGACGCAGTCTTCAGTCCTATATCCATGATCACGATGGAACTCACACCAGAGATCCGGATTCCAGAAGGAATCGGGTGCCTTCATCTTTTGAGGCCAGTTGACTTGTTGGCCAATTTTTCTTAGGACGTTGACTATCTCCGGCTTGGATATGGAGAGATGATAGATATCCGGCCAAGTATACACGGACATCCCTTCCATCTTATCTGCTGGTCAGCTTGGATATATGCCCCGATTCCGACTTCCAGAGTCCCTTCCTGATCTTTGAGAGGTTCTCTCATCTCGATCGTTCCTATCAGTTTTGCGGGTCTTCTGGTCCGGTTTCTGTTCCGCTTTGGCATGGCTGGCGACGTCTTCTTCCCATTTTACCTGAGCCCAGGCTCAGAATAACACGTCCTCCATAGTTCTGCATGGGTATTTAGTGAGTTCCTTGTAGAGTTCTCCGTCTGGGAGCAGACCTCTCTTGAGGCTGAGATTGCTGTGGGGGCGCTGCACTTGGGGATGGCCACTTTCTCCTGGTTGAAACGAGCTATGTAAGCTCGCAGAGGTTCCGATCGGTTCTGTAGGATCTCATAGAGATTATCGGAGGTTTTCTCCAGGTCTCGGCTGCTTGCGAACTGTTCCACGAACTTGTCGCTGAGGGTCGCGAAAGAGGATACCGACCTAGTGGGCAGGTTGATGTACCACTGTAGGGCGGATCCTATCAAGGTCGAGCCGAATCCCTTACACATAGTAGCTCCGCGGGATCTCTTGGGACTGCTAGCATCCTTTGCTTGTATTGGGTGATATGGTCATCTGGATCTCCGGTTCCGTCATACATTTTGATGTTTGGGAAGGGGAACTTCCTTGGCATCTCCACAAGGGTGATCCCATCTATGAATGGAGATTCTGCGTAGGAATTGGGGTTGCTTTTCCGGATCAGAGGAGCCACTCCCGGGAGCCTTTCCACAAAAGCTTGCATAGCGTCAAATTTCTTCGAGAACATTTGCTCTAGATAGGCGGTTGTGGAAGATTTCGCTGGTCCTGCTTCGTCGGGTGCTTCCTTATCGGATCCTAGTTCCGAGTCGCTATCTTCTATATTGTGGATCCGAGTGGTTCCGGCTCTCTCACATGGTGCTCCATCTTCATTGAGTGTTGGGGAGGGATGTGTGACTCCAGCCCCGGAGCTAGGTGTTTCGAGGTCTGCCATGGACCGGATCCTGGCTCTGAAGCGGCGCTTCTTATCCTTCAAGTTTTGTATTTCCGAAGAGAGCTTTGGGTCGGACGGAGCTCTTTCTCGAGCCATGTGTAGTTCGGTGACGTCTTTGAAGTTCGGCTTTTCTCTGAGTAGCTTCGGGTAGATTATTTTGCTCTTCCACCGTCACCATCACGTAGTTGGATTACCCCCCTCCTTCTAGCGCCAAACTGTTAGGGGATTTTTGTGTAGGTCCTTTTTGAGTACTACGGAACGGAAGAAGAATTAAGGATTCTTATGATTTTGAGAGTGTTTAGAGAGAAGAACAGCAAAGAGAACTCGAAGAGGAGTTTTATTAGATCTAAGAGGCTGGAATTACAAGATATTGTGGTAAGAACCCTAGTTCTAGCCGCCTAGACCTAATTTCTAAGTCTTCGGGTGTATGTCCGTCGATCCCCTGTTTTAGGGCTTTTCCTTGTCTTATATAGTCGTCCTTGAGGCGGTTTTAGTCGGCCAGAGTAAGAGGAACTCTTCCATATTCGGAAATATGGAAGGTTCTGTTTATCAGAAGTTTTCCATTTTCCCGGGGGAAGGGGTAGTTCCTTAGTTCTGAGTTCTGAGTTCCTGAGTTCCTTTCAGTGAGGACTCGGAGTACTCTGTAGCGGGGACCCGGAGGCCTGGGTCCTACCTGGATCCTGGAGGAAAAAGGATACCTGAGTATTTTTCCCCAACACTCCAGGTTTTGATAAAGGAAGACCTTGCAATCAACAAGAGTCTACCCGATGGAGGCGACTTCGAATCAGCAAGATAAACGAGAAGGTCCATACAATCTCCGGGTTCTTGGACGGAAGTGCATCCAACATCCAAGTTCATAGATGAAATACTGTGCAAGCGTGATGCAAGGTTACTGAAGCATCGATAGTGGCTTACCTCCGGGGACAGAATGCAATGTCACACAAGATTAGGAGCGGCTCACTCACGAAGGCAGAGCTCGATATAACACCTTAGGACCTACGGGTCCAAAAGAGTTACATCCTAAAACCTCCTGGTTTAAAAAAGGGATCCACCCTGCAGCCTCCGGGTTCCTGGACGAGAGTCCATCCAGCCTATGGGTCCCTGGACGAAAATCCATACAATCTCCAGATTGCAAAAGAAGACTCTGCAAGAAGTTTCCAAGTTCCAGGAAAACGCAACACAAGCACGGATGCTACTGCTCCCTGAAAACAACGTGTCCAAGAGTCCTACTCTGGTACCAAGAATCAACTAGGTTATCTTTTGATATCGAGACTACACATGCCGAAGGTCCTCCCTGACAGATATCAAGACACAATCCTGAGACAACGCAAGAAGCTACAACTACAACATCAGAACCTCAAGGAGCATCAAGGAGACCAGCAACGAAGACCTGAATGAAAGTCCATTACAGCTTTTACCAACTCAAGAGGCGCAAGAAAGGCTAGCTGAATCAAGCATGAGGATCCTCAGTTTCGACATCCGGGTCTTATTAAACCTTCTCGTACCCTTAATCCTTAGCCTCGCCAAGATTCTCCCTCTCAGAATTCCTGGGTCCTGACCCATACACTCCTCCACATGATTCATGGAACTAGAGAGCCACAAGAAATGCAAAGTGAAGTCCTGCCTGGACTAAGGCCTAGTGTAGCTACAGGAGTAGCATAAGCATCTGAGCTTTGAGCAGGAGCATCACCCTTTATGCAGACGTTCCAAGCTTTTCCATCAAAATTTTGGCCGAACACCGACTAATCTCCATAATGGGGGCAACGTATCATCTTTGTAAAGGAGAGGAAGAAAGTCTTACATGCTCTGTTTGATCCCGCGCGACATCGTTATCCGCCCTTCGAACATTTAGTAGTCCTACATGGTGTTTTTTCATGATTATCCACTACCAGGTCATCAGAATCAAGGGTACAACTACATTCACGTGACCGTCATCACTCCAACCAAACACATGCCCATTGAAGCATGCCTGTAAGTTTATCTACATTGGTCCAGACCACGACATCATGCAAACCAGACCAAGAACAAGTACATCTGAGCAGTACTGACAAGGAAGCTTGATGGCCCAAGCTACAAGCCGACATCCTACTTCAACAAGGAGCTTGATACCACGGTGAAACTCACGAAGTCATATGAAGAAGATCATGTTATTTCCTGCTTTCAAACATGAAACCAGAAAATAAGGGGCAGACTGTTGGGGAAAAATATTCCATGAAGAGATTATTCCAGCTTCCAGGACCCAGACCTCCGGGTCCCCACCAGAGAATGCTCCAGGTCCCCGCTATGAAGAACTACGGAACTACCTCAGGAACTACCTCCGTAACTACCTCATGAACTACCTCAGGAACTACCCTCTCTTCCGGCTTCCAGGCCGAATGATTTCTCCTGCCTTAGAAGAAATGGAAATCTTCCTTAATACAAGGAAACCTGCTTATGCATGAAGGGATCCTCCTAAATCCAAGAGAAAGAGGAAGTATTCCAATATATAGGCCACCCTTAAGAAAAATAGAAATATTCTATTATCTCAGGATATATTGAAAATTTCCAAATTCTAAGAAGAAGGCACGACCTTTGCTATAAATAAAGGGTTCATAAACCCTAAGAAAAGAGGTCAACATGTCCATCCTCAGAGCTCATTTTCTCTACAGCCGCTAAGGCAATACTCCACATCTAGAAGACCTTCTTCTTCGACACGCCTATCATAGGTTGATCCCGGCGATCATGACCAGCCAGAGGAAGCTTTGTGCCCATTGCAGCACGTCTACAACTCCATCTAGTGGTTCAGACCACGATCTCCAGCTCATCGGCAAGGACACTCCATGCTCATTGAAGCATATTGAAGCTCCATGCTCACTGCAGCATATCGACAAGTTTACATTTGTTATGGCCATGCGCCCTCTACGACAGACGACTCCTATCAACTACAGAGCTACGTGCTCCTTAGGCCACGTGCCCACTAGGCCAAGTGCCTACTAGGCCACGAGCCTCAACTAGGCCACGAGCCTCCATCTAGGCTACGCGCATCCACCAATATATGAACTATGAACGGCTTGATCCCCCACTGAAGGGTACGTAGGCAATCCCCACTAAGGATGCAGCTATAAACCCAAACACCTTCCATGGTTCAACACCTAGACGCTCAAGGACCGCCCCTTGTAGTCAGAATCATCAACTAGAGATCTCGAAGAACCTGCGGACTTCACCATAGATAGGCAGTTCCTGCCGAAGGACCGACCTCTCCTACTACTACTAAGGCACTGACGACGTATACTGGCCCATACCCGTATGGCAGTACCGTAAGAGCAGGATCTTCCGGTTCATCTACAATCGAAGCAGGAGATCCATTACGACAACAAGTCTCCTTCTTCCTATCATTCCGTAGAGCTGAGTACGAAGCACTTGTACATGAAAATACCCTAACAAATAACTCTCTCAAATAAGAGGTTCAATTGTAGTACTTAGGGATCGAATCCATAGAGAGCTAGGGCACAAAATAGATCCTAATCAGCATTGATTAAGCAAGGTTCAATTATTATTGTAAATAAAATAGCAGGGGTGAACAAGGCAGTTGTTCGGTTGATTGAGGTTTAAGTCAATATTAAGAAAGCGCTAGACCTAGGGTTTCTATTCAGGTAATCAGGATTATAGTTATATAGAAGCTAAGGTCATATGGTATATTAGAACTCAACTTAGCAATAATCTATCAACTTTCGTTTGTTTAAATTATCTATTGCATTGGATCTCGGTATCTCAGCTTTTGCTTGTTGATCCGAGCAAGCGTTAATTGATTTTCCCTTGCGGTAGTCGATCGATTCGCCTTTTAGAACGTTGATCGATTTATCTATATGATAATCGATCGATGGCTCTTTTCTAGCAAGCTTTACAAACAGGTTGGATTAAGTTCACTTAGATTTGCTAGATCAACTGTCGTTTGTTTCTAGCAGATCTAGTTCAATAAAGATTATTCAGGTTAATATATCTATCAACCTAGATCAATGCTCTAGTTAGCTACTCTAGAACAAGCAATAAGGACAATCCTATTAATGAATACCACAGCTTAGCGGTTCTATATATTGGGCTAATCCCTCATAACCTATTTGAACCCTAAATCTAACAAGTAGATTACTCAGACATAATCAAAGAAAGCACAATCATAGTCTGGATAAATTTCATAAATTGAATAGTAAGTAAAACTAGAGTTCCAGTCACAAACCTCTGAAGGAGTCTTGGATCTTCTCTCCAAACTACTAAAAACCCTAGAAAACCTTTTTCTGTGATGAAAATAAGAAAATATGAAAGCGTGTGTTGCCTAGAACAATGGCAGAGCACAAAAATACTAGGTTAAAACTCGTCAGGGGTAGTATTGTAATTTGGTGTTGTCTTGGGCCTTAAGTCGGCTGGGCTCATCTCGCTTCACCATCGATCGATGGCACAAGGTGTGCATCGATCAATTTTAATCTCTGATCGTCGACCTCTGGTCTGCTCGATGGTCAGCTCGATGGTCAGCTCGGGTAACTTCTCATTTTGCCTCTAAAATGCTCCAAAATCATCACTTTATTTAAAAACACTCTTGAACCTGAAAACATAATAAATAGACACCAAGACATAATAATTATATCTAAAACTATGTATATACCATGGCTAACAATGGGTAAAATTCATGGTATATCAGTAGTGTCTATATTCATATATTCTAATCAATGATATATTCTTATAAAAAATGATTTCCAGTGAGGTTACACTAAGTGTACTTTATGGGGGGAACATGCAAAACAAACATTTCCTCATACCACCAAGAAGATGGATTCGGTTGTGGTATGTGTCATGCGTTTTATGTCTGTGAAATCCTACAAAGGTATAATATTTATTTTTACTTTAAAAATTTGATTCAAACTCTATAATTGTACTTTGGTATGCTCCCACTGCGTTTTATATATTTAATTAAAATGTCTAATGTGTTATCGGTGTTTTACAGGCGAGATAAGCATCTCTAATGCTTTAAATACCACTAAGATATTGTTTGATCGTACTACTGAACACGCCGATAATTTCAGAAATAGGTATCATCATACTATTTAACGCATGATCATTTTAGAATAGTTTCATTTTAGGAAGGTTATTTTATTCATGAATAATCATAAATTTATAACTGTTTATTTGTTATGATTTTAAAAATATAGTTTGCCCAGCACAAGGTCCGCTCGCCCATGGGCGAGCGTGACCAGCACGACGGTCCGCTCGCCCATGGGTGAGCGCGACCAGCACAAGGTCCGCTCGCCCATAGGCGAGCGCGACCATCACGACAGTCCGCTCGCCCATGGGCGAGCGCGACCAGTGCGACGGTCCTCTCGCCCATGGGCGAGCGCGACCCAGTCCCGGCCTGTCCGACTTAACTCCAGTATCCTCCGTATAGCCGTGCCATCCGACACCCGGGAGCATATACCTCTCGTTTTGTCTCGATTAAGCTTATTCTCGAAGCCTTACGACCAAAAACCGAGAGATCGTATAAACGCCCAAAGAACTAAGAACGGCCTGCAAGGATCCAAACTTGTCTAGGGGCCCACCTACGATCTCAGAAGGGATTTAAGCCCATAGGAGTTATGACGGTTTGTCCTAACTCGAGGAATATGATAAATGCTAAGTTTCCAAAGATAAAATGGAAGACTCGAGGATAACTACGAAGATCGACGATAAATGGAATATTCCCAAAAGGGATAAATTTGGGCCCAAAGGCAAAGGATTAAATGCGCCACCGACCTAGAGCAGCTATATAAGGAGAGCTGGAGCAGAAGAAAAAGGGATCCGAGATTTTAGACTTAGAGAACTCCTGCTAGCTTAGAGAACATAGGACTTAGGTGGTTAGACTAGCACGGCAAGGCTTAGGACGTTTAGGCCGCCTCTTGTTCTTTTGTTCCGATAGTTAGTATATCTCTACTCCTCTCGGAGAAATCTTGTTCTCATACTATTTGATTAATAAAACGCCTCTGAGCGACCATTTATTTTCATCTTGATGTCTATCTTTTTATCGTTCTAAAGTGATTACGCAGAGAATTCGGATCTTCAGGAAAAATCAGGTTTACTTGGTTTTCCCCCGTTTTAATCTAACAAAACTCGACGGTGTGAATTTCGGTTCCCACAATTTGGCGCTAGAAGGAGGGGGGGGGGGACGAATTCTCTAACTCGAAAAATCACCAAACGCAAAAAGATACGAGACGTCTGATCCGGTAGCTCGCGACGTCATCTCTTTCAAGGATAGAGCAACGACCGACCAGGTCAAACCTCACAACGATCTCCTTGTCATCGAGCTCACTATCCAGTACATCGACGTAGCAAGAGTGTTGATTGACACCGGATGCTCAGCCAACATCATCTTTACTAGCACCCTCGAGAGGATGAAAATTGGTCTAGGTGCTGTCACTAAAGGTCCCAGTCCGATTTTCGGACTCTTGGGAGAAGCTGCAAAAACCCTTGGTTCGATCGACCTCATGGTCACAGCCGGGAGCATTAAAAAAATCGCAGAATTTCTGGTTGTCGATCGCCCAACATCGTACAACGTAATCATGGGAACCCCTTGGCTAAACTCCATGAGAGCGATTCCATCAACATTCCACCTATGCCTCAAATTTCCGACCCCTTACGGAGTCAAAACAGTACATGGAAATCGCAAGATATCACAAGTGTGTTCCACCGCCGAGTTTAAAAGGAAGACCTGCGCGACCGAAGCTTCCCATACAAAGAAAAGGAAGTTGGGTCTCGACAAGGACGCCCCAAATCAAGACTCGAAAGCCTTCTGGCAATCCCAGAGAATCGAAACCCTAGAAGGGAAGCGTGAACCAACTTGCGAACCAGTGATTTCGGTCTGTCTCGATGAATCTTTCCCAGAACGATGTTTGGGAAGGGGAACTTCCTTGGCATCTCCACAAGGGTGATCCCATCTATGAATGGAGATTCTGCGTAGGAATTGGGGTTGCTTTTCCGGATCGGAGGAGCCACTCCCGGGAGCCTTTCCACAAAAGCTTGCATAGCGTCAAATTTCTTCGAGAACATTTGCTCTAGATAGGCGGTTGTGGAAGATTTCGCTGGTCCTGCTTCGTCGGGTGCTTCCTTATCGGATCCTAGTTCCGAGTCGCTATCTTCTATATTGTGGATCCGAGTGGTTCCGGCTCTCTCACATGGTGCTCCATCTTCATTGAGTGTTGGGGAGGGATGTGTGACTCCAGCCCCGGAGCTAGGTGTTTCGAGGTCTGGCATGGACCGGATCCTGGCTCTGAAGCGGCGCTTCTTATCCTTCAAGTTTTGTATTTCCGAAGAGAGCTTTGGGTCGGACGGAGCTCTTTCTCGAGCCATGTGTAGTTCGGTGACGTCTTTGAAGTTCGGCTTTTCTCTGAGTAGCTTCGGGCAGATTATTTTGCTCTTCCACCGTCACCATCACGTAGTTGGATTACCCCCCTCCTTCTAGCGCCAAACTGTTAGGGGATTTTTGTGTAGGTCCTTTTTGAGTACTACGGAACGGAAGAAGAATTAAGGATTCTTATGATTTTGAGAGTGTTTAGAGAGAAGAACAGCAAAGAGAACTCGAAGAGGAGTTTTATTAGATCTAAGAGGCTGGAATTACAAGATATTGTGGTAAGAACCCTAGTTCTAGCCGCCTAGACCTAATTTCTAAGTCTTCGGGTGTATGTCCGTCGATCCCCTGTTTTAGGGCTTTTCCTTGTCTTATATAGTCGTCCTTGAGGCGGTTTTAGTCGGCCAGAGTAAGAGGAACTCTTCCATATTCGGAAATATGGAAGGTTCTGTTTATCAGAAGTTTTCCATTTTCCCGGGGGAAGGGGTAGTTCCTTAGTTCTGAGTTCTGAGTTCCTGAGTTCCTTTCAGTGAGGACCCGGAGTACTCTGTAGCGGGGACCCGGAGGCCTGGGTCCTACCTGGATCCTGGAGGAAAAAGGATACCTGAGTATTTTTCCCCAACACTCCAGGTTTTGATAAAGGAAGACCTTGCAATCAACAAGAGTCTACCCGATGGAGGCGACTTCGAATCAGCAAGATAAACGAGAAGGTCCATACAATCTCCGGGTTCTTGGACGGAAGTGCATCCAACATCCAAGTTCATTGATGAAATACTGTGCAAGCGTGATGCAAGGTTACTGAAGCATCGATAGTGGCTTACCTCCGGGGACAGAATGCAATGTCACACAAGATTAGGAGCGGCTCACTCACGAAGGCAGAGCTCGATATAACACCTTAGGACCTACGGGTCCAAAAGAGTTACATCCTAAAACCTCCTGGTTTAAAAAAGGGATCCACCCTGCAGCCTCCGGGTTCCTGGACGAGAGTCCATCCAGCCTATGGGTCCCTGGACGAAAATCCATACAATCTCCAGATTGCAAAAGAAGACTCTGCAAGAAGTTTCCAAGTTCCAGGAAAACGCAACACAAGCACGGATGCTACTGCTCCCTGAAAACAACGTGTCCAAGAGTCCTACTCTGGTACCAAGAATCAACTAGGTTATCTTTTGATATCGAGACTACACATGCCGAAGGTCCTCCCTGACAGATATCAAGACACAATCCTGAGACAACGCAAGAAGCTACAACTACAACATCAGAACCTCAAGGAGCATCAAGGAGACCAGCAACGAAGACCTGAATGAAAGTCCATTACAGCTTTTACCAACTCAAGAGGCGCAAGCAAGGCTAGCTGAATCAAGCATGAGGATCCTCAGTTTCGACATCCGGGTCTTATTAAACCTTCTCGTACCCTTAATCCTTAGCCTCGCCAAGATTCTCCCTCTCAGAATTCCTGGGTCCTGACCCATACACTCCTCCACATGATTCATGGAACTAGAGAGCCACAAGAAATGCAAAGTGAAGTCCTGCCTGGACTAAGGCCTAGTGTAGCTACAGGAGTAGCATAAGCATCTGAGCTTTGAGCAGGAGCATCACCCTTTATGCAGACGTTCCAAGCTTTTCCATCAAAATTTTGGCCGAACACCGACTAATCTCCATCATGGGGGCAACGTATCATCTTTGTAAAGGAGAGGAAGAAAGTCTTACATGCTCTGTTTGATCCCGCGCGACATCGTTATCCGCCCTTCGAACATTTAGTAATCCTACATGGTGTTTTTTCATGATTATCCACTACCAGGTCATCAGAATCAAGGGTACAACTACATTCACGTGACCGTCATCACTCCAACCAAACACATGCCCATTGAAGCATGCCTGTAAGTTTATCTACATTGGTCCAGACCACGACATCATGCCAACCAGACCAAGAACAAGTACATCTGAGCAGTACTGACAAGGAAGCTTGATGGCCCAAGCTACAAGCCGACATCCTACTTCAACAAGGAGCTTGATACCACGGTGAAACTCACGAAGTCATATGAAGAAGATCATGTTATTTCCTGCTTTCAAACATGAAACCAGAAAATAAGGGGCAGACTGTTGGGGAAAAATATTCCATGAAGAGATTATTCCAGCTTCCAGGACCCAGACCTCCGGGTCCCCACCAGAGAATGCTCCAGGTCCCCGCTATGAAGAACTACGGAACTACCTCAGGAACTACCTCCGTAACTACCTCATGAACTACCTCAGGAACTACCATCTCTTCCGGCTTCCAGGCCGAATGATTTCTCCTGCCTTAGAAGAAATGGAAATCTTCCTTAATACAAGGAAACCTGCTTATGCATGAAGGGATCCTCCTAAATCCAAGAGAAAGAGGAAGTATTCCAATATATAGGCCACCCTTAAGAAAAATAGAAATATTCTATTATCTCAGGATATATTGAAAATTTCCAAATTCTAAGAAGAAGGCACGACCTTTGCTATAAATAAAGGGTTCATAAACCCTAAGAAAAGAGGTCAACATGTCCATCCTCAGAGCTCATTATCTCTACAGCCGCTAAGGCAATACTCCACATCTAGAAGACCTTCTTCTTCGACACGCCTATCATAGGTTGATCCCGGCGATCATGAACAGCCAGAGGAAGCTTTGTGCCCATTGCAGCACGTCTACAACTCCATCTAGTGGTTCAGACCACGATCTCCAGCTCATCGGCAAGGACACTCCATGCTCATTGAAGCATATTGAAGCTCCATGCTCACTGCAGCATATCGACAAGTTTACATTTGTTATGGCCATGCGCCCTCTACGACAGACGACTCCTATCAACTACAGAGCTACGTGCTCCTTAGGCCACGTGCCCACTAGGCCAAGTGCCTACTAGGCCACGAGCCTCAACTAGGCCACGAGCCTCCATCTAGGCTACGCGCATCCACCAATATATGAACTACGAACGGCTTGATCCCCCACTGAAGGGTACGTAGGCAATCCCCACTAAGGATGCAGCTATAAACCCAAACACCTTCCATGGCTCAACACCTAGACGCTCAAGGACCGCCCCTTGTAGTCAGAATCATCAACTAGAGATCTCGAAGAACCTGCGGACTTCACCATAGATAGGCAGTTCCTGCCGAAGGACCGACCTCTCCTACTACTACTAAGGCACTGACGACGTATACTGGCCCATACCCGTATGGCAGTACCGTAAGAGCAGGATCTTCCGGTTCATCTACAATCGAAGCAGGAGATCCATTACGACAACAAGTCTCCTTCTTCCTATCATTCCGTAGAGCTGAGTACGAAGCACTTGTACATGAAAATACCCTAACAAATAACTCTCTCAAATAAGAGGTTCAATTGTAGTACTTAGGGATCGAATCCATAGAGAGCTAGGGCACAAAATAGATCCTAATCAGCATTGATTAAGCAAGGTTCAATTATTATTGTAAATAAAATAGCAGGGGTGAACAAGGCAGTTGTTCGGTTGATTGAGGTTTAAGTCAATATTAAGAAAGCGCTAGACCTAGGGTTTCTATTCAGGTAATCAGGATTATAGTTATATAGAAGCTAAGGTTATATGGTATATTAGAACTCAACTTAGCAATAATCTATCAACTTTCGTTTGTTTAAATTATCTATTGCATTGGATCTCGGTATCTCAGCTTTTGCTTGTTGATCCGAGCAAGCGTTAATTGATTTTCCCTTGCGGTAGTCGATCGATTCGCCTTTTAGAACGTTGATCGATTTATCTATATGATAATCGATCGATGGCTCTTTTCTAGCAAGCTTTACAAACAGGTTGGATTAAGTTCACTTAGATTTGCTAGATCAACTGTCGTTTGTTTCTAGCAGATCTAGTTCAATAAAGATTATTCAGGTTAATATATCTATCAACCTAGATCAATGCTCTAGTTAGCTACTCTAGAACAAGCAATAAGGACAATCCTATTAATGAATACCACAGCTTAGCGGTTCTATATATTGGGCTAATCCCTCATAACCTATTTGAACCCTAAATCTAACAAGTAGATTACTCAGACATAATCAAAGAAAGCACAATCATAGTCTGGATAAATTTCATAAATTGAATAGTAAGTAAAACTAGAGTTCCAGTCACAAACCTCTGAAGGAGTCTTGGATCTTCTCTCCAAACTACTAAAAACCCTAGAAAACCTTTTTCTGTGATGAAAATAAGAAAATATGAAAGCGTGTGTTGCCTAGAACAATGGCAGAGCACAAAAATACTAGGTTAAAACTCGTCAGGGGTAGTATTGTAATTTGGTGTTGTCTTGGGCCTTAAGTCGGCTGGGCTCATCTCGCTTCACCATCGATCGATGGCACAAGGTGTGCATCGATCAATTTTAATCTCTGATCGTCGACCTCTGGTCTGCTCGATGGTCAGCTCGATGGTCAGCTCGGGTAACTTCTCATTTTGCCTCTAAAATGCTCCAAAATCATCACTTTATTTAAAAACACTCTTGAACCTGAAAACATAATAAATAGACACCAAGACATAATAATTATATCTAAAACTATGTATATACCATGGCTAACAATGGGTAAAATTCATGGTATATCAGTAGTGTCTATATTCATATATTCTAATCAATGATATATTCTTATAAAAAATGATTTCCAGTGAGGTTACACTAAGTGTACTTTATGGGGGGAACATGCAAAACAAACATTTCCTCATACCACCAAGAAGATGGATTCGGTTGTGGTATGTGTCATGCGTTTTATGTCTGTGAAATCCTACAAAGGTATAATATTTATTTTTACTTTAAAAATTTGATTCAAACTCTATAATTGTACTTTGGTATGCTCCCACTGCGTTTTATATATTTAATTAAAATGTCTAATGTGTTATCGGTGTTTTACAGGCGAGATAAGCATCTCTAATGCTTTAAATACCACTAAGATATTGTTTGATCGTACTACTGAACACGCCGATAATTTCAGAAATAGGTATCATCATACTATTTAACGCATGATCATTTTAGAATAGTTCCATTTTAGGAAGGTTATTTTATTCATGAATAATCATAAATTTATAACTGTTTATTTGTTATGATTTTAAAAATATAGTTTGCCCAGCACAAGGTCCGCTCGCCCATGGGCGAGCGTGACCAGCACGACGGTCCGCTCGCCCATGGGTGAGCGCGACCAGCACAAGGTCCGCTCGCCCATAGGCGAGCGCGACCATCACGACAGTCCGCTCGCCCATGGGCGAGCGCGACCAGTGCGACGGTCCTCTCGCCCATGGGCGAGCGCGACCCAGTCCCGGCCTGTCCGACTTAACTCCAGTATCCTCCGTATAGCCGTGCCATCCGACACCCGGGAGCATATACCTCTCGTTTTGTCTCGATTAAGGTTATTCTCGAAGCCTTACGACCAAAAACCGAGAGATCGTATAAACGCCCAAAGAACTAAGAACGGCCTGCAAGGATCCAAACTTGTCTAGGGGCCCACCTACGATCTCAGAAGGGATTTAAGCCCATAGGAGTTATGACGGTTTGTCCTAACTCGCGGAATATGATAAATGCTAAGTTTCCAAAGATAAAATGGAAGACTCGAGGATAACTACGAAGATCGACGATAAATGGAATATTCCCAAAAGGGATAAATTTGGGCCCAAAGGCAAAGGATTAAATGCGCCACCGACCTAGAGCAGCTATATAAGGAGAGCTGGAGCAGAAGAAAAAGGGATCCGAGATTTTAGACTTAGAGAACTCCTGCTAGCTTAGAGAACATAGGACTTAGGTGGTTAGACTAGCACGGCAAGGCTTAGGACGTTTAGGCCGCCTCTTGTTCTTTTGTTCCGATAGTTAGTATATCTCTACTCCTCTCGGAGAAATCTTGTTCTCATACTATTTGATTAATAAAACGCCTCTGAGCGACCATTTATTTTCATCTTGATGTCTATCTTTTTATCGTTCTAAAGTGATTACGCAGAGAATTCGGATCTTCAGGAAAAATCAGGTTTACTTGGTTTTCCCCCGTTTTAATCTAACAAAACTCGACGGTGTGAATTTCGGTTCCCACAATTTGGCGCTAGAAGGAGGGGGGGGGACGAATTCTCTAACTCGAAAAATCACCAAACGCAAAAAGATACGAGACGTCTGATCCGGTAGCTCGCGACGTCATCTCTTTCAAGGATAGAGCAACGACCGACCAGGTCAAACCTCACAACGATCTCCTTGTCATCGAGCTCACTATCCAGTACATCGACGTAGCAAGAGTGTTGATTGACACCGGATGCTCAGCCAACATCATCTTTACTAGCACCCTCGGGAGGATGAAAATTGGTCTAGGTGCTGTCACTAAAGGTCCCAGTCCGATTTTCGGACTCTTGGGAGAAGCTGCAAAAACCCTTGGTTCGATCGACCTCATGGTCACAGCCGGGAGCATTAAAAAAATCGCAGAATTTCTGGTTGTCGATCGCCCAACATCGTACAACGTAATCATGGGAACCCCTTGGCTAAACTCCATGAGAGCGATTCCATCAACATTCCACCTATGCCTCAAATTTCCGACCCCTTACGGAGTCAAAACAGTACATGGAAATCGCAAGATATCACAAGTGTGTTCCACCGCCGAGTTTAAAAGGAAGACCTGCGCGACCGAAGCTTCCCATACAAAGAAAAGGAAGTTGGGTCTCGACAAGGACGCCCCAAATCAAGACTCGAAAGCCTTCTGGCAATCCCAGAGAATCGAAACCCTAGAAGGGAAGCGTGAACCAACTTGCGAACCAGTGATTTCGGTCTGTCTCGATGAATCTTTCCCAGAACGATGCGTCGAGATTGGGGCTAACCTCCGCGAACCACTAAAAACAGAGCTCATAGCCTGTCTTAAAAAGAACCTCAATACGTTCGCTTGGGCCGCGGAATATATGCCAGGGATCGATATCGGCATAACGTACCATGAACTCAATATTGACCCAACCTACAAGCCCGTCAAACAAAAAAGACGGAAACTAGGACCAGAGCGTGCCACAGCCATAAACGACCGGATTGGCTCGCCAATCCGGTCGTGGTCAAAAAGAAAAACGGTAAATGGCGAGTATGCGTCGATTTCACCGATCTCAACAAGGCCTGCCCAAAAGACTGCTTCCCGCTCCCGCATATCGACTGATTGGTCGAGGCAACGGCAGGGAACAAGCTCTTGTCATTTATGGATGTCTTCTCCGGATACAATCAGATCATGATGAATCCCGACGATCGCGAGAAAACCGCATTCATCACAGACCGCGGAACGTATTGCTACAAAGTAATGCCTTTCGGCCTAAAGAATGCGGGCGCTACTTACCAACATCTTGTCAATTGAATGTTCTCCGAGCAGCTCGGAAAAACTATGGAAGTATACATCGATGACATGCTCGTAAAGTCCTTCGACGAAAACGACCACGTATCCCACTTGGAAGAGTGCTTCGCGAGACTGAATCTACATAACATGAAACTGAACCCGGCGAAATGCAGATTCGCCATGGCATCAGGAGAGTTCCTCGGGTACCTGGTCACTTGTCGTGGAATCGAGGCCAATCCTAAGCAGATAAATGCGCTAATAGAGATGGTCTCACCGAGGACTAAGCGGGAAGTCCAAAGGCTAACCCGAAGAGTCGCAGCATTGAACCGTTTCATCTCACGCTCAACGGACAAGTTCATGCCTTTCTACGACACACTGAAGGGGAACAAGAAGTTCGAATGGTCGGGAGAATGCGAAAGAGCTTTCCAACAGCTAAAGCATTACCTCCTGTTCTCGCGAAACCAGTGGAAGGAGAACCTTAATTCCTGTACATTGCAGTCTCCGCGACAGCAGTGAGCAGCGTTCTGATCAGAGAAGAACGCGGCGAACAAAAACCAATCTTTTACATAAGTAAGACGTTGCTGGACGCTGAGACGCAATACCCCTTAATGGAAAAACTAGCGCTCGCTGTTGTAACGTCGGCAAGAAAGCTCAGACTACATTTCCAATCTCATACCATAATAATCCTCACCACCTTTCAACTACGCACAATCCTGCACAGTCCGAGTCAGTCAGGACGGCTCGAAAAATGGGCAATTGAACTGAGCGAATACGACGTCGAGTACCACCCAAGGACGTGCGCAAAATCTCAGGTACTGGCGGATTTCCTGGTAGAGCTGCCCACGGGGGATATGACAAACACGGAACCAGATTCTACCTGGATCCTTCACGTCGATGGATCATCGTCTAAACAAGGATCCGGAATCGGAATTCGGCTCGCGTCACCTACCAGGGAGATTCTGGAACAATCGTTTCGTCTAGAGTTCCACGCATTGAACAATGAGGCCGAATACGAGGCACTCATCGCAGGATTACGACTAGCTCATGGACTAAAGATTCGCAACATCCACGCTTACTGCGATTCCCAGTTAGTCGCGAATCAGTTCAGCGGAGAATACGAAGCAAGGGACGAAAGAATGGACGCATATCTGAAACTCGTCCAGGACCTGGCCCAAGATTTCGATCACTTCGCCTTGACTAAAATTCCCGGTTCAGAAAAACCCCATGCGGATGCTTTGGCTGCCCTCGCATCAAGCTCGAACCCGGGACTAAAACGCGTGATTCCCGTCGAGTGTATTGAGCACCCAAGCATTGGACCGCCAGTAATTGCTAATCTGATCAGGGAACAAGTCAAAGATGCGGAAGAAACTGAAGATCCAGCAGGAGAAAATGTGGATCATTCAGAGTATGGTTGCGACAGTCCGTGGCTGGAGCCGATCCGAGCTTACATACTCAACGGAACTCTGCCTGCAGAAAAATGGGCGGCACGCAAGATCAAGACCCAAGCCGCACGATACGTGACAGTAGAGGGAGAAATTTACAAATGGAGATTCTCCGGTCCACTCATGACCTGCGCCGAGGGGGAGAAAGCAAGGAAGGTGATGGAAGAAGTCCACTCCGGATCGTGCGGAAATCACTCTGGTGGAAGATCACTCGCAGTCAAAATAAAACGCCACGGTTATTACTGGCCAACTATGATCAGAGACTGCGAGAAACTCGCACGAAAATGCGAGAAATGCCAAAGGCATGCGCCCACCATCCATCAACCTGCAGAGGTCCTCTCATCCATCTCATCTCCGTATCCCTTTATGCGATGGTCCATGGATATCGTCGGACCTTTACACAACTCGAAGCAGAAACGTTTCCTCTTGGTCCTCACGGATTTCTTTTCAAAGTGGGTAGAAGCGGAATCCTACGCAAGTATCAAAGACGTGCAAGTCGAGAACTTTGTCTGGAAAAACATCATCACCAGACATGGGGTCCCATACGAAATTGTAACGGACAACGGATTTCAGTTCATCTCTACCCGATTTGAAGCTTTCTGCGAGAAGTGGAAAATACGGCTAACCAAATCAACGCCTAGATACCCACAGTGTAACAGCCAAGCAGAGACCATCAACAAAACTGTCCTCGACGGGTTAAAAAAACGCTTATAAGCCAAAAAGGGGCGATGGGCAGAAGAACTCGAAGGAGTCCTTTGGTCACATCGCACAACCCCAAGGCGGGCCACGGGAGAAACTCCCTTCGGCCTCGTTTACGGGACGGAATGCATGATCCCAGCGGAAGTAGAATTTCCCGGAGTACAGAGAAGATTCCTTCCCGAACGAGAAGATCTCAACAATGTGATGCTGCTGGACGAACTCGATCTCGTTAACGAGCCACGAGATCAAGCGCTCATACGAATCCAAAATTACCAGCACGCTGCCGCAAAAAACTACAACTCAAATGTTCGCCATCGCAGGTTCAAAGAAGGCGATCTCGTTCTGTGTAGTCTTCCAAAACACTGCCGAACGTAACGCAGGAAAACTGGGAGCAAACTGGGAAGGTCCATACAAGGTCATAAAGAAAGTCCGACCAGGATTGTACCAAATCGCGAACATGCAGGACGTCAAGATCCGAAGAACCTGGAACGCGATGCATCTTAAGAAATACTACCACTAATCGCAACGTGGGCTCAAAGAAGTATGAGATCGCTTGATCCCTGAAAAAAGGGTACGTAGGCAGCTCGCCAAGCGAGTTCAGCTATCCCCTCCATCTTAAAAAGGGGGGGGGGGAGTGGGTACTCTTAAAGAAAGTCCGACCAGGATTGTACCAAATCGCGAACATGCAGGACGTCAAGATCTGAATAACCTGGAACGCGATGCATCTTAAGAAATACTACCACTAATCGCAACGTGGGCTCAAAGAACTAGAGATGGCTTGATCCCTAAAAAAAGGGTACGTAGGCATCGCCAAGCAAGTTCAGCTATCCCCTCCATCTTAAAAAGAGGGGGAGAGTGGATACGTATACTCTTATACTCCCATAATATTTTCAAAAGTAAAATTTGACAATTTCAAAACTTTTTACGGAAAAACACGGTCTTACGAAAATCCCGCCAAAAATGGCAGTCTAGAACTCGCCCAGACAAAGCCCGCAAATGTAACGCGGCACAAAAAAAAAATCAAATCGACTTTCGGCACCGCGAGACATCGCAACACGCTTGAAGTAACGATTTTTCCTATCTACGGAAACGACATTCTCGTTCCAAAAAAAAAAAAAAGCCTAATACCCCTCTAACGGTAAAATGCCTTTAAAATGGCATCATTTCTTTGTTGCTGATCACAACAAACGAACCCAAACGTCCTAAACAGATACTAGCCGCCCTCGAAAGGATAGGCTCTCTTACATCAGACAAGGATACCATAGCGCGCTATACAAGAAAATCCGAAATTTTGGTTAGCACCTCCAAACGGCCTTTGGAAGTAGCTCAATTCGTGCCTAGACAAGTCATATAAGCTGATAACACTTCGCGGACTTTATATCGGTACGAATCAGGTAGAAATCGCAAACAGGCAAAACGAAAGCCGACTTGTCATTGCATAGCCTCAGTCCGAGAGTAAACCTAGGTCTTGCCCTAAACCCAGTCTTACTGAATCTTGACATCTCAAAGGCATAATATCAGAGCCCTGATATGAGATCCCAAAACCTGCCTCTTCGTTTAGGTCTGTACGTTTTCATGAGTCTCCGCATAAAACGAGAAAAACACATGCACTCAACAAACAACGGATACGACGATCATCAGGGGATGAGGAATGAGATGACAACTCGTTTCCTAGCCCTCTAACTTCAAAAATCGAAGTTCACTCAATTTATAATAGCCGAAAAGGTTTTATAGATTGAGCCAAGCATCTTATAAAAAGCCCTAAGAAGGGCAGGGATTCGAAGCCACCAACGGCCAGTCCCGAAACATACAAATCATGGCCTCATAAACAGGCCGTAACAAAACAAAAGAAAAATCCTCGAAAGGATCATAACTCTAGGCTCTCTTCGGAGCACCGCCTTCATCCTCAACCTCATCAGAACCCGGAACCACATCGCCATCACCCGCTCCGACTTCGCTTTTCTCGACCTCATCATCCTTACCCTCTCCGGCCACAGGGTCTCGTCCCTCGGGCTTTCCCAAACACGGCGTAAGGGTGCACTCGGATTGGAGCTGAGAAATGACCGAGTCAAAATCTCCTTCGGAAGTTTTCAGCTCCTCCTTGCGAGAAAGCAGCCGGGCCTCTTCGGAGTCCAAAGTCGGAGCCATTTCGCCTTTGAGCAGTTGGACCTCACTCAAACTTCCCTCGACATTCGCCAGGGCCAGGTCTCTTTCGTGAATCGTCATAAGGGAACCGAACAGAGCATCCATCCTCGTTAGGCGAGCGCAGAATTCGTCCCTTGAGACAACAGCCTCTGACTCTTCTCGTTTCTGAATTTCGCGCTGAGACGATGAACTTTGGAGATTTTCTTCTTTTTCTCCTTCTTCAACTTGAACAAAGCGCTCCCCGACTTCCCGAGGTCCCGCTCGAGATCGCTAACCTGTACTTCCAATCGAGAAAACTTACCGGTATGAGTATCCTCGACGGATTTCAGCACGTCCTCTACCTTCTTCTTCGCTTCTCGTACCTCGGCCAGATCCTTGGTCAAGTGCTCTATCTCCAAGCCGCAGTCGCTGAGTATCCCGTCGATCAGTGATACAAACTGTGCACAAGTTAAAGGTCATAAAAAGCGTGAAACAAAGTATCCTATGCCGAGCGTCCAAAACAAACCTTGATTCGATGGAGCGCAAGAAGTCCTGAGGGCTCCCCTTCCGTACCCTGAGTGCACCTCCTCTTTTTGGCAGCCTCGGCTGCAGTACCCCCCCCCCCTTTTGCGACTTTTGGGCAGAGGAGCGGAACTTGCCACAGGAAGCCCTAGAACGATTTCCTTCCTGTCCAGGGGTGGAGGCATCAACTCTTCAGGGCTGGCGTGGTAGAGGAACCAGAAGGTTGGGCCGAGATCTCTGGCGCTGCCGCGTGAGCCGTGTCCGACCCTAGGAAGGGCGCAGCATCGCTAGGAGATTTCTTTCCTTCAGCCGAGGATGACATCGCGGAGGAGGACAGGACAGCCGATGTTTCAGCATGAGTCCGAGTCACTTCTTTTTCGGCACTGCGTCTGGACAGTCTTTCTTTAAAAGAAAGAAATCCGGCGAGAAAGGTTGGAGTGGCCTCATGCATGGCCGGAGTCGGCAAGATCGAGCTGGCCTCACCCATCTCGATGTCGGAATTCTTCTTTTCGTTGGGGGAAGAAGACATTCTTGCTAGAGAGTTTGAAGAGAGAAAAATTTGGGAGAAAAGAGATGTGTGAAGAATGAGGAATGATGAGTTGCTACTTATAAGGACATGGAGGTGACGTGGATTTCCACAATAAATATTCTTAACCAAAGATTCCGATTACAAAAAAAAAAACACTTACACTCGCCCGCAAAATCGTCTCCGAGTCTTGCAGGTTGGGGGCTAACTGTTGGGGTCGAAAACGGTTATCCCGAAATCAACGGCTAAGATTATTTTTGTTTATGGGTTCTTCACAAAACACTCCTCCAAAGTAAGATCGTAAGAGACCGGGTGTGTGCGTACAAGGGTCCCCGGAAAGATCGGTACGAAAAGGGACAGATCAAGCAGCGGACTATCCCGATCAAGGTTCGCTCGCCCATGGGCGAGCGCGACCAACACAAGGGTCCGCTCGCCCATGGGCGAGCGCAACCAGCACAACGGTCTGCTCGCCCATGGGCGAGCGCGACCAGCACAACGGTCCGCTCGCCCATGGGCGAGCGCGACCAGCACAAGGTCCACTCGCCCATGGGAGAGCATGACCAGCACGACGGTCCGCTTGCCCTTGGGCGAGCGCAACCATCACAAGGTCCGCTCGCCCATGGGCGAGCGTGACCAGCACGACGGTCCACTCGCCCATGGGCGAGCGCGACCAGCACAAGGTCCGCTCGCCCATGGGCAAGCGTGACCAGCACGACTGTCCGCTCGCCCATGGGCGAGCGCGACCGGCACAAGGTCCGCTCGCCCATGGGCGAGCACGAACCAGTCCCGGCCTGTCCTACTTAACTCCCGTATCCTCCGTATAGCCGTGCCATCCTACACCCGGGAGCATATACCTCTCGTTTCGTCTCGATTAAGGTTATTCTCGAATCCTTACGACCAAAAATCGAGAGATCGTATAAACGCCCAAAGACCTAAGAACGGCCCGTAAGGATCCAAACTTGTCTAGGGGCCCACCTACGATCTCAGAAGGGATTCGAGCCCATAGAAGTTATGACGGTTTGTCCTAACTTGCGGAATATGATAAATTCTAAGTTTCCAAAGATAAAAGGGAGGACTCGAGGATAACTACGAAGATCGACGATAAATGGAATTTTCCCAAAAGGGATAAATTTGGGCCCAAAGGCAAAGGATTAAATGGGCCACCGACCTAGAGCAGCTAATAAGGAGAGCTGGAGCAGAAGAAAAAGGGATCCGAGATTTTAGACTTAGAGAACTCCTGCTAGCTTAGAGAACATAGGACTTAGGTGGTTAGACTAGCACGGCAAGGCTTAGGACGTTTTGGCTGCCTCTTGTTCTTTTGTTCCGATAGTTAGTATATCTCTACTCCTCTCGGAGAAATCTTTTTCTCATACTATTCGATCAATAAAACACCTCTGAGCGACCTTTTATTTTCATCTTGTTGTCTATCTTTTTATCGTTCGAAAGTGATTACGCAGAGAATTCGGATCTTCAGGGAAAATCAGGTTTACTTGGTTTTCCTCCGTTTTTATCTAACAAAACTCGACGGTGTGAATTTCGGTTCCCATATCTGTCTGCTCTCTAACTGTTGATTTCTCTCTAATCTCATAGTCTTTTAAACCTTACTGCAAGTACAAATGATGTGTGTTCTATATTTAGTTACATATGATATTCTTTGTTACACAAAATTAATCTTATGCAATTTCAATTTCCAAGTTCCATGGCACTTTGATGGTTTAGTTGGTATACATTTAGGGTTTAGTTTTAAGAGGTCAGTAGTTCATAGATTGTGAATTAAACTTTTTAACTCACTTTTATTCATTTCCTTCTCAGTCGTTTGGTATTGGCAGTGAAGATTCACCTTCATTAGAAATTATTCGTACCCACGTAAAATTTGAAATTATGTTGATATTATTTTCCAAAATATGTGATATATTAAAACGAATAATGGTATATTCATAGTTATAATATTTCGTATAAATCTTGTTGTAAAAACGGTTTAATGAAGGTAACCAAAACGTAAATTAAAAAGGATTAGCGATGGTTTAGCGAAAGAGGGAGCCAATCAAATTATAATGTTTTCATTAACTCTAATGGCCAATAAAAAAACACACATCAGCATTGTAAAATAGTCTAATCAGCATTATGAAATAGTTAGCCAATCAGATTATAATGTTTTCACTTCAGCATGTTCTCAAATAATAGTATGATTCGAAAGGATTTATTCGAAAACAGAATATTACATTTTACTTATTCTCTCGGCTTGCATAATTCCCACATATATGATACGTAGCCTAAAATGTTTTCGGTAAATCATAATCTTCTAACTAAACAAAGTATTCTGTAACTGTTATCCAATCAATTAAAAATCATACCTAAAATAATACCATCCAATTAATATCTTCCAACAAATTATTTCTAAAAGAAAATATTTTAGACCAAGGGAAAAGTAGTTACCATATTAAATAAATAAAATAGCAAGTATATATATGATAATCAATCTTATATTTACCTTCTACTTAATATTTGGAGCAACAATATCTTCTTTTTAAACATACTAGATTCTTTAATCACGCTACGCGTGGTTTATATTTTGTATTGTTTTTTGCTTTTATTTTAAAAATCCGTTAACTTTATGTAATTTTATTTATTGAACTCAATTGTTATGTCCTAAATTTTTTCATTGTGCTAATTGTAATTTTAAAATTTATAACTTTGCATATTTATCTATTCCTCTAAAATAGTGGTCTATTTATTTGGATCATTGTGATCTGACAATTTTTCTATTATTTGAACTTATTATTCCATATACTATGCGGGGATATACACGCGAATGATATGGTATGATTTGGTAAAACTTGTCATTTTTGTATGTATATTTTTGCATTCTTGATTGTATTTAGTGTAAATTTAGAATATGTTCTTGTCTGACACATTTAAACCGAATATTTTTACTATGTTCTGCATACTTTTTGTAGTACAGAGTTTTCTATTTTTATTTTTTATTTTTGAAAAAGGCTTAAGTTTTTATTTTTAGTTTCTCTAATGTATCATGGATTATGTGTTGTAAAATAGGTTTCCATCGTACGAAACCAAAAAAGAATAACATGATTAACACAATAAAGATGAGAATGTAGTGTATGGTTATTTTATTTCTTTTTGTAAACTAAATATTACATCTAAAATTTAACTATTTTAGTTGTGAATGATCAAAATTTTATCACAAAAACGTATCAGAATTTTTTTTATCTAATAACGCAATTAGAATATTATTATAAGTTCACATCATCATTTTGAAATCTGTTGTTGAAGACCAATTGGACTGAAACCATTTTTTCCAATATGGCTAATGTAATTAGATTTAGTAACTTATAACATTACGTGAATTAGAAATGTGTAAAATATAATATTATATAGTTGTCTAGTATTTTTAACTCTAGGGTAATTGTTTTTTTGATTTTTTTTATATTGCATGGACGTTGTTTCCATATTTTTGTGCTATCATAAAATTTTGATAAAAGTAGAATAAATAAGTTTAAATTTTGTTTTTTGACCTCCATAAACTGAGATATGACTGCAAATCAAACGTTTGTTAATTAAATACATGAAAGCGTAGTATATAAACCAATATGTATGAAGAATTATTTTTAAATTGTTAAAATGTGTAAATGTGTATACAGCAATATAATATTAAAATTTTAAATATAACAGTAAATACGTAATTAATTTAAACTAATAATAATTTTTTGTTTGCAAAGACCAAAAGACCAAAGACCTTCATATTCGTTGAGCTAGGCCTATATAGAGATTTTGTCTGGTTTGGGGACATCACTGTGCAACTGTCAAGTCTCAAGTGTGTTGCCTCTATCGTGAAGGAAAGTTTTGACCTAAGCCACACCAATTTAGTCTCGACCTCCCTCGACTGACTCGTTTTTTCTACACTGAACACATTAACACACCATTTGTATTTGTTTATATGTATCTCCATTTATACTTTACACATAGTATATATGCATCAACTGTTTTATTAAATGTACCTACATTTATCCTTACACATGGAGTAGTATACATGCATTAACTGTTTTATTAATTTTCTTCACATATACTGATATACGTATTTTTCTTTATGTTTTTAAATGATAATTTGATAACTCAAATTTAAAAGTAGACATGAGAAGAAAATTCAATTATAACTTACAAAAATAGTAATGATGTCTGATACTTTGTTTATTTTCTTGTTTCCTTGTCTTTCTTTACAACCAATTTTTACACAATGTAGTAAGAAATTTTCCTAATAACTTCGAAATGTATATGATCGCTTTTATCTTCAGGTCGATTTATGTCGACTGAGTTCGCAATGACGTGCCATGTTGCTGAAAAGGAAATTTGTATTAATTCAATCAGCATGTCACTTCTGTGATGTAATAATTTTAAACTCAAAAACATGAGTGACGAACGGGGATACGATTTCGAGAGCTCTCCGCAGTTCTTTCTATCTACATCCTGGTTGAAGAATCTCAGCTGAACCATCAGCAGAAACAAATATGTCAGACACACACACACACATCTCCAAGAGTAGCAGTCTTTTCAGCTGAGGAGTGTGCTTTCTTTGTGACAGAATTCTGTTCGTCCTCATCATGTTGGTTTTCCTTAAGATGCTTTTCATGTGTTGCAAATGTCCCTTTTTCTTCGTTTCTTTTTACATTCCCTTTCTGTTTTGCCTATGGATATCCAACAACCATAGAAAACTTTAATCAACTTCCACCAAGATGTATAGGATATGCAGCAGAAAAAAGATAAGTTTTCAGAGCAGCAGAAAGTGTCACATGTTTTTCTTTATATTTCTTCTCTCTCTCTGTCTCTCTCTGTTGCTCCCCTTTTGGCCCTCTGTTCAGTTTCTGCGAAATACTAAACGGCTTCGTCAATGTTGCTGCTGCACTTGGATCTACAAAGACATAACATGATTTTATTTTGATGAAGAACTGTTTCACGGTAGATGAATCTTTGAAACCCGATAAATTAAAAAATAGCAATTCAGATAGACACACCCTTAAGAACATACCGATCGGATCTGAGGCCTTTCAGTGGAACCCGAAATCTCAGCATAGACAGACTCAGAAACTTAAAAACTCTTCGGCTCTTTCGCAGAAAAGATATGGCACTTAACGCCGAGAAACCTGACCTCAGCAACCACTCGTTGTACTCTTCTTCTGTCACAGTTTCATCCATGTTTGCATTGAGCATCCTGTGTGTCTTCTTTGCCCTGATCCACCACTTGTTCCTCATTTTGCACTTGTCATGTTGGTGTTCGCAGGACATTTCATTCCCTTCCAACAATTCTAGCGGAAAAAGTGTTTAATCTTTTAGAGAGAAACCAAGCGAATCTATTACGAAAGATATAAGCAAAAGTAACTGATTTTTGGGTACTGACCAATATAACACTGTGAAGCAACTGGGAAAGAAATACGAAATGTAATGAAAGGTTAGATGATACGGGTTTCAAACATCTAAATTGGTGGAGTAAAAGATACGGGGCTACCTTCGTAGATGAGAAAGAGGTTGAGGCCGATGAGCATGCCACTTTTAGCAGGATTCAAAGCCTCCTGGTAAGGATTCATTCTGATGGAAGCAAATTATAAGAAGTGATACCTTTGGCTAAGATTCAGCGAAAGAGTTATAAAGAGAGAAACAACGGAAGTTGAAACGTCATCGTCTCTCATCTTGCAAGTATCAACGAAGGGAATAAAGTTTTAAAATATGGAGGTTCTTAAATGCAGGATAACGGAAATTTCAGAGACAATAAGAACGATGAAGGTGAAGTGTTTAATCGGACTCAATAAATAGTAACGTGGCAAGAAAATCATATTTCATTGGCTGATTTAATTTGCTGAGATGGATAGGCTCAATGGAGCTTATATCTCCCTTTTAATATAGTAAGATATTCTAGTTTCATCTATATATACTTCTCATCCGTTTCTTTTCTACCCATCCGCAAATCATAGGAATGATGAGTTTCTTCTTAAAGATGTCACTGATTTAAAGAACATATATATAAAGTTAAATATATAATCATTTTTAACATTTAAAAATATTAAAATGTATATCATTCTTATCAAAGTAGTAATCCATTTATACTATATACTGAATCGTTATATTAAAATTGATGTTTTAACATCTTCACACATATTAAAAATAATAATAATTTATTTTATTTATCATTTTTGGTTTTACACTTTTACCAATAAATTTCACCATTCATTATTTTACATTTTATTTTATGTTTTAATTTTAAAACAAGTTTATTAATTAAAACATTAATAATATGTATACAGAAGGAGTATATAATAACTAATTTCAAAATTTAATATTTACTATATGAATAACATATGTCAATTTTTCTATACAAAAATACAAAGTCCATTTATATTATATATAACTTATTTCAAAACTCAAAATACTAGGGTATAAGTATAATATAGAATTAACATTAAAAACAAGATTAAATACTTATTTTATTACTATCATTTCTCTTTCCAAAAAGTACATTCAATACAAAAATTTAATAATGTCTTAAAATAGTATATAATACAAAACAAAACAACATTCAAGACAATATGAGACAATATTTATTTTTTAAGACGATAATAAAATTAGTTCAAATCAAATCCGCTATAAAATTATTGTGTTCAAAATACATATTAAAAAATTTAATATTAGTAATTTTTTAAAAATATATATATATTAAATCATATTAAAAAGAATTAAACAATATAAAACTAAATAGAACATCCGTGTGGATGCATAGATCAAAATTTAATTATTTTCTTAATAATTAACCATTCACCGATGATTTGAGAGTTGTGTATGAAAGTTTTACATCTTTTTTAGTGATTCGAGTCTAATTTGAATCAAGTGTTCTCGAAGAATCTAACGATCAAGGGAGAGAGAGAGAGAAAAAAAGAGATTTTTGTAGCTTCAAGCTGATGGTCAGAAGCTACTTTAACCTGTACATTGGCTTGGTTGATTTCTTTTGTTTTTATTTCTTTGATTTATGTTGCTTTTATTTCTTTGATTTGTTTGATTGTATGTTTATTTTAATTCTTACAAAAGCGTATTGTTTTTTTGATTTTTTCAGTGGATTTGAGAAGACAAAAGTTTTGGTTCAATTGAACAATTTAGAAAAAAAATAACTAACATATATAGAGTTGGATGGTGGCGACATTTCTTACGGGTTATTCATTTGATGGTGATGAGGTTTTTACTGCAAACTATGGTTATTTCAAAAGGCAACATATAATTCTAATTAACTGACAGTTTGGAAAGGTGGTCTCTTTGACTATGTTATTATCAATGGAACAATATAAAGAGTTGTCTAGTCTCAGTGACTCCTACTAGAGAAATAAAAAGAGAGTGGCAACCGTTATCAATTCAGTCTAAATATCAAGATTATCTTCCTTTAGATTTAACTATTTCAAAAACAAATATAAAAAAATTTGTAGGAAAAAATTTTAGTCGTCAATATGTAAAATAGATATGTTGTTTACTTTGTATCTCTACTGTATATTCCCTTTCTAGTTGAAGGAACGGATTTATTCCACCAAAACAGAGAACTAACGGAACAAGAGCAATGAATGGCTCAAAGACGGAGCGCCATTATGAAAGGGGAGATCAAAAAATAGGATGTTGTTATGAACCATTAGATTAGTGGATGTAATAACCGACTGGTTTATGATTTGGTTCTAGCCGGCTGGTTATGTATGTTTTCCTTTTTCCTTTCTTACTTAGGATTTGTACTATTTCCATATTACTATGACGGTGTAATTCCCTATATAAAGGGATCATATGTTTATGAATAAGATATCCTTTTCTCCTTTATTTTATAACACATTATCAGCACGATAGCCTGTAGCCCTAAGCCCCACAAAATATTCTTCAACTCACCCAAAAATCATCAAATCCAAAATGCAAAGGAATCTGCCTCCGAACTTCAAAGAGGCCGTTCTCTCAAACCGTAAAAACTCAGAAAACGATCAGGATATCAAATCGAAGCCCTCGCCGAGACAAATCCGTTAGTGCAAACCGCTTGTCAATCTAACCACTGACGCGCCCTCACGCACAGATACAGTGCGCGCGATTTGCTTTGGAAACCAAATCCGATTCCGTTCACGACTGACGATCTCAAGCTCGTTCCAGCTCGCGACTTCAGAAACAATCAACTCGCGGTTCTTCTCTCTCGGTGTTCCATTCAACCCTACTTGAGGTTAAGGTATTTCGAAATCCTAAAAGAGAACCCATATCGAATATGGTTGTTTGATAAGGATTTGAACCATAAAAATCATGAATTGATAAACCCTAATCTAGGATAATAGATCAAATCCCCATTGAGTAAATCGAAGCTCATATAAATTCGATCAAACTCTAATTAATAAGGAACTAGGTTTTGGATTAGATCGATTGCTTATTGAGGTTGATAGATCAATGGTTGTTAAGTTGCTAGAAGCATGAATTCTTCTTTCCTAAATCGAAACTGATTTGATCAATTAAAATCAAAACCCTAATCGGTTTTTGAATCTCAAAACCTATGATCCAATGATCATATCGTGTGCTTAAAACTCCCTTGATCTATAATCAAATCAAAATCCCTAAAACATCAAACCCTAAAACCACATATATGCAATCCACATATCACGTAAAACCGATTCTAAAACCCTAAAATAAAAAATAAAAATTAAAAAAAAATTGAATCTGTTTGAAATTGTTTGATTGTTTGATTCGGTCATATTGAAAAGATTAAGTTGATAGATTGATTGATTATCAATTGTTTAGAAACCGATTTGAATTTGAATTGATGAAATCGCTTACTTGAAAATTGAAACCGATTAAATCCGATTGCTAAGATTGATATTTCGAGTTCATATTGTTTTTATAAATTCAATCAACTTGTTAAAATCTTTGAAAAGAAATCTTGATAAATCGCATTATTAGGTTGATTAGAATTGATTGAGTATCTAAGATTATTAGCATTGCTTTATACATGGTCGATAGGTTATAAGGGTATGGGTCGATTGAGTTTTATGATCATTGTCTAAACTTACTTGAAAACATAAACATTTGATCACCCATTCGGACATATGGTCCGGATGCAAAATTCAACTAAGCCAAAATGGCTCGACCGGTCTTGTTTCTAACAACCGGACACACTCCTAAATTACTCAATCCATCATCCGGTTCTAACCCTATCTCTTATACCCTAAGAGCCGGATGTATACCCTTATACACGTCCGGTTCCATGTTCTAAGAACCAGACACAATGCTAACCATCCGGACAAGATGTCTGGATGCACCACTCAACCATTAACAGACCATATGAATTTCTGGACAATCTAAAACTTGTTCCTCAGAACATGTTCCAAGGATCTAACTTGTAAAACACATGTTTTCAGATGTCGAATATAAATAATCAATATCTAAGCATTGATCCCTTAGAGCTTTGGAAAGATCTAAAGATTAGATCTTATCACCAAAGAATGGTGATACTTCCAAAGGCTCTATATGATTGGAGGAATCTCAGAATCCAGGACTATAAATCCGTGGACGAGTATAACTCGGCCCTACTTAAAATAGTTTTTCGAAATGAAACTATGTGGTGAGGAAGTGAATGATAAAGATATGTTGGAGAAGACATTCTCCACCTTTCACTCCACCAATATGTTGTTACAACAACGATACCGTAAAAAAGGCTTCACTACTTATGCATCTCTCATATCATGTTTATTGCAAGCTGAGCAAAACGATGAGTTGCTATAAAAGATAGTGAAATGAGATCTCCGGGATCAACTCCATTACCTAATACACACCTAGGCAAAAGAGCAAATAAAGAAACCAACCATGTCCATGATAGCCAAATAAGTTATGAACGTGGCAGATGGCATGGACAAGGCCGTGGTAGAAGAAACTATGGCCGGGGTTCAAGATGGAACCCTTATGGACGTGACCATCAGTCCAATTCTGGACTTAGAAGAGGCACGTCCAAGTTAGTGTGCTATAGGTGTGGAACGAGTAACCATTGGGCCAAGACATGTAAAACTTCCAATCATCTAATTGAGCTCTATCAAGAAAGTCTAAAAGAAAAAAAAGGCTCATATGGTTTATAAAAATGATCTTATGGATCAAGACAAAGATGATTGGATGGATCATAAGAAAAAAATGATCCAATGAAGTATGAAAAGAAGAACGATCTTATCGAGTTTGAAACTTCAGACTGCCTAATGAGTCCAGTTGATTCGACATCAAAACACTTAGTGTCTTTACTTAGTTTTCATTATCTCTCGTTTTCCTTTTGAACTTGTTTCATTTCCTTGTTTGCTATCTTTGAATGAATAAAAGCTTTTATCTCTAAAATAAAACGTCCATTCTTGTAAATATCATTATAGTGTATAGTGGATCAAGCCACAACATCTTAAGAAACAAATTCCATGGCCAAACTTATATCCTATGGCCTCAGAGATACACATCTAGAAATAGATGGTGCATTGTATCATTAATAGAAGTTGTGTGCATTGTATTCACATAGAGGCCGTGTACCATCAGAGACTGTGGTACAATACTCATATGTCTAAATGAAACAATGGATGATTTCATATAGAAACCGTGGGCAAGAGAGAAAAAAAAGAATTTCTTTAAGAGAAATCCCCCAAAGAAATAAGAAAGTGGCAAAGGCTACATGTCTTGATAAAAGCTAATGAGTTCACGTCCAAGTGTTCGATAAATATGATATGTTCGTGGGGGTAAGTGTTTAGCACTCTGATATCACTCAAATTACCCTAAGGAGTGACTTTACTCTCTCAAATAAGAGGTTCAGTTGTAGTACTTAGGGATCTAATCCACAGAGACTCTAGGATTACACAATAGATTGTTTAGTCTTTGAAATAAAGCTAGACAAACAAGTTTAAAGCAGTAAATAAAAGGGTAAGCAAGTAATTGCTTGATTGAATGGATTAGGTTTTAAGCAAGAGGAAATAAAGTTAGATTTAGGCTATTTCTCAGGTGTAACTAGCATGCAGGGTATCTAGGGTTTTTAGTATTCATAGTTCTGAACTCAAACCTTAAGGTTAAATCAATGATTGAATATCTTCAACTAGATCTTAAGTCACCAACTATCGTTCGATGAGTATAAGAAAGTGTCGATCGATTATTCTATTTGAATATCGATCGATACACCTTTCGCGGTATCGCTCGACAGGCGGATTGCTCTATCGATTGATATCGTTTCTAGTGAGCTTTAAGATCGGATTTGAATTGGTTCTCCAATCTTACAAAGAGACTACTCTCGTATACTCAAAGTAAGTTGGAACATACCAGCTTTAGGTTTCAGGGACTTGCTAAGTTTTCACTTATCCAAATTAATCCTAAGATCTAAGATAAGGGTGATCAATCCTATACGTAGCATTAAGAACAACTAGAATGAAGAACTATATTTTAAACACCCTAGCATTAAATCAATTGCAATGCATGTTTAGCCTTAATGAGAAGCCTAAATCTAACAAGAGAAACTACTCAAACATATTCATGGAAGACAAAATCATGATGGTTTGACTAATACTTTTAAATAGAATAATAAGAGAAATAGTAAAAGAGTAGAGAAAAATAAGGGAGTTCAAGATCTTCTCTGAATGCAGTTTGGATCTACCTCTCCACTCCTAAGCTCTCTCTCCAAGGTAGCAAGAAGCTTCTCTCAAAATTAGGTCTAAATGTTCTCTAGGCAAGTCTTTCCTCTAAAATAATACAAAACCCTATTAATATAGCCTAAAAGGCGGCCAGAGACTCATTTGGTAGAAGTGAAACCCTAATGAGATGTCTAACTCATTAAACTCGTCATTAATTCTTGGAGGCCTTTCATGTCGATCGATTTCACAATCTTCTGTCGATCGATTAGTATAGTGTCTCGTCGGTCGATGTGTCATGGTGAGCATCAGTCGATTTAGCTCCAATACAACCCTCCTCAAAGTATCCATTTTTGCTCCAAAATGGTCATATTTCACCAAAGCGTACCTGAACCTGTAAAAGCTCATAAAAGACACCAAAAGTGTCCTTTTGTTTCCAAAAACATATAAAAATCATGGTTGAAAGTGGGTAAAATCCATGACTTATCAACTCCCCCAGACTTATCCTTTTGCTTGTCCTCAAGAAAATTTAAGGACATAGGTCTAGAAGAGGATTCCAAATAGGGAGACTTAAACAACCTCTAACTCAAAATTATCACCTCAACTTTGTTGCAAGCCACATCAAAATCTATTAACTTCAGAAGCACATTATGCCATATCCTAGCTTAGCAACCAAGTTCATCTAGCCAACAACTTAGCAATCCTGCCTAACTAACCCCTCTACTGATTTCATTTATGTGCATAAAGATAAAAGTGCGGGCTTTACCTTGGGAGTATCGATCACAGGATTCAAGGTTGCTTAGTCAAGTATCCGGATCTGCAGGTAAAAGTTAGTTCCTATCCTCTCTCTCTACTATTTCTCTCCTAGTCAGGTCTGCTTCATTTGCAAGACATTGACCAAGATTGGACAGGTTTCCATGAATCAAGCCTTAATGGTTGCAGCCACCAAGTCATGTTCACTTCTTTTTGACCTATATCCTAGGATTCATTGCGAAGCAAGTCTTGAAGGGGGTAACCACCAAGCCCTGTTTGAATCCTTTACCTATAGAATTCTTATGAATCAAGTCTTGAGGGGGGTAACCGCCAAGCCCTGTTCGAATTCCTTCCTAGTTAATAACTAATTAATCCTAGAACATAAATTTGAGATAATTTTTTTTTTAATTAAATCTAATTTCGAAAATGAGAGAGAGAGGGTGATAAAACTATTTACACAAGGTTTTACCATCCGGACTTGTTCGAAGCATCTGATCCCATGTATACCAAGCCCAAAGACAAGCAGAGAATGTCAGGTTAGGTTGGAAATCAGCTTTGGTTCTTTCAGACAATCATGAAAAGTATTGTCATAGTGACCGGTGATCCACTTTAGCATCTATAGTACATTCTGCAGTTAACAAATCTAAGAATGGTGCTAAAGAGTGGTTAGAAAATAAGTAGAAATCATTGTCTCCATTTGGTACATGATAGATTCTCTTTTTTTTTTTTGAAAAATAAAGAAAACTTTAAAAGAGATTTGAAAGGAAAATGAAAAATGCTTTTAAGAAATAGAGACTTAAAAAATGTTAGTAACAACCCCCCCCCCCCCCTCAGACTTAAACAACACTGTCCCAGTGTTATTTAGTCTAAGTGTGGTGAGAAAGAAAAAGAAAAAGAAAATTAGATAGTTAATGACAAGTAAATGTACCTATTATTACTTGTATCGATCGATACCATGTCTAGCCTATCGATCGATAGCTGTTAGACAAAAGGTCATCAATTCGTCTGTTGGTATCTAACCCGTCTGATCTGTCATTTGTTAGTTCTGTTAGACAATCCAAACACAAGCAAATAGATAATAAGTCATAAAGATAGATAGTCTAGAGTAATAAATCCTAAAAATCCGAAATAAAAATAGAAATAAAAATAAAAGTGTCTGAGAATAAGGGATAGAAATATGAGGACTAGTCGGAGTCCTCTGCTGCATCCTCGTCGTCTGATGACGAGTCACGAGGGTACTGGTGTGATGGACCTGGGGCTGCTGGATCATGGGCTCTCACGCTCCTCCTGCTCATGCACCTACAGCGAGACACTCTGGACCAGATGGCCTGGAGAGCGTCTGCGACGAACCTCTGTAAGTCCCCGTGGTCGCGCATCGGAATGTCTGGCATGATGGGGAAGTCGTGCACTGGTGCCTCTGGCGGGCCCTGCGTAGCTGGTGCTCTGCGCTCTCCTGGAACTCTCTGTGGCACGTCCTGGAGGTTGCGAAGGAATGCCTCATCTGGCTGGAACCGGAGCCTGTCAATGTTCCCGTCGAAGTCTGTGATGTGGCGGGAGGGCAGCTGCAGAAGACGGAGGCGGTCTCCTCTCCTGAAACTCCAGAGCAGGCCGTCCTTCAGCCACTGGGCTGATGACAGATGCGCCAAGTCCAGGTAGGCGCGGGAGGTGCGGGATTGCTCTCCAGTTAAGCGGATGCCGAGGTGCTGGAAGATCGGTGTAAGCAGGCTCCCAATCGTCTCCTTCTTCCTGCCAGTGCCCTTGAAGGGCTTCATCTTCAGCGACACCAGGTGCTGAGCGAAGAGGGATCCCAGGTTGGGCATGGGCATGTCGCGGTCCGGGTCCAGGTCCTGCAGGTCGACAACTCCGTCAATCGCAGTGAACAGCAGTGTGAGCTCGTCAATCCTCACCTTGTTGGGCACCATCTTGCACAGCAGAGTGCTGGAAAGGGCTCTGATGAATTAACGCAAGGTGGGATGATGGATGTCGGTCTGAGTGACAGCCGTGCTCCAGTGACCTGTGCCAATGATCCTCCAGAAGTCACCGATCATCGGGAACTCAGGGACACTCATAGCGGCGTTCGAAGGATCGAACCCGTAGATCTCACAGATCTCAGCAACTGTGATCCGGTATCTGACACCTCTGGCGAAGAACGAGAGAACTCCGTCACTCGCGACACGGCAAGTGGTGGTGGTGTAGGTGAGGTCGGCTGTGGCGAGGAACTGTCGGACCAGAGACGGGTAGAGGTCGTAGGGGCGTGTAGCCATGGTGCCCAACCCAAGCTGACTGATCATGCCTCTCAAGTCATGCCAGAGACCAAGCTGCAGGACGGTAGCCTCGTCGATGAAACGGGTGGGAGCAATGTCAACGCGCAGCAATGCGTTGTAGAACAGGCTGTCGTAGTCGTCCCAGGTCTCCGTGCGCCGACGGTGGGTGCAAGCGGTGGAACGGACCACTGTCCTCGGGTCGGGGTAAGACTCCACCGTCTGTATGGCCTTGGAAGGGTTCCTAGGCCATGGAGAGCGCTCGTCGGGCTGTCGGGGTGGTGAGTGTGATAATGATGATGGCGTCGAGGAAGATGGTGGTGTGGGTGGTGCCCTGGAGGTGCTCGGGATATTGAGCCTCCTCTTAGTCCTCCTCTCGCGTCGGCTATCCCTCCATGAACTCATCTGCAAACAAACAAATAATCATCCATTAGCACATGCAATCGATGGTTCGGATATCGATCAATTCTCTAGAAGAGAAATCGATCGATTTAGGTGTCCCTGTATCGATCGATTGTCGTATCTGACATCGATTCCTTAGCGTCGACATCGATCGATTCGACAACAACAGTGTCAATCGACACGACATCGCGGACCTTCAAAACAAAATTCATCCATTATCGCAATTCCACGAACAACAAATGCAAAACGAACAGTGGAGGGACCTATTTCATCATACTAGCAACCTAAATCGACCAAATCCAAGCCCAATCGAACGATTTTTGTTCATGTCAAAACCTAGTCAAACAAAATCCAAAAAATAGAAGATTTCGGGTTCATACCTTGAAGAATCGGTGAGAAGATGAACAAATGAGTTAGAGAAGTGAAAAACGAAGAGATTGAGGCGAGAAACGGCGAAAATCGGTTCGGTTTCTAGAGAGGAAAATCGGATTTTTGTTTTCGGGGGAAAAATGCGAAATGAGGGGGAGAAGAAGCGGATATCGGGGTTAATGACCCGCGGCCTCGATAGACCCTAATCGATCGATATGCCTAAGTGCGTGTCGATCGATTTTAAGGCAGTTCCTTATCTAAAATTTTTTTTTTTTTGAAAATGAAAATAAAATAAAATCAAAATTTGAAAAAGAAAAATAAATAATAAAAATGGAGACTTGAATGCAAAAGTGGGTTGCCTCCCACTGAGCGCTTTATTTTTAGTCATTAGCTTGACTGAAAAATCTCTTTAATCAGATTCGGGGATGCCCAACCGTAAAGGTTTGACATTCGGCGGTTTAGCCCAGTAATGCTTCACTCATTGCCCGTTCACCGTAAATTCTTCTCCTTTATCGTTCATAAGAGTGACGGCTCCGTTTGGTCTAGCCACCGTAACTGTGAAAGGTCCTGACCAGCGAGAACGGAGTTTTCCGGGAAACAAGGTTAGCCGAGAGTTATATAATAGAACTTGATCGTTGGTGGCAAAGTGCCGGTAGACGATCTTCTTGTCATGATAAGCTTTTGTGCGCTCTTTATACAACTTCGAACTCTCATAAGCTAGATGTCTGATTTCATCTAGTTCGTTTAGTTGTATGAGTCTCCTTTCGGCAGCAGTCTTAATGTCGAAATTTAGCAATTTTGTTGCCCATGCTGCTTTATGCTCTAATTCAACGGGTAAGTGACAAGCTTTTCCGTAAAGAAGATGGAAAGGAGTTGTTCCTAGTGGAGTTTTAAATGAAGTTCTGTATGCCCAAAGTGCGTTGTCCAGCTTCCGTGACCAATCTCTTCTGGTGATCCCAACGGTTTTCTCCACAATTACTTTGATTTGTCTGTTAGAAACTTCTACCTACCCACTCGTTTTTGGATGGTAGGGTGTGGCAACTCTGTGGTGAAGTCCATTTTTACTGAGTAGATTTTCGAAAACCTTGTTGATAAAATGGGTACCCCCATCGCTTATTACTACTCGAGGAACTCCAAATCTAGGAAAGATAATGCTTTTGAAGAGTTTGACAACAACAGAAGCATCATTTGTAGGAGTGGCTATAGCTTCAACCCATTTTGAAACATAGTCAAGAGCAACTAAAATGTATCTGTTCCCATACGAGGAAGGGAAAGGACCCATAAAATCTATCCCCCAACAGTCAAAGACTTCGAGTTCGAGAATGAACTTCTGTTCCATTTCATGTCTTTTGCTGATTTTTCCTCTTCGTTGACACCTATCACATTTTATGATATAGGCGTGAACATCGCGGAACATAGTAGGCCACCAAAATCCGGCCTAAAGGATTTTAGATACTGTTGTGAAAGTTGCGAAATGTCCGGCGTAAGATGATCCATGGCAGTGGAATATGATGTCCGGCACTTCAGCAGCTGCAACACAGCGTCTGTAAATTCCGTCAGCACATTGCTTGTAGAGATACGGTTCATCCCAGTGGTATCGCCTGACTTCTCTGAAGAACTTCTTTTTGTCATAATTTTTGAGTCTTTCCGGTTCGACGTCAGCAGCTAAATAGTTCACTATGTCGGCATACCAGGGTCTGTCTCTGAACTTCTTTTCAACAGCGTGCACTTCCTGATCGGAGTTTTGGCATCTATCAGGAGTGTGCGGATCAGTGTTGATACTGTCGGCTACAGTGACAGTCACATTAAAGGGTATCTTGAATGAGACTTTATCTAGGTCAAGGCCGTTTTCACAATTGGTCAGTGCGTCTGTCTTGTTGTCGATCGATTGAGCGGTTGATTTATCGATCGACATGCCATCTGTGGCATCGACCGATTTGTCGTTCGTGTCATCGATCAACATTGACTCGGTTATATCAATCACCGCATTACTTTGTTCATAAACCGATATGGATTCAGATGCAAGATTTATCTGACCAACGAATGTAGATTCTGCCAGGTATACACCTTCGGCTGGCAAGAAATCATCAATAGAAATATTGTCATTGACTTTTATCCGGGAAAGGTGATCAGCTACGCTGTTATCTACCCCTCTTTTGTCCTTGATTTCCATATCAAATTCTTGGAGTAGAAGTATCCATCGGATAACTCGTGGTTTGGCATCTTTCTTTTGCATAAGGTATTTTATTGCTGCGTGATCGGTGTGCACAATGAATTTTTGAGCCAACAAGGTAGTTTCGGAATTTCTCGAAAGCGTACACGACAGCAAGTAATTCCTTTTCCATTGTGCCATAATTTCTCTGAGCATCGTCCAGAGTTCGGCTCGCGTAGTAAATAACATGAAGTTTTTTATATTTACGCTGCCCTACCACTGCTCCTACTGCGAAATCACTTGCATCGCACATAATTTCGAAAGGAAGACTCCAATCGGGTGCTTGCACGACAGGGGCAGTTATCAAAGACTTTTTGATTTTATCAAAGGCCTGCTGACATTCTGAAGTAAATTCGAATTTAACATCCTTGCAGAGGAGTGTTGTCAGAGGTCTGGCAATTTTGCTGAAATCTTCTATAAACCTTCGGTAAAATCCAGCATGCCCAAGGAAACTCCTTATGTCCTTTACGTTAGTTGGTGGAGGTAAACCAGTCATTACTTCTATCTTTGCTCGATCTACTTCAATTCCAGCAGCAGATACTTTGTGTCCAAGAACAATTCCATCATTAACCATAAAATGGCATTTTTCCCAATTGAGAACAAGGTTCTTTTCCTCGCATCTGGCTAGAACTTTACAGAGGTTGTCGAGACAACTTTTGAAATCAGATCCATAGACTGAAAAATCATCCATAAAAACCTCCATAAAATCTTCTATCATATCAGTGAAGATAGACATCATGCAGCACTGGAAAGTAGCAGGGGCATTACACAGGCCAAATGGCATCCGACGGTAAGCGAATGTTCCGTAAGGGCATGTGAAGGTTGTCTTTTCTTGGTCATCCGGATGAATTGGAATTTGGAAAAATCCGGAATATCCGTCGAGAAAACAATAGTACTGATGATTAGCTAGTCTTTCCAACATTTGATCGATGAAAGGTAAAGGAAAATGGTCTTTCCGCGTTGCGGAGTTTAGTTTCCTGTAGTCGATGCACATACGGTTTCCAGTTACAGTTCTTTTTGGAATAAGTTCGTCTTTGTCGTTCTTGACCACAGTGATGCCTCCTTTCTTAGGCACCACGTGAACTGGGCTCACCCAATTACTATCTGAGATTGGATAGATTACACCGGCATCGAGAAGTTTGATGATCTCCTTTTTAACAACTTCTTTCAGGTTGGGGTTGAGTCGCCTCTGATGTTCTATTGATGATTTTGATTCATCTTCAAGATGAATCCGATGCATACACAGGTCGGGTGAAATTCCTGGGATATCTTCAAGAGAGTATCCAATTGCTTTCCTGTGTTTTCGCAGTTTATTCAGCAATAAAGCGAGCTCACTGTTCGTAAGATTTGCATTTACGATAACTGGATAAGTGTTGTCAAAAAGGCAGCCATATTCGAGTCCAGAAGGAAGTGGTTTCAATTCCACCTTTGGTGCATTTTCCTTGCTTAGATCGTCTCTCGAGAATGGTTGTCGATCGACAGCGTTTTGCAAATATCGATCGATATTTATCTCGAAATCATCTTCACCATTGCTGGCATCGTCATTTCTTGCGTCCATTAAATGTGCATAATCCTCCGTATGGTTATCTATGCTGAAAACTTCTCCCTGAGCAACCATGAGCACGTCCTCGATCTGGTTTTCAAGGAATGAATCTTCAAAAGATTTTTGTGTAAGCTCGTCGATATCATCGACATAGGAGGATGATCTATCTATCAAGGGGTGCGTCATTAATTTTTTCATGTCGAATATCATTGGAATGTTTCCAATGTTCAGGCAGATGCGTCCTTCTTTGACGTCAATTATCGCATTTGCGGTTGCAAGAAATGGTCTTCCCAAGATAATGGGGTCTATGGGTTCGTTCTTGTAGTGAAGTACAACGAAGTCCGTTGGTACTGTGCAGCCATTGATGATTACGGACACATCCTCAACTGCTCCTTCCGGTACTCGGACAGATCGATCAGCGAGAACTAGTTGGATATTTGCTGGGGTAAACTCCGCATATCCAAGGGATGTTGCAACAGAGTGCGGCATCAAATTCACTCTATACCCGAGATCACAGAGGGCTCTTGGAAATTGTTTATCTTGGATGGTACAACTAAGAACGAAACTACCAGGGTCTGGTTGCTTGATCGAGATTTCGCCTTGAATTATAGCACTGACTTCCTCGGAAATCATCATGATACTACGTTCTCCGACGTGGAAACCTTTAGTTACCATGTCTTTAACGTACTTTTTTAGCGTCGGTGAAATTTTGACAGCATCACTTAGTGGCATCTCAATCTGATCCTCTCGATTGCTTTCTTACAGACTTCTCTGTCCAATTCACGCTTAGGGTCGGACTTTCGTGGAGAAAAAGGGGGAATCGGGTTATAAACCCTTTCGATAGTAGGTCCAGCTGGTGCTGAATCACTTTTCGGCTTAGGGGATTGGTGTCGATCGATATTGTTTTCATCATATCGGTCGATATTAACCTCATCCGCCGAATCTTCTTCATCGTCCGGAATGTCAATCACAACCTCTTCGGTGCCTTCACTATTTTTTTCTCTGCTTTTTCTTGGTGAAGGTTCCGCTCTACAGGCATGGAATAGCACAGGGTTAGGGGTGGGTTTGATCTCTTCTCCAGAAAAATTTTCTGAAGAAGATTTTTCCTTAACTTTCGGAACAAGTTGCTTTCCACTTCTCAAGAGTACAGCACTAACTTGACGTCTTGGGTTCATATCAGTTTGCCCAGGAAGACGTCCTGCCTCCCTCTTGATAGCGATTGCGTTTTCGGCGACATTACCTTCTAATCGTTTGACTTGTTCACTTAGAGCATCTAATTTCTTAAATAGCTCACGATGAACAACGTTTAGTTTGGTGTCCATGTCGCTTTCTATTTTCTGATTTCCCGTGAAAGCTTGATTTATCCTGGAGTCAGTTTTTCTTTGACGGGATCTGGTTAGGGCATCATAGTTTTGGGTGAAACTATCCTCGTCCGGGTTGTAAACTTGAGAGGTATTCTCTTTCACAGAAAATAGTTGTCTTTCAGAACAACTACTCTCACTTGGAAGAGGTTGTCTAAGTTTCTTTTCCTTCATGATTGAGTGCAGAGAGTCTAATGACTGCTTGATTTCAGCTAATTGGAGCGTGTCCCTGGACGGGGCTCTATTCTCTCTATCACTGATCTCATAGAATTTTCCCAAAGCTATATTTCTGATCAAACGCTTTGCTTTACTAGGATTCCTAGTGCTAAAGTTTCCTTCACTTGTGGTATCCAGCGTGATTTGGTAATGAAGGTTGACGCCTCCGTAAAAGAAGTTTAGGAGCTGTGGTTCTGAGTAACCATGGTGAATGCAATCACGTTCATAGCCTTCAAATCTGATCCAAGCGTTTTTAAACGATTCATGTGGACCTTGAGCAAAGTAAGATAACTTTTCTCGTACATCCCAATAGCGAGCGTCATCGAAAAATTGATTTATGAAAGCGTTTTTGATGTCCTCCCAGCAAGTTAGAGAGCCTGCTGGAATTTGATTCAACCACTTTCTGGCTTTTTCCTCAAGGGAAAAAAGAAAAAAGTTTACAGCGATTGTAGTCATCAGAGACTAGATCTTCTAGATATTCGATGTGCTCGTGGGGGTGTTCCAAAGTAGATCCACGGAAGGGTTTATTTCGTACCAGAAGAATAAAATCAAGGTAGAGTTTTGATTTTCTGGTATCAACTTCTGGTACTTTGATGGCAGACCTATTGGAATAGGTCTTTATGGGTCTAAGTAGTCTTGCAAAATCAATTCTGGTTCCTCATCTTCAGAGGAAGATGAATTAGATTGAACAGGGATTTCATCTCTCTGTTCATCAGCAATTTCAGAATTTGTGTTGGTGGTTGGTTGGTCTAGGACTACTTCCTCATTAGCAGATTCGGTAAGTGAACACTTACTTGCTTCCGGTTAGTTGGCATCGATCGATGTTCGGGGCGGTATGTCGGTCGATTCCTCTCTCATCATATCGCTTGATTTTGTTGTGTCTGTGTCGATCGATGGACTGCCAAAATTTGTCTTCTCCATTCTTAGGTACCTGTAAAAGCACAATAAGAGGAAAAGATTTTAGTAAATACGAAAATAAGGTCTAGACTATATTCTGAACTAAATCTAATGGTAATAAGAAAGAGTCCCCGGCAACGGCGCCAAATTTGATATCACTCAAATTACCCTAAGGAGTGACTTTACTCTCTCAAATAAGAGGTTCAGTTGTAGTACTTAGCGATCGAATCCACAGAGACTCTAGGATTACACAATAGATTGTTTAGTCTTTGAAATAAAGCTAGATAAACAAGTTTAAAGCAGTAAATAAAAGGGTAAGCAAGTAATTGCTTGATTGAATGGATTAGGTTTTAAGCAAGAGGAAAGAAAGTTAGATTTAGACTATTTCTCAGGTGTAACTAGCATGCAGAGTATCTAGGGTTTTTAGTATTCATAGTTCTGAACTCAAACCTTAAGGTTAAATCAATGATTGATTATCTTCAACTAGATCTTAAGTCACCAACTATCGTTCGATGAGTATAAGAAAGTGTCGATCGATTATTCTATTTGAATATCGATCGATACACCTTTCGCGGTATCGCTCGACAGGCGGATTGCTCTATCGATCGATATCGTTTCTAGTGAGCTTTAAGATCGGGTTTGAATTGGTTCTCCAATCTTACAAAGAGACTACTCTCGTGTACTCAAAGTAAGTTGGAACATACCAGCTTTAGGTTTCAGGGACTTGCTAAGTTTTCACTTATCCAAATTAATCCTAAGATCTAAGATAAGGGTGATCAATCCTATACTTAGCATTAAGAACAACTAGAATGAAGAACTATATTTTAAACACCCTAGCATTAAATCAATTGCAATGCATGTTTAGCCTTAATGAGAAGCCTAAATCTAACAAGAGAAACTACTCAAACATATTCATGGAAGACAAAATCATGATGGTTTGAATAATATTTTTAAATAGAATAATAAGAGAAATAGTAAAAGAGTAGAGAAAAATAAGGGAGTTCAAGATCTTCTCTGTATGCAGTTTGGATCTATCTCTCCACTCCTAAGCTCTCTCTCCAAGGTAGCAAGAAGCTTCTCTCAAAATTAGGTCTAAATGTTCTCTAGGCAAGTCTTTCCTCTAAAATAATACAAAACCCTATTAATATAGCCTAACAGGCGGCCAGGGACTCATTTGGTAGAAGTGAAACCCTAATGAGATGTCTAACTCATTAAACTCATCATTAATTCTTGGAGGCCTTTCATGTCACAATCTTCTGTCGATCGATTAGTATAGTGTCTCGTTGGTCGATGCGTCATGGTGAGCATCGGTCGATTTAGCTCCAATACAACCCTCCTCAAAGTATCCATTTTTGCTCCAAAATGGTCATATTTCACCAAAGAGTACCTGAACCTGTAAAAGCTCATAAAAGACACCAAAAGTGTCCTTTTGTTTCCAAAAACATATAAAAATCATGGTTGAAAGTGGGTAAAATCCATGACTTATCACACTCCATGACACATGGACATACACAATATGGACGTTTCAATGAGTCCACAAGAAATAAAGATAGACAATCCTCATCCGGATGAAACAAAAGGCAAAGGAAATATGTTACTTCAAACGTCCAAATGACTATATGTCAAAGAGTTCACGTCCCAAATATTTAATAACCACTATATGTCCATGGGGTAAGTATAAAACATCCCATGGCAGAAATATGGACGTGGACATACACAAAGAATGGACAAGGACAAGAAGTAAACATAGATGAAACTAATGACAAAGGAAAAGAGTTCCTTGAAATCGCCTAAATGACTATATGTCTTGATATGTTCACATCCCAAAATCATTTATTACGTATGGTATGTCCATGGGGGTAAGTATAAAACACTCCTTGGCACATGGACATACACATGGATCTAAGTGAACATAGATACCCCATCCCAAGTACTAACGGGTCAAGAGCCAGACATAACATATCCCATCTTAATATATATGGATGTGTTATTTATGAATCCAATAGCTCCACCACAGAGATATAAGATGGGAGGATGGGAATATATGTTGGATATGACTTAATATGATTTCCCCACGTTTCTAAGTACCTTGAGCCAACTACGGATGATCTGATTTAAAGGCTAGGTATACGGATAGTCACTTCAGTGAATCCAACATTAAGGGGAGAAAAGAATTAGCTGGGTAAAGGAAAATTACATGGAATCAAACATCCTTATATTGTCAAGATCCTCGGACTCTAGACTGAGATCTAGAAGTCCAAAAGATTATACAAAAGCTAGCTTAAAACAAATTGCCAGTTTCCAATGCAGACCCGAATATAATGACTAAGTCATCTATACCAGCTATGAATGCACCAAATTCGAATTGATGTTCAAGAGAACACAATCAAGTTGCTACTGAGTCTAATATATGATAGACCAATGAATTCTAAAGATAAGATCCCTCGGATATTAAAGAAAGGTGCTAATCCGTGGATGAGGGACTCCTAGACATAAACAATCATAAGATGTACAAACTTAAAAGCCATGGCCATGGATGAGGTTGTACCTAAGGTGCCTAGAATGATGCTTGGGACGCCTAGCATCAGGGTACTGAAGGTCATAATGAAACCTCAATAAGTTAAGTCATGTCTATGACACAATGGAACAAAAGAGTACTCGACATCAATGATATACTAATACTATGCATGCAATATAGCACTTGAGATTATGAAATGAATGAGGATCATGAACCCACGTCTATATATGGGTGCACTCAACAATAAGAATAATATCATATGGAAAGAAGACGTGGAGTTAAACTTATTAAGAAAAGAGAGGATTGGTCCTATAAGTTCGGACACCTCTAGATGTTAAACCAGTTGGACAGAAATAAATCTTTGTGAAAGAAATGAACATGGCGAGATATGCTTGATATAGGGCACAGCCATATGCATGATATAAGACATGGTCATATGCACAAGGATTCTCACAAAGATCAGGAATCAATTATAAGGAGATATGGTCCTTGTGGTGGATGCAACAAACGTTGAGATTCCTAGATATGTCTGGCACATAAGAAAGAAACTTATACTTGCGGTTTATGGATGTAAAAACCGCCTACTTATATAAGTCCATTGGATAATGAATATATATATATATATAAGTCCCAGAGGGTATTGAATTGCCAAATGCAACAAGTTCTCGAGAACAAACTTGTACAAAATATGTTAATGATCTAAGAATATCCTAGGAACCTCTGGAGAGACATTTTCCAAATAAATATCTAAAGAAAGAGTTTGAAATGAAAGATTTGGGAAAGACTAAGTTTTGGGACAAACAAAGATTGTTTGGAACTACAAATTGAGTATCTTAAAGATGAAACCCTTGTGATTAAAGGCATACATAGAAAGGTGCTAAAATGATTAGCATGGACCATTGAGTAAGTCCTATAAGGTCCATTGGTACTCAAACGTTTTATATGAATAAGACTCGCCCATTGTATGGTTACATGGTCCCATAGTTATAAAGTCCCTTGCCCGGACATAGACCCATTTGGTCACATGAAGGACAAAGAAATTGTACATTGGTCCGGAGACAAACCATTGTAAGTCCTATGGTCGTAAGGTCCTGTTTTGACTTGGACTCAGACCTACTTAGTCCAAAGAAAAGACATAGTCTTGAGGACCCTTAAGCTTGGTCACTGATTCTTTTGATCCTAAGATTGGACAAGGCATATGTCCTTGGTCCAGGAAAGGCCTTACATAAGTACCATTAAAGCTTATGCACATCCGACCAAAAGTGCACTATATTGATATAATTGGCGCCTTGATATGGCAAGCCATACTAGGTCGGATAGTTTTATGTATATGTTTAGACCATAAGACATTGGAACTAAAGACATACACGTCCCTTGCCATAAGTACTATTGGCACCTTGCTTAGATAAATTTGGTATGTCCGAACATGAGGCAATGAGATAGGATTAATACATCCTATGCTACCTTCAAAGGAACTAAATGTTTGAGATTGATTTATACTAACCAAACCCAAAGAGAAGTTTGTTTGGTTTTGATAATAATGCAGATTATAACATTTGATCCATACAAGATCTCAAACATGTTATACACGTTCGGAAAAGGATGAAGAAGCTCAAAGTACTACAAGTTCAGTCATATAATATGTCGGCCGACTTCTTCACCATGTCTACACCAACTCCACGTCCATGAAACTTATCTTTCAGTTTGTGACGTGCCAATTAAAGGACCAGTTCAAGACTTGGCGTCCATGAAGCTCAACTATCGGATTGTCCATGCACTAACTTGAAAAACATACACGGAGATACAAATTAGGGGGAGTGATACATGTTGTACTCTTTTTCCTTCACCTGTTTTTGTCTCAATTGAGTTTTACTGGTAAGGTTTTAATGAGGCAACACCAATATCGGTAAAGTGTATCATGAGCTCTAGATGGTTATGACATCCAAGGGGAGTGTTATAAACCATTAGATTAGTGGATATAATAACCTGCTGGTTTATGATTTGGTTCTAGCCGGCTGGTTATGTATGTTTTCCTTTTCCTTTCCTACTTAGGATTTGTACTATCTTCATTAGATTAATGGATATAATAACCTGCTGGTTTATGATTTGGTTCTAGCCGGCTGGTTATGTATGTTTTCCTTTTCCTTTCTACTTAGGATTTGTACTATTTTCATATTACTATGACGGTATAATTCCTTATATAAAGGGATTTTATGTTTATGAATAAATATCATTTTCCCTTTTATTTTATAACAGATGTCTTGATAAATGGACTAATTTCTTTTTTTTGGATTTTCCTACATTTTGTCTTCACTAACTACAAGAGAGTGAGACAATATAAATAGTAAGGAAGGGAGACGATTTCCGCAGCCACGATTTGCTTAATTTTTAGTAAAATTTTTTCAGTTTCTTTATAATAACAATAAAAATCGACATGAAATTGGAAAGAGCAATTTAATCTAACAAAATATAAATTATTTAGATTAATGTTTGATAAATTAATATAACTTTTTAGTATTAGTTAAGTTTTTGATATTTTAGTGAATTAATAAAATATGATGATTTTAGCGTTACAAGTTTATAAACGTTTTAATGTAATTTATTTCGGTTAAAATTTTGAGAATCTAATATTACTGAGTTTATATAAAATTTTCGGATAGGGAAAATCTCATTTTCTTTCGATTTCTAGAAATTTTATTTCTTCGGTCAACAAAGAATTTGAAGGAGAAAAAAAGCAGCAACCTCCCAGTTAGAGTAGCTCAATCAAAGCCATAGATCACTGCTTTCATACTTTAAAAAAAAACGACTTTACGCGCTTTAACTTCCTCTCTCTCTCCTCCCTTCTTCCTTCCTCTGCCTAAAATCCATAAATGGCAGGCTATTAAAGAAATCTATCATCTTTACTACTCTGACAAAGAAACAAATCATTTTAAATCAATACTTGCTCCATTTAGGGACATCTATAATCTCCACTTTGAAGACGGGTATCTTCCTTTGATTTGGGTTTCCGCAATGAGTTTGAAGACAGCTCATCATTGATCACTCTTGTCACACGCTTCTACAAACTACTTGTTGTGTTTAATACAAACCAAACAACTTGGTCTGAAGGAAAAAAAGAAAAGAAACGCTGCTTGAGTTATGTTGGAGTTCAACGGTTCTTTGATTCGGCGAATGAGTTGCCTCTGTCTCTGGTGGTTCTTTGCTTCGACGGTGGTGGTGGTTATGGCGGAGGATGAGAAGAAAGTGGCCGAGAGACAGCTTAATCAGACACCGACTTGGGCTGTTGCTTGTGTCTGCACCTTCTTCATTGTTGTCTCTGTTGTTCTTGAGAAGATAATTCACAAAGTTGGAACGGTATGGTTTTTGAAGTGAACTTGTTCTTGGATGATTTAATTCAAATGGGTTGTCTTTAATTCGAGAAAATGAATTATCTTTTGTCTTGAGATTTTGGGTTTTATGTTCTGTCTGAATTGGTACATCTGTCTTGTTCTTGAGTTAGGTTCTGTGGGACCGGAACAAGAAAGCTCTTCTAGATGCCTTAGAGAAGATCAAATCAGGTGAAAGTTGTAATGTCTTGCCTAGTTTTTCCATTTTCTGTTTTGTTTGGACTGAAAGTTTTTGACTTCCTCTCTGCCACAGAGCTGATGGTTCTTGGATTCATCTCTTTGCTTCTGACATTCGGATCAAGTTTCATTTTGGATATTTGCATCCCTTCACATGTTGCTCATACGATGCTCCCATGTCCTGCAACCATCGAAAAGGAAGAAGATGAGAAAGGAGGAGAAGGTCACAGGAAACTCTTGTGGTTCGACCACAGAGTCCTATCAGAAATATCTGCTACAAAGTGCGACAAAGAGGTGAGAGTTATCTTTCGGATTTTTTTTCTTTCTGTTCCAGAGATTGTGAAAATGAAAACAATGCGTGTTGTGTTAATGATGCTTGCAGGGTTATGAACATCTTTTCTCTAGCAAGGCACTTCACCAGCTGCATATACTCATATTTTTCTTAGCAGTTTTTCACGTTTTCTACAGCTTCTTGACCATGATGCTTGGGAGGTTAAAGGTACTTATAAAACCGTTCCAACTTTATAGTTAGTTTGGCATCTCAGTTTTGGTTTTGTTATAGAACTTGGTGGTGTGTGTGTTTTCAGATTCGTGGATGGAAACACTGGGAGAAAGAGACATCATCACATAACTACGAATTTTCTGTTGGTACATCTCGTTTGACTTTTGAGCCTTCTCTACCAAACTTCTGGGCTTGAGAGCTCTGATTAGTGTTTTTGTGTGTGTTGCAGATACTTCAAGGTTTAGACTCACTCACGAAACGTCTTTTGTGAGAGAGCATACTAGTTTCTGGACTAGTATTCCTTTCTTCTTCTATATAGTAAGTACTATCTATAACTTCTTTTTGGACTTTTTCTTAGCGAACTCTAGTTGAAAACTGTTCATAATCAAGTTCTCACTATCTGTACATACAATGCTTTTTTCAGGGATGTTTCTTCAGGCAGTTTTTCAGATCTGTCAGGAGAACAGACTATATGACACTGCGAAACGGATTCATTTCTGTGAGTTTCCCAACTTACTGTCCTTCGGTTGATTTTAGTATATTTTTATTGTTCTTATATATTGTTGGTTTGTGCAGGTTCATCTAGCTCCAGGGAGTCAGTTCAACTTCCAGAAGTATATTAAAAGATCCTTAGAGGATGATTTCAAGCTGGTTGTCGGAGTCAGGTAACTTAACTTCTCTTACAACACTTGAGCTAAGTGGAATATATTCTTCTTCTTGTGTAGTAACACTAACGTGATTGACTCTTCTTGCAGCCCGGTCTTGTGGGCATCTTTTGTCCTTTTCCTTCTCCTAAACGTTCAAGGTTAGAATCCTAGGTTGTATATTACGTTTTACTGAGTGGACTGTGTGTTTTAATCTCTTGGATTGGTAATTCAGGCTTCAAGATATTGTACGTTGGAACTGCATTGCCGGTTATCGTAAGATATATTTTTCTTTAAGCTTACATACATACTTTTCTTCATTCACAGTGTTTTGATCAACTTGTTCTTGTTTTTGCAGATAATATTAGCTGTGGGGACAAAGCTTCAAGCGATCATGACAAAGATGGCTCTCGGGATCACCGATAAACACGCTGTTGTTCAAGGAATGCCACTTGTAAAAGGCAACGATGAGTACTTCTGGTTCGGTCGTCCACAGTTGATTCTGCATCTCATCCATTTCGCCTTGTTTCAGGTACATACTTAGAAACACGAGTAAAGTAATCACACAACAACACAACCACATGTTCTGTTCTTTCTGATTAGATTGAATGTTTTTTCTTTTTGCAGAACGCGTTTCAGATCACTTATTTCTTCTGGATATGGGTAACAACTTTGCTACGTCTTTGCTTTGGAGTTTCATTTTTATTTCAAGAATGTCTAATCCTCTGTTTTTTTCCATCAGTATTCCTTTGGAAAAAACTCTTGCTACCATCCTGACTTCAAAATTGCAATTGTAAAAGTAGCGATAGCGTAAGAATCTAAACTCATAGACACAAACACATGATCATACTATGAATCTTGATTTTTTTTCTTGCAGTTTAGGTGTGTTATGTCTTTGCAGCTACATCACACTCCCTCTTTACTCACTCGTTACTCAGGTAACTTTCCTTTGTTCATAAACCTAGGAAAAGCGTATTTCTATTCAAACTTTTGAACCAAGAAATAAGCATATATATACAGATGGGTTCACGGATGAAGAAATCAGTATTCGATGAGCAAACATCAAAGGCGCTAAAGAAATGGAGGATGGCTGTGAAGAAAAATAAAGGCGGGAAAGGTAGCACCGCCAAGAGACTAGATGGAGCTGAAAGCCTGAGCCCTACGGCATCAACTGCTAGGTCTTCTTTGTCTCTACGGTCATTGCAGCGTTATAAAACTACAGGACATTTGATGAAATACGAAGGACTGGACCCCGAAACATCGGATCAAGACATCGACAACGAATGTTTGACTCCTGCCATGCATCCAGGCATGCCCACGTCTCCAGGAATTGAACTAGAGACCAAGACCGGTGAGACTACCTGTGACGGCGAAAATGGTTCTAAGGAGTTCTCCTTTGTGAAGCCTGCGCCGAATAAAGAACCATCGCAAGACCGGTCAGACTAGCCCTGACGATGAAACTGATTCCATATAGGTATTATTTTGTCAAGCCTCGACGAAGTTGAGAGCCATTGTAGTGAACAATAGTTACTGCAGATGGTTATTTTCTGGTTTATTTATCTAAATGCATTTGTAAATCAATGCCGTAGTAAAATAAGTAAAGTATTGACCGATCAATTAATTAAGTTACGGTTTTGTCTTTTCCATTTGATATGAGTTGTCATTTTCCCTTTTGGTGATATAATTCGGGCTTGTCATAATGACTGGACTATCAAGCACTAGCAATGCCTTTACACGCGAAGGTGTTTTAGAAACGTTGAATGGATCAAAGTCTTCTTTGCATCCAAATCAAGCCTTTCTAGAAAAAAAACAGATTCTGACCACCTAACAGTTTTGGTGAACTTAATGTAGCCTCGCGAATATTTTAAAGGTCATCTCAAGTTTGATAAAAGACTTCTTAGCCACTCTCGAGTGATGCAAGCAATAAATCATACTTGATATTCTTCGCACCCTTTTAAGTGCAGATTCAGTTTTTTTTTCCGGCAGATTCGGTTTATTTTTTTAAACAAACCTTTTTCAATAGCCTTAAGAAAAATCCAGAGGACTTCAAACTCTAATTCACAACACATAATACATCTGATTCAATGTCATTTAAAGGTCAGGAAATTATCAAATTTATTCTGGGATGCAATGAGTTAATGATTTGAAAAGGAACTAATTCTTGCTCATATAGATAATGAGACATAAATACCAAGTATATCAAGTCTCAATTAAGAAAACAGAACGGAAAATGTTCGTAAGATTATGACGTATGAAAATGGAATTGAGAAACATGCAGAAGTATCAAAAAACAAAGTTGTTGATCTTTCAAAATACAGATTATCCTTCACTTCAAAAACATCTTTGATGACTTTCAGCCGAGAGTATTAAAGGGATAAACATACTAGATACAATTTTCCTATTATTATGGGACTAGATATATATGTAACCTTTATCTACTTGGCTTAGTAATTTACTATGTTGTATAGATACTCATCCTCTTGTATCAATAAGATGACGCTTTACAACATATTTCATGGTATCAGAGCTGAGATTTTACAAACTCTGACCTAATATTTTCTTTCTACGACCACATACTTTCTTTTCTACTTTACTACAATCATGGGTGATGATATTAACTCATCATCGTCCTATACAGGTGTTACGGCGACAACACCAGCCATCACTGCTGGGTCGCCTTACTATCTACACCCCTCGGATAATCCAGGGGCTCTCATAACTTCTGTTCTGCTCAGAAACGAGAATTATTCCGAATGGTCTACTGAACTTTGAAACTCTTTGCAAGAAAAACAGAAAACTGGGTTCATTGATGGGACTATACCTAAACCCGACTCTGAACCTGATCTCTCTCGATGGTTGGCTGCAAATTCGATGATTGTTGGTTGGATCCGAACATTTATAGATGCAAAGGTTCGCTCGACAGTTACATTTGTACCTGAGGCACAGAAGCTTTGGGAAACTCTCAGTCTGCGTTTCTCTGTTCGAAACGGAACTAGGATTCATCAACTACAAGATGCGATTACTAATTGCAAACAAGATGGACAATCAGTGCTGGAATACTATGGTAGACTTACTAAATTGTGGGAAGAGCTACAGAATCATAAAACAGGTCGACCATGTACATGTGAGGCAGCGGCTGATATAGCAAAAGAACGAGAAGATGCTCGTGTTCATAAGTTCCTGTTTGGTCTTGATGACGCACGTTTTTCTTCACTCACGCATAACAGATGAGGAGCCTCTACCGGACATTAATACAGTCTACTCTCGTGTGATTCGTGAAGAACAAAATCTTATCTCCAACAAAGCAAAAGAATTACGTTCTGATGCTATTGGTTTCTCTGCAAAAACAGAGCCTTCTAAAGATAACTCTACTCCAACTGCAGAAGCTGCAACCTGTCGTTCTCGCGATCCTATGCGCTCTTGCACACTTTGTGGTCGCAAAGGACATGAGGTCTCCGAATGCTTCTTACTTCATGGGTTTCCTGAGTGGTATCAGGAACAATATCAACGCTCCAACAATAACTCGTTTGCACAAAGCTTTAGAGGTGGAAGAGGCGGACGATCTGGTGGAAGGGGAAGCGGCCGTGGTCGTGCGTCGCACACAACGGCGTCCTTGAAAAATGATCAGAATGCCTCTTTGATTACTCTGCTCCAGAATCAACAAACCAATCTTTCCTCAGAACGGTTGTAGGGTAAAACACACATTACTGATGCTATTATTGATACAGGCGCCTCTCACCATATGACCGGTGATCTATCTCTACTGCATGATGTTTCTGATATAAAACCATCATCGGTGACATTCCCGAATGGCCAGAGATCTAAAGCTACTAAATATGGGAAACTGCGTCTCAACAAAGATTATGTTCTGAGAGATGTTCTATTTGTGCCTGATTTTAATTGCACACTGATCTCGGTTTCTACATTATTAAAAAAGACTGGCTGTATTGCAATATTTACTGATACGTTGTGTGTTTTATAGGACCGTTTTTCGAGGACTCTGATTGGAGCAGGTGAAGAGCGTGAGGGGGTTTACTAGTTTACAGGGGTCAAAGTCGCACGGGTTAATGCAACAGCAACGTCGAAGTCTTCTTCTATGGTACTGTGGCATCGTCGTCTTGGACACCCGTCCTACAAAGTGCTTTCTAGTCTACCGGTTTTTGATAATTTTAATTTCGATTCTAGTGCTTTCAGTCAATGTGATATTTGTTTTCGAGCTAAACAAACACGGAAAGTTTTTCCTGAGAGTTTTAATAAAGCTGAGGCACTGTTTTCAATTATTCATTGTGATGTTTTGGGTCCATATCGTACTCCTTCTTTTTCTGGCGCAAACTACTTCCTCACCATCGTTGATGATTATTCTCGGGCAGTATGGACATACCTAATGTTGGAAAAATCAGAAGTCTCTATGCTTATCAAAAAAATTTGCGCCATGGCCGAAAAACACTTTGGTTATATGGTCAAGATGGTCCGCTCAGATAATGGCTCTGAGTTCTTGGTACTAAAACCGTATTTTGCAACAAATGGAATCCAATTTCAGACTTCTTGTGTTGACACACCGCAGCAGAATGGACGGGTGGAACGCAAGCACAAACATATACTTAACATAGCTCGCGCCTGCCTGTTTCAAGCTCAATTACCTATTGATTTTTTGGGGCGAAAGTATCATGACGGCTGCTCATATAATCAACCGGACGCCATCATCAGTACTAGAGGGAAAGACACCATATGAACTTCTACATGGCAAAGCTCCTGTGTTTGATCTATTGCGAGTGTTTGGGTGTCTTTGCTATGCTCATAGACGTGCAAGGGATAAAGATAAATTTGGAGACAGAAGTCGCAAGTGTATCTTTGTCGGCTATCCGTTTGGAACTAAGGGTTGGAAACTTTATGACATAGATCGCAATGAATTCTTTATCAGTCGTGATGTTACGTTCTTTGAAGATACGTCTCCTGGTATTCAGGACGCAACGTATGTTACGCATCCCGTGTTCCAAATTAATACTCCCAGTGACGATTGGTTGGAACCAATGAATGACATAAGGGGGAGTATTTCCTCTGTTCCGTCTGCAACAACTCTTCACGATCCTCCTACCGTTTTACCATCAGCTGTTCCTAGTTCGTCTCTTCCTACTACTACTGTGACGCCTGATACATCACCAGCGACTGTCACATCACCAGTGACTGATTCTCCAGCTACAGAACCATCGTCACCTTCTACAAAGACGCCATCACCTTCTCAAAGCTTGAGAAGTCTCCTCCAGAAACCCCAGGTTTACTAGAGATGCTTGGTTGTGGTCAACGTGTTAAGAAACCTTCTTTTTTTTTTAACAACTGTTAAGAAACCTTCTATACTTCTCAAGAACTATGTTACAAATACTGCTCAGACAACGACCCCCCTCTCACACTCTCTTGCTCTCTGATCGGGACTCCTTGACAACAGTCTCAGGTAAGACACCGTATCTTATCGCTAATTATCTAACAACCTCTGTTTTTACTAAGAAACATCAGGCCTTCCTGGCTACTATTACTACGGAAGTGGTTCCCAAGACATATGCTGAAGCTGTACGCGATCCCCGGTTCAATGGAGCCATGACAAACGAAATCAATGCACTGGAGGCACAACATACGTGGGATATTGCTACTCTTCCTCCAGGGAAAAGGGCCATCGGATGCAGCTGGATATACTCAAACAAATATAATGCTGATGGAACCATCGAGCGTCCTAAAGCTCGTCTTGTTGCTCATGGTAACAGGCAGAAAGAAGGGTTGGATTATAAGGAGACATTCGCACCTATCGCCAATATGAATACGGTACGATTTCTTCTTGCAGTGTCGGCAGCTCAACGCTGGGAAGTTCATCAAATGGATGTCCATAATGCTTTTCTATATGGAGACTTAGAAGAAGAAATATATATGCAGCTGCCACAAGGTTTTAAATCCGACAAACCCAATCAAGTCTGTCGGCTACGGAAGTCTTTATATGGCCTAAAACAGGCACCGCGGTGTTGGTTTGCTAAACTAAGCAATGCACTCTTAGCATTCGGGTCCGTACAAATCCAGGAGGACCATTCTCTATTCACATTTTTCGACGATAACAAGAACATATGTTTATATATCTTGATCTATGTTGATGACTTCATTATTGCTGGGAATGATATCTCTGTTATCCAGAGATTTAAGAACTATCTTCATAAGTGTTTTAAGATGAAAGACCTAGGGAAGCTGAAGTATTTCCTAGGATTGGAAATTGCGCGTGGTCCAGATGGTATTTTTGTGTCACAACGGAAGTATGCTTTGGATATCATCACGGAGTGCGTGCTATTGGGTGCCAAACCATGTTCAATGCCCACGGAACTAAATCGCAAGCTTTTCATGGCAGATAAGACAAATTCACATACTCTTCTTGCAGACCCCAGCAAATATCGACGTCTCATCGGTCATCTTCTTTACCTTACCTTCACCCGACCGGACTTAAGCTACATTATCCATCTTCTATCGCAATTTAGGCAGAAACTACTGGAGGATCATTGGTCGGCAGCATTACGTGTTGTTTGGTATTTAAAGGGTACGTCTGACCAAGGGATTATGCTATCCTCTAAGTGTAACCTGCAGATCACAGCTTATTGCGACGCTGACTGGTCTACGTGCTCTTCTACTCGTCACTCTCTTAGCGCATATGTTGTTTTTCTTGGAGATTCTCTTGTGTCTTGGAATACATGGAAACAGAGAACGGTCTCTCGATCCTCTGCTGAAGCCGAATATAGAGCCATGGCTGATACTACTTGTGAGAAATGGCTCAAGAGGTTACTTGGAATGCTTTGCTTCACGCATACGGCTCCTATTCGAATGCATTGTGATAGCAAGTCAGCAATTCATATAGCTACAAATCCAGCCTTCCATGAACGAACAAAACATGTGGAAAATGATTGTCACATGACTCGGGATGCACTCAAAGCCATGTTTCTCACTCTGGAACATCTTTCAACGAAGGAGCAACCAGCGGTTCTTCTTACTAAGGCTCTTCCTACACCGACTTTTCAGTACTTGCTGTCCAAGTTAGGCATTCATCATACTTCATTGCCTACTTGAGGAGGAGTAAAGGGATAAACATACTAGATACGATTTCCCTATCTTTATGGGACTAGATATATATATGTAACCTTTATCTACTTGGCTTAGGAACTTACTATGTTGTATATATACTCATCCTCTTGTATCAATAAGATGACGCTTTACAACATATTTCAAGTATCACAAAAAATGAATGATAATTTGATGAAGGGAAAGCTTATGTTGAAGAAGTGAAGGAGTATATTTTATCTATTAGGTCTTCTAGTGCTCGGGAGCTGATGCGATGACTGCTCTCATCAATCATCATTGGGGAGAAGTGAGTAGACACGTAAAATAGGAATTGCAAACATTCTTCAAGAATATGACATTTCCCTACGTACACACATATTTCCTTATCTAAAGAGGGTAAAACGGCCTCTTATGTTTGATCTTCTACCTATCAACCTCTGTTATTTCCCCAACAATAGTATCTCAAAACATTGCATAAAAGTCAAGAGTTATTCCTACCGACTTTTTTGTCACCAATGCAGTCAGATTGTGTTGTGAAAAATTGTTCTTAGATAGTATCATAGTGTCTCATGAGTTGATTCATAGTCTTCAAATGCATCTGAGGATATCTTATGAATTATAAATACATGACCATCACATCAAATCAGATATGGCAAAAGCGTGTAAGAGGGTAGTATGTAACTGTCTAAAGGTTCTACTATCTGTGTTGAATTTCATCAATTATTGGTAGAATGGATTATGCATGTGAGTTTAACGACATACTCAGTTCTCATCAATGATGAAGCTCACATGCTGATTGTCCCTCAAATGGGCATGCATCAAGGTGGTCCAGTATCACTGTTCCTCTTTGTCATTTGTTCAAAAGATCTCTCATACATGTTAAATACACAAGAGTAGGAAGGGAAGATCTATGGAATTCTTTGAGTCTGGTCCCTCCATCCAGCATCTCCTATTTGTGTATGACAACCTATTTTTATGTAATGCTTCAGAGGAGTAAAAAGATGATTCGAAAGAATCCTCAGACTTATGCAGAAGCCACATGACAATTAATCACATGACAAAGTAAGTCGGTTATTGTTTTTGGATCAGAAGTTAATAACCATGTGAGAAATCCTGAAGATTCATAATTTAAGAGGTACATGCTCTTACCTAGGTTTCTAGAATTTATATAAATTCTAAAACTGAAATGATATCTTGCTTCCATAAAGGCTAAGAAAATTATCTGGTTGATATATTAGATCCTTGTCTTATGGAGGTAAGAAATTCTTCTGAAGGTGCTTTCAGAAGTTAATAATCAAACCAAAGAAACCATGTGAGAAATCTGAAGATTCATAATTTAAGAGGTACATGCTCTTACCTAGAGTTGCTACAATGTTATACAAATTCTAAAACTGAAATGATATCTTAATTCTATAAAGGCTAAGAAAATTATCTGGTTGATATATTAGATCCTTGTCTTATCGAAGTAAGGAAATTCTTCTGAAGGTGCTTTCAGTGGCCATGCAAGTGGACACCATATCATAGTTTAAACTCCCAAATCAACATGTGAATTACCTTTAAATGAAATGACAGAGTTTTGGTAGAATTCAAAAGATGATTAAAAAAAGATGCATTTAGAAGAATATGTTACTAAAACAAAGTGGATTCTTGGGGTTTAGAGACACTGAATGTTTCAGCCAGGTGCTCCTTACGTTTGGATGTTTAGTGCAAAATCCTAATTGCTTATTCACAAGATTTTTGAAAGCACGTACTTTGATAATCATGAATTTCTAGAGGCTAAGTTAACTAATATATGCCGAACAATCTTTCTTTTTGCTTAATTTGTTACCTCTATTACTAAATTTCCCTGATGTATGGACATGATATCGAAAAGTTATGTTGTGAATGTAAACAAAGTTGTATATTGAAAGTTCAGAAAAATAATGTCTAGTTTATAATAGAATGTTAAACTCTAATTAGTAAGAGACTTTTTAAGAAGGAGTCCAAAATCAAATCTATGTGGACTTGATTGTTCGGCATATGACAATATCATACTAATCAGACATTGAAGAGTTGGATATGGATTTGAAAAAGTCCAACAATTGGTATCAAAAATGGGATGGCGAAAATATGCAAGAAGACCAAAATACTCTTGAAGTTCGAAAATAACGATTAACGATGGGAAGGGAAAGGCATTTGGCAGAGACCAGTCAAAGATCCTAGAAGTTTCAGTTGTGAGAGGACCATCCTCAAGGTGACTTCGCGATTTAAGGGGTGTAGAGACTTGTATCAAAGTTTCTCCTCAAGGTGCTGCAAGGGTTAAGTGGATAAATTTTAATGGTGTAACAAGGGTTAAGTGGATAAATTTTAATGGTGTAACAAACGTTAGGTGAAGAATCATATTGGTGATTATGGAGGTACAAGATATGTGCCGGGTTTCATTGGAGGTTGGAAACCAAGGATTTGTGTGGTACTTGATTTGTTGTGAATGCAAACAAAGTCTCATACTGAAAGTTTAGAAAAATAGTATTATATAATAGGATTTTCAACTCTGAATAATTCGAGGCCTTTTGGAAAGGAGACGAAAACCAAATTCAAGCAGATTTTGCTTGTTCAGCCCAAAATAGACAAATATCGTATTAATCATACAATAAATAATTGAACATAGACTTGTAAAAGTCCAAGAGCATCTGCATTGGTCATAGTCTCTTATCAAAAAAATTTAAGTATAAAATATTAATAATTTTGATTTTACAATTAAATTATAAACATAAATAAAAGAAAACTAATGAAAAGAAGACACATATTTCAAGAGTTTTGTGTTTTATGTTTGGTCCGTGGTACTAGAGATTCTTCTCTCCTACTTTCTTCTTTTTTCTCCCTCTCTCTTCTTTATTCTATTTATTTGATTATTAAAGTGTCGAGAGACTTATCAAGGTACCCTTGATGCTGATGCTCTAACAAGTTATGGTATATTGACATGGTATCTCATATAAAATGAAACAATATAGCAATAATATATTTTGTTGATTGTACTATTCTGATCTAACTTCTCAAACCACCTTATGTCTGAGCAATAGAGTGACTTTCTGATGTAAAAATAATAATATATGTGTATTTCATTTCACAAAACCATAACTAGAGAAAATTAAAAGTTTAAAACTCTCATTTCCGCCAAAACCCAAACGAACTGTTTTTCAAAACGTAGGGAAAATGACAAGTTGGATGGTTCCCTTGACCTGTGAAGAATGGTGAGCGAGCGGTAGATGTAACGCCTTTCAAAATGTCACACTCACACTCGAACTGTTTGATATTTTTCTTAAAACTGTCTTTACGTGAATATAAGACACGTACGCATTTAATCACCACATTGTTATTGGTCCACTCACAGGTCCACAAACTCCGTTTTCTTCCACTCTTTATTATACGAAAGGGACCAAAAAAAGGTAAATACAATACCTTGAAACTAGAAGGCATGCATAAATGGGAAAGAAAGTAAATGCAACGTACATACAAGTTAATCCCTCTTTATATTTAAAAGCCAATAAGGTTCTCTTTAATATGGAGAAAATAGCAGGCAATATGGGGTCAGGTCCAGAGCAAAGCAGAGAGGGGCTTCTCTCTCGGAAAGGATACTCAGGTTTCGGATTTAATGACTCAAGCCGACGCTTCTGCGGGATCAGTAACTTGTGGCATTCTGATCGTCGGAAGCTCTTCTTTGCCGTCAAGATGGGAATGGCTCTTGCCATTTGCTCCTTCGTTATTTTCCTTAAAGAGCCTCTGCACGCTGCCAGTAAATTCTATGTCTGGGCCATCCTTACTGTTGTTGTGGTTTTCGAATATTCCGTAGGTATTTATTCGATTTCAGTTTTTGCTATTCGATTTTGGGGCAGGATCTTTGTTGTTTGGTTGGATGTTTACGAGGTTTTGAGTGTTTTATGAAATTCATTTCATGACAATTTCCCCTGTGCACCAATCCTAGAAAAATTTCATGACAATTTGTTACTTCTGTTACTAAATAGGAACTTATTAGTCCCCTGTATTTGAATTCTGACTCTATGTTAAGTATTCGACCTACAAATTCAGCGGTGTAGGCCATGTCTAAGCTAGCATTTATTATCTCATACACATTTGAATTAAACCAATATTTTAAAGATCGGACAGGTAACTAAACCAAAACTGTTTTGGGTATTCAATAGGCTAGACCGTGTTTAATCATATTCAACCGAATTTAATTCATTCATTCATATAATAAAATTAGAAATAAATGTGTTGTTAGTTACCTTCTGTAAATTTTCCAAACTTAATTAAATTTAGTTATTAAGCTTTTAATCAAACCAAATGGAAATTAAATATAAAATCAATATTTTGATTTCAAATATAAGATATGTATTTTGAATTTAAATATTTATCATAGTGAGTTATGAAAATTCAAAACAGTTTAATATAATAAAATATTTATCATACTACAGGTTCTTTTATTGCCTTTTTTCATTGCCTTTTGGTTCTGGTGTTTAGTTTAATTATCGCATTCCGCTACAGATTTAATATTTTATCCCAAAAAGACTTCTTTCTGCCACTCTTATCATCCACTTAGATTCTTGCATGTTTAATTTGCAGGTGCAACATTGGTCAAAGGGTTCAACAGAGCTTTAGGCACATTCTCTGCTGGGGGACTAGCTCTTGGAATCGCCAGGCTCTCTGTTTTATCAGGAGATTTCGAGCAATTCATAATCATCATATGCATTTTCCTTGCAGGTTACCGCATTTCTTTGACTGATACATAAGGTTTTCCTTTATGTAGATAACAACACTTTCTCTATCAGGTTTCAGTGCTAGTTATTTGAAACTACACCCGGCCATGAAGGCATATGAATACGCCTTCAGGGTGTTCTTGTTGACATACTGTATCGTCCTTGTTTCTGGAAACAACACGGGAGAGTTCTTTAGTACCGCGTATTACAGGTCTTTGTTTATCGTGCTTGGTGCAACCATCTGTTTGGTTGTGAATATATTTATATTTCCAATATGGGCTGGGGAAGATCTCCATAAACTAGTGGCTACAAATTTCAAAAGTGTAGCCAATTCACTAGAAGGTAAACAAATTAACATAATTTGGCATTTCATTTTCCGGTGCTTTAACTAAATTTTCAGGTTTTCCGTACACATGTAGGATGTGTTAATGGTTACTTGCAATGTGTGGAATACGAGAGAATACCTTCAAAGATTCTTACATACCAAACTTCAGATGATCCATTATACAGCGGATACAGATCAGCTGTTCAGTCTACAAGTGAAGAAGATTCTCTGGTATGTTTGAAATTGAGACAACTAGCTAAAACGAATTTGGATGATATTAACATTAAGATCTCTTTATTTGTATGTTTGTGTGGCAGCTTGAATTTGCCAGGTGGGAGCCTCCTCATGGACCATACAGAACGCTTAACCATCCCTGGATAAACTATGTGAAACTTAGTGGTGCAGTAAGGCATTGTGCTTTCACGGTCATGGCAATGCATGGCTGCATTCTTTCAGAGATACAGGTTCCTTATCATACCATTTAAAGAAACCCAAATAAGATGTTTTAAAACTTACAAGTTAAATCAGTGTTTTAAAAATAAGGCTTAAAAATAAGGCTTACAAGATATAATTATTTTTGGTCATATTCTAGAGCTTGATCCACGCACCCCACAAGTGTTTGCTTTTTTTCTTTTATAAATAAATATTTATTTTTGTCTTAAATGATAATATATATAATTTATCTGAATCAACGTATTAAATTATTATGTAATATAACATTTATAAGCATGATTAATTTATAATTTATACTGAGTAATTTTATTTTGTCTTATAAAACATTAATTGTATCACAATTTTTAGAATAAACCGTTAGTCCGCACAAATATATTTTTATTTTTTTGTGGATCAAAATTTTATGACACTGTATAATAAATTCTTTTATATACTATTTAAAATCTGGTGCTATATTTTTAATAAATTCAATATTTATAATATATAGTTACAAAAAAAAATTATCATTTGAATTTACAATGAGCTATTATTTATATGAAATTTATGTAAAATAATATATTTATATATTAATTTATATTTTATTTATATATTATATAGATGATTATTTTTATGTGACTTTTGATTTTTAGTTATTACTAATAAATAATGAAAATATAACAATACAGATATAAAATAATACTGTATTCTCAATTTTGTAAACTGATACATACATCGATGTAGGTGGTTGATTTATGATTGCTTTGGTCATATTTATTAATTAGTTATTAAAAATATAACATTAATATATCTAAATCAATTTTTCATGTTTTTAAGGTTGTTTACCTAATCAATCAGTATAACATTAATTATTTTCATGTTTATTAATTAGTTATTTTAAGTTTATGTTTTAACTTTGAAAATCAGTTTAAATATGTTTTATAGTTGTTTATTTTGATAAAAATATGGTAAATGCTTAAAGTTAGGATCTTATAGTTTTTAGTGGCATTAATTAAATAGTATTTAGTTTAAAAATGATTTAGTAAATGACTTATTAAATTAGGAAAAGACATGGATTGTTTAAAGATAGGATTGTTAAATATTTCAGTGGATTGCTTTGTAAATAAATTGCAAGTTTTATGGGTATTTTTTTCTGTACTTCTATTTTAGTAATATATAGGTAGTATGTGTATATATTTTGATACATAATTGTATATACACACATAATATATAACTAGACTTTGATCCGCGCGTCCGCGCGGATGTAGTTTTTCGATAATTACAAATACAATTCAAAAGAAAACAATTTAATGGTTTCATTTGTGATACTTTAGTTTATTGTTAATACCATATATTGTACTTTGTTATATTTTTTAATTGGATGTGTGTTAATATCAGTTATATAATATATATTTTTAAATGTAACTATGTATTAATATACCGTGTGAACATAAACTTTTTGTTAAAAGATTGTATCGATTTAAAATTGTATCTATGTATTTTATATCAAATCTATGCAGTTATTTTTTACCACATAAATAAAAAATCAAATATAAAGTAAAGTATACATATATTTTTAATATGAAATTAATTTGATATTCACTCTATTTTATATTAAATATCATTCTAACATTTTTTCTTATTACACAAAAGTGTCATGTTATAATTCTAATGCAAATTTTATTTACTTTCAGGTTAAAATCAATTGTAAAGTGCATTGATCTTATAAATAATTTTATTTATCTAAAATATTATTGGTCAAACATGTGTAACTGATAAAAACTTAATTATATTTCATTTATTTTCGTAATTTGTGTGAAAATGTCAAATCGGCACTTATTTAGAAACGAATACTCCCTATGTTTTTAAAAGATAGATTTTTTAGTGTTTTCACACATATTAAAAAAATGCATTAAATCACTATAATAAATTTATCGTTTTCTGTAATTTTCAATTTTCAACAATTTTTAGCTAATAGTAATCCAATAAAACCAATTAATTTTCTTAAAGTTTGCAATTATTTCATAGAAAACATAAAATATACATCTTTTTGAAACAAAATATTTTTTCAAAACATGAATCTTTTAGAAACAGAGGGAGTAAAATATTTAATAACATTGGCCACCGGAATCTACATCTAATCTATTAATTTCATATTTATTAGCATTATGTTTTACTATTTGATTTCATCATTAATTATCCAATAAATACATTAACATTATAACCCAAAACTACAATTGTAAACAAAGCAGTTAATAGAATACATAGATTAGATGTAGATATGTATTATACTGAACACATTTTTGTTTGTGCTTATACGAACAACCATTAATGTTTCCGATATCACGTGTATATACGAAATTTTGCAGAAATCAAGGCATATTTGTTAACAAACCACGTTAATTTATGAGGCAGGGTTTTAAGTTAAAAAGATGTGTATAAATCCAGTGGTATAGAATGGTAAATATTAAAAGTGGCATAGAATGGTAAATATTAAAGAAAAATTGGGTTAAGTACTAATTTTACTTTAACTTAGTAAAATTAGATTATATTTTCTTAACGAATTTCAGTTTACTAAACGGTTTTTTATTTCGGTATTTGGGATTTTAAATAACGAGATCATAATTTTAAAACTGTAAACAAATTTGTTGATAAGTATAGGAATTAGGGTTAATGATTTTGGTGTGGTTTGCCCCTTTTTGGTTTATTTACCTAAGGATGAAAAATTTTTTCTTAATTCCTCTTCATGATGAGAGCATTGTATTCCACTAATATGGTAATCTAATGAGCTATGTCATTTGGCAGGCAGCACCAGAGAAACGACAGGCTTTCCGTCACGAGCTTCAAAGAATTGGCAACGAAGGAGCAAAAGTTCTGCGTTTGATTGGAGAAAAGGTGGAGAAAATGGAGAAGTTAAGCCCTGGGGAGATTCTTAAGAACGTTCAAGGTGCAGCAGAGGCACTGCAGATGAAAATAGACAGTAAATCTTACCTTCTTGTCAACTCAGAAAGCTGGGCGGCTACTAAAGAGCAAGCTGAAGCAGACGAGGCCGGAGGAAACAATCACACCGAGACCAAAGTGATCAAATCACTCAGCCAGATTTGGGATACCAACAGTAGCAACAGTCATAATCAATCCAGTGCTAATGAATCTCAAATATGGGTGTCAACAGAGAGTATGATGATAAGGAAGCGCGAGATGTGGCCAAGTGTGTCTTTCATTGGTGGTTCTGTGGTAAATGAGATGGAAGGCAAAATATACGAAAGCGCGAGTTCTTTGTCCTTGGCTACGTTTGCTTCCCTTCTGATCGAGTTTGTTGCAAGGCTGCAGAATATTGTCAATGCGTTTGAGGAGCTTAGCACAAAAGCAGATTTCAAAGATCAGGTTAATCAGACTCTTACTAACGTAGTAGATCAACTGTAATTATTTGTGGAAAATAATTAAGAGATATTTTAGCAAAAGTTGAGACCAAGTTGTGAGATAGGGTGAAAATATTGTGACATTTTTGGTTGTCTGATTTTAGGTTTAAAGAACAGGAAATACGTTTCTAATGGTCTTCTGTGTTCATCAAAAATTTCAGGTATTTCTAATAAATATGTAGTGCATATCATTTTAGTATGATTTAGTTTTATGTATCTGACGTGACGTGACGTGACGTCTCTTCATGTTGCTTTGCTATTTTCGGTTGTCCCAAGATTATACGTACTACCTTAACCGAAAAATAAATATAAATTCTATTTGTTATGATTTTTCAAATTCATGTTCAAACTCTTTTTTTTTTGTCATCTGTTGGATTAAAATTGAAATAACCATGCCTTACACAAAGCCGACAAAGGAACAAAGCCTTTCCGGAGCCATAAGCCGACGAGGTAAAACAACACCCTTCGGAACCAAGAGTAAAACAACAACAAAGAACATAACTTATGCTAAAACAAGGAAGGGATAGATCACTACAAGAACGGAGAGCACCACCTTGCACTCAAGGACAGGCATACCTAACGAGAACACATCCACAAATAACACAAGAGGAGAAGAACAACGAGGTAGACAGGACGCATACGAGCATCACCAACGCATAAACAGATTCGAGAGAGGTTAGAGTCCTTAACCGTTGCTGTACACACCCTTCAATCCCAACTAAGACTCGCCATTGGACCTTGATTGTGCTCTCCACGCGCCTCATACGCCTAACACCCCACGGCGAAGCCAATAAAAGCTTCCCGAACACGTCTTATTCACACAGCCGGTAGCTGGATAAAAACACTCCACTCGAAAACCAGGAAAATCACGAAACAAATCGGAGACAAACGACCATCAATGGAGCATTGTCTCCTAAAAACATCTATCTCCCTCTGATTCTCCTCCAAACTAAAGAAGAACTCGTTAAAGGCTCTGACCCTCAAAAATCAACAACCACAAGAGTTGATTTCAAAGAACAGAGACAGCACACCAAGCCCAACATCTCCAAGCAGTCCAAAACCGACCAAGTTTCATAAACAGTACAAACGGAAAATTTGGGTTCCAAACCCTAAGCCTAAAAGCCGACCCCCCACCTAATCTCCATATCTTCTTTCGTCTCGCCGCTTCACCAGCTAGGAAGACCGAAGCCCAAAATCAGGATCTACTTGACCAGATCTGAGCGACACAGTCATCTTCCATCACCAGGGTCGCGAGCATATCGACGAGAGAAGGAGGAGATGGCAGGAGGCAAAAAGAGACAGAAACGAACGGAGCCGGAGCTGGCGCACGCGCCTGAACAGATCTAGGGCGTCGGTGTCTTCAAGAGTCGCAGTTCGCCTGAACCGAACCACCAATTATGTTCAAACTCTTCTTCGACCTATTAATATGATAATGTCCACTTTAAAATCAAAAAGTAAAATCCACATAAATTTGTTTTCTGGCTCCTTCCCAAAAAACGTATAAATTATTGTTAGAACGTTGTCAAAAAAAAATTATTGTTAGAACTACTTGTAAAGTAGACATTATTTATCTAAGATGTGGAAGTTGATTGATTTCACAAAAATCATTCCCTCAAACCAAGTCCTACACAAATCCTTGACCTCCAACTCCAACAAGATCTAGAAGCATCTTTTACCAATGTATTCACCGATTTGACTCTTCATCTAGCCCTTGTTGCACCATCAGAGACGGATCCAGGATCAAATCTAGCTGGGGGCACAGACAGAATTTTTCACTATATATATTTTTGGATTGGGGGCACCTATACAAACATCAAGCTAATTACTAAAGAAAATTTTAAAACAGATGGGGGCACCTGCCCCCGTAGCTCGTGCTCTCCGTCCGGCCACTGTGCACCATTATGATCTATTCACCTAACCCTTGCAAAGCCCCATTAGGACACCAACGTACCTAATCTTTGCAACACCAGTTAAAATCATCCACCTAATCTTTGTATCCGTTAGAAAGATATTTTGGATACAAGTTATTAGAGATTTATGAATCCTTCCATTTGGAGTCGAGTTCTCCAACAAAATTTGCTTCAGGATTTACATCAGCTTCAGAATATGTGCATCTGAAAGTGATGGTGATGATGATGGGAGTATCAGTGACATAGATCTTACTAAGAACTAGAATTGGCTCAAGCTGGTTGAGGCAAATTCAGATTTGGTTAAGGAGAAAGCTAAGCTAGAAGCTTATGTTGCTGAAGCACTTAAGTATGCTTCAGAGAAAGACGAAGAAGCACGATAGGGTAGTTCTTAACTTAGAGAAATCCAGAAAGGTTTGAAGATACTGAATAATGGGATGAAGCAGCTCAATCATCTTCTCAGTATTGGGAAAAGTGATCGATATAATCTTGGATTTTAAGGGGAATCATTTAAATCCAGAGGTGTTTTGTGTCAGCATGAAATAATGAGAGTGTGTTCTGCTATGAAGCCAGAGGTTAAGGTGTCTGCAGAGAATGCATCAAATGAAAAGACTACAATGAAGACTGTGAGTACTTTGGGTACTGCTAACTGCTTTGGGTAAAGTTTCTAACTTGAAAGTTGCATCTCAACGAAAGTTTCAGCATTTTTGTCATCACTGTGGTGTTGTTGGGCACATTAGACTAGTAGTTGAAGGAGAAGAATCAAATGGAGCAATCTTATGGTATGAGATTTCAAGTTCCTAAATGTTATTCTTGTGGGGTACAAGGACATGTTCGACGTGACTGTTTCAAAGTTGTTCAAGGAACTAATCATGGAGGGATAAGTTTCAAGAATACATGGTTTGTGATATCTGATCAATATAAAGATGGTGGAATGGGATTTCATCCTCACTTTGGAGGATATCAATCGTTGTATTAAGTTTTGACCATGATGTGATTCACAGGGGAAAATTGAACACATGGTTTTCTATGTAGAGGTGATGAGTTCACATGCATAGTCAACAAGTGGAAGATTGAAGATGTATATTATGTTGGCCTAGGCGTTCAGGATCAATATGGAGGGATAAGTTTCAAAGTTGTTCAAGGAACTAATCATGGAGGGATAAGTTTCAAGAATACATGGTTTATGATATTTGATCAATATGAAGATGGTGGAATGGGATTTCATCCTCACTTTGGAGGATATCAATCGTTGTATTAAGTTTTGACCATGATGTGATTCACAGGGGAAGATTGAACACATGGTTTTCTATGTAGAGGTGATGAGTTCACATGCATAGTCAACAAGTGGACGATTGAAGATGTATATTATGTTGGCCTAGGCGTTCGGGTACCCGTTGGCATTCAGATCAGGTTTTTCGGATTTCAGTTCTATTTTATAACACCTCCTAGGTCTCATTCTAGTAAATTTACAAGTATGGATCGGGTTCAAGTATAACAATCGGTTTCAGTTCAGTTTTGTATCACATCCTAGAACCCATAAAGTAATCATATATCGTTCGGATTCGGATTATATCAGATCAGTTTGGATATACCCGAAATAAAATCTAAAATTTTAAAGCAAAACATAAGAAATATACACTTATTATATATATTTAAGTATTTAAGGTATTTATTTAAACACTTATTGTTATATATCATATCAAAATAAATATGAAACTGAATATTTGAAATATATATTTATTTTTCATATATTTATATTGTATATTAATTTGGACATTCGGATCGTTTTTTCGGATATGTTTTTGGATTTTCAGATCAGATCAGATTTTTCGGTTCGGGTTCGGTTTGGATTACAGATTACAGATTTTATGCCCAGCCCTAATATTATGTATTAGCTCACGAAGTACTACAGGAGATAGTACATATGTATGTCATGAAGATGGGTTGGGTTGAAGTTCGTATTTTGTGATCTATGTGGGCTTATTAAACTTTGAAAATGGGATAATATATATATTGAGAAGTTTATATTAAGTGTAAATGATATTAATTAAAGAGAAAAAATTAAAAAGGGTTATTTCTTAAGAAAAAAAGAAAAATTGCTTAAGTTGACTTTAGAATGACTTTAGAAGAACTTAAAAAGCAAGTTCTGGTGATGAATACAAGGAGAATGTACTTCTATGAAGAACAGTGTCTTTGTAAAATAAGAAAACTGAGGAATTTTTGTTTGGTGATTGTGTGGTCAAACATTTGGGATTATTGTTGTGCTTTTAGTGCTAAAGTAGTTGGTGGCAAATTTTTACAGTGTTGGAAAATTAATGTCTAGATTCAAAGAGAGTTTAGTTCGGGGTTACGTGATTCTGATAAATCAATATCTAGATTTTAAAGTGAATATTAGCTTAAGATTAGGGTGTTCTAAAAGATTCTTATAATAGAAAAATCGATGTTAAACATTTTCTTGTTATAGTTAATTTGAAAAGAAATTTGTATTTTTTATCTTCTACACATTATTATTCTGAACTCATCTGCCCTTACATAATATGTCGTTCATAGTGACGCTCGCTATGTTCGCTATTCCTTCTTATTCTTTTTGAATTAAAAATCTCATGTTGGTGCTTGGTACTAACCCCCATCGATTAGGAGTTTGTAAAATGAACCAGCTGCTCATAGCCAACCGTCGGTCAATATTGAACCGCCAGAAAATATAATTGGCCCGATATAATTTATTTTTTCCTAAAGCTACAAAGAATTTTTTGAGCCCATTTACGAAACAGAATCTATTTTGAAAAAGCAACAAAATCCGCCGGACAGGAAACGAGCTACACCCGACTATTATAAAAAGAACATAACCACTAAACTTATGGTTAAGAAAAACCACTAAACTATATCAAAATTTCGAAATTTATCTCATTTGAACTATATAATAAATTCGGGCACCTAAAAACAGTTTATGTGCTTTAGGTAAAGATCAGCCCTAGCCAAGATCTTAATTTTCAAGAGAATTTAGGAACTGATGGATAATAGAAATAATGACCGTTTAAATATCTCATTAGCCGGTTAACCCTTTAATATGGTAATTTTTTCCCAATAATTTCTGCTGAAGAAGCATAAATCTCTCAATGCTTTATGATCTTGAGGTTATGTGCTTTAGGTAAAGATCAGCCCTAGCCAAGATCTTAATTTTCAAGAGAATTTAGGAACTTATGGATAATAGAAATAATGACCGTCTAAATATCTCCTTAGCCGGTTAACCCTTTAATATATCTGAATTTTGTTAATAACCCCTGGTAATTTTTCCCAATAATTTCTGCTGAAGAAGCATAAATCTCTCAATGCTTTATGATCTTGAGGTTATGGAAGCCGTTGAGTGCTCAGGTTTGGAAGCATTTGTACCACGAGACCATTTTAAATCTACTGAAGACCACCGCTTGTTGGATCCTCAAATGAACAAGAAACACCCAAATTGCGAGTCAAATTTATCTGTTTATTGATCATATATCGAGTTTGAAGTCTGAATACAATTTTCGTTTTATGAATTCAAGGTGACCTTATAACTTTTAGCTTCTTATACATGTACCATGCATATATTAATTTATGCTAATGGAAATAGTATTTGAAATGTAAAACCATGTAATACCATATGCTTGCTTTATATAACTGATGAATCATTTTTCCTTTGAAAAGCCAATTTACTTTATCTTTTATTTTTGGGAGTGACCACTATATAATGATGCTAAATAATTGAGATAGGTGATGGATAAGCTATGCGCAGCGGGGAGCACATGGGATATAAAATATCATATCATCTAATCCTTTTTTAAAAAAAAATATCACCTATTATCTTAAAGATGATGATAAAAGGCTTCCTAACAAAATCCCTGTGATTGGTACATCACAGATAACTTAAAACTAAAAGGCATGGTTCGCTTTAAACCGAACAAAAAGATTGGAAATAAAAGGTCGGATAGACAAGAACATGTGCACAACTCTTTTTTGTTTTTGTCGTCACGATATATCATGGAATACAAAACCGGTGAAAATAGTTGATATTCCCAGAGAACAACAACTAAAAAGACATAAACAGGCGGAATTTCACGGAAATAAAATTATATTAAAGAAAAAAACACAAAATAACTTAAATTGCTAACAAAACAGAGATATCAGCACTTAGCTCATAATTCTATAGGTGTTGATTTATACTGGTGTAAGAGAGTTGATTTTGTCGTGCCTCAGAGTTGAAATCATCTTTGGTATAAATTTTAGTTTTTAATTAAAATATCTAAAGGCTAACATTTGTCCTATGGTATAGTAGGAAACTAAGATCCAGAACTTTTATGAAAATATGGTATATCATAGTTTTTATTAGTTTTAAACATGATATAATTCTATTCTAGCGTCTATACTATATATTTTGAATCGTTTGATGTTTTTTACAAGTTTAAATACGTTTTGGACGTATTTGAAGATTCCGGAAAAATCTGGATCATATAAAGAATTAATGCTAAAAGTTAATGTTAGACTCGAACACTGAGGATGGTGTCGATCAACACCTATCTTGATGTCAGTCGATGCACTTGTTCACCCCTGTTCGTTCCTCAAACGCCAGCGTCTGCGGCAATGGCGATTAATAACACGCACGAGAGAGAAATAATGATGCATCGTTGTTATATGATTGTCGCCGGTAACTGCCGCTGGTGGCTTTTTCACCATTTTTATGGTCGCTGTAAATTTCAGCGGCTGACGCACATGTTTTAGGTGCCGCTGCGTTCAGTTTTTACATCTGTAAATTCAGAATTTTGGCTAGAAGCTGACCTGTCACACGAGATCCCTGTTATATTTTTTGATCGCTTGTCATTGACGCTGGCGTTCAGTAAACGAACAGGGCTGTCTCACCAAACCGACAAGTTTTAAAGAAAGTTCAAGAATTACAATTTTTGCCAAAATTTTTTTGTATTTGCAAATGAGTCTAGTACGAATTTTTGACCTATATAATATATTATTAAACTATTGTTTAGACTACAATTTATTTGATTTTAGAGAGTTTAGATAGACAAGTCAAAACTCTTTCATAGATTTGATTTTGAACTCTTGTTTATATCTCTTTAATTTTTCCATGCAATTTATTTAGACTTTAATGATGTGTTTTTTGATCATATCTGAGTAAACCACTAGTTAGATTTAGGATTTCTAGGATTAAGAATGGATTGCTAATTGTTAAAATTGCTTGGGTTATTTATAGAATTCTTCATTTCAATTGTTCTTAATGCTAGATTTAGATTAACTTATCAAACTTAAACTTAATGTTTGTCTTAATTGTTTCATAGAGAATTTGAGATTCTAGGATCTAAACATAGTTTCTTTAACGAAAGTTGATTGATTTGACTGTTGTGATTTGAGTTCTAGAACTATTTTTCATAAGTCTTTGACATATGTTTGACTGTAATTTTGAATTATTTGATTGATTTCCCCATATCTAACACTTTCATTTATTTCTCACAACTCGTTTTACTTTTTATTTATTTATTGCATTACTGTCTAGCTTAATTGGATATTAGTGATCCGAGTCTCTATAAAGCTGATCCTTAAGTGTGATATCACACTTTGAAATTGCAGAGTAGATCAAAGGGTAAATTTTGTGTTAATCAAATTTTAGCACCGTTTTCCAAGACTTTTGTTTCGCCATGGGATTTGGTGTAGAATTTAGACTATGTATTTTTTAGGTTTATTTATTATATTTTCTTGTATGTTTAGGTGCATGCATCGCAATAGCAGAAACATCAAGGAAAATGATCTTTTAGATCTTTCAAACCAGGACGTGTCTGAGTTGGAACGCACAAACCATAAGGGAAAATCAGTGTCGAGCGACACAGTAGAGTATTGATCAACACCACTCAAAATTTAGTGTCGAATGACACAGTACAAGCGTCGATCGACACCTGTAAAATTGCATAGATGGTTAATCCGGTCGTGTTGATTGTTGATGAACATGGAATCCTACGAGACCAAGAGGGTCATGCATGTAATGAGACTGGGAAGAAGATTAAATAATGTTGATGGGAATGTGATTGTTGAGATCGTTGTGGCTAAGAACGCTGGGAATTCTGTAGCTGTTTGACAGAGAACACTTGGAGACTACAATAGGCCTGATCAGTTCTATGCTAACTGGTTTGCGATTCGGTTTCTACCATTCCAGAGGAATGATTTTGAGCTGAAACATGTGTACTACACTCTTGTGGGTCAGCATCTTTTCCATGGTTTTCCTCATGAGTATCATATGGATCGTCTAGAGAGGTTGGAGGATCTAGTGATGAGCATCAAGCAATTGCAGCTATGATCTCTCACCACCTGGAATAACACCAAGAATGCATTTCTGAATAACTTCTTTGATGATGCAAGGTCTGAGAAGCTGAGATCAAAATATCTACATTTTCTCAGAGTCCTACTAAGGAATTCATGGCATCTTGGGTCAGATTCAGAACTTATCAGAGCGACTGTCCACAACACACGTTTAGTGAAGTTCAACTGATAGGAATTTTCTTCAGTGGCATTAATTGGAGGTATCTGGATGTTGCAAGTGAAAGAAACATGAAAACCATAATTCCATAAGAAGCTAGAATATATATTGAGAACTTTACTTCTAGAAACAGTACCAATGATGTAGATCTTGACATGATGAAAGCAGCTGCAAACATGGATTCTGGTCAGATTTTTGAAGTGAAAACCAAGCTAGATTCAGCTAATAATCTCTTATGGACAAGCAACAGGTTCCCTTTGCTGCTGAAGTTGAAACTATGGAACATACTATCAAAGAAGTCGTTTACAGAGACAGCCACAAAACGCCAACTTTGAGATGAAGATCCGACATTGAAACCTTAAATGTCGCAAGTTGCATAAGATTCACTGTCTTACAAGTCTGAGATATTGCATTGAGAACTGCTATTCTAGATGAAAGATCCACTGGCACCAAAAGCTTTCTCATCAATCAGAAAGAAACCCCAGGCAAGTGGTTTCCGACAGCATTGACATTATCTTTTCACAGAAAGTTTTCATCGTACTATTTACAAACCAGCAGAACGTCAGAGTTTTTATAGGGTTCTTCTGAAAGTTCAGAGACTACCAGTTGAAGGAACACACAAAGAAATTTCAAGAACACTTTCCTTGATTATTAGAAATCCTTTAAACAATCTTCCTAGATCTTTTTAATCCGATTTACTCACAGTCACACGCGACTAGAGACGGACCAATTTCTAATCTTAACAATACACACTCGAACTGTTCCACCTGAACATTCGATGATCAATGCTTAACAAGTACACACCACTTGCTCAAGCGTTTTCTCACTGAGTTGCTTAACCTAGAACACTCAACGATAATCTAGTTAAGTACACCTTGGTGAATCTATTCCTATATCCTGATAAGTACAAATCTTCCTGACTTGTCGCCAAGGCGTGTTTATCAACTTCAACTAACATGTGACACGTCACCAATCTGTAACGGATCTTGCCGCCACTCGAAGGTTACACATCCCTCCACATGTGTAGCCCATCCACCAGCCTACTGGCCCACCAGGCTCACAACCTTGAGCTTACATTCTCCCCTTTTTTATCTGAATGTGACATCCTAAGGTTCCTGCATCACAGAAACAAAGGACACTACACCACATACAAAAAGACACAGGATTCCGAATAACTAGTTCATAGCATATCATAAAAATTCGTCCTTGATACACCTTCATGGAACTAATAGCCATAGAGAATCCTACAGATGAGACTTAGTACTACATTTCCGAGATCAGTTCAAAACAAGAAAAATAAAAGAACTCAAGAGTTCTCAGTCGCTTGCATCGTCTTCATCACCGTCTTCGTCATCCCCCTGCTGAGCTTGCGAATACTGAGCATATTCTCCCCCTGCTTAGGTGCACATTGAGATAAAAATATTCTGTCAACAGTACCAACGTAACACACAGGCACAAAAAAACAGGATTAGCTTACTCTTCGGGCGAATACGTATCGCCTTAAGACCCTCAATGGCTCGATCAATGTCTTCCTCCAGACTCGCGATGCTTGAATCTGCTCCTGTACCACGTCCAGCTTTGATGTCTTTAACTACTAGAGTTGGAAGACCAGTGAATTCATCATTCTGAGTGTCAGGAGGAATGAAGCGTTGAAAGTGGATGACTTGTTGAATCAATGTGGGAAACATGATGCGACGAGATTTCTTTCTTAAGGTGCTTTCTCCCATTGCAATGATCTGATCGTACACGAGCTTCCCAAAGTCAAATCCACCTTCTTGGTGGTGAAGCATGTATACAAACTTGAGACGCTCCTGATTCATAGACGTGTAGTTCATCGTAGGGATCCAGTTTGAGCAGACCAATTTGTACAGGACTTGATTGGTGGGTGTGAGGAACTTTGAGCTCATGTTCTCCCATCTTGGAATCTGGCCATCAGTGAGAAACTCACACACTTCATCGATGTTTACCTCCATCCAGTTGGGATCTTCTTCAAAGCCAGGTATACAGTACAGAGTGTTGATCAGACTTGGAGAGAAATCCACAAGCGATCCTCGAACATACACGGCTACCCCATCATCACGTTCCTCAGCATCATGAAGGTTTGCGATGAACTCCCTTACCACATTCGGCTGGTAAGCGTCATAGTCAATGAGAGTGTGAATCAAACCTGCTTTGGTGACCACTTTAGTCACATCAGCCAGGTTCTCATCTGTGAGAGAGATACGCTGCTGATCGATGAACTTCCTGTGGCGGAGACCTTGGTATCTTTCAGTGGCGGCCACAGTGGCAAATTTTTCTGACACAGGTCTCCGCTTTGGTCGCAGCAGCTCTGGATAGAAAGAGATCTTAGTCCGATAAATACTTCGGCTCTCCTCATACCGTTGCTCCTTTGACCGATTCGCTGAAGTTTCTTCCTCGGGAGGAGGAGTGTCATCGGAGGGGTTTCCTTCAGAGAGAGATTCGACGTCAGGTTCAACAGTTTGTTGCGGAGGAGACAGGGCCACCGGCGACGAGCGGGCACGAGATCTCTTCTTTGATCTGCGACTGGAGCTGACGCCTGTTTCTTGGACATCTATCGGAGAGACGGCAGCTGCTACATCTGCAAGTTGCTGAAGGCGCGAGCTTCGCCTTGCTGGTTGCATGTTGCTAGGAGATTGAGAGACTGTGTCGGCCAAGGGAACTCGGATGTGGCACAAGGGAGACACAACACTTGGGTTTTACCCTAGCAGACCACTCAAGTGAAATATTAGTGAAACAAATGAATTCAGTCCAAGATGGCCCAAACAAAGATGAACAAAAGAGAACAAAAACAACAACTTAAAGAGCCCAAGCCCAAGCCGATAATCAAGAGTAGACAAACTCAACGATGCAGAATTCTAACCAAATGTGTAAACATCACTTATGAGAGTGAGAGTGCTTGGTAGAGAGTTGGAAGACTGATCTTAGAGATATCATAACATGTACAATATTAGAAGGCATAACCTGATGCCTTTTGTGGCAGAGAAGAGACACGGATTCTGCTTTACACACAGGGGTAGTCATCAAAAAGATTTTTGACGAAAGCAATGAACACAACCCAAGTCTGTAGCTATTTCTCAGCCGAGTAGCTGTCACAAACGAGATCCTTCTAAGTTAGCTCACCACACTTAGCCCCATCATGACACTCATCTGTATGGTCTGGAAACATCAAACAGGTATCTTGTGTGGTTGTCTCTTCCTCTCAACAACTCAATTCACGATTTTATAAGTTTCTCCAAGAGAGTATCTTCCACTATGATGAGATAATTATCAAAATCAGAGACAAAGTGGGGTAACACCCAGCTCCAGACTGAGTTATCTCTATAGGAAAGTATCATCTCTGCCTGGTCAGGACAGTGATCGAACTCAGAGTCAAAGTGTGGTAACACCCAACTCCAACACGAGTATCCATCATTCCAGGCCTTTTTAGATCAGATACACTTACTTGTGTCACACACTCTTTTATTTGCTTACCCTTACGACTGAGCACTCACCCTCGTTTGAGTTTTCTCGTTCAATCCAGACAGTGATCAAGGCTCAAACCGAAAATGTTACAGCATCCTGGTCCGAGATGAGTGCCTTTCAACAGTGAACCAGATGAGTGTAATATCAGAAGCTGAGTGAGTGGCTTTCCAAGAAGGACTTGTTGGTTCAAGGTGTTAGTGTTGCGATGACGACCCCACATGTGGTACACAGCTATACAGCGACTCTTCTCTATTCACAGGACTTACTCAGAGATTGACAATACCCAACGCCTTTCTGCGACCTAGAAAGGTGTTGTGGTCCAATGGTTTTGTGAACAGATCAGCCAGCTGCTTCTCTGTTGATACATGCTCAATGATGACAATCTTCATCTCAACCAGCTCTCTCACAAAGTGATGTCGTATATCCACATGTTTGGTGCGTGAGTGCTGAACAGGGTTCTTAGACAGATTTATAGCACTCATATTATCACAGTGAACTAGCATAGTGTCAGAGATAATACCATAGTCCACAAGCATTTGACGCATCCAAAGTAGCTGTGTACAGCAGCTTCCCAGAGCAATGTACTCAGCCTCAGCTGTAGAGAGAGATACGCAGTTTTACTTCTTGCTATGCCATGCCACCATGTTGTTGCCTAAGAAGAAACACCCACCAGAAGTACTGTGTCTGTCGTCCAAGCAACCTGCCCAGTCTGCGTCACAGAAACCTGCAAGATTCACGTTAGTCTCAAAGGTATAGTGAAGTCCAAAGTCCAGGGTACCTTTCACATATTTGATAATGCGTTTGACTGCATTCATGTGTGACTCCTTTGGATGAGCCTGATATCGAGCGCAGATTCCCACACTTAAGCATAAATCAGGACGACTAGCAGTGAGATACAAGAGACTCCCAATCATTGCCCTGTACAGCTTCTCATCAACTGGCTTACCATCATCGTCACGAGACAGCTTAGTTGTTGTACTCATAGGAGTGTTAGCAATCTTACTCGTCTGCATCCCAAACCTCTTGGTTAGATTCTTGGCATAAGTGCTTTGTGAGACGGTGATTCTATCATTCAGTTGCTTGATCTGTAACCCCAGAAAATAGTTTAGTTCGCCCACCATACTCATCTCAAACTCCTTTGTCATGGTGTCAACAAAATCATCGACCATGGACTGAGACGTACCATCAAAAATGATATCATCCACATACACTTGTATGATCAAAAGGCCTCCGTTGTTTTCTCCTATAAACAAGGTTTTGTCAACTCCTACTCTTTGAAATCCAGTTTTAATGAGGAACTCTGTCAGTCGATCGTACCAAGCTCGTGGAGCTTGCTTTAACCCATATAGAGCTTTCTTGAGTTTATACACATGGTCTGGGTAGTGTGGATCTTCAAAACCTTTAGGTTGTGAGACATAAACTTCCTCCTGTAAGACGCCATTTAAAAACGCACTCTTTACATCCATTTGAAACAGCTTGATTCTCAGATTGCATGCCATTCCAATCAAAAGTCTGATAGATTCCAGTCTGGCTACAGGAGCAAATGTTTCATCAAAGTCTACCCCTTCGATTTGTGTGTATCCTTGTCCCACAAGCCTGGATTTATTTTTGATGACGTTTCCCTCTTCATCGGTCTTATTCTTGTGAATCCATTTGGTGCCAATGATGTTAACTCCTTCTGGTCTTGGCACTAGATCCCAGACTTCCAATCGATCAAATTGTTCCAGCTCAAGGTGCATTGACTCAGTCCAGTATTCATCTTCCAGTGCTTCCTGTAACGTTTTAGGTTCGATCAATGAGACAAAACACTCTAATTTATCCATTTCTCCCATGAGACATGCAAGCTTGACCATTTCTTTGAAGTCAATCTGCTTTTTCCGTGTGACTCTCTCATCAAACACACCTCCAATCACATCTGCAGATGAATGGTTCTTATGCACTTTTCCCTTATCCAGATCAACTTCTTGTTTTGTCAGATCTTCCTCTCCTTCGGATTCATCCTTAATTTTCACCTCTGATGGTGAAGTAGCACGTGGTGTGACGCATTCAATGGTCTGTGTCACTTGAGCCTGATAGAACCCAATACTGTCATCAAACACCACATTCACATTGTCTCCAATGAACTTTGTGCGTGAGTTATAAACTCGATAAGATGAGCTATTTGTTGAGTATCCCAGAAACATTCCAACGTCGCTCTTGGCATCAAATTTTTTCAGATGATCTTGATCATTCAGGATGTAGCAAAGACATCCAAACACATGTAGATGACTCAGATTGGGGGTTTTTCCTTTGAAGATTTCATAAGGTGTGGTCTTTGTGTTTGGTTTGACATAGACTTGGTTTATGACATAACATGCAGCACTTACTGCTTCTACCCAGAAGCCTGATGGAACACTATTACCGCATAACATTGCTCTAGCCATCTCTTGAATAGTTCGATTCTTTCTCTCCACCACTCCGTTCTGTTGTGGGGTTCTTGGTGCAGCGTACAGGTGACGAATTCCTTGGCTATGACAGAATTTATCAAACTGTTCATTCTGAAATTCACCTCCATGATCACTCTTGATTTGAATGATCCCACCTTTTTCTTGTTTGAGTTGCAGAGCAAGAATACGGAAGCTTTCTAGAGCATCATATTTGTTTTTCAAGAAGTCCACCCAAGTGTACCTGGAGAAATCATCAACAAGTACAAAGATATACCTCCTTCCTGCAATGCTGTCCGGGGTGATTGGCCCCATTAGATCCATATGAACCAGTTCCAGTACCTGCTTAGATCTGATCTCAGATATCTGTTTATGCTGAACCTTAACATGCTTCCCTTGGCAACACCCTTTGCACACTGTCTCGGTATGTTTTTCCAACTCAGGAATCCCCCTGACTACTTCAGCATTTACGAGTCTGGTTAACCCATTGGTGTTCATGTGACCAAGCTTTCTGTGCCATAGATCTAATTTAGATTCACTGGCTGAGAGACACATCTGTGAGGGCTTCCACATGTTGCAGTTATTCCCAGATCTCATACCATACAGCACAACATTCTGTACAGCATCCACTGCTCGGCATTCTTTTCTACTAAAGATGCCTCCAATCCTTCGTCACAGAGTTGACTGACACTTATGAGATTAGTCTTGAGTCCATCTACGTAGTAGACGTTTATGAGACGTGGAAGACCAGCTCTTGCTGTTACACCTACTCCACGGACTTTTCCTTGTCCTCCATCACCAAAAGTTACTTTTCCTCCTTTGATACACTCAAGATTTTCAATGTACTCTTGATTTCCAGTCATATGTCTCGAGCATCCACTATCAAAGTACCAAATGGAGTCCTTTTGACAATTTGTCTCAGCACTTGTGTAGGCAACATGGCTCACAAGATGGTCATCATGTTTTGTGCTTGCAAAGTTGCATGTCAGGATCTCCTCTGCCTCAGAGTGTACCTCACTGCTTTTGTTGTGTGACACTTCTGAAGTTTGTTCTTTGTAATTCGGATACAGATCTCGCTTTGCTATCCATACATGTCCATACAGTGAGGGTTCAATAAAGCACAAATTCAATTTCCAAGCACGCTGATACTGATGTTGGCGAAAATAACAAAACCTCACGTTGTGACCGCGTCTTCCACAGAAATGACAACCGTTCCCTCTTCGAGCGACCACGGATTTCTTCTTATCCCCTGAGTTTACACTGATGGTAGAAGGTTTCTCTGATTTTGCCAAATCCTTTTCTTGTGGTGCTTCTTTCACAAAGACGGATTTTCCCAACAATTCTCCTAACTTCGACGTAGATCCCTGAAAACCTAGACCCCAGTTTGTGCTTGGACACTGTCCGATGGTTAAGAGATGATCTAAAGCAGTGGTTCCAGTAGTCAGCATCCTTATCTGCTTGTGGTTCTCACTGAGCTGGCTTTCGAGAAGTTTACTCTTATCTATCTCCTTCTCCAACAGTTCATTCAGATGGTTTACCTTTAACTCAAACAATTTCTGAACCCTCTCTTGCTCAACCATCGCTCTCTTTATTTGCAAGGACCTCCTGATCTGATTCCTTCAATATTGAAGGTTCTGTCTCCGGTCTTGAGGGTTTCTCCAACTCCAGAATGTTTACTTGGGCTTTCAGCATTGCCTTGTCTTTAAGAAGTTGCAAGTTCTCATGACTAAGTTCAGCAAACTTGTTAAACAGAGTCTTGTATTCTTCCTCAAGATCGTGATTGAGATCATTTTCATCCTCTCCATCACCTGATTCATTGACAGCTTCCAGTCTCATTTCATTTTCTTCTGCAATCAAGGCCATGAAGTTCAAATGCAGTTCTTCTCCATCACTTTCACTTCCAGAGTCAGTATCGCTGAAACACACCATTGATTTATCTTTTTCAGGTTGTTGGGACATTCACTTCGAGTGTGGCCATAGCCCTTGCACTCTATGCACTTGAGTTCCTTTCGTTTAGCTAGAGGACACTCATTACGGAAGTGTCCGTAACCCTCACACTCATGACACTGAAGTTCCTTCTTCTTGGAGTTTTTAGATGCATCTTGTCTTGGATATTGAGAGTTACTACGATCTGACTCATTCCTCTGAAACCGACCACCTGATCGATTCCCTCCTTTCTCAATTCTTTTGATGAACTTATTGAAGTTACGAGCCATCAGACCTAGATTTTCCTCAATCTTAGCAACTCTGTTCTCCTCTTTAGACTCAGCAGTAAACGCAATACTCTTCTGGGCATTTGATACTCGATCCTTTTTCTCAAGATCATGTACCTTTAGAATGCCTGACAGTTGGTCAAACTTCATCTCATCAGTGTCGACTGCAATGTTTAGAACTGCTTTGTAGGCATCAAATCGAGGTGGTAAACATCTCAGTAGCTTCTTCACCAGATCCTTTTCTTCAAATTTCTTTCCCAACACTAAGGATTCACTTGCCAGTTCACTGATCTTTGATATGAATCCATCAATAGGTTCATCATCATCCATTTGAAAATTTTCAAATCTTGAGGCTAGATGATCAATCCTCGTTCTTCGCACACTTGTGTTCCCTTCAAAGTGATTGATCAGAGTATCCCATGCTTCTTTAGCAGACTCGCAACCCTGGATGATTTTGAACTGCTCTAGATCAACTGAAGAAAATATGACTGTAAGAGCTTTAGAATTGTATTTTGATGCAGCTTTGTCAGAATCTGTCCACTTATCTTTCGGTTTTGGACCCATTGTCTGGTCATCCATTAGCACTGTGGGAGCAGACCATCCTTCCTCAACGGCTGTCCAGGCATCCTCATCAATTCCCCTGATCAAGTGTCGCATTCGTGCCTTCCAATGACCAAAGTTCCCACCATCAAGCATGATAGGTTTTTGTAGCGTGACAAGTTCCTTCATGGTGTCCATGACACACGCAGGATCTCAACCTGTTTGTAGTATTGATACTACAGAGGTTTTCCGCTCTGATACCAAATGAAAGTTCAGAGACTACCAGTTGAAGGAACACACAAAGAAATTTCAAGAACACTTTCCTTGATTATTAGAAATCCTTTAAACAATCTTCCTAGATCTGTTTAATCCGATTTACTCACAGCCACACGCGACTAGAGACGGACCAATTTCTAATCTTAACAATACACACTCGAACTGTTCCACCTGAACATTCGATGATCAATGCTTAACAAGTACACACCACTTGCTCAAGCGTTTTCTCACTGAGTTGCTTAACCTAGAACACTCAACGATAATCTAGTTAAGTACACCTTGGTGAATCTATTCCTATATCCTGATAAGTACAAATCTTCCTGACTTGTCGCCAAGGCGTGTTTATCAACTTCAACTAACATGTGACACGTCACCAATCTGTAACGGATCTTGCCGCCACTCGAAGGTTACACATCCCTCCACATGTGTAGCCCGTCCACCAGCCTGCTGGCCCACCAGACTCACAACCTTGAGCTTACATCTTCCACGCCATAAACCTATCCAATTTAGAGAAGCATCTTCAAACAACACTAAATATTGCTTTTCCCGTCATGTTGGACAAGGTTTTTGGTGGGGAAACCTTTCCGAGCCCCAGTGAGATCGCCAGGCACAATAGTGTTTCCACTCTAAATTAATAGGTATATGAGAAGTAGAGAAAAAAAGAGATAGAGCGCCTGAGTTTTGGCCACTCAAAAACCTTAAAAAATATAAATGTTACGTTTACTTATTTTATAAAAGGATTAACAAAACAAATCAAAGGACACTAAACAAAAGTCACTAAGTATATTTCAAAATTTAACCGACCATTTATTGGGCAACGAGTTCATCTACATGCTGGAACCTCGTTATTCACAAGTTTAATACATTTTTTTTTTTTTTTGTAAACTCATTTGTTTGTTTATTACACTTTGAGTTCATCTAAATGTTTCGTTTTGTTTTAGGGATTTCTTTTGTTATATGTTTCATGTTTGTCAAGAAAATCGTGTTCCAATATAATTTTCTTTTGTTAACCTATACAATCTGGATTTTGGTTTGACAAGAAAGCTGTCTTAACAATTGTTCTTTTTCAAAAAAAAAAAAAATTGGTCCTTTTTCACATGAGCTGCCAAACCATTTTTTTTTCTTGATCTCTCGACCCAAGGTCTCCAAAATTACGTTAGGTGATAGTCTCTCAACTTACTAATAATACCTTTCAGTTTGAAAGAATATTTCAATTATAATACAAGATCAAAGGTGTGTGATCTAGTGCTAACATAATTAAGGAGATTGGTTATTTTGTACTTCAGGTTCAAATGCTTCTTTTTTTTTCTAATACATTAGGTTATTTTTAATTAGAATACTTGAAAACTGATTTCAACTATTATACGAATGAAATTATAGACCAAAAGAATTTCTAAACTGATTGTCTTTGTCTTTCTCTATTTTCTCACTCTCTGTATTTTTCGAAGAGAAAAAAAACACAAACTTTTTTTTTGTTTTTATTCTGATTAATCGACTTCGATCTGTTTAGATATCTATTCCGTATATCAGATTATTAATTCCAAATTTTGGATTTTATTTTTCGTGAGCGGATCAAATATAAGGGCATCTCCAATGGTGTTACCACCATTGGGATCCTTAGTAATATTAAAGTTTTTTTGTTTAAATAGTTAAGAACTCTAATCTAAATATGAAGTCCAATGGTGTTCTCCAAGGAAGAATTCTTAAGAATAAAAAAATATTAAATTTTTAAAACATGTGAAATTAAATTTTTTATTTATTGCATTATTAAATATAAAGATACAATAATTATTAATTTTCATCACCAAATTTGTTCCAAATATTTTCAATCAAATCCCTCTTCAATTGATCATGTAAACGCCTATCACGAATATGAGTCCGAGTGGTGTTCATGAAATTGACACTTGGAGGTATGTCCGTACTAGGAGAGCAATCCACCCGTGAACTTCCGGTTACATCTCCTTGTTGAAATTCAGATATATCGATCTGAGTGTGTATCCATCTCGTTCATTTTCGACTATCATATTGTGTAGTATGATACATGCTCTCATAGTCTTGCCTATCTTTTCCAAGTCCCATGAAAGAGCCGGGTTTTTCACAATTGCAAATCGGGATTGCAAAACTCTAAAAGCCCGCTTCACATCTTTTCGGGTTGATTCTTGATATTTAGCAAATAACTCTGCTTTAGGACCTTGAGGAAGTGAGACAGATTGGATAAATGTTGACCAGTTTGGATAGATACCATCTGTGAGGTAGTACGCCAAATTATAGATGTGTCTGTTGACCACGTACTCTACCCTCGGAGCTCGACCTTCGATAATGTCATGAAAAACCGGAGACCGATCGAGGATATTAATATCGTTTAAGGTACCTAGAAGACCAAAGAAAGCGTGCCATATCCAAAGATCTTGTGAAGCTACAGCTTCTAAGACAATTGACGGTTTTGTTGATCCCCGGGTGAACTGTCCTTTCCAAGATGTTGGGCAATTTTTCCACTCCCAATGCATACAATCAATCTTCCTACCATCCCCGGAAACCCGCGTATCTCTCCAATATGGAGTAGTCGTTGAAGATCCTCTGGTGTGGGTCTTCGTAGAAACTCATCACCAAATAACTGGATTATTCCTTCATTGAAATGTTCTAAACACGAAATTGTCGTGCTTTCACCAATTCGAAGATATTCATCAACCGCGTCAGCTGCAGAACCATAAGCAAGGAGACGAATTGCTGCCGTACATTTTTTTAGTGGAGAAAGACCTAACCTCCCGGTTGCATCTCTTCTTTGTTGAAAGAATGGAACTTGTTCTGAGAGGCGATTGACAATAAGCAAGAATAATTCCTTGTTCTTACGGAAACGGCGTCTGAATAAATGTGGCTGAAATGTCGGATCTTCGCTGAAATAATCATTCCATAATCGGTTGTGTCCCGTTTCGCGGTCTCGTTCTATATAAGCACGTTTCCTTTCTTATTGGGTTGGGCTTCCACAATGTCGTTATAGGTGTCTTCTAAGATATCGTCGATAAGTTCGTCTAATCTTTCATCCTCCTCATCGGATGATGACATTTTGCTAATCCCTCCTGGATACCAAATAAATATAAAGCAAGAATTTAATTCAAAACATTATGAAGAGAATATAGTGTTTCCAATTAATGAAAGAAAATATATTAATGAAACATTGTAGACTAAATTTTATAATTTTAATGAAATATTAATGAAACAAAATATATTAATTAAAATGTGTAGAAAATATTTTATAATTTTAATGAAATATTAATGAAACAAAATATATTAATTAAAATGTGTAGACTATATTTTATAATATAATGAAATATTAATGAAATAAAATATATTAATTAAAATGTGTAGACTGTATTTTATAATTTTAATGAAACAAAATATCAAGATATATTAATGGAAATCAAGATATATTAAAATGTGTAGACTATATTTTATAATTTTATTTTGTGACTAGAATTTATGAAAATCAATATCTTTGACAAGTATATAGTAATGAAAATGTGTAGAATATACTTATGATATATATGATCTTTTAGTTGTGATATATACAAGTACAATACATAATTAAGAGGTCACAGCTTCTGATTTACTTGTGATATATACGAGTACATACTTGTTAATCAGTAACAAAGTTTACCTTCTCCTTGCTTGTGATCTTTTACTTGTGATCAGTCACAAAGTTGTTTGCAGTGAAAAGCAAGCAGAAAGAAGCAAAGGCCGAGAAAAGATTATGTCACAAACCAATTGAAAAGAAGCAAAGGCCGAGAAAACAGTTATTCATTACAAGCCGAGATAAAACAACATTCAACAGAAGATTACAAGTTCATAATAAGAAGAGGAAACAAAGCAAGCAGATTGCTAGCTAAAACAACATTCAACTTTCACTTATAGAAGTTGAATTAAAACAGAACAATCCGTGACTTGGAAAACAACAAAACACTTTGACAGAGACCTTCACTGAACCCGTGACTTCCTCCACATGTCCTAAACACAGAGACCTTCTACTGAACCTGCAAAACACTTCACAATCCGTGACTTACAAAACACTTCCAAATGAACCCGTGAGTGAAAAGACAGAGACCTTATACTGAACCTGCAACAACAAAAACGATCAAGCAGTTAGCAAAGTATTGTAGTTTTAACAAAAGATTACTACTGACAACAACATTAATACCTTAAACTGAAGTAAACACATCATAACATCTCAGACATAAGTTTGAGCTTAAGAGATGTTTCCATCTCAGAGAGTGGAAGATTTTTGGCAAGCAAACGATCAAGCAATTTCTGTTTACAGATTTTGTCTTTCTGATTCAAAATGCCTTGTAACTTATCCAACTCCTCCTCTCTACCACTCTTCTTCCTCTTACGTTCAGCTTTAGCAGCCTTGACCCCCATAGGTCTACCCTCTCCTGCTCTCACGGCCTCTTCAAGATCAACCTCCAAAGCTTGTTTGCGCTTTTCCTTCACACTGTCCTTAGCAACAAAGGTGGAGCACCATTTCTTGTCATGCCTCAGTTCCCTCCACGCATGTTCGAGGTTAAACTTGGTGGAGTAGTCGTTGTGGAAGATATCTAGGGCTGCTTTCATCACATCATCATCATTTTGACCGCTTCTCTGCTCCCGCAGAGCCGCGTCAAAGCTTCCTACAAACTTGCACACTTGCTCGTTAATCATAGCCCACCTCTGCTTGCACTGACCAAGCTCTCTAGGTGTTTTCCCAACCAGGTGAGGGCTTGAGTTGTAGTAGTCGACAATTCTCTGCCAGAAAGCACCCATTTTCTGCTCGTTGCTTGTGATCGCGTCTTTACTTGTGTTCAGCCACGCACCAATGAGGATTTTATCCTCTTTGGGAGACCATTTCCTCCTCTCCTTGACAGCAGACTGCTCAGGACATTGGCTACTAAACCAAGCCGGTTCGGGTGAATCAAGGTCAACAAAACCAGGGGTGGAAACCATGCTTAAAGAATGCTCTGTGTCACTCTACTAGCATCACAGAGCCTTAAGTAAGCGATTTATAACTAGGCTACATTTAAAACCAACCAACTCAGACGAGTTAGGAAGGTAGAAAGCATTGCAGTTCCATTTAAAACCTTTCAACTCACAGGAGTTAGGAAGGTAGAAAGCAATGCACATACATTTAAACCAACCAACTAGAGGAGTTAGGAAGATAGAAAGCAATTAAGTAGCATTTAACACCAATCAAATCTGAGTTTTAGCTTTTTTAATATTTTCACTTTAATTTTTACAAGAAAATAGCAGTACTCTACGCTCAATATAGTTATACATACAACTACTCTACGTTCCATATATGTATACATACAACTACTCAACGTTTTAATTATTCAAAGAAAAGAGAGTAGGAAGTGGTTTGTACATTACCTTCTAAAGGTTAGAGACACGCATCTTCAGCCTCTGAAGCTCTTCCTGAACACACATTAGATAAACGAGTCAAAAGTTTTTAAAATTACCATAAACAACGATCAGAAGCACAAGGAAAGAAACTAACCAGGCTCTCTGTTATGACGTTGTCCTTCTCCTCAACCAACTTGAACATGACCACCATACATATTACAAGTATGGCAGTAACCATCAGACAAACAACCCATGGATACCAATTGGCAACACCTGATTTCTTCTTAGATAATTCCCCCACTGTCTCTCTAGATACTTCAGCTTCTGCTCACTCTCATTACCATGATCCTTCAGCTCCCGAAGTTGTCTCTGAAAGTCACTCAACTCCTCCATTACCGCCAAATCCCACCACTTCCAGACATGGCAGTCACCATCATCCACATTCTCGCAGGTGAAGTACCTTCGGCCAGGATCTTTTCTTGTGTAAGCAGTTGCAACAACAGGCGCAGCACCACAGTAGCAGCGAGTCGGGATTCCATCATCAGCGTCAGGTTGACTTTCAAACTGAACCGGCTCAACTATATTCTCGCTCTCAGCTTCATCCGCGTAGAGATCAACTTCTTCTTGAAGAAGGGAAGTTAGATCGATATCATACTCCTCTGATGAAGAAGGCTGGCTGTAGCTATATTGTCCCATGTTTCCTTAACCTGAAAGAAGAGCAACACATCGTTAATACAAAGCACAGAAGAAGATAAGCACATAAGACAACAATAACGAGTCTGTATAACTCCACCGACTCATAAGATTACTCTACAGACTCGTAAATCACTCCACAGACTAAGAAGAAACTATACAATAAGCTCTACAGATTACTCATTCACTTGTTATCAACAATAACAACAACAATAAGCTCTACAGTTTACTCATTAACTCGACAACAACAATAAGCTCTACAAGAACAACAACAACAAGACTCGTAAACTCTACACACTCGTTAACGAGACTCTAAGAGAAGTCTGTAGAGTTAACGAGACAAGTTATCATCCCTAAAACCTCTAAGAATCGGAAACCCTAAAGCTTAACAGACTCATAGCACAGACTAAGAGAAGAAGATAACTCCAGAGTATAATAAAACCCTAATCGATTGAAAGGCTAATCGTTTTGAAAACCAAAGTACAAACGATAGAATCCCCAACTCGATTAAATCAGAAATCGTTTTCAAACCCTAATCAATTGAATCCCCAACTCGATTAAAAACATCTCGCGAAAAGTTCACCAAATCGATTGAACACCCAAAATCCGAACCCTAATTTGCGAGGAAAACAACATGAAACCAAATCTAAACAACAGAACCCTAAGATCTAACCTTGTTTTTCCTTGACAGCAAAATCGCCTTCTAATCACCTTCTCCCGAACATAGAATTTCTTTCCTTCTCTAGACTCGAAATGATACGCGTTTTCCACAAACTCGCGAAACCCCTAACTCAACCGAGATAATCCCGCTGCCACGTCACCAAGGACCAACGCAATTTAATCCTTATTTACGGACTCCTCCTTAGGTTATTTAAGCAAAATATTAATATTAAAAGCTAAGGATTATGGCTTAAGGATTTGTTATAATCCTCCGTTGAAGATGCCCTAAACCCTTTAGCATGTTCTTCAAAGTTTGAAATAAATGCAATATAGAATAAACATTACATAAAAAAGATAATATTTGATAATAATGCAAATGAGCCAATAAGCAAAAGTGGCCGGTGTTATTAACAATACCATTTGTCTTTTTTTTCCTTATATTTCATTTCTTAACAAACAAGAAAATCATTTTATCATAACTATCATAAATTTCAGAGACCAGAAATAAAGGGGTCTAATCGAAAGTATGTTCAGTCGTTTAGGTAAGAAAGAAGCTAAGCTTACTTATACCTTTTGGTAACGTGTTCGTCAATACTGAACCTATGAAGCCCACCCACCTACCCATCCTTTCTAATATATTTTTTATATGCAACATAACTAACATAACTATTTAAATACATATTATGAACTGATATAAAAGCGCGATGATTTTAACATCAAATCAAATGACTAGGTGACTCTTAAATAAGAGTTTTAAGAGCCGGTTCTTAGCTTTTTTTAGTTAAAAATTAAGAATTTTAAGAACCAGTTCTTAGTTTTTTAGTTAAAAATTAAGAAACGGTTTCTTATATTCCGCTAAGAACCTTACCCTAAGAATTTCCCATTAAACATGTTCTTAAGAAATTTTCATAATAAAGCTTAAAAATACGCAAAGAAAAACTTCATTTCTGATTCTTGTTTTTTAAAAACGGGGTTAACCATCTATCAAACTAGTTGGTCATAGTTAGATGCATCTTCTTTAAGAGCAAAATGTTTGTTTTAAGCCTATAACAGAATATGAATCCTCACGAAACAACAATACTCTAAATAGGAAGATGCAAATTGCATGTAAACATTAATTTTATTTCCCTTCACATTCCAAACTTTTCTGCGTGTAATTATATTATATACTAGTTTTTTTTTGTATTAGCTTAACATAAAATATTTTATATTTGTATGCAATTGTGCAAATCTTATATAAAAGTATATATGGATGTATCCATCTTTGTGTGTCTCTATTATAACGTGGATCAAGATTCTTTCTTATCGTTATCACTCTCACATTCTTTTGTCTTCAAACGCACACAAAGAACAGGAAAAACAAGAATGACTCGACTGTCAAGAATCCTCGAGACGGCGGCGACGCCACCACCACAACCGTCGGAGCAGATTCTGGCGGCGGAATCTGACATGGTAGTGATCTTGTCGGCTCTTCTCTGCGCTCTCATATGCGTAGCTGGCCTTGCCGCCATCGTACGTTGCGCTTGTCTCCGGCGATTTACCGCCGGAGGAAACTCTCGGTCGCAGAACAAAGGGTTGAAGAAGAAAGCTCTTCAGTCTCTTCCTAGATCCACTTTCACCGCCGGGGAATCAACCTCCGGAGGTGCCGCTGAAGACGGCGGAGATTCAACGGAGTGCGCGATTTGTCTCACTGAGTTCGCTGACGGAGAAGAAATCAGAGTGCTTCCCCTCTGTCTCCATTCATTCCACGTGGCGTGTATTGACAAATGGCTTGTCTCTAGGTCTTCGTGTCCTTCTTGTCGCCGGATTCTTACGCCGGTGAGATGTGACCGGTGCGGCCATTCTTCAACCGCGGGGAGGCAAAGCAAAGATCATCAACATCACCAACACTCGTCGCAGATCGCTTCCTCTGTTCCTACGTTTCTTCCTTAACACAATCTTTCTTATTATCGAAATAGTTAACTTTTAAGAGTCTTGTAAAGTGAGTTCAATTAGAAAGTTGAGATCTTAAGTTTTTTTTTTGCTTCCTGTCATTTTAGATGTAATTCCACTGTGTTTGGATCAATTAGATGGAGTTCAAAGTTGGAGATGTATACTTATCAAAACAAAAAAAAAAAATTGGATATGTTCATCTAAATTACCAAATGAGTAAATCATAACTTTCTTTGTTTATTTATTATACTAACAAATTGGTTGTTGATTAGACGGGTAAGGGAGGCGGCCATGTGAGCTTATCTGAACAAGAAAAACAAAACCATGCTTCCTCGGTCCCCCCCCCTCCCCCGAAACTGCCAAATTTATTTTCAGACAAACACGGCCCAACAGCTATAACACTACAACAAATGTTGACTATAACTACTGCATATATCGTGGTTAAATCGTAGTTAAACCACTATTACGACGACTTAACTACGAATTACGAATCGTAGTTACTAGTTCGTCGTAATGGAAAAATCGACGTAAAATATAAGGAAAAGTACGACGAATGACAATCGAGGTAAAATCGACTTTAAATACAAAATCGTCGTAACGTGGAAGTAATAGACAAATCGTCGTAACGTGGACGTAATAGACAAATCGTCGTAACGTGGAAGTAATAGACAAATCGAAGTAAAATAGAAGTAAAATGTGTCGAAGTAATTCAGACATAAAGTAGTCGTTAAAATCGAGGTAAGATAGAAGCTATATTTACAACGAATTACCCTCGAATGTCGAAGTACTTTGGTAGTAAATTATACGATTGCATTACACCTATTTTTTACTACGAATTTACATTGATTTCTTTCGAACATTTTACTACGAGTTAACCTCGATTTATTTTAGAATTAACCTCGATTTGTAAAAAGTTTTATATTTTAAATTGTTTTTTTTGTTCAATAATAAAAAATGAAATATATAATTATTTTAAAATAATTTAATAACCAGAAATATAAAAAAAATAATATTAATATATTAAAATAATTTAAAATTCAAAATAAAAATTACAAAAAAAAACCTAAAGATTAAGGTCTTCCCGAAGCTCGGCACTATGGTTCTCGGTCCGTCGCTCTAGATCCGCCTGCTCCTCCGCGGTGCGTTGTGTGACTATGGTAGGACGGACTTGACTCCACATCTGCCCATACCTCGGGTCTGACTCCGCCATCAAATCGAACATTGACGCCATGCCCATCATCGAAGTCTGGTGCTCTGCTAAGGCGGCATTAGAAGCTGCCAAAGCTGCCCGGAGCTGAGCATTCTCTTCGTCTCTTCCCGAAACATAACCTGCTCTCGCCCTCGGAACATCGTTAACCGAGCCAATTCCGACGACTCGTCCCCTTTTCTTTGGGGCAACCTGTAATAAATTAATTAATTTTATTAGTAAAAATATATTTTAAAAAAAAATTATTTAATTAAATTACACTATATATATATATTTTTAAAAAAATATATTACCTGTTCAAATATGTTGTCTTGTTCTACCGTTGACAACTGAACAGGTGGTAAATCCAGATTTTCTTGGGACAGTTGAGTCTCGACCTCTTGGATTCGAGACTGAACGTCGTTGTGGATCTTTTCAGCCCGAGCATCCACAAACGTCCCATCTTTATGGGTGTGAGTTTTTTGTAAAGCTTGGACAAAGATGGAGGTTCTCCATCTTCAGCAGCCTGTAGAAAAAATTTAAAAATTTAATATAATTAATTATATTAAAAAAATTTATTAATAATTAAAAAAAATTACCATCTGTAAGGCAACTCCGGCGTGTGGAATCTGCCCGGAAGTATGAGGCAACGGTAAATTGCCTTCTGCATCTGGTGTATGTGGGGCTGCCGAGCAGTTGTTGGCCGTCATAATGCTCCGAGGCAACATCCAATAGGCCTTAAGTCCTGTCCATACCGTCTCGGCGATGAATATGGGTTTCGCAGCATCACCCTCAACCCTCCACTTATCCTTCCAGTCGCCAATGGTGTTTTTAAGGCGATCCATTGCCTTCTCGGTGAACGCCTTCTTCACTTTCTCGTTGACGGCAATAGACCAATTCCATTTTTGCTGGAAAAATATTAATTAATAAATATAATAAATAATTATTATAGAAAATAAAATCTAAATTATAAATTAAAATATGAAAACTAACCGCAAAACACTTGAACCAAGTTCTCCGAATGTGATCTAGCGTAAGACTCCAGTTCGGATGCGGTTAAGTGAAATATGACTTGATGGTATCTGAAACGGACCGTCCAAGACGGTTATCCGTACCAAACCTGCAAAAGACAAATAATATAATTAGATATATATATATATATACATATATAATTTATAACTTATGGAAATAATAATATATTAAACTTAATTACCAGTATGTGTTTGGTGGACGATCGGGATCGATGACGGGTAAACCTTCGCGGCCCGGCATCTGAAGCAAATCCTCAACGGTAAATCTAGCGTACGGTGCATCCGGGGGCACCATCAAATCAGGATGGACATATCCTGGAGCACCCTGAGGTGGTGGAGCAGCATCCTGAGGCGGTGGAGCAGCAGCCTGAGGCGGTGGAGCAGCAGCCGGAGGAGGTGGAGCAGGAGCCGGAGGAGGTGGAGCAGTAGCCGGAGGTAGCTGACCATGTGGTGGAGGGACATACGGTGCAGGAGGCACCCATGGTGGAAGAGGAGCAGACGCAGCTGGTGATCGTTCCTGAGATTGGCTCTCATGAACTGTTTCCGACTGGGTTGCAGTACCAGAGGTAGAAGCAGACGACTGATCAGTCTGTCCACTGAGAAATGTACTCTGATAGGTGGGTCCCCTAAGTCGTTTTCTACCGCGAGGAGTAGACATGTGTACTCAATCAACCTGTTAAAAAAAATCAATTATTAAAAGAAACAAAAATATATATATATAAAATGTGCATCTAAAATAAATATAATTTTATCTATTCCTAAACTAACCACCTAATCTAATTCCATCCCTAAGCTAAACCACCTAAACTAAAAAAAAAAAAAATCGTACCTAGAGAGAAGGCAGAGAGAAGGCAGAGAGAGGTTAGAGAGAAGGCAACGCGTGAGGTCGATTGTGGTTTCTATATATAGGGATTTTGTGATCGTCGTAATGTAGAAGGGACATTACGACGATTTTGACTCGACCCGCATTTTGGATCGTCGTAATTTAGTAGGCCCATTACGACTCGGTTGACTCGACCCGCGTTTTGGATCGTCGTAAGTTTGTAGGCCTATTACAACGATTTTGACTCGACCCGCGTTTTCGATCGTCGTAATTGAGTAGGTAAATTACGTTTATTTTGAATCGAACCTTGTTTTGATCGTAATAACTTAGAAGTAAATGTTATTTTTGAAAAAAAAAAATTGAAGGAGTACACACTGTAACCAGAACAATTGTTATCGACCCGACATAAAATTTTCTCGTTTACAACGAAGTTGACTCGACCCGCGTTTTAGGTATTACGACGATTTAACTACGAATGGCCTTTACAACGAAGTTGACTCGACCCGCGTTTTAGGTATTACGACGATTTAGGGTCGACCCTTGTTTGTTACCCTAAACCCTAAACCCCAAACCCCAAACCCTAAACCCCAATAGTCTAAACCCCAAAACTTCTAAACTTATATATCACACTTACACTTATAAACAACATCATCAAACGATATTTTTTATTAAATCAAAAGTCTAACTAATACATGATTTAAACCATATATATGGCATAATGAAAGGCATAATGAGATTCACTCATCGTCTGAAGAACCTTCATTTGATTCAATATCACTAGTATCATCGTCTTCTTGAAATTCATCTTCGTTGCCTTCGTCCATTATATCTTCTGAAGGATCTTCGTAAATCAAGTTTTGCGGATCAACTAGTAAGATTTCATCAACGGGTTGCTCAGGTACTTCAACAACATTAACAGCTTCTTCTTGCAAAGGCGGTTGATCATCACCGATTACTCGACCTCGAGGTGTAACTTTTATAGCTGCTAACCAAGAAGTTGCAGATTGTCTGATCCTTGGATATGAAATAAAACAGACTTGCTCCGCTTGAGATGCCAATATGTAGGGTTCAAATTTGTTGTATCTCCGTGCTGCATTAATATCTACAACTCCAAACTTGTTATACCGAACACCTCTATTGATAGTAGGGTCGAACCAGTCACATTTGAAGAGGACGCATTTCATCTTCACTAAACCGGAGAATTCCACTTCGATGATCTCTTTTAAGATCCCATAGAAATCTGTTTCACCTTTCACATATATTCCATAGTTCATCGTTGCTCGTTGACTTACATATTCGTAAGTGTGAAATATGTAGCCTCGTGTAAAATACATAGGGGCTGTGGTGACCTTAGAGACCGGACCTTGTATCAGTTCGTGAAACCACGTTGGATAGAATGGATCATCGTAATCAACCTGCATATATATAACTGAATTCATTAATATTTAAGTTATATTATAATAATTATATTAATCATGATTTATACCTGTGTTTTTAACCACTGGACAAAGTGTTGATCTTTCCTTTTGTTCAGATCATTTGGCGATATTCCAGGTAAAGCTTCTTCAACCTGTTCAACAAACTCACTGATTTCCAAAAGATTATATTAAGTTAGTATCGAAACAAATAAAATAAAAAGTAAATAACTTATTTATTTACCTTTCAAATGATTGCATCTCCTCGCAATTAAGGAGTATATATGTATGGGCACTATGAGCGTCTTTTGTACTCGACCACCAAACTTCTTTGAGTTTTCCAGCAAGACGTCCAATCTGACAGAATACGTCAGGAACACGTGGTAAAACATATGTCGGCATAACACCTCCATCATCATATCTGCTTGGAGCCCTTTTCCGTGTACGGACTTGTGATCCAAAATAGTATGACGTGAAGTGGGAAGTTTCCTCAGACAAACTCCCCGCCACTATTGAACCTTCCACCCTTGCAAGATTTTTTGCTTTTCCTTTCAAATGTTTCATGGATCGCTCATAAGGATACATCCATCCGTTATGAACTGGTCCACGAAGCAATGCCTCATACGGGAGGTGGATAAGTAAATGTTCCATGACGTCAAAAATTACGGAGGAAATATTTTCTCCATATTGCACATTAAGATCGGGATATTCTCATCAAGTTGTCTGATGACATCTTCTGTTAAGGTACGTGTGCTAAGATCCCGAAAAAAGCTCCAATCCCTGAAAATATAATTATATTCCACAAATTATATAATTTGTAGGATTATTTAATATAACAATAAATTAAAAAATTTAGTAATTTATGTTACCTGCAAGTGCTTCATGAACATTCTTTGGAAGCAACTCCGCAAATGCAAATGGTAGTAGTCGTTGCATAAAAACATGACAGTCATGACTTTTCATTCCTGAAAACTTTTGCCCTTTCTCAACACATCTTGATAGATTTGACACATACCCATCAGAGAACTTGACATCTGATGCCACCCACTTGAACAACGCTGCCTTTGCTTCTGCTGACAATCTGAAAATGGGAACCGACATTTGCCCATTGCTTTTAATATGCAGTTCTTTCCTAGAACATAATGCAGGCAAGTCCAACCTTGAGTTCTTGTTATCTTTTGTCTTTCCAGGGACGTTCAATAATGTATTGATGATGTTGTCGAAGAAGTTTTTCTCAATATGCATCACATCAAGATTGTGTCGCAAAAGTAGATCTTTCCAGTATGGGAGTTCCCAAAATATACTCTTTTTGTGCCAATTATGCTGTGTCCCATAACCATCAGCCATATTTGCAGGAATATGCCAATTACCCCCTCTCTTAATTGTTTCTTGTGCACCATAATAATCAATATCCTTCTCGATATCTTCTCCAGATAAATATGGTGGAGCGGTGTCTCGTACAACCCTTTTTGACCAAAACAATGTCTTGTTCCTTCGGTACGGATGGATAATGGGAAGAAATCTCCGATGACAATCAAACCATGACGTCTTCCTACCATTCTTAAGCTGAAATGCGTCTGTGCTTCCCATACAATAAGGACAAGCTAGCCTCCCATGCGTTGTCCAACCTGATAACATCCCGTATGCAGGAAAGTCACTGATGGTCCACAAAAGAACTGCTCGCATAGTAAAATTTGTTCTCGTTGAACAATCATACGTCTGCACCCATGTTGACCACAACTCCTTCAATTATTCTATCAAAGGCTGTAAGAAAATATCGAGGGATCGCTTCGGATGCTTGGGCCCAGGTATCAATATACTCATGAAAAGAAATTATCTTTCCATACACATCTCTGGTGGAAGGTTGTATGGTGTTAGGATGACTGGCCAAAGTGAGTACTGTCTTCCGGACATTCCAAACGGACTAAATCCATCTGTGCATAGTCCAAGATAAACATTGCGAGTGTTACTTGCAAAATCTTTGTGAACCGAATTCAAGTGTTTCCACGCTTTTGCATCTGACGGATGATTGATTTCGCCTTCCTTCTGAGTATGTTCGGCATGCCATCTCATTGTTGCTGCAGTCTTTTCAGATTGATATAATCTCTTCAGCCTATCTGTAATAGGTAAGTACCACATCCGCTGGTACGGTACCCTTTTTCGTCCACGCCCTTGCGATTTATATCGTGGCTTCTTGCAGAACTTACACTCCAACAACTCCGCATCTTTCCTCCAGTAGATCATACAGTTGTCTATACAAACATCAATCTGCTCTGAAGGTAAGCCAAGACTGCTAACCAATTTCTGAATCTCATAATAAGATTCAGCGGACAAATTATCTTCAGGCAAATACTCTTTAAACAACTCAGCCCATGCATCCATACAAACTCGAGGCAAGTTATGATCAGTTTTGATATTCATCATTCTAGCTGCCAATGACAATTTAGAAAGACCTTCTCTACAACCTTCATAAATTGGTTGATTAGCTGCCTCTAACAGTTGGTAGAACCTTTTTGCGTCCAAGTTTGGTTCCTCTACCTCTACGTTGTCTACTTCTACAGCAACTGTTGTTGTTTCACGAAATGCATCGGTAATCATATCATGCATCCTATCATGATCTACGACATGATCCTCAAGGTAACTACTTTCAGGATGCAAATGACTCGGTTCTTCCCTATTACCACCAACTTCAAAGTGAGTACTACTACTAGCTTCATTCCTACTATCACCCTCCATGATGAAACCATATGTAGTAATGCGGGGTAAATCCTCTATTTACTATATGTTTCCAAACTGTTTCACTACGAACAAATTTGGTGTTTTGGCATTTACGACAAGGACAAAACATTTTACCAGTTTCCTGCGTGAGAGGTGTGTTTCCAGCTTGATACATGAATATCTCCGCCCCATTGAGAAATTCATCTGTCACAACTCCTGCAGAGTTTTTATGTGCGTACATCCAACTCCGAACTTCATAGATATTGCCGTTATGAGACATTTTTTGGAATCTATTTTTTCTGTTTTTGTTTTTTTTTTTTTGCATCTTTAGAAAGAAGGAGAAGAGAGCATATTTATAGGAAATTTTCAGATTTGGTAGGTGGAGGTTTTGCTACGAATATACTACATATGAAAAATTTACTACTATTTAACTATCTTTATTCACCAACCACACACAAAAACAATTAACACGTTGTCAACCACTTTCTTGTGGATAGCCGTAACCTAGTCCCTAAATAGATGGGAAATCGTGGATGTTAGATAGTTGTAATATAACTTCTGCTTTACTACGACCCGTAATAAGCGTTGTATAGTCGACGTAATTGGCCCCTCTTGTTACGTCGATTTTAGTTCGACGTAACGTTACTTCGCCATTACGACGATTTTCGAAATAGAAGTACAATCGAAGTAACATAGTCGTAACATTACGATGACAGTTTGGTAGTAGTAAATCTTAGTAGTTAATTCTATGTTTTGTTGTAGTGTAATGACTCGGTTAGTAATTTTTTGAACAAAAAGACAACTCCAAACCGAAATAAACTGAAGTTAACTGCGCATAAAATATAAAGAAAAAATTGGCTAATTGAACAACCTTATTAAGAAATGGTTTGTTTCTATATACTTTTGGCCTTTTTACTTAATTTTATCCTAATATACTTTTGTGTTTGTAAATACGAAATTATTTATAACTGAAAATTGGCTAATTAAACCATATTAGAAAATAGTTTATCATTTTATATATTTAATTGTTTTAGTTTTGTCCCAATATTGTTTTGCTTTTGCAAAATGTAAAATTAACCCTCTAATTTATAATTTAACAAAAATTAATCTTATAATCAGCTTAGATGTTTGACAAGTTAAAATCGGTCCAATTCATTAAGTTAAACTAACTTAATACAAAGAAAGGAGAAAGTTTATGACAAAGACAATAAAGAAGGATATTTTATCTTTAACACAGAGACTGATAGCTAGAAATTAGAGTATATATTATTTTAGTTTTTGCCGATTATTACTTTTTGGCATACTCCGTCAAATGATGTTATTCTATTCTCTTTGTTCATATGCACATTGTAATTTTCTCTTCCTTCTGATCAATAGAAACGTTTTTGAAATAACTCACAATAGAATTTTATTTTTTTTATCTAAGCCTATCAAACTTAGATTTAACAAGTTGAAAGAACTTAAAGAAGCCAATGGACTTTGGAAATGTTTTGTCAATCGCGGGAAGAATTTGAGTGGAGTCTCTTGTGATCAGATTGAATAGAAGAAATGATCTGATTTGGTGCGAAAAATGAAGGCGTAACTATTGGAGTATTAAAGATAAATCCTATATTAACTCTAGATAATGATGTACTAAGTTCCTAGTCGTTATCAACTTAGGACTTTCTCTATGTATAAATAAAGGCTTATTGCCTACAAAATCAATAACACAAATCTTCTACTTCTTCGTATTCTCTTATGATTTCATGGTATGAGAGCAAACAAACTGAAAACCCTATTTTTTCCTCTAAAATCGTGTTTCTTATCTGACAAGAAACATGGCTGACACTTCATCCTCTCTAATGTCGTCGTCTGCGACGTCTCTACCTACTAATACTCTTGAATCTACAAGCTTATACTACCTACATCCTTCGGATAATCCAGGAGCTCTAATTACATCTGTGTTACTTCGTGGTGATAATTACTCAGAATGGGCGACCGAGCTGTCCAACTCTATCCAAGCAAAGCAAAAGCTCGGCTTTCTAAACGGAACAATTCTGAAACCATCCACAGAACCAGATCTCTCTCGATGGCTTGCTATCAACTCCATGCTGGTGGGTTGGATCCGAACTTCTATAGATCCCAAGATAAGATCGACAGTCTCGTTTGTTTCCGAAGCACATAAGCTTTGGAAAAATCTGCAACAACGTTTCTCAGTCAAGAATGGCGTTCGAATTCACCAATTACGCGATCAAATAAATACATGTCAGCAGCAAGGACAGACGGTGATTGAGTACTACAGACGTCTCTAAAAATTATGGAAAGAACTCGACAATATCCAAACTACTCGCGCTTGCACATGTGACGCTTCAGCAGATATTGAAAGAGAACGAGCAGAGATACGAGTTCATAAGTTCTTGTCCGGGTTAGACGAATCTCGTTTCAGGAACATATGTTCTCAAATTATTGATGAGGATCCTCTACCAGATATCAATAATGTCTACGCTCGAGTCATACGTGAAGAACAACACAACAATACCGTGCGGTCTAAGGAAACGACATCGGATTCAATGGCGTTCACTGTCCAAACTGATCCCTCCAAGACTGAGCTCCAACATGCATCTGCAACTTCTTTCCGACCTCGTGATCCTAATCGGTCTTGCACTCATTGTTCTCGGACAGGCCATGATAATACAGAGTGTTTCCTTCTTCACGGATACCCTGAGTGGTGGCTCAAACAAAAGAAAACAGCTAATGGTCGCGGTTCTTCGTCTGACTCGTCTCAACGAGTAAGAGGAGGACGGGTCTCTAACTCGGGTAATCGTGGCCGTGGACGTTCTAACTCAACCAGAGTCGTCTCCAACAACACCACGACATCGACTGCTTCGATTGATGCTATTGCTAAAATTACGCAACTACTTCAGCAACTCCAAAACAATCAATCTAACATCTCCACCGAACGAATTTCTGGTAAAACAACTCTATCAGATGTTATTATAGATACTGGTGCTTCGCATCACATGACGGGTAATCTAGCTATTCTCAGTGACGTAACTGATATTATGTCTTCTTCGATCAAATTCCCGAATGGACGATTCTCTAAAGCAACGAAAAAGGGAACACTTGTTCTGAGCAACAATTACTACTTATCAGATGTGCTCTTTGTGCCAGACTTCAATTGCACACTGATCTCAGTGTCTCGTTTACTTAAAAAAACCGGATGCATTGCCATCTTTACTGATACTTTGTGTGTCTTGCAGGACCGTTTTACGAAGACCCTAATTGGAACAGGTGAAGAACGAGAGGAGGTGTATTACTTTACGGGTGTCACGGCTGCACGAGTACATCGCACTGAGGTTAAGAATTCTTCAACATCAGAACTATGGCATCGACGGCTGGGGCATCCTTCTTACCATTTTTTGTCGGCTTTACCTATTCTAGATAGTTTGGTTTTTGACTCTGAGCAAGCTGCGTCTTGTGAAATTTGTTTTCGTGCTAAGCAAACACGACTAAATTTTCCTGAAAGTTCTAATAAAGCAGTTGAGCTGTTTTCTCTAATACATTGCGATGTTTGGGGTCCCTATCGAACTCCCTCTTCTTCTGGTGCAAGATACTCTCTTACTATAGTGGAAGATTTTACACGAGCTGTTTGGACTTACTTGATGTTGGAAAAGTCCGAGGTAGCCAACTTGCTCCGTGAATTCATTTCTCTCGCTGACAGACAATTTGGTAAACTAGTCAAAACGATACGGACGGACAATGGATCCGAGTTCATGGTCCTCACGTCATTCTTCAAGAAACAGGGGATTGAGCATCAAACCTCTTGCGTTGACACTCCGCAACATAATGGACGAGTTGAGCGCAAACATCGTCACATATTAAATGTGGCTCGAGCATGTCTCTTTCAAGCTCGGCTGCCAGTCTCCTTCTGGGGAGAAAGTATACTTACTGCAGCTCACCTTATTAATTGAACGCCATCGAGGGTATTACGGGGACAAACACCCTACGAGCTTCTATTCGGCAAGAAACCAGACTACGATAAACTTCGCGTCCTTGGATGCTTGTGCTACTCTCATCGCAAGTCTCGTGATAAGGATAAGTTTGGTGATAGAATTCGAAGGTGCCTCTTTGTTGGATATCCGTATGGAAAGAAGGCTTGGAGACTATATTATCTAGATACGAACGAGTTCTTTGAGAGTAGAAATGTTGTTTTCTCAGAAACTAAATTTCCTGGAATAGATACAGGGGACTCTGTTACACCGCCATTGAACTCTTTTGAACCAATCATTGACGACTGGCTCTTCCCGACCTCGGCTTTAAGGGGGAGTCCAGTATCCTCTGTACCCCCTGCTCCAGCTACTGGACCTGAGACTATTTCTCCACTGCTTTCGTCGCCAGATAACTTGTCGACATCTCTGCCTATAACCTCTGAATTGACTGAATCGGCTGGTGCTACTCCAAGCTCTCCAAGCTCTCCTACTCCTATACCTGCATCTGCCCCCGATGAACTAGACTCTACTTCCCCTGGTATTCCTGAAGTTTTGGGCCGCGGTCACCGGCATAAGAACCCGTCAGTTTTACTTAAGGATTTTGTCACACATTCTGGGACTCTACACCCCCCTCTCATACACTCCTCATCTGATCATGGGTCTCCGCAAACGGTCATAGGTAACACACCATATCCTATCTCAAGTTACATCTCTGATCACTTATTTTCAGACTCACATAAGGTGTTTATGGCGGCAATTATTAATGATGACGTCCCAAAGAGTTTTAAAGAAGCAGTTAAGAAAAAGATATGGAACGATGCAATGCATACGGAGGTAGATGCGTTTGAAGCTAATAACACATGGGACGTCACAGCTCTACCGCCAGGCAAGAAGGCGCTCACTACTCAGTGGCTTTACTCATACAAATACAACTCGGATGACACTATTGAACGGCCTAAAGCTCGATTGGTGGTGCGTGGTAATCACCAAGTTGAAGGAGAAGACTTTACAGACACCTTCGCACCGGTTGCAAAGATGTCTACAGTTCGTATTATACTTAAGATTGCAGCTACCAAGAACTGGTATGTCCATCAAATGGATGTAAGTAATGCATTCCTTCATGGCGATCTCGACGAAGAAATCTATATGAAGCTTCCTCAAGGTTTTACAGCTTCAGATCCTAGCTTGGTGTGCCGATTAAAGAAGTCCCTTTACGGTCTTCGTCAAGCCCCAAGGTGTTGGTACTCTAAACTCACTACGGCTCTTGAAGAGTTTGGTTTTTCACATGACTATGCCGATCACTCTCTGTTCTCTAAAGTTCGTGGTTCTACATGCATTCATATCCTTGTCTACGTGGATGACTTTATTATTGCCAGCAATGATGCAACAGTGCTCCAGGAGTTCAAAGAGTATCTACAACGATGCTTTCGGATGAAAGACTTGGGCAAATTAAAGTACTTCCTTGGTTTTGAGGTGGCTCGCAATGCCTCAGGTTTCTATCTCTCACAACGGAAGTATGCTCTTGATATTATATCTGAAACTGGCTTACTAGGCGCTAAACCTTCACCAGTACCTATGGAACTTAATCATCAGCTTGCACGGGCAGAAGGTCCACTGGCAAACGCTGCACAATACCGCCGTCTGGTGGGTCGCCTAATATATCTCACGAACACACGTCCTGATCTTGGTTATTCCATTCATATACTTGCTCAGTTCAGGCAGAAACCTCTATTACCTCATTGGGACGCAGCATTGAAAGTGGTTCGTTATCTAAAAGGCAGTGCAGGTCAAGGAATTTTTTTAAAAGCTGATGACTCTCTTAACGTAAGCATATACTGCGACGCAGACTGGGGGGCGTGTCCGCTCAGTCGACGCTCTCTTAGTGCGTACATTACCTTCCTGGGTGACACACCGGTTACTTGGCAAACTAAGAAGCAGGATACAGTGTCACTCTCTTCAGCCGAATTTGAATACAGAGCCATGTTAGTGGCAGTTAAAGAACTCAAGTGGTTTAAGAATCTCTTCGACTCGTTTGGTATACCTCCTACTCTTCCAATGAAACTCTACTGCGATAGTAAATCTCCTCTCCATATTGCTGCCAATCCTGTCTTTCACGAAAGAACAAAGCATGTAGAGAGAGACTGTCACCATGTGCGTGATGCTATCAAGTCCAAGCTCATTTCTAAAGAGCATGTTAATTCAAAGAACCAGCTAGCGGACATTCTTACCAAGCCTCTTCCGCATCCTCTGTTCGAGAGTGTACTGTCCAAGTTGGCTGTTCGAAATCTTACACTTCCAACTTGAGGGGGAGTATTGGAGTATTAAAGATAAATTCTATATTAACTCTAGATAATGATGTACTAAGTTCCTAATCGTTATCAACTTAGGACTTTCTCTATGTATAAATAAGGGCTTATTGCCTACGAAATCAATAACACAAATCTTCTACTTTTTCGTATTCTCTTATGATTTCAGTAACTCATAACTTTCATTTTATTTTTATTTTATTATACAATTGAATTGATTGTTGATTACTTGACTAGACAGGTAATGGAGTCGGCCATGTGAGCTTATCTGAACAAAAATAAACAAAACCATGCTTCCTCGCTTCCCCCGAAACTGCCAAATTTATTTGCAGACAAACACGGCCCAACAATTATAATGACTGTTAGTAATAGTGCGAACAAAAAGACAACTCCAAACCGAAATGAACTGATGTTTAGTTCAGAAAAAAAATAAAAAAGGTTTCAACCGTGAAGGGAAGGAACAAGACCAATCCCAGGTAGACAACATTTATTTTTTTATTTTTTTAATAACCTTGGGGTCCGGACCGAGGTCAACCGACTAATCCCACGGCACTCCATGTATTCTTGCGATTTAACGTTAGCCCAGGTGGCCACCGCAAATCGAACCCACGCAGCGCTATCTCTTTGACGCTTACTACTGGACCACCTCGAAATGGTTAGGTAGACAACATTTAAGTAAATATATCTAGCTTATATAGTGAAAAATAATAGCCATGTTTAACAAAAAGCGATTACCACATAGCCAAAACAATATTTATAATTCATCTAATGAATACATTAGTTTCATTAAATGAGCAAATATTTTGTTGAGATTGTTGACGTAGTAGGATTGTTTCGAGTTCAAGTAACCTTTAGTAACCTTTAAATTTTTTTTTTGGTAATCAAATAATGGTAAATTTAGTAACCTTTAAATTTGTAGTAAATGACACAAGCAATTACACAAGTTTTTGTAAGAATCATTTCAAAAAAAAAAAAAAAAAAATTAACAATTTTTGGCTTTTACCTGGTACGTCTTGTAGGAAATCTCTCATGCTCCCCCTTTGAAATAAATTAAAGACATTACAAACCCCACACAATCTTGTGATGTTTTAGTGTTTAGATTACAAAAAAAAAAGTTAGAAGTTTAAAGTTAGAGAATACACCAACTATAATAGATTTTAGACCTAAGCTATTTTATTTATAATGTTGTTGTCTTATTTCTCTATATGCTTTCTTGTCTTAGCCTCTAATGTGGTTCTCTTGGGTATTGCTTTTGCTGCAGGTTATTATTTTAAATTAATAATTTTAATTTAACATATATTTTTATATATTAAATATATATATTAAGTAAAATATAAATTTTTTTTGAACTTTATTAAGTAAAATATAATTATATATATTAAAATGATAAAAAAATATTTGTAGAATCATATATAAGTTATGTAATTATAGAGAAAAAAAATTATAGAGAACCAAATTCTGCCCTCAAGTCCTTCTCAAATCAATTTTCATATTAAAACCAGATATCTTTTATTTCTCGTTACAACCCTCTCGCTTATCTATTTCCTTTACAATAGCAAACAACCAGAGTTATTCCTCTGCATATGAATCCTCCCTTAAAAAGTATGATAGACCTTTATGCCACTACTTCAAGCTTACAGTTATGTTAATTTCATGGACTGATGAAAACCCAAACCAAAGATTTTTCAAGTGTGATGTTCATGGATTCCTTCTCGGGTCAGATAAAGAGCAGCCTTTTGGTTTGAATGGCAGAGGCTTAGTTTGTTGGAGGCAAGATTCCAGATCTGACACCACAAACAAACAATCAATGCTCTGCAAGAATCTCTAAGGGAAGACAAACATCAGTTAGCATTAATTGACCAATCTCCTTCTACACCCCAACATCAGGAAAACATTTTACTGTGTCTCAGTTACAAAAAAAAAAAAACATTTTACTGTGAAAAGATTTATTTTATAAGGAGTTGCTTGAAAGAGAGAAAATGCTTTGTAAAATTGTTGTTCTTTCCGGGAGAGGGGTTCATCATGATGACAGCTGTAATCGTTTATATGCTTAAAAAATAGAATTTTCAAAGTTTTCCAAGCTACTCTGAACCTTGTTTCTTTAACAGTCAATCTGAACTATGTCATTGTTTCAAGTCATTAATATCACAATCATTCGATCTATTTACTATTTGAATCTTCGAATTCTACATCGAACAAGCCACAAACTAGCATAATTTAACATTAGAAGCTACAGATAAAAGTGTATATAGCTTCCATAATTAATATTTCAACACACACACCATCACCTTTTAGTTGGATAATCTCATTATCTCAATCACGATTTTGCAAGCCATAGTAATTTCCAATATATCTTCGTATGTCATTCTACCAAATTGATTTGCCTATACATACACAATATGGTTATTTAGGAGTTTTAAATGACGCAGTGAGTCGTTACGGACATGAAGATATGCCTCTATAGCTGTTTACCCAAATATAATAGAATTATACAAGCGCACCTAAATAAGATAAGTTCTAAATATAATTTTATGGTTAAAAATTTGATTATTTTATATATTCGGAAATTTCTTAGAAAGTAGGGGTGAATGTTTGGATACCTGTTCGGGTTCAGATCGGGTATCTCGGGTTTTCGGGTATATCGGTATAAAAGTATAGAATTCGTTCGGGTATTTCTGTACTTCGGGTTTCGGGTATTTTTAGTTCGGGTTCGTTTATTTCAGATCAGGTTTTCGGATATTTAGATTTTGGAAAAAAAAAATAAATCTTTCATTTCTCAAATTTTTTGTATTTAAAAATATAACTTTCACTTAACTGTTTTTTAATAGATTGAATGATTAATAGATTTGAAAATAACATTTTAAAAATAAAAGACACTAATTTGATTATTATTTTTAAATTTTGGATGTAACTTTTGTTAATGCATAAAATAAAATTTTTGACATACATTTAAAACATTTTAAGTGAGTAAAATTTTACTTTTCCTGGAATTTTATGTATATCTAAGTTTTAACCATGCGCATAATCAATATAAATATTTTGAATAAAATTAAAGAAGTAAAACAAGGAATATAGGGTTAAAGATACATATGTTCGGTTATCTTCAGATATCCATTCGGGTTCGGGTATTATCCGTTCGGGTTCGGATATCCAATCTCTCTTAATTCAATATCCATTCGGGTATTTTGCTACTTCGGTTCGGATTTTCGGGTCGTGTTTGGATACGAGTTTATATATCGGGTAAAATTCTCAGCCCTGTTAGAAAGTACATATTGTTATTTACTTAACTTTTGTGAAATTATTTCAGTATGTAATAAATAAAATTATAGTTAAACATATAGGTACGTATTAAAAAAAAGAATTATTCTTGGATTCATCTTCTAGGGTGAATTTATAAGTTCACCAACCAATAAAATTTAGTCATTTTAAATTTAGTATCTTTTAAAAAAGAAAACAAAATAATAATAATTTGTCAAGTAGTATTATATTTTAAAATAAAAATACATAAAAATAGTAATAGTTGCAAAAAAATAAAATAATATTATTAACGTTGTCAACAAAATACTAAACCCTAAACCTTAAACACTAAACCTTTGGGTAAATCATAAACCCTTGGATAAACCAAATAATTAATATTGTTAATGCCGTCAGCAAAATATTAAACTCTAAACCCTAAATCTTAAACTCTAAACCCTAAATCCTAAATACTAAATACTAAACCCTAAACCCTTGAGTAAACTCTGAACCATTGGATAAATCCTAAACTCTAGGGTTTATGATTTATCCAAGGGTTTAGGGTTAAAGATTTAGGATTTAATGTTACTAAAAATTATTTTTAATGTTTATGATTTATGGTTTAAGATTTACCCAAAGGTTTAGGTTTTATCTAAGAGTTTAGGGTTTTGTATTTTGTTGACGGTGTTAACAATATTAAAAAATTGGTCATTATTACTTTTTTTCTTATTATAAAAACATAATATAACTTAACAAACTATAATTATTTTGTTTCCATTTTTTAAAAGATATTAAATTTAAAATAATTAAATTCTATTTGTTGGTGAACCTAAGAATAAGTGTTAAAAAAAATATTCTAGCAATGGCAAGAGAGAAACTAAACAAAATTAAATTTGATTTACATAGGGCTTTTCTTTATGTGAGTCTGTAAAGGGTTGGAATTGGGCCTTTAACTTTACTTGTTAGCCTATTAAAGAAACCTCGACATAAAATAAAAAACGAATTGGACCAAACGCGGTTTGCTTCCCCCTTTGTTTCCTCCATTTCACTCATATTTGTTTGCTTGCTTGCTCTGTCTTCCTCAAAATCGAAACCGAAGAGAAACTGTCAAATTTCTCACGGGAACTCTAAGGTCCAGCAAAGGTTTCTTTTTGCAGTCCAGTCAACGCTGTTTCTTTCGTTGTTAGGGTTTCAGCTCGATTTTGATTTTAGGGTTTGTGTAGGCTTCTTTAGTTCCCATAAGATCGCTAATTGCTTAAAGAATCGTGCTTTTCTTCTTAAGAAACAATACTCCGAGCGAAAGTTTGTGTTCCCATATGTATGCTTTTTGAAATGTTACCTGTTGTATGAAACCCATGGAAAATTCTTGTTCTGTTGATTGTTTTTGATAATACATTCCGTGCATACTATTGAAGAACAAAAGATTTCTTGAAATTTCCTTTTCAGGGGATCAAGAACATCATGCCGGGAATCTTACTGGGCTCCAATCTTCTAAAGGTAGCACTTTCTTCTTGTATTCATCTTCTTCACTTGATCCTGGTAAACCATCAACTGAGTTATGAAGGAAATTTTTTTGCAGAAGGGAGTATCTTGGAGAGGTCTTAAGGGATCAGTAATTTTCGCTCTTGGATTCCATACCCGTAAGTGGCTGTAAAGGATCTTTGCGTGGTCATTGGTTAGTGATTGTAGCTTATGTGGGACATAAGCTTAATCAATGCGTTTTTATTGTCTTTTCTTTCAGATGGTGTTTTATTCCCTGATCCAGAAAGGGTACTTCAAGAAGCCACAGAGGTAAGCAAGAAACAGTGTTTTTGAAAGGATAGTAGGATACTGTCTCCATCTGATTTTTCTTTCTCATCTTTCAGTCGGTTGATGAAGCCAAGTCTTTATCAGAGGTAAGCAAGAAGTCGTGTTATGCATCGGAAGTTGTCTGCTTTTTTTTTTTTTTTTTTTTTTTTGTAAAGACAGTGTCATTAATGTATTCTCATGTTTCAGGAGTATTACGCACAACTGGATGAGTTAACTGAAAATAAGAAGGTGTTAGACGACGCAATGCAGGTAAATATAAAGAAATGGTTTTGATGCATCTAGAGTTTGTTTGATTTTCTGATCTCTAAAGTCTTCTCTTGTTTCAGTTGTATCTGGCTGGAATTGCTGAGTTGAAAGAACTTAAAGAAGCCAATGGGCTTTGAAAACGTTTTGTCAATAGCAGGAAGAATCTGTGATGAAATTGAACAGAAGAGATGATCTGATTTGGTGCAGAGAATGAAGGCAGTATACGGAATCTTTAGTGTAAGTAGCTGAAGGTTTTGATGGTGTGGCCTTCTTTAAAACTTTTGAGCTCTGTTAGGAATTAGTATGTAAATATCAACTTTGGAATAACATTATTCAGTTTGTTTTGTTGTTAGTTAATCATTTTTAAGCTTCAATATGTCTTAGCAATATAACAAAAACAAGAACAACACTTAACTATATCTTGTAGTTATTCTGTAATTGCATTAATATATGCACGGGTAGCATTGAACTACATTTCAGTCTTCACAAAGAAGAAAGTTACATCAAGAGAAACGAGAATACATTTACTTTGTGACTAAACAGCAGCAGCACATTCTGAAACCACCAGTCAACCGTAAGCTCTTCTCGGAGAAAGACATCTCACCGAAAGCTAAACAGGCGAGACCCTCTGGTAAAGCAGGGCCGGAACCGACTAAGGCTTGGGTGATGAAATCCTTTGGCAAGAAACATGAGGAACCTCCAACTCAGACAGTCTCAAAGAACTCCCGTGAAGATTCAAAAGAGGAGCCAAGGAAGAGAGACTTTAAGCCTGCATCGTGGTACCGTGATACCAATGTGGAGAAAACCAAAGCGGCATCAGACCCGGGGAAACCAACTAACAGGAGATCTCTCTCTGGTGACAAGCTTAACTCGAAACTTGCTGTGCAAGGTAAGAAAATCTCATATCTCATCTGTGTAGCCAGGTGATGGAGAATCCCACTGATTTGGAGGTGGTTATATCCCCACTGAAGGATATGCTGAAAGGCAAGGCTCCCTGCGATATGATAGACGATCGTGGTGGAAGAAGAGGCAAGCACATCAAATCTCGTCTTGGACCAAGACCGGAAGCTACTCTCCAAACAAGGAAGAAAATCACAAGAAGCCCTTTCCGTGCTAACAATCCTAGGAAGAGGCAAGCGGTGTCTTTTGAAGAGTCTCCAAAAAAGGGACATGTCGATAACAATCTCAAACGTGCGCATGGATCGTTCCCGCTGCCTCCGACGGTGGGTTCGGCTATGGAAAAAACAAGGAGGAAAAAGAAAGGCTGGTGGTTGACGAGATCCCACCGGCAAACCCACTATGATCCTAAGTTGGAATCTATACTAATAAAAATAGCATTTTGAGGTTCCATGGAGCGATCAACAAAAATTTATTTTTCCCAAAAATGTCACATGCCATTATTACAAAAGAAAAGATAAGTCAATATACAATATATGAAATATAAATAATACATTAAACATCTATCGGTGATATTATTATTTGATATAAAAACAAGAAAGATTAGAATAAGTAAATATATAATATAATAAAAAATAAACAATAAGTAAATATACAATTAAGAAATGAAAAAACTAAATTAAATAGCTATCTGATTATGCATAGTAAAATAAATAATAACTAAATATACAATAAAAATAAATATATTATACTAAACATTTAGCGTAATATCATAATAAGTAAATGATCAATATAATAAAAAATAAATAATAAGTAAATATACAATATAAGGAAAATAAATAATAAGTAATTATACAATATAAGAAATATTACGATAAACATCTACCATAATATTATTATATGAAATAAAAGCCAAAAATTATAATAAGTAAATATACAATATCTATACTAATAAGTAGCCTTTTGAGGCTACATGGAGCGTCCACATCAACGAGAAAAATTATCCCAGAAAATGCCAAGTGACATTATTACTAAAAACAAATAAATAAATAATAAGTAAATATACAATATAAGGAAAATAAATAATAAGTAACTATGCAATATAAAAAATAGAAATATTACGATAAATATCTACCATAATATTATACAATATAAAATAGAAAAACTACATTAAAAATCTTTGTGAAAATGTATAGTTTTACATTTTTATTATTTCCAAATATTTTTATAAGTAAATAGACAATATAGAAAAATAAATAATAAGTAAATATATAATATAAGAAATATAAATATTACATTAAACATCTATCATAATATTATATAAGTAAATATAAAATTAAGAAATGAAAAACTAAATTAAATATCTATCTGAAAAATGTTAGTAAATAAAACAATTTGATATAAAAGCAAAACAATTAGAATATGTAAATATACAATATAAGAAAATAATAAGCAAATATACAATATAAAATGGAAAAACTTAAAAGGATATTTTGAGGCTCCATGAAGCGTCTATATCAGCATAAAATCATCATTCGAAACGAAGCCACATGGCATTTTTACTAAAAACAAATATAAATAATAAGTGAATATATAATATAAGGAAAATAAATAATAAGTAAGTATACAATATAAAAAATAGAAATATTACAATAAACATCTACCATAATGTTATCATTTGAAATAAAAGCAAAAAAAAATTAGAATAAGTAAATATACAATATAAAAAATGGAAAACTACTTTAAACATTTATTTGAAAATGTATAGTCTTACATTTTTATTATTTCCAAATATTTTTACAAGTAAATAGACAATATAGAAAATAAATAATAAGTAAATATATAATATAAGAAATATAAATATTACATTAAACATCTATTAAAATATTAGAATAAGTAAATATAAAATTAAGAAATAAAAAACTAAATATAAAATATTAGAAAAAATAAAGAAAATATATATACAAAATAGACCAAAATAAACCGAATAAACAAAAGTTTACATGCCTATTTTTTTCCCGAATAAAAATTTTCAGTTCAAATATATACTTTTCAAGGAATAAGAAATAAAAAAATATATAAGAAATTAATGTTATATTTAGTTAAGAATAAAATAAATATTTAAAATATATTATTTTTCCATTTATTTGCATATCCCGCCCGTAGGGCGGGTTGATCACTAGTCTATACTAATAAAAGTAACATTTTGAGGTTCCATGGAGCGTCCACATGAACGAAAAATTTTTTCCCGGAAGATGCCACGTGGCATTAATACAAAAGAAAAGAAGAAGTCAATATACAATACATGAAATAGAAATAATACATTAAACATCTATCGTGATATTATCATTTGATATAAAAACAAGAAAAATTAGAATAATTAAATATATCATATAATAAGAAATAAATAATAAGTAAATATAAAATTAAGAAATGAAAAAAATTAAATTAAACAGCTATATGAATATGCATAGTAAAATAAATAATAACTAAATATACAATAAAAATAGAAATAGAAATATTATACTAAATATTTAGCGTAATATTATAATAAGTAAATGAACAATATAAGAAAAATAATAATAAGTAAATATACAATATAAGAAATATAATTACATGAAACATCTAACATCATATTATCATATGATATAAAAAAATAAGTAAATATACAATATAAGAAAAAATAAAAATAAGTAAATAGAAAATATAAAATATAGGAAATCTAAAATAAAATCTATCTGAAAAATGTATAGTCAAATAAATAATAAATAAATATACAATATAAGAAATAAAAGTATTATATTAAATATCTATTATAATATTAAAATAAGTAAATATACAATATAAAAATTAGAAAAATACATAAAACATCTATATGAAAAATTTATAATAAAATAAATAATAAGTAAATATACAATATAAGAAATATAAATATTACACTAAACATCTATTGTAATATTACAATTTGATATAAAAGCAAAATAATTAAATATAAAATAGAAGAAAAATAAAAATAAGTAAATATACATATAAGAATTGGAAAAACTACATTAAACATCTATCTCAAAAGTGTATAGTTTTACATTTTTATTATATAAAAATATACTTATATGTAAATATAAATTATAAGAAAAAAGCATACAATATAAAAATATTACATCAAACATTTTTTATAATATTATCAATTTTTTACAAAAAAGAGAAAATTAGAATAAATAATATATATTATAAGAAAAAATAAAAAATAATTAAATATACAATTAAGAAATAAAAAAACTAAATTAAACATCTCTCTGAAAATGTATAGTAAAATATAAATATACAATATAAGAAATAGAAATATTATATTAAACATCTATCGTAATATTAGAATACGTAAATATATAATATAATAAAAATAAACAATAAGTAAATATAAAATATAAGAAATAGTAATATAACATTACATCTAACGTAATATTATTATTTGATATAAAAGCAAAAAAAAATAGAATAAGTAAATATAAAATATAATAAACAATAAATAAATATACAATATCAGAAATGGAAAACTAAAGTAAACATCTATTCTAAAGTGTCTAGTAAAATAAATAACAATTAAATATAAAATATATGAAAGAAAAATATTACCTTAAACATCTATCATAATATTAGAATAAAAATTAATAATAAGTAAATATACAATACAAGAAAATATAAATAATAAGTAAATATACAATATAAGAAATAGAAATATTACATTAAACATCTATCATAATATTATCATTTGATATAAAAGTAAGAAAAATTGAATAAGTAAATATACAGTAAAAGAAAGAAACAATAGGTAAATATACAATTAAAAATGAAAACTAAAGTAAACACCTATCTGAGAAATGTATAGTAAAATAAATAATAAGTCTTTAAGGACCGATGAAGTTAAGTGATGTTTAGAATTTTCAAGGGTCCTTAACCAAATGATATAGTATAAAAGATTGTCGAACCAATCCTAAGTGATTCTAATGCAAAGGGAATACAAGCCATGCTTAAACTAAGTGCAATCATTAAGTGAAGTGATATGAACTAAGAACTAAGCTAGAAATGCAATAAAAGAATAGGCTTTCTTTCAAGTGAGATGAGCGAACTCATGGGATTAGGGAATTGACCTTGGGTGATCAAGTTTCAATCCTAAGGTGGCAGCTTTTCAATCATTCTATCAACCTTAAGCCTAGACACAATCCTAAACAAACTCTTTCTCAAGATGAATGCTCATTTGCTAAAATAACTCAAGCATCAAATCTCTTTGGTTGAATATTATCAAAGCAATCATTAATATCAAGTCTATTAGCTATCCTAACACCTTTAACAACAAATCTCTTTGGTAAAGAATGTTAAAAGCATTGGAGAGTTGCTTCAGGCATTTCATCAAACACCTTGTGGATGGGAAATGCCTAAAGCTCTATCTTGAAGAGGCCAACTCCAAAATAGCATTATGAACACTCTACAAGCAAGGATCAAGAAGGATCTACACTAAAACACCCTCGATCTAGCTTAATCACCCTTAGTCTCCCTAACCCATGAATCCAAAAGTAGACTACTCATTAATAGACATGATTAACCCAAAAACCATGGATGATTAAAGGTTAAACATGATTAGAAAGCAATAAACACTCAAGAACACAAGATTAAAAGATGAAAATAGATTCAAAGATCAATCTTTCTCCGAAGAGGTTTATGAGCTTCTAGAGAGAAAAAGAGATACTTCCCAACTTTGGGATACAAAAGTACTTATATGAGGCTTGGAAGCCCTTAAAACATCAAGAAAAATGACCAAAAGAACCTTGGAAACACTTTGTTTTCGACCAGAAATCATGACGCCTTGGTCGTGTCACTCACCGTGGCAAACTGTCTGGTAAGGAGGATCCTGGTCGATAATGGGAGTTCCGGTAACATCATCTTCCAAGCCGCCTATCAAGAGCTAGGATTAGACGAACACGCCCTCACACGGAGAGTGATCCCACTCATTGGATTCAGCGCAGAGGTCAAACAGACCTCAGGAGAGGTAACCTTACCTGTCTACGCGGAGAGGATCAGTATGCCAACCAAGTTCCTGGTCCTCGATTGTTCTTCTTCGTACAACGTGATCCTAACAACCCTGGATCCATGATATGGGGGCGTCCCCTCAACGCTTCATCAGCTAATCAAGTTCCCAACACCCTGGGGGCATAAAAGTGATCAAAGGAGACCAGGTGAACTCCTGCTCGTGCTACGAAGTCACCCTGAAGACTAAGGGTCCGTCACAGCTGAACAAGGAGGCTCCAGCTCAACATTCTGAAGAGCCGGAGATCAAGGATGTGGACGACGTGCCTTTGATCGAAGGAGAACACACTAAATATCTCAAGATCGGTTCTAAGCTGGATGATGGGCTGAGAAGAAGATTGGTGGATTTCCTCAGATCTAACTCCGACTGCTTCGCCTGGTCCCATACCGAGATGCCAGGGATCGATCCGGAAGTCATCATGCACAAGCTACAGGTGGATCCTTTGTATCAGCCAGTCAGACAAAAGAGAAGGAAGTTCGCCCCCAAAAGGGATGCGATAATAAACGAGGATTTCAAGAACCTGCTCGACGCAGGGTTTATCCGTGAGGTACAATACCCTGAATAGCTGGCTAACGTGGTAGTAGTGAAAAAGAAGAATAGAAAATGGCGAGTCTGCATAGACTTCACGGATTTAAAAAGGTCCTGTCCAAAGGACCCTTTTCCCGTGCTTCACATCGACAAACTCATCGACGCCACAGCGGGACATCAGCTCATGAGCTTTATGGATGCATTCTCCGGCTACAACCAGGTCCTCATGCACCCCGAGGATCAGGAGAAAACTTCGTTTATGACATTAAGGGGGATCTATTGTTACAAGGTCATGTCCTTTGGCCTGAAGAACGCCGGATCAACCTACCAAAGGTTGGTAAATACAATGTTCGCAGATCAGATCGGACAAACGATGGAGGTGTACATTGACGAGATGCCAGTCAAGTCCCTGGATGCTGAGGACCACGTCTCGCACCTACAGCAAGCCTTCTCTACTCTCTGGAAATACCATATGAAGCTCAATCCTGCCAAATGCTCATTTGGATTAGCTCTGGCAAGTTCCTTGGATATATCGTGACACGCCGGGGCATCGAAGCCAATCCAGACCAGATCCGAGCTATTCAATCAATTCCTCCCCCGAGGAGTATCAAGGAGGTCCAGAAACTGACCGGGAGGATGGCGGCCCTGAGCAGATTCATTTCCAGGCTTTCCGACAAGTCTCACGCCTTCTTCAAAACTCTTAAGAATCCAAAAGACTTTCTATGGACTGAGAAATGCGAAGTAGCCCTTCACGAACTCAATGTCTACCTCACGACTCCCCCTCTCTTATCTAAACCGCTGCTCGGTGAGGTTCTGTTACTATACCTGGCCGTTTCTGAGTACCCGGTAAGTGCCGTTCTGGTACGAGAGGAAGGTAATAAACAGCTACCAGTCTACTACGTGAGTAAGGCTCTCCTTGATGCGGAAACCCGATACAGTCACCTGGAAAAGTTGGATCTAGCCTTAATGGTAGCTGCTCGAAAGCTACGACCTTATTTCCAGGCTCACCCGATCGTGGTCGTCACCTCTTATCCGATAAATTTGGTACTCCACAAACCAGAAATCTCCGGATGCCTTTCCAAATGGGCAGTGGAACCTGTATGGCCATCAAAGTTCTACAAGATAGTGGAGTGAACTGAGAAGGACAGAAGCCGAAGTATGAAGACACTTCAGCAACAATAGAAGGAACACCACTCCTCATGCCAGCTTCCAGATAAGCCTCGTATATAGCCACCTCGTTGACTCCTCCATCAGGTGCGCGCTGGAACTCGGAAGGATTCCTTATTCCAACCGACGGAGGAATCATATACCTCCTCCGGATCTTAACAAGATCTTCTCCACGAACTCGGGAACGAGGACCATCGTCGAGAAGGTAGGAACGCCTCTGCTTCAAAGGAGCCATTGGAGTTGCCTCACCACCAGTCCCCAAAGCTCTCTCCCAAGAGGAAACGGGGGACGAGAAAGGATCATCCGAAAAAAGACGTGGCTTTACATGACCACCTATAGACGCAGCTGGAAACAAGGAGCACTTGGGATTCATCTTTAAGAAAGTAACGAGTCAAGAAAGCTTAAGGCTGCAAGAGACATGGCAACTTCCATTTATACGCCCAAGCTGCCGACCTCTACTCGAAAATAAAAGGAAAAAAGGGGAACGATATTTCCAGAAAGTTGCAAAAACCCTTGGCCGAAAGCTTCCGACCCGGAAAAAGGAAATCCCCTTCCAGAAACGGAAATATTGCAAAGAAAAGGGATCTGAAATATCGGAATTTCTTTTTTTATGAGTATCCTCTCCAAGCAACCGTTGGCAAAATCCGGAACCTTCGACGCCGATTCCAAGTCCACAGGAACCACGTTTCAACGACCCGATCATCTACCGGAAGTTCAAACTTCGTCGTCCTCAAACGCTGCTGAAGCTCCCAGATTACTTCGAAAAAGCGAAGCCTCGCTAAGACTCAGCACAGGGCTCCGGCCTAAGAGAAAACTCCAAAACGCAGAACTACTAAAGCAAGGTCCTGCCTAGGGGAAGCCTGCTGAGAATGAGCAACTCCAGTTGACTTGAGTGCACAGGTTATTCCCCGAGTTCGACGACGAAATCGAGAAATAAGGGGCAAACTGTTGGGGAAAAATACTCAGGTATCATTTTCCTCCAGGCTTCGGGCAGGACCCAGACCTCCGGGTCCCTGCTAAAGAGTACCCCGGGTCCTCACTAAAAGAAGCTCAAGAACTCAAGAACTCAGGAACTATCCTTTCCTCCGGGAAAATGGAAAATTTCCGATAAAGAGAACCTTCCATATTTCCGAATATGGAAGAATTCCCCTTACTCAGACTGACTAAAGCCGACCTAAGGACGACTGTATAAGGCGAATCTAAATCCTAAAGTGGGAGACGGACGAATCGACATGGAGAGACTTAGAGATTAAAGCTAGGCGGCTAGAACTAGGGTTTATACACCAAACATTGTAGCTCCTACTTTATTCTCTAATAAAATCGTCTCTTCTACTTATCATCTCTGTAATATCTCTCCAAGTTCTTTAACAAGCACTCACGAAACCTATAACTTGTCCCTCGTTCCGTAGTAGTCAAAAAGGACCTACACAAAAATCCCCCAACATTACCTTCTGGTACTCGTAACTCTTGGTATCTCGTACCTTCTGGTTACTCGTACTCTCTGGTAACTCGTACCCCTTGGGTCATTCCAACCATTCAGCCCAACCGTCCATTCAATGGTGCAATCCGAACCATCCCATAAAACCGACCCATGGTCTAGTTTGCGGTTAGATTGTGATCGGACTAAGCCTAGGATCGCAACCCCTGGACCCAACCATCACAACCCTTCGTGTATAACCAGAAAGAGAAGAATTAGATTGAATGGAAATAGATTAAGAGAATCGGATGAGACTATGGAACCGGCCAGACCTTCGGTTCGGCCACAAGGACCGTCCGTATGGACTGATGGAGCCACGACCCTTCTCTTACCTTGGAAACCAAATCAGGGTTCTCCGGTTGCTTCTCCTTATCTCAGCCTCCCATTCTTGATCGGAGATGCTTTCACAAACGATCTGAGTCGCTGGAAAACTAACCACCACACTCGGCCTTCTTCTCGGAATTTCTCTCTTTCTCTCTTTCTCTATGATTTTCTCTGAGTATTTTACTCTGGAACTGAATGAAAAAAAACCGACTGGAGAGGCTCTCTATTTATAGAGAACGATGGGGTAAGTCTTGCCTATCAGATTTTCAGAGCCCTGGTCATGTATGTGTATGAAATCGCCATTGATGGCTAGATAAGGTCTTGAACTAGTTGAATGAGAGGGTCTGATGAGAAAGAGATTTGTATGAGTGTATAAGGAGACTAGAAAGAGACTAAAGAGACTGAGAGATTAAGTGTTTACGTATCTAGAGAGATTCAGAGAGTTTCATAACCAAGAACAAGTTTTTATTTCATGAAGGAGGAGGGGAAACCCCCCTCTCTCTCTTAGAGATTACAGAACGCCCACACAAGTGTTTAAATAGGAAAATACAAGCTGGAGACAATCTTAAACCTAAGTCATAGCAAGCATGTGAAGTCAGCAAGGGAAGGAGCCTAAATTTGAAATACTTGGACTATATGCTTCACAAGCTTGGCCAATGGGAGTAAGGGCGTGCTGGTCTTTGGACAGCCTGTCATGAGCTGTTTTGTGGACTGAATACTTGGCTCAGATTCAAACCGTGTGAGCTGAAGGGAAAGGCACCTTCCTGGTTGCTTCCTAAGGCATTTTTAATATGCCAAATGGATCTTTCACTCTTCGATAGTCTCACACGCCATTCTACTTGCCTTGTGACCCAAGACATGATCAGACCATGCTGTACGTACTCCTTGGCCGTACATCGCATGCCCTAAGTTTGCACATCTCTGAAATGTGCTCAAATGGTCGAATATGTAAGTTTTGGGTCGACCTTGTCCGTACGGTCCGTACTGTCCGTACGGCCATCTGTACTGGTCGATCCCTAACTTTGCACCATCAACCAGATCCTCCCGAACTCCTCCACAGGCTACTCCACTTGTATCTGAACCTTCTTGGACATTCTCTACCTTAAACCAGCTTCTCTTTACTTCTAAAGCTCCATAGAACTCTTCTTAAGATCTCTAAGAGCTTGCCCTATTTATGTACAAGCTCCATTCTTCTCTTCAGTTCAACATTTCCCCACGAACAGGCACAACTTGCTAGCGAATGGGTACAACTTGGATCAAAGGTTACACCCCTTCGCCCCTTGCATCCCATCGCCCATAACCGCCCTTGTTTGGGTCGGACATAAGCCCAAACCATTACTTAAGCCCTCTGGACTCAGCCCAGGCCTTGCCCAATGGCCGGACCAACCAGCTCGCCACCGGCCCGGACCCGGACCATCGACCCGAGACCCAAACAGTCCGTCTAGCTGAGATGAGCTGACTCCTAGCTGACCCAGCTGAGTGAGCTAGTAATCCAGCTAGTGGAGCTGGCTTGGTACTGACTGAGCTAGAGTGAACTAAACCTAGCTTAGTTGAATTGGTCGAGCTACCCGTTCACTTCATCCAGCTACCGTCTAACTCGTCCTAGCTGGCTTCTTTCTTTCCCACTCTCTTTTGGTTAAGTTTTGCCATACTTAACCTACTATTTGGACCATGGAACGCTTGACTTTGATCAGGTTGATCAGCAGTACGTTTCATCGCACCATGGTCCATCCCAAACAATCCTATTCAGGATTGGGGATGCTACAAAGAGAGTCTGGTCCTATTTCTCTGCCCCAGGGTCCCTTTGGATGGGATGGATGGATAACCATATTTGCTTAAGGACTGGTTTATGGCAGCGACAGGAATCACCTCGACTCTCCCCTACCATTAGAAGCATGTTTCAGCTAAGGCCTTTGCTTCTTGACTTCATTAGATGTGTCATTGGTAATGGAGAAACTGCAAGTTTTATGGTTCCATTTTTGGACTAGTCTGGCACCTTTGGTTGGGTTTTTTGGGGAATCTTGTCCTTGGAGCTTACGAGTCAGGAATGGTGCTGTTGTTCTGGATGCTACAACTGAGGGTTCATGGAGATTACCTGCTGCACGATCGCAGGAGATGCTATCAGCTCAGATTGCTATCACTGCAGTTGAACCTCCTCAAGCATCAAATGGACCTGATCGATTCTTATGGTGTAAGTATGCTGACACCTTCAGTTCATCTTTCTCTTCCAAGGTCACTTGGGAGTATCTGCGGGTTCCTACCCCTAATGTGTTTTGGCATAAAGTTATATGGTTTAACGAGAACATTTCTAGAAACACTTTTATGGCGTGGATGGCCTTACTACGTCATCTCCCTACAAAGGATCGAATTCGTTGTTGGGGCCTAAATGTATTAGGTGAGTGTGTGTTGTGCTCAGCTGCGATAGAATCGCACCACCACCTGCTTTTCGAATGCAGCTTCTCCTCATCCATCTGGCAGGGATTTGCTTCTCAGATCAGGGAAAATTCTCCATTGGACTTACACGCAACAGGAGCTTGGATAATCTCCTCCTCCGGACTTATCTCTAGCGGTGAAGTCATCCTTCTTAAGCTCATCTTCCAGTCGCTTATCTACATTATCTGGAAGGAAAAAAACGCTCGCATCTTCACGTCAGTGTCATCTACCTCCAGCGGAATTCATTTGGCATTGGACAGACTTCTCCGTGATCTGCTCTTCTCTTTCCCTGCTTCACCACCAGCCGGTCCATTGCTCCTGCAGATTTATTTCTCCTCGTATAGGCCTCCTTGAGCGGCTCTGGTTTTCTTTTTGAGTTGTTGTTGTCGTTTCTTTTTCTGTGTAATAAGTTGCTTGCAACAATGTAAAAAATCGAAAATGGTACCCAAAAAAAAAAGAGTGGTTTAGAGGATCTTCAGGTTTCCCCGTGTTCTCTAGTTGGTGGACTTGGAGAGGAAGCAAATACTGTCCACCCAGATCTTCTTTAGTATAGTTTTGTGTTAGTGATTTGTTGACTAGGATTAAAATCTATCATGCGTAAAATTGTTATTTTCTTCAATTAAAAGATAAATTTTATTTTAATAAAAGATGATGTTCCACATTTGTCATCTACATCAGTAAAATTAACTTATGTGACAGTTTATTTGGTGACTAATGTATAATTACACTAAAAATTAAAGTAAATGTAAGATATTTGAATATTTGTTAAAAACTTAGGTAGATGTTTTCTGATCCAATAACAAAGGTGAAAAATTGTCATTTAAATCATCAGAATTCAAATTTGGTTGAAATAAAGCACCAATTTTTGTAAATAAAAAAAACACTCAACTTTTGTTGACAAATCTTTTTAATCATAAACTTTTGTTGACCATATCATTTTAGGTCTATCGTTAGTCAACAATTGTAGTTAACTAAGAATATGCCTAAAATCGCTTTTAAAGTTAATGTTTTTTGGCACATATATAAATCGAAAATTTTCCAAAGTATTGAATTTTAAATATTAAAAAAATATTTTTTAATTTTCTCAAAGAAAAAATTATAAAAATTTTCCAAAGTTTTTCATTTTCTCAAAGAAAAAATTATAAAAGTTTATGTAATTTTCATTCATATTCTAAAATAATTAGTTAACATATCAATAATTGAGTATTTAGTTATAAAATGATTATGAAGAACTTTTATAATTATTAATAATCAATTTTTGTAACTATTTATATAATCCTATTTGCATTGTGTTTTATATTTTTACCGTCAAAAATTTGTTAATGAATTGTTAATTCAACTTTTTATTCTCAAACGAAAAGAGTTACCACCTGAATTTAAATAATTTCTATAAATGTGTTACAAGATTCATTCTGCATTTTAGTGAAAAATAAGTTACACCAAAAACTGTTAAAATCCAAAATGTTGCTACATCATTAGAATCATGAAGAATCTATATACCATTAATTTTATTCTTTTTAGGAATAAAAATTATGTTAATATTTACAAACAATCAAAAATTATGAACCATAATCCAATTAGGACTATATAAATTGCTATCGTAAATAATTATAAAAATTCTTTATAATTATTTAATAATTAGGACTGTATGAATAGTTACAAGATGTAACAAAGGTGTGGATTACTAGAGCGTCAAATTTAATCAAAATTTCACTACCTCACAAACCTTTTAATTAATCATACTACAATCGAAAATCACTCACGAAAACAGAATACTGAAAAGAAAAATCTTAGACATTTGTAACTTTTAGACTTTTCCATTTTATTTTAGATTTCTTATTAGTAATAATACATATCAAAGATTATTAAATAAAAAATTTAATTGTTCCATTTAACAGATTGTCTAAAGGTTTTCTTTTTTGGTGTACAGCAACAGGCCGACTTGCTTCTGAAAGCTGGACAAAACCAACCTGTGTAACCTTTCGATTTGCAAGTGTTTTTGCAATTTGGTGAGCAGAATCCATAACAGTCAGCATCATCAACAACGACTGCGTTTACTTGTTCTGCAAAATATTTTAAATAATCATTTAATTTATAAATCCAAAAATTAAGGATTTATGTTTAAACTATTGTCGAAGTTAAAAATTAAGCTTCAACATAATTGAAATAAGGGACGTTTACTAAAACAACACAAATTAATTGTATTATTACTAGAATGACTCTTATTTTTTGAAAATTATTAGAATATTTTTCGGGTCAAAACTGCCCTTGCACACTGTTATAACAAAAAAAATATATTATTAAAATACCCTCGACGACAGACTTATTTAAAAAAAAAATCAATCGAGTAATAAATCTATTTATAAAATCTGTGAAGAAAAAGAAATCTACCGTTAAAGTGGTGACAGACTTTCTTAGAAACGTCAGATTTACTCACACGGCAGACTTAATTGTCCGATTTGATTGTAAAACAGATTTGTAAGCATATGTCTGTCGAATGATGTAGCAGATTTGCTATAAATGGTAGATTTATGTGGTCGATTTAATTTCTTATGTTAGACTTAATTTCTTACGGCAGATTTATATATCCGATTTAAAATTGTTGGCAGACTTTTAAATTTATGTTGTGGCAGACTTTCTGGGTTTATGTAAACCAATTCCAATTTCGATCAGGTTTACTTAATTCCGAATTTGGTTTAATTTTAGGTTAATTAAACTTAGAATTAGGTAAAATTTGCAGTTGTCGTCATCTCTTTTATCTCTCTTTTCTTCCTTTTCAAGTTGTGATTTTCATGGTTGTTTAATCACTTGTTGCAATCCTTATTGGTTGAAGAAATATGGATCACATCATTCTCGTCTGCGGAAAGTGGAAATTTGAAAGAAAAAAGTGGTTCTTTGAAGTGGATAATGATCAAGGTAGTAAACTACTTGCAGCCAACGAGGAAACTAGATATGAAGATTTTGTGAAAATCATATATGAGGATTACGGAGTTGATTTCACATAACACGAGCTGGAGCTAACGTACCTTTTGCCAAAACGTAATCTGGTCAAGGAAAGCCTCGATACCCCTCCTGTGAAAGTAAGAAACGATAGGCAGTTTCATGGATTTTTATGTCTTCACAAAGTTGAAAACGTTAGACTCTGTGTCGAGTTTAAAGTGAAGAAAAACAAGGTTGAAGAAGCCAGCAAAGAACCCGAAGAAGCTGTGCAAAAAGATGACCCATCAAATGATGAAGATACGGACGAAGAAAACTATCGATTTGATTACTGTGACGATTCTGATGGAGCAACGTCTGAAGACAAAAACTTTACGTCATATCCGCCAAACCAAGTAGAAGAAGATCAGGAATCTCCTACAAAGATGAGTAATGCCACAGTCCTAAAGACACAAAAAGGAGATTGTACGCATAATAGGTTCGACTTGAGCTTGTTCAAAATTGACGTGGGGAAAAGTTTTGATTCAAAAGATGCACTGCAGACCCGTCTGAAGATTTATTCAGTTGTCCACCATTTCGATTTTGATGTGGATAAATCTACGCGTACGCTGTGGTTTGTAAAATGTTGGGTAAAAGGCTGTACATGGAAGCTTAGAGCTTCACCAGTAGGTGGATCTTCTAAGTTTACAATCCGAGTACATATAGCTGAACATTCCTTCTCCGTAACAGAGCGTTCTGCTCGTTCTCGACAAGCTACTCCTGAAATTCTTGGCCTCTTGTACAAAGAGTATATTGGTGGGGTGGAACCAACTATTTTGCCACGTCATGTTATTAGTGCTATGAACATGAGCTTCAGAATCAAGGTTAGTTGGCTACATTTTTTACATTGATTCTACTGTCTAATATGACCTTACTTGCTTTTAACTGGGTTATTATAATTCGCAGATGAATTATTGGAAAGCTCATCGTACACTGATAATTGCTAGAAATCTCGTAATGTGTTCATCAGAGAGTGGATACGAGGAATTACCTTCTTACCTGCACATGCTTAGAATGGCAAATCCTGGGACTTTAGCTCGACTGGAAGTTGATGCAAACAATAGATTTAAGTACTTATTCCTTGCATTAAGCATTAGCATTACTGGCTTCCCATTTATGAGGAAGGTTGTGGTGGTTGATGGTACTTTCTTGCAAGGAAAATACAAAGGAATGCTTCTCATTGCAACTTCACAGGATGGTAATTTTAAATATTTCCGATAGCATTTGCTGTGGTTGACACAGAGAATGATGAATCATGGACATGGTTTTTCCGCCAACTCAGCTGTGTGATACCCGATGATGAAGGATTGGCGTTAATTTCTGACAGGCACAAGTCAATAAGGAAGGCTATTGCAGTGGTCTATCCATTGGCTAGCACGGGAATTTGCATGTACCACTTATATAAAAACATCTTGTTAAGGTACAGAGTGCGCGATCTGTTTGGGTTGGTCAAAAAAGCTGCATACTCTTTTAGGTTAGCTGACTTTGAAGCAAACTTCGAGGCGATTAAAGCGTTAAATCCAGCTTTACATGCATATTTGAAACATGCTGACGTACGTAAGTGGGCACTTTACATGCATATTTGGAACGTGCTGATGTACGTAAGTGGGCACGAGCTCATTTTAGAGGTGATAGATATAACCTCCTTACAAGTAACATTTCTGAATCCATAAACAGAGCTTTGTCAGATGTGAGAGGGTTGCCAATTGTTCACCTTCTAGAGTCGATCCGATTAATGATGACACGTTGGTTTGCAACAAGAAAATGTGACGCTGACTTGATGAAAACTTCTCTGACTCGTGGTGTGGAAAAGTTTTTGGAGGTAAAATATGTGCTATCAGGTTTTGCGTTTTGGTAGACTGTTTTATTTAGTTTTTGAGAATTGATTTGATGATGTCAACTTTTGACCGGTTGGACTGATCATGATCGGAATCCATATGGTCTGGGCCGATTCATGGAATTCTGTTTATGGGAATCTCTTAGTTGGGATTTATCATGAATTATCATGAATTTTATTTAGTTTTTGGGAATTAATTTGATGATGTCAACTTTTGACCGGTTGTACTGATCATAATCGGAATCCACATGGTCTGAGTCGATTCATGGAATTCTGTTTATGGGAATCTCTTAGTTGGGATTTATCTTGAATTATCATGAATTTTATTTAGTTTTTGGGAATTGATTTGATGATGTCAACTTATGACCGGTTGGACTGATCATGATCGGAATCCATATGGTCTGGGCCGATTCATGGAATTCTGTTTATGGGAATCTCTTAGTTGCGATTTATCATGAATTATCATGAATTTTATTTAGTTTTTGGGAATTGATTTGATGATGTCAACTTTTGACCGGTTGTACTGATCATAATCGGAATCCACATGGTCTGAGTCGATTCATGGAATTCTGTTTATGGGAATCTCTTAGTTGGGATTTATCTTGAATTATCATGAATTTTATTTAGTTTTTGGGAATTGATTTGATGATGTCAACTTTTGACCGGTTGGACTGATCATGATCGGAATCCATATGGTCTGGGCCGATTCATGGAATTCTGTTTATGGGAATCTCTTAGTTGGGATTTATCATGAATTATCATGAATTTTATTTAGTTTTGGGAATTGATTTGATGATGTCAACTTTTGACCGGTTGGACTGATCATGATCGGAATCCATATGGTCTGGGTCGAACTGGTTGAATTGTTTGGTAAGACTGCGGTCTGGTTGGATTGAGGAATCCAGGATCGGGTCTTACAAAGACAACAACGTGATAAGTGACAATTCAATATAAAACATCTGGAAAACCTGCATAATTATACATCCATCATTCATAAGCTAAAAACCACCAAGTTATACATGTCTAAGGCCAAACATCATCAAATTATACATCCGTCTAAAGCCAAAAAACAAACCAGACAACTAATTTATTCGGCTCTGTCAGTCACCTCCTCATAAATATCAGCTGCCAACTTCAGTCGCCATTGTGTTATAATCTGATCATTCAAGCCATCAAAGTTACGTCCAAGAACTAGACATTCAATGTACATCAAAGAGTACACACCGAAATATCCCGGGTTCTCATTTTGGGGGATCTTATTGTGCCTAATGTAACTGAACTGTTTTTTCCTTTTCGTTCTCGTTTTAGCAGGCAGCATCTTGTTAAGCAAATGTGGTATCATTCTCATGAAAGGCCGGCACTCCTCTTTCATCTGCTTATCACTCACATGTGTACAAATACTATAATAGACATGGATTGCTTCCTTACGCAGATTGATGCGTATAGCAACCCAGTGATCTCCGTTAACATGGTGGCAGAGGAAAAGATCGTCGACCTCTGAAATCCACTTCTTACCCGTGACAAAATCAGCCGGGTGTTCTCCATTAAAAGCCTTGATGTACATTTCTGACAACTCATTCTTGTTCTGGTCCCAGTTCTTGTAGTCGTTCACCCATGAGCTGACAAACCAGCAAGACAGAAATGCAATTCGAGAAGAGGAATACGGAGACTGTTCTTGCCTCGAGCGTCTGTGAAACATAAGCATTGCAGCTGCAATATGCTAAGACATGAAACAATTCACAGTCAGCAACCAGTCATAGTTTAATATTCTTGTCATGAAAAATCAGAAATTAAACTTACGGAGTCATGCAACCAGCCGTAGTTTTGTGTTGGCCAAGCATCCCGCGGTATCATTAACTTCAAGAAAAATCCAGCGCTATCATCTCCCGTACCAGGCTACTTTGCATCCCTACAAAGAAGAGAAATAAATTATTAGTATATTTCGAAATAAGAAGCAAGGATGTACGAGAGGAAACTTACAAATCAGACTTGATGAAGTCCAAAACTTTCTGCAGTTTCCCTGCCTCCACCTTAGCTAATGGGTCATAAGGTTCCTTCGAGTCTTTCTCACCAGTTATGATACGCTTCACTGTTGAATTTCCAACATATGGCCAAACTTGAGTCTTTGTCAACTGAGGCTTGCGTCTGCGTGTAGGCTCCTCCAAAGTTGAAGCAAGTGCTTCCAACACCGCCCTACAATTTACACTCTTCTCCCACTGTAGATGATTTTCCCAACTTCCTGTCGATATGGATTCATCATTTAGTTCTGGGATCTCAAAGGCCTTCTCTTGCTTCACTCTTCTTAGTGGAATTCCATTTTTCTTCTCAGTCTTTTTCACCTCCTTTTTTGCAAGATCCTCCTCCTCTATCATCTTCTTAGCTTTTTTCTCCTTCTTCACAACACAATCAATTGGCAATCCATCTTGTGAATTGATCTTCTTCTGAAGAATCCATGACTGAAAAATAGATAGTAAGAATTAGTAAGAAAAAAAAACAGAGAACAAAGAAAAAATGATAAAGAATCGTACCAAGTCGTTGCTACAGGCACCATCATCCTCATACGCCATGGAGTTGGCGACATCAGGAGCAATGTTCACATCAGCCTTGTTTTTAAGATAATTTATATCTTCCTTCAATTTTGCAATAATCTTCCGTAAGTCAGAATCATATACTCCCACTCTAGCTTCCACCTTAGCGTCAATGGTAGCCTCTAATGCTTTACTAACCTTGTCAGCTACACTAACATCAATGTCTTCTATTTTTGCAGTGAGGATTTTAATTGACTCAACCAACCCAATTATAGCAACATTGTGAGCTGCAACCTTCAAGTTGCGTAGACAAAATAGGAGCATGTCAGTAACAAAATTAAAAAAAAAAAAAAAAAAATTTCTATCACTAAGTTGAGGAAAATTTTGTACATACCATATCAGATGCTTCACCTCCATCAGCAGGTTCTTTGTCTTTTCTTCGCTTAGTAGAAGGGCTCGGTTTGGAACAACAGATGCGGCAACACCATATTTTCTCTTCTCGCATTTGGTAGTTGGCATTGCATCCCAAAACTTCTCATTTAACTGACCATTGCGGATGTCTTTTATCATGTTGTCCAGATCAGTATAGATTTTATCATCATCCCACTTCGGATATATATCCTCCACTGGCTTCAAAATCATATGCCTCACACAAACCTGCAAAGTAATATACAAGATTAGTAAGACAAACAAAATTTAAATGGAAGAAATACTACTTATGTTCATACCTCCTGATACTTTATTTTTTCTTGGGCACAAAAATCTGAGAAGTTGATACGCGTACGAGATCCCCCCCTTGACAGAAGAGGAACATCCACTCCCTCTATCCGATTCCCATATAATTCTCCTAAACCATGGACAGACTCATAAATCCATATTAAGAGCGCATGAACACAGCCGTGAAGTGTGTAACTCTTCTTTCCTTCATATGTGACTACTTTAATGGACTCAACAAGGCTTCTAAATCCAACACGACCCCATGGATATCGCTGGAAAGCTGCAGTGTCCATCACCATTTTAGCACAATGCAAAGGAATTCTGCTGTTGCTTGAAATGCCAAATATGCCAATGGATAACAGACACAACAAACCAACCATCACTCGCTTCTCTCGAGACCAGTTTCTGCAAATAGGGAATATGGCTTGTAACTCTTGCAATGTAGGTCCATCTGATGTCGGAACTTTCATCTCCAGCCAAAACTCTCGATGGTCCACATCCCAAACGTCATGCTTGTCGAAAGGATCACAATTTAGACCTGTAATCTCTTCAAACTCATATAAAGAGAACCACAATGGCTTACAATCTAACAAAGACCAAATCTCATGACTGCTCTCGATTACCAATTGATTGGCAAGGAAATGGTGAACAACTTTCGCAGACCAAATATAATGCAGCTCTTTCAGCTTCACAATAACTCCAATAGCTGATTCCCTCAACTCAGACCAAACATCTTCCCCAAGTTCTTCTCTCACGTTTTGAATGTTGGACAGATAACAATTATGGTTCATGCTCCTACTCTGCATTGGGTTTTTTCAAAGCTCATACAGACGATGAGGATACTTTCTCGAAGAAGCCATACCTGAAAAAAAAAACACATCACAATTAAGAATCAATTGTGAGTAATTACGGAAAAAAAAACAATCTCAAAATTTCAGAGTGAAAGAATGTTGAAATTGTGATTTAGGGTTTTCGAAATTAAACATCTCAATCAAACAATATATGTTAAAAAAGTGTAATAACTACTGGAAATTGGATAGATTTAGCACTTACAGTTGAAATTGAATTTAGGGTTTACACAAAAGAAAGAGGAAGGCGACTTGAGGAGGAGGTGTCGACGGCGGCTGTGACGGAGGAGATGTTGTCGGAGTGGGATAGGGACGATGGGACGACGGCGACTCTTGATGGGAGATTGCTCCGCCTCTGTCAATGTCGTCTTTGAGAGGAGAGAAAGACACCGATAAAACCAATGCGTGTTTCTTTTTTTGTCGATATTTACTTTTTAACATTCCTTTTCCAATTTTTTCCCTTTTTAGAATATTTATGTGGCAATTTTATAGTTAATCAAGTTAGAATTGGGATTTTGGTAAATTTGCTTATATCTCATTTTAGTCTAGTAATTAAAAATTAATATGAGTCATTGTAGTAATTTTTAGATGAATTAGAGTTAGTCTAGGTAATTACTCTTGAAATAATAACTGGAAAAATTAAGAATATTAATTATGGAAATGCTTGATTAACCTGCAATGGCCAACAACAAAATTATTGTGATGATGCTTACAACAACTAAAGATCTGATCTTCTCCATTCCTTTTGATTATAAAGTATTTGTGTATATCTGTAATGTGCTGTAAATATTTTGTTATGATTTAGTGTTCTTGAATTTTGTTGAGATCTAATATGCATTTATATAGTTGGTTGGTACATGAATTCATAAACAAAATAAAATGGATAGGTTAGAACCTACTTATTCTGCTAAAAATGTTGACCAAAACTTAACGCTTTGGGCGATGGATTTTGGTTAATCTTTGATATTCAAAGCGGACTATGTATGCAGAATTTTTACTCTATAGTTTGTCCAAATATACATTTGATTCTATAATCTGTCCTAATATACTTTTGATTTTTCATAATCCAATAGCAACAATCTAGTCTAATTTAACTATTACAGATTTTAAATTATTAATATTACCTATAATTTATTAATAAACCGAGATCATTTATTTAAAATGAAAATAATTATTCTAAAATAAAAAAAACATTAAAAAATTAAAATCAGATATATAACTTTATAATACATACTTCCTCTTTCCAATCCTCCACTGAAAACTCTCACGTGATATCTTTGGTCTTCTCACCTCTGCCTTGTTTCCTATTACATTTTGTTTTTGATGCATTGTATATATGTTTTCTAAATTACTTTCATTATTTTATCGAGTTTTTCTAGTCTTTTTCGAGCAATTTCAGGTTTGGTGTAGGTTAAGAGGCTCTCGGAAAGACACATGAAGAAAAGAATGCAAATTGGAGTTTTTCTGCGGAACAGCCGAACAGAGTAACAAAGCGGATAATCCTAAACGGAGCAGCCGCTCTGCCGATAAAGATTTTATAGGAAACTACCAAGATATTTCAGGATTTGCCCTACTTGTTCCTATCTTTTCTTCTGAGCCGCCGAAAACCTAATCTATATATTCCTTCTATTTTTCTTTTACCTCCTACACTAGTTTTGACGGAAGAAATCAAACTCTAGAGATTTGTTTTGGGCGATTGCTACCTTGTAAGAGAGAAGGCTTCATCTCTCTTGTTATAGAGAAAATTCACTGAACCCTCTTTTATATTACTGCAATCATATTCATGTTCTATCTCTGCGTTTTCTTGTTCCATGGCAAAGTAGTCGAATTTGTTAGCTTAGGATGCTAGGGTGTTAGATCATGAGCTAAACATAAAGACATTAAAAATATAGTTGTTTTCATTCATTGCAGCGTTTAATGCTTATGCTAATCTGATCACTTAGCGCATGATTTTAGGGTTTAACTTATGCATCAAAAGTGCTATAAGTTTCTAGATATTGCATGAATGAGCATTACATCCCAACCATGCGAAAGTAGATGTTAGGGTGCATTGTGAACAGATCGGACTTGAATTCTAAGGTTCATCATTAGATCTCATACTAAGCGATAGCTTAGACTTTGAGGCTGATTGATGAAAGGAGAAACACCACAAAAGTGGGTTGCTCCATCCGTGTGTTCCGAGTTCTAGACTAATCCTTAATCTGAACCTGAATAATTGTTTGGATCGTGACTGTGAACACCCGAATAAACCATTCTAGGCTAGCGCTCTTAAAACCTGAAAACTCCCAATCAATTGTGTTACTTGCTTGCTACGTTTTCATTTGATTTTATATCCTTCGATTGTTTTAGCTTAATATTGATCCCACATAAGTAAAGTGTAAACTAGTCATCTGGAATTGAATCTAAATTATTACAACAACCACTGTTAACTTGACAGTAGCAAGATCCAATTTTTAGTGTATCAAGTTTTGGTACCGTTGCCGGGGACCAGCTTTTGACTTTTATTTTTCGGTTATATATTTTATTTGAGACCTCTAACCTTCTCTACCCTTTTTCTGCAGTTAATGCTCCAGGTGCATGACCAGTAGACATACTCGAAGAAACACATCAGGACAGTTAGGTATGCTTACCAGTCAGGAACTCGCAAGGTTAGAAAGAAAAATTATCAACAGCCACGGCCGAACAACGCCACAATGGGCGATCACGACGGTCAGGATGATTTCACTGCCACAATGCAACAGAAGTAACAGCAGATGCAGCAAACCATCCAAGCGCAACAAGAAGCTGGTCTACTCGCTGCTCAGAAGCAGCAACAATCGCAGGAGCAAGCTGCATCGATTGGGCAGAGAAATCTTCCGCGTTACTTTCCTAACACGTGATCTGCCATTACTCCACCACTCTGTGCACGGCAATACTTTGAAATCAAGCCTACTTCCGTCACTTTGTTGCAGAGGAAAGTGTTCCATGAACTCCATGCAGAAATCTCAATGGAACACATTGAAAGCTTCGAAGAAGTCTGTAGTTTTACTGGCGCAAAATGAAGTGCCACCTGACTACATCAAGTGCATGTTATTTCCATTCTCTCTTGATGGAAAAGCTGCACGATGATTAAAGTCGCTTCATTCCGGCTCTCTTACTTCGTGGGAACAGGTCCGATCATATTTCTAAGCAATTTCTGCACTAAGGCGAAAACTGCTGCATTGAGGAATAAGATCTTCTCTTTCAGATAGCTCACTGATGAACCCTTTTTCGATGCATTGGAATGTTTTAATGATTACCATGGAATATTTTCACCATGGATCTGATGACGATTACCTCTAAGACATTATCTATGATGGAGTTTGCCAATCACAATTAATAAAAAATTGAAAAACTCAGATGTTAAAAGTTCAAACCAAAGTCAACACTGAACACGAAACAAAAGAAATGTAGATCCTGAATCCAGTTATCAATATTTCAAAAAGGTTTTGAAGGAAAAAATGGTAAAACCATTATCTTTTGAAGGAACAATACCGATACAAGAAGACAGAACCAAACCATTGACGCAGAATCACCAACCAAAAGAGAGACCAAGTAAGGCTGAAACCTTTTATTGTTTCTTAATTCTTACCTCAAAAGGTTTCTCAACATTAACTAGATTAATATATATATATTAACTAGATTAGTTAAAACGTGATGTGTGTAAGCTCGGATCTTAGCTTGAACACAAACAGAAACTCTGTATAAAGAATAACTCTCTTTATTGATGTGCTTAGAAAATAACTCAAAACTAAACACTTTGAATCTCTGATCCACCACATCTCTCACAACTCAAGAGACGGGTTCATATAGCAAATAGATAACTTCTATTTCCTTTTTCTTATAGTAATTAGATATCTCCTAATACTATGAAGAATGTTAATTTGCCTATTTCCTAAACCGGCTTGTTTAATGGAAACTTAGGCTCTAAGCTATTTGAAGTTTACCCAACATTCACCCTCTTAAGCTTCAAGTTAGCTTCAGAGAGATCTTGAACTCCGATCAGGCTTCTCAACTTCGTGAACTTGATTCTTGCTAAGGCTTTTGTTAGAATGTCGGCACATTGATCTTCACCAGCAACATGTTCAACCTCGATTTAATCATTCTCAATGCATTCTCGTATGAAATGGTATCTCTTGTGAATGTGCTTGCTACGACCATGGAAGACGGGATTCTTCGTTAATGCGATGACGGATTTTTTGTCTATACGGATAAGAGTCTTCACACTTTCTTTATCCAAGATTTCACTCAACAAATCTTGAAGCCATATTGCTTGTTTCGCAGCTTCGGTTGCAGCCATAAACTCGGCTTCACATGAAGAGAAGGCGACTGTGTTTTGTTTCTGAGAACACCAAGTAATTGGCGAGCTTTCAAAATAAAACACATGCCCGGTTGTGCTTCGTCCATCATCAGGGTCGCAGTTGTGACTACTATCACTATAGCCAGTGATTGTCTTTGATCCATCACGCTTGTATATGAGACCATAAGATGATGTTCCTCGTAGGTATCTTAAGATTCTTTTCACTGCTACACCATGTGACTCCTTTGGATTATGCATGTACCTCCTAGTCAATCCGACCGAGAAAGCTAGGTCCGGTCTAGTGTGTAGAAGATACCTCAAGCAACCAATTCTTCTTCGATAAATTGTAGGATCAACTTCAGTTTCTTCTTCTGCTTTGGATAACTTCAATCCGAATTCCAATGGTACATAAACGGGATTGAAAGAATTTAAGCCGGCATCCTTTAGAATCCGTTGTGCATAAGCCTCTTGCTTGATCTTGATTCCGTCATTGCCTTGTTCTACTTCGATACCTAGATAGTAGGTCAACTTTCCAAGGTCTGACATCTCAAACATTGAAGACATTCCAGCTTTGAACTCTTTGATCTTCGACGTATTGCCGGTAACAAAGAGATCGTCGACGTACACGGCTACAATAAGAAGATCGTCTCCTTCCTTCTTGCGATACACGGAACTTTCTTTAGAACATTTTCTGAAATTCATTCCATTCAGAATCTGGTCTAGCTTAGTATTCCACGCGCGAGGTGCCTGACGCAAACCGTATAGTGCCTTAGAGAGTTTGAAAACCTTATGTTCTTCTCCCTTCTTTTCAAAACCTTCCGGTTGCGACACATAGACATCTTCAGTTAGCTCTCCATGCAAGAAAGCTGTCTTGACATCGAGATGATGAATCTCCCAGCCGTGAGAAGCAGCTAATCCTACAAGCAATTGAATCGTCTCAATTCGAGCTACTGGTGCGAATGCATCGTCATAGTCTATTCCAGCCTTCTGTACATATCCTTTTGCAACTAATCTTGCTTTGAATTTGTTGATCGTGCCATCTGCGTTTCTCTTGATCTTAAAGACCCACTTGAGACCAATTATCTTAACTCCGGGTGGTTACCTTAACTCCGGGTGGTTTATCAACTAAGGTCCACGTCTTGGTTTTGTTTATCGAGTCTATCTCATTGATGCACGCCACTGTCCATTCAACGGTGTCTTTAGCTTCAGCATACGTCGTTGGTTCGTCGTCGATAGATGAGAGAAGCAGCTCACACTCTACGTCTGCTTGAAGAACATAATCATTAAGATAGTCCAGACGTTTTGATTTTCTGTTTGATCTTCTTGATTGAGGTTGAGCAGCTTCGCTTTGTTCTGTTTCTTCATCTTCTTCTTGAACTTGTTCTGGCTAGTTTTGAGGTTAAACAGGTTCAGACGTATTGAAGTCCTCTTCACTATCTTGAGGATTTCCAGCATTGTAAGGTCCAAGACCTTCATCAGTAGGGTCTCCCCATGTCATCTGAAACATCCCTGGACTTCCTCCGTCGTCTCCCTTCCAATTCCAACTAGTATTCTCACTGAAAACTACATCTCGGATTACAATGATTCTTCTAGTCGTGGGATTGTACAGCCTATATGCTTTAGACCCTGGTTCAATCCTGAGATGCACAAGTGTTTGAGATCAATCGTCAAGTTTTTTTAGATGCTCTGTTTCAATGTGAGCAAGGCATCCAAAAACCCTACGGTGACCGATACTAGGTTTCTTATTCTTCAAGCATTCATAAGGTGTTTGATTCTTCAATGCTCTTGTGGGAACACGGTTGATCACGTACGTTGAGTGGCGTATTGCCTCTCCCCACATGTAATTTGGTACCTTCATTGCTTTAAGAATACTCCTAGTCATCTCTAGTAGCGTACGATTACGTCTTTCCACTACGCCGTTCTGCTGCGGAGTATAGGGAGCCGTTAGATGTCGCTTGATTCCGTGTTGATCGCAGTAGCTTTTGAATTCTGATGAAATGAATTCTCCTCCTCGATCTGTTTGTAAAGTCACAATCATCTTCCCAGTCTCTTTCTCTACTAGCATCTTGAATTCTTTAAACTTGCTGAAAGCTTCACCTTTTTCTTTTAACAGAACCGTCCACATATATCTTGTGTGGTCATCAATGATCACAAAGATGTATCTGTTTCGTGAAGGTGTAGCCGGAGTTATCGGTCCACATAGGTCTGCTTGAAGTAGCTCCAATGCTTGTGAGGACCGAAACAGAGTTGCCTTTGGAAAAACTTTTCGTACCTGTTTGCCCACCAGACATGACTCACACGACTCCTTCTCGGGCTCTATGTTTGGCAAACCGTGTACCATCTCGTGTGATGACATTGCTTTGATAGTTTTGAAGCTCATATGACCAAGCCTTGCGTGCCACTTCCATGTTTCTTCTTCTATTTTTGACTGTAAGCAAGTTGGTTTTCAAATCTTGAGATTGATCTTGTAGAGTCTGTTTGGACTTCTCTTAACGTTTACCATAAGTCTTCCACTCGGGTCATGTAATGTTAGATAGTTGAGTCTCATTCCAACGTCACAGCCATACTCGGTAGCTTGTCCTAAACTTAGGATGTTGCTCTTCAACCCGGGGATATAATAGATATCAGTTAAGAGTTTTTGCTCTCCGTTCTTTGCCTCGAAAAGGATTGACCCTTTTCCATCGATGTCTACACAAGATCCATCTCCAAACTTCACTTTACCTTTTATGTTTTCATTGAGTTCTGAGAAGAATGATTTCACACCAGTCATATGATTGCTAGCGCCGTTATCTAAATACCAAACTCCATCTTTTGCTCCGTTTGACTCGTACTTCTTTGGCATTAGATTTTCTTCATTGAGATACACTATCTCATGCATGTATAGTGCTACATCTGCTTCCTCTGTCTCTACTTTGTTTAGTTCCTGAAGCTATTGCTTTCTTTCAGAACACTCTTTATTACCCAAAAGTAAATCCATGCGGGCCAGTCTATTAGGCCAAAAATGGACAATATCATACTAATCGGATAATAAAGAGTTGGACATGGAATTTTGCCATCCCAACAATTGGTATCAGAGCCAGGTTTGACGAAAATCTGCAAGAAGACCAAAATACCTTTCAAGTAGGAACATGACCCTTCAAGGTGTGGAAGTGGAGGTCTATGGAAGAAATTAAGTCAGAAGATCATGGAACATGTGATGTTGTGGGAGAAAACATTCTCAAAGAAACGAGAATGTGAGACGCATTCTCAAAAGAAAAAAAAAACACACAAGACAAATGTGGTCCTTAGTTTGAGGGGAAGAATGTGAGATATCAAACAAAGTCATACATTGAAAATTAGACAAAGGATGGCCTAATATATAAGGAGATGTCCAACTCTAATTAGTATGAGGTCTTTTGGGAAAGAAACCAAAAGTAAATCCATGCGGGTTTGACTCTAAGGCCCAAAGTGGACAATATCGTACTAATCGGATAATAAAGAGTTGGACATAGACTTTAACAATTCCAACATGGCCATCATAGATATCTCGATGTTAGGTAAGTATAAAATATTTATTTTTCATTTTACCCTTCTATTTATTTATGTTTTTTTAAATGGATTTATTTATGTTTTTATATTACAATTCTACGTATATATAATTTTCTTGATCTTTATGGGTGATTTGTCAGGACAAATGAAGAATTCGCAAAGAGCCACTTTGAGGGTGCCTTGACCATACCTTACATGTTCAAAACAGATGAAGGTAATTTTTGAAAATTTGCATGAAAACCCTATTGGAAAAATTCTGCAATAATTTTTTAAAAAGAAAATTTATTGTGAATGCTTTAGGTAGGATTATAATCCGGACTTCCTTCCTCAGGTGGCATCAGTTTGCAAGAAAGATGACAATCTGATCGTGGTAAGCTTCGCTTAATCATGACTATTTTTCTATCAAATATTGGATTTAGATTTTTTTTTTAGTTAAGATAATTTTTATTTATTTAGGATCATTTTATATGATCTTTTTGATAAAAGGGGTGTGGTCTAAAACTTTTTCTTACAAGATTAAGAGAGCTCCCAGAAATATAAACCCAACTTTTAGAGGGAAAATTAATAAAAAAGAAAAAGAGAAAAGGCAACGCTTATTTCCTTGAATTTGATCAATGATTACACATGAAGAATTGGCCTCTGTTTATATAAAAATATTTTTTAAATTGGACATTAGGATCAAAACGATCTATGGTTTACACTGAAAGATGAAAAAGAAAATGTAATGAGTGAGTTTACAAAAAAATGTAATAAGTGATGACTGGTTGTGTATTGGATAGAAACTGATATTAAGAATGATTTATAGGGATATTTCTATTGATATAATTCTTATGAAATATACTATAATACTCTAAAATCATCTAAAATGTTTCTCATACTATTTTTTGGTTTAAGGCTTGTAACTGTGGAGGAAGAGCAACACGTGCTTGCGTCGATCTTCTCAATGCGGTGAGTCCATTCTACAACAATATATACACAAAATGCATCGTACTTATATTATATATTCGTATGTCTATACTCTGCAGGGGTATGAGCATGTGGCTAACATGGAGGGAGGCTACTCTGCTTGGGTTGACGCTAGTTTCGCCAGCGATAAACCTGCAGCGGAGCTCAAGACCGCTTGCAAGTTCCGCCCTTAGGACAACTAAACCAGCCTAGTCTTGTAATTCACTAAAAACATCTCTATTTTTATATATCATGACAATATAATCGGTTTGATGTAAAAGTATCTGAAAGTGTTGTTATGATGTTGTCTTAAGCTTTTTTCGAGCTCGATGAAGCTGTCTGCATGGAGTGTTACATTGGGCATGTTCATTTGTGCATCTTGATAAATCATCTGAATGGAGATGATAATTTAGCCGAAAGGTATTCCATATTCGAGTCGGGCAGTGTGGTATGCTTTCAGGCTAATCCACTCTATAACACTAAGTACATTGCTTTCGGGACCGACCAGATTAACCGATAGGGTTTATCAAAAAAAAAAGAGAGAGAGTTGATGATCCACTCAAATGTTTTAAAATTTAGCCTAAATGACTTATCGAGATGAGTAAAATTAGTACACGTGGGTGGAGATGAATTTGTCCAAAGCAACAAAAGATAACTCTATTATATCCAAATAAAATAATTAGAACAATATTTATACAAACAAATAATCATTGATATATATTCTCAAAAAGCTATATAACCACATTTTCTGCTAAAACCGCAAAAAACACTTTTCGTCAAAATCATAAAATAACATTTTTCACCAAAATCCATGACACATTTTTTGCAAAAACTGTCAAATTACATTTACCGTAAAAATCCCAACTCATATTTCAACCAAAAACGCAAAATTATATTTTTTTTGCTGAAGCAGTAAAAACGCATTTTGTCGACAAAAAAAAAAACAAAAGCTGCAGAAACGCATTTTAACGCAAAACTGCCAAATCACATTTTCTCTGTAAAATTGTAAAATTACATTTACCAAACTCGTAAAATCACATTTTGCATCAAAATCGCAAAAAACACTATTTTCCACTAAAACTGTAATATTATATATAAATCAATTCTTTCAGATAGCACTTTTTAAGTTTGTGTCACCAAAATAGCCTTAAAATAACCAAAATATATCCCTTTTATTTTGAAATTTTTATTTATTTTTTTAAATATCAAACCTCACCCCAAAATTTTATCTTTTAACTCTAAACCCTAAATCTAGATTAGTTAACTCAAGGGTATAAGTGTATCCTTTTACCGTTTAATGAAAAAATTTTGGTCATTTTCCTTCTTGAGGGCTATTTTGTGAAAATAAATTAAAAATAGTTTTTTGGGGTTCACCCCCTAGGATGAATCTGAAGGTTCACCAACCAATAGTTTTGGTTATTTGATATCTTTTTAAAAAAGAAACAAAATAATAAGAATTTTCCAAATTATAATATGTTTTAAAAATAATTAAAAAATTGTAATAATTACCAAAATTTTGTTTTTTATTATTGTCAATGCTGTCAGCAAAACACTAAACCATAAAACCTTGGATAAACCCTAAATCTTTGGATAAATTTTAAACCCTAAATCGTGAACATTAAAAATAAATCTTAATAATACTAAACCCTAAATCCTTAACCCTAAACCCTTGGATAAATTCTAAACCTTAGAGTTTATGATTTATCCAAGGGTTCAGGATTTACCCAAGAGTTTAGGGTTTAGTGATTAGGATTTAGGGTTTAGTGTTATTAAGATTTAGTTATTAATGCTTATGATTTAGGATTTAAGATTTAGGATTTAACCAAAGGTGGTTTACTCAAGGATTTAGGGTTTTGCTGGCGGCGTTAACAATATTAATTTTTTTTGCAACTATTACTATTTTTATGTATTTTTATCTTTTTATTTTAAAAACATAATATAATTTGGAAATTTTTTATTATTTTGTTTCTTTTTTTAAAGGTATCAAATATCAAATAACCAAATACTATTGGTTGGTGAACCCAAGAATAACTCAATTAAAAAAATTCTATCCTAGGGTATTTCTCTTATATTTTCTCCAGAACTGCAAAAAAACAAGTATTTTTCTGTGAAAACTATAAAATTATATTTTTGAACCAAAACCATATAAAATTACAAAAAATATTGTAGTTAAATAAAAATTAAAATTATGATTAAGTCAAAATAAAAGAATATAAACCATTTATTTACTAAGTTCATTTATTTAAAAAATTAGAAACGAATCATGCGTGGTCAGGTGGGTTTGAGACTGCCATCAGCGGATTTGTGGTGATTATCTTGAGAGACCTTCGGACCCAATAAAGAGAAGTCCAGTCCAGCTACACGTGGCCACTAGTGGCTTAACATGGGATGATCACCAGCCCCCTGGACACTTTTGATGGGCTATCCGTGGATGGTTATTAGGCGCTAGTCGAGTTCTTCTCTGGGCATCCAAATACCAAGGTCATTAAAAAAAACGAAAAAAAACAAACAGTAATTCATTAATCCATACGTATGCAAAAACAAACAGTAATTCATTAATTCACACGGATGAAAAAACGATCAAAATGACATCCAAATGGATTACTTGAATGTATCATTTAGATGGATATGAACAAACAATAAGGCCCCAAATGTGGAAAAGAAACCATAATGCACTTAATAGAAAAGGTTTAAATAACTTGTGCTACAAATCAATGGTGATTTTTAAGGGATCTAATTAAAGAGAAGAGAGACCATAAACTAGATGGCCTAATTAACGTATCCTAAAGTGGGCTCTCTCAAGTTGTGTCATGTTCTCAATCATAATACACAGACAAAAGACTCTCTACCATTCTTCTCTCTCTGTCTCGAATCTTCAAAGGCTTTGTTAAACTGTAAAACGTTTCTAATCAGATTGCTCAAGTGGCACACGGACGAATAACTGCCCGTTTAAGGTTACCACCGCCGATGTATGATGCGGATCGATTCTTGTCGGCAAACTTACCACCTGAAATTCAACAAAATGTCATTAAACATTCTACATTATCAATCCTGTAACAACATGTTATGTTCTCGGCAACATTACCTTTTTGAACGGAGTTGCTCCCCATGGATTCATAGGGTTCTCTGGTTCGCCACTTATTACCAACCGCCCAGCCGGATCAGATTGGACTCGGACCTGTGTTGTTATTTGCCAAGATAAGTTCACATATATACAAAACGAGTATGTACATAGATTCTACTCCAAGTGTGTGAGAGAGCAAACCTCTTCACGGACTAATCCTGGGACTAATGCATACACCTCAAAGCAATCTTCCTGCGGTTATTTGAAGAGATTATTAATAAAACGGAAAGTGAATGCTCAGGTTTCAAGATAGCAACATACCGTCCTCTGTACGTTAATCTTCACCCAGTCAGCTGGTGGTCCAACATCAACAACTGTCACATCCAACCTAGAAAGAAAAAAAAGCCGGAAAACAGAATCAGGATTCAGATGTGATATTATCACACGTTGAAAAGTCAAGATCAACAAACTAATAAACATACATAGGTCTAGACACTTGAATGGCATGTTCAGTAGACGAAGGCCTCTTGCGTTTCAGCAAACCTGATGACATTGTGAGAAGTAGTATAATGAGGTAAAACTAAAATAATACAAATGAGAACAAAGACTTCTTCATCGAACAGAACTCATACCAGGGCTGTTTCCCATCTGTTTTTCGCGCTTTTGATGAAGAACTAAATTCTTATCCTACAAATTACAAAACACTGTTTGGTTTAGACGATGGCAACAACGATGTAGAGTGAGTGTTATATATTATTGGCAACAAGATTCTGTAGGACCTTAACTGCAGGATCATTAGTTTCACCATTCCCATTAAGACGTTGTGAATGCCAACCTTGCATAGCACGTGCTGCTGAATCTCTTCTCGCTCTACCAGATCCAGAAGCCTACAAGAAGACAGCAGGTTAAGTTATAAAACACAAACATTAATCAAAAGAAGAAGACCAAACACAAACAACAGATGCATGAAATGATCAAAGTCACAATTTTACCTGATTATCAATATTCATCGGTTCTGGTTCAACAGCAAGAGGTATCTGTAGTTCACCCATCATGACTTTATGCCGCTCATATTCAAGAAGAGCCTGACGAACGAACAGACAATATAACAGATGTTACTGGATCTTAAGAAAAATATATCTCCCGAGGATTCACAGTGTTTTTCAAACATTTAAACTCTGTTTCAGAAGGACTGAAGCAAAAGAGTACCAAAAGAGAGTGGAATACACAAAGGAGAGTTCATATAGGCTCTCACCTTTTCGTAAAAACCTCGGAAAGTCCATGACACTGTTGTACATGTCCTGGACAAACAATTAAGCAATTAATTAGAGTAACTTCTTGGGAAAATGCAACAACTCTAGAAAAATCCACTAATAAGAAAGCAAAGACCACTGGTAAGGAAAACATTCTTCTTACTTTGGGGGCCTGAAAGACTCTCCTACTTGCCGCCACAGTTTGCATCCAGTAACCTATTCAGAATAAATCATAAGCTAATCATATTAGAGGATCACCACAGAAGGAAATGAATGTTCACCAGGTGCATTGACAGTGGGGCGTACCTTGTCATAACCACCCAATCTAATGACAGCTCTCCACAACCTTGCACCAAAGAAAATTAATCAAATATTAGCTCTCGACAACCGCCCAGTCTAAACAAAGATGAGAAGCAAGCTTACTTAAGGCAGTTTAGTCCCTCCCCATAAAATTTTGGAGGTTTAAAGTCCATGTTTCTCTCTCTAAAAAAGTGGTATAAGTCTTTCATGAAAGCAGATTGATCCTCCTCCGTTCCAGATTCATTGCCCTCCGACGTATCCTCCAAGAGGAAGGAACGCTTTGCGCTCATGGTCCCATCAAAACCAGGTGCTGCCTGATTTGCGCCCATGGTCCCATCTAAACAAGATGGTGGCTGACCTATTTTATTCAAGCCTCCACTAACCCCCACATCAGGCTTTACATCAGAAGAGACAGCACAAGGAGGACCAGGTTCACGTCTCACTGATGCACTCTCATTATCAGCATCACTTCTCTCAGGTACAGAAGAATAATCTTTCTTTTCAGCATTCGAAGAGTCGACATTCACGTCGTTGTTATTAGTAGAGTCAATATTAGCATCAGTGACCAATTTAGAATCAGGTACATCGAGTTCCATGTCTTCTATAGGTTCAGCCTCAAGTGTAGCGACTCCTTCGTTATGGTCAGATGAAGTCTGGATAGCGGGCAAGAGAGACAACCCTTCATCGCTGTCTCCAGCAGGCAAAACATCAGAGAGTTTGTCATTTTCTGTCAAATTTTCAGTGTCAGGCATGTCAGGCTCCTTTTCCACATTCACTGTGGGTTCTATGAGAGGCTCGGATGGCTTATCCTCCAGATTTGATACGGTCTCAGAACCAGGCACCTCTGGCCCCTTTTCAACCTCTGTTGTGGTTCCTTGATCATGATGAACCGGCCCACTTCCAGCGTCAGCCAAATTCATATTGTTAGTCTCAATCTCCTCGTCTATCTTGTCATTGTTCTCCTCAAGAACTTTGGAATCAGGAATGACTAGAAACTCTTTATGTTCTCCTGAGGGTATCATCTCATGTTCTGCTGCTGTTTTATCCTGCTCCATTATAGTGTCAGCATAATGACGCGGTGAACTTTTTTCCTCTGAGAGTTCGGTATCTGTATTGACTGGAAACTCTTTTTGTTCTCCTGAGGAAATCATGTCATGTTCTTCTGCAGTTTTGTCCTGCTCCATTACAGTATCAGCATGATGAAGCGGTGATCCTATGTCCTCCGAGAGTTTGATATCAGAAGTCTCGGTGTGATCTTCTGAGGATGTCATGTCAGGTTTTTCCTGGTCCATCACAGTATTAGCATGATGACGTGGCGATCCTATGTCCTCCGAGAGTTTGCTCTGAGGTACTGTGGTCGTTTCTTCATGGATTACTGCAGTATCCTTGACAGAATCTCTCTCATTTTCGAAGACTCCCGAACTTACTACGCCGGACCCAATGTTCGGTTCTACAGTGTCTTCCACAGTATGCTTGATTAACCCATCTTCAGCCACTGAAAGAGGATCTAGATGCGAGCTTGTTTCTAATTCAACATTCTTCTCGTCATCAGTCTTTGGTAAATCATCATCATCGTTGGTCCCCTTCTCAAGGGTGGAAGCATGAGAAGCACCTTTTTCAAGATCTATAGCCAATGAAGAACTTAGATGCGAGCTTATTTCTAATTTGGAATTCTTGTCATCATCAATCTTTGGTAGATTCTCATCCGTCTCAAGGGTGGAAGCATGAGAAGTACCTTCTTCAGTGACCATGGGAGAAGGAGAATCCTTATGTTGACTAACAGGGTCGTCCTCTCCTACTGTATTCTTATACACGGTAGCATTATCCAAACTTTGCTCTTCAGTCTCAATTTCTTTTTCGGTTTCCATAACATTGTCTTGACTTTTCTCTTCAGGCTCAGTTTTTTTATTGGTGCCCTGTTCCACTCTCTCACTCTCCATTTCTGTTATATTCTCCATTGTTGAATCCATTTCAACAACATTCCTATACCAATTCATGAGAACTTTATCACATATATATTTCACTGAAATTAATATATAAGATAAAACTCCAAAACATAATGAAGAAGGTAGACAAGTTTAGGGCCTTGTGAGTGCAAGGAGATAAATTCAGTAAAATCTCAAACAGGTTCTTACTTAGGTTAATAGTGTTCTAGATAGAGATAAATACGAAGAATCGTTTCTTAACCAATCAACATCACTGTGAATAGAGCATAACCAGAGACAAGAGAGCGAACAGAGAAACAAAGCAATAAGATTTTTTCTAATCCAAACAAGTAAGACCATTTTCGCCCAAATTAGAAGCCAATGAACTTCTAACACTAACACTAAACCGAAAAATAGGCTAATTGCTACATAATTTTCAAACTAAACAAAACTCGAAGCTGGAATGAAAGATTCTCTATTTTACGCAGACAATTTCAGATTGTAACAAAAGAAAAGGACTTTACAAACCTCGAAAGAGAATTTTCGCAGCTCCTCCACCTGTAGTGACGGAAACACACACTTTCCAGTTTCAATCGAAAGTGGAAAAAAAAGGAAATCGAGGGTTTCAATTAGAACCGGTGTTCCTAGGTTTTGGGCTCACGTACAGATGTTTAAATGGGCTTCAAACCCACGGGCCCGTCATGATTTTAAAACTGACATTTCCGATATGATATTATGAGCCGTTCACGGACGGGCTTGACCTAATCTTGTAAGCCTGGTCCCGAATTCGAAGACCCGGAACCGATCCGAAAAACATCTATTTATATAAAATACACTCTGCTCTCTTCTGGACTATGACACATGGGATGCCACGTAAGAAATTCATTTTCTGTGGATTTGACACGTGTCATGGACATTATACTCCCCGTTTCATCTAAGTGATGATACAATTTATCCAGGCTTTAAAGTGTTTTTTTTTCCTTTTCTTATTCTTAATAGGCTTACTGGACTAATTTTAGATTGTTTAGAATGTCAAATGTCTAACCCAATAGGAATATAGTTCTATTGGCAAGGGGTGTTCTCTAAAATTAGGGTTTTATCTTCTTCGTCAATCTGTCAACTAGACCAACAATTGTGATACAACATATCCAGTTAGACGAAACGTCGTGAAGAGACTCTTTGTGGTACTTCCGTAGCGTCATTTCGTCTTTAGTTCCTATCCTCTGGAACGTTACTAGATGTCTTGATTCATCGTCTTTATTAAACATCTTAACTCAATCAACGCACATCAAGCACTACGTTTCATTCAATGATACTTATTCCTGTTCTAGGCGGTGTTTATCCACCTATAAAAAGGTAACCATGCAACCCTAGAACATCATCCTCCATTTTGTGATTATCCAAAAAAACGTATCTGCATAATAATGGCTAACACTTCTCTATAGACTGTAATATAGATAGTCATCGTCTTCACTCTTTGATATCTCCGTCTTCCCAAAATCGATTCGTCTACTCCAGCTGAATTCAAGCGTGGAAGTCGCTTAACCCAAGCAACGTCTCTCTACTCCTCCCACGATCTCCATTACTTCCTTTAACCTTTTGTGGAAATCTTCGATTATATATAGAAGTCCCTATCCCTTGAAATTCATCATTACAATCCTCTCAATCTTTTGTTTTTCTAAAGTTTCAGCAATAAGAATGTCTAAGATAATTCACCAATAAATTCACTTAAAGGTATAAGCTGTCTCTTCTATTATCTCTGTTTTATGAACAGAACTGTTTTAAAAAGTTTACCAGTTTTCTGGCTGATTCTTATACAAATCATTCAGACATCCATATGACATACACTCTTTAAAAGACATTGTTTTCACGACATATACAAGTTCAGGTTTAATTCATACATTATACTTGAATCATTTGCTATCTTCATTGCTCAGGTTTTACTCCAACCGAAAAATGCTGCACGAGTATGTCTACAAACACGAAAGCTACTGCGATCAACAAGAGCTTGCAAATATTTTCAGGAGGTAAATCACTGAAAACGTCTTCACAGAGCTTTACTGAGATTCATACAAACTGAATTCCAGTTAGTGATTCAACTAAGAAATTTGATTCACACTCACTCTTACTGCTGCTAATTTTTTATGTCCCCAACTTCGATTCAACCTTTAAAAAGATGCCGTCGAGGAAGGTCTATTGCACTTCCAGGTACAGAGTTCTCTCACCATATGTGCTATCTTTCAACACTTACGATCATTAGTTACAACTCTGCTTAAGTGCTTGCAGAAGGTAGCGTTTCCACAAGCAATCTTAATGACCATCAACACGTCCATGACTAGCAGAGGAGTATAATTCCAATTCTAACACAAAAAAATTCCACCTCAAGAAGAATAGTGTACACACAGGTAGAATAATGCTTCTCTGAACCGGTCCTTTAAATCTTTCTACTAACAGCCAATAGATTTGAACTCAAGGTTAGCAGGCAACGCTAGAAAAACCAGAGTAGTAAGCAAGACACTATGGTACAGATTTTGGGTGATCCATTATTTATTTTTATAAACAACCTTCGGCATCTAACCGTACTACTCCGTAATGTTAACACAACTACTACATCAGTAAGAATCGCAGAGGTATGTAATATATAACTAAAACCCCTTTAGATGATTGGTAGTTGGGGTTTAAAATTTTTTGTAGCTGCGTAAATTCAGAAATTTGTAATTCATAGGGGCTTAATAGGATATTTATTTCCTTAGTTCCCTTATATCGTTTTGTTTGGTCTTTATTTGGGTTTCTGCACTTTAAAATGGACAACATTCTTAAAGGTTTTACATCTTCTCTATATTGCCATATTTAGTTTTGGTTAAATAAATTTTGTTAAATGGCGTAACAATTGAATAAGTAAATCAATTCGATTTTGGAACATTTATGACAAGAAAATACAGATCATGTATGATTGACTGATTGATTATGATATTTATATACAGACTACTGATTTACAATTACATAGACAAAACTGATATTGGTTTATCATTTTAACTAAGAATAAAAATATTAATTTAATACTAAATTTTATATAATAAATAAATTACACATATAAATTGATAAATAATAAGTATCATTTATACAATATGTATATAAACAGTAATTATCAGTGTTCGTTTTTCATGTCTAAACCGAAAGTAATTTTATTTTAATTATTGGTATGAATGAAAGTAAGTTTATTGTTATAACATACTGGCTATTTCTCTCTAACATCTTCTAAACTAATAACTAAAATATCATAAAAAGAAATATGAAAATCAAGAACAAAGATAGAAAATAAAATTAATTCATGCATGTTTGTCGTGTTGAATAATTGAATTCAACAAAACATAGTTTGTCATAAAAACTTCAAAAGGTGGAAAATATATAATTTATAAAAGAAAAAAAAATAGTGAAAGCTGATGTCACCAAAAATAGTGAAAGTTATTCAATCGAGCAGTCAAAATCCACCAAGGTTAACGTATGCAATGAATAAAGAGAAATATCATATTTAAAAAATCATATAGAACTAACATTTATATATTCCAAAAGTACAAAATACTATGTCGGACAAACTTGCACGAAATGCAAAAAATTCTCTTTCAGCTATATTTTATGTTGATTTCTCACTTTTGGTTTGACTTTCCAAACTGACAGATACAGTTACTTAATTTAGTTTATGTTGTAAAAAACTAAAAATGATAAAAATACACAACCAGAAAATACAGGATATAAAACTCATGATGAAAAAAAAAAAAATCACAAGATAAATCAAATGAAATCTTGTTGAAATTTAACATTGATTTCCCTTCGACTTACATGTAGGAAAAATGGCAAACCACATTAGACAATAAAATTGTGTTTCATAAATCAAGTAACAATAATAAAAACGAAATAATATAAAAATTATTTGACATAAAAATAAGAACAAAAATTTTGAATGTGGTTTGCCAAGCTACTAAGAGCAACTATAGAGAACAAGCTACTAAGAGCAAAAGTATATTAATAATCACAATAGATATTGTAATATACGTATGTGGGTTAATCCTCTCTACTCATGTGAACCTCATCAAAATAAGTTCTTTAAAAATTTGACACACTAATTTTTAAAAATGTATTAAACACTCTATATTCCTTATCATCGTATTCTATTAACTAAAATTATTAATAAAGTGTTTGATAATCCAAAAGTTCTTTTTAATCAATAGTTTAATTACAAACTAACAAAAAAATCCATTAATTTAAAATTATTTTAGCATACAATATATAATATCATCTAAAATGCATATACTTCAGACAAGGAATAAAATCGAATTTTTAGGGATATTGTGTCTACACGTTTTATCAAATGCAAATAAAAAACGTAAAGCATATGAAATGATTTCACTATTTTATCACGAAGCTCAAGATTAGAAAATTAAAAAATAAAGGAAAATATAACCAAATAGTAATACATAATTGATTAAAAACGTTTCTACGAAAATAAGACCATAATAAAAAAATTTAATAGATGATAAAAATTCAAAATTAATTGTTAGGAAAATAGAATAAAATAAAGAAATAAGAAAATAAATATAAAAACAAAAATGAATAATTTTTTATATAAGAGAGATATTTTATGTTATTCTAACTAAATAAATTTATCATTTATTTTAAATATTTATGTTACAAATTATAAAAAAATATATAAACATAGATCCACAACTGTGTAAAAATAAAATATATAGTTATATAGTCGAATAAGACACACACGGTATAAAATACTGTAAGAGAATGAATAAAACTAGATACCATTAAAATAAAAACAGAATAAAATTTAAATAAACAATCTTATTAATTGTAAGAAAAAATTTAGTTAATTGTAATGAGAATAAAATTGAATAAAGAATAACAATAAATAAAATAATGATTCATACTAATATAGAACAAAACATTTTAAAATAAAAACAAATATTAAACAAAAAACAAAAATATTTATTCTAACTATTTAAATTATTTTCAAATTATCATCCCGCCCGTAGGACAGACCGGTCCTAGTACTAGTATAATCTGGAACCGAGCATTTTCATTCCACTGAATCCTATTGTGGAGGACCCATGGATCTTGGAACCAATTTGAACCGAACCCAAGATCCAAAAGAGTAAAAATAGACCTGAATTTTAATAACCATATCTTAATAATCCTAACTTAATTGTATGTCACAAATATTTTAGTGCAAATTTGCATTTAGGGTAAAATAGATCTGAACTACCCGAAATATCCAAAATTTATATTAAAAAAACCCAAAAAATACAAAAGAACAGAACCGAAAACATGAAAAGATCCGAAAATATCTAAAAGATCTAAAATTACAAAGAAAGATGTCAAAAACATGAAAAAGATTCTAAAACTACCCAAAACACACACACAAAAGTTTCAATAAACTGATTCGAAAATACGAAAAGAAATAAAAAATCATCCAAAAACCCGAACCGGTCCAAAAAATTTAGAAACCGAAAAACAGCGGGTATTTAGCAGTTCATAGACAACTAGACTCGAATCAACCAAGACTCGACAAAAGCCGATCCGAAACCGATCCAAAATTTTCTAAGTACCCAGTTAGCCGATCCAAAATTTTCTAAGTCCAAATGTCTAAAACCTAAAAGATCCAGACCCGAAAAGATCCGACCCAAAGTTTTCTAAGTCCAAATGTCTAAAACCTAAAGGATCCAAACCCAAAAAGATTGACCCGAATACCCATGCCTATAATCTCCGCCCGATCTACGTCATAACTTCAAACTATCAGAGTTTCTACTTTGCAGATAGCTTTTCTGGAGTCTTAAAATTAGGGCCTTTAATATCTAATCTGTTTAAAATTTGTATCTGTTTAAAATTTGTTCAATTTTGGAAGGTTGTTTTTTTTTTTTACAAAAAAAAAAGAGAAGAACCTATAAACGAAAATAAAGAACAAATTCAAGAAGAAAAATACTTCATTGCAAAACCATAAAAGAAAATATCCATTTACTCTTTCTTAATTTTTCTTTTTTTTTCCAAAGGTAATACTGAAAAAGACCAAGACCAAAGTTGTAGAAGGTAATGGCATGTGACACACTATTACAGAACACAGAAGACCCAGAAGACATGTTCTCAAAGCTCTCAGAGGAAAGCATCCTTCTCAAGGAGCTTCACAACATCGAGCTGATTGTTAAGCTTTGCCACATCAACTGGAGTTTTACTGTCCGTGTTTTGCAGAGTGCTGGAAACAATACAAACAATTAAGAAAAAACATTTGAGCTCGATTGAACCATTTAAGAAAATTGTTTGAAATCTAATCTGAGATTATTTTTTGTTAAAACTTACACTGCAGCACCATTCTCTAAGAGAAGGCTTACACACTCTTTCCGTCCGTAACCAGCGGCATAATGTAATGGAGTGTTTTTGTTTTTGTCAACTGCATTGACATTTGCTCCAGCATCCACAAGAACTTGAGCACATTTCACCTAGAGAAAAAAAATAATCAATAAAGTAAAGGCTCAAACCAAGGAGATTAAGCTTTTTATAAAGCATGTAAAATGCACATAGGTTGACGGTAACGTTATGTAATGTGTGCAATACTAATTAATAATCTTATTGTCTAGTTGACAAAAAAAAAACAAAAAATCTTATTGTCTATCAAGTGCAAAACTATTTGTTTGTACAGCATTATAGATTACTTTGTGTTATGATAATGTGACAGTGCAAGTTAAAAAGGTTCTTGATTGTTGCTACGGTTTGTTTAAAGAGATTCGATATACCTCGCCATATCCACATGCAAAATGCAATGCTGTTCTTCCCTCAGAGTCTTCTTCATCTTTGTTACCACCAGATGCTAACGCAGCTTTCAGACCCTGATTGGTTCAAGAAATTAAGCACAGCAATAATCCCGATTAAAGGATATAAAAACCACACAATTAAGAACACAAGGGTGGTCATAGAAAGAAAAAAACTACCTCAACGTCACCAAGACTAGCAGTCTGATGAACAATAGACTCTTCCTCATCCTCTCCTTCTTCCGCCTCCTCAGGTTCAGGTTCAGCTGCAACATTCTGTTCAGCTCCAACAGCTATACCCATTGCTTCCCCCAGCTTCTTCAAAACATCTTTATCATTCCAGTACCTAACACCGCAATACTAATTTATCAAACCCCACACACAGAGATTGATTTATAAAAAGAAAGAAAGTAAAACAAATTTCATCACATACTTCATCATGGCGGAAGGATCAGCGTCTATCTCAGCTAATATAGGTTTCAATGCAGGATCTTCTTTCATATGTGCCATACGCTCAGCAAACTGCTCTGTTGCTCCAGGGTTAGCAAAAGCCTCCATAAATGTAGACATTTGTGGGTCCTGAAGCAAATCAAACAAACAAAGAAAAAACTCAAACGGAGATTCAATGTCAAGATATCAAGAACAATAACTACTTAACAACAAGAATCTTGTATCAGCTACCTGTACCAAGGCGTTGCCGAGTTTCTCAGCCATGGTTCTGAACTCAGGGTTACCCATAACCTGATTCATTGTAGCCATGTACTGTTCCGGATCGAAGTTAGGGAGACCACCTTCGGTTGATGCACTTGGAACAGATTTTTGAAGCTGCTCAGCTAACTGGTTAAAAGTGGGATCTTTGGCAATTTGCTCAGCCAATTCCTTGATGCTTGGGTCCTGGAAACAAAAACAAACCAGACCCACTTCAACTTTTGACTTATGTACTTAGAGAGAGACTCGACTACAGAATTAAATAATACCGTTAGAAGAGGCTTACATTGAGGATACCGGCCATGCTAGAGAAATCGAAAGCATTGAAGTCAATACCAAAATCAGCAGGTGAAGGTGAAGGTGAAGGAGAACCTCCTGAACCAGATCCCGGTTTAGGGCTCTTACTCTTGGAATCGTTTTTCTCATCTGCAGAAAAAAAAAAAACATGAAACAATTTATCTATAAGTCCAAGGAACAAAGAAACAGCTACCAAATTGAATAAATCTGAGATAATCAGCAAACGAATCTGACTGCGCAAACGCTTTAGAGATAACAGTCAATACCACGGGTGTTGTCTGAACTTGAAGCCATCGGATATCACGTTAAACCCTAGAAAATCCACAGACAATTAATCAGACAATCTAAAAGAGAAGATCTCCAGATTGGAATTGAGAGATGATCCTTACCAACGAATCCAAGGTAAGGAGAAGGTGTCGAGGGGAGGCGATACCTGTCGAAGCGAGTAAGAAACAGAAGCGCACACGAAAAGAAAAGATAGAGAAAGAGCGTTGACAAAAAGGCCACGTTGAAGTTTGGGTCTATGTTTTTAAAGGCCTCGATTTTATGAGATAATTGTGCCACGAAGCCCAATCCCATTAATGGTTGTGAAAGGTATTAATAGATGGGCGTATTTTCTATCTATCTATCTATACTATTAAAAGCACAATCTCTCATAGGATTTTGTCCCTTCCTTTTCAACTTATTTACAACCAAATGCCATTACTCTTTTTTTTTTAAATCAATCTGTCGCAAGCCCAACCCAATACAACAACATAATATATTAGGCTCACTCCGAATAATAAGCCCGACCAGATTTAAATCCTAACAAAAAATAATAGTCAGCCCATCAAATTTCATCTCCATCAGCAACTTTTATACCCCAAAATACGCATCCAAATCATCTTCAACATCAAACCCTATACACTCAAATGAAAACATTAAACGTCAAAAAATCATCATTGAGATAAAAGTTAAAAATGCAATTTATAATGGTCCACATTTTAATCAAACCAAAATACCAAACCAAAATATGAAACCAAATACCAATATTCCGATTTGTTTATAACTTGGCAAATGTTTTTTTAAATAGATGTGATGGTCCAAGTTTTGGATTGTGGTGATGTCGATGATAAGCCTCAATATTGTTACGTGAGAAGGAAGAAGCGTAAAGAAGAAGAAAACGAGGCGCGAGAAGAGAATGACGTGGCAGGTTCAAGTGAAGTTTGAAAAGAAGGAAAGACTCCGATACGGATAGAGGGTTTGCCGTTATAGCTGTTGCGTGTTTAAATAAGGTGGAGAAGAGTTCATTTGAGCTCAGCTTTGTATTGTAGAGATTGAGACGATAGTCTTGAGGAGAATTCGTGTGGGTTAGGCCAATTCTCAGTTGATTTCTAGAATACAAAGTGTAAACATCATTCGTTTGATTCAATAAAGTGTTTGAAGAGTTTGCGATTGAGTTTTCGAGAGAATCGATAGTCGAAACTCTATCATTGGTGCGGTGAGCGATTCGCGATGGATTTGATCAAGGATTCTGACGAAAGAATTGATAATCTGGAGCAGGCTGGAAGAGAGACGGAGAAGACGGTAAAAGTGATTTACGAAGGCTGGCGGAAGCTCACGGAGGCTAACGTCCAATCCAATCAGCGATTTGGAGAAGTAGAGACGCGATTGAGCTCCGTGGAGTTCCAGTTGCAGAAAATCGCAGATGCGATTGACAGGATTGAGTCGCATACAGCTCCGACGAAACCTCACGGTAAAGATATCGAAGATCCTGCGAGTTCGGAACCTCAGGTACCTAACTCTGTAGACACATCGGCCGATCTATCACTAGGTTATCGGAGGAATAGTGATATGTTTGCTAGTCACGAAAGTTTGCTGAAGAAGATTGAGTTACCAACATTTGATGGTATGATGCCATATTGTTGGATCCGTAACGTGGAGCGATACTTTCGAGCAGCAAGATACAAGGAACAAGAGAAGCTGGAGTTAGTAGCTTTTAGTTTGACTGGTGAAGTGCTGAATTGGTATTTGTGGGAGTCTGAAGAAGAGCAGTTCGAGAACTGGTTTCAGTTTAAGCAGAGGATGTTGGAAAGATTCGCAGAGTCGATTAACGACGAACCAAGAAACAAAACTATGTGCTCTTCGTCAAACCGGTTCAGTACGTCAATATGTGAAAGAGTTCGAAGAACTGATCACTCGAGTGAAGGGAATTGATGAGCCGAATTTGATCAGTAAGTTCTACACTGGTCTCAAGCAGGAAATGAAGGAAGTGATCAAGCTAAAAGAGCCTAAAGGCTTACGAAATCACATTGCTGCAGTAGTCAAGATGGAAAGTAGTACCTTCTGTCAAGTAATGGGTGAACGTGTGCAACCAAGACAGAACGAGTACAACGCTCCAACTAATAAACAACAACGACAAAACACGAAAGTCTTCATACCGAGAGTAGAAGACAAACCTAAGCAGCAGGAAGGGCACAAGAACTTGCCTCAGCGACCGCGACTACACTTAACTCCAGCTGAATTAGCTGAGTTGAAGAGGCTAAAGCTGTGTTTTCAGTGTAATGCGAGTTGGTTCCAAGGTCATGTGTGTGCCAATCCAGAGCTCCAAGTCTTGATGCTCATTGATGATTTGGAGGTTGAAGTGTTACAAGATACTCATGGCGAGGAAGAAAAGGATGACGAAACTCCATTACAAGCTGAGCAACAACCTCAAATGATGGAGATATCTTTGAATGATTATCTTGGCCTGGACTCTCCCATGACGACGAAGCTAAGGGGGACGTTAGAAGGCAGCATGGTGATTGTCTTGATCGACAGTGGGGCTACGCATAACTTTGTTACCCCTCAGTACGTATCAAGAACGGGATTGAAGGTTGACAATGATTCACGTTTCCAAGTTCTTCTGGGAAATGGTATGTCGATTCAAGGAGAAGGAGTTTGTCGAAATGTCAAGTTGGAGCTGCAGGGACTTGACTTTACAATTGACTGTATTGAGTTGGATCTTGGTAAAGTTGATCTTGTGTTGGGAGTGCAGTGGCTGCGTACCTTGGGGAAGTGCGAGATTGACTGGATCACACAAGAGTGGTCTTTCTGGTACAAAGGCAAAAGAGTAACGCTAGTAGGAGAAACAGACCTTCACCAGTTGGGCGGTTCTCTCGAGTCCCTTACGTCGGACGATGGTCAATGGGCGTTACCTACAGATTCGTGGCTGTGTACTATCCAAGAGTAAGAAGCTCTGAAACCTGTTATTCCTGCTTGTGTAGAGAAGGTCCTCACAGATTTTGCGCATGTCTTTGATAAACCTCAAGGCTTACCGCCAATACGCGGCAGAGAACATGCTATTACACTCAAAGCGGGGACAACAGAAATAAATGTCAGGCCTTACCGCTATCCTCAAGCACATAAGGAAGCTATGTCAGTAATGGTTGCAGAGATGTTTGACAAAGGCCTGATTCGTGTGAGCAGAAGCCCTTTTTCCAGTCCTGTTCTGTTGGTGAAGAAACAAGACAAGTCTTAACGTTTTTGTGTCGATTACAGAGCACTAAATCAAGTCACGGTTGCAGTTAAATACCCAATACTGATGATAGATCAACTTCTTGACGAGCTACATGGTGCTAGAGTGTTTTCGAAGATGGATCTAACGGCTGGCTTTCATCAGATAAGAATGGAAGAGAAGGACATTCCAAAGACAGCTTTTAGAACACATGATGGACATTATGAGTTTCTTGTCATGCCCTTTGGGTTGAAAATGTTCCATCAACATTTCAATCCCTCATGAATGATTTGTTTCGACCTTATCTGAACAAATTCGTGCTTGTTTTCTTCGATGATGTGTTGATCTACAGTCGGAATTTGGAGGAGCATATATTTCACTTGCAGACGGTTCTGAGTGTGTTTGAGAAACATCAGCTATTCGCCAACAAGAAGAAGTGTCTTTTTGCTCAGAGCCAGGTGGAATACCTCGGTCACATTAACTCGGGTGATGGAGTTGCTACTGATAGTGTAAAGACAGAAGCGATGCGAGCTTGGCCTTCACCTAAGAACATCAAACAGCTTCGAGGGTTCTTGGGACTCACGGGTTACTACAGGAGATTTGTTAAAGGGTACGGATCATTGGTCGTCCCTTAACTGAATTACTCAAAACCGATAAGTTCAGCTGGTCAGATGAAACTCAATACGCCTTTGATATCTTGAAGGCAGCTATGATTTCAACTCCAGTTCTGGCCTTACCAGACTTCACTCGGGTGTTTGTGGTTGAATGTGATGCGTCTGGCTTCGGTCTAGGAGCGGTGCTAATGCAAGATGGGCGTCCCATCGCGTACTTCAGTCATGCATTGTCATCTCGTGAGCAGTTGAAACCTATCTATGAACGTGAATTGATGGCAGTGGTCCTTGCGGTTCGCAAATGGAAACATTATCTGTTGGGAAGGCGTTTCGTAGTACACACTGATCAGAAAAGCTTGAAATTCCTATTGGAGCAGAAAGAGGTTAATATGGAATATCAAAAATGGTTAATCAAGCTCTTAGGCTACGAGTTTGATATACTGTATAAACCAGGGATTCAGAACATAGCAGCTGATGGTTTGTCTTGACGTGAACATCCTTCGGTACAGTTTGCAGAATGTGTGATGTTTGCTGTTACAATTCCAGAATCTTTGCAGTTACAAGACCTCTATACCGAGATTGCTGCTTCTCCGGATATTCAGCAGATTATTCAGCGACTACAGGGAGGTGATACGGAATTAAAAGGGTATTCAGTGAAAGATGGGAAGTTGTGGTTTAAAAACAGACTGGTGATTCCGAAGACTTCTCCGTTTATCAACACAGTGCTGAAAGAATGTCATGATGGGTTGCAAGGAGGACATTCAGGGGTTCTAAAGAAAGTGAAACGTGTTCAGAGGTGGTTCCATTGGGATGGATTGTTGAAGACAGTGCAGTAGTATGTCGCGGGTTGTCATGTGTGTCAAACTCACAAATACTCAACCTTGAATCCAGCTGGGTTACTTCATCCACTCCCAATACCTGTGGCAATATGGGAAGACCTATCTATGGACTTCGTGGAAGGCTTACCTACGTCACAAGGTTACAATGTTATCTTCGTGGTTGTGGATAGGTTGAGTAAATATTCACACTTTATTGGCCTCAAACATCCGTTTCAAGCGATCGATGTAGCCAAGAAGTTCATCTCAGAGATAGTTCGTTTACATGGATTTCCTCGTTCCATTGTTTCGGATAGAGACAAGATCTTCCTCAGTTCCTTCTGGAAAGAGATCTTTCGTTTGACTGGCACAAAGTTGAAGTTCAGTACGTCCTTCCATCCTCAAACGGACGGTCAAACCGAGGTCTTAAACATGTGCTTAGAAACTTATCTTCGTTGTTTCGCTTCTTCGCACCCTCAGACTTGGTTTCAGTATCTTTGTTGGGCAGAGCTGTGGTATAACACCTCTTATCACACATCCTTGAAGAACACACCTTTCCGTGTGGTGTACGGGAGAGACCCACCAGCTTTGTTGAGATTTGAACCAGGCTCTACACACAATGCGGATCTCGAGAAATTTTTGTTGGAGAGGGACGCGTTGTTGGTTGATATTAAGAAGCACCTGGTCCATGCTCAACAACTTATGAAGAACAATGTCGATAAACACAGACGCGACGTAGAGTTTCAAGTTGGTGATTTGGTCTATCTGAAACTCCGTCCTTACCGTCAGCAGTCTGTCGCCCGTCGTGTGCCAAAAGTTATCTGCAAAGTTCTTCGGGCCTTATGAAGTTCTGGAGCGTATAGGAGGTGCTGCTTATCGCTTGGCCTTACCTCCTGAGGCTAAGATCCACACAGTCTTTCATGTCTCTCAATTGAAAGCTGATCTTGGGGCTCATCACCAAGTTCTTCCTCTTCCTCCGGGTCTGGACGAGTTGGTGATTGTTCCTGAAGAAGTCATTGACACTCGTTACAATGATCAAGGGAGTTTGGAGTTACTGGTCAAATGGAAATCACTACCATCGTCGGAGAACTCTTGGGTGTTACTTGGTGAATTTCGTTCTCAATTTCCTGACTTTGCGCTTGAGGACAAGCTGCGTTACGAAACCGGGGGTATTGATAAGCCTCAATATCGTTACGTGAGAAGGAAGAAGCGTAAAGAAGAAGAAAACGAGGCGCGAGAAGAAAATGACGTGGCAGGTTCAAGTGAAGTTTGAAAAGAAGGAAAGACTCCGATACGGATAGAGGGTTTGCCGTTATAGCTGTTGTGTGTTTAAATAAGGTGGAGAAGAGTTCATTTGAGCTCAGCTTTGTATTGTAGAGATTGAGACGATAGTCTTGAGGAGAATTCGTGTGGGTTAGGCCAACGATTCTCAGTTGATTTCTAGAATACAAAGTGTAAACATCATTCGTTTGATTCAATAAAGTGTTTGAAGAGTTTGCGATTGAGTTTTCGAGAGAATCGATAGTCAAAACTCTATCAGTCGAGACCATTATGTGTACTGGGGGGATCCAAAAAAGAAAACTGGAGTTCATCCTAAGAGACATCAAGTAAGTTTGCTCTGACATGAAAAACCTTTTTGACTTGGAGGACAAGTAATTATTTTAATTCGAAAAAATTGAAACTAACCTCGCTTTTTGACTTGCGGCTTAGTGATTCAAGAATACCATGCTGCTTATGGGGAAACCTAACCGATATCCTCCATTCTGCCTGCAACCAAGGCGATGGAATGGTTACTTTGCTTTTCAGATTTGCTAAACTTGGAAAGTTTAGAGGTACAATCACACCTTCTATAAATTTCAATATAATATAAACAAGACTGTCTACAATATACACTGCTACATTGTACCCCATAACAGGAGAACTACAAATCAGTAATTCCTTTGATGCTTCTCAAATGATAATCAACCCTACAATACCTGAGGCAGAAGCATTTAAAGATATGTAAGGGCATAATGTATTGCTTATTCTACAGTAGCTATATGTATATCATACTTTATTACTAACTTAATAAAAATCTATTTATTATCAGGGACAATGGGGATAACACAACTATGATTACATTCGAAAGTAATCAGGAGAGTCAAGAGGACAACAACAAGCAACTAGCTAATCAGATCAAGCGAGGACAGCGTGATAAGTGGTTGCAAGAGCCCACTAAAAGCATCCACGAAATGATAGCATCAACTCAGGTAAACAGTTTTAATCCCTTTATCTTACATTTTATGTCTCGTGTTAGGGGAATAACTCTTTTTTTTATTGGAATTGTTTAGGTTGGTAAATGTTTAGTCACTTGCACAGTCTATGCAATTGATATGGATTGGTCCTGGTATTACTTTGGTTGTGAAGCATGCCAAAAGAGAGTGATCAAAACCGGAACAATGATTAAGAAAACAAACGGAAACACAATCACCACTCATATTTGGTGGTGTGAGACATGCGATGACAATGTGTTCAAAGTTTCACCAAGGTATGATTGTGGAAATTTTATATAAAATCTGATTTTGGCAAAATTTAGGTTTTAGCTGATCAGTTACATATGTCTCACACTATTAATGTCTGTCTACTCTATAGGTTTTGGCTTCACTTGATGGTCCAAGATGATACCGGTGTGTCAAAAATAATGATCCTAGACAAGGTGGCTAATGGGATTGTTGCTGAATCTCCTCTCAAACTTTTGAATGGAAGCTGGGATGAGGTAATTTATGAGCATTTTTTGCTAAAGTTTTTGACCCCGTCGTACTGTCTAATTTATGGTATCTATTTCGACAGCTTGAAGACTCAAGCTTAATACCAGATGCTATTATGGATTTGATTGGAAAAAGTTTCACATTTGGAGTCTATGTTGAGAAGGATAATGTATTGTATGGTGCAGAGATTTTCAAAGTCGGCAAAGTCTACAAAGAAATAATGAATTTCTTAACTGGTGCAATCACACCCTGTAACTCTGATAAGCCGTTGACAATTACCAGTGGTGATAAGGTAGAATTTTCTAATCTATGGTGATTTTTTCATTTTATTTTTCAGAGATTCTGTCTTAACATGACTTTGAAATGTATTTTTTTTATATAGGGTTCTGTTGACTTAACTGATAGCCAAGACCTTAATGATTCTGTGTCCACACCATCCAGTAAGAGAAAAGAAGATGAGACTAACTCTGTGCCTGGCATCAGTTCAACATCAAAGAAACCATGCTTAATGACAGTAAAAGTTGAGAAGGCGGAAGAAGCTGCTAAGACACGTGGCTAAGTTTGGAAGAAGACTATTTTTTTTGTTGTCCTGCATTTTGATTTGAGTTTTTATTTTATTTACGTTGTTAAGTTTTTGCTTCTTTCAAAATTTATGTTGGATTTGTGGTTTTTTTCAATAAGTCTATTTAGACTAATGCATTAATAAGTTCTCATTTCTTTTAGTTTTTAGACTAACAAAACAAAATAATCTGCTTAAAATTGAAAATAACTTGCATTGATTCTACATATCAGCATGAAAAATTCTTCCGGTTTATTTTCCTAACTACCAGTTTCAGTTCGAAGGCTAATTAGTACAATTTTAAGAAAATTGAATCGTAATGCACTTACTTTGGTTCTTATTGCGTTGCAATCATCTCTCTGTCCGATGTCCTTCAAATGACTAATATCTTATGAATAGATACCTTTACCATGCCATTAACTTTGCGATATTTCCTTCATCATCATAATGTTCTGTACTTCAAACTGCACCAAAAATGATGATTTGTAAATTATTTAGAATTCATTTGTGCTGAGAATAAAACGGAAATACATACATATATATATTATTATCAAACAAATCAAATATTTTATAATCTACTGCATTCATTTATATTGTTATTGTTATAAATGGAAATTACATTATATAAAAATCATATCTCTATGAATAAAGCTGAAATATATTATTTTCCAAACAAATCGAATATTTTATAAGATACTGCATTAATTTCTATCGTTGTTTCTATGTTTAGGTTTAAAATTAATTAGAAGACCTTCACATCACAAGTTTTGGCCGTAATTTCCATTATAGAGAATTACAATGTCTAACACAAACAAAGAGGCCCCTCCAGGAACTGAAGGGTTAGGACCTTCACAACAAAGAAAAAGAAAGAGAAGAGCTGATTTTGATGATGCAGAGAACACACATCCGTGTTTTTCTAATCTTAACAACACTTTTGTGCCTCTTAGCAACGTTTTTCCAAGGGTTCTAGCTGATATCTCCAATGTTCATCCTAATTTGCCATCTTCGACAGTTTCTATTGGAAACACACCTACTAATGGTTTAGTCCACCCACAAAACATCTTTGTTGACGTTTTGTAATTTTTGTGTTTTGCCTCTAAATTTTGACATTTTCTTTATAGATAATGGGAAACAGGAGAATACCCAAGGAAAAAGATTGAAGAGTACTTCGTATAACTTGATGTGTAAGAGAATACTCTCACATGTCGTCTGAATAGATGTTTTAAAGTGTTGTTTGTAATTGTTAATAATGACAAAACTTTATGTTTTTTTCACTTAGCACAATCAAGCAATCAAACTACTGTCAGCAACATCACTGGAGGATCTAACAATGTTTCAAAAACTCTTAAGAGAAAGATATCAGAAACCATAGAGGTCATCGAAAATACACCGTCTATGTTTTCCAGGAAGAAACGAGGTGCCAAATCAGGGGTTCTAACTGATATTACCAATGTACTTCCTACTGCCAATACATTGCCTTTTCAACTTGAAACACCTTCTACAAGTGGTTCGTGTATTACCAAGATATCTACTAAGGGTAAATACTATAAATCCAACAATTTGTAATTCTTTGGAGCTTTTTCTACAATTGGTTACTTCTTCTGATTTGACAAAATACTATTTTCAGCTAAAGGGAAAGGAAAGGTACTTGCTGGAGATAACAAGTTCAAGACTAAAACTATAACCAAGAGTTGTAAGAAAACACTGGAAGCCCAATTCGATGGTTGTGTAGATGGTAATTTTTCAAGTGAGGATGATGAGGACCAAGCATACCAGTGCGACTATGAAGGTCTAAACTTATATTTTTTTAACCTTAGTTTTGATGTTTATCTATTTAAATAGATGTTGATAACAAACTGTTTTTTTATTAGCAGAAGAGTCTGAACTATACGAAGAACAAGTTTACGACTGCAGTAGCGAAGAAAGTGACACAAGCGATTCTGAACCTACAAACGCTGACCCTATTTTGTCTACAGATACTGGTCACAGATCACCGATGTCCTTTCAAAAACTAATACAAAGACAGCTTCTTCATGTACACGGAAGACCAAAAGTGCATCTTCTCGGAAACAATATGGTACTCAGTTTGTATGATGACCTTACTGGAAAATTTTATTGTTATGTTGTTAGTTTTCAGCTAACGATTTTGATTTTTCATAAACAGGTTATATTGATGACGGTGATCCTACTTTCAAATGTGAGCATTGTGGGGCTCTTATGTGGTATGGTGAAAGGATAAACAAAAAAAAGAACATCCGAAAACCCAAATTTGCTCTTTGTTGTGGTCAAGGACAAGTCCAACTTCCACTGTTGAAGGATTCACCAGCTACATTGAAAGAATTACTTTATGGCAATGATGCGAAAAGCATATACTTCAGAGATAACATTCGCCAGTTAAATATGGTTTTCTCATTTACATCGCTTGGTGGTAAATGCGACTGATCAGTTCCGAAAGGATGTAGCCCTCTAAAGATGTTTGTGCTTCAAGGAGAGAACTATAATTTGATGGGTAGTTTGAAGCCTCCTCCAGGAGACCTTGCTAAGTTTGGACAGCTCTATATTGTTGACACAGAAAATGAAGTTGGTAACCGTGCTTCTATAATTGGGTATAATGTTTCTCTTATTTTGATATATTTCTATATGTTTTCGAAACTTTCGTATATTAAGGTTTCTGTTATTCTCTTTGCAGAAAGTACAAGAAATCTTCAGAAACATCTAAAAAGGAGGCAATACGGAAACAAGTTATTGAGTCTTTATTGAAAATGCTAAACGAGGTCAATCCATATGTCCATCAATTTAGATCAGCAAAGGCTAGATTTGACACTAATCCCGAGGAAACATTCCATATGCGCATTATTAGCAGTCGTGCTAAAGATGGAAGGACATACGACACTCCTACAGCATCGGAGGTTGCAGCATTAATTCCGGGCGATTTCAATTTGGACATGGATAAAAGAGATATTGTGCTGCAAGAGAAACAAACTGGTTGGCTAAAGAGGATTAGTGAGATTCACCCTTCTTACTTGGCACTTCAATATCCTCTGATTTTTACTTATGGTGAAGATGGATTCAGACTTGGGATTAAAAAGAGAGAGACAGAGGCTACAGCTAAACTAAAGAGGCAGGCTATTAGTATGAGGCAGTGGTATGCATTACGTCTACATGAAAGAGAGAATGAGTGTCATACACTTCTGCATTCTAAACGTTTGTTTCAGCAGTTTTTGGTTGATTCTTATACCTCCATCGAGTCTAACAGTCTTTGTTATCTAAGGATGAACCAAAAAAGCCTTCGATCAGATAGCAATGACTCTATACAACAGGCTGGAAACGCAGGAAAGAAGGATATGCATGACCAAGGAGAGCGATTTTTGCTACCAGCCTCATTCACAGGAGGACCAAGATACATGAAGAATAATTATATGGATGCAATGGCTATATGAAAATATTTTGGGTTTCCTGATCTGTTTATAACATTCACCTGCAATCCTAAATGGCCAGAAATCACCAGGTATCTAGAAAAGCGGAACCTTATTGCTGATGATAGACCTGATATTATTGGAAGGATTTTCAAAATCAAACTTGATTTTCTCATGATTGCTTTATCGGATAAAGAGCTGCTGGGGAAGACAGTTGCATGTGAGTTATAATGTGTTATTGTTTTTTTTTTTTTACTTTTGACACGTATAAAATATAAGTGGCAGAAACGTTCATTTAAAGTATAAATGTTAGACTGATTTTTTTTTTTTAATTTCAGCAATGTACACTGTTGAGTGGCAGAAACGCGGTCAACCACATGCACATATTTTGTTGTTCATGCATCCTGATTCCAAATTCCCTACAACTGATGACATTGACAAGGTTATCTGTGCTGAGATTCCAGATAAGGACAAAGAGCCGGAGCTTTATGAGATTATTAAGGATATGATGATTCATGGTCCATGTGGAGCTGTTAACATGAATTCGCCGTGCATGGAAAATGGTTTCTGTTCAAAGATGTATCCTAAAGCTTATGCTGATGTAACTACAGTCAACAAAGAAGGGTTTCCTGTTTATAGAAGACGAGAACAACCAGACAGATTTGTTGAGAAAAAAGGTATCAAGTGTGACAACAGATATGTTATTCCATACAACAAGGATTTGTCTCTTCGTTTTCGTGCTCACATTAATGTGGAGTGGTGCAATCAGTCCGGTTATATAAAATACTTATTCAAGTATATTAACAAAGGGCAGGACCGTGTCACTACTGCTGTTGAGCCTCCAGAAAAAGGATCTTCCGACCAGAACATTTCAACGAATGGTAAGTTGAATGAGAAGAAAAAAAAACGAAGTCAAGGACTTCTTCAACTGCAGGTATTTTTTACCTGATGTCTAAATGTTTTTTATCTATATCGAAGTTAGTGGCTGTTTGGAGGATTTTTATTTATGATCATGATTGTCTTGATATTATCCATTTTTCAGATACGTCTCAGCCTGCGAAGGTGCTTGGAGGATTTTTATGTTTCACATCCACTACAGATCAACGCCTATTGAGAGATTGCAGTGGCATCTACCAGGAAAACAAATCATTATTTTCAAAGATGATGATACATATGAAGAAGTGACTAGCAGGAAGCTCATCGAAAATACTATGTTTACCGGTTGGTTTGAATTGAACAAGGTCAGTGCAGTAGCTCGGACACTCACTTTAGCTAAAATACCAACAATGTTTACTTGGAATAAGAAAGAAAAAAAATTCAAGATAGAAAAAAAAGATTCAGCATTGGGAGAATCAATTATGCACCACGAGAGATTGAAGACGCATTTTATTGCCGTGTGTTGCTTAACATTGTGAGAGGTCCAACATGTGATGAAGACATTAGAACATTTCAAGGGGTGGAGTATAAGACATACAAGGAGACATGTTATGCGATGGGACTGTTAGAAGATGATCGGGAATATATAGAAGACCTCTTGAGAGCAAGTTTTACTTGTTCTGCATGTTATTTGCGTCAATCTTTTATTGTCATGCTCATGTCTAATACTTTGTCAAAGCCAGAAGTCGTTTGGGAACAGACTTGGGAGTGTCTTTCTGAAGACATTGAGTATAACAGAAGGAAGCTATTACATAGACCAGGTACAATATTTTGACTCGAATTTCCTAAAAAATATGCATTTTTCTATGCAAGATATGTCGGCAATATAGTATGAATTTTTAGTACCTAATTTTTTTTTGTTTGTTTTATGAAGATCTTTGTTTGAGTGATGCGGAAAAAAACAGTACGCGCTTATAGAGATTGAGAAGCTTCTAAAGAGTAATGGGACTTCTTTGGAGAAGTGGAAATCAATGCCACAACCAATACCAGACATTGTTAATAACAATGTTTTGATCATGGACGAGCTCAGTTACGACCGTCAGGAGTTAGAAGCTGATCTTGAGCGTGACATTCCAAAACTAACAGATGAGCAATAGAAGATTTACGACGAGATTACTGATGTTGCGTGAGATTACGAGATTAATGATACCAACCTGGCTCTGATACCAACTGATGCAGCGGACGATAGGTTGAACGGTCGATCTAGGAACTTTCAGGGTTTTTCGAGACCTGTTCTTGGATCAATCAAGAGTTTCTTTCGATAGCGTCTTGAGACCAACTTCCTGTTTGATGAATTTAATCGAATCTAAACAAGGCAACCCAAAGAAGATGAATTGAATCAAATCTCTTTCAAGGTATAAAGCAAAAGCTAGTTTATTAATTATCAAAATCTCCATACAATTGTAGGCTTGAATGCTTATTTATAATAAATCATTAGATCTAGAAAACCCTAATCTTAACTAAAATAGGAAAACCATTAAAATATAGAAAATACAATAAAAGGTAATTATCTAACTTAATATAATTACTAAAATAAGTAATAAGATATTTGGAAATATTCCAAATACTTATCTGCATCATGTTCACTAAGAAAGGAGGTGTGTTTTTTGTGTATGGATTTGGTGGTACATGCAAAACTTTCTTGTGGAGATTACTTTCTGCTGCAATACGTGTTAGAGGGGAAATATGTCTAAATGTTGCTTCGAGTGTGATAGCGTCTCTCTTGCTACAGGGAGGAAGGACTGCACATTTTCGATTTGCAATTCCAATCAATCCAGATGAATTTTCCACTTGCAAACTTATACCAGGAACTGATAAAGCGGATCTGGTGAAAGCAGCCTCCCTTATTATTTGGGATGAAGCTCCAATGATGAGCAAACATTGTTTTGAATCATTGGATAGGAGTATGTTGGACATTGTTGGAGATAAGGATAAAAGACCTTTTGGTGGGAAAGTTGTAGTTTTTGGTGGAGATTTTAGACAAGTTTTGCCTGTCATTCATGGAGCTGGGAGGGCAGAGATTGTCATGGTTGATCTTAATTCATCTTATCTATGGAAGCATGTAAAAGTTCTGCAGTTAATCAAGAATATGCGGCTTCTGTCCCATGATTTGCCGGATGAGGAGGCAAAAGAGTTGCAGGAGTTTTCACAAAGGATATTAGATATTGGAGATGGAAAGATTGGTGATGGGAACGATGGGGAAGCTCTAATCGACATCCCAGAGGAGTTTCTAATTCTTGATGCTAAAGATCCAATATAAGCTATAAGTTCAGCTGTTTATGGAGATACTACTTCTTTACATCAGAACAAGGAGACAAAGTTTTTCCAGGAGAGAGCTATACTATGTCCTACAAACGATGATGTCAACATGATTAATCAACACATGCTGGATAAGCTTGATGGTTAGTTAAAATTTTCTAATTTTTTAAATTTAATATATTCTTCTATTTTTTATTTGACATTAACGTTTAAGCTCTTGTGTGCAGGAGAGGAAAAAATATACTTGAGCTCTGATTCTATCGATGCTTCAGATAGGTTCTCAGTTAATGACCAAGCTCTTACTCCAGATTTTTTAAACAGAAACAAAGCATCAGGATTGCCAAATCACAGTCTGCGACTGAAAGTGGGGTGTCCAGTGATGTTGCTAAGAAACATAGATCCTGTTGGGGGATTGATGAATGGAACTAGACTTCAGATTACAGAAATGTATGACTTCATGATAAAGGCAAAGGTTCTTACAGGAGAGAAGGGAAAGATTGGTCAAACTGTGTTCATTCCTAGACTCTCTATAACTCCTTCAGATAAAAAGCTGCCATTCAAAATGAGGAGGAGACAACTGCCTATTGGTGTAGCATTTTCCATTACTATCAATAAAAGTCAAGGGCTAACATTGTCTGAAGTTGGAATTTTTCTACCAAGGCCAGTTTTTTCTCACGGACAACTATATGTTGCTGTTTTCAGAGTGACTTCAAAGAAAGGATTGAAGATATTGATTGTTGACAGTGATGGCAAACCTCAACGTCAAACAAAAAACATGGTCTTTAGAGAGATTTTTGATAATCTATGATTTTTGTTTGTTTGGTTTATCTTTTATAACTTAAAACCTTCTCTTTCGGTTATTTATTTCCATACATTGGTTCTATGACTTAAAAACTTCTTTTATATTATTATCAGAACTCTTATATTATTATCAGAACTTTTGGAAAAGTTCAATACATAAAGGGATTCTAATAAGCTTCGTGATGAGGAAAACACATTCTTGATGAGACTCGAAAGACTCAGTACAAAAGAATCACTGTCACTAACTAGCATATTTGAACTACTGCATAAGTTTTATATTTCAAAACATAACATCAAATGCTGGAGAAGTCAGATGCCAGCTTCATCTCTAATAAAATTCGTCAATAGTTAATTTGTGAGTCTCTACAATAGAAAAAGTATATTTCAGTCAACATTCGTCAAACAATCTCCGGTTTTTTTTCCTACCTATCAGTTTCAGTTCCAAGCCTAATTACTACAGTTACATGGATTTAAAATGCACTTACTTGGGTTGTTATTTGAACTACTGCATAAGTTTTATATTTCAAAACATAACATCAAATGCTGGAGAAGTCAGATGCCAGCTTCATCTCTAATAAAATTCGTCAATAGTTAATTTGTGAGTCTCTACAATAGAAAAAGTATATTTCAGTCAACATTCGTCAAACAATCTCCGGTTTTTTTTCCTACCTATCAGTTTCAGTTCCAAGCCTAATTACTACAGTTACATGGATTTAAAATGCACTTACTTGGGTTGTTATTGCTTTGCTGTTATGTCTCTGTCTCATGTCCTTAAGATGAATAAAGCTCTGTGTCTAAACCTTTTTTTTTATCAAGCTCTGTCTCTAAACCTTTTAGCTGCACTACCTGCACATGAATTGTATATATAATCAAGTCAATCCACTAACTGTAAAGCATATACATTTTCTCACGTATAACCCAATCAAAAAAAGATATTGAAGAAGTATTATCTGTGTACTGTAAGGCGTCTGATTGGACTCTGCCTCATGTTCTTTGCGTTCAACTTGACTCATGTTTCATCATCATGCTGTTGTACAGACCAGACGTATAAGAGGATGAAGATAAATACAATATTGCTTCCTGTTATTTTTAGATCGAATATTAGGATGAAGAACAAAGATTAAACAGAAATATATGGATATAAATAAGGGACTTACTTCTTTTCTCTTTGTTGATGCTTGAACAACTATGACCCGATCAAAATTTGTTTCTTTTATAGAATTTCTGACACATCAAATAGCTCCTCGAACGCTTCACTAAGATCGATCATCAGAAACAACTACGCCCACTTTCTTAACAATCACGTAAAATGTATCAAACGTCTTTTTTCTACAAAGCTTAGATTTATATTATATTATTTATCAAACGTCTTCTTTTCTCTTTGTTGATGCTTGAACAACTATAAAGTCATGTGAGTAAAATCTAAAACATTGACTGTTTCTCATTTATAACAAAATAAAATAAAGCTATAGAGAGTAGACTTATCTTTTTTACTTAAAGCTTTGGTTGTACTTTGGCGCATGTCCTTCATCATTATACAACTGTCAACTTTGTTCTGTAAAATTAGGAACTAACATTAGTCTGCAGTTGATATCTTCGAAGAACAACATGACTTTAAAATGCATGACAAAATCTATAAAATTTATCTTCTATCGGGTTTGATGTACTTATAATATTACTTCCTTTCTGAATTATCTCATTATCTCTCCTGATTTTCTCTTTCTGACTAAATAAGTAAAATAATATATTCTGATTTTTGTAGTTTTATTGCAATGAATTTTTTTATAAATCTATATTACTTAAGCTGCAAATTATAACTTCAACATAAAATAGAAATTGGCAGATGAATCTTACTATTTGTTTCCTGTGTTTTTTATTTGGCTGTTGTTTTTCCAGAGGTGTTTTCGAATCAATTTTAAACCATCAGATTTTGATTGCTTCAGATCTTCTTCGGACTCTTGGAAACCATTCCAATCTCACATGCAGAAGAAAATAAAAAATGTTACATTTCGAAATTTGGTGTTTAAAAATCTCAGATTAACTATTAACTATGGACTAAAAAGTTCTATTATATTTACCGTGTTTGTCTTTCAAATCTTATTATCAATTTGTCAAAGATATCTGAAAAGACAAAATCGACAACCATCTCAAACTCATCGTTCTTCTCACTGATGCCTTCGGATCTGACATGCATAACAGTTACAAATTATTATTTTTTAGATCTTCATCGATGTTAGAGTTGTGTTAACAATCTATATAATCTGAAGAAAAAAGTTAGAGAAACTAACCTTCACAGATCGGAATACGAGAAGTCCTTGGTGGATCTAACTTTGTTTCCGGATTAGATTTGCTACCCTCAGTATTCACCTCTCAAGCAATCGTTACAGTCTTTACCAGCATGGATTTTTTATTTCTCTCGCTTCGAATCGCCATGGAAATCGATTCATTTGAGAAAGAAACGTCGAGAGAGAATTTTTTTTCTTTCCTTTTCTGTTTTTTTCTTAAACATCGATGGTCTATGACCACACATTTGGTCGGGAGATAAGAAGATCTTTTGGGCCATTTAGGCTGAGTAGGAAATTTGGTCCAATTTCCACAGATTTTTCCTTTGGGCCATTCAGTCCAACTTCAAAAAAAAAAATTCAACCATTCCAAATATATTGTTTATATGAACAAAAATTAAACACATAATTATTATCTTTTTCCTTTTCTTAATATAATTCAAACTTTCATAAATTATTGGAATTTTTTATTGAAATATGTAAATCTTTATTAAAAGAGTAATATAATAGTTTATTAACAGATTAAAATTTATAAAAAATGACTTTAGAAAAAATAAATTCACAACAAAAAATTAACCACAAAATAAAATTGTTTTATTAGAGATATACCAATTTAATTCATTTAGAAAATCAAGTTAATTTTGTAATTATAAATACTCATTTAAAAATAATAATAAGTTTAAGTTTTCTATAAAATAAAATACAATATATGAAAATATGACATTTCACAAATATTATTTAATTTGAAAAGAAATTTTTAGAGAAAAATAAACCCCGCGCTTTCAATCTAGTATGACATTGATTTTGATATACAGTAATTTTTAACATTTATACCAAAAATTATCATGTTTTACTTTTTGTCTTTATAGGTATCAGGTAAAAAAGTGAAAATGATAACGTAACCAAATCTTCTATATAGTAAAGCACAAGTCACCTTATCAATCAGATTTTGACACATGGAAATTATTTTAAAAAAAATTAATTCAAAAAAAAATTATATCCCAAAAGTTTCAGTGACACTTTTTTTATTTCCATTTTTTCAAAATATTTCATCAATTCACCCACGTCTAAATTAACTGACCATGATCTTTGAGTTAAAAAAAAACTGACCATAATCTCAAACTATTTTCTCTCTTATATAATTTTTTGGGGAATTGCACTGTATGGCGTTCGATAATAAGATAATTCACTCAATATCTAACTTCCCTAACTCACCGATATATGGCTCAGCTTTTATAAAATATTGCCATATTGCCCTCCTTATTAACCGGGAGTAACTGGCAAAAGATAAAGATTAATTTTTAAAAAATAACTGTTCAAACAACTGTCGTGGCGTTTTGGTATCCCACAATATTTGTTTTTACTTTACCATTCCTTTCTCTGTAAAGTAAAACCTATTCTTCTCTTTCATCACCACCGCAAATTCACACCGTCTGTTGCCGGAGTTGAAACTGTTTGTCACCGCGATTTTACTTCACCCACTCAAGAATCGGAACACTGGAGGCAACCAACTCCTCTTATAAAGGCAAGAACGCATTCGGTACTCCGGTGAGTTCGATTTTACTTTTCTTGTTGTTCGGAATTTCAAGTTACTCCGACCTGAATTGGGTCTTCTTCTCGGTTTCGTTATTCTTTTCAACTATACGAGAGCTTTAATTGTCTGTCTCTGCTATGTAATGTATTGATTTTGTGGTCTTTGCACGTGGTAGTAAATTCGAGATAGAAACAAAAATTGATTCCGTGCATGTGTTTGGAAGATTGTGACAGTAATTGAATCGTGGTCGCTTTCAGTTTTCTGTTTATTTGGTTTTCACCCGTTATTATCTGTACACGAAATTGGGTTTTTGAATTGCAAGTTGTTTACATGTTCTGTTTGTGAGTCTGGATATTTTATAAATCTGGCCATACTAGACCATTTCTATATTTCGAATTGCGGTATAGTGTGTGAATGACATAGTAATTTCGTTTACTATTCCATTTACTGTGGACAACTGTTTTATGTTTGGTATTGGTTTCATTCTATAGTGTTGGTTATTGCCATTTCGGTGGGGACATTTAGTACATATCAGACTGTCAATCTGTTTCATTTTCATGTTTCTTTGTTTTGATCCGTTGTTATTTGTACAATATCTGACTATATTGAACTGTAAGTGATTTTTGTTAAGTTTGGAACCTCTTCTACTTCATATTTCTGCACATACTAGACCATTTCTCTCACTGGAATCTCATGCTAATATGTATATAGAATAGTAATACAAGTAGCTATTCTATATATTGTCACACTCAGTCTTACGGATTTTATTGTTTTCATGCTTGGCAGAGGAAAAATGGACGATTAATGTGTTCCTCTGAGAATGTTTGAGTCGGGTTCAGAACCAACAGGGCGGAAACGGGTTAATAACTACTTCAACCTACGGTGGATTGACATCATCAAGGGTGCACTAGAGGAAGAAGACAAGCAAATGTTGATTGATTCTCAGTTCGGGAGAGTTTTGCAGATGGGTTCCCATACTTTTTCAGTCATGTTCCTCCATTACTGCCTCTCACGTCAGTTGATAACTGCCAAAGAGTATGAACTTTGGTGGCTCTTCGTTGGGAAGCCGATACGCTATGCCATACAAGACTTTGCTCTGGTCACTGGACTGAACTGTGGCGATGGCGTTGGGTTAACGGGAGAAGCCGAGATAGGTATTGGGCGAGGGAAGGCGTCCGGTAAAGGCAAATCATCTATGTCAATATGGGATGATTTATTTCGTGGGGAGGAGAAGCCCACACCTGGATGGATCATGGAGCGGCTTGTGAAGGGTAAAAAATACAAGGATGGGTTAACCCGTTTGTGGCTTGCATTGTTGGTATTGGTGGAAGGTATTCTGTGTCCAACTTGTGGGACAACAAAAATCAGACCCGAAGTAGTGAGCATGCTTGGTAATCTTGACGCTTTCCTGAAGTATCCATGGGGCAGGAAGTCATTTTTGCTCACTGTTAAGAGTACGAAAGCAAGATCTGCTGTTAGTTATGTGAAGGATACAATGGCAATTCAAGGATTTACCCATGCGATGGTATTGGTTACTGTGACTGCATGTCCTTCTATCATTATCAAAACTGGCGGTGCAGATCCTCTAGCCGATTCCACCCTTTCCAGCCAAGAAATTATCAGGAGGGTTGTTGAGAGAAAGTTGATGGTCAACATTGTCTCGGCCAAGACGGTTGATGAACTGGGACAGGTTAGACACAATTTGTTTTATGTCATGTATATGCTATTCTATTTATCAATATGTTCTATACTATTTGCGTTCCATACTATTTAACTGGAACCTTATTTACTAACACTGATTAGTTACTTTGTCTACCGTATATTTGTGTTGCAGGCATATGTCAGGTCGTTGATTAGCTCAGATGAAGAGGGGGATGATCTTTATCGTGGGTTGGGAGATAAGGAAGATACGAGTGTTGATACATTGGTTGCTTTGATTGACGATGATTACCCCTTTGAGCATAACACTTGGTCAGGTGGTGTGAAAGCGGATGAGGTTAGAGTGAAGAAGGGACATGCACAAACTTCTGAGTCAAGTGACGAAAATGTTCCCGAGCCGGTTGAAAAGGATAATGTTCATCATGGTGGCGCTGAGAGTGGTGGTTACCCTGGAGATCCGAGAGGGCAATCATCAGCTAACCCCTTTGGTGCCCCGCCTGGTGGTGAGAGATTCCATTTTGATTTCCGATCATTACTTAGGCGTGCAGCTGACGCATACGAAGAGAAGGTGATTGCAATGTTCGAGGGCTATATTCTGAGTTTGAAGGGCCATTTTAATTCCGAAGTGGGTGGCCTTCGTACCGAGTTACAATCAGCTACATCTGCGATTGGCCAGTTGGAAAGTAAGGTCACAGGGGAGTTTGAGAAGATCAATCAGTTATTGAAGTCTCGGTTTGGAGTTGATGATATGGGACCAACGTATGGGTTCAGTCCACAGAGTCAGTTCCCAGGTCAGGATGATGATTTCAACAATGCAGAGGTTAATCCCGATAGACCCACAACATATACTGGTGCTACAGATGGTGTGGGTGCCCATAAAGTGGCTGATGTAAGTGTCGATACTATGCACTTGTCTTATATTGCATGCTATTCCATAATCACATTATACTGTTCTATATCTTATTCTGTATTTATGTTATCATTCAGTCATCACAACGAGATGTAGAGGATGTTGCTGCAACAGGGACCGCTTCGGTTGGTTTGGATGCGAACCTGGATGAAGGAGAAAGGGGGGGAGGATTATCTCCGGGTAAACAGACTGACTCAACCGATGGAGTCGAATTCACATCTAAGACAGGGGGTGAGGATAAGGGAGCTGATCATAGTCGACATGACCCCATAAACGTGGAGGTATGTGCTAAAAATTATGTTCTGTTTTATACCTTTCTATGCAGTTTGTGCAGTTAGATACTTTCCATATTGATATAGCTCACTGACATTTCCATACCATTTAATTTCAAAGCCCTCGTCGTCGGTAAACGTCGCATCCCCTTCCAATGTTGATGCTTCCGTTTCTGCATCCATGCAAGGGACGTCTGAATGTAGTGGGAGGGAACAAGAAGGAGCCACCAATCCTCCATCTCGAGTTGATGTGGTAAGACTGAGTAGAAACCTGATAAGCAGCCCAAATTTGGGCATTGTGTTAATATTATAATAATTTATATTGCCTCAGTAAATTAACAAATGTGGTTAATCCGTGTAGGACCCAGTGAATGTATCATCGGAATGCCCCATTGATGACCCAGTGTCTGGCCTCGTGAATAAAATTCTATCAGGCGCCGGCGTTGATAAAGTAAGTTTTCTATACTATTTGTATACGAAAATCTATATATCTATACTATGTGACGATATAAACTATTCCATTTATCTGGCTTTTACAGGAGCCCCTTCGACCCTCCACTTGTTCTGGAACTGTGAATTTAGGGTCCACTAATGTACCTCAGACATCATCAGATGCCATTCCGGAGAAAGTGGGTATTGATGGTGTGCATGACGATCGCGGTGAGGATGTTGTTGGGAAGAAGGGTGATGATGTGGATGAAGATGATGTTACAATTACTAAGGTTCAGGTATAATGCTTTACCATCTTCCCAGCTAGTATGTTAAGTGTGTTTGAAGAGTTGATATTAACATAACAACTTTATGTTAATAGGCTGGGCGAGTGAACACTGATGCAGCCGATGGTCAAGCAGATGGTGGCAGACGTTTTAGTACACGTACGCATACAAGTCCCAAACGATACACTCCTCCTGCACCCACCGTCCGTAAGAAAGAGGGAAACAAGAAAGTGCCTCGTCGAATGGATGATAATGTACCACCTCCTAAACGTGTGAAAAAGGCGTCGGTTGAGCCAAGTAACCCAAAGCCACCTACTCAAGAAAAAACCACATTTATAGGTGGCTTCTCGGCATTTACTCCTCCAACCCCAGCTGCAAGAGAGGCCTTTCTGAAGAAAATGGCCGAGGCAAAGTAAGTGGCAACCATTTCATTATTCCAATATTATCTGAAAACATTCTATTCCATATGATATAGTATGGTCTATCTGGTATTCAGATGACTGAATATATTAGCATTTTCCTTCAGATCAAATGCACCATCTCTCGGGTCAGTCATTTCCATTGCTTCTCTGGATGATATGTTCAATTGCACTGGTGTTTGTTCGTATGAGGTACGTTATAACCCTTATTGCTTTCCATAATTTTGATCAATATGTCCACTGTTTTTATTTATGTGTATATTGTAGGCGGTGGATCGTGTAGTAGGTTGGATAAGATAGAGGCGTGACAGCAATCTATCTTAAAAATTCAACAAACTATCAAAAGAAGTACTTAGGTTTATTTTGTTTAATTGTGTGTTATTTAAAAAAAAGGTAACTAACCATAAAATGTCAATAAAATTGTTATTTTAAACTAAAGATAAAATGAAAATAGTAGATTTGTAGATTCATTACATCCAACCTTATATTAGTTACATCAAGTTTTTATAATTCTGTAAGAAATCATTGACTAAATTTATTGGATCAAACAAATTATTTTAAATATATTTTGTTTTATAATTTCTTATGTACTTTTTGAAAAAATACTACAAATATATATATATCTATTTTATCATAATACTAGATTTTGACCCGCGCTGGGATTTTTTTTTTTTTGATAATTTTATTTAATAAAAATTTATATAATTTATGTTTTTAATTTTTACAAATTTACAACTAAACTTGTGTACATGATTTTAAGTAAGATAAACTCTTAGTTTTATAAAGAAAATGTCTAACCCGTACTATATAAAAATATTCTAACCCGTACTAAAGGAGGAAAAGAAGTGATTATTAAGTCAGTCATTAGGGCCCTCCCTAATCATGTAATGTCTTGTTTTCGGATTTTGAAAACCATATCTAAGAAGTTGACAAGTGCGGTGGCCCAATTTTGGTGGAACCCAGGAGGAAGTACAATAGGACTGCACTGGAAGTCATGGGACAAAGTATGTAGGCCAAAGGAAGGAGGGCTTGGGTTCAAGGACATTACGGATTTTAACACAGCCATGCTGGGAAAACATCTTTGGAGACTCATTGAGAAGCCTAATACTCTCTTCTCGCGTGTTTTTAAGGGTCGGTACTTTAGGAATGCATCACCTTTGGAACCGATCCGTTCGTACTCACCGTCCTATGGATGGCGCAGTATCATTTCAGCTAGATCTCTGGTTAGTAAAGGACTAATCAAAAGGGTGGGATCAGGATCATCTATCTCTGTATGGAATGATCATTGGCTCTATTCCAACCGCCCGAGACCAGCAACTCAAAATCAACATTCTCTTTATCCGGACCTTACAGTGGATGCACTCATCAATGCACAATCAAAGACCTGGAATACTCAGATACTTCAAGCTTTGGTAGACCCTCAGGATGTGAAAATTATTGAAAGTATTTCTTTAAGTCGGAATCACATGATTGATAGAGTGGGATGACATTTTACCAAAAATGGCAAATATTCAGTCAAATCTGGTTATCAGGTAGAACGAGTTTATCCTGACAAAGCTAACCCATCACCGGAGTACAGGCCTATGGTCTCTTTGCTTAAGGCAAATTGTTGGAAAATACGGTGTACACCTAAGATGAAGCATTTTTGTGGCAAATTGTGTCAGGATGCATAGCGGTTAAGAAAAATCTAAGCTCAAGAGGACTTCAAGGGGATATATGCTTCTGTAGATGCGGAGCTCCAGAGGAATCTATCAACCATGTGTTTTTTGAATGTCCATCAGCGATTCAAGTTTGGACACTATCTCGGATCCCATCAAATCCAAATATTTTTCCCTCACAAGCTTTGTTTGTAAACATGGATCATTTATTTTGGAGGATATTCCCGAAAATGGATGACCATGTTTTTGCCTGGATTTTATGGTATATTTGGAAAGCTCAAAATAATCAAGTTTTTAGCAACTTGGATATTGACCCTAGGGACACTCTTAGGTTAGCAGAAACGGAGTCGAGATTGTGGACCGAAGCGCTGGATTCTCTCACACAAAATATTAGCCAGCAAGGTTTATTGGTTGAGAGGGCTTTACCGACAACTTCGAGTAGATGGTGCTTCACGGATGGATCTTGGAAAGCACATGACGTTTTCTCGGGACAGGGATGGTATAGCACTGTGGAAGGTTTTGATGGTCTAATGGGAGCAAGGAACACAAGAGCTAGTCAGTCAGCACTGCATTCGGAAATAGAGGCGCTGATTTGGGCAATGGAATGCATGAGGAATCTACGGCAGTTTAATGTTACGTTTGCAACGGATTGTTCTCAATTGGTGAAGATGGTCTCGGAACCAGAGGAATGGCCAGCGTTTGCAAACTATTTAGAAGATATCAAGATCTTGAAGGAACGTTTTCACAGCTTAGAGTTAATCCATATTTTTCGGACGCACAATATAAGGACGGATAGTCTTGCACGTAGTGTCAGGAAGCAACTCACCTTCGCCGTCTTTATGGATTCAGAGTTACCGGAGTGAGTCACAGAGTCTATATGAGTCTGTAATTTTTGCTGATGACAAAAAAAAATATTTTAATTTATATTAGGTGTTTTACTGTATTACAACAAAAATATTAAATTTAAAATTTTGATATTTTAATTTGTATAATAATACTGTAAATATTTTTTTTGCTTTAACTGATAATTTTTTAATTCATGAAATAATATATGTTCATATGAACATAGTTATATGGAAAAAATAATATATTTGGTTCAATTTTATTTTTAAAGATTAAAATCAACATGAAGTATAATTAATCTTTTTAATTTTTTTCACATTGAATAATTCTTATTTAAATTTTTTATGATCAAATACTTGGGGTCCCCAAATACTTTTATTCAATTTATTTTGTATTTTATAATCATTTTGTATGTCTCATAACCTGTAAATTTTTAATTATAAAAACATCAGTCGTAATTTTGATCAACAATGTAATCAAATATTAGTTGTCAAACAAAATGTAATCAAATATTATATCTTAAGTTATTTTTTATTTAATTTTATCAAGTATATTTTTAAAATCCAAGTAAATATATTTTGATTTTTATTTATAATTCTTAAAGTAAAAATAAATATTGTTTAATGAAAATTGCATCATATCTTTTTATAAATGATACTCGCCATAATAATAGTAACTTGAATAATTTTAGTAACCTTAAATTCACTTCCAAAAAATATACTGTATAGATTTTGGTTGAACTGGATTTTCTGTATTTTAACTTTGTTAAATTTATGTATTTATAATATGTTCACGTATGAAAATTATATACCAATCACACAGGTTAAATGATTGGTATAGTAAATAACCATTTGCGTTGCAGAAGGAAAGAGTTATACAATTTACTTTATATTTATATGTCTGTTTAATGGCAAAAGGTAATACTCCAAAGTATATCAAGGATAAAAAATAGATATGATCGTCTTTTAATAGAATAGATGATTTTAATTGTGACCATATTATATTAACTGATAAACCATATATAAATTGATCGCTATTTTAAATTTGGTTGTGTGTTGTAAAAATAAAAAACTGTAACGATAATGGTTATATCAAATATTTGTTAGGCTAATTATAAAACCAAAAACATGAACCAAAGAACATAAGTATTTAGCAAAAAAAAATAACATAAGTAGAAAAATTGGTTGTAATATTCTTGGGATGATAAATACCATTATAATGAAACTTGATGGCGGCCTTCTCCGCTTGGTGATGAGTCATTTATTTTACCATGGATCAATGAAAATTGTTGCAAGTTATTAGTCATTTTGTTTCACACGTTCAAATACATTTTGGTAACCGCTTTACCGAAGGAGAAATAGAACGTGGCTAGTTTATAATTATAATAATTAGATTCAGTTATATAAAAAGTCAGTTTTTTAAAAAAGTAGGTCCACTGGCAATTTAAATAATACTAGGTGGTTTTCCCGTATTTATGCACGGATATAAAAATTTACAAAGTAAATACATTATAATAATTTTTTAAATTTTGTTATTTTGTAGCTTCTATTGTTATTAATATGCATGATTTTACTTTAATGATATTATGTTATTTGAATTACACATATGATTTTAAATATATAATATCTCGTTTGTTTGGTTATTATTTTGATATATCGGATAACATCTACTTTTCCGATTCAACCATAATATTTTTGTTTTATAGATTAAGAATTTGATTAATTTAGTTATTTGCATTTAATTGTATTCTTTCTTAAATTTGTAAATATAATTTTGCAGATGATGTAAAATTTAATAAAGTTGTTTTGAGAATCAAATAGTAAAAATAAACTAAAGTATTGAATGTTGATTGATTCAAAATTACATAAATGAATATAATAACAATAGTCTTTTGAAACCTTATACATATATATATATATATATTTAAATTGTGCAAAATAAATTAATTGTAATAGTTGGTTTATATTTATATAATATTATTTGAGAATTTCATATTTATTTATTAATATTTTAAGTTGTTCTGTAATTTATATGTGTAAAAATATTACTATAAATAATAATAATATATTATTAATATTTTAATTAAATTTTTATTTTTGATGGAAGAATTTTGATTGGCTTGTTACTCATTTTGTGGATATGTTGTATTTTTGATATAAGAATTTTGATTGGCTTGTTACTCATTTTTAAAAAATTAAAATTTAACTATTTTTAATCTAATAAAGCCAACTCGATTGAGTTAATCTAATTAAAATATAACTATTTTTAATTCAATCATTTGACAATTTGTAGTTTTTATTATCTCTTAAAATAAGCAGTAAAAAAAATTTGTGATTGTTTTTGAGAAACCATATTATATAATTAAAATATTTTAATAGATTTTTTGTGTTAACTGTAAAATATTGTAGTCAACTAAATATATGAAAACTAAAAAATCAATAATACTAATTATAATAATCTAAGAAAGTAGATAGGTATATAAAAAATATTACTAGTACTTTGAAAATTATATTTTTGTATTGTTTAAATTTATGTTTTAAAAGAAATATTATTTCTTTTGCTAATTAATATCAAAATTATCTATGTGAATATTATCTAATCACATTATATATAAATATAAAGAAATTATTTTTATTACTTCAAAAATATATTTTATGTTATTTAAAAATATGTTTTAATTAGAAATTTACTATTTTGTGAACTTTCCTTTTTAATGAAACCATATATATACATATATTTTCGTTTTCAAATTCGTTTTTAAACTTTATAAATGTTTCCTTTTTTATTATACTTATATGTTATCTGGAAAAAAAATTAAAGGAAATTAAATTAAAAATCAATAATAGTATCTAAATGTAATATTTTTAATTCATTAAAGATATCTCAATAATTAACCATCTTAAGAATGAACGTGAAAACGACACGTAGGAAAGTGACTTCTCAAATAATATTATAGAGATCATTTTTCTAAATCCTAATAAAATCATTACATAGGAAAAATCAAATTGAGAGAAAACATATACGCTGCATTAAACCATGATAAAATACCAATTTTAATTTTGTAGATAGTTGAAGTCAGTATCTTTTGTCGTTTTCCCCTCTTCTCGTATATAAATTTTTGTTTTCTTTCTTCGTACTCTTTTACATTTCTTTATTTCCATTGCTATAATTGCTATTTTGTTTATAACAAAATCTGCAAATAAGAAATATAAAAGCAAAAATGTGTGTATGTATATATATATATATATAGTTCAAGCAGTCAACGAAATTGTAATATCACCACATTCCAATAAGATTATAAGCACACAAATAAAGGAACAAAGAAAACGTGCCTATCAAGTTTGGTTTTGATCTAGAGAGCAGATATGAATTTTTTTTTGTTTCTCTACTACCTGAATTTCTTAAACCCCATGTTGTTTTCTAGTTATCTCGACAGTTTCCTCTTTTTTTTCTTCTTCTAGTGATACTTCCCAAGTGTTTTGGGGGTTTTATATGTGTGCTTTAAGGTGAGACTCTATTACTCCCCTTCTCTGAACCATCACCACGACAACAAATAAATATATTTCAGAAAAACTGATATAATTCATTCTGAAAAATGTTATTGACATATTTTGGAGAATATGGACATTTTTTAGTTTCACTAACCTGGACTTTTACCTTCATTCCCCAATTTTGCAATACGCCTACCGATCATCATATTTGTGTTCTTCCTTTTCTCATTTCATTCAAAGAAATTCTTTTAGAAGATTATTGTTGTGCCCATCGTTGGCCAGAAACTATTTTGGTGTGGGTCTAGATTTTTTTTTGTTTATTTAGCGAGGTGGATACAATCATTAGAAGTGTTGATTTATCTGGTTAGAGTTTGAAATTTGAGAGAAAATAAGGAAACGGAGCTTTTGTAGACTTCTTCTTTTTTTGTATTTTCTAATTTCTAATTGCAAGTAAGAATTGTAAGCAGTTTCAAAGATAGTGGGATCATGGGTAGAATGTGAGAAAAATTAGGATTTTTATTTTACTTAGAAAACAAATAAATAAAAATCAGTTAATTGACTTTCATTTTTATTTTTATTTTTGCATATATGTTTTTTAAAAAAAATTATAAAACACCTGCCATATGTCAGAATATTATTGGCCATATGACTTGTGCTTTAGTATATAAGAGATTTTAGGGTAGAGTGAAGGCAATTGTTAGCAATGATCCTAAATTAATAATATAGGTCATCCTTATTGCAAGCAGACTAATATTATGTGTCATTTTTCATATAATAAAATGACTCATGCATAGCACGAAAGGTGTATTAGTATAATATAAGGTCAAGGTCTTCTGAAAACTATTCTAAATGAAAGAAGGAGGATTCATCCACGTAAACCTTTGTTGACCATATATATATGCATCGAGTGTTCTATTCTATTTAACTGAAATAATATAGGATTATAGCCTCACCTACAACTATAAATACTAAACATATCCCAAACCCAATCTCTAGATACTAAACCTTATTCCAACCCACCCTAACCCCTAAATACTAAAACATAAACCCTGAATACTAAATCCTAAACCCAAATATAAACCCTAAACCCAAATAGAATGGAACAAACTAAATAACATTATACATATTGGTGAAAATTATGAAATGTCTATGACTGTATAGAAGAAGTTAACGCTGACCCTAACCATACCTCCTCACCTTCTAAATACTAAACCATAAACTCTTATCACTAAACCCTAACCCAAATCTAAACCATACACCCAAATATCAAAATCTAAAAAGTACATAATATTATGTAATATTAAACTATACAATATAGATAATAGTACAATTTTACAAGTTCAAAACATGTAACGATTGTGAGAACTTAGGAAAATTACAAACTATATTTCTAAACAAAATAGAGCACTTTTTAGTAACCGTCAACCATGATAAAATAGTATAGTAACAGAATAAATCGCATACTAAAATATTAAAAGATACAGATTATTTTACATTTCTATTATATATGTATATAATAGAATAGAACACAATAACAAGAACTGTTCATCTTCTCCGATCAACTTTGGGTAATCCACGGCGACAAAAGATAAGCATATCTGACGAAGAACCGATGTGAGACGAAGCGCCGATGTGAAGGGGAAGAGGTTCGGGTTGCTCCTTCTCTCCACTTGGATTGTAACGACGTCTTCTCGCTATCGATTTCGGAATTGGAGACAATGGCGACGGTGGAGGATTTCAGAAGCGAATAAAATCAGAGAAGGCCAACAGTAGCGATGGTGTGAACCAAAATGGTGGGTCCGAAGAGGTTGAATAAACCGGCAACAGAGACCTTTTACTTTCTCAAAAGTGACAAAAAATAAATAAAAAGAAGATGCGAATATTGTAGATCCTAAAATCTACACTAGGAATTTTGTAGTGTTTGAGGTATTAAATTAGGGAGAAAAAGGATGTAGGTAACGACTTCCTTAGAACACAACGATTTAATCAGATTCCGGTTGAGAAAAATGGACTTTTTATTGGATTATGAAGGTTGAATACAAGTAATGAAATGAGAACAAGAACTACACAAAGATCGAAGTGAAATAAAGACTAAAGCGATCTCGAAGAGGTCGATCTATTGCTAGTTCTCTCTAAAGGGGTTTTCCGTGTGTTGTTTGCTTTGCTCGATCTTTCTCTTATACTCATTTTACTTCCGCGATCTTGTCCAACTTCTCCCTCGATCTTCGGAGTTCGTTACTCTCTCTTTGATGTCGATGAGACCAAGTCTTGCTGATTTCTTTGATGAGCTTTTGGTCGCACTTCTTGGTCCGAATTGGGCTTGAGGGTCCCTCTAAGCGACCTCAATTAATCGCGACCTCGCAACGGCGTAAACGGGCTTCGACCTTCTCGTCTAGTGGTGGTTTTTGGGCCCAACATTTGTCCCCCAATCTATTTATTTGATTGAAAATAATAGAGATGTTATATTCTTTAATCGGCGGCCTCAGTCAATCGGAATACGAGACGTGTCGCTCGACCGTTGCCACGCGCGATTTTTTGAATTTCCGTCGTAACGGCTATGTCGGGGATGTGGCTCGGGCTATTAATTATTTTTGATTGGAGCGATATAGCCGTTTCGGTCCATTGAGAAATTTTTCTATATAACCTAGAAGTATCCCCTCTTCGATTCTAGTTTATACTTCTAGAGATTTGGCGATAAGTACAAAACTTTTGCTTTCTCTTCTCTGCGATTCTTTTAATCTCCTATCATGGCTGCATTCTCTTTTCCTCTTCCGACAACCACCAGCGAGGACCTCAAGTTGCTATACTCCAAGTGCGGTATTGATCGTTCCGTCACTCTCGAGTTGGCGGCTACCTTCGAGACTCCCGAGAACGAGGATAAGCTCGTTCGGGATGTGGCAAGGGCTTCGACCTTCTCGTCTAGTGGTGGTTTTTGGACCCAACAAATATAATAACGCTACGTAACTTCAGACAGTTAATAATTATGAATTTTTAATATATTTTTTTCTTCAGGTTTCACTTGTTGGTTTCAGGGAAAAAATAGCATTATTACATAAAATAGAATGTATGTATCTATAAGGTAGGTCAATTGGCTATCTAGCAAATTATGGTTTTTTCCAGATTCTTAGAGCCCAATTTCCCTTAATAGATGACTAAATTTTGATTGGATTGTTTTTTGTTAATAAAATTGTTAAATTTTTTGTTAGTTATTAATAAAAATGATAAATCTATTTGTTCAACACATTTATACTTGCTAAATATTTAACATATTCGATATACTAATATTGAAAAACGTAAATTGTAAACATGTCTACTCATTAATCGTTAGTTGATTTAGGAAAGTCTGACTTTATTTTAAGTTTTTAAATATTGATTTTTCAAAAATATTAAATTTATAAATTAGGATTTATGTAAAACTATAGTTTTTCAAGAACTTATATTTAGAAGGTTTATGTTATATCGATTTAGAGAATAATTGTTTACTAGGTGTTTGCACGCACTTGCGGGCATAATAACTATACAAAAACACTGTAAATAGATATAATATCAATTCAAAAATCATTAGAATAAATTATTTTTACGCTTTTTAAATATTTGATAATTAGTTAAATATTAATTTTTATATACGATAAAGTTTTTTATTTTAATAAAATATTATTTATTACGTAAAATAAATTTGAAAACATTCATATATACATAAAACTATATACAGAGATTTATATTTATTTTTTAAATATCATAATGTAGAATATATTTGGATATTGATGATTATGAAATTAATGATCATTTTTAATTTATGGGTAATTATATATTAAAAATCTAGTATAGTTATTTATTAAGAGTAATAAAGACTTTAAACGCTCTAACTTTTAATGTGAGAGCAAAAAAATCACTTCGTAAATAAGAATATAAATATTTTTTATTTTTTGCCAACCTTTTCAGAAACTATCACAATGAGTGCTTTTGATTGTACTAAAAAAATTATCTTAAAAATATATGATTCATTTTATCGTATGTGATAATATAAACTAATAATTTTTTAAATAATAGTATAGGTATTATATTATTAAATAATTTTATGATTCAATCAAAATTAATTGAAAACATGATAAATAATTAAATTTACCTAAAATTATAGAAAAAAATATAAATCATAAATTTATTAAAAACATGACAAATAATCAGAAATTGCTAAAAATAATAGAAAAGTTGATTGAAACGTGATGTTAACATAAATTAGAATAATATATAACTTATTTTTACCCAAATAAATATATTTTTATATTTTAATGGCATGCAAGAAAAATTTCCCTTCTAACATAAAATATTTATGGGGAAATTTCATAACTACACTTTGTGTAGTACCACTTTTCAACAATACCATCAATAGAAGGACATTTTCACAAATACACTTTTCATTAATGTGTAAAAGACAAAATTAACCCTACTATCTCTAAGATATCACCGACTTTTCTCTCAGTCGTGACCTTCTTCTCTCTGTCGAGATCCATCGTTTCTCTCCTCAGGATCCATCGTCGCCGTCGTTGTCATCGAAAGAAGTCGTCGTCGTCATCGAAAGTCGTTGTCATCATCGAAAGTCCTCGTCATCGTTCCGTTGAAATCTCCGACGAGCTAACACACGGATTCTCTGTCTCACACGATCGCCGACGCCGACGAGCTATTCATCAGAAATGTCGACTCCAAATTCACAAATTGTAAGTTTCTAATCTCTGTAATTTGTTGACTATAGGTTTAGACTTCTAATTGGAAGGGATGGTTAGATATAAGAAAAATAGTTTCTGTGATGAACATCCTTGATTTTTAAAAATTTGCTTTTATCCAAAAGGCAAACAAGGTTGATTTGGAGTTCAAGTTGAGATTAAGATTTTGGAATAGCAAACACTGCATTTTTTACATAATTATAATCTCTTATAAATCTGGATTTATGGATATTGTTAAAAGTACAACTCGACGATTTATAAGTCTTTATAAAGAAGATCGATTTAGCAATAGAGGAGTAGTGTCTATTACTTCTAGTGTTGAGATGTAGTGTCTATTACTTGCAGTGTTGAGATTAAAATTTTGGAATAGCAAACACTGCATTTTTTACAGAATTATAATCCCTTATAAATCTGGATTTCTGGATATTCTTAAAAGTTCAACTCTACGATTTATAAGTCTTTATAAAGAAGAACGATTTACATGAACATTGTCTATTACTTTTAGTGTTGAGATATTGTGGAAATACATGAACATTGTGCTTGGATAAAGTATCTATAGATCATGATTAGAAAGTTCATATCATTGTTTTATAAAGTAATATAAATTCTAATTTTTCTTTTGTTTTTATTTTCCAGTTGGATAGCAATGAGTTTTGGTCAAATTTGAGTTTGCCTCCTAGGATATATGGACCTGGAACAGAACCACCAGATAATCACAAAGTGATCATCCAGCATTCGAACATGGACTACGTCTCTAAGGTTGCTAATATATTAGGTGAAAAAGAGTTTGCTCAAATAGAGATCTCACACATTGGAAGCATTGTCAAGCTGGCAAGAAGGACTAGCGTTCATTTTTCAGAGGATTTGTTTCATTTCATCATGCAGCGAAGAATAATGACCAAAGGAGAAGGTCTGTGGTTTACATTCTCTGATCAACCAATGAGATTTTCGATGCAAGAATTTCAGTTGACAACAGGATTAGCTTGTGAGGAAGATAAAACAAAAACAGAGCCAATGTTTAGAGAATTGGGGAAACCTTTTCCTTGGATGCTAACCAAGGGGGATAAGTACACGGTGAGTACCTTGTATAATCGGCTTGAAAAGAAAGCACGAACAATGTCAAGACTGGAGAGACTATGTATTGGAATAGCAATCATCACAGAAGGCGTGATTATAGCAGGAAACACTAGCTCTCTAATCCCGAAGAAAAGGTTGATGGCTTATCACAATTATGATAGATTCTCAAAGATGGCCTGGGGAAAACTTGTGTATTCAGTTTTGTTAAATAGTATTAGACGGTTGAGAGCAAGTGTTGCAGGCTGAGGTTCTGGCCGGAATGATGGACGTCCCGCGGTAAAGATCCGACTGGAACTGGTACTGTCCGGCCGGTATGGATGGGCGATGAGGATGGGAGTGAGCCGACTGGTACCTGAAACGAGGAGAGTGATTTTTATAAGTTTTTATTTGATAAGAGGAATCAAGCTAATATGAAATATGAAGAACAAATATGATGGATGAAAGGAAACAAGATGGCCGGTTTGGATGATGATGAATGAGGATGCAAAACTGAAATAAAAATAATGAAAACAAGAGATATAGAATGGCGGATGGGATCTGTTGCTGGATGTGTGTCTCTCTCAACAGATCAGTGGATGGAGGGTGAATAGAAGATGGGATTGGCCTTGCTGGATGTGTATCTCTCTAAGGCAAATCAGTGGATGGATGGATGGAGTGAGGAATCGCCACAAGCTGGATGGTTTAAGCTTGATAAGATTCAAGGGTGCTCCTGGCTGAATCACACAGCAAGAGACTTAGGGTTTTCTTTGCTCCAAGGCAAACAGAAATTTTATTAAAAGATTGCTAGCCTGAAAATCGGCCACACACAAGGGTTTTATAAAGAAATCCCTTAATGGTCTCTAAATGATAAAAGGCCTAAACAAAAGGGCCAACTCTTAAACAGAAATAAAAGGCTGACAATGGCCCAAAGTCTTAACCGAAATAAATTGAAATAAAAGAGTAAACCGGCTGCTGGATGAGATGCCTTGACCAGAGCTCATAGTATGGTTGCATGCTGCCTCGTTAAAACCTTATCAGTAAAACCCTTTTGGGACAAAACATGATGAAGGAAAAAGAGTACAGCCCTTACTACTCCCTCTGATGGTTGGCTAGATCTCTTATCCGGAATTGAGTTGGTTGGATGGATTAGGAATTGAATCTGAACCGAGGTCGGATATGGAGATGTTGAAGCCAGCTCGGTTCTGACTGAATGATCTGAATTGGATTGGGCCGGCTGACTGAACCTCCATGGGATCGATTGGGTCTTGAATCTTCAGTTGGAACATGTCTTCAATCAATAGCTGGTTCTGGTCGGTTTGCCCATCTTGATCAAGGATTTGTTGGACAGCCTTGGAGAAGCCTTCTCTTATGGCTCTGGTTCCACTCCGGGTGGTTGGACCACGCCTAACTATGGGAACCTCTACTTGGATGGCCGCATCATTCCCTCCCTCTTGAGAAGGTTCTGACCTCAGAACACCATCATCTGCAAGAAATGAAGACAAATCAGATACATTGAACACGGGGGAGATCTTAAACTCACCTGGAAGTTCAATCTTGTAGGTATTGTCATTGATCCTCTCAAGGACACGGAATGGGCCAGTCCCTCGGGGTGACAGCTTGGACTTCCGCTCTTCTGGAAACCTCTCCGGCCTCATGTGTATCCACACCAAGTCGCCAGGTTTGAATAGAACCTCCTTCCTCTTCAGGTCAACCCGGGCCTTCACCTTGGCCGCTTTGGCCTCTAATCTTTCCCTGACCTGCTTGTGCAAATTCTTAACAAACTCGGCCTTACTGGCTCCATCTCGGCTGCGGTGCATGGAGGTGGGCAGTTCAGCAAGATCAAGGGGAGTCTCTGGCTGAAAACCATATACAACCTCAAAAGGAGAAAGATCAGTGGCAGAGTGTCTAGCATGGTTATAAGCAAACTCAATAAAGGGTAAACAAGACAACCAGTTCCTTAAGTTCTTACCGACCGTAGCCCTCAATAACTGAGAGAGCGTACGGTTTACTACCTCAGTTTGGCCGTCGGTCTGAGGATGGCATGTGGTCGAGAACAACAGTTTGGTCCCGATCTTACCCCATAGTGTCTTCCAGAAATGGCTCAAGAACTTGGTGTCTCGGTCAGACACAATGGTTCTTGGAACACCATGTAAACGAACCACTTCCTTAAAGAATAGATCGGCTGTCTGTGTTGCATCGTTAGTCTTGTCACATGCTATGAAGTGGGCCATCTTGGAAAACCTGTCCACTACTACAATGATGGAGTCCTTGTGGTTTATCTTGGGCAAGCCTAGCACAAAGTCCATAGACACATCTACCCAAGGGTGGTTAGGAATAGGTAAAGGCATATATAAACCGTGGGGATGTGACCTGGATTTAGTCTTAAGACAGACGGTGCACTTGGCGCATATGCTCTCTACGTCCCTCCTCATGTTTGGCCAGTAGAAGTGATCAGTTAAGACACTTAAGGTCTTGTCTCGGCCAAAATGCCCCATAAGGCCGCCACCATGGGCCTCCCGGACAAGCAGCTCCCTCATAGATCCTTTGGGAATGCAAAGCTTCTTTTCCTTGAACAGGAACCCCTCATGCTGGTAGTAGGAGCCAAATGCCCCTTGTGTGGTGTTCCTGAAAGCTTCTTGAAAATCAAGGTCAGTAGCATAAGAATCTTTGATAAATTCAAAACCCATGATCTTAGCCTCCATGGTCGATATGAGAGTATGTCTCCTGGATAAGGCATCGGCCACCACATTATCTTTGCCCTTCTTGTACTTAATCACATAAGGAAATGTCTCCACAAACTCTAGCCATCTGGCGTGCCTTCTCTTGAGTGTGGTCTGACCTCTCAAATGCTTAAGCGTCTCATGATCTGTATGAATGACAAACTCCTTAGATAAAAGATAATGTTGCCAGGTTTCAAGAGATCTCACTAGAGCATAAAGCTCTTTGTCATAGGTCGGATAGTTGAGTGTGGCTCCACTCAGTTTCTCACTGAAGTAAGCCACTGGACGTCCTCCTTGGGTAAGTACAGCTCCAATACCTGAACCTGATGCATCACATTCAATCTCAATAGTTTTGTCGAAGTTAGGCAGAGTAAGGACTGGTGCATGAGTCAAACTATATTTAAGCTTGTTAAAAGACTCTTCCTGGGCAGGTCCCCAACTAAAGGATACATTCTTCTTGATCACGGACGTCATGGGGGCTGCAATAGTGCTGAAGTCCTTGACAAACCGTCGGTAGAAGCTGGCCAGCCCATGGAAACTGCGGACATGTCCGAGTGAGGTTGGGGTCGGCCAGTCTTGTATGGCCTTGATCTTGTCCTCATCAACCTTCAGTCCCTGTGAACTCACAACAAAGCCTAAAAATACCAATTGATCAGTGCAGAAAACACATTTCTTAAGGTTAGCATAAAGTCCTTCTTGCCTCAAGGCCTTCAAAACCTGCTCTAGGTGATTAACATGCTCAGAATGGGAACGGCTGTAAATCAGGATATCATCAAAGTACACAACCACAAATTTACCAATGTAAGGCCTTAAGACCTCGTTCATGAGCCTCATGAAAGTGCTGGGGGCGTTGGTGAGACCGAACGGCATCACCAACCACTCGTACAAGCCTTGTTTAGTCTTGAAGGCGGTTTTCCACTCATCTCCTGCCTTCATGCGAACTTGGTGGTATCCACTCCTGAGATCAATCATAGAAAACACAACAGACCCACTGAGTTCATCCAACATATCATCTAATCTAGGTATGGGGTACCGATATTTGATGGTAATGTTGTTGATGGCTCGGCAGTCCACACACATGCGCCATGATCTGTCCTTCTTAGGCACTAATAAGACCGGAACCGCACAGGGGCTAAGGCTCTCACGGATGTATCCCTTGTCCATGAGGTCTTGGACTTGTCTCTCCAACTCCTTGGCCTCTTCAGGGTTGACACGGTAAGCGGCTCGGTTTGGTAGAGGCGCGCCTGGTACAAGATCGATCTGATGTTCTATGCCACGGACAGGTGGTAGGCCGGCTGGTATCTCATCAGGGAAAACGTCCTGGTACTTGTCCATGAGGTCTTGTACCTCAGCAGGTATCTCCTGACCTTCAATTCCTGCAAAACAACCTTCCTTGAAGACCATTAGTAGCACCTGTGTCTCATGCTGTAATGATTTAAGAACTTGACCAGAGTTGATATAAAGGTTGGTTTTACTTACCTGGCTGGCCTGGTCCATTGCCTTTTGCATTTCATGGACTTCTTGTGGGCTTAAAGGGGCCAGGCTGTGCTTCCTGTTGTTGTGGTTGAAGCTGTACACGTTGGTCCGGCCATGGTGGATGGTCTCTTTGTCAAATTGCCATGGCCTACCTAGGAGTATATGGCCTGCTTGCATAGGAACCACATCACACTTAACCTGATCATGGTACTTACCAATACTGAAGGACACCACGACTTGTTCAGTGATTCTAAGCTCAGTCTCATCATTGAGCCACTTGAGGCGGTATGGACGAGGGTGAGGCGTCTTGGTCATCCCTAACTTATCAACAAGGTACTTGCTTGCAACATTAGTACATGATCCACCATCAATAATCAGACTACATACCTTGCTCTCAATGCTACATCTTGTATGAAAGATGTTTTCCCTTTGGATGGTTTCCTGATCGAAGAGAGCACTAAGGGAACGCCTGGTTACCAATAGCTCACCAGTCTCAGCATAATCAAACTCCTCTTCATCCGAGGGTATGGTTTCTGCCTCGGCCTCATCTTGGGACTCATACTCTCCATCGGCCCTAATGACCATCACCCGCTTGTTTGGGCAGTCTCTAACATAGTGTCCTTTTCCCTGACACTTAAAACAAGTAATGTCTCGAGTTCTCAAATTTTGAGCTTGTGTCTTACCTTGGTCGGTCTGTCCCGACTTGGCCGGCTCTCCTTGGTTCTTCTTGAACCGGTTCTCCACCTCTATGGATTTCTCTTTGTCAACACCTTTAGATCCAGATTGTGTCCAAGGAGCCTTGCCCCTAGCAGCTGACACGTTCTTTCTCTTGATGTGTTGCTCGGCCTGGATGGCATAGTGTAGGATATCGTTGAAGTTCTCAAACGGTTGCCTCTCCACCTTGCGGGTAATGCGGTCTTGGAGGCCGTCCAAGAACTGAGCCATCAAGGACTCTTGGGTTTCACGGGTGTTGAGCTTATTCTTGAGGGACTCGAACTCTTCAAAGTATTCCTCCACACTCCTAGTTCCCTGCGAACATTTTCGAAAACGTTTTTGTAAGTCCCTTTGGTAATAAGATGGAACATACCTCATGCGGAGCTTGGACCGCATTTCTTCCCAAGTCTGGACCCTACGGATCCTGCCTGCATCTGCAACCTCTCTGTCCCACCAGGTTAGAGCATTGTCAGTTAGTTGGGCAGCAGCCAAGGCGATCTTCCTAGCCTCGGAATAGTTGTAGTAATCAAAGATGTACTCCATGCGCCTTTCCCATTCAATGTAGGCGTCTGGATCGACCTTGCCCGCAAAGGTAGGTGGGTGAAGCTTGAGGTCTTTGCCTCCCTGCCAAGGAACCTCGTCCTCTCCTCCGAATAGGACTGCCGTCTCCTTGAACCCGGAACTCGCGCCTGCCTCCTTCAGCTCGGCCGCGTCCGTTGCCTCCATGGTCGGGTGGCTCAGAGTCGGAGCTGTCCCCTTCGGATTGTGACCGCGGATCCTCCAAGTACGGATGGTTTCTCCCGAACGGCCGTTGCTCTTGGCCTTGGGTCCGGCGTTCCAGACGAGTGAGTTGCTCGGTTATAGCGGCCATGGTCGCATTAAGTTGAGCTTGGCCGTCTACCAGTTGGGCATTGATGTCAGCTTGGGTCGATGTCTAACCTAAATCTCCCATTGTTCCTGAAACACTCAAAGAAGGTGATCAAGTGCTAAGGGAATTAAGAAGAAAGAAGGATGGAACTTAAAAGGAAAAATGGCAAAACTAAATGATTTATAAGATTTTTTTTTTGATTTTGGAAAAGTAGAAATCGAAATTAAAAAAAGGAAAGTGAAAATATTTTATTTTTTTTTGATTTTGGAAAGTAAAAATCGAAATTTAAAATAAGGAAAGTGAAAATATATTTTTTTTTGATTTTGGAAAAGTAGAAATCACAATTTAAAAAAAAAAGGAAAACCAAATTGAATGCAGATTTACAACTTGATGAGCAAGGCAAAAATCTTATTCAATGCAAACTTCCAAAAGGAAAGTCATGGTCGAAAACTTCCCTCACACATAGGAGCCTTAGGCTCTGATACCAAATGTTGCAGGCTGAGGTTCTGGCCGGAATGATGGACGTCCCGCGGTAAAGATCCGACTGGAACTGGTACTGTCCGGCCGGTATGGATGGGCGATGAGGATGGGAGTGAGCCGACTGGTACCTGAAACGAGGAGAGTGATTTTTATAAGTTTTTATTTGATAAGAGGAATCAAGCTAATATGAAATATGAAGAACAAATATGATGGATGAAAGGAAACAAGATGGCCGGTTTGGATGATGATGAATGAGGATGCAAAACTGAAATAAAAATAATGAAAACAAGAGATAGAGAATGGCGGATGGGATCTGTTGCTGGATGTGTGTCTCTCTCAACAGATCAGTGGATGGAGGGTGAATAGAAGATGGGATTGGCATTGCTGGATGTGTATCTCTCTCAAGGCAAATCAGTGGATTGATGGATGGAGTGAGGAATCGCCACAAGCTGGATGGTTTAAGCTTGATAAGATTCAAGGGTGCTCCTGGCCGAATCACACAGCAAGAGACTTAGGGTTTTCTTTGCTCCAAGGCAAACAGAAATTTTATTAAAAGATTGCTAGCCTGAAAATCGGCCACACACAAGGGTTTTATAAAGAAATCCCTTAATGGTCTCTAAATGATAAAAGGCCTAAACAAAAGGGCCAACTCTTAAACAGAAATAAAAGGCTGACAATGGCCCAAAGTCTTAACCGAAATAAATTGAAATAAAAGAGTAAACCGGCTGCTGGATGAGATGCCTTGACCAGAGCTCATAGTATGGTTGCATGCTACCTCGTTAAAACCTTATCAGTAAAACCCTTTTGGGACAAAACCTGATGAAGGAAAAAGAGTACAGCCCTTACTACTCCCTCTGATGGTTGGCTAGATCTCTTATCCGGAATTGAGTTGGTTGGATGGATTAGGAATTGAATCTGAACCGAGGTCGGATATGGAGATGTTGAAGCCAGCTCGGTTCTGACTGAATGATCTGAATTGGATTGGGCCGGCTGACTGAACCTCCATGGGATCGATTGGGTCTTGAATCTTCAGTTGGAACATGTCTTCAATCAATAGCTGGTTCTGGTCGGTTTGCCCATCTTGATCAAGGATTTGTTGGACAGCCTTGGAGAAGCCTTCTCTTATGGCTCTGGTTCCACTCCGGGTGGTTGGACCACGCCTAACTATGGGAACCTCTACTTGGATGGCCGCATCAGCAAGTTCTTGGACAGGAGAAAGCTACGAAGTTTCAGGTTTTGTGATAGCTATTAATCTGTGGGCTTTGTCGTCAGTCCCTAAGCTTGGAAAATCTCTGGGAAAGCCATGCCAGGAAACTTCTTCTGCAGGCCCATTATGTCTACATTGGCACTCAACGAGGTCTATTTCAATTTCTGAATTGTTGGAGTTGGAAAGGAAAAACAATGTGAGTTTTAACCAAAGTTCCCTTTATAAATTTATTGTTACTGTATTGTTTAAAAATAGGTTTATAAACATACTCCTTGAAACAGGGTCACAGGAGACTTATAGTTAAAATGTTGTTTTATCTTTGTCACAGGGTGTGGTTACTACTGTGATCGGATTCTCTGAGGAATTCAAACATTTGGTGAACCCGACACATCCTGATGATACAAATTGAAGAAAAGCGATTGGGAACAAGGATTTGTGGATATTTTTCTTACAACATAAGACCTTGCTCGACAAAGCAGGGCAGAAGACAAAGATGTACATCAAAACTCTAAGGTCAATGGGTTTTTGAGGTTTTATAAGGCTTTATGAAATTTGAAATTGTTAAATATTATAAGCATTTATAAATATTTTTATTGAATTTTTTGAAATAGGAGCAAACACAATATGAAGAAGAACAACTAGTTGAAGCCGATGCTAAATTGGGCGACGTTGATAAAGAAAGAGAAACTTCAAAAGCCAATGAAGTAAACTAATTTATAAACCTTTATAAAATTGGACTATCATTTATTTAAAAATTGTAAGCCATCATATGTTTGTTTTTTGTTTTTTTCTCTTCTTGAAATAGGGGCAGACACTTGAGAAAGAAGAAGAAGAACAAATGGAAGCTGATGCAGGACTCGAGGATCCTCTTTACAAGGTAAAGAACTCTCTTTATAACGGTTTATAAAATTTAAAGATTAATATGTTTACATACCATCAGCATTTCTGTTACTGTTTTTTTTTTCTTTTGGAAATAGGAGCAGACACAAGATGATGAAGAACCACAGGTGGGAGCTGATGGCGAATTCAATGAAATAAGATAATTTATAAGCTATTATAAACTTAGACTACTTGAGGGAATTATAGGCCATCGTAAAATCTGTTATTGTTTTTTTGTTTTTTTCTCTTCTTGAAATAGGGGCTTACACTTGAGAAAGGTAAAATAACTCTCTTTATAACGTCTTATAAAATGTTCTTTTGAGTTTCATTAGCTACTTCCAAAAATCATTACTGATTTCTCTTATTTTTTGTTTATGAAGAGAGCTGTTGCAGGCATCTCCATCTCGGAAAAACAAAAGACACAAGCTGGGAAAGATTCAACTGATGATCCGGAGTAGAAGACATGGTGAATTTGAAGAAATGAACGCTCGTTCAATTTTTAGTGCTATCTTTTGTTCCCTTTTGAAATTATAACTGTTATCTTTTTTTAATGGCTTTGATGAAAGACAATCTTTTGGTTTGTACTTTAATCATTCTGGTTTGAACTTAATCCTTTTCTAAACAACTTATTAGATCTATATTCCCATTGGTAAGCTGAGCCAATGACATCAAATATCTTAGAAACATATAAATTCTGAAATAAATTTCAACTCTAAAATTTATAAGGGTCTTATAAAAGATAGTTGATTAACATAACCACACAATTTTTTAGTAACGTAAAACTTTTAAAAACACTTATAAATTCTGTAAAGCATACTATAAAATGATGAATGTAATAATAAAAGGTTCAAAAGATATGAGATTCAAATTGTTATAACATCATATAAAATAATCAAATGAAGACAAGTTTTGATAAAAAGACTCTTGTTATCCAATTGGCTCAACACATGTACTCTTGTTGTGTCCTTGCTGTCCACATCTGCTGCATTTGTATGATTTGGATGTTGATTCGGATTTGGACCGGTATTTTCCGTACTCCCACGAACTTGGAATTCTTTTTTTCTTCCTTCTGCCACTAGGAAAGTGAGTAGATGGAGGGCGACAAACAAATTTTGCTACATAGGAGGGAATATCCCAATATGCTTTACCACCAACAGGATATATGCTTTCTGAATATGCTTGCTTAAACCTAATAAGAAAATTGAGAGAATTAGATGAAAGATACAACCAAGAAGGAAAAAAATGTAAAACAAGTGTTAAAGAATAATGTTTATAAACCATTATAAATCCGATAACCTTTATAAACATTTATAAAACATGACTGAGAGAACGCACCTTTCATTGGAGAAAAAATCATCGACATAATCATTTTCATGTTTATTTCCAGCTTTTGCAGCGGCAATAGCATGAGCGCAAGGAAACTTCTCGACATCAAACACCAAGCATGAACAATGCCTGTTTTGAAAATTCACCACTTGATCTCTTGTATCTCCCTTAACCTCATACTCTGAATCATTGATTTTGGAAACCTCAAGCCAGCGAGACTTAAGATTATATAACTCCTTCATCTTTTCCCCTACTTTGAATGTGGAGAGGTGGATATGACGATCTCCTTCATCACGACGTTCAGTGAACCACCTAGTCATAATCATCCTAATAGTGTCAAAAAGACAGACTATCGGATACTCACGACTATCTTTCAGCAAAGAGTTAATTGATTCCGCCAAGTTTGATGTCATGATGTTGTAGCGATTGGCAGGAGAATAAGCTCGCGACCACTTCTTGAAGTCCGCATTACGAAGATACTCAGCTACTTCAGTGTCGGACGCCTCAATTTCATCAAACAAATAATCGAAATCTCCCTTGGTGTAAGCATAAGCAGCCTCAACAATCAATGGGATAAGTGTTGAACTCTTAAACTTGTCCAGGACATTCTTTTCAAAATGGAAGATGCAAATACCATGGTGAGCAAGAGGATAATGTTGTAGAAGAGCTTTTTCAATAGAGGCTGCACGATCAGAGATAAAAACCAGATCCTCCTCATTCCTTGTAAAAGAATGAGGCCTCATTCTCAGAATCAACTATAGCAAAAGCTATAGGATACAAGTGAAAATTACCATCTTGTGCTGTTGCAGCAAGTAGAGTTCCTTTATACTTTGATTTCAGATGCGCACCATCAATAGAAAGTACCTTCCTCATCAGCTTAAACCCTCTGATAGTTGGACCAAACGACAAAAATGCATATTTGAATTTCCCCACAGAATCAACTTCAATAAAAGTCTCTGAACCTGGATTCTTCTCTTTAAACATGTGAAACCAGCTGGGCAAAGCTTGAAAACTGTCATCAGGAGTACCCCTAGCCAGATCTTGGGCATGCTCTTGACACCTCCAAGCCTTTGAATATGAAATCACAACACCATGATCATCTCTAGCTTTGTCTATGATCTGTTTAGGCTTCAACCCAATCTTTCCTCCTTTATAAATATTGCTGACCATACTTCCCAACATTTTTGCAGTAGCTTGCCGATGGTTAACACGTCTCAGAGAAGTGTCACATGTATGCTTAGATACATAATGGCGCACAACAAAACTCTCAGATTCTTTAACTGATTTCGCACGAAAATCCCAACTGCATTTTTCATCCACACACTTAAGAATATAACGTTGTTTGTCTGAATAATGTGTGGAGAACTCAAAGCCTTGACTAACAGCATGCAGCTTCAACTTTGTGCTCATTTCCTTTTTATCCTTGAAAAACTTCCCGCAGAACAAATCATTATCATCATCGCGTTGATTTGAAAAACAAATTGGTGACAAGATTTCTGAATGGGAATGTGAATCCTCTCTCATGCTTTCTCTACCACGTTTACTAGAAAAAGATGACAATTTTGACTTTTCAGATCCATATACATCAGGTCCCATTGAGTGCAATCCTCTCTAAAACAAAAACAATTAGAAAAACAGTTAGAAAATATAATTTATAACCCATTATAAGATACTGATATATTCACATCAACAGAAAGTTATATGTACCTTATTGCCAATAACACCACTAGAAGGAGAAATAGGAGTATCTCTTATACGAGTTTGTTCTATACCAGAGACTTCGTCAACTCTATGAATGTTGTTCCATTCACTCTCGGGGTGTGTGTGTGTTCCTCTCTGCAAAAGTAAGCATGGATCTATTAAGTTTTATAAAGCATTATAAAATAAAAATTTTATTTAAAAAAACATCACAACCAAAATTAGCTCGAAATACAAAATTAGCTCACTAGTAGCAATACCTCTTTGTAGTACTCCATTAAATACTAATGTCTAAAACAATATATAAGGACTTATAATTACGAACGTTAAGGTAAGACTTTTGAAAAGTACCTCAAATGCGTTACTACTTCCAGCAATAGGTGAATCATGAGTACTGGAAATTTCATCCCGTATCTGCATCATGTTTGATATAATCAATGGCAATATTTGTGCTTTTCTCTGAAACATAAAAAGAAAAAAACATGAGTGTAATAGTGATAACTGATACTACCTACTACCTTGAAGAATAACTGATAACGCTTATAAACAAAAAAACGCTAGCAAAAGAATTTCATGTGGTTACCTTAATAGTTACACATAGATGAATGTCTGCATTCTCTTGAAGTTTGTTCATATATGACGTTACTTGACGATCATTCCTAATAAAAACTGGAGGAAGCTCTTTTGTACCAAAGTTTAATTTGGAAGGTGAGACATAGCTAAGATTTACACTGTTTTTGTTGTCATCGATCCCAAAATCTTCTAAAACAACCCCAATCAAATCATTGTAGCTGACATCTTCATGAATCATACTAAAAGAACATCCTCGATCAACATCGATTGTGAAATCCCAATGAATTCCATTTATTAGCTTCCATTCTCCACATACAGAACACACTTCAATCATTATAACCTGATTATAAGAAAAATAGGGATCAACATCAAAATGATTGCAGTCAAACTCACTTAGATGTACAACTAACCTCTTCAAGTATAAGAGACGTCTAAAGAAGATGATAGAAAAGATGGTGTTAAGAAGCCAACTCTGCAACTTTTATAAAGCTTTATAAATCTGTAGTTCTTTGATAGCACAAACCACTTCTTGTTCAGAGTCCCTCTTGCTTCTTCAAACAGCTCACCAACCTCTTTGATCTTCAAAATCTGAACGCAAACCAGCCACATATAATTTCATCTCGCTACTTCAAACACATCAATTAGATTTAGGGCTTTAAATAGATTAAATTAAAGTCAGAATTCAAACAAACTTACAAATCTATCTCTGATTTTGTTGATTACGTTCACCGCAGCTTGTAAGTGTTCACCGGAGCATCGTCGATCTCGTCGGATTTTGTCGGAGTAATTAGAGTCGTTGATTTCGTCCGATTATCACTTGGATTTGGTCGCCGGAACGTCTTTGATATCGTCGAAATTGGTCACCGGAGAGAAGACGTCGAGCTTTTTCAGAGGAGAGGTCTTGATCGACGATGAGATTTGGAGAGGGGTAGAGAAGATAATATGTTGTGTATGTAAGGGTATAGTAGTCTTTCTACTCTTTAAAAATTAATGGTAAAGTTGGTTAGTGTATTTTGAAAAGTGGTATCATAAAAGTGCTATTAGTGGCAATTTCTCAATATTTATCTGGACTATACATTGCAATTATTTTAATTTTCTCAAAACTTTATTATTAAAATATATAAATATTATAAAGAATATTTATTAAAATTATTAAAACTATTGATTACTCCTAAAATTATTGATTACTCCTAAAATTATTGATTATGGGAAAAAACTATTGATTATTCCTAAAATATCATGCAACAAATATGAAATGAAAACAAAATATTTAAAATTTGAATTCAACATTTTATTATTGGAAAATAATAAAAAAATATTTTTTATTATTTATTTAAATAATTATATATAATAAAAGTACAAGGGTCTTTTACCTCTTTGATGAAAAATACCTAAAAATCTATTTGAAACAATTGTCATTTACATAATTTGATATAAACAGTAATTATATATTAAATTGTAAACTTAGTCATTTACAAACACAACAATCATATAGTTTGCATTTTGTAAATATAATTTATTTGTTCAAATTATCATTTGTATTTCTCTTTTCTTATAAAGATTACATTAAGTATATTTGTGGCATCAGCTAAAAAAAAAAACAATTGACAAAGCATTCAGAATCATCTCAGGTTGCTATGAAACCTAGGGCAACCAAAATTGAAATTTGAAGATATTCTTGAATTTTGGTTTGCCACAAGAACTTAGTTGTATCAATAGTGTAAAAAATTAATATAATGTCAAACGTTTTTGATTGAATTAATTTTACATTTATTAAATGAAATTGTTCAAACATTCTTATTACACAACCACATAAAAACACTAGCATAGTTTTGTTTTGAAGATATATGTGCCATCAAACCCAAACACATTGCAAAATGATTTTGGAATTAAAGAAACATCCATCTTGAATGTTATTTGAATAGGTGAGAACATTAATGAGGTTTTTCTTTTTTTGTAAAATGATTTTCATATAAATATGCTCCAAATCTGACCATGGACATAGACTCATCAAGAGTTCAAAAAGCGGGGGAAAATACATCCCATAGTAATTTTTTTTTTGTTCAAGCTTAAATTCATTCAAAGGTTTAAACTGGGTTCATGGTCCAAAGGGCCTGTTTTGCAGAGATATCAGCCTGAACATTTGCTGATCTAGGCACATAAAAGAGATCGGCATAAATGAGACAGATAAGAGGTAGATATCTCGAAGCATTCCAAAGATTTCAAGCTTCATCTCTTTCTTCTTCACCGTGTTGATGAGTACTTGTGAATCAGAGAAGATTGCAATTAAATCGAGGCCGTGAGAGAAGGCAAAGTTCATAGCTGTAAGCACAGCTAAGGTTTCTGCCATAAGGGGCTAGGAGACAAAAGTCGCGGTCGCTGCATGTTCCAATGATGAGTTCCGATGATGAGTTCTGATCATCAATGATCCAACCAAGCCCTGCATCGCCTGTAGAGGAGTTCCACGCTGCGTCCGTAAACACAACACAGTGTTCAGGTCGTCTAGGGTTTGGTTCAGTTCTGATCGCCGGAATCGAGTGTCGTGGGGATGAAGAGATTTGAGCCAGCTTCCATTCTCTTGCGTCAAATAGCGCTTTCTGTATTGTTTCTGCTGGGGAGAAGTTCCTCTTTTGAAAGACAAGTTGGTTCCTTGAGATCCAGATCGACCAACAGATCCAGGCAGTTAGAGATCCTGCTTCAATCCCAGTTGGTGGGAGAGAGTGGATTTTCCGGGTACAGTTCCATCCATCTTGGAACGAGTTAAAAGAGACTGGATCGATAGCTTGAGATATTGGCGCTACCTGAGCCGCGTAGGGGCACTGGAAGAATAGATGTGTGATTGATTCTTCTGCATTACAACGCACATAGAGAGGGGATACTGGCATGTTTCGGATAGAAAACTGTTCTCCTATATGCTTCTGAGACTATCTCCTCCATGTATTGTCTATCCATCACACTTGGAGTGAATAGTTTGCAGAAATATTGTTCAATTGTTGCAGCTATTTCCTCCTCTTTGTAGACCTGGGTTCCATCCTGTGTTTCAATAACTGCGAACTTGTTTATGGCTTTTCTTTTCTCTGTAGATGCGTGAAAGAATCCCATATTCTTATCTCCCAGGTGAAGCAAAGCTGTCTGCTGTGTTGCTTCCAGTAGTTTTCATCCGCTTTGTAAGCTTCCAGCAACTCTTTCTTCAATTTTTCAAGAAGCCCCTCTGTAGGCTGTAGAGAGACCATTTCCTCTTCAATTTGAGCTTTGAGTTGATCAAGATGTGCCTTGTTGATCTCTCTTTGGTGCTTTGACCAGCTGATAATTGTTGTCCTGCAGCTATCTATCTTTTGCTTCAGTTTCAGATGGGTATTCTGAACCCATACATCTTCTACAATTTTTGCAACCTCTAGGTTTTTGTTGAGTCTACGGTCGTATCTGAAAATTCCTTTTTTCTTTTTGCGCAGCGGTTCAAAAAAGGTGACAAGAGGTCGATGATCAGAACTTTTGAAACGCAGGTATTCGTACCTGCCTGAGGGGTAGAGCTCTGCCCATGAGCTGTTCGATAATGCTCTGTCAAGCCTGCATTTAACCTCGTGTGTTCCACGTTTCCCTTTCCGTGACAGGCACTCCCCGCAGTGCTGTAGGTCGTAGAGGTCTCCTTCAGACAGGAAGGTTCGAAAATCGGAAAAAGATTCTTCTAATCTTTCAGGTCCTCCTTGTTTCTCCGAGTTTTCAGTTATATCGTTGAAATCACCCGTAACAAACCATGGAGCATCTCTGATAAGGGCAAGTGATGCGAGGTAGTCCCAGGTTTGTTTTTTCCTTCTTTTTTCTGTATTACCGTAGACGAAAGTCGCATAAGAAGTATTGCCCTCATATATTAATCGCGTATCGAAATAGTTGCTGCAAGAGGATATAATGTCAAGTTGTAGCCACTCTTTCCATAGGATAGCTAGTCCTCCTCCTGCATTTCCATGTGGTGGGATTGTTTGTAGATTTGTAAAACCTAGACTTTGAGTTTTCTTTGCCACCACAGAATGGAGATTTTTTGTTTCCGAGAGAAAAATAATATCAGGATCAAATTTTTGAAGATCTCATGGAGCCTTTGAACTGTCAAGGGTTCCCCAAACCTTGGCAGTTCCATGCTACAATTTTTAAGGAAGAGGATAGGGCAGATTTTGAAAATCCAACCCTGCAGCTTTCTTAGCTGGTCTTGTAGAAGTCGATCCTCCACGCGGTGGCCTGCTTGATGAAGGAGCATTACTCGGTCCCGCTTTAGCTGGTTTGCTTCTGGTAAGTTTTTCCTCATTTCGAGGGATAGTTCTAGATATTTTATTTGCTTTAAGTCGGGGTGATGGTGCCGTCTTTGTAACTCTCCTCTTGCGTATTCCAGCTCTCAAAAGGGATAAGGAAAGCGGGGTTGTACGTTTTCCTGGAGGTCATCCAGGTTTCTTCTTTTGTGGTGGAGGGGCTGATAGAGGTGAGTTAGCATCCTGGGGGGATTCGAGAGGGCCCAGTCTATCAAGAGAAGAGACTGGCTCGATGCTGGGACCTAGCCGACTCAAGGCAGGGATCCTACCCGGAGTCGTATCATGTTGCACCTCAGGTAATTCCATTCTTTGCATTTCAAGGGATTTTCTAGCCATTTGATTTGCAACTTCTTCTATTTCCCTTTGTTCTTCCGACACTCTGAGTCTAGCCTTCCTAGCTGCACTTTCAGTAGGGTCAAGGCAGTTATAGTATTGATTCATATATTCTCTTATTTCTTCTCTCGCAGAGTTCAGAACAGCAGTAGGTAGGTCTGCAAGGTCAAGATTTTTTGCATTCTGAAGCTCATGAGATGCTGGTCGCGAGGATTCTGATCTCTCCTGGTGAATGATGTTTTGCATTCTGTCATGGTTCTGTTTTTCCACCCAAGGTATAAACGACTGGTTCTGTCGAGAGCCGTGTTGTCTTTCTGTCGATTCCACACGTCTGTATTCTCGAGAGTGGTATGTGTTGAAACTATCCTCTCTTCTCCGGCTGTCATGTCTTTCTCTTTCTCTGGGGAGATTTCTTGCAGTAACGGTTCTCTCCGTTGAAGGAGGATTCCTGAATCTAGAGGAGTCAGAATGATTTTCATACCTTTTCTGGTACCTATCACGATCAGAGGTGTGGTAGCTTCTGTCATTTGTTCTGGACTGAGACGAGCAGTATGATCTCTGATGGTGAAAGTTTGACACGTTGGAGTCGTTCCTATACGCCCCTCGAGCATTCTGGAGGTCAGTGTCTATCGCTTGTCTCTCTTGAGGGACGTTTGCGGAGGTCTTGGGCGGAGGCTGGCTCTCCGGGCAGTTTTCCTTGCAGTGGCAGAGAGAGTAGCAGGTAGTACAGTGGTTGTGAAGCTTTTCGTAGACAAGTGTTGCCTCTACTTCTTGTTCGTCATCAAACTTTAGAGTAGTCTTTCTGATTAAGGGTTGGAGACCAATGACAAAGACCCTCATTCTAGCCACCGTAGAAGCTATCTCCGAGGTATCAAGAGTTCCAATATCGCTAGCAATGCAAGAGAGAGTTTGGGGGGACCAGAGATGCAATGGGACGCCTTGGACTTGGATCCAAAAGGGGATCTGGTTTGGGAAATCGGGGGAGAGAGAAGGCTCCCAGGGTTGAATGATTACATCCAGTGTGCGAAATGATATGGTTGGTTCTCCAGAACTTTCAGGAGGTCCCTCTCCGAAGCGAACTGAAACTGGAAGCAGCCTTACCGAGGTCTGCTCCGATGGGACGGGTTTCGCAGTTCCAGTGTTCAGAGATGAAAGGGATGAGGAACCAAACTCTCTGAATCTTGGTATTAGTCAGTCTTCCCACCAGCGTGAGAGAGTGTTTTCTCATAAGCTCAGAGCTGTCGAAAGATGGGACTTTAACTCTAGCTGTTCGAGGAGGTTGGGGAGGTACCGCCAGGGCTTTCCCCTTCTCCGCATATGAGAGTCTTCTGTGCATCTTGAAGGGCAGATCTGTGAGAGGGTTTCTTCCAAAACAGTATCTAGGAGAGAGCAAGGCGAGCAAATGGTTCTTCTTACTTACGTAAGTGAGTACTTTGACAGTTAATAAGTGTTCTACCAAGAAAAATTTCAAATGGAGAGGATTTCAGAACGGAAGGTAGTGTCTAGAAACTGTGCTTCATGCTTCCAGGAAGGAGTCGCCGGTGAAAAGGAGCGGAGCATCGGTCTCTCCGACCACGGGTGGTCGGGGGAAGAACCCGGCGTGTAAAAGGCAGTGACTTAGTTGATCCAGTAGATATTCCCAAAAAGGGAAATAATTTGAAATAGTCAGCCTTTTATTCTCCGGATATGCAGTTAAAACAGGGAGAGAAACGCTGGACAACAACTTCACTCGAGAGTAGTGCCTGATAGAAAAACTCAAGTTGTATCTTTACATCCCATAGTAATAAAATGAATCTTCTCCGACCTCATACCTCATTTCTGGTATTTCCAAAGAGCTTCTCTGAAATTCGTTTCCTTGGTTCTCATCTATTGTTCACATTATCTCTCATGAACGCATGATGATGCTCATGAGCCGATAGAAACAAGAGGGAATCTGAAGAGAAACAAAACGCCCCTCAAGTTTTTAGTCCAAGTAAAAAACTTGAAATGAACAGTAAGGATTCCAGATCAGATCTGGTAGTACTCTTATTAATCATGGTAGATCGCAAAGAATGTACTGTATGTTGTCTTAACAAAGGAAACACTACTTATAAACCCACAATGATCAGGAAGTGTTTCTTTCTTCTTATCAAACAGATAAACACATGACATGACATGGAAAACAAAAGTGTGATTTAGAATAGAATTTCTCAGAAAATAAAGAAATATTAAACCATACACGATGCTTTTTAAGAACAAAGCAGAAAGAAACTACTTGGTAGCCTGAGCAATGATGTTACTTATGGAACTAGCCTCCTCTTTCGCAGCCTCCACCAATTGATCCTTCAATTATATCATAACCACCTCATTAGTATAAGGACTAATCCTTTTGCCTCGGTGGACATGAAGATTAAGAAACCAAACCTGAGCTGATATTATCCTCGCCACTGTTTTCTTGCTCGACTCTTGAAGCTCACCGGCGATCAACAGCTCATCCAATATATAATAGGCCTAGATCGAAAATTGCCGTTAGTGAAAGTAAACATATAGATAGTATAGTAGAATCGTTGCTTTTCACTTGGACGGTTCTGCAGAGTTGTGTGTATGTATACCTTGTGGAAGTTAAAAATCAAATCGAGTTCACACACCTGTAGACCATAGAATAAACTCTAAATCAAAATCTAGTTGTTTTTTGGTAAGGTTATGATATTTTGATATGCATTTACTCACACTGCCAAAGTAACGGTCAAGAATCTCGACGTAGTGATGAATGATCTCCAGTACCTCTAACTCGTTATCCGCCTCATCAATACACATGCAGAAATACAGGCTTGCATACCTGCACAAATACACAATAATCATCTTAAGTATAAGCTCTGTAGCATCTTCATATGGTTTCTTTCTTTTACCTTTTGTAGACAACCTTGTATCCTCTCCATTCGATGAAATTGCAGAGCTTGGGACCTCGGTTCAGGATTACACCGCTGAGTTCGCGTATGACCTGTCCACATCAAGTTTCCAGGTGAAAGATCAAAGAGAAAGCAAAGCAAAGCATAAGCAGGGATGAATGAAGCTGAAAATTTTGATCTTGATAAGACTTGAGATGTACATACCTTAGACCTTTCCTTCTGTGTGTAAGGCGAATACCACTTGGTGAGCCTTACTTTTCCTTGCCGACTAACTAAAAGCACGAAATGTATCTGGAAATACAAACATCAAACCCATGATCACTGAGTCAACTTTGAAATTGTCTTTTCTGAGTATCATCTCACTAAAAGCTTTTATATAACATATAAGAAAGCAATTATCTTTTCTCGTCTCCAAACTCAAAAGACAAGATTTTTTGCAAGCAACACAATACGTAAGGCCGGGAAAATAGAGAATCGTGAGAGATTACGGAATAGAACATGAAATTCAGTGTACTATCATTTACATAAACCGTTGCTACCACAAGCACAAAGCATCTCAAGAAAAGTTTGAAAGTCACTCATTTTCCAAAGATGTTTCAGTTTCAATACAGAAAAAAAGAAACAAGACGGATCAAGATGAGACATAGAACTAGCTAGAAGTACCACTCCAAGAACGCATTACCCTAGTTTTTGTCCATCCAACCAAAAATAGTGCATAATTGTTTTTTTGCCCAACTCCAAGCTCATCAGTTACAAAAGCATGAGAAGATCACAAAGAGTAAATATATCTAAAGCTACAGGTTTGAGGAGAAAGCGTGGTTCTTTGGCTGGCAACTAACGAAAAGATTAAAGCCCATTTATGGAATTCGAATTGAGTTACTAAACACAAGAGCAAGTTTAGAGGAAAGTGTCAAGTGCAGACAATTCAGAGAAGATATCTCAACAATCTAACAAGCTCCACGAAAACAAACAATCAATCAATTCGTGCGCGAGAAGAGCAATCCCTAAGCAGATCCAAGCAGAAATCTATCATATTCAAACGATTACCAATCAAATCCCATCCAGAAAGGGAGGATCAGAGATAAGATATCTCAGATTCAAACCCCCCCAAAAAAAAGCATCGTCGATAACAATGGCACAAGATCGAAAAGGCAGATCCAAAATCCAAACGCATAGATACGGTAACGTCAATGCGATGAAGGGTGCTGAATTGTTACCATGATTATCCGAAACTCAACAGATTCCTCGATTCCCAGAAGAGATCTCCCGAAGCTGATGATCGTCGAACAAATAATAATTGTTCTTCACACATAATAATGGAAACGACCTGAATGTCAGGGGTATTATCGTAAATATAACCTTCTTTTTTAAAAACGGATCTAGTTCCTAGTCAGATTTTTTTTTTTTTTTTTTTTTTGACATCATTCCTAGTCAGATTCATCCACTCTCTCCGTTTCATTTTATCTATGGCTACGCACGAAGTGTGATGTATTTTTTTGTCTGGGTTATACTATATTTGTTAGCTATTTTATTTTTGTTTGTACGTTGAGTTTATATTTAAATGTAATAATTGTGTGAATGTTCTAAGATTTTGAAAACATTATTCGTGAAAAGGTGATTGCCCTTAGACCACCTACAATGGGAGAGTTGAAAACCCTTATCAACTGTTGAATCCCTTACAATAAAGGTGTTTGAAGGATCTAGTCATTAGATCAAAGTCAGAAGAGTTCAAGTTGCGAAGACTCTAAGAGAAGAAGAAGTAACCAGCTAAGCTCGGGGAATCAAGGTTTTGGTTTGAGTTAAGTTAGTCCGGTTATCTCTTGTATCAATATATTGTTTCCGGTTAAGGACTGGTCTTTGGGTCTCGTTAACCACACGTGAGTATCACGAGTGTAATCAGCTAAGTATAAAGCTGAGTGGTTAAAAGGATCTCAAGTTGATCGGATTCATTCAGTGTGATCAACTGAGATCAAGGAGACTCAACGACGAGTACTTGCCGTTGTAACGGAGCTCGCTTGTGAAGCAATATAGTGATTGCTGGTTCAATCCCAGCTCCGGAGAGATATAGCGGCTCTTCCCGATGATTGGAAGAGTGCGGTGAACTCCGGGTCAACAAACGCCGTGTCTCATTCTATATCCAAGAAGAGAAGATAGATCGGAGCTTATCCTCACAAATTGGTATCAGAGCCAGGTTCGCTGAACCAGAGGCTCTCCGATTGAAGACGGCGGAGGAAGATTCGAGTTAAAGATGACGTCTCACCCATTCGCGATGGGAGTCAAGATGGCGACGCACCAGTTCGCGATGACGATGTTCGACGGCACCGGAGATTTCTCGATCTGGAAAAAGCGGATGTACGCAAATCTCAGCGTACAAGGGTTGAAAGATGTTCTCACCGAGAGGATTCAAGATCCAAAGGAGGTAGATCCAAAAGATGAAGATCCTGAAGATTCCAAGAAACGGATCGCAGAGGAAGCTTCAAGATCTGAAAGGGATGAGAAGGCGATGAACCTTATCTTCATGAGTGTTGGAGATCAAGTTCTTCGGAAGATTGACAAATGCACCACGGCGGTTCAAGCCTGGACGCTTCTTGATCGATTATACATGACTCAGAGTTTGCCTAACCGAGTTCATGCGCAACTAAAGGTTTACTCGTTTAAGATGCAGGATTCCAAGACGATAGATCAGAATATGGACGACTTCCTCAAGATAATAGCTGACTTGAGCAACCTGAGCATCGAAGTACCAGAGGAGGTACAAGCTATCCTTCTACTTAACTCTCTCCCCACCAGGTATGATTCCTTGAAAGAAACCTTAAAGTATGGTCGTGATGCTATTAAAGTAGATGAAGTAGCTAGTGCGGCTAGGTCTAAGGAATCGGAATTTAAGGATGCGGTTAACACTAGGCCTAATGGTGAAGGTCATTATGCTAGAGGTAGATCGGAAAATAGAAATATTGGCTCTGGAAAAGACAGGAACAGGTTCAGGTCAAAGTCCAAAGAAGGAAAGCGGGTGTGCTGGATCTGTGGGAAGGAGGGGCACTACAAGAAACAATGCTACAAGTGGATTGAAAGAAACAAAGGAAAACAGAGTGGATCTGAAAGAGGTGAAGCAGCATCGGCCAGAGATGATGCAAAAGATCTTGTAGGACTCCTAGTGGCAGAAGTTAATGTCTCAGCAAGCTCCTCTGATCACGACGAGTGGATATTAGATACTGGCTGCACATTCCATATGACACCAAGAAGAGACGTGTTCATATGCTTTGAAGAGACCAATGCAGGCAGTGTTCGGATGGCCAACAATTCGGTATCTGAAATCAAGGGAGTTGGATCAGTCAGGTTCGAAAATCCAGATGGAACTACCTTTGTTCTTCATGATGTGAGATACATGCCGGAGATTTCTCGAAACCTGATATCTCTCGGATGGCTTGAAGACAAGGGATGTGATTTCAAAGGCTCAAACGGTGTACTGAAGGTCATCAAGGGTTGCACCGTATTCATGAGAGGTGTCAGGAGACATTCGCTATATATCTTACAAGGCATAGCCAGAAGGTCTGAATCAAATACAGCAGGATCAGATTCTGAGAAGTCAGTGTTGAGTCAAGAACAAACCATGATATGGCACAGTCGTTTAGGCCACATTGGACACAAAGGACTTGAGGAACTTGCTAAGAAGGGATGTCTCGAGGGCAAGAAGATTACAGAGTTCAAGTTCTGCGAAGATTGTGTTATGGGAAAAACTCAACGCGTGAGTTTCGGTACTGCTCAGCACGTCACCAAGAACAAGTTGGATTACGTACATTCGGACCTATGGGGATCTCCTAATGTTCCATTTAGTCTGAGCAAATGTCAGTATTTCATTTCGTTTACTGATGACTTCTCTCGAAAGGTATGGGTTTACTTCTTGCGGTTCAAGCACGAGGCTTTCAGCAACTTCAAAGAATGGAAACAGATGGTTGAGACTCAGTCGGAAAGAAAAGTGAAGAGGCTCAGGACAGATAACGGGCTCGAGTTCTGTAACAGAGAGTTTGACGGATTCTGTAAGCAAGAAGGTATCGTCAGACATAGGACCTGCACATATACGCCACAGCAGAATGGCGTGGCTGAGAGACTCAACAGGACAATCATGAATAAAGTAAGAAGTATGCTAAGTGAGAGTGGTCTAGGTCAGAAGTTTTGGGCAGAGGCGGCAGCGACAGCAGTCTATTTGATCAATAGATCACCATCATCAGCCATTGAGTTCAGAGTTCCAGAGGAAGTATGGACCTCTGTAATGCCCAGCTTCACCGAACTCAGAAGGTTTGGTTGTTTGGTCTACATCCATACAGACGATGGCAAGCTAAAGCCAAGAGCTAAGCGTGGGGTGTTCACGGGATATCCAGTAGGTGTGAAAGGCTTTAAGGTGTGGCTATTGGATGAACAGAAGTGCATTATCAGTAGAAATGTCATATTTCGAGAGGACAAGTTATTCAAGCACTTATCTAAAGAAGATGAAATGTCCCAGGATCCTCAGAATACACCTGAACAGAAGTTAGTAAGTTTTGAGATTGGTGACACATCAGGAGAACCAATGAGTGATGTTCAAGGTGGAGTTATTGATCCGGTATCTGAAGAAAGTGATGACGTAACTCAAGCTCCAGCAGTCGGAAGCGAAGGGAGCTTAACTGATTATCTCCTCAGCAGAGACAGAGCTCGAAGACAGATAACACCACCAGTTAAACTGGGAGATTACGATTGCGAATTTGTTGCTGCATACGAGGAGGAATTCACTGTTCTCATGTGTGTAGTGGCTGAGGATGGGGGTTCAGAACCGGGGAGTTTTCAGGAAGCCATGAGAGATGCAGATAGAGACAAGTGGATGGGAGCAGCCAAGGAAGAAATGGCTTCACTTATCAAGAATAAAACATGGAAGCTGATAGATAGACCAGAGGGTAAGAAGGCTATTGAATGTAAATGGATTTTCAAGAGGAAACCAGGAATATTAGGTGTTGAAGATCCACGACATAAAGCGAGGCTTGTGGCTAAGGGATACTCACAGAAGGAGGGTGTGGACTACCAGGAAATATTTGCACCTGTGGTTAAACATGTATCTATAAGATACATGTTATCAGCTGTGGTTCACCATGATATGGAACTTCAACAGATGGATGTAAAAACCGCGTTCCTTCATGGTGAGATTGAAGAATTCATAATCATGGAACAGCCTGAGGGGTTTGTGGATAAGAAGCATCCGGAGAAGGTTTGTCAGCTTGAGAGGTCATTGTATGGGCTTAAACAATCACCCCGACAGTGGAACAAGCGTTTCAATGACTTCATGAAAGTAATTCACTTCAACAGAAGTGAGTATGATAGTTGTGTCTACTACAAGAAAATCGAGAAGACAGGTGAATATATCTATCTACTTTTATATGTAGATGATATCCTGATTGCGTCTAAGAACAAGGAAGAAGTTAAGGCGCTCAAGATCCTTCTCAGTAGTGAATTTGAAATGAAAGACTTGGGGGATGCTAAGAAGATACTTGGCATGGAGATTGAGAGAGATAGAGCTGGTGGATACTTATGGATATCACAGGAAGGGTATCTCAGAAGAGTTCTGTCGAATTTCAAGATGGATCAGTGTAAACCGGTAGCTACACCGATGGGAGCCCACTTCAAATTGAAGACACCGTCTGACAAGGAATATGAAGGGAAGGTGGAGTCTATGAAGAACGTCCCATATCAAAGTGCAGTTGGGAGTATCATGTATGCCATGATTGGCACAAGGCCTGACCTTGCATACTCAGTAGGTCTGATAAGTCGGTTCATGTGTAAACCACTCCACGAACACTGGAGTGCAGTCAAGTGGGTTATGAGATATATACAGGGATCTATAGACACACGGCTGTGTTACAGGAAGCATGGGGATTTTGTGGTGAAGGGATACTGTGACTCAGATTATGCAGCGGATTTGGATTATCGACGATCGACAAATGGGATTGTTTACACTGTAGGAGGTAATACCATCAGTTGGAGATCACAGCTTCAACAAGTAGTTGCACTCTCAACTACTGAAGCAGAATACATATCTTTGTCAGAGGCAATTCGTGAAGGACTGTGGCTAAGAGGTCTTGCTGAAGAGTTGGGTTTTAAGCAAGATTCAGTTGAAATTTATTGTGACTCTCAAAGCGCTATTGCACTTTCGAAGAATGCAGTTTTTCACGAGAGGACAAAACATATGGCAGTGAAGTATAACTTCGGAAGAGATTGGATTAATAAAGGAGTGATTAAGGTCATCAAGATTGCTACTGAGATTAATCCAGCTGACATATTCACTAAGGTGCTTCCAGTGTATAAGATGAAGGATGCTTTACAGCTCCTTCGTGTTTCGAGAAGGTGAGTTGAAGATGGTTGCATCGGTCAAGATGCAAGTGCTCGGTTAAGGGCGCAAGTAAGAGGCTTAGAGGTTAATCTAATGCCTAAGGTGGAGATTTGAAGGATCTAGTCATTAGATCAAAGTCAGAAGAGTTCAAGTTGCGAAGACTCTAAGAGAAGAAGAAGTAACCAGCTAAGCTCGGGGAATCAAGGTTTTGGTTTGAGTTAAGTTAGTCCGGTTATCTCTTGTATCAATATATTGTTTCCGGTTAAGGACTGGTCTTTGGGTCTCGTTAACCACACGTGAGTATCACGAGTGTAATCAGCTAAGTATAAAGCTGAGTGGTTAAAAGGATCTCAAGTTGATCGGATTCATTCAGTGTGATCAACTGAGATCAAGGAGACTCAACGACGAGTACTTGCCGTTGTAACGGAGCTCGCTTGTGAAGCAATATAGTGATTGCTGGTTCAATCCCAGCTCCGGAGAGATATAGCGGCTCTTCCCGATGATTGGAAGAGTGCGGTGAACTCCGGGTCAACAAACGCCGTGTCTCATTCTATATCCAAGAAGAGAAGATAGATCGGAGCTTATCCTCACAGTGTTGATAAAATATTGAAACCCATGTGGATTAAACTGGTGTTGTAAAATTACAACGGTTGAAACTCTGATTTTTTGGGCCTACAGCTGCCACGTGGCTAGTTCTGATTGGACAAAACATTGGTGGGTGCGTGCATACACCCGCAGCGCGCTTCCCTTTATTTTTTTATTTTTATTTTTTTTTTAAATCTGGATAATATTTGCAGGCTGTGTTCTGATTGGCTGTAGAGATTTTTTTGGGGGGGGGGGGGGGGGGTGTATTCAACTAAGTGTTTGAGGTGATTTGTTTTAAAATGACAAATCCACTGTTATTCAAACATGGATTTTAAAAATCATTTTAAAATCCGGTGTTATTGAACTTGTCATTTCATAAAATACTCTAAAATCCACTGTTATTGAACAAAATTTAAGTTGAAGATTTCAGAGTGCTTTAGGTGTTTTTAGAATGTTTTCTTAGTTATAAAAATAAAAATCCAAATCTCATGGTTTTAGATGAGATTCTAAAGTTATTTAACAAAAATCACACCAAATCTCAAATTCTCCTACAATCATCTAAAAACTTACTAAAAATCAAATCACTTCAAATTTCAGATTCAATACATCCCTCTTTCTTATCCTCACCCAATAATTCAAACGGATTTATTATACACAAAAACGTTTTAAAAAAAAAAATTTATATCAAAATTCAAGTTTTTTTATCTATAAATAGAGACTAGTTTCATCTCATTTGGTAAAAAAAACATCATTTTTCATCATAATCAACTATTTATTAATTTTTATTTTGTATTATTTAAAAAGTAAGCTAAGTATAATAATTTAAAATAAATATTATTAAAAGTTATGTTATATTAATTTTAAGTTAATTATTATTATGTAATTATTATATTATAAAAAACAAATAATATAAATTAAAGTTGTGGGGTAGGGTGTTGAATCTTTTAAAACAAACCATTGTAGAGGTGTAAATTGAAAGGGGTGTTGAATAAATGAGGTGGAAGAAAGAGAAGGTGATGTGGAATGTAAAAAGAGGAAAATGAGGGTGTTGAAAGTGGGAAGGGTGTTGAAACCATTGTTGATGGTCTTAGACAAAAGGAGGAGAAATTTATGTAGGTGTCAGTGCGTTTGATATTGTGAGGTTGATTTAGTTTTAAAATACGGGTGGCCTTAGCAGCAAAAATGTATAATGATATATGTTATAGTTATCAGCAATTTAATATATATATATATATATATATATATTATGTTGTTATCCGAAAAATATCTTCTACTTACAAAGTTAAAAATTAAAAAAACAGAAAACACATAACTAAATATTAATCAAATAAAATTTTAATTTTATATAATTAAAAAGAGAATATCGATCGGAAGCCGTCAATGAAGAAGTCGAGCGATTGCTAAGCGCATGATCAATTACGGAAGTGAAGTATCCCGAATGGCTGGCAAACCCGGTCGTAGTCAAGAAGAAGAACGGCAAATGGAGGGTCTGCATCGACTTCACCGACCTCAACAAAGCATGCCCAAAAGATAGCTTTCCTCTTCCCCACATCGATCGACTCGTCGAATCAACAGCCGGCAACGAGCTATTGACATTTATAGAAGCCTTCTCCGGTTACAACCAAATAATGATGCATCTAGATGATCGAGAAAAAACGGCCTTCATCACCGACCGCGGGATATACTGCTACAACGTGATGCCGTTCGGACTCAAAAATGCCGGTGCGACTTATCAATGCCTTGTCAACAAGATGTTTGCCGAGCGATTGGGAGCCACAATTGAGGTATACATCGACGACATGTTGGTAAGCAGCCGATCATATCGATCATCTCAAAGACTGCTTTCTTGTCCTGAATAACTACGGCATGAAGCTCAATCCAACGAAGTGCACTTTCGGAGTTACGTCCGACGAATTCCTTGGGTACATCGTCACGCAAAGGGGAATCAAAGCGAATCAAAAGCAGATAATCGCCATCCTCGACCTCCCCCGCCCCAAGAACAGCCGTAAGGTGCAACGTTGACGGGTCGCATCGCCGCCCTCAATCGGTTCATCTCCCGATCGACCGATAAATGTCTCCCTTTTTATGACCTGTTGCGCGGCAACAAGAAATTCATTTGGAACGAACGCTGCGAGGAAGCATTCAACCAACTCAAGTACTACCTCACAACACCCCCGTGTTGTCTAAGCCAAACAAAGGCGACACATTGTACCTTTACATTGCAGTCTCCGACGCAGCCGTGAGTAGCGTGCTCGTCAAAGAAGATCGAGGTGAGCAAGGCCAGATATTCTATACCAGACAACGCATGACCGACGCAGAAACGCGATACTCGGCACTCGAGAAGATGGCGCTTGCCGTTGTAACTTCAGCGAAGAAGCTCCGACCTTATTTCCAGTCTCATTCGAAAGTCATCCTGAACAACCTACCGTTGCGAACCATCTTGCAAAACGCCAACCACTTGGACAGACTTTCGAAGTGGGCTATCGAGCTCAGTGAGTATGACATCACGTTTCAAAGTAAGCCAGCTGCGAAATCCCAAGTACTGGCCGATTTTCTCATCGAGCTAACGCCAGAACTCGAGCAAGAGCTACAACTACCAAACGCTACCTGGATTCTGCCTGTTGATGGATCGTCTTCCAACAAAGGCTCTGGGGTCGGCATTCACCTCTAATCCCCAACCGGCGAATGCTCCAGCAATCTTTCCGACTAGGTTTCAAAGCATCCAACAACGAAGCTGAATACGACTCCCTCATCGCTAGACTACGCCTTGCGCAAGCAGTCAAGGTGAAATGCGTTCACGCGTACTGCGACTCTCAACTGGTCGCTAACCAGTTTAGCGGAGATTACGACGCCAAGAACGAACGAATGGATGCATACATCAAAGTTGTGCAAGACCTAGCAAAGGAGTTCGAGTCCTTCCAGCTTACACGGATTCCCCGGGGTGAAAACGTCTACACAGACGCTCTGGCGGCACTCCGGAACAGTCCGAGAGATCAAGTAAAGTGAACCATTCCAATTCAACAGATTGACTAACCAAGCATCGTTTTATCAAACGAAGAGAGCAAACACGTAGCAGCGATCGCCGCTATAGACGCGATGGATGCAAGTGAATCGAGCGATTGACCCGACGAGACACCGCCCGACTGGCGAATCCCATTCATCGAGTACCTCTCCAACGGTTCACTTCCCGCAAACAAATGGGAAGCCCACCGACTGAAGACCAAAAGCGCAAACTACGTGCTCGTTGATGGGAGGCTACATTGCTAGACCTCTCCTAAATTTCTGTTGACGTGCCTTGGTATGGAAAAATCATCATTGGCCATGACTAAAACTCACGAAGGAGCAGCAGAGAACCATTCAGGTGGCCAAGCGTTGGCTCTCAAGGTGAAAAGTCTTGGTTTCTACTGGCCAACCATCATTGCGGGCTGTGATACGTACGCACGCAGATGTGACAAATGCCAATGGCATGCGTCGAACATACACAGTTCGACCGAACTCCTACGCACCATGACGGCTCCATACCCATTCATGCGTTGGACGATGGATCTCATCGGACCAATGCTGAGTTCCCGACAACACAAATACGTCCTAATCATGACAGATTACTTCACCAAATGGGTCGAAGCAAAAGCGCTCGTCCACATCACCGACAAAGAAGTCCAGAATTTCATTTGGAAGAACATCATATGCAGGCATGGCCTTTCCTATGAAATTGTCACAGACAATGACTCTCAGTTCATTTCGAACGATTTTCGCGGTTTCGTGGAACGATGGGAAATTCGCTTGAACACTTCGACGCCTCGCTATCCACAAAGCAATGGTCAAGCCGAAGCCACCAACAAGACGATCATCGACGACATCAAGAAACGCCTCGACCTCAAGAAAGACCATTGTGCCGACGAGTTGGATGGAGTACTCTGGTCGCACCGAACAACAGTGCGTAGCGCGACTGGTCAAACGCCTTTCTCTCTGGCATATGGTGTCGAAGCTATGGCACCCACAGAAGTCAATGTTACGAGCCTCCGCCGAGCAAGGAGGCCACAGAACGAAGAACTCAACAAAGAGATGTTGCTTGATGCCCTCGATGCGATCGAAGAACGAAGAGATCAGGAGCTCGTCCGAATCCAGAACTACCAACACCTCGCTGAATCTTACTACAAAAAAAGGTGCGGGCTCGACCGTTGGAGCTTTGTGATCAAGTTCTCTGCAAAGTGTTTGAAAACACAAAAGAGGGGAAGGCCAGCAAGTTGGGGACGAACTGGGAAGGACCATACAAAATAGTGGAGATCGTCAAGCCCGGTGTCTATCGATTAGAGATCTCAACTGGCGAACCAGTACCAAGAACATGGAACGTCGCCAACCTTCTCAAGTACTATACTTAACCATCCGCCTTCGATTGGTTAAAAAAAGGAAAAAAAAAAACGAGTGAATGACCTAACCGTCACTTTCACTCAGTGCTGAACGAATGACAATACGTCACTTTCGTCTGGCCTCAGGCAGATGACCCTGCATCACTTCTGTCCGGACACCAAATGAGCACGTTCATGTCACTTTTGTCCTCCCCAAGGCAAATGACTTAACCGCCATTTGGTCAAATCGAACTACGATTGGCTTGATCCCCTTATCAGGGTACGTAGGCAGCCTGTTACCAGGTCCAGCCATAACCCAAAAAAAACCCTACATCTCCATCATGTGGGATGGAGTACTCACAAAGGCACCGTGCGAACGCTTATACGTCACTTTCGATCGGCTAAGAATGACTATACATCGCGCGGTCCATAACTGACCGACGATCTATACACCGAGGTTCAGTCAAACGACAAGTCATCTCGCAAAAAGAATCATGTGAACGCATGTACGTCACTTTCACTCCACCCGAATGGTTATGCATCACACGATTCAAGCACGAGCGAGTGCTTCACTCCCGTTTTTCGTGGGAAAAATCTTCTCTAGAGCAGACATTAAAGACGATCGATCAGCCAACATCAGCCGTCAAAACAATCAGATGATCGATCGACAGCATGGCTTCCGCCTTCCAAGTGATCGGTCGATCGACGGAGTTACAAGTTGGCTACTCCACTTGTTCGACGCACCTCACTTTCACTCCACTCGAATGGCTACGCTTCACACGGCTCGAGCATGAACTAATGCATTCAATCTGATCGATCGATCAACGACACACTTCTTCCATCAAAGAGTAGAGGACCTGAAAGCAGAGCAGGAGCCGCAGTCGTAAACCGAAAGTCCAAGTACTCAGCTTCAAGCGAAGTGCGTGAGAAGACAAGCCTGCGACTAGACGACTAGACCAGCTAGGAATAATCCCGTTGAAGCGGTTCCAAGAAGGATTAGGCCAGCAGCTTCGTTGCAACTCAACTCGAAAGCCTCTGTCAAGTCCAAAGAAATGATCGGCCGATCGATCGATCGATCGTAAAGTATCCCTCGACTTGGCAAGCGACCGACTCAAATATAGTTATTTCTCAACACGGCATCTTATTTTATAGCACGGAAAAGCTTTTAAGCAACAATTCGAAGAGTTTGAAGAGAATAACAGAGTCTGAACATCCAATCAACGGCCTTAACGGCCGACCAATCAAAATACCAACCAAAAGGAGTTTAAAGACAACAACAGGTCCAAAGGAGAAATCCAAAAGAGTACAACAGGTCCAGAGGAGATATCCAAAGGAAGGTAGCAACATAGCGTAAGTAATAAAACAACAATACGCGCCGACCGGTCACCAGCGATTAATCTTCAGCGACCGGGCCCGACGAGGTAGCACCCAACCTCCTGCCGGCTCTCATTCCCTTCGAGTCAGCAACCATAAGCTCCCGGCTTCCGAACGGGGTTCCTTGAGTCACAGGAAGCTCGCTAGCCGGGGCAGGAGACCGAAGAGCAGATGCAGCCATCGGATCGACGTTTCCCAAGCTCGAGTCGGACTGGTTCAAACTCTGGGATGCCTCGAGACCAGGGAAGCGGGGGAGAACGAGGTTCTGCTCCGAGATAACCTCGACAATGACTTTCTCCATCTCTCTCCTAAAATTCGCCTCATCAGCAGTCAAGGTATCAATCAGCCCCTTTGGGATAGGCATACCCAGGTCTTTCAGCATATCCATTGAATCCAGAGTCCCGGAAGCCTCGCTGTGAAGAACAAGTTTCTTCTCACGTTTATCCCGATCGACCATGTACCTCCTGAACTTGTCAAAGCGTTCAGTCCCCACAGCCGAAATACAACTCGTCTGGGACACGAGCTCGCGACGGTGCACCTATCTCATAAAGTTCATCGTCTTCTTCGTTTTCTCGGCCTCTGCCTCCAAACGAGCGATCTTACTATGAGCAGTCTCCAACTCCTCCTCAAGACCATCGGACGTTTGTTTAGCTTGCTTACGCTCTCGAAAGTAACGAGTTCGCTCATTGACAATCTCCCTGGGCTTTTCGAGAGCAGCTCTCTTGAGCTTCTCGATCTCCACGTCTTTGGTCGCGATTGTGGCCTTAACCCTGGAAAAATCCGAAGCCATCCCCTGCAGCGCCAGCTCGTAGTCCGATATGAGTTGGTTCTTACGAAAAACGGCCTGCAAAATAAACACAAAGGTGGGAAAGGAGAAACACAACAATCGATCGTACGCATGAGAAGCACTCTAAAGGAAATGAAGCAAACTTAATAATTAGAAACATACCTCCATGTCGGCTTGAGCGGACTCGACGAATCTATCTAGGAACGCAAGCTTAGGGATCTCTGGCATCAGATGCATACCGCCTCGAATCTGGCACGCCAACTCAGCACATGCACCGGGATCGCTAACAAACGGTATGTCCTTGTCGTGACGAAAGGTCCAACGCTCAGATGCAGCTAGCGCGAGCCTATCAGATGGAGGGTCAGATCTGCCCCAAGGCAGAAAACGGGAATCCGGCAGAGCTATCTCCCTAGAAGAACGAGAAGAGCTATCATGTGACCTCTTCAATCTCTTTTCGCTAAGAGCCAAAGAACCTCCGCCGGCCGGCTCTTTCCTTTTCGCGATAGGAAAACCGGCCCGATCCATCCTCCTCAGCTAAGTCTTTAGGATCCTTCGCCCCGTTAGCCGACTGATCGATCGTCACCTGGTCTTTCTCAGCTAAGTCTTCTCCATCTCCCAAGTCTGTCACAGCCTTCTTGGAAGACTTACACTTCTTCTTCTTGTTATTCTTCTTCTTCTTTTTCGACGGATTGACACGAAGTGTCGGATCAGCCGATCCCTTCGCGAAAAATCGGCAGTCGTGATGTCCGCCTCTCGATTGGTGATCCCTGAGCCTCAGCATCCCTCTCGTCAGTCGTAACCCTCTCAGATGACGATTTCCGGGCCTCGGCGTCCTTATCCTTAGGCGATCAGACGGAACCAAAGTTCCCACCACCTAGTTGAGCACATAGAATCTCACTATAGCTGGGATACGCCTTTGGAATCTTATCCATTATTGGGAGCGCCAATCTCTTCCCCTTTCCTTCCTGTAAAGGCTCGTTCGATATTCAATCGACTAGAACGAAAGAAAAACCAGTCAACAAAAACGAATCTCTTGAAAAGAGATTAAAAAAGGTACCTTTGGCGATTCGCTCTCGCTGACGCTCGATTCTGTCAAGATCGAAATCTCCCCACTTCTGCCGACTGAGCACCGCGATCTTCGGAATATCTCTCCAAAAAGTATCTTGAGTTCCGATGGTGTTCGGAAGACATTCTGCAAAATCAAAGAACAAAAATCAGCATCGACGGTAGCAAAAAATCGTTCAGCTCGAGTTATCTACCAATACAATCACTCCATAAGACGCGGCACTCGTCGCTCGGTGGCTCCTCGAAAGCTGCTTCGTCATCTTTGACGTATAAGTAAAAACGTTGCCATTTTTCCGGTCCTAACGGATGACCAGTCAAGATATAGAGTCCCGACCGCATCTGTACCCCAAGAAGACCATTCGGCTTAGGCTATATCTGGGTTAGTTCTTCGAAAGAACGGACAGACATCAAAACGTCTATCTCAGCAGCTATCACCATCAAAGCTACTACTATTCTTATCGTGCCGATCATCAACTGCGTCATAGCCACGTTTCGACGGGCACAATAAGAAGTTATCAAACGAGGGATAGGGAACCATAACTTAGCTTCTCGCCCGAAGAACGATTCGTAGACACAATGATAACCGACCGGGGGCGTCCATGGTCGCTGGTCAGAACTTGGGATTATGAAAGTAACGCCATACGCTCGACGCTCCTTCAACAACGAAGTAACACTCCCAACCGTTGACTGAGTAGATAGAACATCGCCCCAGTTCTGACCTTCCACCAAAGACGATCGACCGAGCCCAGGCGCAAGATCAAGAAGCTGCTCGATCTCCCCACCTCGATGGTAACGAAAGGCAATAAGGCACCGCCTCTTTCCTTTGCGGATTTCGGATCCTTTAGAGCAACCGACGACCTTGAGCTCACCCGGGCAATTCATCGCGGGCTCGATCTAGCCGGAGCTTTGCTGGATTGCCCTACTTCCCTCTGACAATCGATCAACAAATCGATCGACGCCGTCGTCTTCGACCGCATCATCTCTGTTTTTCGAACTTCGATCAGCAGATCCCGCTTCACCCGAACATTGTATGACGGATCCAGACTCGTCCGAGCACTGCTATACAGTCCCCTCCGACAAAGAACCTCCATTCGCGTCCTCTCCCATCGTCAGACCGATCTCCGCCAAACCTTGCTCATCTATATCCACTTGCGATTCACTCACAGAATCACAAACCTGACCGTTGATCGAGCGAGCAGCTTCAGTCGAAGCGTCGAGATGCGCCTCGATCGTGGCATCCAGAAGCTTCGGCCCGAACGATTTCCTCAAAGTATCCGGGGGGATCTTGACCCCCTTTCCTTTCTCCGAATCATAGAACTTCGTTCGCGAGGATGACATCGATCACCCGTCGCCGGAAACGATACCAGATCGGAAAAAGATGGAGTAAAGGGAAACAAAAAAGGAGAGAAAATAGAGAGAGAGAATATCTTTTAATCTGAAGAAGAAGTGAGAGCTTAAGAGATACAATCTCTATTTATAGTAAATGGGCCCGAATTTTGAGAATAATGTCATCATTAGGCCTATTGGGCCTATATCGGCGCCTCTCTGTCTGAGCCACCAAAGGCGACGCTCCTAGTCTCGAGAAACAAAGCCTGTCGATCAATCGGACGTCCTTGCAAGCCCTTGATGGTCAATCGATCGATCATCAAAATACGGCGGCACTTCGTTATCGCCTGCAGTCAGTCGACGAGCATATCCGCCGCATGTATGAGTTTAAGTCCGTCAATCGATCCGTCTCTAAGAAACCGTCGCTAAGCACCCAGAAGCGATCGACCGATCATACTAGATCGTCAATCTCATGTGCAACACCATACAAGTCGGTCGATCGATCGCAGGTACAAGGGGGGGGGGGGGAGGCGTTAGAGATCAGTTGAAGTAAAGACCGAGCCCAGCGTTCTCGGAACCTATTCTTACTGCCCCACTGCGAAGAATCACAATTCATCACAAGCGGACTGGGGGGCATACTGTTGGAGAGGAATTTAGCCTCGCAAGGCCCATCGAACAACAGGATTCGGCCCGTTAGCATCAAGAACCCAATTAGGATCGCCTCGACCAACCGATCGATCGGCTTGAAGATTCACGCGATCAATATGATTCTATGGTCGATCGACTGACTGAGTCAACATCGGCTTAGCGGACCCATCAAACAAGGAGTCGGACTTGGGCTTCTAGGGCAACCTTGTGTTAGGGCGAACGAAGGACACATGAAGGAGGCTATAAAAATAGGACGTAAGGGAAGGAGAAGGGGATCCGCAAATTGACACTACAAGACTGACGGCCAGATCTAGGGTTTAGCAACCGATCGAGTCTCTTGGTGTCTTCGTCGGTGCTTAGTAAAGCTCCGACGTCCGTTTTCTTTCCTCAAATATCTTTGTTATCACCTTCGTTTTGAATACAACTAATAAAAAGTCTTTGCAAGACCCACAAACCGAGTTATAGTTTCTTTTCAATCGATAGACCAAACTGAAATTCAACAGAGGCCAAAATAAAATGTATTAGGAGCCCATCAAAACAATTTCATAAGCCCAAATATAAAGGATTATCGAAAAAGGAGGAAGATTTAGGGCATAACACGTGTCAAGCTATCAGAAAGTGATTTATTGACGTGGAAGCCTAGGAGAGAAGAAAACACTATTATATATATACTAGGATTTGGCCCGTCCTACGGGCGGGTTATTAACCAAAAGAATTACATATTTATTTATATCATCAATTTGACCGTTTATACATTTTAGTGAATAGTTTTGTTTAAAGTTTTTGTAAAATAAATTATGATATTGTTAATGTATTGTGAATCAGTGAGTAAACTTATATTATTCCATAGTCTAAAGGCTCCATATATATACAAGGTTTAGACGTCATAAATAGATCCTCATAAGATAAATAGAAAACTAACAATTCCTAGTCTAACTAGGAAAAGATAAATACAAATATGGAAAAGTACAAAGTAGATAAGTAAAAGTAAAACATAATATGGGCCGTCTCTCTCTCCTCATGGGTCGGTCATGAACCGGGCCTGGTTATGGGCCGTCTACCATATGATTTATAACACTCCCCCTTGGACGCCATAACCGTTCAGGGTTCGTAGTATGCTTAATGTTGCCTCAGTAAAATCTTACCAGGAAAACCCAGTGGGACAAAACCATGGTGAAGGAAAAAGAGTACAACACACACTACTCCCCCTGATGAATGCATCACTGAAGGTCTTTCAATCGACGCATCCCAAGCTGATGTATGAGCTTCTTCAACGTCGTGGTTGGTAAGGCCTTAGTGAACAGGTCAGCTGAATTGTCACTGGATCGGACCTGTATCACTTGGACTACACCGGCCTTTTGCATCTCGTGTGTAGAAAAGAATTTGGGCAGGATGTATTTCGTCCTGTCCCCTTTGATGTATCCATCTTTGAGCTGAGCAATACATGCTGCATTAACCTCATACATCACGGTTGGACCCTTGTCTTTGTACATCCCACAATCTGATCGTATATGTTGGATCATCGACCTCAACCAGACACACTCGCGGCTGGCCTCATGTATGGCCAATATTTCCGAATGATTTGAGGATGTGGCCACGAGTGTCTGCTTCATTGAACGCTATGATATGGCCATTCCACCATGTGTAAACACATAGCCTGTCTGAGATCTAGAATTGTGCGGATCCGAAAGGTATCCAGCATCAGCAAATCCAACTAAACCATCTTTGTTTTTGTTGGTATAAAACAGACCCAAATATTTTGTTCCTTGTAGGTAACGAAGAACATGTTTTATCCAGTCCTAGTGCCTCTTGGTCGGACATGAGCTAAACCTAGAAAGTAGGTTCACGACAAAGCATATACCAGGCCGTGTGTGAGTTGCTAAATACATCAAAGCTCCTATGGCACTGAGATACGGCACTTCGGAACCAAGGACATCCTCACCGTCCTCCTTGGGACGAAATGGATCTGTGTCCAGGTTTAGAGACCTCACGACCATAGGGCTGGACAAAGGGTGAGACTCGGACATATTAAATCTCTTGAGTACTTTTTCTGTATATGTCATTTGATGCACAAGGATTCCATCATTTATATACTCAAGCTGTAATCCCAAACAGAATCTTGTCTTTCCAAGATCTTTCATTTCGAATTCTTCCTTAAGATATTCGACTGTTTCTGAAATTATCTCTTCAGAGGTTCCAATGATATTTAAATCATCAACATACACTGCTATAATCACAAAGCCCTTATTTTCGAATTTTTTTATGAAAATACGTGGACTGATCGGATCATTTCTGTATCCTTCTTTTATGAGGTACTCACTTAATCTGTTGTACCACATCCGGCCAGATTGTTTCAGTCCATAAAGTGATTTATTCAACTTTATGCAGTGTTGTTCATGAGAGCTCTCTTTATTTTTCAATTCAATATCCTCTGGGATTTTCATATAGATTTCATTATCCAGTGGGCCATATAGATATGCAGTAACGACATCCATCAATCTCATATCTAGATTTTCTCTTATGGCCAGACTTATCAGGAATCTAAAAGTGGTTGCATCCACCACAGGGGAATATGTTTCCTCATAATCAATTTCTGGTCTCTGTGAGAATCCTTGTGCAACAAGTCGGGATTTATACCTCACGACTTCACCATTCTCATTTCTCTTCTTCACAAAGACCCATTTGTATCCCACTGGTTTTGTATCATTTGGTGTTCGGATTATTGGACCGAAAACACCTCTCTTCTTTAAAGAGTTTAACTCCACGTTTATGGCTTCTTTCCACTTAAGCCAATCTTTTCTTTGCATGCATTCATATATAGACTTGGGTCCTTGATCCTCATTATCCATTAGTTCGAGTGCTACCTCATAAGCAAATATATATGTGATGTCAACATCTTTTCTATTCTATTGTTTTCCAGACAGGACATAATTTATTGAGATCTCATTATTGTCCGGACCATCAGTACCATGAACCTCGGCGTCCCGAGGATCACTGCTTGGTACGTCCGGACCAATATCCATTTCTATGGACTTAGGTGTGGCCACATCTCGGGTAAGATCGGTCACGTCCTTGTTTGGGGTTCCAACCTCGGATATAGCATCTTTCTTTGTTTTTCGAGGTTTCTTATCTATGGAACCAATTGGTTTACCACGTTTCAAACGTGTTTTGGAATCTGTAGCAACTTGATTGTGTCCCTCATGAACATCAATCCGAACTGGTGCATTAATAGCTGGTACATGTGACTTAGTCATTCTTTTCGGGTCAACAAAGGAATCTAGCAATTGATTAGCTAGATTTTGTAAATGTATTATTTTCTGGACCTCAAGATCACACACTTGAGTCCGAGGATCTTGCCAATTTATGGATGTCTGATTCCATGATATTTCTTTTACCAGCTTATTATCTCCCCCTAATGTTGGAAGTTCAGATTCATTAAAATGACAATCCGCATACCTGGCCTTAAATAAATCACCCGTAGTTGGCTCAAGGTATTTTATAATTGTGGGAAATCAAATCCAACATATATTCCCATCCGTCTTTGTGGTCCCATCTTTGTTCTCTGTGGTGGAGCAATAGGAACATAAACCGCACAGCCAAAGGTTTTAGATGGGAGACGTCTGGCTCATGACCCGTAAGTAATTGGGATGGGGAATATTTGTGTTCACTAGATGGTCTGATGCGTATAAGTTCGGCCGCATGAAGGACTGTGTGTCCCCATGCTGAAACCGGAAGCCTCGACCTCATATGAGCAATGGTCGGGCAGTGAGCTGTATTTGTTTTATAAATTATTCAACTAAGCCATTTTGTGTATATACATGTGCCACGGAGTGTTCCACTGTTACCCCCAATAATCATTAAACGCCTGAGAAGTGAATTCACTAGCATTATCAAGACGTATAGTCTTCAAAGGAAAATCTGAAAATGAGCTCGTAATCTTATTGTCTGAGCTAGCAATCTTGGAAATGCCAAGTTGCGGGTCGATAGGAGACAGACATGCGACCATCTGGTCGATGCATCAATAAGGACCATAAAATATCTGAATGTCCCACAATGTGGGTGTATTGATCCATAAATGTCTCATTGTATTCTTTCCAGAAAATTAATAGTTTCCTTTATCACCTTAATAGGTGATGGTTTTACAATGAGTTTCCCTTGTGAACAAGCAGTACACATTAAGTGTTTAGGGATAACACGTTTTTCTTTTAATGAATGGCCGCTGGCATTATCAATCAATTTACGCATCATAGTTGACCCGGGATGACCCAGCCGGTCATGCCATAAAGTGAAATTTTCGATGGCTGTTTTGTTAAATGTGGCATTGGCCTCAATCATACTGACTTTAGCATGATAAAGACCAGTAGATATTGCAGGTATTGATTCTAAGACCTTCTTTTGGCCATGGGCAATTTCAATAATCTGAAGGAATTCTTTATTTCCTTCGCCCTTAGTCTCAATATGATATCCATTCATTTGAATGTCTTTGAAGCTTAATAAACTTCTTTTAGAGTTGGGAGAATACAAAGCATTCAAAATTTCGAGATGTGTTCCCATAGGCAACAAAATGTTGGCCTGGCCGTGGTCCTCTATGAGACTAGCTATACCCGTAATGGTGGAAATGTCGGCGTTTTTAAGGATTAAATTTATGAAGTATCTTTTGTCTCTTAAGATCGTGTGGCTCGACCCACTATCCACAACGAATACATCCTCTTTCATTTCTAAAAAATAAAAATGTAGGATGATACTTAGAGACTTCATTTTATATAATTTATATAAGATATTTTATTATTATTTTTTTAATAAAAATAATTCTTATAAGATAATCCATAATAAAAAAATTCACTCCATAAATAAATTACAAGAAATGACAATATAAAATAAAAACACCAAATCATAGTATCAAAGCAAATAAAACAATACAAATGTCGAAATCAGTCTTTTAGAACATCTGAAGTTTCATACTCCATAGGATCATCTTTTTCATGATCAAAATCGTTCTCATCATCTTGGATCACCATGTGGGCTTCAGGATTCTTCCCTTTCATACTCTCTGTGTATAGCTCAACTAGATGCTTGGGATTCCTACAAGTGTTTGCCCAATGGTTGCTCATTCCACACCTATAGCATACAAATTTGGTCGAGTTGTTTGAGTGATGCGGTTTGAATGAAGACCCGCGGCCTCGACCATGACCTCGTCCAAACGAGCGTCCCTGGTTCTGGTCTCGACCAGATTGATTACCTCGTCCACGGCCAGAATTATTTCGACCATGGCCACGTCCCTTAAATCTCCCACGCCCACGGCTGTGAGATTGAACATGATTAGCCTCTTTATCAGCCTCAATGGCCGCATGGACTTCAGGTAATGGTGTGGATCCTGGAGGTCTCATCTCACTATTCATCATCAGTAACTCATTGTTTTGCTCAGCAAGTAATAAGCATGAATCAGACTTGCATATGTCTTGAGTTCTTTTGCACGGTACTGTTGCTGAAGCAACACATTGCTTGTGTGGAAGGTGGAAAATGTCTTCTCAAGCATATCCTCTTCTGTGATATCCTCACCACACAGTTTAAGTTTAGAAACGATCTTAAACATTGCTGAGTTGTATTGATCCACAGACTTAAAGTCTTGGATCCTGAGGTTTTTCCATTCGTGTCTAGCCTTTGGTAACAGGATCGTCTTTTGATGATCGTATCTCTGTTTCAATGCATTCCAAAGGTCTAGAGGATTCTCATGGTTAAGTATTGATTTTTGAGACTCTCAATCAGATGATGGCGAATAATTAATATTGCACTATAACGATCTTTTTCGTTAGCACTGTTATTCTCGGTAATACAATCACCGAGGCCCTTGGATTTTAGAATGATCTTTGTATCTAGAGCCCATTGTAAGTAATTGTCTCCAGGGATATTTAGGGCAGCAAAATCCAGGTTATTGATTTTCGCCATCTGAAATCAAATATATATATACTTTTAGAAATTTTATATCTTTATATCAATACTCTATGGCACACGCATCAGAAAAAAAATTTCTAACAAGTATATATGATGCAAACAATATGATCAAGGTTATAATGCATTAGGTCACACGACCATACTGGATGATGCCACACGGCTACAATGAACATCAATCCTAACAATTGTGTCTATTGATCAAACATGAATGCAATATAAGCCACACGGCTACTGATATGGATAATCGGATTCTATATGATTTTTAATGCAACCGGATTTTAAAACACCTTAGCAATCACAGTTTCTAAATAATTTATGAAACAAGAAACCTCAAACAATTTTTAGTTAATTCAAACAACAAAATTCAGATGAGATCCTAACAATTTGTTTCTAGGTGATTCAAAATTCGGATTTAAATGATCAAGCAATTATTATCAGGTTTCGATCTATAAACAAAGGCTCAATTAATTCAATTCTAGTAACAATCCTAATCAAATTCGGATCAATCAAATTCGGAATTCAAAACATTTAACCTCAATTAAAATCAAGCAAGCAATCAATCAATAGATTCGATTTTAATTTTTAGGGTTTATGAAATCGACCAGGAAAAAGGGGGTGATCGATTTCTAGGGTTTTCGATTTGATCATTAAGATCAAAGGGGTTTTGAGATTCAAAACTATTGTAGTTTTGATTCTAATTGATAAATCAATCTCAGATCGTACTTTTGGGTTATAAGCTTCGATTTACTTATGGGAGGGATTGATCTATTAACCTAGGGTTTTTTAGGGTTTTGCAAAATTTAATTGGTTTTAATTGATCACAAAACAATCCAAATTCGATAATGGGTGTTATTAGGATTTCAGATTTTTTACCTTTAGATTTGAAGGGTTGAAACCGGACCACCAAAGAGAAGGAGATCACGAGCTGGTACCGGCCGCAAGAATGGAAGCTCCTTGGTCGGATTGCTATCGGACGGAAGAGCTGGTACGGCAGGCGGCTATGCTATCGGATCGTCGGGTGCGAGCAGGCTGGGTCGTTTGTTTGTCGGACTGGAACTGCTCGGATGGATGCAAGTCGGATGGATCTCGATCTAGGGTTTATGGGATGATCTCGGACCAGAAAAGGAAATTAGGGTTAGGATTTATGAGAAAGTAGTTGGCGGCTTGATTAGGGTTTAGAGGTGGTCGATTTTTAGCTAGGGTTTTTAGAGAACAACTCGTGCTGATAACGTGTTGTGAATCAGTGAGTAAACTTATATTATTCCATAGCCTAAATTCTCCATATATATACAAGGTTTAGACCGTCATAAATAGACCGTCATAAGATAAATAGAAAACTAACAATTCCTAGTCTAACTACGTAAAGTTAAATACAAATATGGAAAAGTACAAAATAGATAAGTAAAAGGAAAATATAATATGGACCGTTTCTCTCTCCTCATGGGTCGGTCATGGACCGGGCCTGGTTATGGGCCGTCCACCATATGATTAATAACATAATTTAAATTAAAATATAAAATGTACATGTATTTTTATTTATATCATCAATTTGAAGAAATTTATAATGTTTTATGTGATTGTTGTAACAAAACCAACAAACGTTATTAACCGCAAAAATTACGTCTGCGGGTAGTATATTTTGCGGCCAATATACAGGGAAACCATTCAAACCATTAGCGAAAATAATTTTTGGCCTTCGGGATTTTTAAAAACAGGTGGGTGTAATTGAGAAATGGGCTTTTAATTAGATATAATCGTGTAAGTATTATTTCGTGAAGCCGGTTTCACGTTTTGAATGGATTTGTAATGGGACATGATCATTTTGTTGTATCAGAAATGAACGCAAGAATATGTTTTATGGGAAGTAGTTATGACTTGTGAGTTTGTATTCGAACCCTATTGAGTTTGGCGAATTGTTGAAAATCTCGCTATAGAGGACATTGGTGACACCATTTGGCAGATAAGACCCGATGCCTCGTTGATAATGAACCATAATTTTATTTCAATAACTAAGCTAACATTCACGTTTGTAATGCCGACGAATGTTAGGCTTTCTTTTCCTTGATAAATTATAATGCAAGATTTATAATAGGTCGACAGTGAAGGCGAGTGGAGCTGGCAGTTGTTTGTTTTGTTGATGGTCATCATTAACTTACATGAAGGTGGTGTTGTAAGCTGAGTGTTGACTGGAATTTAAATTATTAGAATCGCAAGTATAATCTAGTCCAAGGCAGACAAACGGAAGAGAAAGGCCAGCGACAACAGGTATTAAATAAGGAAACAAACGCATTTTAATCTATTCAAACAATAAAAAAAGCCAAGATCAAAGGAAGTGGTTGCGGTGGACAGACGAGATGAGAACTCCATAACATTAGAAGTTAGTTTTGCATAGCTTTTTGAAGAGGTGTATCATGTCAGCATTAATTCCATGTAAGCATGTAACGCTGGAGTGGCAGCTGCAGTTCTTTCAACCATCCCAACAGCATCAATTCCACCGTTGGTCTTAGGGGCTTCTCTGGTCACACCATCAGAGGCCTCTCTTTACATAGACAATTCAAAAACGGAGCACTAAATAGAGTGAGCTGAGTACACATATAGACAACGGCTGGAGCGTACATGTTCTGCAAAGTTTGGCAGGGGCTGATGTTCATTGTCATGGAAGAACCTTAGTCCTGACTATGAGTCTTTTCTTTTGATCAAAAAATGTAATGACAAAAGACTGACGTTAGATAAGAAGTTGAATTCGGATATACTGTTTCCAAAAAACTTTGTAGTAAGATGTGTTGATATTTGGCAAAAATCCTAACACGTTGCCAAATGTAATGTTTGAGCGATATTACCACGAGCCATCTATCCATTTTTATCTCTGAAACTCTTTATGGATGGCTTGCATTCTCATATATGTTGCACTGGGACGGATACGGGGACAGATACCGGGACGGGGGCGGGGACAGGAAACGGCTAAACTTAAAATTTATGGATACGGATACGGCATGGGTACATCTATAAATATATATATACATATATATATATATGTATATATGTATATTAAATAACAAAACCAAAGCATAATTCTCATATAAAATAAAAATACCATGATAACATCTTAAATAAAATAAAACATCACTATAATGTCTTAAGTAAAATAAAAGATAAACTAATCATCGATCAATCCAGTCTCCAAATCTGGTTCATCAAGTGAAAGACTTGCAAACTCCAAGTATCCCACATCTTCCATAGAATCAAAATCATCTCCACCATATAAGATATCTTTTTCATTGTAGATTTTATAGTGATGAATGGCTAAGTGAAGATTCTACAAGACTTGGTCCACATAGAGATCCAGAAGTCTCCAGTGAAAGAATTAAGTGTTTTCGAAGATTGTTTCCGAGTATTGATGATCATCTTAAGGTTATGGATGAATATGCTTTATTCTCCATGAGAACTGGACCTTTTGAGGATTTAACATGCATTTCAGTGATGTTTACTATGGAACCCAAGAAATGGTGGACTAGTTTTGGTGCTCAAACTCCTTTCCTACAGACTTTGGCTTTTAGGTTGCTTGGACAGCCTAGTTCATCTTCATGTGCTGAGCGTAACTGGAGTACGTACTCATTCATTCATTCACTTAGAAGGAATAAGTTGAATCCAAGTCGTACTCAAGATCTAGTTTTTATCCACAACAACTTACGTTTCTTATCAAGGAACTCCGAGCAATACGAGGCAGAAAAGACAAAGATGTGGGATGTTGGTGGAGATGATTTTGATTCTATGGAAGATGTGGGATACTTGGAGTTTGCAAGTCTTTCACTGATGAACCAGATTTGGAGAAGGGATTGATCGATGATTAGTTTATCTTTTATTTTACTTAAGATATTATAGTGATGTTTTATTTTATTTAAGATGTTATCATGGTATTTTTATTTTATATGAGAATTATGCTTCAGTTTAATTATTTAATATATATATATATATATATTTATAAACGTACCCATACCGTACTTGTATCCATAAATTTTAAGTTTAGCCGTTTTCCGTCCCCGTCCCCGCCCCCGTCCCGGTATCTGTCCTCGTCCGTCCCAGTGCAACATAGGTGGCGAGCATGTCAAAAACACTGAGGAACAAAGTTGTGTGCCACTGCAGAGTAAGGTCGATGTGATATCATAAAAAAATGCTAAAAACAAAAGCTTCATCTATGAATCCAATGTAAGTATATAAGGTTGCAGGTGTTACGTACCTCTCAATTCTTAGGGTCATACACAATTTATAAGTCAACAGCAGGTTAGTTTTGTTTTAAAATTAATTGGTAAGAGAGACTTAGTGGTTCTGGTTTTTTTTGTGACATACCTGGTAAGTATTTGTTCGTGGGAGTAACACCAATTGAACCTGAACATCTCCTCTAGGATGGGCTTACAGTGGCAATCTCAACAAAGGTGGACTTCTCAGTGAACCTGATAGCCATGGCAGCCGTGGAGAGCTTGAATCGGACAGTTTAAGGAGAGGTAGGGGTTGCGAAGAAGATTGTTCAAGGGTTTCATGATGATGCATATATATACTGGATACAATTGCAACGGATGGACATGAATCTGATTGGAAGACCAAGTAGTGGGCTGCTTTGATTGCTTCACATCATTAACATCTACGGCGTTATCGTCTGAAAGTAAGGAAAACGTAACATTGAGGGTTTCAGACAATGTGTGCTTCCGGCGACATCGAGGTAACACAGCGAAAGTAAAGATGGCTTTTGATAAATGGGCCAGAATGTAAGAGAAGCCCACTACTCTTAGCAAAGCGTGAAAGTATTTTCTTAGAGTCCACGTGTCAAAAAATAGGGATAGGTGTGATGACATGGAGCTCTATATGAAGAGAGAGTTATCCTTTATATATGTACTAGGGGTGGTCCGCGCTACGCGCGGATTTTTGATCTAAATTTAAGTTTTTATTTTTAAAAAGAAAGTGAAAATATAAATAATGGCATTTTCTAATTTTTTTGTAATGGTAAAGATAATTTTGCTAATGTATAGATTTATAAGATGAGATTATAAGTAATTTAACTAAATTACATTGTATAGATTTTACTGTTTAGTGGTTAATACTCCTAAATATTATATCATTTATGGGTTGTTTCATTTACTTAGAATAGGAAAGTAGTAAGAAAAATTTATTTCTTCTATTTTTATAAATAATATTATTAATACTATGATAAATTTCCATATTATAATATCTGAAGTATACTATTCAGTTTATAATTTGAAATTTTTCTTGTTGTTTTTATCGCTGAAACTATCATAACGATAAAATTGGTTTGATCCTAAACCGGATCAAAACACAGAAGAAAAAACCTCAAAAGAGGAAAGATAGACTTGAAATCAGAAAAATACAACTAATATATTTTAGTTAGATATGAGTTTGATAAATTTTTAGGTGAATTAGTGACGTGCCGAGGGACGTGTATAGCATAAGAAGGAAAAAAACAAATATAGATTTAAATATGTATTAATTCCTTGTGGCTTCTGTCAATATTTTGTTAGTTTTTTTTATTTAAAGTTTAATGATCAATAAAGGAAAAATATTAAATTCACTCTTTTAAAAAAATTGTTGGTCTTGATATATAAATTATAAATGTTTTATTAAGATTGACATATAATAATTCTACATGTTTCATCCTTCTATGTTTAACTTTCATCAAAAATATCATAGAAATATGTTTTTCATTAATTTTTATATTTTTAGTAAATCATTTTTTAGAACTTAAACCTGATATTTTTCGTATGAGGAAACACTAATGAAAAATTTATAGACGATAATTAAGTTAATTTCATAATACTTAAACGTCATATGACGTTTCATGACTAACATAAATCATGTGTAGTTCTCGCTAGATATCACATCTGGAAAGACCTGGTTACTTTAATAAAAGTTATATGCAACTATAGCCAATCTCGGTTCGCATTAACCCATAAAGGAAACAAAAGAGTTTGATTTCGTCTTCTTCCAGACTTGTAATCCTTAACTTCAATTTCAAATCGTTGCGACTCTAATAATTTTCTGGTGCATTTGATTGGAAGTAGCTATTCGATGGGTTACATCGCCCACTCGCGGTGGCTGTCAATGCGATCAATGCCACGTATGATTTCCTTATCTAATTTTTGCTTGCACGATTTACTTTGTTCATCATTAGCTGGTGTCAAAGACGTTTTGGTTAATCAAAAGTATTTGAGATATCTTTTAGAATTTGAGAGAAAATGATAAACGCTAGAGGCAGAGAATTTTTGGGGAAACTTACCAGTTATATATGTAGATTATTTTTAGGTAAAGAGATCGCAGTCAATAGGTAGATGAAATTGGGATTCGTTGAATGAATGCCATAACAATCCATCGTTACATCGCGTAGAGCCATGCGAAGAGGAAGGGCTACGGCCGTGGTTTCATAAACAATTTGTTCATAAACAAAGCTGCACCAACGGGGAAAAATGATAATGGATCTAAATTTGATGGGCCTAAGTTGTTAAAAAAGGTTATGAAGACACCATGTTGAGAAGAGATGAACTGGCTCAAGGAGAAGGGAGGCAAATCCTTCTTATATATTTTTAGATAGATACTGTTACTCGTTTGCTATAAAACCATAATATGAACCCTTTTGCCCCACCAAATATAAGTTCTCCATTCTGTACACAAATATCCACCGTTTCCAAAAGATAACTATATAAATACTAAATGTTACGGTGAAGATGAATTAAAGAGGAGGTCAATTGAAGACTCTGATGTAGCAGATGTGTAGCTAGGAAAAGGTGCCGTAATTGAGCTGCACAGATCATAGGGAGTTACAAAATTAGTTAGATTTTTTGGTAAGTTTGTATATGCTTAAAGGTTAAAAACAGAGAAAGAATGACTTACTGATTCGGTTTTGGGTCTTTGCCTTGTGATTCAAACGCTTGCCTTCATATATCTGTAGTAAACATTGTCATTTAAAAGATCTTATCAAAAAATTTAGAGATTTCAGAAGGTAAGAGTTAAGAGACTAAAAAAAGAGTTAAGAGACTCACCATTGTCATCTCCGGTAGACAATATTTCTTCACATAGATCAATTCTCTTTTGGTTCCTACTGGTAGATAGAAACACTCAATATCATAGAACTATAGAGCATAAAGAAATATACAGTTTACAAACTGAAAAGAACAATAAACCCAATCGAACAGATCAAACAAGAACTTATAAAACACAAACATAAGAAGGCAGAGTGGAAAAAACAAAGTTCTGGTTAAAAAAAAGAAGACGACGACAATGTTCAAAGGAAACTGAGACTTTGGATAAGATCAAACACACATGGTCAAATTAATTTAATTTTCAATTAAAAATTCAGAAACAGAAAAGAAGAACCAAGAACAACAAAAAAATCGATCTATCTTCTCGTAAGGAACAATAACACTTAAAATGGAATTAGCTTATGACTGAAAAGATTGAACAGATAAATTTGATGGCATAGACCAAACCTTTTTTATTACGGCTCATCTTCCACAATGATCTGAGCAACAGAAGCTCCCAAATCCAAGATCAAATGCACCGTCTCTATGTGTCGCTTCAGAGCCTCCTCATAAAGAGGTGTTATTCCTCCATCTTTGCCCTGTTTATCACCTTGTGAAGAACACTGCACACATTTGAAATACATCTTCAGCTAATCATGTCAACTGAACCCATAAGCTTTAACTCTTTCAAAACAGGTTTACAGTTTTTTAATAACTCAGAAAATATGTTTCTTGCGTTTTTTTGATGGATTGAGAAGATGGTTTGAGAGGAAGAAGACTTAACCTTTTTAATCGCATATACACCGCCTCAAAGAAGAAAAGCTCGCATTCAAGGCTACCTCGTAGTTGATTGATTTAAGAAAGGATTTAATGCGGTTCAGTGGGAGCGTCTCGGTTGATGAAGAAGAAATTCAGACGATGGGATCCAACAAATAACGGAGATGAGGATCATAATTCTCTGCGTCAGGTTAAAAAGAATTAGGGTTAAATCCTATCGGGCTGGGCGGCTGGGTATCTTCATCCAAGCATAAGGCCAAAACTCATAACAAAGCCCACATGAATTACGCAGAAAATAAATGAAACGCAGAGGTTTACCAAAGGAGAAGGAGACACGTGTCATGCTAGGAAAACATGAATTGATGACGTGGCGCAAGGAGAAGAAGACTCTTCTTTATAGTATTAGATATAGATATATAGATATTAAGAAATTATTTAATTTCACATATTTCCAAAATAAAAACGTCAATACCAATACACCTAACCACATTTCAACCAATAAAAAAATAGACTGAAGAATATTATTAATAAATTTTGCATTGAAATCATAAAACGATACTTATTTTGAAACGAAAATTTTGTTCTGGAACAACAGATAAATTGAAACGGAGGGAGTATTTCAGTTTATTGAGTCTCGAACTTGCGCCAATGAGTGGCTTAGAAAACAGTCAACTCAAGTGAAAAGCAAGTATGTGCCAAATTCTGAGATTGTTTTAAGTATATTAACTTTTATTATTTAGTCTAAAATATATTTACATCAAAATTATTTTAAAATTAGCATTTTGATATTCATAAATTATTATTTCATATAAATGTGTTTTAATTTTTTTGGCGGAAAAATGCGTTTTGCGAGTTTGGCGGAAAAGTGTGCGTTTGCGGTTTTTAGCGGAAATATGCGTTTTTACGTTTTTTGCGAAAAATGCATTTTTCCGATTTTGGCGGAAAATACGTTTTTATGTCTTGAGCAGGAAAATGCGTTTTTACAATTTTGGCGGGAAAATGCGTTCTTCTGGTTTTGGCGGAAAATGCGTTCTTCCGCTTTTGGCGAGAAAATGCGTTTTACGTTTTTAAGGGAAAATGCATTTTTCCGATTTTGGCGGCAAATGCATTTTTAAGTTTTGAAGGGAAAATGCATTTTTACGTTTTTGACAGGAAAATGAATTTTATGCTTTTGGCGGGAAACGCGTTTTTCGGTTTTGACCGGAAAATGCATTTTTGTGGTTTTGGGAGAAAATAAGTTTTACGTATTTGACAAGAAAATGCGTTTTCTGGTTCTGGTGGGAAAATGTGTTTTTATGTTTTTGGCGGGAAAATGCATTTTTATGTTTTTAGTGGGAAAATGTGTCTTCTGGTTTTGGCGGAAAAATGCATTTTTCCAGTTTTAAAGGGAAAATGCGTTTTTACGTTTTTGGTGAAAAATAGGTTTTTTACGTTTTTGGCAAAAAATTCATTTCCCGATTTTGGCGGAAAAATGCGTTTTATGTTTGTTGTGGGAAATGCATTTTCCATTTTTGGCGAAAAATGTATTTCCCAGTTTTGGTGGGAAAATACATTTTTGTCGGGTAAATACGTTTTTGCTTTTTTGGTAGGAAAATATGTTATAGCGGAAAAGTGTGTTTTTGCGATTTTGAAAGGAAAATATATTTTTAGGTTTTTGGTGGGAAATGTGTTTATTGTCGTTTTGGCGGGAAAGTGCAATTTTCTGGTTTTGCCGGGAAAATGCCTTTTTGTAGTTTTGGCAGAAAAATTGTTTTTATGTTTTGGCGGGAAAATGCGTTTGTGTGGTTTTCGCGGAAAATGCATTTTTTCAGTTTTGGTGAAAATTATGTTTTTCCAGTTTTGAGGGGAAAATGTGTTTTTGTGGTTTTGGCGGGAAAATACGTTTTCAGGTTTTGACAGAAAAATGCGTTTTTGCGATTTTGTCATTTTATGTTAGTGACAAAATGATATTAAGTTTAGGTGTGTGATTTGTAAATTATATCAGGTGTATAATAGACATTATACTCTTTTGACAGAACCATCTCCATCGAGATGGTCCAATTTGGATAAGCCCGCTGATTTTCAAAATTAAGTCTAGATTTTTATAACTCATCCAAATGAGTCATCTAGATGATTTATACTTTTAATGTCTAAATAAACAAAACTTTCATCTCCATCCAGATGATTTATCTAGATGGTGAAACGAACAGCTCCCTAATATAATTTTGTCACTCACGAAAATGACAAAAACGCGTTTTTCCATTTAGATGATTCACCTAAATAAATCATCTGAAAAGACAAACAAACAGTCCCAAAAATCTAAATAAATCATACAAATGGATCATCTAAATGAAGATTATAGATGGTGAAACTAAGAGCCCTAACTTGTTTCTCACCATCTGCACCAGTTTTACTTGGTTCTGACCAACTGCCAGTTTTGGATATTTATAGAGCTTCACTTGTGTGTTGTGTCAAACTCCCATATTACTCTTCCATCCTCTGCTACACACACAAACCACATGTTTACATTTATTACGAGCTAAGTCTGTTGTTACTAAGTAGACTCTATTTCGTAACAGCACAACAAAATACTACCACAATTATTAATTCAGCATTATTACGATTATGCCTTAATCTCACATCTTGATGCTAAGCTAATCATCACCCACAATCAACTCTAGATTGCCCCGAAAATGCAACTGAAACCCAGGGGATTATCCTGATTACACTAATAGCATCCAACATGAGCACACATATATGATCATTTGAACCTAAAAGGGGTCCACGTTTCATGGCTATTCAAATTATGTTCATTTCCTCCAGAAAAAATAAAGAATCAGATAAATGCATCTAATTTAATAGTTATTCACATTTTATCCATGATTTATGAATCTCAATCAAGCATAAAGTAAATAACAAGCAAACTCCAGGAAGTAAACATGATCATTAGATCCTAAGTAGCTCATATTGCTCCTCAAATCATGTTCAGTTTCTTCATAAATCAAACAACGAATCATGAAAATGACTCTGGTTTCACTCAAATCAAGCATCAAGTGGCTGTAACAACTATAAAACTCAAACAATGGGAGTTGAAGAGAAGAGAAACCTTCGACTTTCTTGCTCATTCAAGCCTCTATATGTAAGCACAAGAAAAAGAGCTATGCGTACTAAGATGAAAGGAGTGCTGTGTTGCACATGAGTATCGTCGTGTGACACGCTGGAGAGAATCAGTTATGGAAACGATGACATGCCAGGTGGTCATTGGTTCCATGATATTACTTGGACGACAAGTAAGGAAGATTTGGAAGATTTGATTTCATCGAGATATTAGGAATATAGAATATCCGATGAGGACTACTTAACTAGATTGTCTTGTGAAATCTAGGTTAAGCACGTCAATTGAAAAACTTGAGCAAGGGTCTGTCTTGTCAAGTGATTAGGTATCGAGTTCAGGGTGTTGAATCTCGATCCTCAGGGTTAAGAAATTAGAAATTGGTCCGTCTCTAGTCGTGTGTGACTGAGAGCAATTCGGATTAAACAGATCTAGGAAGATTGTTTAAAAGGTTTCTAATATACAAGAAAGAGTGTTCTTGGAATTGCTTTGTGTTCCTTCTACTAGGTTGTCTCTGAACTTTCAATTGGTATCAGAGCGGGAAACCTCTGTGGTATCAAGTACTACTAACAGGTAGAGGTCTTGCGGATTTCATGGACAACATGAAGGAGCTAGTCACGCTGCATAAGCCGATCATGCTTGACGGTGGAAACTTTGGTCACTGGAAGGCAAGAATGAGACATGTGATCAGAGGAATTGACGAAGATGCCTGGACAGCAGTTGAAGATGGATGGTCTCCTCCTACCGTGATGATGGAAGATAAGACCTTGGGCCCAAAACCTAGGGATCAATGGACTGATTCTGATAAATCGGCCTCAAAATTCAACTCCAAAGCATTAACCGTCATATTCTCAGCTGTCGATTTGGAGCAGTTCAAGATCATTCAAGGTTGTGAGTCAGCCAAAGAAGCCTGGGATACTTTAGTCAATCACTTTGAGGGGAATACCAGTGTGAGACGCACCAGAATTGATCATCTGGCCTCAAGATTTGAGAACTTGCGCATGGGAGATGATGAACCCATTGATGGATTCATATCAAAGATCAGTGAGCTGGCTAATGAATCTTCAGTCTTGGGAAAGAAATATGAAGAGAAAGATTTGGTAAAGAAACTTCTAAGATGTTTACCACCAAGGTTTGATGCCTACAAGGCAGTTCTGAACATAGCTGTTGACACAGATGAAATGAAGTTTGATCAACTCTCTGGTATACTGAAGGTTCATGATCTGGAAAAATCTGATCGACTGGAAACTACTAAGAAGAGTATAGCCTTTGCTGCTAATTCAAAGGATGATGACAGAGTTTCTAAAATTGAAGAAAACCTGAGCTTGATGGCTAAGAACTTCAACAAGTTTATTAGGCGAGTTGAAAAAGGTGGAAGCAGATCGAATAACCGGTTTCAGAGGAATGAACCAGATCGTGGAAACTCCCAAAATTCAAGATCAGATCCGTCAAAGAAGAAGAGAGAGCTTCAGTGTCATGAATGCGAGGGCTATGGACACTTTCGGAATGAATGCCCACTTGCCAAGAGGAAAGAACTTAAGTGCATAGAATGCAAAGGAATTGGTCATACTCGGAGTGAATGCCCTAATACATTGAAGAAAGATAAGTCACTTGTGAGTTTCAGTGACACTGAGTCTGACAGTGAGAGTGAAGATGGGGAACTCCACCTGAATTTCATGGCACTTATCGGTCATGAAGAATCATCAACAAGTTTAGACAAAGTGGAAAACTCAATGACTGATGAGGAAGACGATGAGCCCAATCTTGACCTTGAATCAGAGTACAAGACTCTGTTCAACCAATTCACTGAACTCAGTCATGAGAATCTTCAACTTCTTAAGGAACGGGCAATGCTGAAAGCGCAGGTAAACATTCTTGAACTTGAGAATCCCGCGGTTACATCTCCTGCTCATTCAATCCTAAAGGAGTCTGATCAAGAAGTCCTTGCATTAAAGAGAGCAATGTCAGAACAGGAACGGACACACAAGGATTTTGAGCTTAAGTTTAATCAGTTGAATGAACTGTTCTTTCAGGAGAAAGACAAGAGTAAGCTACTGGAAAGTCAACTGGCTGAAAACCTCAGAAAAATAAAGATGCTTTCAACTGGAACCAAGTCCTTAGATCATCTTCTCACCTTGGGACAATGTCCAAGCATAAGCCGAGGCTTAGGATTTCAAGGATCTACTTCTAAGTCCTCTGAGGAAGGACAACCAATGGTGTTCGTGAGAGAAGCACCTAAGGAAGAGAAAGTGGAGACATCTCGCTCCTCCCATGCTCAGACTATTGTCCGGAAGACTGAGAAAGAAGACACCACTCGACTAGGAAGACGCTGGAATGGATGTCACTTCTGTGGAAGACGAGGCCATCATGTCAGGGTCTGTTATTTTCGTAGACATCAGTATGAGCGTGCATGGAGACTGAATCTGTGTTTCTTGGAACCATCTATGTATGGGCATGTCTGGATAGCCAAAAGAGATCTCTATCCAAACTATAAGGAACATGTTCTCAAAGGGTCTCTCAATGAGATTTCTGAAGCGCACATCGAACCAGCTGTGAGTCTAGCATGCAACTTCACCAGCATACAAGAGAAGAACAGCCTGGTTAGCCATGTCGCATACACTAGTGCTGATGGAAGTGCTCAAACCGATGCCCCATGGTACTTTGATAGTGGATGTTCAAAACATATGACAGGAAGTTATGAACATCTTGAGAAACTTCAACCCATTAAAGGTGGTAAAGTGACATTTGGTGATGGAGGACAAGGAAAGATAAGAGGAGTGGGAGAAACAAACAGAGCCAATCTGCCTCGACTTATCAATGTATACTACGTTGATGGTCTCAAGGCGAACCTTATCAGTGTCAGTCAGCTGTGCGATGAAGGTCTTGAGGTTATCTTTAACAGCAAAGAATGTCGTGCCGTAGACTCTCAAGGAAACATTGTGCTGTGTGGAATTCGTACAGGCAACAACTGCTATATGTGGAAACCAACCAACGTCTGCTGCTCAGCTACCACATCAAAACTCGATCTGTGGCATAAGAAACTGGGCCACATGAACATCAATGGATTGACCAGACTTGTTAATGCAGAAGTAGTCAGAGGAGTTCCAGATTTAGAATCTCAGACTAACACTGTATGTGGAGCATGCTGTCAAGGAAAACAAGTCAAAGTGCAACACAAGCGAATTCCTGAAATCAGATCTAAGCAAATCTTAGAGCTTGTGCACATGGATCTCATGGGTCCTATAACTCCTGAGAGCATTGGAGGAAAAAGGTATATTTTTGTCATGGTGGATGACTACTCGAGATACACCTGGATAGACTTTCTACGAAACAAGTCTGATGCCATTGATAGCTTTAAACTACTGGCGTTATAACTAAAACAGGAGAAAGGTGGGATTATGCAAATCAAGAGTGACCATGGTGGTGAATTCCAGAACGAACAGTTCGATAGTTTCTGTCAGAGTCAAGGAATACATCAGTATGCAGCTCCCAGAACCCCACAACAAAATGGGGTAGTTGAAAGAAAGAATCGAACACTGCAAGAGATGGCCAGAGCAATGCTCTGTGGAAACAATGTCCCATCAGGGTTTTGGGCTGAAGCAGTGCACACTGCGTGCTATGTGATTAATCGGGTGTATGTTAAATCCAAAACCAAGACCACACCGTATGAGATACTGAAAGGTAAGTCACCTAACCTAAGCCACATGCATGTGTTCGGATGTTTGTGCTATATCTTGAACGACAAAGATCAATTGGGAAAGTTCGAGTCCAGAAGTGATGTTGGGATGTTTTTGGGTTACTCCACAACTAGCTCTGTATATCGGGTCTTCAATCAGCGAACTAAGTTCATCGGGGATAAGGTAAATGTTGTGTTTGATGACAATGTTGGTTTTTATCAGACGAGTGTTACACAAACTGTTGAGTGTGCTACTCCAAGTAAGCCTGTTCCTGAAGCAATCATCAAAGAAGAATCTGAAGGAGAGGAAGAATCAGATGATGTGCGAGTTGATCTGGATCAAGGAAAAGTGCATAAGAATCATTCATCAGCTGATGTTATCGGAGGGATATTTGATGAGAGGATCACACGGAAGAAACAGATCAACTTTAAAGAGATGGTCAAACTGGCATGCTTTATGGTTAAGATGAATGAGGTTGAGTGTTTCGTATCACTGATAGAGCCTAAGAATCTTCAGGAGGCCTTGGAAGATGAGTATTGGACTGACTCAATGCATCAAGAACTCGAACAGTTTGAGCGACTGGACGTGTGGTCACTGGTTCCAAGGCCGGATGGTGTGAATGTTATTGGAACAAAATGGATCCATAAAAACAAAATAGATGAAGAAGGAAATGTGATCCGGAATAAGTCCAGACTGGTAGGTCAGGGTTACACTCAGGTTGAAGGTGTAGATTTTGATGAGACCTTTGCACCTGTAGCTCGTCTTGAATCGATCAGACTTTTGTTTGGAATGGCCTGCAATCTCAGAATCAAACTTTATCAGATGGATGTCAAGAGTGCCTTCTTGAATGGGATTTTACAAGAAGAGGTCTATGTCTCAATGCCAAAGGGGTTCGAGGATCCACACTTTCCTGATCATGTGTACAAACTCAAGAAAGCACTGTATGGTCTCAAACAGGCCCCACGTGCCTGGTATGACAGGTTGACAGACTTTCTTCTGAAAGCTGGATTCCAAAGAGGCGGGGTTGATAAAACTATGTTTGTTGGAGAAAACGGAAAGGACATCATAATCATCCAAGTGTATGTGGACGACATCATCTTTGGAAGCACCTCACAAGAAATGGTTGATGACTTTGTTCAAACCATGACCAAGGAGTTTGAGATGAGTATGGTAGGTGAGCTCAGCTACTTTCTTGGATTACAGGTCAAACAGATGGATGATGGGATTACAGTTTCACAGAGCACATATGCTAAGAATCTTATCAAGAGGTTCGGAATGCAAACAAGCAAAGTCGCCAATACTCCAATGAGCACTACTACCAAACTGTCCCGCGATGAAGATGGGAAAGCGGTGGATGAGAAACTGTACAGAGCAATGATTGGCAGTCTCCTGTACCTCACTGCAAGCCGACCTGATCTCTGTCTAAGTGTTGGTATCTGTGCTCGATATCAAGCATGTCCAAAGGAATCTCACATGAAGGCTGTTAAGCGAATTATCAAATATGTGAAAGGAACTCTAGACTTTGGTCTTCATTACACTTTTGAAACTAATGTGAATCTTGCAGGTTTTTGTGATGCTGACTGGGCTGGATGCTTGGATGATAGACATAGCACGTCTGGAGGATGCTTCTTTCTCGGAAACAACATGGTGGCTTGGCACAGCAAGAAGCAAAATTGTGTCTCTCTCTCAACCGCCGAAGCTGAATACATTGCACTGGGAAGTTGCTGCACTCAATTGCTTTGGATGAGACAAATGCTTGTCGATTATGGTATCATCTCTGACCCTATGCTATTCCATTGTGATAATATGAGCGCCATAAATCTATCTAAGAATCCAGTTCAGCATTTGCGTACCAAACATGTGGACATACGACATCACTTTGTGAGAGAGCTTGTTGAGATGACAATTGTGATTCTTGAGCATGTATCATCCGAGAAACAGCTTGCTGATCTCTTTACCAAACCTTTGGACTACAACACCTTCCTCGGCCTTCGTAAGGCCCTGGGAATTGTTAATCTCTGAATAAGTCCTGTCAGAAGAGGAGAGTCATTGTATATACGCCGCACTGCAAGGTCAGACTACCACTGCTTCATCAAAACCTTGAATCAACAAGTTCCCCTTCGAGAATCATTCAACTTGAGTTCAAAACATGCGCGTCTTGGGTTCATAAGAGAAAGACACTCATCTTGGATCAGGATGTTGCACCATTTTAGTTCTGAGTATTGATCACTGTCTGGATAGAACAAGGAAACACACAAGGGGCTGAGTGTATAAGGAAGAAACAAATGTGTGTTAAACGAGAAAAATTCTGATTCACTCAATATCAAAAGCTTAAAGAAGGTAAGGCCTGGAATGATGGATACTCGTATTGGACCTGGGTGCTACAACACTTTGTGTCTAACTACGATCACTGTACTGATCAGGCAGGGTCGATCTCAACTCTTTGAGGTAGCTCATCTTGGAGCAGGGTGTTACCCCACTTTGTCTCTAAGCTTGACCACTATCTCACAAATAGAGTTGACTGATGTAACGCTTGGTGTGAATAAGTTTGAACTATTCTGTTTTTCTGTCGAAGTTGAAGTGACAGGCACAAGATGCCCACTGTGTGTTTCCGGACATTACTAAGAAGTGTGGTTGTGAACTTGAGGCATGAATGATTAACGAGGGGGAATCTCGTCTGTGACAGCTCCTCGGCTGAGAAAAGCTATAGACTTGGGTTGATTCACTGATTTCAATCAATCGTTTTTTTTTTGGTGGTATGAGACTAAGTAAGTGTAGCGATTTCTGTGCCTCTTCTCTGGACAAAAAGGCATCATGAGTATGCCGTAAATGGTTGGTTGTTTATGTATGTGCAGTAGTAGTATGCTCCTTGAATTTCTGATCTCTCTCTCGTAAGCTCTCACATGGTGGTAAGTGGTGTTAAGTGTGTTTGGTTAAATGTGTGCTAAGTTCTCCTTGATTAATCATGGGCATAAATTTTTTATTTATTTGGGCCTCGGCCTTGTTGTTACTAATGGGCCTTAATGAAGTGTTAGGGTTGCAAAATCTCACTTCTTGCCGGCGACAAGCTTTTCGTGCTATCTCTCTCTCAACATCTCGCCATGCAACCAAGAAGGAGTGCTCGATTGCAGCAATCTATGGAGCCTCAATCTCCGATTCGTGCTCAAGCTTCATCAGATCCTTCTTCCGGCCATTCTGGTTCGCGCAAAAAACCTCGCAAGCGCACTTGCCGATGCGTGATTACTTCCCCTCCTCCGGAGCCAATAGAATCCCCTGCAGTCGAATCCCTCTCCGAAAGCGACTCTTCTGATGACAATCCTCAAACCAGAGCAGAGATCCCAGAAAATCCAACCAAAGAAGTTCGCTTTGAGGAAAGTCGGAGCCTGTTCCAAACCAAAGCTCAGTTCTATCTTGAGCTGCTGAGACCACAGAGAAGGCCGGTTTCTCAAAAGTTTATTAGCATGGCAGCCACAGAACGGTATCAAGGTCTACGCAACAGGAAGTTCATCAACCAGTATCGAATCTCTTTGACTGATGAGAACTTGTCGGATGTCAGGACAGTTGTGGATGGCGCTGGTTTACTTCACACTCTAACTGATGTCGATGCCTATCAGCCAAATGTGGTAAGAGAATTTCTTGCTAATCTCTCTGATGCTGAGGAACGAGATGATGGTGTAGCTGTGTATGTTAGAGGATCTCTAGTTGACTTCTCGCCGAGCCTGATAAACTCGATGTACTGTATTCCTGGGTTTGAGGACGATCCAAATTGGATGGAGGAGAGTATTGATGAGGTCTGTGGATTTCTTACTGATGGTCAGATTAGACGTTGGGAGAACATGAGCTCTAAGTTTCTCACTGCCACCAATCAGGTGTTATACAAGCTTGTTTGCTCAAATTGGATTCCTACGATGAACTACACCTCCATGAATCAGGAGAGACTTAAGTTTGTCTACATGATGCATCACATTGAGGGTGGCTTCAACTTTGGGAAGTTGGTCTATGATCAAATTCTTGCAATGGGTGAGAGTCTAAAGACTAGGAAGTCTCGACGTATCATGTTCCCAACCTTGATTCAACAAGTACTTCTCTTCCAACGCATTGTTCCACCTGATACTAGAGATGATGAATTCTCTGGATTTCCGAAACTGGTTGTCAAGGATGGTAAAGCTGGCCGTGGTGCAGGGGGAGACGCGAGATCTGCAAATCTTGAGGAGGACATCGATCGAGCGATTGCAGAGCTCAAAGCTATTCGCCTTCGTTTAAGGAGTAAGACAATCTTGATCGAATGGATTATTTTCATGTTATTCACTGATGTTTTTATCTAAATGTGCATCTAAGCAGGGGGAGAATATGGTCCTCCACAAACTCATGTCGAGTACGGTGGAGCAGGACAAGGAGGAATCAATGATGAAGAAGAAGATGGTGACACCGAAGAGCTGGAGCTTAGCGAGTGACTTTGTGTCGATGTTAATGCTTTGTTCGTCCTCTGTACGAAATCAGTAGTAATCTTGGAATTAGGAAGGATTTGGGATTTGTGTAGTATAACTAAGTCTTTTGGTTGACTATCTTATCTAATCTCTGATGTAAGAACTGAGTGTTAGAATCAGTTGTATGGAGTGTTTTGGGTATGCTGTTTCAATCTTGATTCTTTAACCATTTATCTGGATTGGTTTGGTAGCTTGGTTGTGTGTGTCAGTGCAGATTGCTTAGGTTATCACATTAAGATAAAAAGGAGGAGAATGTAAGCACAAGAAAAAGAGCTATGCGTACTAAGATGAAAGGAGTGCTGTGTTGCACATGAGTATCGTCGTGTGACACGCTGGAGAGAATCAGTTATGGAAACGATGACATGCCAGGTGGTCATTGGTTCCATGATATTACTTGGACGACAAGTAAGGAAGATTTGGAAGATTTGATTTCATCGAGATATTAGGAATATAGAATATCCGATGAGGACTACTTAACTAGATTGTCTTGTGAAATCTAGGTTAAGCACGTCAATTGAAAAACTTGAGCAAAGGTTTGTCTTGTCAAGTGATTAGGTATCGAGTTCAGGGTGTTGAATCTCGATCCTCAGGGTTAAGAAATTAGAAATTGGTCCGTCTCTAGTCGTGTGTGACTGAGAGTAATTCGGATTAAACAGATCTAGGAAGATTGTTTAAAAGGTTTCTAATATACAAGAAAGAGTGTTCTTGGAATTGCTTTGTGTTCCTTCTACTAGGTTGTCTCTGAACTTTCACTATAAGCATACCCGCACCACTCCCACCAAGTTACAAAACTTCCATAAAAGGCAAGAGCCAAAGATTATGAGTGATATATAAGCCATCTTCTCTAATCTGATTAGATGTGAACAGTTGGTTAAAATGTAGAAGATAATCCAACGGTCACTTATCAAAGACTATTCATGAATCTAAAAGACATGAAATTACTAAATTGTCTTTACATAATAAATAAGGTAGTTTGGAGTACATACATAGCTAGAAACGGGATCAATAAATGAAGAACAAACAAATGAAGGTTATTACATCAAATCTTCTTTTTTTTTTTTTTTACTAATCTGTTTTATTTTCTGTTTCATGCTCATCTGTTCACTTGAGATGAAGGGCCAATGTCTCTGCTGGACCTGTTGTACTTCATGTGGCTCTTTACAAGCTGTCCAGATGCAATAGCCGACATTAGCGACAGCTCTCCCGCAAGAACCGAACCAGCCACAATTCTCGCCAGTTGTCTTGCGTTCGAGCCAGCTTTCTCCTTGTCGCTTGATCCTTTTACACCGAGCAGGTTCAAACAAGCTGACTGTGATGCAAGCTGTGTCCCACCTCCAACAGTACCAACCTGTAGTAGCCACATCATTACACAACATTCATGAGTTTGGGGTCCACACAACCTGCAAAAAACTAATGGCTTAGTCTTCAGTATAGAACATGCATTTACCTCAATGCAAGGCATAGAGACGGAGATGTGAAGGTCGTCGCCTTCAGCTTCAAACTGGGTGATACAGTGTGAGCTCTCCACGTTTTGAGCAGGGTCTTGGCCAGTGGCGATGAAGACAGCGCTGACTATGTTGCTTGCATGAGCATTAAATCCACCAAGAGAACCAGCCATGGCTGAACCAGTAAGGTTCTTGAGCACGTGAAGCTCGACAAGAGCCTCTACGCTAGTCTTCAACACATTCTTCACAATATCACCTTTAATAAGTGCTTCACATACAACATGCTTTCCACGTCCTTGTATCCAGTTTATAGCTGAAGCTTTCTTATCCGAACAGCAATTCCCTGTACACCATATTAACACCAAGAATCATAAGAGCTGATTTTATTTCAGAAACTGAGACAAATAAAGATTACAAACCTGAGATGCCAATAACAACCATGTCAGGGAACTCGGTCTTGACGAACTCCAAGACATTCTGAACGCCTTTGGAGACCATGTTCATCCCCATAGCATCACCAGTACCACACGCAAACCGCGGATAAAGATTCCTCCCAGAAATCGAGCATGTAATACTCTGAAGCTTAGCAAATCTACTCGATCTACATACACACACACACACACAATGTCAATAAAAAATTACCCTTCTAGATAGATCACACAGGCCAAAGTTCAAAACTTTACTTGTTGAAAATAAGAGAGAGTCTCTTGAAATTAGCAGGATCCTGTAGAAAAAACATGGCAAGAGCAGCTCTTCTCACAGAAGGGAACTTAACCACAGGAGCTCTAGACATTGCATCCTTCATGAGAACACTGAAAGCACCACCTGATAAGTGAATAGCCTTGCAGCCTCTGTTAGTGCTGGCAACCAAACAACCCTCCGTTGTCGCCATTGGCACCGAGTACTCTCTCCCGTCGAGCAACAAAGGTCCGGCGATCCCAACCGGAATCTGAACGTACCCAACCGGCATCTCGCAGCACTGTCCTAAGATGGAATTGTAATCGAAACCTTCCAACGGAAGTCCGGTTAAGGACTTACCGGTTATCCTCTGAACCGCTTCTCATCTAATCGCCGCGGCTCGTTTGCAGTCCCCGAGCCTCGTCTCGAGTGAGTACGACGAGATGGTTCCGTCGATCACGGACTTGACGATCTCTTCATCTTCCTCGGAAGTAAGATCAGACTCACGAGGAGGTTCAATCGGGAGAGAACAGTCTAGGCGATTGATCTCGTTGACGTCCCAAACATTGTCGTCGGAGGATGATCGGAGGAAGACGGACTGAACGAAATCGACGCCGAGGAAACCGATGAGGTAGATGCACGACGCGATGACTCCGATGAGAGAGAGGATCTCGGAGAAGTTAACGACGTGGAGAGGCGTCGACGTGCTGATCTTATCGCCCCACCGGATGAGAAGGTAGTAGGCGGTGCCGGCGAAGAGGAAGGTGAAAAAGAAGTTGGTTAGGTGTAACGGGAGAGGAAGCGCGTCGGAGCCTCTGCGAGGAAGAGGAGCAGTGACGACGACGTCGTCGTTTTGAGCGGGGAGTTTTGTACTCGGTAATCTGCGACGGATATCCATTGACGATTTTTTATAAACTGAGATGCGATTATGAATGAAGTCTTTAGGTTTTGTGGGTTTATATATATATATACTGGTGGAAGTGGGGGCATCGAAATCAACGTCAATAGTTTAATGTTTGTGCTGTGAGAGGAGATGATTTGGTCTTCGTCCCAATCTTGCTAACTACTTCTCCTATTAATTCTTAATTATTAGTTGAAATTAATTAACATTTCTTTTCAAGTTATTCCTTAATTAAAAAATACAAATTTAGACTTCCTGTAGAAGTTTACAGATTTACGCCTCTTTTAGTTTATTTATTAATTAAAATTAAATCTATAGATTTTTTTTTTTTTTAAAATTGTTGAAACTAAAATATTCAAAATATTTTTCCTTTTAATGGAGACCAAAACCATAGAAAGTGATTTGATAACCTGAGATTTTTTCTTAAAATATTATCCCATAAAAAGCAATGAATTTCTAAATAAATATCTTATCTATGGACTTTTTTTTAAAAAAAAAAACTATAATTTTCAGACATTTCATATGCGTTCTACAAAACTGTATTAATCTAATTGATAATTATTATTAACTAATATTCCTATCAGAGTTACTCCTTCGTGTAAAAGTTTACAGATTTACGCCTCTTTTAGTTTATTTACTAATTAAAAATTAAATCTATAGAATTTTAAAAAAATTCTGTTGAACCTAAAATATTGAAAATAATTTTCCCTTTTTAATGGAGACCAAAACTATTGAAAATGATTGATGATGGGAGATTTTCCTCTTCAATTATTGTTTCTTACAATATTATCCCATTAAAAGCAACGAATTTTTAAAATAAATTTCTTATCTATTGACTTTTTTTTAAAAAAGCTACAAATTCTCAGACATTTCATGCGTTCTACAAATCTGTATTAATCTAATTGATAATAATATACATTCAGATACGATGACCTAATGGAAATACAAGTTGTCATGTCCGTGGAAACTGAAAACAAAGACGGTCCATTTTACAATTTACTGGTAAAAAAAAAATCTTCGTTTCTCTCTCTCTCTCTCTCGTAGAAAAAAAAAAGCCACCAATGTGTGTAATCTTAGCTCCGGCCTGCCGCTTTGGTGGTGCCAAAGGCACCCCCTTTCCTCTCTATCCTCCTTTTCCTTTTGCTATCCTCCTCTTCTTTCAACCCAAGTCGATATGCAACCTTCCTCTGAGCTGTTCGAGTTTCTCATGGTGATGAGATTTACTCGACAGTGGTGGTTCCGTCGTTTTTTGGAGAGGCGGCAAGATTTACGGTGCGAGAAAGGAGAAGATAGTCGGCTTTTAGGACTGAAGAACTCGCCAATTCTGGTTTTCCCTTTTTTAGATCTCTGGTGAGAACTTCACGACGACGGCGCGTAGAACGGACATATGCCTCCTCTGTCCCGGATCTACCTCTAGTGTGACGGGAAACGGTTGGAGAAGAATCACAACGTGCGGTGGATGAAAGTTTGCTCTCTGGTTCCCGGGGACAACACGCTCCAAAGTTCATGCTGACAGAATAGTAAACCGGAGGGTGGTCTTGGCCGGTGAAGCGTGGAGGAGCTCTACTTCCCATCATCGGTGACTGGATTTGAACCCATCCCGGTGGTATGAGTTTCACACTTTCAGAAGCTGCGTTTTGGTGTACCGGTCATGCTAACCGTGGTAAAGGTCTGATTATCAGTCCGGATACTCTTGTCGGGTTTTAGGGTTAAGGATCGAGGCAACAATTAAACATCGGATATAGGTCAAATCTGGAATGCACCGTTTTGGTGATGGAGCAGTTGGTACACGGGCTGAACTCTAATCATTTAGAGATCAATTGCTTGTATGTTAGTTAGAACTGGATATTGGTTCATGGTCTGTCTGTGTAAATTGATGTTTTCGCGTCGCGTGGTCTAAGTAGGGGTCTAAGAGACGGTTTCTCTCGGGTCGTGGGAGGAACTCTCTTACTGTGGTGGAAGTACACCGATGTATTAGATTGGGTAGTCTAGGATCCGACCCGGTTTCGATTCAGTGTTCCTAGGCGTTACTAGATCTCATCGGTTGTATGCCGGGTTTAAAATCTCTTGATGTTGTAATCCTGTATTCACTTTTGGCTAATGAATAGTTGATGTTGAGTTAAAAAAAAAAAAAAAAAACAAAGACGGTCCTAAAGATTATTTAATTTTTGGTACTTGGCTAACACTTTTCGTATGAAATATACATGCCGTACGTTTTATAATGACGGCAACAAAGCATGACAATTTGTTTGTTTTTCTTTGAAAGGAAAGCATGGCGATTTATTGAGAGTGACTATTCAGTTATAGACTGACCATATGCATATGCATTTATCTCAATATCAATTTATTATGTTCCTAATACGTGGAATGCACGCGACATTGTAACCAAAGTCGTTTTTAATTTAGAATTCTAACATTAGTTTTTAGAGAAAACTAAAATGCTAACATTAGTTTAATTTAACATATTTAATTAATACCTATCTGAAAATCTAATAACTAACCTTATAAATCCTATTTCTTTAATATACTATTTTTATTTAATTTATATATGCACAATTTTTCCTTTATACTATCATTTACTGCCATACGATGTGTATATATACTTTATTATAAAGAACAACGTTTTTTTTGATGAAATTTCAAATTTATTGAACTATCAGAAGAATGTTATTTATATATCAATCACCTAATATGTAACAAACTCTAATCTGAAGTATGAAAGAAAAAAAGAATTTAACTCGTGATCTGAAACCATCGCTGCAGCAGCCCTCCTAGCTTGTGATCTGATCTATATTTTAAAGAGCATATCCTATTTCTCATGGCCTTATCAATAAGCCTGTTCATATGGTCTGTTGATGTCCTGCTACTCTGATGCCTCCTTCCATTTCTTTCCCTCCAAATATGGTAGACTGTAGTCTGAAACAATAGTCTCGCTAAACAAGAATCAACTCCCTTTCCCCCCATTCTCTGCAAACGCTGCATCGTCCACTGCCAATCCGGGTTGATGCTGTTGCCAACAAGTCTTCTAGCTAGGCTCTCCCAAACCGTGTAGGAATAGGGACAAGCGAAGAACAAGTGGTCCACTTGTCTCATCCCTTTCTCCACACAGTTCACAGCCTTGAGTTATCCCCCATTGCCTCATTCTATCGCCCGTAGAGAGCCTGTTATTGATGGCAAGCCAAAGGATTAAGGAGAAACGAGGAACTCCTTGTGTAAACCATACAACTCTGCTCCATTCCACTTTGTTCCGTCTTGATCTTATCTGCTCCCAAGTCTTCGATGCAGAAAACACTGCTTTGTAATCTTCCTCGCCATGTCTCCATAAAATTATATCACTCCCGTTCTCAGGACGAGGTGCTTCAATCGCCATGATACTCTGGTGCAGTTCATGAACACGCCTACTTCGCTGCCCTCTTATTCTCCATCCATTCATAAAGAACAATGTTTACATTTACCTTTGTATTCAAAGAATTCATTTATATCTACAAATACCTAAATAATTAATATATTTAATTCATAATTTTAATTTAGGTACTAATATTTTTATAAATAATTATAACTAATATATATACACATATATATGCTCAGAAATGTTCAGATACTCATTCGGTTTTGGTACGAGTTGGGTTCAGTATGATATTTTAGGTTTTGAAAAATAGACCCGTTTGGATATTTAGGCTGGATCTAATCGGGTCTATCGGTTCGTTTTTTTGAGGTATGGATATTATTCCCAAGCTTTATATTAGATTATTAAAAATTAAAATACATAATCTTATAACTAACAATAATATTTCATGGTATATTAAAAAGAAATAAACCATGTGCTTTAAAATCTAATTATTTTAATCGATATTATTAGGTTTTGGTTATTCAAACATTTAACTATCTCAATTTTTTTACTTTACTAATCTAATTATTTGATAAAGTTTATTTTTCCAACCTAAACAACAGGAATAAAGGTGCTTCTTAATAGTACTAGGATCGAAATATAATAATTTTATTTTAATCGATATTATTTAGATATTTTAATTTTATTGGTTAAAAATTAAAACTGTAAAACCATATATAAATTATATTAAATACAATTTTTACTTAAGATACATTAAATTGATAAAAAACCAATCATTTAATTAATCTAATAAATCAACCATCAATCGTTCAACTACTTTAGCTACTTTAACACGATTAAACGTGCATAAATTGATATTTTATAAACTTAAATTAATTTGTTATTTACACTGTTTAATATGTTTTGGTTATTCAAATATTTAACTATCTCATTTTTTTTTACTTTTCTAATAATATCTTAATTTTATATTTGTTAAGACACATTTCTAATCAATTTTGAGAAAATATATGTATATTAATTTTTCTGTATTTTTATCTATGGTAATATTGATATATCTATACTATTCTTTGGAAAGTGATTTTTCGCAATCGAGCTTTCACGTTAAAGTTAGAACAGTTAATATCGATAATACCTTTGAAGTAATTAATTATAAATTAATATAATAAACAATCACCCAAAGAAAAACTAAAACATGTTTTTTAATAATTATTCTATTTTCTAAATATTTGTATAATTGTCACCAGAACAGTCGTTGAACGATTTACTTTTTTCTTGCAAGTGTAATAGAGAAAATACAAAATTACAAGTGATCGTCTTATTTAGCAGTGGAGAAAAGTAACTTGTGAACAAGGTGAATCAGGTGATCTTCAAAAATCAAATAAATTTAAAGAAGTGATCCAAACAGACATTTTGTTGTTTGAAAGATCACCACCACAAAGGTAAGAAAATAGAAAGAGTTAACAAACAGTTTGTGATCTCTTACATCAGTAAGAAGATCTTACTTTTTGTGCAATTTTGAGTGATCTCCAGGATAATTTCAGTTAGATTGTTGCCTCTTACATCAGGATAAACACAAGCTAAACTCATAATTTAACTGAAAAGACCAAGAGCTATAGAAAAAATTGAAGCTGACAAGGTACATTATCGTGAAACTTTTGGCAGCTAAAACACGGAAAGAGAAAAACATCTGAAACCAGGTACAAATATTTTTCCTCTTATACTTAAAATTTTAAAATTTTACTGTCTATCTAAAACCACGCATCCATGATTCTTATCACTGAAAAATTGGTGGTTAAGATCTGTAAAAGAAAAACTAATTCATGATGCTTAAGTAGAAGAGAATCTCTGGAACTTGAAAGACTTTGGCCTCGATTAATACAGTTGATGATAAAACAGTATGCTGCAGAAGCAGTATGCTGCAGAAGTAGTATGCTGTAGAGACTGTATGTTTTTATTAAAGTTTTTAATAAAGTGATTGGTAGAGCACTAACAGTATACAATTTTAAAATTGTCAGAAAAGTTAGTATATAATATATTTATTTTAGAATAATATATATATTAAATTATAATATATATTAATAATATATTTATTATTAAAAATAATGAATCTTATTTAATTATATAAATTTAATTAAATTTTACATTCAAATTATTATTATTTATAAATTTTACATGTGAATTATTATTATTTAAAAATAAAAATTTATTTAAAAATATATAATTTATTTTTGGATGTAAGAATAATTTTTGATATCATTAAATAAAATAATTTAATTATATATAATTTATATAAAAATTATCTTTATTTATTGGTAAATAAGTAAGGGCATTTTTCAAATATATAAGAGTAAATGATTCATATATAATATTATCATAAAAACTAATATATAATATTTAATTTATTTATTTCTAAATAATTTATATATGTTTATTTAAAATATATAATATATAAATATATAGTGTGTTATGTTTTGTTATTAAAAATGAATGATATGTGTAATTATATAAATTATATTATATTTCAAATGTGAAATATTGTTCTTTTAAAAAAGTTAAAAATATTTAATCGCAATTTTATTTTTAAAAATATAAATTTATTTTTTGATTATTAACATAATTTTTATATTGTTAAATAAAAATAAATTAATTCTATGTAATTATTTTCAAATTTTTTATGTATTCTAACTGCAAATGCTTTACCAAAAGCTCGATATGAAATCATTGAGCATAGAGCATTTTGAGAGCATTAACATCTTGTAAATGCTTTTATAAATGCTTCTATGATAAATATTGATTGAATAATAAAGAACATGATGCTTATACTAATTCTTTGTCAATCAAACCCTTTGTCACATATAAACAGTTGTGATGGTTGGTAAATTATTGCTTGATTTCTTAGTGTTGTGGACTTCTTGGAGCGCATGATCAAAATGGATCATACACTTACTACTTATTAGTTACTTTTATCAAATTCAATGATGATATATGAGAGTTTACAATATTTTATAAAACTTACCGAAAATATAACTTTACATGAATGAAATTATTAGTGTCCACTTAATTTGATACCATATCATATTTAAAAATAGTTTCGTCATCATTTTTCTTGTTAGAATGAATGTGATGATGACACATAAGCAAATCAATTCCCACATAATGTATAGGGGAATTTTTATATTTTCCAAAGGTGGAAATATTTTTATATTTGTATATATATATTATTAATTTACTTTTGATTAATGTTAATGATAATATTTGAGTTATTACTATATTATTAAAAACTTACCAAAAATATAAATTTATATCAATAAAATTTTCCATGTCATAATTAGCTTGATGACATGTCTTCATTTTTTAGAAGTCATGTCATTTTTATTTTGTGAGAATGAAAGTAGTGATGACATATAAGCAAATTACTTCTCAAATAATAGTTAGTGGATATATATTGAATTAAAATGTGTGTTTAAGTATGTTTTGAAGTTTTCTATTTATTTAAAATATTTTTAGGTTTTATGTTAATTTGGAAAAAATGAGTTTAGATGCAATAAACTGATGAACAAGTATAACTGAAGATGTATGATTATCTAAATGCACACAAAAAATTGTATTAGATGAGGTTCTACATCAATTTTCTGAACTGAATTTTGAAACTTAAATTCCGTTCCATATGACATTTGTTTAAAGTCCATCCAGAAATGTTATCAAAAGTTATGCCTACATTTTTGTAAAGATTCATTTTATCGAAAGACTAATAAGCGATACGTCAAATTTGAAGATGCAGTTTATTGAGATGTGTAGAATCAGTCCTTGAAGTACTACGGGAGATAATACATGCAAGTGTCACGAAGATGAGTTATGTTGGAGTTCGTGGTGTGTGATGTGTATGGGTTTGCTGATATTGGAAAATGAAACAATATATGCGTTTGAAGACAAATGGACATTTTCCACAAAAAAATGAGAATGCTTAAAAATGAAGTTTTTCATTAAAAATGGAAAGTTGCACTAAGTGTATTTGGAAGACTTGGAGAGCAAGTTAGGATGTGGCTTATGAAAAAAGTAGACCTTATAGAAGAGAGAGATTGAGGTTTCATTGTGTTGGGTATTGACCTACAGTCTGATCTAGTGTCTGAAGTAATTTTTGATGGAGTCTAATGTTGACTTAGTTTGAAGGTATTGGTATTGACGCTGTGAATGGTGGTTCTATAAAGATTGCAGCTGTTCGAAGGCAGTGTTGCTTCTATGTTGTCGGATGGTGATCTATACATGTGTCTTTGATACCTATCTTTTATAGATTATTTACTTAGAGTATAGATTATTTACTTAGAAGATAGTGGTAAGAACAAGTGTGTTGGATACCATATAATAATTGTAGGTTACTTTCTTGTTCTAAATAGATGAAATATAGAAAATGAACTTTGTTAACAGGTGCACAAAAAAAAACCTTCGTTAACAAATTTTGTGTATCGTACTTTTCAAATTTATTTTCTCGTCTCGTCTACACTTACAAAATCCAATGACATAAGTACACATATGAGTCAGAACCTTGATCATAGGCCTAACCTATTTGCGTCCCTTCATTTTTATATTTTTGTATGTTGGGTTGGTCCATGGACAATTTTCTTAAAAACTGTGAGAAAACTATAAATACATCTTATTGAATTGTTAATTAATCAATTTTTCTAAAAATATGCCACAATTAATAATCTCAGAAAATCAAATTTATTTATGAGAATCTTGTCGTTGAGATCTTATCTTCAATATTAGCTCTCATTTTAGATTAATCAATCATTGTTTATTTCTAAATATGTTTCGGTCTAAGTGTGCATGAAACTCCCTATTTGTAAATTATTCACTGCTTCAATAATATATATATCAATTTAGTATTTGCTTCATTTTCTAATTCTTCCCAAATTATTAATTTATTTCTAAGGATCAAGTCCATGAAACATAGTATATGAGCCATGTTTTGTTCAGAGACGAGTGATGTTCAATAAGAAGAATGTGGCACATGGTAACAAAGAGACCGGTGTTCTTGAGAGGCAGGAGATCGTTGATGTGAGCTTTCCCAAGGGCAAGCGTGATATGGATGATCGACTCGAGCGAGTTGAAACCTCAACTACCAAACTCGAAAACATTGTATTCAACGTGGTGACGAAAGCCAAGAAATAAGTTGATGAGGTCAAAGCGCAAGTTACCAACATAGAAAAGTCAATGAGAGAGGTGGTCCAAATGTTGCAGGTGAACATCAAAATGATGCAAGAAGATCTCATGTTGTGCAAAACTACGGTCGCCAAAGGAGGAACCAGCAAATCAGGACTTTAAAAGTTTGATTTTCCCATGCCATTTTGATGGTTCTATATATGTCAAGGAAGTGAATTAAATTATAGACTTGTGATTCTTATTTTTCTATTGGTGGAACTTTTTATTCAGGAGAGACATAGTAGCATCTTATGCCATGTCCCATCTTTATTTGGAATCAAAAGTGCGGGAACAACCGTTGGACTAAGGCTCTCACGAACATGACCTTTTGCGGGAAGGTCTTCGACTTGTATTCGTAATTTTTCATGTTCCTGGGAACTCATTCTGCAGTGTGGGCAATTAGGAAGAGCCGAACTTGGTAAGAGGTCTATATGGTGTTCGATATCTCGTAAAGTTGGCAACTAGTCGGAAGATTCTTCAGAAAGATGATCAAAGGTTGAGAGTGATGAATCAAATTCGGGTAGCGTGGATATGGTTTGTTGAGAGGAAACCAGAGTAATCACTAGTGCCCATACGATATTTGAATCACACAACTGAGCTTCAAACTCTGTTTTTAGAAGAGTCAGGAGTATTTGCTTGTTCCTTGGTGTTATTGCAGTTTTATTCGTTGCTTCCAAATAGTTGTCCGATGTAGGTTGCTCTGGTGATGGCAATAGAGTAATAGTTCTTCCTTTAAACTCAAATCTGTACGTGTTGACTTTGCCTGATGAGTTACGTCTTTGTCAAATTGCCACGGTCGCCCAAGAAAAATATGGCATACATCCATGGGTACTACGTCACAGCAATCTGTATCAGTATATGATCCAATGGAGAATGGTACGTTTACCTGACGTGAAACCGTGATGTCGACCCCTTTATTAAGCCATGCCAGTTTATAAGGAGAAGGATGAGCGATAGACTTGAGGTCAAGTTTATTTACGGCCAGTGCAGAAAGAACATTAGTGCAACTTCCTAAGTCTATTATTAGCTTGCAGATCTCTCCGTTGATAGTGCAGGTGGAGCGGAAAAGGGAGGTATGTAACAAGGATTCTTGAGCCGAACGAGGTAACAGACAGTTCCAACGAAGAACTAGGATTTGAGGACCCGTATCTCCAGCAATAAAATTGTTGTCTAAATCATGCGGCGAGTCGTAATCATAGTCATCGTATTTAGGTCAAAGTTGACATCCTGATTAAGCAACACTCTTCGATTTTGATGTGGGCATGCAGTTTGTCTGTGTCCGTTTTCCCCACAAGAAAAACATCAGAGAGCTCTGGTTTGTGCAGGTCATGATTGAGCCATATCATATCTGTTGTTGCTGGTGTACCAGGGCGTGCTGTCATTGGTCGTGTTTGAGCAGTGTCTGATGTGGACGCTGAACTTGGATCGACGATTTGTGATGTTCTACGATTCCGAGTATTCCAAACAGACGATACTAAATCTCCATTTCCAAAGCTTGTTGATGTGCTTCAGAAGCTATGAGCGGATTGAATTGTTGCAGCCCTATCTGAATCTGGTAACGTAGTCCACCAATGAAGCGTGAGACAAGCTGCTCTTCTGCCTCGGCAAGTGTAGTACGAGCCACCATATGAAAAAAAAATCCGTTGCATACTCGTCCACTGTTCTTGCTCCCTGGAGCAAGGACTAGAGTTTGTTGTAAAGCGTCCGTTCGTAATTGTAAGGGAGGAAAGCCGTTGCATATGTGCCTTTAAACGTTCACAAGTGTCAATGCGATTTTTCCCAGCTCTCCGACGTGATTCTTTAACCTGTTGCCACCATGCCATAGCTCTGTCCTTAAAGGGTTAGGCGATTAAAGAAACACATTGATCTCCCGAAATACGTTTGAATTCCAAGATTTCTTCAATTGTGCTTAACCAATTCAGAAACTCCTCTGTGATCAGATTAGTGGAGAACTCAGGAATCTCGACTCGAAATCCTGAATCCCATCGTCTTTCCTCAGCCTGAATCTAGTGTCTATTGAGTTTATGATCAGCTGGAGGGGCGACACAGTCTCTATTACAGAGGTCTTGGGGGTTGTTATTCGCGAATAGGTTCTCAGCCAGGTCATCTTCCGACTGATCGTTGTGGCGAGGTTGATTGGCCACCTGAACTGGTTGTTGTTGTTGATGTCGTTGCAGCACTGTTGTATATGCTGTTTCGAATGCATGAAGAAAAGTCTCGTGTAGACCCGTTGCAAAGTTATCAAAGGTATTGTGAAGTTCTTTGTGTTTTTCTTCTGGTATTTGTTTTCGTGGAGGCATAGTGTTTAGCGGAAGGATGAAGATCGAGTGTGTCTTGATAGGAATTAAAAATGTCTAGTCTCTGATACCAACTTGTGTAGTGCAAACTACGTGTAGCGCAAGAGACCTATTGATTCTGAGAATACTTAGGCAACGTGCCTTCTTGATATTGTTAAGAGTCAAAACTCTATCTGAGAACAAGGTTAGAGTTTATGAAAAGCTCTTATTAATAATTCAAGTAAAAGGCGTACCTTACAAAGCCAAGGTATCACCATATATATAGCGAAGCCTAAGAACAAAAGCAATGTCGATAAAGGAATATCTGCTATCCTTATCGACATGTAAAAGGAAATAAAACCATGACACTTATCTAAACTTAAGATAATAATTAAAAGGAAACCAAAGTTATAACAGAAGAGGATGTATGTTGCATCATTAAGGGTCTGACTGGTTGAAACGTAATGGCTGCAGGAGTTTGCGTATGTGGGTTTAAGAGATTTGTACAATTGGTACAATGGTTAGAAATTGGTGCGTTTAAAGCATATTCGTGCTGGTTAAATAAGAAATTACTAATATTAACACATTATACGAATATTAAAAGATACTATTATAAGAAAATAAAATAATTATTAGTATAATATAATCAAGGGAAATTTGACCTCATGTCTATAGCAACCCATTAAATTAAGAGTCTAACCATAGCAGTGAGATGGCTATGATATTTTGTATATTTTTCGTATAATGGCCAAAATACCCTACCTTGCGCATGAGAAAATCGTAGGGCCCACCGACTATTTCATTTTCTATAACTTCTGGAAACTGAACAAATTCTTATCAGTTTGGAAAACATGGGTGATATCGATCGAAGTTGGAAAATCAAAATTATGGTTACAGAGGACTATTCACGATAGCGATGGCGCGATCTCATAACCAAAAAAAGGAATCAATGTAAGTTATGTTTGATTTAAAAGATTTCATCACTTTCGGAGCTATTCATATCCATTTTACGGTAATTAAATCGGAAACGCCGTTTCGTTTGCAGATCTGATTGGAATGAGTAACCGACGGAACAAAAAAAGAAGGTATTGCTACACTATTATTTTTGATATAAACTTTATTTAGGAGATTAATGTTTGATTCATATAAAACGAGCCATGTCGAAGTAAGTTTCGGCGATACAACTTCTATGACGAACATAAGTTTCTGGGTTCGTGGGTTGGGGAGAACTTGATGGATGATGGAAACCATGGGACTATACTATATGATGCATGTAAATAGTATAGACTATCATTTGTATTTGTAATAGTTCAACTGGTTCAATGTCCTTGGATCTACATTTAGACTTGTATGTTTGTTATGAATTTTGTGAATGACAATGTATGTGTCTGCGTTTTGGGCACAACACAAGTTTCTGAATCCGTGTGGGAAGAGGAGGTATAAAACGATGTATGATGTAACTGAGGTGTACATACTATATAATAAACGTATATAGTATAAGAAAAATGGATAAACTGGTAAATGAATTACATGGCGCAGTGTTATCTTGTGTGGCAATGCTTATGCTACTGGAACTTAGTACCAAACAGAGTCTGAATCAGTGTGCTTTCTCATAGATGCGTCATTTGCAGTTGCACGAAGACATGCAGTTGCAGCGAAGACATTTGCAGTTGCAGCCTTTTCGACATTCAACCCGACCATCTCTCCCGTAGTGACATGTTGGATAGAACCACTATGTTGTTGTGTATACTTTTCAATGTTTACTCGGACGTTGTACTTAATTTACAGGTTTCCTATGTTTCTTTTGAAACACATATGCATGGTTGTATTATCATCTATAGTAGTTGTGTCATTTCTATACTATTATATTTGATAATATAGAATAACTTTCAACTGATAAAGCAACTGTTAGGTTATATACGGGTCTGCCAATTAGGATCCTCTTATGGTTCGAAGTAGTTTCATGTGTTGCTTCTACCAGCAGATAACACACTCGCCAACCTTATATCATCAATTTATATTTATTTATTCAACGCAACTGCCAGTAATCACAAATGCTAGCTGAAACTAGGTTTTGATTTTAAGAGGTTTGGAGTGATTTGAAACGATTTATAACTTTTTGTGATTGTTTCAAAATACAAACAACTGCAAAACCAGTCAGAACCGAAACCCCTTAAATATTGATCCCGGTTTCAGTTCCAATCCAAAAGCCATTTTTGGTGTCAATATTGATTTTGTCTTAAATTTATTAGTTTAGTTAAAATAAATTAGTCCAGAATCCAGATTGAAAATTAGCACCGTATCAGAGTTGATGTAGAAAAAGCACGACGAAACTTATTTAGATTGAAATTGGTAATTTTCCCGTTCTGAATAGATATATGCACCTGAGATTTGGCTTGATGCATGTAAGTGTAGTTGCGTTTCCGAGGCACCTGTTTCCATATTGATTTCAGTGTCGATTATGTTTTTGTCCTGTTTTGGGAGATTTTCTGTTTGACCAAGGAGAGGAATCTTTGAGCATCTATAATAATTCTGAAGATGTTTTGTCAAGAAGAAGATGTAGCAGAGTTGAAATAGTTCATGAAATGCAACATGAATTATTTAAAGAGACAAATGAATCTTGAGACGCACGTGTAAAGGAGGATGCATTAAATGAAGATTTAATGAAGGATCGATTTAAAAGGAAAATTTGGAGAAGAAGCAATCGAATTTAAGAAAAAGGAAGATTGGTTTATTTGATGAAGAATGAAATATGGAAAGTTTTCATTGGGTAGATCTTTAGGTCTAGGGTTTCTTCTGCAATATATAACGAGGGTTTGGTACTGTATTGCCGGTTAACACACATAGAGAACTTTTAGCAATAGAGAGTTTTGTACATCCGAAGAAGGAGAGAAAGCATCTAGGGGTTAGAAGCTTGAGTGGTTCAGAGACTGTCATAGGTCTGTGAACGAGTGAGAGTAGTCAACAAGTCAAGGTTTGTCTTGAGTTTGATTGAAGTATTGCTTTTAGAAAGAACTTGTATGTGCTTTTAAAAGTATAGATCTAGTCCTATTTCTTGGAAAACACTGCTCTTGTATTATTGTGTGTTCTAGATTGTGTAGCCCATTTATCTTACATTAACAATTGGTATTGTTGGGGTCAAAATCGGTCGCGACGGAATCAATGACTGAAAGTCTCTGGAAAGTATTTCTTGAAACAAAAAGTCTCATATAATTTGAAAAGAAGTTATACGAGATTTTCTCAAATTAGAATATCCACTCTCTGGTGGGGTCGAAAACGGTTATCTCGAAAACAACGGCTAGGATTATTTTTTACTTATGGGTTCCTCGTGAAACACTTCTTGAAAGTAAGATCGGAAGACTACGGGCGTGCGCGTACGAGAGTCCCCGGAAAGATCGGTCCGCTCGCCCAAGGACATCAAGATTCGATCACCACAAAAACCCTAAACAAAAAAGAATCTGCCTCGAAACTTCGAAGAGGTCGTTCTCTCAAACCGTGAGGAACCAGAAAACGATCAAGATATCAAATCGAAGCCCTCGCCGAGATCTTTAAAACGCCTGTGCTGGCACCAGATGCCTGGCGCCGGCGGCACCCCGTACTGGCGCCGGCGGCACGCGTCATGCGAACCGGCCGTGCGCCGGCGGCACCCCGGCCTGGCGCCGGCGGCACGCGTCACGCGAGCCGGCCTGGCGCCGTCGGCAAGCCCCATGACGCCGGTCGACGGCCCTCGTCCTGGTCTCGGTCCCATCATGCTCGTCTGATCCCATCTTGGCTTGTTTGGATCGATCCTCGTGAGTTTGGTACGATCACGGCTACGGAATGAACATCTTTCGATTTGGTTGGAATCGTCCTCGATGTTTTACTAAAAAAACTAGAAGGATTGGATTTCTCGTAGAAGATATCGTATAAAACAAAGATCGATTAACTTGAACATCGATCCTTTAGGCTATACGGTTTATTTTACGAGAAAGATAGTCTTTTCGAGAAATCGTATAAAACGTTCAAAGACTTAAGACAAGTCCACGGACTTACTTACAATTTTAAGAATTCAGGCCCAATCATGCTGTGACGGTTTATTCGATTTCCCGAACATCGGATAAACATCAAGTCACCGAAAAATAGGGAAAAACTCGGGGATAATTACGAAGATCGACGAAAATGGAATACTTCCTGAAGAGATAAACTTGGGCCCAAAGGCGAGGTCCATCATCCTAAGGCAAACCGACCTAGGAGTGAGTATATAAGGAGAGCAAGAGCAGAGGAGAGGGACATCCAAAAATCCTAGAATCTAGACTTAGAGAACTCCTGCTAGCTTAGAGAACTTAGAACTTAGGCGGTTAGGCCAGCGAGGCAGGACTTAGAACGTCTGGCCGCCTCTTGTTCTAGTTTTATCTTCTCCGCAGACCCTTGTTCCTCTCGGAAGGATCTAACAATTCTTTTACTTCAGAGCTCCGCACATAGAAACCCTAGGCGTTATCTTCGACATGCCTGTTTCTATGACAAACGCTCATACTAGATCGAACCCGCCCAGACGGTTCGATCTCTTGTTCAACTCTTTCTAAACTGAACTACGTCCGACTTGATCCTCGAAAGGGGTACGTAGGCAGCCTTTCTTAAGGTCCAGTCCCAAATCTTAACAAAACCTTTTCCGCATTTATTCGGTCACTTGTCATTGGCTGTCGCAGAGAATCCGGACCTTCAGGGAAAGTCGGGTTAACTTGGCTTTCCTTCGTTTTTATTCATTAAAATCGACGGTGTGAATTTCGGTTCCCACAGTTTGGCGCTAGAAGGAGGGGGGGGACGGATTACTCTTACTCATACGGCAGCAAAGCGCTTGATCGAACCGATGTCCGGAATTATGAAAGAAAAAGTTGCAGTTTGCGTCAACGATGGTAAAACAACTCCAGCAGCGACTGTTCCTACGGCCAACGCTTACGCAAACGCCACGGTGCTCGAGCAAATCAAAAACCTAGCCGCGGCTTTCCGCCACAGGAAGAGCACAAAAAAGAGCTCGCAATTTCTCTATCTAAACAGAAAGGGCAACGATAAAATCTATCAAACCCCAAAAATTCGTCTTGTTACCAAGTTAGAGAAATCGCAACGAGCAAGGTTTCTACGAAAAACGTTTCTTTCGAGAACCTCTCGGAAAAATAAAACTTATTCTCCTCGAAACCTTGGGGAAACCCTATATAACTCGCGGAACAGAAGCACGGCAAATCGGTTCACCGATTCCCACTGCCATACTTCTTACAAACAACTCTCGAGGAACAAACGGGAAAACGAAAGGAGGTCGGAGCTTGATCTTACTAGGACGACTTGCCATAGGGTAAGATCAGTCTTCCCAGTCCGCCTTAGTAAGAGCCCACTTTGTTCTCCTTCGTGTATAGGTCAAAATGGCTTTCGTTTCATCTCAATCGGAGTTTCCGTTGAGATTTTACGAAGAGAACAAAGTCACTGTCCCGGCCACCTCGCCGTGGGCAAGGACAAACATTACCGAGGTCACCTCACCCTCCGACATGGCTACCTCGCCACAGGGCGAACTCACCTTCGTTATCCTTTGAGTTTAGATCAAAGTGGCTTTCGTTTCGTCTCAATCGAAGTTTCCGTTGAGATTTTACGAAGGAAACAAAATCACTCTCCCGGCCACCTCGCCCGTGGACGAGAACAACCATCACCAAGGTCACCTCGCCCATGGCCACCTCGCCTGTGTAAGCCTCACATTGCTCTCCTTTGAGTCTAGGTCAAGATGGCTTTCGTTTCGTCTCAATCGGAGCTTCCGTTGAGATTTTACGAAGAAAACAATGTCGCTGTCTCGACCACCTCGCCCATGAGAAGGATCTCTCTGTCCCGTCATAGGATGAGACCGGTCCTGTCTCAGTACCATGCATCTTTGCCTGAGTTTTCGTAATTCGATCTTTGAGTCCGTGAGCCCCGGGGATCGACGAAGGCGAGCAACAGCAGCATCGGCGGACGCGGGACACGGCACGGGCGGCAGGGCGCCTGGCGCCGGGGGCAGACCGACCACGCCGCGCCTGGCGCCGGCGGCAGGGCGCCTGGTGCCTGCGGCAGGCCGACCACGCCGCGCCTGGCGCCGGCGGCAGGCTCGTCCGCTCCCGTCTGGGGCCGGCGGCAAGCCCGTCGTTTCCCGTCTGGCGCCGGCGGCAAGGGTCCTGGCGCCCATCCGTGCAGTCGTTTCGTGATCTCGGGCAACGGCAACGGCAACATCTTGGTCCCTTAAACCCATGTTCGGATTGTTCGAGAAACACGACGATTCTTCCGCAAAGCCTTCTCGATTGTTTAACAAAGCTCATATTCTAGAATCTAAGTTCGAAGCCTCATTACTCAAACCCTCGAAGACGGGAAGTCTACGAATCCAAGTCCATCTCGATCCCGATACTCGAGAAATCTCGGAAGACCATAAAAGGTTCGAATGATGAATGGATTTTGATTCATCGTATTAAATGATCACGGTTATTCTAAACACCAATCATCTCGACTATATGAGGAAATGGGATTCCTTCGGAAATGCCGAAACCTTCAAAAGACTATTTTCTCGAAATTTTTTGTAAAGGTTTTAATTCTTCGTAGGACAGGAACAAAAACGTCTTGAAAACTGCCGTAGAATTGAGGGAACTTAGGACCTAGGTGGATAGTCTAGCAAGCTAAGTCTTAGGAAATATTTCCAGTCTCGTTCCATCGTTCCTTGATTGTCCAGGCAGAACATGCAAACCGATCTAATCTCTCGAAAAACCGAGAAACGATCGCCACGCGTTCTAAAGCATTCTCATCCCGCTTCCTAAAAGAAAGAAAAAACGTACACAAGCCTTCGAAAGAACGGCTAACCCGTTTTCTTTTGTAAAAAGAAAAGGGAAGTAGGTACGCATACTATACCCGTATAATCCCATCTTCTAAAATTTTTTGCTTCAGCATCAAGACAACGCTTTTGACAAAGCAAACTCTCACAGCAATAAGATTCGTCTTAAAAACGCTAGCGGCATAGCCCAACCGTTACAAACATAGTCCTGAAAACTCTATGTCACCTCTCGTCGCAAACTCGCGACTAGAAACGTGTACCAACGTCAGACTAATAGCACGACGGTGAACTACGAAAATAACGAAATAACCTTCGGTAAAACTCCATAAGTAGTCCGAAGCAGCTTTCGTCCAAAGGTCGAAATCATAGCGGAAACATCTCGAGTGTAATCCGCGGAAACATCGCTACTTTAACAATCTGCGATTTTTATCTCCATGAAACCGGTCATCCATTACTTTCGTATAACAAGAACATTTTAAAACAAAACAGCCTTTAGAAAAAACATGGTCGGTCTCATGCAAAACGATTTCGCAGTACGCAAAAGTGAATGAGGAAAACATAATCCGTGGTCGCGAATATCGCAAGTAATTTGTGAGAAACGCTCTCCGGTTACCTTTGCGAAAACCCCCTTACATCACTTTTACGTAAAATCCTCTGTATGGTCGAGTCAATTCATACAAAGCAACTTTCGTAAAATAAACATAATGGGTCCAACGGGTAACTGACATAGACAGTTTTCGCTCCATAAGGTTTCTGGCTCCTGTTTTCACTCCCCGCGGTTACATCCGAGCAGGAAATAATCACGCAGACGAACCCGCACGTGTCCTGCGTCGATCCATTAAACTTTGTCCCCCTCGGATAAAATGAAACGATTTTCATGCAAAAAAAAAATTTTATACGAACCATTCATCGTATAACTGAGACCTAAAGTGGAAGATCGTTTCTAAAAGCCATCAGCCATAATTCAGAAAACTCCGCTATGCTTGGCATGTCTATCTCGGCAAACGCTATTTGGCCTTCGGCCAACTACTCATTTCCGTAAAGCCCGGACCTGAATTCGGCATCCCCATTAAGGACAATCGTAAACTAACATGACCTTAATAAGGGTCATGGTCTGATCGTTTACCAACAACTTCATTGGCGATACGGCTGAATGTAGCCTCCATGCCAATCCAAAGCTACTGAGCGACCACCGCTCAATCACTTAACGGCTAAAAACAACAATCCACGATTTGTTCATAGAACGCCAAGTGACTATTACGCAAGCAATTTGTCGTATAACCCAGAATCGGAAATCATACGATAAACTCTTCATACCAAAACTCAGTCCTAAAAACCATATGGTTAACGGAAGATTTAAACTTATCGTCAATCGATTAAGTTCTATACGCCCCGTAAACACGGCATGAAAAGAAACACTCGTGACAAGGCTCCAAGAGTTATATGAGTCATCCTTAATATATACAATCAAATCCCGGAAGGGCAACACTTCACGAAGCACTGTGAATGTAGACGCTTCTCCCTGGGTCAAACTTACGCGACCCCTTGGTCCTGCGTCCAAACCGAAACAACAGTTTCTGGCTGCGAACATTCGCAAAACATCTCCAAACCCGCGAACATTTCAACCACGAAATGCGGCACAAGGAAAACTCGACCTTCATCACTGCGAGACGTCGCTAACGCTCGAAGGACATTCTTTTCCTCAAAACGTTCCAGACGAAATCCTCGTCTCTAGAACTCAAAACATACAAACACACCTCTAAACGGTAACATGCCTCTAAACTGGCATCATTTCGTTGTTGCTGATCACAACAAACGAACTCTGACGTCCTAAACAGACAAATAGCCGCCCTTCAAGGGGTAGGCTCTCTTGCATCCGACAAGGATAAACATAGCGCGCTATACAAGAAATCCAAATTTTGGTTTAGCTCTTCGTAAAGGAAGTAGCTCGACTCACGCCCAGACAAATCATATAAGCCGACAACAATTCGCGGATTTTAAACGGTACGAGTCAGGTTAAAATCGCAAACAGGCAAAACGAAAGCCGATTTGTCATCGCAAAGCCTCAGTCCGAGAGTAAACCTAGGTCTTGCCCTAAACCCAGCCACGCTGGATCTTGACATCTCACAGACATAGTATGGTATACGAGATCCAAAAATTTGTCTCTTCACTTAAGCCTATTCGTTTCACGAACTTTTCGCGTAAATCGGTAAACCGCGGAAAATCTCGTTTTATGCAAACAATAGGTACGGTGATCATCAGGGAACTAGGAATGAGACGACAACTCACACCCTCTTTCTCATACTTCGAAAAAACTGAAGTTCATAAATAATCGAAAAACAAATACATCAACAGCATCATGCTCGAAAGTCTATCATGACACATAACCATACCATATAAGTCTCGCTGGAAAACAGACCACAAGGGTCTTAAACTCCAAAACGAACTACGGAAGGCTTGATCCCTACAACAAGGGTACGTAGGCAGCCTTCGAAAGGCGCAGCCCCAATCTTACCACTTTCAACGGAGCCTTTCAACCATTAATTCCGCCTATCTTACCTGACATGTCTTATCGCTCGCAAGAACATCACGAAGGTTCTAACGAGCTGGGGGGCTAACTGTTGGGGTCAAAATCGGTCACGACGGAATCAATGACTGAAAGTCTCTGGAAAGTATTTCTTGAAACAAAAAGTCTCATATAATTTGAAAAGAAGTTATACGAGATTTTCTCAAATTAGAATATCCACTCTCTGGTGGGGTCGAAAACGGTTATCTCGAAAACAACGGCTAGGATTATTTTTTACTTATGGGTTCCTCGTGAAACACTTCTTGAAAGTAAGATCGGAAGACTACGGGCGTGCGCGTACGAGAGTCCCCGGAAAGATCGGTCCGCTCGCCCAAGGACATCAAGATTCGATCACCACAAAAACCCTAAACACAAAAGAATCTGCCTCGAAACTTCGAAGAGGTCGTTCTCTCAAACCGTGAGGAATCAGAAAACGATCAAGATATCAAATCGAAGCCCTCGCCGAGATCTTCAAAACGCCCGTGCTGGCACCAGACGCCTGGCGCCGGCGGCACCCCGTACTGGCGCCGGCGGCACCCCGTACTGGCGCTGGCGGCACGCGTCACGCGAGCCGGCCGTGCGCCGGCGGCACCCCGACCTGGCGCCGGCGGCACGCGTCACGCGAGCCGGCCTGGCGCCGACGGCACCCCGGCCTGGCGCCGGCGGCACCCCGGCCTGGCGCCGGCGGCACGCGGGCCGGCCTGGCGCCGGCGGCACCCCGGCCTGGCCCCAGCGGCACGCGTCATGCGGGCCGGCCTGGCTCCGGTGGCACGCGTCCCGCAAGCCGGCCTGGCGCCGGCGGCAAGCCCCATGACGCCGGTCGACGGCCCTCGTCCTGGTCTCGGTCCCATCATGCTCGGTCTGATCCCATCTTGGATTGTTTGGATCGATCCTCGTGAGTTTGGTACGATCACGGCTACGGAATGAACATCTTTCGATTCGGTTGGAATCGTCCTCGATGTTTTACGACAAAAACTAGAAGGATTGGATTTCTCGTAGAAGATATCGTATAAAACAAAGATCGATTAACTTGAACATCGATCCTTTAGGCTATACGGTTTATTTTAGGAGAAAGATAGTCTTTTCGAGAAATCGTATAAAACGTTCAACGACTTAAGACAAGTCCACGGACTTACTTACGATTTTAAGAATTCAGGCCCAATCATGCTGTGACGGTTTATCCGATTTCCCGAACATCAGATAAACATCAAGTCACCGAAAAATAGGAAAAAACTCGGGGATAATTACGAAGATCGACGAAAATGGAATACTTCCTGAAGAGATAAACTTGGGCCCAAAGGCGAGGTCCATCATCCTAATGCAAACCGACCTAGGAGTGAGTATATAAGGAGAGCAAGAGCAGAGGAGAGGGACATCCGAAAATCCTAGAATCTAGACTTAGAGAACTCCTGCTAGCTTAGAGAACTTAGAACTTAGGCGGTTAGGCCAGCGAGGCAGGACTTAGAACGTCTGGCCGTCTCTTGTTCTAGTTTTATCTTCTCCGCAGACCCTTGTTCCTCTCGGAAGGATCTAACAATTCTTTTACTTCAGAGCTCCGCACATAGAAACCCTAGGTGTTATCTTCGACATGCCTGTTTCTATGACAAACGCTCATACTAGATCGAACCCGCCCAGACGGTTCGATCTCTTGTTCAACTCTTTCTAAACTGAACTACGTCCGACTTGATCCTCGAAAGGGGTACGTAGGCAGCCTTTCTTAAGGTCCAGTCCCAAATCTTAACAAAACCTTTTCCGCATTTATTTGGTCACTTGTCGTTGGCTGTCGCAGAGAATCCGGACCTTCAGGGAAAGTCGGGTTAACTTGGCTTTCCTCCGTTTTTATTCATTAAAATCGACGGTGTGAATTTCGGTTCCCACAGGTATCAGAGCAGGTATCTGTACTTTGTTTTTAAACAGGTAAGATCCTGCGGAGTAAGATGGATAGCTATCGCGAATTGGTGTCCCACTCGAAGGTGATTTTGAAAGTAGGAAACTATGGGTTTTGTTAGGGGCGTATGAAAGCTACAATCAAGGGTATAGACCCGTTGGCGTGGAAAGCTGTGGAATCTGGTTGGACTGCACCCGTTGCAAGGGGTGACAGTGGGAAAGATGTTCCTAAGAATGAAGAGCTCTGGACTGATGAGGAGAACAAGATGGTAAAGTTCAATGCTAGAGCTATGACGGTCATTCACTGCAGTGTAGCAAGAAAACAGTTTGAACTGATTCAAGGATGTGAGGCAGCAAAAGAAGTTTGGGATATCCTTCAGGGGCACTTTGAGGGAACGCTGAAAGTTCAAAGCTCGAGAAAAGACATGCTTGCAACCAGATTTGAAGAGCTAAAAATGGAAGAGAATGAATCAATTGGTGACTTTAGTTCCAAACTCAGCTCGCTGGCTCAAGAAAACTCACACTTGGCAAGAAGTACAAAGAAAAAAAACTGGTGAAAAAGTTTCTGAGGTGCTTGCCGGCTAAGTTCATGGCATACAAGGCAGCCATGAGCGTGTCTCTGAATACTGACGAGATGACCTTTGATGAAGTAGTGGGTATGCTTCAAGCTCACGAGATGGAAGTATCTTGTGGTAAAAAGGAGAAGGGAATCGCTCTTGCATCAATTGAGAAAGATCAGACAGAGGATAATGATCCAGTAAGTCTATTTGTAAGAAGATTTGACAGAGCTCTGCAAAAAGTAGAGCAAGGACAGAAGAAATTTGTTCCCAGAAGAAAGACAACTAAATCTGATAAGAACTCTAAGAAGAACGATGTGAAGTGCTATGAATGCAAAGGGTATGGTCACTTCAGAACTGAATGTCCAACAGTGAAAAGAAGGAAGTTCCAGTGTCATGGATGCAAAGGTTATGTTCATACTCGAGCTGAGTGCAAATCTGATGGAAGGAGGAAGCAAGAAAAGTCCATGATAGGAATCAATGATAGTGATTCAGAAAGCGAGAGTGATGAAGAAGTGAACAACTATGTGGCCTTTCTAGGAATAGTGGAATGTGACTCAGGATCAGAAAGTGACGCTGAACCAGACATGGAACTGAATGAAAGCTACAAAAAAGTTCATGAAACCTTGGTTAAACTAGGGATGGAGAATCTTTCACTGTCCAAGGAAAAAACACGACTAGAAACTGAACTGGGAATTCTGCGTGATGAACTAAGTAGCGAGGCTGAGTTAGCCAAGGAAAGTGTGACTTTAATCAAAGAGAAGTTGATTCTTGCCAAGCAAGCTGAAGAACTTAGAGAGGAAGTGATTGCTGAGAAAAAGAAAGCCACCGATCTTCAAGCTGAATTGGATCAACAATACATAAAGATTAAGATGCTCACTAGAACTAAACAACTCAATGAAATCTTGAGCAGCGGAAGAACTGAGCACTTCTACATGGGACTTGGTTATACTGGCAGACAACATGGTACAACGAGTACGACGCACTTTGTGTCTGCAGGATTTGCACATGCTGAGGAAGTTAAAAGTCAAGTTGCTCCAGGAAGGATCACTGGATGTTTCTTTTGTGGTAAGTTTGCTCATTACAAGAAATAATGTTACAAGTATCCTGAAAGGGTCAAGCAAGTATTGAAACAACGCAAGTTTTGGCGCATTGGTAAGATCTCTCAAGGATGGATGAAGAAAACTGATCTGTATCAAAAGACAGTAGCTGATACAGGGAATAATTTACGATGTTGCATGGCGATGGTCTCAAGTGATTCCGACTCAGATAAACCATGGTACTTTGACAGTGGATGCTCTAGGCACATGACAGGAAACGCTGATTATCTGGACAAGGTCTCAAAAGTGAAAGGAGGAAAAGTAACCTTTGGAGATTGAGGTTATGGAGTCATTCAGGGCGAAGGCACAACATGTAGCTCTGAAGTGCCTAGGCTGGTAAACGTCTGCTTTGTTAAAGGACTAAAAGCAAATATGATAAGCGTCAGCCAGCTATGTGATGAAGGACTCACAGTGGTTTTCTCAGCAGTTGATTGTCGAGCTATCAATCAGTATGGAGTGACAATATTACAAGGAATCAGATCTGGCAACAACTGCTACATGTGGGAGAAGAAAGTCAAATGCATGTCAGTTCAAGGAAATGCTGAGTTATGGCATCGACATTTGGGGCATATGAATGTCAGAAACATGACAAATCTAGTTCACAAAGACATGGTCTGCGGAGTGCCCAGGCTCAAGATTGACGACATATTGGTGTGTGGAGCTTGCAATGAAGGAAAGAAAGTAAAGGTGCAACACAAGAAGGTACCAGATGTACAAACTTCAGCACCATTGGAATTGGTACACATGGATCACATGGGTCCGATGCAGACTGAGAGCATTGGAGGCAAAAGATATGTGTTCGTGCTGGTAGATGACTTCACCAGATTTACTTGGGTAAGGTTCATAAGAGAAAAGTCTGAAACTACTGAAAGCTTCAAAATCTGGGCACTTCAACTCATAAATGAAAAGAGAGGAATCAAGAAGAAACGCAGCGATCATGGTGGTGAATTTGAAAACGAGGTTATGACTAAGTTTCTTGAATCAAAAGGAATAGCTCATCAGTTTGCAGCACCAAGAACACCTCAGCAGAATGGTGTAGTTGAAAGGAAGAATCGGACTCTACAGGAAATGGGCAGGGTGATGTTACTTGGTAATAAGATCACAAACAGATTATGGGCTGAGGCACTTAATACGGCATGTTACACTATCAACCGGGTGTATGTCAGAAAAGGGACCACAAAAACTCCTTATGAAATGTGGACTGGCAAAACTCCAAATCTTGGGTATTTTCATGTTTTTGGATGCAGGTGCTATATACAGAATGACAAGGATTATCTCGGAAAATTTGACTCAAGAAGTGATGAGGGATTCTTTCTGGGTTATGCACAGTCTAGCACAGCTTACAGAGTTTTCAACAAAAGGTCCGAAACAATTGTGGAATCAGTGAACGTGGTTTTCGACGACCTTTCCATGGTTCCAGTAGAGAAGTCAGAATCAGATGAAGAAGGTGAAGGTACACCGGGCAAAGTTACCAAAGAGATTCCTGAGGAAAATACAGCTGAAGAATCGTCACCTCAACAAGCAATTCAACAAGTTCATCGAAATCATTCAGTATAAGATGTGATTGAAGGCATTGAAGAGGGTCGAACGACACGTGGAAAAGTGATCAACTTCAGGGAGATGGTACAGTTCGCGTGTTTTGTGTCTGCAATTGAGCCTAAGACACATGTTGAAGCTCTTCGTGATGAATATAGGATTATATCTATGGAAGAAGAACTGGAGAAATTCTCTAGAAATGATGTGTGGGAGCTGGTTGCTCGTCCTGAAGGAATAAATGTGGTTGGAAAAAAATGGGTTTTCAAGAACAAGACGGATGAACATGGAGAAGTAGTTCGCAATAAGGCAAGACTTGTAGCTCAAGGGTATTCACAGATTGATGGGGTTGACTATGAGGAAACCTTTGCCCAGTTGCCAGACTAGAATCCATACGGTTGTTCTTGGGAATGGCATGTGTTATGAACTTCAAGGTCTATCAATGGATGTGAAGAGTACGTTTCTAAACGGCGTACTACAAGAAGAAGTCTATGTTGCACAACCAAAAGGATTTGAAGATTCAACTCATCCTGAGTATGTCTATCATCTGAAGAAAGCTTTGTACGGTTTGAAATAGGCACCTCGTGCGTGGTACGAGAGGCTTACTTGGTTTCTACTGAATGCTGGATACATCAGAGGGGTGTAGACAAAACTCTGTTCTTCATGGAAGTAGATAAAAACATCATTGTTGTCCAAATCTATGTGCATGACATTATTTTTGGAGGAACATCTCTGAAATTGGTTGACGAGTTTGTTCAGAGTATGACTCAAGAGTTTTAGATGAGCATGTGTGGTGAGTTGAAGTACTTTCTTGGGCTTCAAATTACTCAGTCTGATCAGGGTGTGTTCATATCTCAGAGTTCATATGCAAACAGTCTGGTAAAACTGTTTGGTTTAGAGAACTGCAAAGTGTCCAGAACTCCAATGAGTACTTCATTAAAACTTGCACGAGATGAAGCTGGAGAAGATGTTGATACTAAGCTATATTGTGGAATGATTGGAAGTCTACTTTATCTGACAGCCAGTAGACCAGATCTCTCATTCAGTGTGGGAGTATGTGCAAGATATCAAGCTAAGCCCAAGATGTCTCACTTGAATGCAGTTAAAAGAATCATCAAGTATGTCAAAGGATTCGAGAGTCTGGGAGTATACTATTCGAGGAACTCTAATGAAAATCTTATGGGATATTGCGATGCTGATTGGGCAGGTTGTGCTAATGACAGGAAGAGCAAAAGTGGAGGATGTTTCTTTCTTGGAAACAATCTCATTTCATGGCTGAGTAAAAAACAAAACTCTGTATCATTGTCTACGGCAGAATCAGAATACATCGCCATGGGTAGCTGTTGCTCACAACTTCTCTGGGTGAAACAAATGTCAGCTGATTATGGGATTCACTCTGGTCCCCTTCTAGTGTACCGTGACAACAAAAGTGATATTGATATTTCAAAGAATCCGGTCCAACACTCGAGGACGAAGCATATTGACATTAGGCACCACTTCATCAGAGAATTAGTTGAAGATAATCAGGTAGTAATCGAACATTTAGTTACTGACTCACAGTTGGCTGATATATTTACAAAATCTCTTAAATATAATCGCTTTATCACACTAAGAAATGCAATTGAAGTGTGTAACCTTGACTGTTGAGTCAAGTTGTGCAGAGACTAGTGCAGGTACAGGTTCGGGGTGTACAAATAATTCAGATTATGTCTGGATCCTGAGAACGCTGTGGAAAAGAGCTGCTTGGTGTGCCGTCAATTCTGTGAGGTACAGGTTTCGCGTCAATCTGTGGCCTCCCCCCTCTCAAAAAGAGCCAGCAATGATACAGAAAGATGCTCAGACAAAAAAAAATGATGGGAAACAACAGGGGTTTCACAGCGCGTGAATAAAGGTTGAAAACCCTCAGGATTGATGAAGGCATGACAATGTGAAAGCTAGCCATAAAAAGACAATCGGGTGCACCTGAACGTGGAATCTACAAGAGTTATATGTGCAACCTGAATCAAGTACTGAGTCACGTTCTGCAGTACATCTCGAAATTGGTAAATGAACCGAAAACCTTAATCTGATCTTAATTCAGCCAATTGTGAGTTGTGATTCGTGTTATATTACTATTTTGAGAGTCTGATGGTACATTATTAATTCACGAATGTGCTTGATATCGTTGTGCTTGGATGAGAAAAATCAATTGTTGTAGGAACACAAAGGAGAGGAATAAAAAGATAGGGACTGGAAGTGCAATTTCAGAAAAGTTGATCATGGTTCCTTCAGATAAGGAAAGTAGTGGGGTACAACCCTAAAAAGGCTCCAGTCGTGCGATCAAGGGTTTATAACCGTAGTTTCCTCTTGCAAATACCGCCTCCTCTTGCAAATCTCTCTCAATCCAACAAAAAATCGTCTCTCACAATGAAAACGAAGCACATCGCACAACGAGGCTCCAAGAACAAGAAACATGCAGACTCTGAATCAAGTCGGAGGGAACTCTCTGACGGAGAACCTGACCAAACACCGCCGAGGAATGATCCACCACCGTCGGCTTCTCTTCCTGAGGTTACAGAGGAACTCGATTCATACGACACAGCTCAGCAGAAGGCTCCGTCTGAGGAAAGCGATTAACATCAAGGAACCTCGGTTCACGAAGCAGATCCATCTAAGGGAGTCTCTGCGATACAAGTTGAGACACCAATTACTGACTCATAACCTCAGAAGGATCCATCATCTATTGCTCCGTCTGAAGCTTCAATGGAGACTGGTAATCAAGAAGAAGTCGAAGAGTCTCCTCTGCCTCTCACGTTGGATACCAAAGAGGGAGATTCTACTGACAAGAATCAGAGTGAATTTGAGTCTAAATCAGCTAAGAAGGACAAAGAAGGTGACCAGGATGATGAAGTCGTTGCTGTTGGATCTTCGTCTGAAGACACTACGGTGAAAGAAGGTAGAAAGAAGCGAGTTCTGATGCGTCTAGGGCTGTGTTCTTCAAAGCAGCAAAAGACAAGTGCTTCAAGCACACCGACTCAGTCTCACTTTCTTCGATCAGAAGATACTGCCAAGTCCCCATTCTTAACTCAAGGTCGATCAAAGAAAGCTGCTGACCAGAGTGACACCGGTGTGGCAGGCGTGAACAAAAAGAGGAATGACCAGTTTTGTAAACGTAAAGTAATTGCTGAACGACTGGTTGATATGATGGTGACAGATCAGTGGGGTTATTTAGCTGTCATTAGGAAGAGTTTGATGGAATCAACTGTGTCTTCGCTTGGAAGCTATGTTGAGCAGGTTGTTGCTGAGTTCTATGCTGGTCTCCCTGACACGAAGGTTGAAGCAGACACGGTTCGTGGTCATCTGTACAAGTTTTCTCCAGCCATGATCAATGAAGCACTGGATCTTGTACCACTCTCAGAGGAGGAAGAGGAGGAGGATACAACCTTAGATGCGATTCCAGTAACTGAGTTGGTGTGCTTGAAGCACTTGTCTCTGTCTACGAACTTGGTTCTGTTGCTATTCCTAAAGCTCCATTGACTCAGGCTGATCTGCACGAAGCTCTTGAGGACACTTCCCGAGCTCTTCAAGCACTGACTGACATTGTTAAGGATTTGATGCGCTCTGTAGCAGGTTAGTATTTTTTCTTCTCTTAAGGATTCTTGATTATTTCTTAAGTTCTTAATCCGTGTGCTCACAAGCAGGGGGAGAAGATGAGGAATAGGATGAAGAATGCCTAAGTTTATGGGGGAGCAACCACTTAGTTTTATTTTCTTGCTTAATGTACTTGTTTCGATTGCACCACTTGTTTGCAATTTTTTGTTATCCTTGTTTTCAGACAATCTCAGTTTATGGGGGAGTACTTATGTGTGCTGTCTTTTTACTAAGATGTATTAAATACTTGGACCCATGTTTAGGATAATATAAGTATGATCTTGGTTGCATTGATTGTGTCTTATCTTGGTATAGAATCGTTGTGTTTGTGTGGTTTCTTGTCTCTGTCTTCATCTCAGGTACTTGTGAGACGACGAATTAAAAAGGGGGAGATTGAAGATGTATTGTCAAGACGAAGATGTAGCAGAGCTGAAGTAGTTCATGAAGTGCGACATGAACTACCTGAGGAGACGAGTGAGTCTTGAGATGCACGTGTCAAGGAGGATGTATTTAATGAAGATTTAATGAAGGAGCGATTTAAAAGGAAGATTTGGAGAAGAAGCAATCGAATTTAAGAAAAAGGAAGATTGGTTTATTTGATGAAGAATGAAATATGGAAAGTTTCCATTGGGTAGATCTTTAGGTCTAGGGTTTCCTCTGCAATATATAAAAAGGGTTTGGCACTGTGTTGCCGGTTAAGACACAGAGAGAGCTTTTAGCAATAGAGAGTTTTGTACGTCCGAAAAAGGAGGGACAAAGCATCTAGGGGATAGGAGCTTGAGTGGTTCAGATAGGTCTGTGAACGAGTGAGACTAGTTAACAAGTCAAGGTTTGTCTTGAGCTTGATTGAAGTATTGCTTTTAGAAAGAACTTATATGTGCTTTTAAAAGAATAGATCTAGTCGTATTTCTTGTAAAACACTGCTCATGTATTACTGTATGTTCTAGATCGTGTAGCTCATTTATCTTACATTAACAAATTCTAAAGTAACATTACAAATCACGTGAACTTTGTTTAGCAACAATAATATTAAACAATGAGCAGTCCAAAACAATATGGTCAAAGTGACGATCCCATCTTGTCCGTCTCTAGAGCATTAGTTTCTCCAAGTGAAGTTAAATCAAGGCCATGTGCTGCAAAATCAAGGGAAATTATACCATTTAACCATCAAACAATTAATAATTTACTATCAATCAAATATACCTAAATAGTCAGGATACATAGTATATAATATGTTTAATGACAATTGTACCCTTAAAAAACTAACACAATCGGATAATATGTAGATCAAACATAGTTCACATACTATATAATATAGAGTTAACAAACCTATATATCCCTGAAAACTTTCATATAGCACCACTTGAACCCAGTTTAAAACCAAATTCAAGTAAGACCTGACCCACTCTGATCCAATTTCATCTTCTTCACCCATTCGTGTCTTTTCCCTTATTATTAATTTCAAGGAATTAGGCACAATATACAAAAAATACAATTTCACTAACTAAGTAAAACCACCTTTTTCTACCTCTCTATCTCTCTACCCTCTCACTAAAAATCTAATTACCCATTATTTTTGGTTATTTCACAAATAACCTCTATTTTCAAATAGAGATATTGTTTGGTTAGATACATTAATTTTTGTATGTACTGCTTCTCTTTTCTCATACACTACCAACGCTCTTCCCGTCCTCTGTATTCTTCAGGTTCAAAAATATGTCAACTGGATCATCGAAAAATAGAAAACCACAATATGTTCTTCTTCATATGTAACTTATAATATTCTTATGCCTTTCTGAGCAAGTTTGTGCAATCGCTTGCAATTTGTTCTTCATTTGGACAAGAGTTACAAAGAAGTTTAATATGTATTTGTTTACTGAAAATAAAATAGTGTCATTACACCGTAACAATGTTGCAAATTATTATTTTTGTATACTATTTGTTATCAGTTCCATACTATTTACATTTAATGCTTAACTTTCTTAATTTGCGTATATAAAGGGAAAGTTATTCTATACTATTTATAGAGGGTATATAATTTTTTCCTGTACATGTAAAATAAGGTAATTGGCGCATCTCATCTTATACAGACACACGAAGACTCTGTAAATCAAATTGGGAGCTCTGCATCTATATGAACGACAAACGACAGTTGTTTGCTTGTATTGCGTGCGAGACTATCCGCCTTCAAATTATTCTGGGTATATGAATGATTTTTGAGCTGTGAAAGCTTCTCTTCAAGGTCTTGATATTTTTCAAATAACTTGTAAAATTTGGCCACTATTCTGGTTCTAAAATCTTCTTCACCAATTGAGAACAATCCGTTGCAAATGTGACCTGAAACTGATGTAAACTCCTCATAAATTCCATAGCCTAAATGAATGCTTCTACCTCCGAATGAAGTGGTGACAGATTCACCCTTGTGTTTCTCGCCTCCATTAACCCATCAAAACCTTCTAACGTGACGTACCAACCTAGCTCTCGTGTTTCTCATCTTCATCTATCAAAAACCTCTCATACCTCGTATTAGGTTTAGTATTTAAGGGTTGTGGTGGGTTTGGAGTCCTATAGTACTTCAGCAAAATGAAATTGAACATTCGGGGACTTTCAAATCATGCACTTGTGCATTCCATATTGTTTGAGGCACTTTCAGTCTGGTCTAAGATAGTACGAATTCAAGATGGCACTACCCATTTTAATCATCCATTTTACTGCATATAAATGTTAGTGAGTTAATAATACCAAATCAATGATATATTCATAATTTAGATTTGCAAATTAACTCCAAACTCAATGAGGATTGTGCTTAATTAGACATGTACCGATGTGCAACAAAATCAATATGTGGAGTTTCTTGAATATTCAGTAATGAGAAAATAAATAATGATATGCAATCTACTTGTAGTGTCTTGTATTTTTTTCTTTCTATCTTTAGTTTTAGATGATTCCCTATCAAGGAAGAAGATGAATAAGGTACAAAAAAAAGCATTTACAATAAATAATATTGTAACCCAAACGTATAATACATTAAACCGAAAACAAGTTTGTAGACAAAGCTAAATGATTTGAGGAAGAGAAAATTCTCTAATCTTCCCCTCTTATCAATTTCTTATCTTTCAGAGGGGTGAGATATTTTTGTTTTATAAGAGACTAGGGTTTGCCCCGTGCTTCACGCAGAGTTTTTGGCTTTTTAGTTGTTTGAATTGGTATTTATTTATAATTTCAAATGTTTAATTATACAATTTTTGAGTCACTATTTCCGTGAAAATTTTTGCTTATATATATAAGAATATTAAGAGTCACGGCTGACTACATTACATAATGTCATACTTATAATTTCATGAGATATTGATTTATTTTTGTTTATGAGATGTAATTATTTATTTTTAGTTGTCTTTGAAGTCATCCATTATTATACCTATTTTATGTGCTTTTTGTCGGTCTATTGGGTATTGAGTTGCTCATCTGGATTTTGCAATTATTTACTTGAACTTATTTTGTTGCCGTGAGATTAGTGTTGTGCAGCATTTGGTAGAATTAGTGTTGATTCCTTAACGATATAGACAACTATTCAAGAAAATAGTGTTACGTGTGAAACGATGTCTACCTAGGTTTCTTTAAGGTGTTTTTCAAAATATGAGAGACAATGTTTTAATATCATTTTGTTTTCTTTATTAGTGTTTTTCATTGTTTTAATGATGGTAATATATATATATATATATGTTTTATTTATCAGATTTTGCTATTTAAAAAAAAATATTTCTATTATGTATGAGACGTTGGTTATGAGTTTCCGTTATTCTCAATGTTAGTTTCTATAATCTTAAGCTTGTGCCACCAAGATAAAAGAAGAAATATATGTGTGAGATATTCTCTTTTCCTTGTGGTCTAGGTATGATGGAACGTAAAAAAATATCATAAATATATTTTTCTCTTCTGTGTTTTTATGAATTTTCTCTACTATTATTTGATGTTTTACATATTTTTTTATTAGATTATGTATTTTTATTAAATTATTATTTGTTGATTATTTTTTTCACCAAGCTCAAATTTTATTATTATTCATTAAATTTTTATTGTTTTATTTGTTATATATTGTCATTTAAAATTTTCAAACTAATTATTATTAAAAATTGTTTTGATTACGTATTAATCTTTGTTTATGATTTTATCATTTCATGTTATTTATTGACTTCAGGCTTAATGAAATGAAAGAAAGAAAACAAATTTCATTAGATCCATTTCTTAAGCATTTTTAATAATATAGATATGGCTAAAATGTGACTAAGTTAACCATGATCTAGATACCAAGAAAAAGAAATTGGCTAAAGTAACCACATTTTATCCATTTAGTAAACACGACTAAATATTTAATCACTGTTTTACTTTATTACAAAGATAGCTAAATATTTAGCCACGGTTTTGTCACTTTACAAAAGGTGGCTAAGAAATTAGCCAAAATTTTGCCACATAATTTCAGTAACTATAATAGACGTAATTTTACATTGTGTTTGAATCGTGATTACTATAGCCTTTTTTTTTTTTTTTTGAACTCATTTGATTCTTTTGTGATTACTATAGCCATAGTTCAAAAATTGTGGATAACTGTAGCTATAATAGCCTTTTTTTTTACACCACGGCGAAACCATGGTTATAACAGCCACCTTATTTGGGTAGGAGGCTGTTTGTTTATTCATGATATAAGCTTTATTTTTCTGTGGTTGTATACAAAACCATATTTCTAATATCCTAAACCTCAAACTTAAATCTTACAAGAAAACCATAAATCTAATCTTTTAACTTAAATCTAAATTTTAAACTTATATTCTAAATATTTTTTCTTCAAAATCTAACTCTATATAATAAAATTAAACTTTAAATATTATATTTCAAACATCAAACCCTATATAATACATTAAATCTTCAATTTTAAAATTTTAAGCATAAATTATAAACAGTTAAATCCAACATGTATACTTCAATTATTTAATATTATCACTATACAAAATAACCTTAACATTTATATACTCACACCCTACAATCCAAACCCTATTTTAAATATATGCCCGTAAAATTTAATATTATTTATTTTATTTTAAAACTAAATCATAAATTAATATATAATCATTAGTTACATAAATATTCGAATATTTATACGTACAGTTACAAGAAAAAATCAACAGTTTTAACTCTACAACAAAAATATAAACTTAAGTTAATTCCAATCAAGTCACTTATCACTAAACCAAATTTAGCTATTATCTTATTTTAAGAATTTTAAAAAAGAAAATCATCATTAAAATTTTGATGTCGTAATATGATAGAAGCCATGTCATATTTTTCACTAAGTCATTTTTTTTGAATGAATGTGGTGATAGCACATAAAAAAATTTATAAAAGAAACACTCCATAAATAATGTTTAAAGGGATGTTTGGTAAATGCTGTGGCTTTTATTTTTTGGTTTTAGGATAGTAGCCGTAGATTTTTTTTTGCTTTAGCTTAGCTGTAATTTTTATTGCTTTAGATTTATATTACTAACTTTCAAAGCACTAAATATAAAACTCTAGAAAAATTGATTTTCAAATCCATTTGATTTCCTATTTTAGTTTTAAGGCTGTAGTTTTAAATTATTTTCTTAAAGTACGATTGGTAAATTAAAGTGGTTATAGAAAGAAAAGGAGTTGCAGAGAGTACTCACATTACTTACCAATCATCTCCTAAGCTTTGTAGGCATAGATATAAAATGAGAGTTATTTCCTGTAAATACTACGGAGGGGCAAAATTAATTTTAAGTGATATACATGTTTTGTTGTGAATCAAGAGAAAAATGAATCGGTTGTTGTTCTTATTCCATAGGTAATGGTACATATTGTATATATAAGGATACAACGTTAGGGTTTTAGAACCTTCTAGAAATGGGCTTTTAGGTACAGTGAAACCTCTATAAATTAATAATGTTGGGACTACACCAAAACTATAATTTTTTTATTAATTTATAGAGATATTAATTTATCGAGATACTAATTGAACCAAAACTCAATTTGGGACTATGAAATTATATTAATTTATAGAGATTTTTCGTGTATATTAATTTATCGAGTATTAATTTATAGAGGTTCTACTGTATATGGTTTTTCTCAATTTTACTGCGGTTTAATTTAAGTTAGAGAATGGTTGGTTTAGTAATTAATGTTTGGTTTAGATGGTTCAATTTAAATTAATTTTGGTTTAGATGATTTTTGTTAAATTAGTTTGTATTTCGAGTTCATCCTGGTCTTCGTCAAAAGTCTTTCTTTAAGTTTGAGACATATTTGCATCTCCCCTGATTTAAGTTTGTTTTTGCATCTCCCCTGTTTTAAGTTGTTCCAAAAATCCAGTAATTGCCACTAGTTTTCAATATTTACTGGCGGTGTGGTTTGCGCAAATGTCAACAACACCTGTAAACATATAACATGATTCCACGTCGTAAGCTCATGTATCAACATTGTACTCTCTGATCACCATATGAACTAAATCTTTGTAAGAATTTTATCATTTACTGACATAGCGTTATTTCCCTTTCCTTTATCAACACCAAATAAACAGATTTTCCAAATATCCATATACCACAATAGACATCGGTAAATAAAATAATTTAAGGTATCAACATTGTACTCTCTAATGACCAGCCTCATGTATAAGAGACATGAGGATAACCTCATACAAGGATAACCTCATACGGTTCAAGACAGACTACTCGAATCTAGTGGACATAACTACAAACCTGGTGGATTAGCAAACACTCGCGATAGAGATCAAAGTGCTCCAGAGATTGCAGGAGGATTTCGAGGATGTGAACCTGTCTCATATTCTTCGGAGTAGGAATGGTCGAGCGGACGCGTTAGCCAAAAAAACAAGGACCAGAGGCTATATTTTTTCCAATATAGATCAGACTCGTTCAGACGGAGGTGCTCTCGGAGAATCATTTTGTTTGACCGCTACTTGATCTAGTGTAGATAGGCAGCTGACAAAAAAAAAGGATTAAATGATTTAATCCAGTTTTCAGTTATCATAGAGGCATTATATAAATTTGTGGCCAAAGATTAAAAAAAACTGAACAAATCAAAACTAAATTTTTAATCAAAGTTTTTAAAAATCTATCAAATTATAATTAAATATGTTGTTGAAGAATAAATAAATATATCAAATTCTGATTAAATATATCAATGTTAGTTAAATATAAGTATAAATTAATAATAAATTCAGAAAAATCACTTAAATTTGTCAAAATCAATAAATCAGTGGCCAAAAGGAAACACAAATTTATCTCAATCATATATAAATTAATCTGCCGAAATAAAGTAAATATGCGGTCAAATAAACTAAACTTAGGGAGTGTATTGAATTGAGAGTTTTTGGTGATTTGTATCAAATGACAAATCCACTGTTATTCAAATATGGACTAGATTTTGATCCGTGCTTCGAAAGCGCGGGTTGTTTTGGATTATAATTTTTTTGATATGAAAATATTTTATGGCTGTTGTACATTATTATGTTACAAAGTTGTATTATATCGAAAAAGATAATTGTTCAAAAAACTATGTAATTTATAAATTAGTTTATTTGAGATTATGTATGTACACTCTTATGTAACTCTTTATTAGGCCTAGACATTTTAATTGGACCCAGAAAATGAACCAGAACCGACACAAAAATACATTTTAGGGTTTGGTCCGGGTCCAGGGAAAGTACCTATTGGATATTTTTTGGCCCAGCAAGTATTTGTCGAGTCTAGGTCCTACCCATGATCCGATCGGGTATCCAAAGTACCTGAAATGTTTTGTATATATTAAATATATTTGGGTATTTTGAATATGATTTTGATATCATGGATAACTTTTAATTTCCAGGTTTGGGTTTCAGTATAGTTCGGTTACAATTTATAATTCTTTAAAAAATATTTTGGTATTCAGATAAAATTTTAAGTCTCCTTTGTTTCTCGGGTTGTATATCAGATAAAATTTTAGTAATTTTGAATATTTGAATATTTTGGGTATTTATTTGAGTTTTCGGGTATGTTTTCATGTCGGGTATTTTTTAAGGTTTCGAGTATTTTAAGTCTTTTCGGGTCTAAAATATCCAAACCGATCTGGACACGTTTGTACCCAAAAATTGCAGGTTTTTTACAGGTAATTGAATTATGGACCGGACCGAAAGATACCAACCCGAAATCAAACCAAAAGTTTTTAAATACCTAATTAGGTCCAAATATCTACGACCCGAAATGAACCTATCCGTATCCAACCCAAAGATCCGATACCCATACTTACACACACACTCTCTCTCTCTCATTCTGGCAGTTTAGAATCATTCTTTTAATAGTATAGAATTATTTATAGAATTATTATATTACGTTAGTAACTAACTCGTACTATAAAGTAACTTATAATATTTTAGTTTTAACAAAAAGTTATAAATTATATATATATATAAATATATTGACTTATATTATTTTATATTATACATAATAATATATTTTCAACAATATAACATTTTTTGGGTTTTGTAATGTAAAAATAATTTATATACAGTTATATCGGAGAATCAAAATATAATAATCTGTTTATTTATACATCTTGCACTGATTTCAATCTTTGATAATTTAGCATTAAAATAACTTAATTGTATTTTTATTAGTTAAAATTATTATAATAAATTTATAATAAAAATAAGTTGGTGATAACTGTTTTTCATCTTTAATAGAATAAAATAATCTGCAAAAACTGCAACCATAAGATATTAAATATAACTTGCTATTTATATGAATAGCTTTGATGTTGATTTTTAAAATTGCAGTCATATATTTCCTTATAAATTTAAATAGTATAAGTTCTGAAATTTGGAATATTGTATGGTGAAAAATTTATCAAAATCTAAAATATTATGATTGACACATATTGGTCAAAGAGAAAAAAGACTGACACCAATTTATTCGTAGATATATATATATATATATATATATATATATATATATATATATATATATATATATCTATACAATTAAAGCAGAAGTACAAAATCGATTTGTTTGGCTACTTGGATAGCATTTTGTTAGATAAATGTGTTTTGAAACAGGTTTAGGTGTTTTACAAAAATTATTTAATTAATCCGAGATTAGTGTGTTTGGAAACATGGATAACAGTATATTTACTTTCTTTTATTTACATATTTAGTCATTGAATTTATAATAAACCAAGTATTTCCTTTTTGTAATTCTTTTTATTTACAGATTCTACCACTACAATTCCATAATTTATCTAAACAAATCGATATTCATATATTGACAAAAGCAAATATTATTTTCTTTGTGAAAAAATAAAAACACAAACTGAAAATATATAGTATATATTATATAAAAAAAAATTAAATATAGTATTACCTTATTTATTTTAGTCAAATATAAAAATTTTGAGAGTTCATTTTTCAAGAATACAAAATATCATAAAATTAATAAAAATTCATAGAACACTAATGAAAAAAAAATTTCAAATTAAGTAATTACAATTCCAAACTTATCTAAACAAAAAGCTAATTCATATATTAATCATTATTAATATTGTACAAATATCACTAAATATTTTCTTGCTACAATCAAGGAATATCTAAATATTAAATATTTTAATTTAAACGTGAATAAAAAAAAATCTAAACTTTCTAACTTGATTACCTTTTTGAAAGATGATATCAGTTAATATTGAAAAGAATATTCTTAATTGAATCACAGCTACAATCAAGGAATATCTAAATATTAAATGTCTTATTAAACGTTAATTCACCCATAAAATTGATCCTTCTTAATTATATTACGACACTATTAAATGACAATCGTTTATTATTTTGAAAAGGAATATTCTTAATTATGTTATGCCTAACAATCAAGCAATAGTTTCCAGACCCGTATTTTATGTAGCCAATAACATATTTAATTTTATAGTACATATCCATTATTCTTGACCCATATCTAACAAATCCAATTTAAAAAATTAGTTAGCATATATTTTCCCTGATTTCAAGTGATTCCTGCGCAAAGAAATTCAAAAATATCAATGATTCTTCTATAAATTTGCTTAGCAAGTAATTCTAAAAATACAGAACGAATTAAATATATGTTACCTTATTTAGTTACCCTTTATTGCGCAAAATGACTGCAATATTTACGATTTTGTTAAAAACAGAAAGGATATTCTTGCGCAAGGAAATTCAAAATATCAATGATTCTTCTATAAAATTCGTTAGCAAGTAATTCTAAAAATACTGAACGAATTAAATATATTGTACCTTAATTAGTTACCTTTTATTGCGTGAAACTGATAAAAAAAAGTTTAACGATATATTTAGTTTAGGAAAATAAATCAGAATATCCTATAATTGAATCAGTATATACCAAATCTAAAAGATTTCGATTAAATTTGATCATCAAGATACTTTACAATTTTCTTCTTATCTAACCTAACCAACCTAACTAGCAGACTAATTACTCTATAAATAGTCATTGAACCTTTTTTTGAGTCGACCATCTTTGTTCTCTGTCTGTTTTTCTTTTTTGTTTAGTTCATAATTTTCTTTTTTGTTTCTTTGTATTCTAATTATTTGTTCATCATCAAATAAGCTAATAATTAGTGTTTGTTTGTTTTTTTGTTTGTGCAGGGACTAAACTAACGTGAATGATATATGTCTAGCTAAAAGAAGAAGAAGAGGAAAAGTATAAGAATGATATTTCGAGGAAAATTTTCCTTAGGTTGGGAAGCGTATTTATGTTTTCGTGGTATTTAACTATTTGTTTATGTTAGTCCTTTTTAGGTTTTCGCAATGATGGTAAAAATTATTGTATGTATATAGAACCACTTATGTTTAAATACTCTAACTTGCGTGAAATTATGTTGTCTTGTGTAGTTGAAAATGATCTTGGTAGACTAGTGGTCTCGGATCCACATTTCTGATTATTGTTTTATTTGTGATCACACACTAATTAAAAATGCTATTTTGTTGTGTGTAGAGTGTTAGAATGCATGCTACTTGAGAAAAGAGGAGAGGAGAAATGAAAACTGTTTAAGAGGTAATGTATTTAATATTTAGATTATTCCATTATATGTATAGTAAAACAGGTTGGGATTGAGAGGTAATGTATAAAAATGAAAACTATTTAAGTTAGAATATTAAATATTATATATTGTATATATATACATTGATAAAATATTAAATATTAATCAATAATTATACTATTTTATTATATGGTGAAACATGTTATTTCCATTAATTTATTTTAATATTTTCGGTATTTTAATACAATATATTTTTGAAAAAACCCTTAAAACTATCATAGTAAAATTAATATTTAAAGGTATAATATTAAAGAATATATCAAAACATAAACCCAAATGTTAATCCGCACTTTGAAATTTCGATATATATAAAATTAAGTTATCCTAAACTTTAATATATACAATAAGTTGTTATATAAACTGAAAAAGCAAATCAGTTATTTCAAAGAAATCTAGCGCTTTGAATAACGGGTCCTAATCATAAGAAATTAAATACAAAATAATTCTCAAGTATGTTATTTCATGCATAAAATATTGGTTTAATCATCAAAATCAAATTCAATAGGAAAAATTAAATACATAATAATAATCAACATATATATATGATATAGGTAATGATTTGAAAAAATTAGTTAATTAACAGCATAAAAACAATAAAGAGAGTTATTTTATATTTATATTGTTCATAGTTTATGTGATTCCGGAAATAAGATCAAACAAATGAAATAACCAGAGCTTCTTTGTGAATATTGTGTCTATTTTCACTATCATGTCCCTTACATAAGCACAAGAAAATATTGATTCAATTGTAACAGTTTTAAGAATTTTTTTTTTATGTTTGTTATTTTATTATTAATAAAATTTCTTAGAAAACATAGTATTTAATATTTAGATTATTCCATTATATGTATAGTGAAACAGGTTGGGATTGAGAGGTAATGTATAAAAATGAAAACTGTTTAAGTTAGAATATTAAATATTATATATTGTATAATATTTACATTGATAAAATATTAAATATTAGTCAATAATTATACTATTTTATTATATGGTGAAACATGTTATTTCCAGTAATTTATTTTAATATTTTCGGTATTTTAATACAATATATTTTTGAAAACCCTTGAATCTATCATAGTAAAATTAATATTTTAAAGATATAATATTAAATAATATATCAATATATTTTAAATTAAAAAGTAATATTTAGTCAATACTTAGATTATTTCTTTATATAATGAAACGGGTTGGAATTGAAAGTTAATGTATAAAATGAAAACTGTCTATGTTAGAAAATTAAAAATTATATATATATATAATAATAAATTTTAGCCAATATTTATATTATTTTATAATATGGTGAAACATGTTAATTTTTTACGGTTACAACTTCTAGCAGCTTATTTTACCAAACTTATTTTTTGAAAAAGAAGAAGTGAATTTCAAATTTGATCCCATATGGAAAAGGAAAAATTTTGGAATTACAAAAAGCCTTGGAGGAAGTTCAGACAGACGATAATAGAACACAGGAGGATATTTTGGATGTGTCTAGGAAATTACAGGACGCTTATAGGGACGAAGAGGAGTATTGGCAACAGAAAAGTAGAAACATGTGGAATACAGCAGGAGATCTTAGCACTAAATTTTTTCATGCCTTGACAAAACAACGCCGAACCCGTAATCGCATAGTGGGTTTGTATGATGCTAATGGGAACTGGGTTGTGGAGGATAAAGGGGTAGAAAAGGTGGCAGTGAGCTATTTTGAGGAACTTTTTAGGACTACATCGCCGTCAGAATTTGACAATTTTTTGGATGAGATCAAACCAACAATATCACAACAAACGAATCAGCGGTTAATTAGGATTGCCACAGAGGAAGAAGTGAGGCAAGCTTTATTCATGATGCATCCGGAGAAAGCACCGGGTCCGGACGGAATGACGGCATTATTCTTTCAACATTCTTGGCACATTATTAAACAGGATATTATGGAGTTGGTCAATAATTTTTTGACTACAGGGAAATTGGACAAAAGGTTAAACATTACAAATATTTGCTTGATTCCTAAAACGGAGAGACCGACTAGGATGTCAGAGCTTAGGCCAATAAGTCTATGTAATGTAGGATACAAGATTATATCCAAAGTATTATGTCAGAGGTTAAAGGATTGCCTCCCCACACTTATCTCGGAAACACAATCTGCCTTTGTGGCAGGGAGATTGATCTCTGACAATATTCTTATTGCACAAGAGATGTTTCACGGGCTAAGAACGAATAAGTCCTGTCAGCACAAGTTCATGGCTATAAAAACGGATATGAGTAAAGCTTACGACAGGGTGGAGTGGACTTTCGTTCGAGCATTACTACAAAAAATGGGTTTTGACCCTCATTGGATACAGTTGATGATGGAATGTATTTCTTCGGTACAATATAGAGTTTTATTAGATGGACAACCAAAAGGTCATATTATTCCAAATAGGGGTCTACGGCAGGGTGATCCATTGTCACCTTATTTATTTATTATGTGCACAGAAGCCTTAATAGCAAATATCAAGAAGGCAGAGAGGGAAAAACGGTTGATGGGTATAAAAGTGGCACGGGCTTGTCCTTCTATCTCACATTTGCTTTTTGCTGATGATAGCATATTTTTCTGTAAAGCACAGAAGGAAGAATGTCAGACTATTTTGACAATTCTTAATGAGTATGAGAAGGTTTCGGGACAGCAGATAAATTTTCAAAAATCATCAATCCAGTTCGGACACAAGATTGATGCGACAACACAACAGGAGCTTCGGGATATTCTGGGAATACAAAATTTGGGAGGAATGGGAAATTATCTGGGCATTCCAGAGAGCCTAGGAGGCTCAAAAGTTCAAGTATTTGGCTTCATACAAGAAAGGCTGCACAAAAGAATAAATGGATGGACTTTCAAGTTTTTTTCTAAAGGGGGCAAGGAAGTAATTATAAAATCAGTGGTAACTGCTCTCCCCAATCATGTTATGTCTTGCTATCGTATACCGAAAACGGTAACGAGGAAGCTGACGAGTGCAGTGGCACAATTTTGGTGGAGTCCGAGTGGCAATACTAAAGGATTACACTGGAAATCATGGGACAAAGTTTGTTCACATAAAGATGATGGAGGGTTAGGTTTCAGAGACCTTAAGGATTTCAATACGGCTATGCTCGGAAAGCAACTTTGGAGATTAATAGAGAAACCAAATACTTTATTTTCTCGCGTTTTTAAGGGTCGCTACTTCAGGAATGCTTCACCCCTGGAACCGATCAGATCATACTCGGCATCCTATGGCTGGCGTAGTATCATCTCTGCTAGATCTCTGGTTAGCAAAGGACTAATCAAAAGGGTGGGAACAGGATCCTCTATTTCAGTATGGAATGATCCATGGCTCCCAACCAATCGCCCGAGACCAGCAAACAAAAAACAAAATATTCTCTTCCCTGACCTTACGGTGGACTCTCTTATTAATGGTGCATCGAGAACATGGAATTTACAGGCATTACAAGAGTTGGTGGACCCTCAGGATGTGAAAATTATCGAAAGTATCCCGCTAAGTAGGATACAAATGGTGGATCGGGAGGGCTGGCATTTCACAAACAATGGAAAATATACGGTCAAATCCGGTTACCAAGTGGAGCGAGTATATCCTGATAGAGACAGAGTGCTCATCGAATATGGACCTACTGTTACGGATCTTAAAGCCTTCTGTTGGAAAGTACGTTGCCCACCAAAAATGAAACATTTTCTATGGCAACTGGTGTCAGGGTGTATCGCAGTAAGGAAAAATCTGAATGCTAGAGGCCTTAAAGGGGATATTATATGCGACAGATGCGGAGCACCAGAAGAATCCATAAATCATGTGTTCTTTGAATGCCCACCGGCAGTCCAGGTATGGGCTCTTTCAAGGATTCCGTCGAACCCAGGTTTATTTCCGGGACAATCTCTGTTTGCAAACATGGATCATCTGTTTTGGAGGGTCAAACCGACAATGGAAGATCATCAGTTTGCATGGATTTTATGGTATATATGGAAAGGTAGAAATAATAAAGTTTTCAGTAACATAGACATGGATCCAAGGGAAACTCTTAAATTAGCTGAAACTGAATCGATTCTGTGGGCTGAAGCTCAAAAATCGATAGCTGAGAAACAGACTCGGTCTTTGTCACCAGATGTTACATGTTTACCGATCAGACAAGGTAGATGGTGTTTTACGGATGGTTCATGGAAATCACAAGATACCTTCTCTGGACAGGGATGGTATAGCACTCTAGAAGGTTTTGATGGCTTGATGGGAGCTAGGAATATAAGAGCTAGTCAGTCACCATTACACGCGGAGGTAGAGGCTCTCATATGGGCGATGGAGTGTATGAGGAATTTAAGACAATATCATGTTACGTTTGCAACGGATTGTTCTCAATTGGTGAAGATGGTTTCGGAACCAGAGGAATGGCCGGCTTTTGCAAGTTATCTAGAAGATATCAGGATCCTCAAGAGGAGTTTTCACAGCTCGGAGATTATTCATATATCAAGGACGCACAACCAAAAGGCGGACAGTTTAGCACGTAGTGTCAGGCAACAACCGTCGTTCAAGGTCCATATGGATACAGAGCAACCATCCTGGTTTTCAGAGTCTATATGAGTCTGTAATATTGCTGACAAAAAAAAAAAAAAAAAGATCTCATACTTTGAATAAATAGATAAAATCATTATATCAAAACATAAACCCAAATGTTAATCCGCACTTTGAAATTTCGATATATATATAAAATTAAGTTATCCTAAACTTTTATATATAAAATAAGTTGTTATATAAACTGAAAAAACAAATCAATTATTTCAAAGAAATCTAGCGCTTTGAATAATGGGTCCGTATCATAAGAAATTAAATACAAAATAATTCTCAATTATGTTATTTCATGCATAAAATATTGGTTTAATCATCAAAATCAAATTCAATAGGAAAAATTAAATACATAATAATAATCAACATATATATATGATATAGGTAATGATTTGAAATAATTAGTTAATTAACGGCATAAAAATAATAAAGAGAGTTATTTTATATTTATAATGTTCACAGTTTATGTGATTCCGGAAATAAGATCAAACAAATGAAAAAACCAAACCTTTAATTGAATCGCATAAACTATCAACCTTTAGGATTATATTTAAGTTCACAGAATAATTGTATTTACAAAAGTAGGTTTTCAAAAAAATAACAAAGACTAACATAGAAAATTTTACTTTCTAAACTTAAAAATAAAATTCGAACCCGGGCGGGACGCACGGGTCAAAATCTAGTCTATATTATTAAAGCAGAAGTACAAAATCGATTTGTTTGGTTACTTGGATAGCCTTTAGTAAAATCAGTCTGTTTGGAAACAGGTTTAAATGTTTTTAAAAATAAATTACTTAATTCAAACGATTTAATGTAGCTCATAAACATGATTTAATTTAATATTCCCGATTTTGATAATCATGAATTCAAAAACAGATTTTTAAATATACAATTAGATTCTCCTACATTTAAGGCACATTTTGAAGGTAATATCTTTGATCCCTCCCCACATAAACTCGGTTTAATTCCTGCACAAGTAAATTAAAAAGATCAATCAAGTAATTCTAAAAATTAAATATAACTACCTTACTTGGTTACCATTTATTGAGCTAAATATACGATTTTGTACAAAACAGAAATGAGAATATCTCTCAAATATCTTTACTAGCTGCGGATACAACTTAACCTAGATTATTTTACTCATCTATATATACCAAGACACAATTAGAGACTTCTCATCGACCTCTCAAAGCAAATATGTCAAACGAAAAAAAATGAGTCTTATTAAAGATCTCAAACCTTACAAAGATGAATGACGACTAACAGTGAAACTGCTTCATTCTTGGAAGCAAAGTACCAGCTTTGGAGGAGATACTCTTGAGTGCGTCCTGGTAGACGAAAGTGTAAGATCATTTCACTTAATATAGATACTTATATATATAGACGAGTAAGTCACTTAACTAATAATGACCCGCTCATATATTTGTGATAGAGTGACAAGATCCAAGCGTCTTGCAAAAAATCACTAATGGTTCGAGTTCAGCGTTACTTACCCATTGGTCAGTGGAAGGTGATTGACACCTTTAAAATAGGTGGGGCAGGAGGTCAATATCGACCTACAAAGCAGCAGTACAAGATGACTATCCTTACAGACACAATGATCAACCGTTCGGATTATCTTAATGATAGTGAATTCCTTGATCTGGCTAGCTACGAGGACATTTTTAATGGAACGTGTAAACCCAATTTTCTGATTGGTATGTATACATAAATGTTAATTACTTTGTTATACTTCATAGTATATGACAATTTTAGTTACTAAATTATCCTGTTTTTTCAACAGATGTCATGGGACAAGTTACTGATCTTGCAGCAGTAGCCACGGTCCAAGTCAAAGGGATTGACACCAAAAGAGTGAACTTTCGTTTACGTGATGAAAGGTATATAGATCTCTAATAATATAGATAGTTTATATATTCATCTAACTATATTTTTGCTTGACTTTACATAATGTTCTATCAGTGGTAATGAGGTTGCATGTTGCTTATGGGGAAAATATGCTGAGCAATTTGAAAAACATATGGAAGAAACTACGCCTGATATATGTTTGATAAGGTTTGCAAAAATCAAAGAATACAGAGGTATACACTAATGTTATTATTTTACCGATGGTTATTATATTTATAGATTTATACATCCAACATGATTTTGAATATTATGATTTCGAATAGTATTTCACATATATTTGAATACTAAAATCCAGGATAAATTCAAATTATCAACGCATTTGATGCATCACTTTTGTTTCTCAATCCAACAATGAAGGAAGCTGTTGAATTTAAAAAATTGTAAGTTAGATTTATTTTATTATTGTGTTACTCATTTTTTTAAAATTAATAAAATTTTACATATATAAAAATATTTTGTCAAAATGTGTTTATCAGGGTTGAGAATAGTCCTCTTCCCCTAGCTCTCTTTGATCAGAAGAATGAGAAAAAAATTATGACAAAGGTCAGAGACGACTGGGATGTTGTAGACGTGAGATGCATATCTGAGCTTTTGCTTAGCGTTGAGGTAATAATATAGATATATACAATGTTTAAATCATTTGGTCTCTAGCTACAATGTTTTAATTTTATTACTTAATTACCATTCAGCCCGAGAACTGCAAAATCATCTGCTCAGTTGAATCCATTGACACGGATTGGAGTTGGTTCTATTTTGGATGTGATCGACACAACCGCTGTTTGACTAAGACTGGTAGAAATGCATCTGTTCAGATGAACAGATCCATAAAGCCACAGCTTTATTGTGACGTGTGTCGTGCACCATGTTCAACCTTCTCACCCAAGTAAGAATCAATTTCTTTAGACTCTCTAATGTAAAATATATGTTATAACTTATAATTGTTTCGACAGGTTCAAGCTACATTTGACTGTCAGAGATGACACCGAGACGTGCAAGATTATGCTTCTTGACACCATAGCTATGACCATTATTGGGTGCAAAGCTACTGAACTATGGGGTGGTTCTTTCGCTGAGGTAATTGTTACAGTCTCATTTAGATGCATCGCAAACATATATATAGTTATTAAACCTAAAAACTTTTAGCTTGAATTGCACAACAGATTGAAGATCCAGAGTTGCTCCCTATGCCTTTACAAGACTTGGTTGGCAAATCCTTTTGTTTTGGTATTAAAGTAACCACTGAAAACTTTTCAAATGGATCTGACATTTTCAAGGTTTCTGAGGTCTGGTCTGGGGATTATATTCAGAGGATTGAATCACTCTCTGAACCACTCTCCCTCAATGAGACCATTTCGTCAACAATTTCTGGTGGAGAAGTAAGCATTTTGTAATGCTTATTGAATTGAATTATGTTTAATCACGAGATACCTAACTCAATTTTCTTTTTAGATACCGGCGATGGAGTTAAGCAATGAGAACTCATCTGATGGATTTGCTACCCCTAATTTTAAGCGTAAGGAAGATGATTTAGATCAACAAGAGATGACTTCTACATCTAAGAAGTTGTGCCGCACGATCGTGAAGAAGGAGAAGATTGTTAAGTGATGATGGAGCAGCTGGAACAAGACTTATTTGGCTTTGGTTTACATTTTATGTTTTATTGCATTTATTAAAATAATGACTCCTTAGTTGGTTTATTTCATTTTATTCAAATAATGACTCCTTAGTTGTTTTTCATTTTGTGTTTCATTTTAATCATTTTAAGCAAAAATTTGTGAGAATACTAACAAAATAATATTCAAGACCAGTACTACTAATGACTTGCTTTTTAACTATAAGTTGGTTATTTGAAAACCATATTATATAAAGATACAAGCAAAACATTAAAAGCAAACACATAATACACGGCCACAACTAATAGTAGGAAACTGAAAATAATAGATAAAAAGCATAGCAAACTCATGCACCCATAATACACCTCCAAGACTCTCCCCCTTAATTATACTGATTCATAGCAAACACAACAAATTCCTTAAGCTGTTTGTAGTAGTAACATGCATCACATATGTTGATTGGAGCTGTTCTTTTGATCACACTTTGTCAAGCACTCGAGGTTTACCATAGCTGTATAGTAGCCAGCATTCATAATGCCACAGATTGTGCTTAATGTCTTCATTACTCGTGCCTTGCAATGATCGGACACTGATAGATTTGTCTTCCATTGGAGTTTATCCAAATACTTTTCACCTTTATAAAATCGTTCTAACGCAAGCATTAACAAACCTGATAAATACCAACCATCTCTATAGCCCCCAATTGCTGCTTGACGTAGATGAAAGAAGCCTTTGTTTTTGTCTTTCTCAACAAAAAATTGAAGGATTCCCTCAATATAGTGTCCCTCGAGGTTACCATGCTTTAAGCATTCTTCCCTGAGTCTTTTGTGCTTGGTGAGGAATTCCATAGGTTGCGCAACAAAAAATGCCAGAGATAGGTTTCTGAAATAGATGTTGGGATCAGAGCTGGAGTGGTCGTTGTTTGAGGAATCACTCGAGGGGTTTGTTGTAATTGTTGACTGACATTTCTTCTCCCATCTTACTTAGTGTTGCTTGTAGTTTGGCCTGTGAGTTTTATTTGGTGGTGAAGCATATGAGTTTTCATGTTGTAGAAATGTTTATAAAGAGGGTTGTGGAAAACCCTTGATTTGATAGTATATTATGATCAATGACACATGTTTTCAAGAAAGGCTGTGTTTATGTGGTGTTGTCATTTGCATGCTTCTTGATGCATGTAACATGAGTCAGCCTTTGCTACTTTTGACTTATATAACAATCTTCATTGAAGTCCACGATGATATAGTAAAGTCATGTTATTCGAATAGTGAAAAAACTGCACAAAAGTTTTTTGGTTTTTAAGATAAGTTTGTGAGTTTTCAAGATAGGAGGTCAATGTTCATTCACCTAGATAGGTTTCTGTATAAGCAACTGATAGGTCAGTGTTTGTCTCATCGAAACAAAAGAAAATTGGACCGTATTATATGTTCTAATTATATCATTGTTACATAATCCATGCAAACGGACGTGAGACCATAATGAGAGATTTAAACATTTTATGAAAGTTTATAAGCTCTCTATGTGATGGGGGGATACATGTGAGACTATAAAATGTAACTGAAGTATGATTTAGGTTAGTATTATTTAAGCATTAACAATATTGGAGGATTTTAGAAACTAAGATGTATAAAAAAGAGAAAGTAAACAACAAAGAGAACTTTGTTGCATTAACAATCTTAGATGATTTTGAAACAAAGATGTATATATCATAAACTAGCTTTTTATATGATAGAACAAGAACTTAACAATCTTAGATGATTTTGAAACAAAGATGTATATATCATAAACTAGCTTTTTATATGATAGAACAAGAACTCAATGTATTTATAACATTGACCTACACGATTATAGATTCAAACCTAATTACCTCATTCTATAAAACTATTATTAATAATATTTTAATGTTAATACTCATAAAAAACCTATGATATTACTTACTAAAATTTAGGGATGAGATCAACTAATATATACAAAACTATCATTATTAAGATTCTGTTTGATTTTCTGTTACCATAATTAGTTTATGTTTGTTTAATATCCCATTTATTACGAAATAATGATAGTACACGATATCTTTGAAAATTAGGTATAATTGTGATTTCCACTACAACTTTGGAAATACAATAACTAAGGAGCATATTATTAGTCTCTTACTAAGTTAGAACAGTGATAGTCAAGACAGTATGAAGAGAAAAAGAAAGATTGGCATGCCTAACAATGAGAATGATAGACCAGACTTGCATTCTGAGATTAACACGAGTGGGGGGAATGAAGGTCGTCAAACTCAATCAATCTCGAGAGATCATAACTTAGCACAGAACGGTGGGCAGTCTCCTGTTCCTATGGGCTCTGTTTTAAAAAGGTTATTTGTTGGCCTTGATCCAAAGTTAAAGACAAAGATTGATTCAAACATTTGCCATAGCGCAATCACACCAGAAACCCCAAGTACCAAACGTAGATGTGTTCTTGGTAATAGTTCTTAAGATTAGAGTTTTTGCATTCTTACTTGATTGTTTGGAAATATTTATCTACATATGTTTTGTTTATCAGGTGTTTCTTTAGATTCTGGCCAATCTATATTAAGAACACCAGAACAGGGAAGCTGTTTGACCCAGTTGAACAGTAAGCTTAAATATATATTTTTGTAACTTGGAATTATAATCGAAACCACTATACATATCCTTGCCCTATGAGTTTGTCGTATATAATTATCTTCTTTTCTATAGCAGAATCTAGCAAGTCAACCGCAATCAATACTACTGAAAGTAATATCCAAAGGAACCAGCGAAAGAATAAACGTATTGCACTTGATGATATTACAAATTTAGCTTCTAGAGAATTGATCACTAACTGCACGCCGACACCACCAAGTAACAAAAGAAGATGTGTTCTTGGTAATAGTTCTTAAGATCATACTTGGCGGTCTTTTTCCAAGGTTTTTTCATCATTCACAGCACACTATCTTCTGTGTATATTTGATTCAGGAGTTTCTATGGAAACGGAACAAGTAACTAGGACTTCGGATCAGGGAAGTTGTTTGTCATCCGTCAAGTGTAAGTTAATCTGTCTTTTTTAAAACTGAAATAGATATTATCCCCTTGACTATACTATTCTGTTCTTAAGTTGTATTTTTATTTAATTGTATAGCGCATGTCAGCAAGGCAACTAATACATGTAAAAAGAATAGGGGACCAATTCAGAAGAAGCAGCATATGAATGGAAGTGCCCTTCTTGATAACATTACCCATACAGGAAATTTGTCTCCAAGTGAAACAATAGATGAAGCATCTAAAACAAACAATGAGAGAGACGATGATAATATACTAGATGATGATGAAGCAATCGATGAAGACCTTGATGATTTTCGAGGTTAGATCTTTTAGTAGTGTTTTTCCTTTACATTTTTATGTGGAACTCCTAAACTAACATGTTTCTCGAAATCCAGGGATAATCGAAGAACTCGATGGTTCTCTAGAGTTTGACTGTAGCTCACAGGAAGATTCTGATTCTGAAAGTGATATTGATTGTGTACATCATTCTGATGGAGAAAAAAATATTTCCTAATGAACCGGAAAGTAATAAAATGTCATCTTCTACCCGCGCAAACGTAGCACATAAATCTCTCAAAAAGAAACCTTTGGCAAAAGCTCTAGGTAGTATATTATCATATTTGGACTGATCTACATTCTGTTTATTTAGATAAAATGTTTCTAAAAGCTATATTTGTTGTATGTTTCCATATGCAGCCTATATCGATGAGGGTGATCCCACTTGGTCATGTTCCCACTGTGGCGCTTATATATGGTACGGAGAACGTATTAATAAACGCAGGAATTCCAAGATTCCTTCTTTTACTCTGTGCTGTATGAATGGTCAAGTAACATTGCCACTTTTAAAGTCCCCACCAGATGTGTTGACACGATTGCTTGAGGGGGAAGATAAACTAAGCAAACATTTTCAAAGAAATTTGAGACCTTACAATATGGTCTTCTCATTTACTTCACTCGGTGGCAAAGTTGAGAGATCGGTGAGGAAAGGAATAGGTCCTGACATGTTTCAATTGCATGGAGAAAATTATCATCTAGCAGGAAGTTTATTTCCAAATGATGGTGACGATGCCAAATTTGGACAGATGTATATTGCGGACACAGAAAATGAAGTGTAGAACAGGTCAAATTGTCTTAGGTAACTATCAGTTTATACCTTTTTTATTATTTCAAGAGGAGGTTTAAAAACGTACACGACTAACATTTTTGATATATGTTAATGTATCCGCAGAAATGGAAGTAAGAGTGGTCGAGTAAAAGAAAAGGACACTCTGAAGAAAGAAATCATTGAGGCTTTGATAAAGATGTTAGATGGTGTGAATCCGTATGTTCAACAATTTAGATCAGCTAGAGATCGATTTGACACTAATCCTAACGATGCATTTCATATGAGGATTGTTAGTGATAGACTTAAAGACGGAAGGACATGCAACACACCCACCGCATCTGAGGTTGCTGCATTGATTCCTGGAGACTTTAATCTCGATATGGATAAAAGGGATATAGTGCTTCAGAAACATTTTGGAAAGCTTTTGAGGATTAATGAGATACATGTTTCCTATCTAGCACTACAGTATCCTCTATTGTTCCCTTATGGAGAGGATGGGTTCAGACTTGGAATTAAGAAAGGTGTTACCGAGGGCACCAAAAAGCAGAAAAAGAAAACGATTAGTATGAGGCAGTTCATTGCATATCGGTTGTTCTAAAGGAGGAATGAGTCACGACATCTACTGCATTCTAGGCGACTTTTTCAACAATTTTTGGTGGATTCTTACACAACTATAGAGTCTAACCGTTTGCGATATCTAAAATTCAATCAGGATACTTTAAGATCTGATAGTTTTGACTCTCTGAAACAATCAGAAAATGCTGGCAAGATTGATATGCATGAACAAGGAACAGAATTTGTATTGCTGGCTTCTTTCACTGGTGGTCCTAGATACATGAAAATAATTATTTGGATGCTATGGCCATTTGTAAGCATTTTGGTTTTCCCACTCTTTTCATCACATTTACGTGTAATCCTAGATGGCCAGAGATCACCAGATATGTTAAAGAGAGAAACCTAGATGCAAACGATAGACCAGACATTCTTTCCAGGATCTTTAAAATAAAGCTCGAGTCACTAATGGATGATTTAACCAAAAAGCATCTACTGGGGAAGGTTGTTGCATGTGAGTTTATCCTAATTAGAAGAATTTATTATCCAATGTTTTAAAAGATCTTAATATTTGTCCTACTAAATCCGTTTTTTGTTATTTCTTCACAGAAATGTACACGATAGAGTTTCAGAAACGTGGTCTACCTCATTCGCATATTCTTTTATTCATGCATCCGGATAGCAGGCTTCCCAGACCAGAAGACATAGACATGATAATCTGCGCGGAAATTCCTAATCAAGATGAAGAGCCTGAACTTTATGAAGTGGTTAAAGATATGATGATGCATGGACCATGTGGAGCTGCAAATATGAATTCTCCATGTATGGAAAATGGATTGTGCTCGAAACTATATCCTAAATCATATTGTGAAAAGACTACAATTAATAAAGATGGGTTTCCAGTTTATAGAAGGTTCGAGCAACCATAATCTTATGTTGAGAAGAACGGGATGAGATGTGATAATCTTTGGGTTATTCCATACAACAGGCAACTATCTCTTCGGTACAGAGCTCAAATAAATGTCGAGTGGTGCAACCAAGCTGGATCAATTAAATACTTATTTAAGTATATTAACAAAGGACAAGATCGTGTCACTGTGGCCGTGGAACCTCCTGAACATGTGGTTGTAAACCAAATGGAGAACGTTGAGGAAAGTGTGGAGAAGATAAAAAATGAGTTCAAAGATTTCTTTGATTGCAGGTTGTTAAATTTGCCATATTGTTCATTACTAATAAGTTTATATATAAGTATACATGTTCTAATCGATTTTGTGGTGTCTTTATTTGTAGATATGTTTCTTCGTGTGAATCTTCATGGAGAACATTTATCTTCTCTATTCACTATCGATCTACACCAGTTGAGAAGCTTACTTTCCATCTACCTGGAAAACAACATGTTATTTTCAGAGGTAAAGATAAGATGGAGGCGGTGTTGAGTCGCAAGCTCATTGAGAATACAATGTTCTTAGCATGGTTTGATCTTTGCAAAATTGATTCATTCGCAGCAACCCTGCTTTATATTCAGATTCCCAACTTTTATACTTTTGTGAAAAGTAAAAAAAAAAAATCAAACGAAGAAAAAGAGGATTTGCCATTGGTAGGATTAATTATGCTCCCCGTAAACAAGAAGATTCTTATTATCTTCGGGTGTTGTTGAACGTTGTGAGAGGTCCTACATGTTATGAGGACATACAAAAATTTGAAGGTGTTCTTCATGATGGCTACAAAAAAGCATGTTCTGCACGTGGGTTACTAGATGATGATCACGAGTATATAGATGATCTCTTGCGGAGAAGTTATGAGAGTTCAGCAAGCGATCTACGTGAGGTTTTTTCTACGATGTTGCTTAATGATAGCTTAGAATCGCCGGAGAACGTATGGGAACATACTTGGGAGTGTTTGTCTGAAGATATTGAGCATAGGCGTAGAAATTTTTTTGAGAGACCAGGTTAGAGATAACTCTGTATACTATTGTTGAATCTGTTATTGATATGCTTTTAACCTTTTGTTTGATTTTGTAGGACTTGTGTTGAGTGATGAAGAGAAGAAGAATTATGCTTTACAAGAGATTGAGATCCTGATGAGGCGGAATGGTGATTCGCTAGAAAGATTTACGAAGATGCCACAACCTTCCGTATCAAGTACAAATGATTCAAACATTCTTATATTAGATGAGCGCAGTTATCCCCGTGAAAATCTGTTAGAAACTCTTGAGAGAGATTCTCCAAAGATGACTGATGAACAAAAGAAAATATTTCATGAGATTATTGATGCTGTCACAAAAGAAAGAGGAGCGACGTTTTTTGTATATGGGTTTGGTGGGACTGGAAAAACTTTCCTTTGGAAGTTACTATCAGCGGCAATAAGATCTAGAGGAGATGTCCTTAATGTTGCATCGAGTGGGATAGCTTCTTTGTTTTTACAAGGTGGTAGGACTGCTCATTCGAGATTTAGTATACCTCTTAATCCTGACGAGTTCTCATCATGTAATATGGCTCACGGAACAGATCAAGCCAATTTAGTAAAAGAGGCATCACTCATTATATGGGACGAAGCACCCATGATGAACAAGCATTGTTTTGAGGCTTTGGACAGGAGCTTATCTGATATTGTTGGTAAGCACAGAAATAAACCCTTTAGAGGAAAAGTAGTTTGTTTTTGGAGGTTATTTTCGACAGGTTCTACCTGTGATAAGAGGAGCTTGTAGGGCAGAGATTGCAAACGCAGCTTTGAATGCTTCGTATCTTTGGGAGCACTGTAAAGTTTTGAAACTCACGAAGAACATGCGGTTGTTGTCTGGCTGTTTGACAACTGAAGAGGCAAAAGATCTTAAGGACTTCTCTGAATGGATATTAAAAGTTGGTGAAGGAAAACTAGCGGAGCCTAATGACGGTGAGGCCGAGATTGAAATTCCTCCTGAGTTTTTGATTACCAATTTCGAGGATCCAATAGAATCCATCAGCAAAGCTGTCTATGGTGATTTCGTGGAATTACAAGAAAGCAAGGAGCCTAAGTTCTTTCAAGAAAGAGCTATTTTGTGTCCTACTAATGAGGATGTCAACACAATTAATGAGTACATGTTGGATCAGCTAGAAGGTAATTTTAAATAGCTTACAATTGTTTGAAATAGTATTAGTGTACTAATTAAATGTTTTATACAATATTAGGTGAAGAAAAGATTTATATGAGTGCAGACAGTATTGACCCAATAGATAAATCAGCTATGAATGATGAAGCACTTGGACCTGATTTTCTCAACAAAATAAAGGTCCCTGGTCTGCCAAACCATATGCTTAGACTCAAAGTTGGTTGTCCTGCTATGGTTTTAAGAAACATAAATCCTAATGTTGGATTAACGAATGGAACAAGAGTTCAGATCACTCAGCTTATGGATTTTATGGTTCAAGCTAGGATAATTACTGGAGAAAAGGTTGGTGAGACAGTATATATTTCTAGGTTGTTAATAACACCATCAGACACCGCCCTGCCTTTTAAGATGCGCAGGAGGCAGTTGCCTTTGGCTGTGGCTTTTGCAATAACAATCAACAAAAGCCAAGGGCAGTCACTGTCTCAAGTTGGTCTCTTTCTTCCAAGACCAGTGTTTCGCATGGACAACTATATGTGGCTGTCTCTAGGGTCACTTCTAAGAAAGGATTGAAAATTCTGATTGTCGATAAAGATGGTAAACCTCAGAAAAAAACTATGAATGTAGTTTTCAAAGAGATTTTTAAAAACCTCGACCAGCATGAGTGATAAGGTACTCTTAAATATATTCTCCACATTAAATCTGTTTATGTTTTAATATAGATTATAAGTTACTTTTGTTGTTGCATGCAGGCTTCAATGATTTACGTGGATTTGGTGTCATGTGAGTTTTGGTTCTTGCAAACTTTCGTTTTGTGTTAGGTTTGTTTGTGACATGTAATTTGTTTTAGGTTTTCATTTGCTTTGCCTTTTGACATTTCATTTATTCAGGTTTGGTACTATTGATTAAGATCAATTTATTTTTTTGTTTTTCGAAATCCTAAATGCTTCTAAGCTACATTCATCTAATGAGCATCCAAGACTTATAATTCAGTTACCTAATTGATCACATAACCTAAATGATAGCTAACAAATATAGTTAAAGAAATAGAGAAACTAGCCTCACATCTTATGTGATGCTAAGTTCTTTCATTCACCTAATTCTCAAATCATTTAATTTACTAACCGTTTTTGTTCCACTTCGTCAGGATTTGCGATGTCTAATTTTGTGATCCGTATAGTGGTCTTGCTTCTCCAAAATATACACTGTATATTTAGTCTGTATTGGAGAAAAAGGATAGATCTACTTACTTACCTAATATTGGAGAAGCAAGACCACTATACGGATCACAAAATTAGACATCGCAAATCCTGACGAAGTGGAACAAAAACGGTTAGTAAATTAAATGCTCTTCAACAAGGGAGTGGAGGCGACCACTGAGCATTACCGAGCCAAGCTCTTTATTTACAAGCAACTAAATGATGCCATCGCCAAGAAACATGTTGAAGAGCTTGAAGTCTCGCGCATACAAGGTAAGCTGGAACTCATGAATGAACTTTTCAAGAAGAACCCATTTAGCAAAGAGAAAGAGAAGCAGCTAGATTTCGAACTTGTGCGCGCAGAGGCCAAGGCGGCTGATGTTCAGCTTCCTTACATCGATTGGTACAAGTTGAATGAGCCACAAATGTTTGATTAACGTCTTTTCTTTCTTAATCTCTTCAAGTTTAAAACATTTAATGTTTTTTATATTATGGTTATGTCTTTCGAAACATATTTTCTGGTTTTTCAAACCAGTTTTCCTTTGATCTTGGTTGGTTATTAAAATAAACTACTTATCTTATATGTTATCTTCTTATTTATTTGCTTATCACATTTATGTGTTTCTTATTGTCACAGCTTATAATTGTCTTTCATGTTTTGGTTAGACGAATATGAATTAAATTGTTATTTTATATTTATAACGTTGATAGTTTATCTGATTCCTGAAATAAGATCAAACAAATGAAACATTAAGTTGTCAAACAAATGAAGAAATACTAACCTAAATAAGTATACTATTTAAACTTTCAGTCTACAAATATCGTTATATATGCTCAATATTATAAATAAAATTCAGAACCCGTGCGGGACGCACGGGTCAAAATCTAGTATATATTATATGATTATGTCTCCATGTAATTTTGGTTTTGGTTATGTATTAGCCGTCTGTTATGATTAGAATATGACACTATATAACTTAAGTGAATTTTGAATGTCCTCTAGCGAGTCAAGTTTGGGCACTCTCAAAGATACCGTCCAATCCGGCCATCTTTCCAACTAGCTCTCTCATTACAAATATGGATCATTTATTTTGGCGAGTTCTCCCGCAAATGGACGACCATCAATTTGCTTGGATACTATGGTATATCTGGAAAGGAAAGAACAATAAAGTTTTTAGTAATTTGGATACGGATCCACGGGATACACTTAAATTGGCAGAAACAGAAGCAACCCTGTGGGGCGAGGCACAAGTGTTGAATGAACAGAGAGCGACACCAAGTACAGCAGACGTGACACTACCGTCAATCCCGGGACGATGGTGCTTTACAGATAGTTCCTGGAAAAACAATGATCGTTTTTCTGGCCAAAGTTGGTACAGTAATCTGGAAGGTTTTGATGGTCTGATGGGGCAAGAAATGTCCGGGTTAGCCTCTCACCTCTTCATACATAGATGGAAAGCTTTAGTTTGGGAAATGGAGTGTATGCGGATTTACGTCAAAATTATGTTACATTTGCTATGGATTGTTCTCAATTGGTGAAGATGGTTTTGGAATCAGAAGAATGGCCAGCTTTTGTAAGTTATTTGGAAGATATCAAGGTCCTAAAGAGAGTTTTCTTAGCTCAAAGATTATTCATGTACCAAGGACGCAAAACAAGAAAGCGGACAGTCTTGCACGCAGTGTTAGGAAACATCCATCTTTTGTCGTCCACATGGATGTGGAGCCACCTGTTTGGTTTTCAGAGTCAATATGAATCTGTTTAGTTGATGACAAAAAAAATTACGTGAATTAGTAGTGTATTATATGGTAACTATATTACATATTAAAATAATATCAAAGCATATTTATGTAGTTGTCTTAGATTGTTACTATAATATTCTGAAGATATTAATGATATTTCTTAGCAAAAGAAAGATATTAGTGATATTCCAAATAAGAAGCATACATATAGGATTAATATTAGGAGATGTTTATAAAGATTACTATGGGCCGAGGTACAGCTTTCACTTACACAGGGAATTGATCAATCTCGATCACCAGTAGACGCAACAGTACCGTCTATACCAGGTAGATGGTGTTTTACGGATGGATCATGGAAAGACCGGGAATTTTTTTCAGGACAAGGGTGGTATAGCACACTAGAAGGTTTTGATGGTTTAATGGGAGCAAAGAACACAAGAGCGAGTCAATCGCCACTTCACTCGAAGATAGAGGCTCTCATTTGGGCAATGGAATGCATGAGGAACTTAAGACAGTTTACTGTTACATTTGCAACGGATTGTTCTCAGTTGGTGAAGATGGTTTCGTAACCAGAAGAATGGTTAGCCTTTGCAAGTTATTTGGAAGACATAAAGATTTTGAAGAGAAGTTTCAACAACTCAGAGCTCATTAATATACCACAGGCACAGAATTTACGGGCGGATAGTCTCGCATGCAGTGCAAGGAAGAAACCGTCATTTGTTGTCCATGTGGATTCAGAATTTCCAGTTTGGTTTGCAGAGTCTATATGAGTCTGTTATGTTGATGACAAAAAAATCGCCATATAATTTAGAAAAATAAAGAGAACAGTGATAACTAATATTTATTGATAGTTTTTAGTATTATTTTATTATTTAGTGACACTTTATTATAAGTTTGTCTTCTTAATTTTAGATTTAAATTTTTTTTTTATAATTTTTATAATTTGTTTGTTAAATTTTAGTTAAAGTCCTAATTTACTAAAAACCATGATGTGGAACGAAATATGTTAGATATGACTTTATTTATACTAATAGTTATCTATACTATTATTTGAGAAGTGAATTTGCTGATTTGTTTTGTTCTCCATAATTTTAGATTTAGTCAAATTTTATACTCAATTATTAATCTTAATAAATAATTTTAATGATTTATCTAATACTTATCATTATCTTCAAAATAAGTAAAAATTCTAACGATAATATTATATTTTAAATTTATATTATATTTACAACTCATATTAAAATAATATATATATATATTTTTTGTTTAGTATTCGTTGTAATAATTTCTAAAAAAAGTTGGCAAAGAGTTCAAAAGTATTTATAATATTGTTTGCGAAATGATTTTTTGCATTCACGTTAAAAGTTAGATAGTCTAAAGTCTTCATTACCCTTAATATATAAATATATTAGCTTTGTTAATATGTAATTACTCATAAATTAAAAACTTTTCATTAATTTGATAAACATCATTATTTAAAAAGATTCTATATTATTTTATCCAAAAATATTTTACCTCAATCCATGTATATAGTTTTATGTATGTATGATTTTTTCAAGTTTATTTTATGTAATAAATTTTTTATTAAAAATAAAATAAAAACTTTATTGTATATAAAATTAATATTTAATTAATTATTAAAATATATCGAAAGCATAAAAATAATTTAATCTAATGGTTTTTGAATTAATAATATTTTTATTTATAAGTTTTTGTAAAATTATTAAGTCCGCAAGTGTGGACAAAACACCTAGTGTTAAGATAGTTTGAACTGCATAAAATACTCGAAAATATCAGAAGATCTACATATTTTAAAGTTCATATTATGGAGTTAATAAATGTAGTGTTGTAAATATTTCGATTTAATTATGTATATTCTATATACAAAATAAATCAATATAATTATGTATCACTACAAGAAAACAGGCTTATTCCGAGGGCCAAAATCGTCGGTCTGTCGTCGGAATAACCGTATTCCGACGACATACCGAGAAAAATTGTCCTCGAAAAAAATTCCTCGGAATTTCAATATCCCTCGGAATTTCCTCGGAATTTTCTGACGGAATTCCGAGGAAACAAAATTCCGAGAAAACTTTGAGGACAACTGTTCCTCGGAAAAGTCGTCGGAAAATACCGAGGAAGCAAGCCCTCGGAAAATTCCGACGACCAGTGCCCTCGGAAAATTCCGAGGACTTTTGTCCCTCGGAATATTCCGACGACCAGTGCCCTCGGAAAATTCCGAGGACATTGTCGTCGGAATATTCCGAGGGACAAAGTCCTCGGAATTTTCCGAGGGCTCTGGTCGTCGGACTATTCCGAGGGACAATGTCCTCGGAATTTTCCGAGGGAAATCTTCCTCGGAATATCCCAAAAAATTAATTTTTTAAAAAATTAATTTTTTAAAAAAAATTAAATTTTTTGAAAAAAATTAAATTTTTTGAAAAAAATTAAATTTTTTGAAAAAAATTAAATTTTTTGAAAAAAATTAAATTTTTTGAAATTTAAATTCGAAAATATAAAATTAAAATTAAAATATAAAAACATATTATATAAAATTCAAAGTAGTACAAATAAAAATAAAACATTGCGAGTTTTTGAAAAAAAAAACTACGGGTTTTGGGTGTTCGGGTCTGGCATGCTCGGGAACACCTCGTTCGGGTGCAACCTCCTCATCATCTCCATCATTTGCTCGTTCAGCTTCCTCTGAGCCTCAAAGCTCGCCTGTTGAGTCGCCATCTGGGTCTCCAACGCAGATATGCGATCATCCTTGTCCTGCAACTGACCCATAAGTGCTTCTGGATCAACAAAGGGCGGTGGTGCAGCAGAAGACGGAACTGACCGGGACCGACGACCCAAACCGAACAAACGTCCCTTCTTCTTTGGAACCGACTGAAATAGAAAATTGTCAAATTTAAATAATAGAAAAGATGAAAAAACGTTAAATAATAGAAAATCTGAATTGAACTTTAAAAAAAAAACTTACCTCTTCAACGATTTCATTGATCCGAACCCGAGGCAAGTAGGTCGAACCCGTCGAATCGTCATCCTCGGTTTGAAGCTGAGACACCTCGTCTTCCACCTGAGTGTCGATGAGGGTGACCACATCCCTCACAACACCATCATCAATCTGGCCGGTCTTCTTGTTGGTATACGCCCTCTTCATTAGGGCGAGATCATCAACCGGCTCGCCCTCATTTTCTTCCGCCTTGAAAAAACATAAATTAAACAAACATTAGTAATTAGAAGAAATGCACATAAAATAAAATTTAAAAACTTAAATAATAGAATAAAAAGCGACTAGCTTACCATGCGATCCCCCAGAGTGGCAATAGATTGAGCAACCAAGTTATGCCTGAAGACGCCCTTCCCTTTACGGTCGCTCATGCGGTTGGTGGAGTTGGTGGAAGAAGTTGATTTCGTCTCATCCTTACTCCAGTGCACACCCAACTCCAACCAGACCGTGGGGTTCATCGACTTTGGGACCTTTTAATTAAAAAAAATTGTTAAATAAATTTAAAAATATTTTAATAAATTAAAAAATTGTTTAATAAATAAAAACAAACCTTGTTTATTTCCCACTTCTTCTTCCACTCGTGGATCTGCTTCCCATAGTTGTCCATAACTTTATGGACGAAGTTGTGATAGATATACAACGTATCATCGGCATTCCAGTTGAATTCTTGCTGAAAATAAAACACAATTAGTATAAAATTTATATTAAAGATTAAAAATATAAGTAAAAAATTAGAATACTTACCGCAAACTGTTGAAACCACAGATTCTGCTTACCGCAATAATTTTCGTGGAAAGTGGAATTGTAGCAATGAAAAAAAGAGAAAATTACCAAAATGGAACAAAAATTCATTATAGTTGTCTCTTTGGTATAAATCATTTTTTGTCCACTTTTTTTCTCTTTTTTACCTTTTTAAATACTAAAAGTTAATGAAATAAATAGTTTTATGAATCAAAATAATTATAAAAAAATATACAAAAACTGTTTTTTTGTTGGAAAAATTGATATATTAAATTTTAAAAATATGTTCTACTAAAGGTAGATTTCATCTTCTACGAAAAATAGGTTAGTAAAAAGTAAATTCTAGATTAAACAAGTTCATCTACTTTTCTTAGTACGAACAATCTACTTTTAATTAAAATTATAAATATGGGGAATGCAAATTCTTATAATGGTAAAGATAGCTACTTTTCTCTCGAATGCAGCTTCTACTTTTATTATGTATTCTAAACCTTCCGGAATGCGAAATCTAAACATTACTCAGATGACTACATGAGGTATAATCCACTTATGGGATTTCTGTCTCGGTTCTATGCTGTGTAGACTTTGCCTTCTACGAATAGAAAACCCTGAATGTTGCGAAAACTTAGGAAAATTCAGTTAGGAAAATATTCTAACTTCCTCAAACAATGTTTTGATCAATTTTTCTTGTCAAAATATTTTTTTAAAAAAAAGATTTTGCGTAGTCAATTTTTTTTCTTTTTGTTAGACTTTTTATTAAAACGTTTTTTCCTTTTTATTAAAATTTTTAATAAAAAATTAAAATTTTAAATTTTTTAAAACATTTGTGAAAAATTAAAAACACAAACTTTGTAAAAAGTTTTTAACAAAAATAAAACTTTGTAAAACGTTTTTAATAAAATAAACTTTGTAAATTTTACAAAAATAAAAATAGAACTTTATAAAAAGTTTTAATAAAAAAATAAATAAAATTTATTAAAACGTTTTACAAAGTTTTATTTTTATAAAAAGTTTAAAACATTTCTAAACTTTTTATTTTTATTGAGCTTTTTAATAAAAAAATAAAACTGTTTTTAAAACATTTTTTTCCTTTTTATGAAACTTTTTAAAATTCAATATAACTTTTAAATTGTGTTTAATTTGATTAATCAAATGTTAGTTTTGGGATTATAGAAAAAATTATACTAAAGGAACAATTTAAGGATGGTATTATACCAAAAGGACAACCATGCTGTCTTTTGTTCCATTTTGGCTATTTTCCCATGAAAAATTGACAACTAGCCATAGTTTCTCAAACTTTAGAAAGAGTATGTCAAGATCAACAGCCAAGATTGTGAGAAGATGATAAAATCAACTCATCAGAGTTTAGGAGTCGGAAATATCAATATACTAAGTCCACATATGTTGTACGTTATGAGAAAGTCATCGGAAACCTGAACTCTTGCCAAAATAATCAAAGAGTTTATAAGAGAGAACTAGATTTTGATCAGCGTTTTTAAAATGTGGGTTTGTTTTGTGGATAAAATGTTAGTTTTAAATATTTTTTTAGCCATTTGCGCAGAAAATATCAACTAAGTTAATAATTTGCAAAAATGAAAAAACAGTAAAATGTGTAGAAAGAAATAGATTAAAAAGACATCTTTCGCCCTATGATTGTTTGAAAGAGAAAGAAATAAGAAACAAGAAACAATGACCGATGCTCTTCCTCTACTACTTTACTCTTTAATTTGAACTTCATCCATGTTGAGAGAGAGAAGGAAACGACGGAGAGATAAATTAGCAAGCTTAGGTTAAAAGATATCTAATTAAAGGATCCGTTTAGAGCTCCCATTCGAACCAAGAGATACGAGCTGTGATTCATGGTAGAGTGGTGATGAACAGAAGATAGAGCTTTGGCGCAGCGGTGGTACACCACCAGAGGATTACAGATACTATGCTGGTGGTGGCCAACTATGCAAGGTTCTTGAAACCGAAGTTAGCGGCGGTGATGGTTTGTGTGAAGGAGTAATTGGGCTGCTGTAACCGGAGGCGAACAGTGACCAAAGAGTCAACTGAGGCGAGGCAGATTGGAGCGAGTCAAACTCTTCAAGGTTCTCATCTTAGTCTTCCTTTTGTGGCTTTGTGAAACCAGGTCTTCTGATACGGTGTCTTGTGTGTGATATAGAATCTCAATCTCAAGAACACAAGATAATATCTCAAACTCAAACTCTTTATTGCTTTAGAAAAAATCTCTCAAAAAATTAAAGCTCTCAATTCTCTCAACTCATAAGTCATGCTACACATTAGCATCTCCTTATATATATCTCATAACTTCCTAAACTCATTAGGTATAACACAATGGATATTTTCCTATTCTATAACTCAATAGAATTAGGTAACTTGCATCCCAAGTTATTTCAAGCTTATCTCAACATTCTCTCCCTTAAGCTTGAACTTCTCATTTGTCAAATCTTCAACGCCTATCAGACTTCTTTGCTCCTTAAACTTGATTCTGCCAAGTGACTTCGTAAGTATATCAGCCTTCTGCTCACTTCCCGGAACATGCTCTACTTCAACTTACTCATTCTCAACACACTCTCGAATGAAGTGGAATCTCCTATGTATGTGTTTGCTACGTCCATGAAACACAGGATTCTTTGTAAGCGCAATTGCAGACTTGTTGTCAACTCGAATCGTTACTTTTCTGCACTTCTCTCCAATGATCTCGCTCAAGCACTCCTGGAGCCAAATGGCTTGTTTTGCTGCCTCTGTAGCTGCCATAAATTTAGCTTCACAAGAAGAAAGTGCAACAATCTCTTGCTTCTGGGAACACCACGTTATAGGACTCTTCTCGAGATAGAAAACATGACCTGTGGTGCTCTTACCATCATCTTCATCAACATTATGAGAACTATCGCTGTAGCCGACCAACTCTAGCTCTTTTTTTCGTGTATACGAGGGACCAAGGCATGGAGTCCCACGCAAATACCTCAGTACTTGTTTCAATTCCGCAGTGTGTGGCTCCTTGGGTTCATGCATATATCTACTCAAAACTCCAACACTATAAGACAGGTCTGGTCGGGTGTGGAATAAGTACCGGAGGCAGCCAATGCTTCTTCTATACTCTGTTTCATCGATGCTTTTCTGTTCCACTGACTTTGACAACCTGACGTTTATATCCATAGGTATATGGGTCGGGTTACACGTTGCCATTCCACATTCCTCAAGTACTTTTGATGCATATCTGTCTTGTCTTAGCATGATTCCCTCCTTGTGTTGATGTACTTCTATTCCGAGATAATATGTAAGTTTTCCAAGGTCACTCTTCTCGAATTTCATCGCCATCTCTTGTTTAAACTCATTGATTGACTGCAACGAAGTACCGGTGACGACCAAGTCGTCGAAGAAGACCTCGCTTTTCTTCTTTTCTTCAACAATAAGAAGACCTCGCTTTTCTTCTTTTCTATAGACCGAAGGCTCCTTGGAGCATCTCTGAAACTTCAGTTCGCACAATATTTTGTTAAGTTTGGCGTTCCATGCTCGTGGTGCCTGTCTGAGTCCATAGAGAGCCTTCTTTAACTTGTATACTTTCCCTTCCTTTCCTGGTATCACAAAACCTTCTGGCTGAGTAACATAGACATCCTCCATCAACTCTCCATGTAAGAATGCTGTTTTTACATCTAGATGATGTATTTCCCAACCCAAAGAAGCTGCAATGGCAATGACTAATTGAATTGTCTCCATACGAGCAACATGTGCGAATACTTGGTCATAGTCAATGCCATGTCTCTGAACATATCCTTTTGCTACCAACCGTGATTTATACTTGTTTATGGTTCCGTCCGCGTTACGCTTAATCTTGAATACCCACTTTAAGCCTATAGGCTTCACACCTGTAGGAAGGTCAACCAATATCCATGTATTATTTCTCTCGATAGAAGCAATTTCTTCTTCACACGCATCAATCCAGACTTGTAGCTCTTTAGCTTCGGCAAAGGTCCATGGCTCGTCATTGATGACCATCAAGAGACGTTCATGTTCACATTCTGCGAGTAGGATATAATCGTCTAGGTATGTAGGTCTTGCTCTGTTTCTAGTTGACCTCCTTAACTCTGTTTGATTTTCGTTTGGTACTTCATCATCTTCTTCTTCACCTTCATCGACTGCGTCTTCATCACTTATATCTTGAGTGTTCCCATCGGATTGTTCTGTGTCTTATTCTCTACCCATAATACGCAGATCAACCTTGAAAGTTCCGGAATTCTCGTCTCCCTTTGGCTCTGTCTCGCTCCAGTTCCACCCCTGGCTTTCATCAAACGTGACATCACGGCTTACCACGACCTTCTTTTGGATGGGATCGAGCAAGCGATACGCTTTAGAACCGGGTTCTGTACCCATATGCACCAGAATCCTCGACCTATCATCCAACTTCTTCCTCCCAGCAGCTTCAGTTCTCACATAGCTAATGCACCCGAATATCTTGAGATTAGATAGGTTTGGTTTCTTCTCTCGAAGCATCTCATAAGGAGTTTTACCAAGCAAGGATCTCGTGGCAATCCTATTAATCAGATATGTAGAATGCCGTACCGCTTCTCCCCATAACAAGTTTGGTACATTCCTATGCTTTAGAATGCTCCTAGTCATCTCCATGAGAGTTCGGTTGCGTCGCTCGACTACTCCGTTCTGCTGAGGGGAGTATGGTGCTGTTACGTGTCTCCTGATTCCGTATCTGTCACAGTAGTTTTGAAAATCTCGAGATGTGAACTCTCCCCCCCCCCCGGTCTGTTCTTAGTGTTTGCATTGCAGCTTTTGTTTCTTTCTCAACAAGTTTCTTGAAGTTTTTAAATTTCTTCAGAGCCTCACTCTTCTCTTGCAACAACTCCGTCCACATGTATCACGAGTAATCATCAATAAGCACCAATACATATTGTTTGTGAGCCGGTGTGGGTGGGGTAATCGGTCCACAAAGGTCACCGTGTATGAGCTCGAGAGGTTTTGAGGTCTATACGAGGTTTCCTTTGGGAACGAGTGTCTTGTTTGTTTCCCAAGAAGACACGACACACATGTCTCTTTGTTTACAATGATGTCCGGTATTCCCTCGACTAGTCTCTAGTTAATAATCGTTTTCATTGTCTCGTGATTTACGTGACCGAGTCTCGCATGCCATCTTGATGACTCAGTCGTTGTTGTTAGTTGCAAACATTGAATACATTCGGCTTGAAGAGTAACTTTGTATAGTCGGTTTCGATACCTTGTCGTTTTGACCATCAACTTCCCAACTCGATCATACAGCATTAGTTGATCGTCTTTCATCCTAACTTCACAGCCAGTCTCCGTAGCCTGTCCAAGGCTCACAATGTTACTCTTTGGGATTGGTATGTAGTACACATTGCTCAAGATCTCCTTCTCTCCTCCTTTAAACACAAAACGAACCGAACCTTTTCCTCTTATGTCTATTCGGGAATCATCTCCGAACCGAACCTTCCCAGTGATTGTCTCGTCTAGGGTATCAAAGAACACTCTAATCCCACTCATATGGTTACTCGCGCCATTATCAAGGTACCAGACATTCTTTGTGTCGGAATCTGCTTCAAACTCGCTTGGCTTTACTTTCTGTTCATTCAAGTAGACTACCTCATGCTTCATTAACTCATCGGCTTCTTGAGTGTCTTCATCCTTCTTCTCAACCGTCTCCTGAAGTTTAAGTAACCTATCTGGACAATCCGCTACAAAGTGACCAAGTTTATCACATCGATAACAGGTCATGTGTGAAGCATCTCGTTCTTGGTTATGAGAACCGTATTGGTATGATCCAAAACGGCCTCATCCTCTACCCCTCCAATTAGAGCGGCCTCCAAAAAGTCCTCGACCTCTGCCTCCATAGTTACTCTCGCGGCCTCTGCCTCTGCCACCGTAGCCCTCTTGTTGGCTTTCCATATTTGCATACATCAGCTTGCTTTGGTCATCATGCTGCTCTTCTTCTTCCTCACAAATCCTCTCCTCATAGGCCTTCAACCTTCCGATGATGTCTTCAAAACTTGTAGTATTTAGGTTAAGAACTTGTTCTAGAGAGGCAACAATATGGATGTATTTTTTTCGGGGTAAGCTCTTTAAAAATTTCTTTACAAGCTTTGATTCCTCAATTATCTCACCAAGAGATGCAGATTTAGATGAAATCTCCGATAACTTGCCAACGAAAGTATCTATTGTATCTCCTTCCTTCATCTTCAACCTGTCGAACTCGGCCATTAACGTTTGCAATCTTGCTTCTCTTACTCTTTCGGCTCCAACGTGTCTAGCTTTGATTGCATCCCATACTGCTTTCGCTGTGTCTAGATCTCCAACTTGTAAGGTTAACGCTTCGGGGATAGACTGAAACAAAAGCGCAATAGCTATATCGTTTTTCTCCTCAATCTTGTTGTCGGGATCGATAGTTTCCCATACTTTATTCACTTTTAGAGCGATCTTCATCCGCATAGCCCACACAGTATAGTTATTAGAATTAAGCATGGGGAACTTGATAGAGGATGATCCAATCTTCTTGTCGTTTTCGTCGGTTTCTTCTTTAACGTCTCCCATGGTTCTCGTGTTTGCTCTGATACCAAATATAGAATGTCAATCTCAAGAACACAAGATAATATCTCAAACTCAAGCTCTTTATTGCTTTAGAAAAACTCTCTCAAAAAACTAAAGCTCTCAATTGTCTCAACTCATAAGTTATGCTACACATTAGCATCTCCTTATATATATCTCATAACTTTCTAAACTCATTAGATATAACACAATGGATATTTTCTTATTCTATAACTCAATAGAATTAGGTAAACCTGCATCTCAAGTTATTTCACGCTTATCTCAACATGTGATTGGAGTGAAGAATTTTTTTTCTTGAACCATAAAGACAATACTCAATGAAGGAGAGAATAAATTTGAGCTTGTCTGCTCGTAGAAAAAGCTAAAGAAATCTATGTCTTGTAGTTGAGTAGATTCCATCTGATGATTCTTGTCTAGAAAAAAAAAAAAATATATATATATATATATATATATGTTTAGACGCCTAAAAAAGATATATGTTTTTTATATTTATTTTCCTTGATTTAAGTTTGGATAATGTTAGCTTAACTATTTTTTTTTTTGAAACAATGTAAACTTAATTTATATTGTTGATATGTAAGTTAACTGGTTATAATGTGACATTTTAGATCCTTTATAAATTGTCATGTTTATATTATGATTTAACTGGATATTTTATATGTTAGCTGATATTTAGATTTAAAATTAACAGTTATACAGATAGCTTATGTATATCATTTTTAAATTAACATTGTTGTATTCTGATTTATCCGGATACTTTACATTTTAGCTGGTATTTAATTTATATTTACAGGCCATTTTGATCAGTTGATGGTTGTTATTTTGTATCAATTCGAATAAACAAAAAATTAACACTCTAATAAATCACAAAACATATGATTAGATTTACATGTTCGGCTAAACATAAAAATTAACTCATTAACAAATAACAATACAAATGATTAAAATGGTTGAGCCGGTTAAGATTATACTTGACTTTTTTTTGTTATAGTTAGTCGGTAATATATACTAATTATCTCGACATTATTATAGTTAGCCGGTAATATATTACTAATTAATGATGTCATTTGTGAAATAGCTGGTTAAGATTTTACAAGACTTTTTAGTTATATTTAGCCAGTAATATACACTAATTATCTCAATATTGTAACTTGAATTGAAATATTGAAAAAATCTAAGACTCTGGAGGTCATTCTGGGAATTCTTCAAGGGTTTGAAATATAGAATGTGAAAGTCAGTGGCCGATTCGTGAAGCTATTTCTACACTTGGAACTATTGGGGCCAACTTGAGAATATCCAAAGGTTGGAGGGCTTGTGTTGCAAAAAAATAAGAAATTGCCATTGTTACTCGATCTCTTCTGTAACGAGACAAAGACGGCAAGGATGAGCACGACAGCGAGGCTTGAACCCGAGCATGACAACATCGGCAGAGAAAGACGACGGAGATGGTCCGGTGACCTGAGACAGATGCGACAATTTGCAGCAGAGAAGAGGAAGCTTGAGGCAGAGACGTTTGTGGTGGCTTCGTTTTCAGTCGAAGGCGGAGATGAACAAGGAAGACGAAGCAGTTCCACGGCGTGGTTCGGGCTGGCCATGGATGACGGCCACGACAGAGCAAGGCAGAGATGAAGTTGTGAAGCTTGAAGCGATCAGGTCTAGAAAATTGGCTCCGATCTATGAGTTCCTTCCATGTGTGGCGTTGAGAGAGGCCGTCGTGGAGAGAAGCCATTGTGGTGAGTCTGGATAAGAATGTGTGGAAGGCTGAGAGTTGATTGGTAGTTGGGATTGAATGGCTTGTTGGTTGGTGTGATGAGGATAGTCGCCAGAGAAGACACTGGTGTAGGTGATGGTGTGTCTTAAGCGGATTGTCCGAGAAATTATGGACAGAATGAGAGTTTGATTTTAGATAAGAGAGTGAGGAAAAAATGTGAAAAGAATAATAATAGTTACGAAATAGGTTGTGTTATAGGAAGTTTAAGGGTAAAACTGACTTAAAAAAAAACACATCAGGAAGAAAGACATAATTCCATCAATGCAAATATAGCAGTTATAGGTGTATAGGAGCTGCAATTTCCCTCTCTCTTTTTTGGAATTTTGATCTACATATTTATGTTTTTTTTTGTCAGCACTCATCTAGACTCTACATATTTATGTTAAGAGATAGATATTCAATGTTTTCATATTCAACTTAGATCTACAGTTGAACCGATAAATCCGGTGATCCGTATATAATCTTGTTCAATCTAATGAAAATTTTGTTAATTAAAAATCTAACCAAACCCGGTAAAAATCTAAAATTTTATCATTAAAATGTGACCTAATCCTTGTTGACCCATTAAAACTCTAGAGAAAACTGTAAATAATTGTAAAATTAAATTTATATACTTTGAAATTGTACATAAAATTGGAAAGAAACTATAAGATTTGTAATTTTTCATACTTTGATAATTTTTTTTACTATTCGAAAATTAAGAAAATGATATTAGAGTAAACCAAAATTTATTCATATGACAATTTTATTTTGTTTTGTTATTTATATTGTTTGAGAAATAAGTTCAAAGATGTCGGATCATATAAGAAAAAATTAAAAATATTTATTTGTTACTATTGTGAATGTATAAATTTAAATTAATGGGGGAAAATTAAAATATGTTATCAACCTAGTTAAAAAATATATATTTTGGTTAAATAAATTAAGATCTAGAGACATTAATATTTTTCCTATAAATAATATCACTTTATTAAAAAATAATTAATAATGGTCTCATTTAAATTTTTGCCATAAATAAGGCGAGAATTTACGGTGGTTTTGATATAAATATAAATGCATTAGGCTTTAAGATAATGTTGCAGGGGCATTAATTATATTATATAGTATTTTAAATTTTTTTATCTAGAAATAAATTGGGTCCAACTTTGTGATTTTGTTTTAATAGTATTGATCGTTGGACAACTTCTTTTACAACAAAAATGTTGTGAGGCTGTTTTCTATAAATGGTTTATGAAGTAACTCTCGTAAGGTAAAAGTAAATAACTTTATACGAAACACCTTCAAAAAACAATACCAAAATTAACGTTTCGTAAAACGACTTTCATAATCCACATTACCGAAACAGTCTTAGGAAAAATATTCGGAACCATACGAAATAATCTCCTAGAAGCTCCGAGGAAAGTCATCTCCCACTTCTCTCTCTCTCTCTTGACGTCATCACCCACTCTCTCCCCTCCATTATTTCTTCTTGTTTGTGGTCATCCACTTCTCTTCTCTTCGGAGTCATCATCCACTTGAGTTGTCACCCACTTCTCTGTAGGACCGTGAAAATCCTGAATGAAAATTATGAAACTGAAAGCAAATAAAATGATAACATAAAGACTTACAACATTTAAGAAATCATAAGGAAATAGACGAATTCACGGAGTCGAGATTTGATCTCTTTTCTTAACTCAATAAATCGTCCGTAATGTGTGACGGTTTTATGCGATTTTTGAATCCCATGATACAACCGTGATGAGACCGTTTCGCAACACCCGAAATAGAATCTACGAACTTACTACTACGATATATTCTCGAATCACTTACTTTAAATATGAAGATCTAAGAGTTTTTCCTTTCTTTTGTAGTGAGAGAAAGCTTGTTTTTGGTGTGTAGGGAGAGGGATGAATGTATGGAATGAGATGATGAATTTATGAAGTGGTTTGGGTATTTATATTGAATAAAGGCTTGGTCACCAAGTTAGCTAAACTTGGAAAATGAGGGGATGGTGTTTTGTGAGTTTTGCTTGGACACAAATTTCACATTTGTCTTTGCTAATTTTGGACTTTGGAATCATGTTCAAATTCATCAATCTTTGCACAGATTTATAATTACATGTCCTGAACATTCATGCCAAAGAAGACTCAACGACATAAGCAACTGGATTCTTATTCATTGAAACTTTGGAAGCAGGTACATCATTTTTCTTAGGGACTGTCATTATACACATTTTGACTAGTCTAGATTTAACAAAAACTTTTCCAATAAAAACACCATTCTTCCTGACGATCAGCTGGTCGGATTCGAAATTGATTCCAAAACCGTGCTTACTCATGAGAGATCCAGAAGTCAGATTTTTCCTCATGTCTGGAACATGCTTCACATTGGTGACAGTGACCTCCATGCCTGAAGTCATCTTCAGCACAACTTTTCCAATACCTTCGATCTTGGACTGGGAGACGTTTCCCATCTTCACTTGATTATCAGATTTACACTTCTGATAGGTACTGAACATCTCTCTGTCATTGCAGATGTGTGTAGGGGCAGCTGTGTCGTACCACCATTCTTTTGGGTTTCCTTCAACGATGTTATCTTCTGTGACCACATCACACATATCAGCTTCAGTCAGGTTAGCTTGATTTTTCCCATAGCCTTCCTGCGACATTCCGAGGATCTATGTCTGTCTTGCCACAATAGATACACTTCCCAGTGAATTTGTTGTTTGTGGAAGGTTGAGCTTGTTTCTTGAAGCTCGTGGAGGCTTGTTGAGTAAGGTTATTCGGCCCAGACTTTTGATATCTTGACTTTCCTTTACCCTTATTCTTGTACTCAGCTACATTAGCATCAAGAGTATGAATCAGCCACTCTTTATCATTTTTTAATGACTCATTCTGAAGCCTAGTAATCAGATTTGCCAACGTCAAGGCCTTTTGCGTGTAAGCAAGATAGTTTTGGAATCTGCGCAACTAGGCGGAATCTTCTCAATAAAGCAATTCACCGTGAAAGTCTCACATAGCTTCATTCCTTCTTCAGCGATCTCCTGGAAGATCAGTTGTAGCTCATGCACTTGATCCATGATAGGTCGTAAATCGACCATCACGAATTTGAGAAATTTTTCTGTGGTAAATTTTCCAGAGCCTACATTAAAGGATTTGTATTTCTTTTCCAGAGCATCCAGTAGATCTTTGGAAGTTGCGACCTCACTGTAAACAACAGTTGGTCCACGAGACGGTTTTGAATGTTACATTTTCTTAAGAAGTCTCCACGCTTCAACGCTAGCGAGCACCCCTTAGATCAGTATTGTCCGCAGGTAGCATTGGTTTGACCATAGTAAGATACCTGGCCAAATTCAGAGTGGTCAGAAAGAAATGCATCCTCTGCAGCCACTGCTTAAAGTTCGTTCCATTGAACTTGTCGGGACCGTTAATGTTGCTAGGCACCGACGGAACTTGTGTAGACAGCACTCCAAGTGGTTACCATTCCTTGTTGTCATCTCATTGGTTAAACCGCCGTTTGCCGCAATGACAATAGTGATGTTATCATCGTTAGTCATCGTGGAATATGTTCACAAAACACAAACCGCAGTACTCAATTCAAATAAGCGATTAAAACTATTATGTCGCTACACAATAAATTCTAAGAAATCGCGTAGAGCATTCTTAAAAGATATCGTTATGTCAAATTGTATTTTTATTTTAGTAATATATTATTATATGAATAATGATAAGTACTATAAATATATAAAAATCTCTATAATATTATTTGAGAAGTCAGTTTCCTATGTGTCGCGCTCACATTAACTCTTACGGTGGTTGATTACGATGATACCCTTAATGAGTTAAAATGTTATTTTAATTACTTTTTAATATTTTCCAAATAACATATATAATAAAAAAGAAATATCATAAAGTTTATAAAGCGGATTTAAAAACGAAAATATATGTATTAATAATATTATTTTATTAAAAAGGAAATTTCACAAAATAGTAATATTCTATTTTAAAATATTTTTAAATAACATAAAATATACTAATATACTTTCTTTATATTTATATTTTTACAGATAACCTTGATATTAGAAAATAGAAATATTATTTATTTTAAGACATAATTTTAAACAGTACAACAATATATATTTTCACAGTACCGGAAATATTTTTAATATATTTATCTATTTTTAGATAATTACATAAAATAATTAAGTAACATAAACTGATATATAATTTATTGACTAAAATATTTTAATAATAGTATTATTGAAATGTTATTTGTATTTTCTTATATTTATTTGACCATGATATCTTTCAATTACAGCAAAAAATATCTATAATTTTTTTTACTTATATAATAAGATTTCTCAAATACAATCACACCTTTTACTATTTATTTTTAAGAAATATTAAAAATGAAAAATAAATTTTAACAATAAAAATCTTTTGATCAAATAACAAAATATTTTAAAATCACACTATACACTTTAATGAGGTAGATATATTATATTTTGCATTATTAAAATTATATGTTTTCTTAATATTAAATTTGCTTTTAAATTTTATGTTTGTGGAACTTAATGTAACCATAACCAAAACGCATAAAATCATTTATAATTTATAAAAATATTTTAGTTATTGTAAATGTTGATATGTGTCCATGTGCTTCCAAAAACGTATCAATAACTTATTATGTAACTTTCTATAGATCATCGTTTTATTTTCTAATTTTTTTTAAATCAACATTTAATTTGATATATATATGTTATGAAAATACATGCACATCTAAACGATAAATAAAATTAATTTGACTTGACTTAATTATAATAAAAATAATTATACCTCGGTTTGAATTTGAAAGAATATATGTAATTTAAGATACTCACAACATGAGTAACTCGGCTAATCCAATTTATATCTAAAATCATAGATTTAACTATAATAAAAATATATAATTTTATAATAATAATAATTTATTTTATAAATATAAATTATAAGATGACTCAAAACACCTTAACAAATGAAAATAAAATATTAAGCAAATGATTTAATTTAGTTCTTTTGTAAAATTTATGTATATGCATGAGATTGCAGAATATTACAGTTATATTAATTAGCGTAAGTCGAAATCAAACACTTTAGTTTATTTTTTTTATTTTATTCTAATCACAATATATTTTAAGTTATAAATAATCTTCATAAAATATATTTACATATCTATGCCAAAAACCAACTTAATGCAAATAAGAAAATTAATCAAAATTTTAATATATTTTGAAAAAAAAAATTATAATTGAATTCACAGAAATAGATGCAACCTAATATATATGAATGATAACTAAACCGATTGTAAAAACAACAAAACCTACTAGATATAACATATCTAAAATTATATGTCTAATTAAAAATAATATAATTTATTAATTTAAAATTAAAAATAAATAGCAATCAATTATTATAATATATATTTACTTTATAAATATTTATACCCGTGCATGAGCACGGAAAAATCATCTAGTAAATAAGTATATATAATGCAAACTTGTCATTAGCCAAAAAAAAAAAAAACAACAGCTATCACCTGTTTTGTATTTATGTTAGATTGCATTTTTTTTTGGATTGTACATGGGTATCCTAACCCCCACCAAAGTAGATCCAGACTAGCCATGATAGATATTTGCAATCTACGTTTTCGTCCTATCCACGTGGTGGTCTCCTATTCCTAGACGATGCCAAAAACACTTTTATCCGACCTTCTCCGAATTCATATTGAAAGTGTTGTAATGTAACAATAGTCTAAGAAAGTGTCACATGATCTTTTTGTTTCACAAAGAATTTATTTTAGAATTATTTATTTAAAAAAATGCCATTTCACATTTTATGGCGATTTTATATATTTAATATTTTTACTCATATGAATAATCAATCAATAAATTTGTATTTAAATTATATTTATTAAATTAATTGTACATTAAATAAGTAGTATATCCTAATACATTTTATAAAAAATTTAAATTTGCATGAACTTGTTGCGAATCGGGGAGAAGATTAATTAATGTCCATAGTCCAAAAATCGTGGCTACACGTCTGAGAAGTTATATAGGCTCACCATACATGTAGATTTAGAGCCCATTAGCTTTCACGAATCCTATTTTCCCTCTCTTAGAAGATTAGAAGGGGAAAAAGAAACAAAAGGCCGTGAATGTCTCTGTACCTCTTCAGCCAGCTCCACGAGAAAGGGAATATTCCCGCCGCCTGTGAATCTCCGCCGTAATTAGAAAACGAAAAATCGTTACTCGGTTTAAGAAAGGAAGAGTTGTTTTACTGATGTGTAGAAGCGGTTGGTGAAGGAGATGTCTCTGAGGATTAAATTAGTGGTGGATAAGTTTGTGGAGGAGCTCAAGCAAGCTCTTGACGCCGATATACAAGATCGGATCATGAAGGAGAGGGAGATGCAGAGCTATATCGAAGAGCGCGAGCGCGAAGTCGCTGAGCGAGAAGCCGCCTGGAAAGCCGAGCTCTCTCGCCGCGAGGTACACGTTTTTTTTTAATTGAATCGGTAGGGTCCCGATGCTGATTTTTCTGATTCTTTCGTGCAGACGGAGATTGCTAGACAGGAAGCGAGGTTGAAGATGGAGAGAGAGAATCTGGAGAAGGAGAAGAGCGTTCTCATGGGGACCGCTTCCAACCAGGATAACCAAGACGGAGCTCTGGAGATTACTGTGAGTGGTGAGAAATATCGGTGTCTTAGATTCTCCAAGGCCAAGAAATGATTTTTCATTAGCAATTATATAAGGATAAGATCTCTTCTTTGTTTATGATGATGAAATAGTAAAGGAATTGTTGAAACAATACTAAGTTTGTGTAATAATTGATTTCAGTGAAGCAAAAATTGTGTTTCTTGCTTGCTCCCTGCTTTGTTTTGTTTGATTGTTGTAGTCTGCTATAACTTGCATTTTTGTGTGGTACTATTGTACCTATTTCTCCATATGTTTTGCTGGTTTTTGATCTCTTTCCTTAGAGACCTCAAGGTTGCTATGTCCAGAAAGATTATTTATTTTCTGGTCCTGTTAGATTTGCTGGACCTGCGGCAGAAATGTGTCGAACATGTTGTATCTCTGAAGAAAGGTCCATATGCCTTCCTTTAGTGTGCACATTGTCTCTTTTGTATTGGATCTAGACAGACTTATATTAAGTGGATCTCTATTCATGGATTAGATGCTGTGGTGGAGTTGAATTTGGATCAGTGACTTTGACATCACTGCTTTAGCTTCACTGTTGAACCCCGACCGAGATAACTCCCTTTCATCGTCAAGGTGCTATATGATAAGTTTCCAGCTGATTTCAGTTGTGAACTCCTGCATGCTGGCTAGAGAACTTCTTACGCCACATGAATGTTTAATATGTCCCTGAGCTTCCTTCAGAAGAACTGCTTACCGAATAGGTTTCTCATGAATCCATAAGGCATTGGTATTTTGCTCAGTAGTTAACTGCAGCCTCATTGAACAGGAAAGTGGCTTAATCATTTACAATCAACTGGGTTAGGATCTAAAGGCTAGTTTTAGACACACTGACCCTCGAGAAGACCTGAAGGCGCCAGATCTCTCTGTCGTATGTGCTCAGTCGCAGTTTGAGACTATATGCCTCATTTGTTGGGCCCGAATATGGCCTGCTAGCTAGATACTAATAGACGGAAGCTAACGATGGGTCGCGATAGGCCCACCATGGAGTATAACCATGGAGGAAGCTAAAACTAGGCCGGAGGCTGAGCACAGGGAATATTCACAAAAGAGGCCACGAGAAAGAGGTAGCTCGCGACACAAAGGAAGAAGCGAAGGACCCAGTCAAAAGAAAGCTGGTGTGAATCCCTAAATTTACGGAAGATATCTCGGAACCAGTTAACAACGATCAAACGAAGCCTGAGGCTATTTAAAGAAGAAGAACCTTAAGACGCCTAGCTAGAACATACTTTTATCTTTTGTAATCACAAGAATATCACCTCTTGTAATCATCTCTTCGTCTGAATCATTAATACAATCACATTCATTCTATAAGTTCTAACGGGATTCAGCCCACGTTATCTTTCCCTTAATTTTGACTTGATCTAAAATCTTGAAGTGAGTTTAATCCCTCACAATTGGCGCCGTCTGTGGGGACCAAGATAATCGAATCCCTTACTCGAAAAACTTGAGGATGAATCCAACTGATCGGACGACGAATCCATCTAACTCCGATCTCCCGATCCAGAGCGATAGCTCACCGAACCAAACTACCACTGGGGTAAGTAACCCAATATCCTCCAGGGAGACCCACTCCGGGCTTCCAACCCCCGATAATCCTCAGCATCAACCCGCTCCAAATCGAATGGAGGTTCAACTTTCGGAGATGCGCCAGATGATGATGCAGTTAGTAGACAAAGCTCAAACGAATGAGCAAACAGTGCAACAGCTAGCCGATCGGCAGCAACGGTTCGAAGAGGTTACTAGATCTCTGACCGCAACAACCCGACCACCGCCACGTCAGGATCCGAGAGGCACCTTCCGGGATCGGTTAGCTAACCCCTCGTTCCCTCGAGGACGTCTAGATTTCTCCCCTGATAGCACCATTCCAGGAGAACAGGGACCTGTATTCCAAACACCTCGTGCTAGGTCAGCTCCCGCGTTTAATCCACCTATCACTGGTGCTATGGGAAGCAATGTAGCATCGACTAGCTCCATGCCCGATCAGGCTACTGACCGGAGCACTCGCTTGCCACCTCCACCGCCTATTTCCAGGTCCGGAGAAGGAACATCCATCCCGTCCGGGGGCAGAACATCAGCCTCGGGTTATCAAACCAGAAATTTCACCCTGAACCCGGACGAACACCAAAGGACGGATGCCGATCCCACGGTTCACCCCACTGATCCTGCTCACCAAAATAACCCGAGAGCCAGCGAACGACGTAGCCCACCTACTGCCTGGGAAAATGACCGAACCCGGTTTCGCCCGGAACCTGCCCATCAGGTATCCGATAGTGATCCGACTGTCCTTCCTCTAGAGGGACCTGAGGCCATTCGCAGATACATCGCGCAGACTAACGCAGCTCTCCAAAAGCTGAATGCTCAAGTCCATAAGGCAACTAGTTCAGCTCCCGAAATCGAGAGTTTGATCGAGGAAACCCGTGGGACTCCATTTACTGACAGAATCGCCAGCTCTTACATAAGAGACACTCGAAAAATTAGGATCCCCGAATACGATGGGACCTCAGACCCGAAGGCCTATTTGAGAGCTTTCCGATTGGCTATCGTAAAAGCTCATTTCACGAAAGAAGAGTGCGAGGCAGGATACTGCAGAACATTCACCGAAAACCTGGTCGGAACAGCCCTCGAATGGTTCTCCGGCCTTGAGCCAAATTCGATAGATAATTTCGATCAGTTAACCAATGCCTTCATGAAGCAGTACTCGACCCATATCCTGAAACAAGCATCCGAGGCTGACCTCTGGAAAGTTAAACAAGGAATGGGAGACTCACTACGAGCCTATATCGAAAAATTCAGAGTAGTAAGAACCAAGCTCTCAAACCCCAACTCTGAAGTTGCCATCGAAGCCCTTAGAAGAGGTCTCTGGTATAAATCAGAGTTCTGGTCAGAGTTAACGCTCAACCCTCCTCCAACTATCGATGACGCCCTTCACAAAGCCTCTAGATATGTTACCCTGGAAGAGGAAATAGCAGCGTTGGATAAACTCCACATGAAACCCCAAAATCACCCGAAAGGTGAAGCCGCGGAAGCGAAAGGACCTCACAAAAAGGGGAACTTCCGAAACAATCAGACCCAGGGAGAACATTCTTACGTAGTCGAGGAAGATAAGGAGAAGAAACCTGTTGCCACGACAAATAAAGCCCCCTGGTCAAAAAGTTACGACGAGAGCAAACACTGCTCTTATCACGATCGGAAAGGGCATTCAACTGAGGAATGCTGGGACCTCCAACGACAACTGGCAGCCAAATTCGCAGCTGGAGAAATAAAAGGCGTGGACCTCAAGAAGCCACAGCCATATCAGAAAAGAGGTCCCAGAGACACCTTTCCGAAACGCGAAAGATCACCTGAGAAGGAGACAGATTCGCCACCCCCAGCTCCCAAGAAAAGAGTCGATATGGTTCTTGGAAAATTCCCTCAGGGAAAAAGCCTACAGATCGAGGCCCTTCTGAGCAAACCACTACCTCCATCGGGCCCCAGCTCAAGGGTGGATTATATCCTCAGAGGGTCCAACGCTCAACCTAAGCCTCCTAACCCCGAGTCCAACACTAAGATCTCCTTTTGGGAAAGCGAGACGCCAGACCTCGACAGGCCCCACGACGATGCCCTAGTCGTCACTCTGAACATTGCAGGGTACGAGGTGCCTAAACTTATGATAGACACCGGAAGTTCTGTCGACTTAATTTTCTACAATGCCCTGAAAGGGATGGAGATAGATGACTACGAAATTATCGACCAGAAAGCCAGTCTCATAGGCTTTTCCGGAGAAACAGCTACCTCCTTGGGAACTATCAAACTCCCAATCATAGCTGGCAGAATCATGAAGATGACCAATTTCGTAGTCATCGACAGACCTTCCCCGTTCCATGCGATCCTGGGAAGACCCTGGATCCATAAGATGAAAGCAATAGCTTTGACTTATCACCAATGCGTGAAATTCCCGACACCCGAAGGGATAGCTACCTTGCATGGTAGCCAAAAGATCTCCAGGGTCTGTTACCTAGGAGGATTCGAAATTCTCAAATAATCCCCAATAGCAATTACAGATCCAGGAAGGTCGTGAGATGCAGCAAAACATTCGAGGTCCCCCTAGAAACCTCACCGAACAAGTTAGCATCGACGACTCGAATCCTGAAAAACAGGTACGCATCGGATCCGAGCTACCTCTCGAAACCAAAAAGGAACTCATCGATTTCCTAAAAAGCAACGTTGGAACATTCGCATGGACCACCAGTGACGTGAAAGGCATCGATGCGAATGTCACCACCCATAAGCTTAACGTAGACCCCACTTTCAAACCGATCAAACAAAAGCGTCGCAAGCTGGGCCTAGAAAAGGCTCAAGCTGTTAACGACGAGGTTGACCGACTAACAAAAGCCGGGTCCATTCGAGAAGTACTCTACCCTGACTGGTTGGCTAATCCGGTAGTTGTAAAAAAGAAAAACGGGAAATGGAGGATCTGCGTAGATTTAACCGATCTAAACAAGGCTTGCCCCAAAGATAGTTTCCCGTTACCTCACATCGATCGTCTGGTCGAAGCTACAGCTGGCCATCAACTCTTGTCCTTCATTGACGTCTTTTCAAGATATAATCAAATCATGATGGATCCTGAGGATCAAGAAAAAACCGCATTTATAACCGAACGTGGAACCTATTGCTACAAGGTTATGCCATTCGGTTTGAAGAACGCAGGAGCTACTTATCAGAGGTTAGTGAATAAGATGTTCGCTGGACAACTCGGAAAAACTATGGAGGTCTATATCGACAATATGTTAGTCAAATCCTCAGCTGGAGAAAATCATATTTCTCACTTAAAGGAATGCTTCGACATCCTTAACAACTACGATATGAAGCTCAACCCCGCTAAATGTACCTTCGGGGTACCTTCGGGCGAGTTCCTCGGTTACCTCGTAACCGAAAGAGGCATCGAAGCCAACCCAAAACAGATAGCAACCTTCCTGGAAATGCCGTCACCTAAAACAACCAGAGAAGTACAAATATTGACTGGACGAATCGCAGCATTGAACCGATTCATATCCAGATCCACCGATAAGTGCCTCCCGTTCTATAAACTTCTAAAAAACAACAAGAAGTTCCTATGGGACGAGAGGTGCGAGGAAGCCTTCAAGCAATTGAAAGCCTACCTCTCCGAACCCCCAATCCTGTCCAAACCAGTAGTAGGAGAACCACTATACATGTACCTCGCTGTATCAACCGCAGCGGTTAGCGGTGTGCTGGTACGAGAAGAACAAAACGAACAGAGACCTGTCTATTACGTCAGCAAAAGTCTGATAGACGCCGAAATGAGGTATCCTACTATGGAAAAATTAGCCCTAGCAGTCATAACAGCTGCAAAGAAACTACGACCCTATTTCCAATCGCACTCGATCATCGTAATGACCTCATATCCATTACGAACGATCTTGCATAGTCCTAGCCAATCAGGACGATTAGCTGAATGGGCCATAGAACTCAGTGAATACGACATCGAGTATAGACCTCGAGCTGCAGCAAAGGCTCAGGTCCTCGCCGATTTCGCCATAGAGCTGGCATCCGAGCACCTAGATTTAGAAACTGAAGCTCCAAAGTGGAGCCTATACGTCGACGGAGCCTCATCGAAACAAGGTTCCGATATCGGCCTAAGGCTGACCTCTTCAGCTGGAGAGACCATCGAACAATCGTACAGGCCCGGATTCAGCGCTTCTAATAACGAGGCCGAGTATGAAGCACTAATCGCAGGGTTAAAACTCGCCCTAAGCCCAGAATTCGAGAGTTAAATGCCTATAGCGATTCACAGCTAGTAGCTAGCCAATTCCACGGAGAATACGAGACAAGGGACGAAAGAATGGGGGCATACCTCGAAGTTGTCCAGAACCTCACTAAGCAGTTCAACAAGTTCGAGCTAACAAGGATCCCACGAGGAGAGAACTCCTCAGCAGACACGCTGGCTGCTTTAGCCTCCACATCAGACCCCCTCGTAAAACGGATCATACCCGTAGAGGGGATCGAAAAGCCAAGTATCGACATAGCTACTAAAGCTGAGATCGACAGCAAACCAAAAGAGAAAACAGAGGTTGACCACCATCAGACGGTAGCAACCAAAGTTCTCCCAACATTCTGGTTCCCGAAAACCAAAACGGGCAGCTTCAAAAAACATACCTCCGGGGGCACGATCCTGACTCCGACTCATATGTCTACGCAGCCAGAACCAGAAGTCGTTCCGCCCTTGAAAATACACCCGGGGGCACGACCCAGACTCCGAACGAAGACAAAACTGAAGATATTTCCCGGAATTCGGACCCTCTGGAGCCTAATCCAACGAATATCTCCGGGGGCACTACGACATCCAGTCACGATAAAACCCGAGAACATCGCCCCGAACAGGAACAGGAACCCCCCTCGTCTCTTCATGACAAAATCGTTGAGAGAGAGGACTGGAGAATACCAATCATGCAGTACATTTTGGAGGGTAAGACCCCACCCCATAAATGGGAGGCTCGGAAGCTCAAAGCATTAAGCGTAAGATACTGCATAATTAATTATGTCCTCCATAAACGAAGAATCTCTGGACCTTACCTAAAATGCGTCCATGGCCTCGATGCCATCAGACTCATGAAAGAAATGCATGACGGCTCCTGCGGAAACCACGCCGGTGGCAGAGCTCTAGCCATCCGAATTAAAAGACAGGGCTATTTCTGGCCTACCATTATCGCTGACTGTGAAGCCTACTCCTCCTCATGTGACAAATGCCAGAGGCATGCACCGATTATACACCAGCCTGCGGAAAAATTATCCTCGATATCCGCCCCGTACCCGTTCATGAGGTGGTCCATGGACATCGTAGGGCCACTAGTAGCGTCGGGAAGTGGAAGAAAGAAGCTACGTTTCCTTTTAGTCCTAACAGACTACTTCACGAAATGGATAGAGGCTGAAGCTTTCCAACAAGTAACTAGATTCGAAGTCGAACGATTCGTATGGAGAGACATTGTTTGCCGACACGGCGTCCCATACGAAATCGTAACAGACAATGGAGGACAATTCATATCACGTGACTTCAAAGCATTTTGTGACAAATGGAACATCCGTCTCACCTTTTCAACACCCCGACGTCCTCAGGGAAACGGCCAGGCGGAGGCTGCTAACAAATCAATATTAGCAAACCTCAAGAAATGCCTCGAAACCAACAAACAATCCTGGTCTGACAAGTTACATGAAGTCCTCTGGGCATGCCGCACCACCCCACGAAAGGCTACAGAAGAAACCCCTTTCTCCTTAGCTTACGGGATGGAGGCTGTCGTCCCAGCCGAGACCACCACTGGGAGTCTCCGCCGAGAGCTCTGTACGTCTGATCCTGAAGCTAATAACCAGCTCTTATCAGACACCCTCGATTTAATCGAGGAAAGACGAGACCAAGCCTTGCTTCGCATTCAAAACTATCAACAGGCAATGGCCCGACATTACAACTCCAAAGTCAGACCCCGACAGTTCGCTGTAGGCGACCTAGTACTTAGGAAAGTTTTCGAAGGGACCAAAGAGCCAGACGCCGGAAAATTGGGAACCAATTGGGAAGGTCCCTATCGGATCATCCACGTGGTACGACCTGGCGTCTACAAGCTCCTAAAGGTACGAACCGGGGTACCTGAAATCCGATCGTGGAACGCCACGAATATTAAGAGATACTATCATTAGGTACCTAAATTCCTTGAACTACGTTAGGCTTGATCCCTTGACTGGATATGTAGGCAACTCCGTTATGAGTGCAGCCCCAACCTCATTTCAGCACCCTTTTCGCCGTAGCCAAAGGGGGCATATATTTGGTCAAGAACACATAAGCCCAAACAACAATCGTGTTGCTATTACAATACCATGTATTCTATAAACATTATCAATAAAACAACTGCCCTCGACATCTCCGTTTTCAACATCAAAGGTCTTAAAATCCTTCGAATAAATCCAGGTCTCCGCGAACCTGAACCTAAGGTCTTAAAATCCTTCGAATTGGTTCAGATCTCCACAAACCTAAACCTAAGGTCTTAAAATCCTTCGCACAAATTTAGGTCTCCACGAACCTAAAACCAAGGTCTTAAAATCCTTAATAACCTCGTAGCTCTTAAAATCCTTAATAACCTCGAAGGTCTTGAAATCCTTCGAACAAATTTATCTTATCACAGATCTAAACCTAAGGTCCTAAAACCCTTAGTAATCTCGAAGGTCTTAAAACCCTTCAAACGAATTTAGATTCCTATGAACCTAAACCTAAAGGCCTAAAAACCTTAGCAATTACAAAGGTCTTCAAATCCTTAACAAAATTCAAAAGGTCTTAGAACCCTTCAAATCGAACTCAGGTCCTTAAGTACCTTGAGCTAATCCCAATGTATCAGGAATTCCTTTCTAAGGTCCTTATCACCAAAAAAACTCGGAGTTCTCGAGACCTGTTATTTACAGGACCCGAGACCTGATCCCGACAAGTCACTAGACCTCACATCTAATGATCACGATACATGTTCTAACAGAAGTTCAACCTTATCCAAAAATGGATTAAAATAAGTCAAGTGACTTAGAGAAAGGACCAAATCAAGACTGAAACACAAGCAAAGGTTTAAAAGCCTCCCCAGGCCACTTAAGGTTCAAAAGATCTTAACATAAACGAAGGTTTAAAAGCCTCCTCAGGCTATAAGTCACGAAAACAAATGCAATAAAACCACTTGGACAGAAGTCTTAAAAGCACAAGAACATAATTCAAAAGAGCCTCAGCTCTTAATCTTCTTTGTCGCCAGAGCCCCTCTCGGCATCCTTATCTCCCTCGACCGGCTCGTTCTCTTTGACTGGGACTCCTTCGTCCGTCCCCTGGTCGTCACCTCCCAGAGTCATCTCGACAGGAGTTAAGACAGGATCCACCAAGCCTAAGTTAGAACCATACTCTCCGGAAAAGGACGGATTAAACATATTAATCTCAAAGGTACCTGAGCTCTCCGAAAGCTGTGGAAGGGGAAGCTTGCTAACTGAGAAGTCAGAAACCTGAGCCTTCTCATACGCAATGGTCGCCTCTGGCATCAGAGCCATCAGGCGATTGTACTCTTCCTCCGCACTCGCGATCTCATTGTTCAGCATATCCTTCAGAAGTTCGGTATTAGCCTGAAGCTCCTGAGCGTAAACTAGAGAGTCGACCTCGTCTTTCTTCCTAGAGAACTTATCCTTAACGGAGGCTAGGATCTTGTTATAAGCATCGGCAACCTCCTTCTTCCCTCTCCTAACGGCTAGCTTAACCTCAGCCTCCTTATTCTTCTGGCTATCTTGAGACGAAGCGATCAGGTCCCGAACCTGCTCTTCACCTGGATATCGATCGCTTGACTCTCGATCTTTCCTTGCTGGGTATCGGCTTTAGAACCAAGTCTGCTGCCTTCAGCTTGGAGTTCGGAGACTTGGACTCGAGCCTGATCGAGCTCTGCTTTGGTAGCCTTGACTAGCTCAGTGACCTGAGCTAACTCCCCAGCACCGGGAGCATTGTGCAAGGCATTCTCAAACTTAAGCTGAGCCCTGTTAACAGCTCCGGCCAACTGCAAAAATATAACAAAATGTTAAATGTCTTTCTAAGAAAAGCAAACCAGGAAAAAATTGAAAATTTAATACCTGACCCAGGTAATGAGCTATCTCGAGATACTCATCTTTGTTGGTCAGGTCGTTGATTGAAGGGAGGGAGCATCCTGTTCTCTTCATGTGCCTCATCATCGTCGCCAGGCCCCAAGTATCATCCAAGACCGATCCAGGTTTCGAGTGGGTAAAATTCCAGCCGACAGTTCCTCCTCTGGAAGACGAGGAGGAGGACCTGGAAGGCCTGTCGCCCTGATCGGTCCTGGGTCTCTTATTTCTCGGGAGCTCAACCTCAGGAGTACCCTTGGACACCAGGAAAGCAGCTTCCGGTACTGAAACCTCAGAATGAGGAATAGCGTCCTGAGCTCTTGGATCGGCGGGGCTGACATCTCTAGCAGGTACGGAAGTTCCATCGTCAAGGACCTCCTTCACGGAACTGAGGAAGGATCCTCCCTGATTCTTCTCACTCCCACGTGAGGTGCTAACTGCTTTGGCCGGTCTACCCTTAGTACGGAATGACGGTTGAAGAGGCATCTTGTTCGTTTGAGTCCTTTCGGTTTCGGAAGTGCTAGCTCCGGTCGAGATTGATACCACCGAGTTACCTTCAGAAACTAAATAAACAGAAAGTCATCAAGGCTCGCAGATCTTAAAAACCAAACTCGAGTCAGAGGAAAGAGATTACCTTCTAGATCTGCGACAGACACATGATCTAAAAAGGAAGCGTTGTAGCGATCCGGGAATCTAGCTGAACCTATCCGCGAGGTAGTATAGGCTCCCCAGGTACAAGGACTTTGCTGCAGTCTCCGGAACAGAGCTCTGGTGAGTTTGCCGGAGAGTTTTGGAGGATCCTCAATAACTGCAAGCAGAGCCAAAGAGTTAATAGATCGCAACAAAAAAAATAATAATAACGATGAGCACATCCCTAAAAATCCTAACCAGAGGCATCGGACCAAGTAGCTTTGAGGTCCCGACCCACGGCAACCGTCAAAGGATCAATTTTGACATAGAAATACTTCTTCCTGCAATCATCGTCGCTACCAGAGAATTTGAAAATACACAACCTGGGGCGACCAGAAAGATAATAGGTTCCGCTACCACCTTCCTTCGAAGAGCTCTCTTTTATCGAAAAGAGGCTCATCAGATCGGTGAGTCCAACGGTAATACCCTCCTCCTTGGACCTGGTGATAAAACCATTTATCACCCGGATAACCGAAGGGCAAAGCTGGGAGAGGGCTAGTTGGTAGTGATTGAGGAGATCCAACAGGAGGGTCGGAAGTGGAAATCTCAGATGACACTTGGAGATGTACTTCTCGTGGACACAGAACCAACCCTTCGGAGCGGTTTCCGGGGTTTCGTCGGGTTTACAGGCCCTGGCAAACTCTTTCCGGCCGTGAGCCTGGACCATCAGGTTAACAACCTCCTGACTTAGTAGCAAAGAAGGCGAATGAGATCCAGAAGGGACGCCCCCACTGGAGCCACCTATCTTCTTCGCCCGCTTAGAGACTCTCGTAGCGATCGTCTCCTTGGCTTTTTTCTTCTCTCGCTTCATCTTTTCCCCAATTTCTTGCTTAACCTTCAGCAATTTAGCTCCGGAAGGAGTGATTCCGATTTCTCCAGAACCTTCCTTTAGGTGACTCATAATGAGGAGAAGTAAAGAAAATCGAAGGATAGAAAATAAAAAGAAGAAATCTAACTAGCAGAACGAAATCTTTGAAAGCAAGGATTTTTACAGAGAAGCAATCGAAAACAAGTTTAAAAAAAAAAAAAAAAAGAGACGCAGTAAAATAAAGGGGGAGAAGGGAAGTTACCTAGGAAACCGAATCGAGGCGTGGGGAAGATGGAGAGCGTAGTAGTTAATGCCCGCAGCTTTATATCCCATCAAACCTCTAGATTCGGAGAGAACTTTTCGAATTCTCTCTATCTGAACCGTTGATCCCGTTAAATACAACTATAGCCGTCCGATTAGGCGAATAATATCTTCAAAAAGAGATAACTCGTAATCATTATCTCAACAAAAAGATTGAGTTCAGGCGGCTGGGTTTAGCTTCCGAGACGAAGAATCTTCCCTCGAAAGCTGGGGGCAACTGTTGGGCCCGAATATTGGCCCGCTAGCTAGATACTAATAGACGGAAGCTAACGATGGGTCGCGATAGGCCTACCATGGAGTAAAACCATGGAGGAAGCTAAAACTAGGCCGGAGGCTGAGCACATGGAATATTCACAAAAGAGGCCACGAGAAAGAGGTAGCTCGCGACACAAAGGAAGAAGCGAAGGACCCAGTCAAAAGAAAGCTGGTGCGAATCCCTTAATTTACGGAAGATATCTCGGAACCAGTTAGCAACGATCAAACGAAGCCTGAGGCTATTTAAAGAAGAAGAACCCGAAGACGCCTAGCTAGAACATACTCTTATCTTTTGTAATCATAAGAATATCACCTCTTGTAATCATCTCTTCGTCTGAATCATTAATACAATCACATTCATTCTATAAGTTCTAACGGGATTCAGCCCACGTTATCTTTCCCTTAATTTTGACTTGATCTAAAATCTTGAAGTGAGTTTAATCCCTCACATCATTGGACTTGCTCGGCAAGGTTCCAAGTCTTTTTCACATTCCTTTTTGCTCATCTCCATATGTATATCTGTTAGCATTAGTTTAATTTTGTGTTCTCTGTTTGTCGCTGTTTATCTCAGTGAACCGGAGCTCTATATTGTTTCCAATTCGGTCATTAGGCCCACTAATATGTTGATCGGAATAGTGAGTTAATTTGTAAACTAAGAGAGAATATGATGAACTCCAAAGATATTTTACAAAGATTACACACAATCTATCTAGTGCTTATCATAATCTTTTGTAACTTATCTCGAACCGACTTCATCCTAATCATCTTCACTTCATGTTCGAGTATACTGAACCGGACTGGGTGCACCTCCCAGTTTCTCGCCACTGCCACTTCCAGCAGTGTTCTCACCGTCGCCAGTTTGGTGACAGGCGCAAAAGTTTCCTCGTAGTCTTTTCCCTTTACTTGCTTATTTCCACAGACGACGAGTCTCGATTTGCCACGTTTTATGGTGACGTCTACGTTGAACTTGTATTTGTACAGCCATTGACACCCCAATGCCTTTTTGCCTTTAGGAAGATCAGTGACATCCCAAGTTCTATGTTCCTCCAACGCAGTTACTTCCGTTCCCATTACTCCGTTCGAGAAAGGATCACGTGCTGCCTCCTTGTAGCTGCGTGGTGCAACTTTTGCTGTGATCGCAGCTAGAAATGCATGATGTTTCTCAGAAAAAACAGCATCAGTAACATAGGCGGAGAGAGAATACGAGGAGGTTTTACCTGGACGCGTTTTAGAGGAGAACGATGATGGAGCTAGAGCAGAATGATTGCTATGTTTATCAGGGTGACAATGAGCATTGTACGCGACATAGTCTTGAAGCTTGACTGAAGGTTTGGGTACACGGTGCCATCTGCCAAGTAGTTTCTCCACTGGAGTACTCTCTTCTGTATTGCTTGCATCTGCAATCTCTGTTTCTTTCTCAACAGTCTCATCCTCTGCTGCCTGTACATTTCCAGAAACCTTTGTTTCTTTCTCAACAGTCTCATCCTCTCTTGCCATCACAGTATTTTGTTTAATGACACGTTGCTTGGTTCTGCAGTTGCTTCCACTGGTTCTATACTGCAAGAGCCGTGTCGTCTTGGTCACTCCCCCTCGATTCAGACAGCAGTTTCAAGGTTTTCGTACCTTTTACGAGTAGAACTTCTGCTGGAACCGTAACAGGACCCTCTGATCCAGCTTGGTATGAGAAGACGCCTTCATCGAAGACAACATCTCTTGACGTAAAGAACTCATGTTTATCCATGTCGTATAGCTTCCAGCCTCTTTTCCCGAAAGGATATCCTCTGAACACACATCTTGAACTTGTCTTTGTCCCTCTGCATGTTGTGCGCAAAGCACAGGCACCCAAATGTTTTTATATCATCGTACAGATGGTGCCTTCCCAAACAAGCACCCATATGGAGTTTTTCCTTGCAGTAAGCTAGAAGGAGTTTGACTGATGACATGTGCAGCAGCAAGAACACTCTCGCCCCAAAACTTGATTGGTGTGTTGGCTTGAAACATAAGCGATCTGGAGACGTTGAGTATGTGGTGATGTTTCCTCTCCACTCTCTCGTTCTGCTGTGGAGTCGCCACACAAGATGTTTGATATATAATTCCATTCTCTGCAAAATAATTTGACATGCACATAAATTCTAAGCTATTGTCACTTCTCACTGTCTTTACCAGTTTATCAAATTGTCTGTGTGCTAACCGAATGAAATTTTGCAGCACTGTCTTTACCTTAGTTTTCTCGAGAGAAGGTGTATCCAAATAGCTCGAGAGAAGTCATTAACAATGGTGAGGAAATAGACAGCGCCACATGAAGACTTTGTTCGATAGAGACCCCACAAGTCTACATGAATCAATTCAAAAGGAACCGCAACTTTATTAAAACTCTCGGAAAACACTCCTCAAGTCTGTTTTGATTTGAAACAAATATCACAACCTCCGAATTTATCAGAGTTATTTAGAACACCAGAAACAAATGGTAAAAAACCCAAAACACCAAAGGAGGGATGTCCCAATCTGCGATGCCACGAAGTCTTGTCTTCTGCAGCCTTAACTCTGAGTCCTCGCGCCATTGTCACATCCCGATAAACATAGATACCATCCCATTCTTCACATGCTCCAATCAGGGTCCTCGTAAAATGGTCCTGCAAAATGCATAAGGTGTTAGTAAACACAGCCAGACATCCTGTTTGTTTGAGCAACTTAGCAACCGACAGCAATGTACAGTTCAAGTTTGGCACAAACAAAACATGTTCCAAAACAATCTTATATGACAGTTTTAATGATCCAGACTGAGTAGTCCGCACTTGGCTACCGTTCGCGAAATGTACTGGACATCTCACCATTTACGCAAATCAGTAAGTAGACGAACATCTCCCGTCATGTGGTGAGATGCACCAGTGTCAAGTATCACTTCTCCAGTTTAAACCTTACCGTTCAGCTTCTCTGGAATTGGAGTCATCTTCTGTTGCTCCAGAAGTGCTGTCAATGAGGCCCAGTGCTCGTTTGTCAAGCTCGGAATGCTTGATCCTGCAGAAGTTGAAGCTTGCACTGCATTGGACCTAGCCTGATTACGGCCACACCCTCTTCTTCTTCCGCGACCTCCACATTCGCCTGCTTGATTGCGCTCATTCCACCACTCCGGGAACCCAATGATCTGCCAACAGTCTTTCTTCTCGTGGCCTGTCCTCCCACAGTGTGAGCACGCCATAGCACCTCGACTTCGCGCCACTGCTGTAATCGACGCATTCATCGTTGTGTTCTCAGACTGAGATGGATCTGATTTTGCCATGAAGCCAACTGCATCTTGTTTTGTCTCCGCTCTGGTCGATAGAAGACGCCTTTCCTCACTCACCACTCTCTGATACACAGAATTTAGATCTGGCAATGGTTCCATTCTGATGATGTCTGTGCACACATTCCCAAATTGAGCATCGTCTAGCCCCATGAAGAACATGTGCACTTTCTCCTCTTCATAATCTTGAGTTATCTTGTCTGAAGCACCAAAGGTACAGCTGGGAAGACGTTTGTAACTGAGAAGCTCCTACCACTTCAAGTATAGACGACCAAAGTACTCCATAACGCTTGACCATCCTTCTTGCACTCTGCGAGTTCAGCCTTAAGTTGATGCAATCGTACGGCGTTCCCAACAAAGAATATCCTCTTCAAGTCACTCCACATCTTGTATGCGTCTGCGGTGAAGGTAACAGTCAAGCGAATTACAGGAGAGATCAATGCTCTGATCCACCCCACAATCATAGAGTTGACTGTTCTCCACTGCTTAGCCTCCGTAGGCTTCTCCTTCTCATCTGGCATCAACAAGGTAACATTGATGAATCCTGTTTTGCACTTTGCTCGGAGCGCGTTCTCCAATTCCGATGTCCACTCAGCATAGTTTTCACCATTCAACAACACTGGCGAGATCGACACTCCTGGGTTGTCTGACGAGACAAGAAATATGGAGAGATCATGCCTGACTCTCCACTACTACCGGCGATCACCGATGACTCTGTTTTTGCCATTTAATTTTACGTTCTTCTTTCTCTCAAAGCTACTACAAACGGATTTTCAGAGTGGCTCTGATACCATGTAAACTAAAAGAGAATATGATAAACTCAACTATATATTCATCGATGGTCATGTTACGTACATATATACTTGTTACGAGATGCTCTAAAGATACTTACAAAGATTACACACAATCTATTTAGTCCTTATCACAATCTTTTGTAGCTTATCTTGAACCGATTTCATCCTTATCATCTTAACTTCATGTTCGAGTATACTGAACCGCACCAGGTCACCTTAACCACTCTCAATATTAATATATTGATCGGAATGGTGGATTAATATGTTGCACTGATCAATAGCTGACTCTCCGCTTTTCATCTTTGAGTTGTAAGAACGTTCTTTTGTTGTTAATATTATTATCAGATGACAAAAAATATATACCTACCAAAATACCATCTTTATGCCAAGTCACTCACAAAAATAAACATTTCTGAGAAAACAACTGGCATGTAATTATTAGCAAGGAATAAAAATTAAAAAACGGGGTCCACAACATACACATAAAAACCAGTCCGTGTTCACAATCTATCTATCTCTCACCTTTCTCACTTTCTCTCTCTAAAGCAACCACATTTCTCTACCTTTCTTCATCTTCCTCACCCTCTGCACCATTAAGCTTTCAAGAAAGGAAAAAAAGAACATTAACCATGAGCTCCTCAATCATGAAAACCCTTCAGATTCGTAAACCCGCTTCTCTCCCCGTCTCTTCCACCACCGCCGAAGCTAACGAACCGGGTCTTCTCCGCCGTCGTCTCTCTTCGCTCTCCTTGAATCTCTCTCGTAACCAGCCTTCCAACGATGATTTACACAGATCCAAATCTGTCTCAGCCATGGGAGAGCAAAGAGGTAGCTCTGTGAAAGAATGGTGGGAATGGAGTTGGTCATTGATTCTCCTGAAGAAACTACCAATCTTCTTCACGGATCTCGAGTTTAACGAGAACCAGACCAAGTCATCGTTCGAGAATCAACAGAGAGGCGGCTTTGCTCAAGTGTTCTTCAGGCTCCGATCTGAGATCCGCCGTATCCTCCGTACTTCCTCCTCCGACTCTCTCCCTCTCTCCTGCCATCGATGATGTGGCAATCTTGCTCTGTTGATGGTTTGCAGTTTGGTGTGTGTGGTCGATCTATACTCATATTCTTTATAATTCATATGCTCATCGAATGTTTGCCCTTTGGTGTGTGTAGCGCCATTTACTCATATTCTTTATAAGCGAAATTGTTACTCCCAATGTGATTGATGAAGTTATTTGCTGTAATTCCTAGATTTCATCATTTTTAAAAACATTTTTTTTTGTTGTGAGATGTATAATTATTTCATTTGTTTTGTACTAAAAGCGATGCAATTAAACGTTAGGCTGGTTGGTGGTGGCGATAAAGAACACAATATTTTTTTATCAAGAACATGAGACGAAATTATTATCAATGATAATAGATTTGTTTCTTTGTAATTCAAAAGTTATGTTGAAAAGTAAAAATAAGGTGTTAGAATGAACGTTATTACTACAATACAAGTCAAATTAGAGCATTTGAAGATCTGAATTAAAGGTCAAAACATTCGAGCTGGTTTTACTTTTATTTCCTTTTTTTTGTATTTTGCGTGAAAATAGGCAGAAATAGCGTTTTGACGTGTTCACGAAAAAAGAAAGAAGTATCTACGAAACGTCGGCTATAAGTAAGGCTGTCATTACCTTTTCTGGTCGGTGGGGGGGACAAGAACGAAAACCGCGTCACTGATCTAACTATTATCTGTCATTAACTAGCTAGCTGAATCTTAAGTTTTTCATTACCATATCTTTTGGACCGTCCTTGCCAATTTTAAAATAAGAAAGATAAGTTACAAAATAATTGAACGTTTTGTAAATAAATTATGTTTGTTTTTGTGTGTAGTTATAATATCTTTTATCAATAAGATATTTTTGAAAATACAACTGTTGATTTGCTCACATAATTGTGGTCAAGTGGTAAACGAGACCTGAAAATGTACTAAAATACATTTCTCAATGTGTAAACCTCTATTAAAACAAAATCATCGCCATATGAGAAGCCTATATTTCGAGTTTTGTTTGTCTGGTAATCTGATAACACGCATTCGGTTATCTCCAAACATTAGTCACAAAACGATAAACTCAAATTAAACAATGCAGCGGCTCGTCAAAGAGAAGTAGATATTGTAACACTCAATACATTCATATTAGGACTGATTGGATCAGTTGATAAGATTTATCCAAAAAAAATTTACATTAGAATTCGATTTGATATGATTTAAACTGGATTGAGCATTCTTGTTTCAAGATCACATGACCATAGTTCAACTTTCTTTTCAAGAAGAAGATTAGTTATGTTACATTTAACCTAAGAGCTAATTAGTGGTTTTCTTTTGGTGAATTATAGTTTCAGCTTACGAGGGTTTACATTAGTAATTTTAAATATAATTCATCTATTATTCCCAATATAAATTAACTGCTTTTAGTAAAAAAACAGTTGAATAGTTTTTAGGGAGAAAGAAAAGAAACTATTAAATAGTGAGTTTGAAGTAAATATAAGAAAAACATGCAGAACAGCTAAATGGCAATCATGCAATCCAATCTATTTCACCATATTATGGAATACACAATACACTCACTAATCAAAGGTGACACAACAATAATTCAATGCATGTGGTGTAAACTGTGAAGAGTATATATGCCCTAATATATTATAAACACAAGTGGGGGAGCACATGGGTTTTCCTGTCATGTTCCAATCTACCATATTGGGACCAATGTATGATTGATAGTTTCGAACAACCTGAAGTTTGGTTCCAAAACATCACTTTGATTACATGATTGAGACTTATTAGCTCATCATATTCTACATTTCACATTCTTTTCATATATGAATATGAATTATGTATATACACTTACGTGTTCATCCATATGTATATGTTCATGTACTTATGTATTTGTACCTAGAGAAATGGTGAACGGCCTAGACTTGTAACTTATATAACACATGCGCTTTAACGGAAAGATGATTGATCTCTCGAGAACTCAAAAAGGTTCAGAGCTTTCAACAAATGGAGATGAAACAAAGCTCACCAAACTTAACCAATTGTTACAAACAAACAAAAAGACAATATAAATAGTCCTCATACCTACTGATGAAACATAAGGAACCACTTTTTGCTTGTTCATCCACCAATAATCATACAGTAGTTTTTTTTTTTAAACTCAAACCGTCAAGGGATTCAGCTGCTTTCCTGCACCTATGAATCCGGTTTTCTCTTCAGCCTTCTCTGTGATTGAAGATTGCAAACAATGATTCCGTAGAAACATTTGAAGCCTCACCAAGCAAATGATTCAAGACACTGATGTGTAGTGTGTATGTGTGTGCCTACGCATCTCTCATGCTGATGTTTAGGCTGTTTCTCATTGTTCGTCTCCCGATACCAGCATTTCCCTTTTGCATCATCGCAACAAATTCTCCATAGTCAATCCGTCCATCCTGTAACACCAATAAAAACATAAATTTTATCAGCAAGAAGAGATGAACACTGCTTAAAAACATGTCAAGAGGCAAAGCTTTACATTGTCTTGATCAACTTCTTTGATTACATCTTCAAGAAAAACATCAGTCATCCCATGTTCCACGCAAGATTGTTCCAGCTCATCAATGGTGATGTAACCACTTCCATCTTTATCAAAGTACTGAAATGCAGAGACAAGATGCTCTTCTCTATCTAGCTTATTCAGATGGATCGTGGCTGCAATAAACTCACTGTAATCTATTGTACCGCTGTTGTCCACATCAGCCTAAGACACAACAACACAACTATGTTCAGTGTCTGTCTACACAGCGAAATAAAATAGTATTATATATTCCCCAAAAAGGAAGGATGCATTAATACCGCTTGCATAAGATCTTGGATCTCAGTGTCTTTCAAAGTTGAGCCATATCTTCTCAATCCAGCCTTGAGTTCATCAAAAGTGATTGCACCGCTGTTATCAGTATCCATTGCCTCAAACATTGCTCTTAAACCTGCAATCTCTTCTTCTGAGAGGCTCTCAGCTATAACCTTCAATGCCATCTTCTTTAGTTTATTCATTGCAGAAAACTGTTTGAGACGAGACAGAACAGCAGGATCAAGTGCTCTATCTGGTGCAACACCGTTCTCACAGATCCATGGATGACCTGAACAAAAGATATATAATAGTCTTATGTTGTGTGGTTTCCAAAAAAAAATGTAACCGCTTATTGAAGATAAAAATGATTACATACGCAAGACTTCATGAGCGGTCAAGCGTTCAGAGGGAATGGAGCATAACATCTTCCTGATCAGATCTTTAGCACTGTCTGATATCACAGGCCATGGATCTGACTCAAAGTCTATATCTCCTTTTAAGACAGCATCAAATATTCCTTGTTGTGTTTCTGATCCAAAAAAAAAAAAACACAAAACCAAACGTCAGGAAATCTCTTTAAGAGAACTCATCTGAAGCAGCTATACACATACCTGCCCAGAAAGGAGGGACACCACTTAGTAGAATATAGAGTATAACACCAGCAGTCCACACATCAGCTTCTGGACCATAATGTTTCAGAAGAACCTCAGGAGCAACATAGTATGGACTTCCAACAACATCCTTGAATATTTGGCCTGAGATTATATAACACATTTAGGCAAAGCAAAAGCATGGTTGGTCCTAGGCAAAGCCGGATGAAACATTAGGGAGCAAAAGAAACACTCTAGAGAAAAAGAGCAGTCACTTAAGCTGCAATGTTTCCACATTACCTGGTTTGAAGAAAACTGAGAGACCAAAATCAATGGCCTTGAGAGAGAAATCATCATCCTTATTAACCAACAAGAAATTCTCAGGCTTTAGGTCTCTATGCATGACACCAAGAGAATGACACGCCTCGACAACGCCGACAACGATCTTGGTCAACTCAGCAGCTTTCCTCTCGCTGTAATGCCCTCTCTGAATAATCCTATCAAACAACTCACCACCAGCGCAAACCTCCATCACAATGTGAACATACAAAGGGTCCTCATAAGCTCCTTTGATCGTAACAATGTTCTTGTGACCAGCTAAATGGTGCATTATCTGAATCTCCCGCCTAACATCCTCAACATCTTCTTTAGATATCAACTTCCTCTTGGATATAGACTTGCAGGCGTAGTCAACACCCGTTGCAACCTCGGTGCAAAGGTACGTGGTCCCGAATTGTCCTTGTCCTAACTTACGGCTCAAGGTGTAAAGATCACGGATGTTAGGAGTCTTGTGACCAAGAACGTAGTAAGCTTGGTTGTCCATGTTACGCCGCATAATAGGTTCTTTCTCTGGAAGCACAAGAACAGGCTTGTCCGTTTTAGGATCTTGGTCTTGTTCTGCGGTCGGAGAATGAAGGGAGGAAACGTGGGTGGTGGTTTTGGAGTTCTCGTCGGGCCTACTGTTATTGCCCACGTAGATTTTGTCCTTGAAAGAACCACGGCATGAATTGCCCATGAAACTTTATATTCACTTTCTTCTTCTCCTCATCCAACGAACACTGTTGATGGAGAAAGATAACATCAAATCAAACCAGAGAAGCAAGAAAAGTGTCGAACTTTGAATGAAATCAGACAAACCCACATCAGATCAAGAATCATAAATCATAATTTTTTGTAATTTAATTAAGAAAAGAAAAAAAAAAGACTAGCTCCTGAAAAGTCGTATCTTTCTTTAAATGTTCATCGATCATTTACAAAAAAATCAAGACAAGCAATATGAGAAACCTGTAATAAAAAGAAACATAAAAAGGATCTTGTACCAGAATAGCAGAGGAAAGGATGAAATTGATTAGGATTAAGATTAATATCTCTGGGAGACGATGAAGAAACTCTTGAACGATTAATATATTCGTCAATGCTTTTTGAAGTCAAAATAACAAAAGAAAAAAAGAAGAAGGTTATTTCTTTCTTTTTTATATTGTGTTGCTGTGTTTCTGGTTGTGTAATTGGATGCGTTGAATCATCAATCAGTGTAAAAAGATTTGTTATGATGACGGTGAAGGAGAGAGAGAGAGGATGGTTGGGTTCACTTTCACTCTCACTTTCAAACAAGGAAATGTCTTAAACGCGGTTTCGTCTCACCTTCATCATTTTCTTCCCATTTAATTATTAACTAATCATCTCTCTTTTTACTGTGTCTAATGATAACAGCAACTTGCAAAGTGCTTGGAAACTAAAAAAAATTGTAATGATTTTTAAATTAGGATGATTTATCTTTTCTTTTTTTTATAAAGAAAAGAGTTATAAGCCAAACATTACACTAACTTTTTTTTTTCTGGTAAAAATACTAACTTTTAAGAGTTGGAATGTGCTTATATTTAGCTAACTACAACTATAACTATATTTATCATTAGATGTAATATAGTTAGGAGTTAATTTATGGCTTTAATTAACAAAATGAAACAGTTGACAGCTACTAATTGATCTCCCAAGAAAATAAGGTTTGTTACGTTGACTTTTTACATTGGTTCATCAAGACTGTACATCAGTTCCTTTTTTTTTTGCCAAAGTTTGGATAGTACTCTGTGCATCAGATTTATTAGTGAAATGCATGATCATTTTTCTTACAAGGACAGAGACGTGAGACATGTCATTGTCGGTCGACCTTCGTGTAGTAGGTTGGCTTCGATCGCATGTTGGCTACGATCGCATGTTGGTTTCGGCTGCAAGATTATTACAGGTCGTAAGGTTGATTACGGCCGCAGGTTGGGTACGGCCGCATGTTTTGTTATGGTCGCAAATTTAGCTACGGTCAGATGTTTGGCTATGACTGCAGGTTTGGCTATACCTGCAGATTTGGCTATGGTTGTAGATTGACTATGGCTACAGGTTTGGCTACGGACACAGGTTAATGGATCTTCGGGTCGAAATGTTAGAAAAGGCTAATATAAAAGAATTATGAAACTGAACGCTAGGTTATTAGTAGTTATTAGTTTTGAATGTATGAACATGAATAAGTAATAGAAACATGGCTAAGTAATGAATGATTGAAACTGATTGCTGGTTGATAAAATGAGATTGCTAGGTTGTTATAATGGAAAATAGAATCTGATTGTTTGATTATTGAGTGCATGTGAGCGGTTTTAAGTGTTATCAATAAGTAGTTTTGTATACTTTGTGCCTTTTTTTAGTGATGGAGGTAAATTCAATTGTGTGAACCGATGCTATAAAGACATCGGGAAATGTGTTTTAAACTTGGGTCATGTTTCATAAATTTGTAAAGATATTATTACTGTAGACAAAAGGATTTTCGGTGGTTTGTTTCGTATTCCTTTAGACATTATTTATAAAGTGATTTGCATATGTGTCATCATCACCTTCAATTTTTTTTAAAAAAATGATGAGGTGGCTTTTGAAAAATGATGACAAGACATTAACATAATTATAACATGTAATTTTTTTTAAGAGATTTATATTTTCGGTAAATATTTTTAGTATGGTAATGACTATTAATATAATTTTTGGTATTCATATTTATTTTGACCAAAATATTTGAATATATAAATAAATTACTCTACCATTAAATTTATATATATCAAACAAATAAAAAGTAAACTAAATATATTTAAGATAAATTTTTACATCAACTTATGTATCATATATATATATTTATAATCAAAATTAGTTATAAGTGTGCATAAACAAATCTTGTTCAGTTCCTTCTCTTCTTAAGAGGCCACGTTGGATTACAGTTCATCAATTAGGAGACTGTGGAGTCGACACCTGTCCAGAATAACAAAACGAGGCACTTCATATTTTGTGGTTATTATGCCTGGTCTTATGAATGTTATGGGCCTGTCTAATAATATTAATACCAATGAGCCTAAGTTCATATTATTTCCCCGGCCCTGCGAACTTCACAATCAGCGCTAACCCTAATCTATGTTCTTCGATACTCTCCATTAGGCGGCGACGAAGAAGACGATCGATTGTCCACGATGTTTCAGTAACAGATTGATTTATGGTTTCACGTTAATTCAGACGCCCATTACGAGCTCTTTAATGCGACGTTTCCGTCGGAGATCTCTAATTTCGGGTATAAATAGGTTATTATACCTCTTCTGGAGATCTCAATATCTTCATCTCTCTGCTACTCATCTCTCTTATACTCTTCTCTTATACCCATCTTTCTCAATGGCTAACTCAATGCTGTTTTTTCCGATTTGAAGTCCGGTTCCAGTCAATAAGCATTGATTCTGTTATTTTTTTCCTTTTTTATGAATTTATTTAATGTATTTTTTTAGATCCTGATTGTTATGTTTTCGGTGAATCTGAAACTGTTATTTAGCATGTTAAGTAACACTGATTTTTTTTCCTTTTTTTTACGAATGGACTGTTATGTATCATTGAGATCGATTCCCAGTCAGTAAGCATTGATTCTGTATTTTCCCCCTTTTTGAATTTATTTAATGTATTTTTTGGATCCTCATTGTATTGTCTGGTGAACCATATTCTGATTATTAGCACTGTTAGTGTTTTCTGGTGAACTCTCCCCTGTTATTTTGCATTGATATTGATTTCCTGTTAAGTATATTTCATTGATACTGATTTTCCGTTACCCTTTCCTCTGTTAATTGGCACTGATATATTCTGAACTATAACCCAGGCGACCATGATGCAAGCAACTATTCCAGGAAAGTCTCACTGCCGGTGCAGTGTACTCCATCTCTGATTTTGATGTCTGCTCAAAATTTCAGACTCTATACAACAGCTTTGTGTGCAGTTTTTTCTAATATGTTTCATAGATATGCAGGTGAAACTTTGGACACGCTAAGAGGGCGATTCATGTACGAGATGCAACTGCAAAAAGTCAAAGTGTTTGAAGCTGTAAGTTCACCTTGCTCCTCTTTAATCTTTACATGTTTAAGAAATTCAAAATTGGCTTGAAGTTGATTGTTGTTTGAGTCTCTGTAGTTACTATGAATTTTTGCTCCTGAGTTTATTGCATAGAGCCATGTTCATGTCTAGATTGTTTCAATCCTTCAACAAACTAATCCATTAAGAGTCTGTCTTGGCTACCCGCAAACAGATTGAGAATTCACTTACATTATCTCCCAAACACAAAAGAACAACAACACTCTCTATACAGAGATCATGCGGATAGACCCCAGAGTTTGTTACTCAGATTTCTATCACCGCTGCTGGAACTGGTATCACTGTGCTGTTCACTGTGATATGTAGCCTTGCTTCAAGTCGTGTACCCTTTTGCACAAACAAGTTCTTCAACACTGGACTTGGTTTCAGTTTGGTAATACTGTCTTGGGCTGTGGATAGACTCAGGGAGATGATTTTTAGAGCATGCCTTTTCAATGGGTAATACATTCTTCATGTCTGATTGTGTTTTTCTTGCGATCAAGGAGCCTGAATCAGAAGCTCCTGCTATTAACCCTTTTCTGATATTTCTGTTGCTTTGCAGGTTATGGCTTTTATGTTAGCAATGAGAACCAGAGTTATATCTGTGGAAGCAAAAGCTTATAGACCAGTATTTTATGTTCTAATGGAAAAGTCTTTTTATCCTTTGTACATTATATGTTTCTCTAAAGACCTGAAGAATATATAAATTGGTTTATGTTTGTGAGATTCAAGAACAAACAAATACTTGAATATAAAACATGTTACCCAAGACGTACTCTTTTCACGTGATGGTCGAGAAAAACAAATTAGATAATTTGCAATAATATGATATGATCAACAGATTCTAAAATATTTTTTTAAAATTTAAGAAGAAGAAGAAAAATAGAAAGTGATATTACATTTTCTCAACTTTCACAACCCCCAAACTTTAGAGTCTAAAAACAACCGAGAAAAATAAATATGAAGTTGAGGATTCTTTAGCTTTATGTTTTCTTGAAAAATTAAACTAAGTAAAATAATATTTACGTATGTAAAAATATTTAAAAAATCTCAGGTATTAAAAGAAGCAAGAATGTATTATATTACTTCAGTGTAACTCATAGAAAATTTCAAATTGATTATTTCAGCTATCATGTTTTAAAATAATTTATTTTAATTAGTGTACAAATTCAAAATATAAGATCATCAAATAATTGCTGTTCAATTTTTGTATCATTTTTCAAAATTATTTAATATTCGTTCATCCAATATTTACTGTGTTAGAAAATTAAAAATATGAAAACTATACTATCATATACATATTAAAAATAAATTCATTTTTTATTTTTATAAGTAGGAAAGATTAATATTAGGTTTTCGTAATGTCTAACCAACTCAATATACTTTTTATTAGTGTAAGTAAATATATTTTCACATCGATCAAATAAATAATTATAAGAATATAAATATAATCAGTGACACACAAAAAATCGAATATAATCTTTATTTTGCATTTGTAATCTAATGATTGCAGTTTTACTAATAATCTTCTACTTACTATCATAATAAAAGTAGAACAATACTTAACATGATTGTTTTTAAAAATGTGGAATATACTTATGTATATCTCTCTCTTCTCATTACTTCATATATCTCTCTAGATTAAAAAAAAAACTATTATAAGTTCGGATATCATTTTGCTGCCACCTCAACAACGAAAACATGACACATCAATGTAAATTTAAATTAAATTCACACTTTTAACATTTGAACCATATATATTAAAATTATATCAAATGCTTCATAAATAATATTTATAGCTAACAATACATTATGATTTTCTGTTATTTCTTGGCTCTGCCTAAATTTTGGTGGTTAAGAAAAGGAAAATAGTTGCGGGATTCATTATTTTCAGATTTTTGTTGATATGGGTTTAAAGAAACATAAAAAAACATCAATTTATTTTTCTAAAATATAATAATACCTCAATATATAACCTAACATATTATTTATAAATATTAAACAGTAACAATTAATATTATATTTTTATGCTACTTGCTTTTTTAAACAAAATAACAAATTGGCCTTTATTTTTCGAATTATTTAAATTGTAAAATTTACGAAGAAATGTGTTAAAATCTATTAAATTCAAGAAAATAAAATATTGTGAACAAAGTAAAATAGTTTTAGCCTTTTATGAATTGTTTTAATATAGTAACAAATATATAACTTCTATAAAAAAGGAATAGTAAAATTTGTAGTAAAAATTATAATTAAAATAAACTAAAAATTTCATTTAAATTTAAAATACATATATATTATTTCGTTCATTTGATTATCCGCCCGTAGGGCAGGTCCGACCCTAGTACAAAATAAAATAACACTAATCGGATATTTGCTTTTGATAATTAAAGGATTAAAGTTTTATCTAAATTTATTGGTTCATTATATTAATTAACAAATTTATTTTTAGAAATTAAAGTATTTTAACTAAAACAAATAAAAATTCAAAGTCTATTAGAATTTATATATTTAATATAGACATATTTAAGTCTAGCTGCTAAGAGACATATCTAAAATAAATAAGCATTAAATACAAAATAATATAAATTAAATTTTTATTTTTATAAAATGTAATCTTAACTCTGTTGAAATTTAAATAAAATAAAATTTATAAAATTGAAATTTACAAAAGAATATATTTATGGTTTTATTTTTTCTAAACCGTTGAAACTAAAAGATAAAAATAATAATGTCCAAATGTAATCTCATTTTTGTTTTAAATGAAATAATAATATTATACCTAAAATATATTAGGTAAATGGAGAAGGTACTGTTAACATTTCTAATTCCCGGTAATAACCCTAGTAGCTCGAGTGTATGATGTCATCTAGTTATATACATCACATCTCGCTGTCTCACTATCTCTCCCTCTCTATCCTTTTCTCATCTCTCTCCCATGGCTTCCTGATTTTTTTCTTTAAATTCACTTTCATTTTTATCAAACTCCACCTACTATTGATAAAAAGCTTTTTTAATTTACTATTGGTCTTAATCAATCATTGTTTTATTATCTTTCTCTGTTCTCTATAGTGTCTTCTATATTCAGCTATGGCTTTTTCATTTTCCAAATCTAGATCAAGATCTAAATCGAGTGGTTGGTCCTTATGGTTACGGCGCTCCTGCTCCGGTCTTTGTTACGGTTGCTGATCCTTGTGCATATCTTGATTTGTCGGTGTTTTAGACCTTTGGATCTATGCCGTCGATTTCTGGGTTGCATGCGCGTCTCAGTTCTATTCCACTGCGGTTTTAGTGCTTAACTTGGTTGCTCTGTTGGCAAAGATGATCGGTTGGAAGAGGAGGGCTTGTCCTTCTCTATTGCAATGGTTCAGTTTCGACGAGGTTCGTGTTTTTCTGCTCTAATGCATAAAATTTCCGGCTCGTTTCCGAAGGATGCTTATGCTCTTTACTATCAGATCGTCGGAAGGCGTTTGGCAAACCAATCTCTTCACTGTGCCTTCTTTGGTTGTGTCAGCGATCCTGCTCGTGGCTCCGATGTGGAACAATATAATGAGTGATTGCTTGACCCTCTTGAATAAAGTTCGATCTTGGGTGTTTCCTTCTATCAGCTCCTCTTCCCTTCGATTATTTTCTTCTCCTTCTTCAGAGTTTTTATGTTGTTTGATCTGATTTGTTAAATGTAAAACCATAGCGTTTAGTCTTAGTCGTTGTCTCCAGGGACTTGTTGACCGTCGGCTCGTAATCTTCGGTTTATTGATAATCTGATTCTCTAGTGTTAAAAAAACATGTTCAAACACAACGTTAAGTCAAAATAACTACATCAGACATGATACCTATGGAACAAATTCAACATAAAGTCAAAATAATTATTTTCTCTAATTTATTTACATGATAACTAGTGTACATCAAACAAGTTAACCACGCGCCCTTATATTGTGTTTTCTTTCATCTGACACACACCCTACACGCAGACCTAACAACTCTAAACACAGCAATAGGAGAGAAAGCGGTAATTTCTTATTTCCTCATTTATCCGAATACCTAAACAAAAATTTATCTGCATCGATACCTAAATATCTTTCGTTTCATGTATTTCCAACCAAATAGCCCTATTTATTATACCTAAAATTATTAGTTATAGGCATGGTGTATGAATATTATACTATTAGAATTTATATATATCTAAATATAAGAATATTTAAAACTAGGTGATAAGAAACATCTTTAAAATAAATATCATTAAATATAATATAATATAATATAATATAATATAATATAATATAATATAATATAATATAATATAATATAATATAATATAATATAACGTTTTATTTTTATAAAATGTAATCTTAACTCTACTGAAATTTAATAAAACCAAAGTGAAATTGTTAAAACAAGTTAAAAAAACTACAAAATATATTTTTGATTTTACTTTTCTAAACTAATAAAATTAATATAGAAAATAATAATGTCTCAATGTAAACTAAAATTTTCTTTTAAAATAAAAAGAATATTTACTTAAAATTCTTGTTTTTGGTGAAGGAAAACTAGTTTATCAATAAAGTGACAGTTGTTCTTCTATATCATTAGTTAAAAATTCGGCTCGATCTTTGTTTAAAATTTTCAATGTGCTTTTTAAATATATCTGGGTTGAATTTTACCAGACCCAGGAAAAATAATCCAGCCTCCACATGCTTTAAGAAAAGTCGAGAAGCACTAGAACAATTTAAGCAGAAAAAAGGGGGAGAACAACATTAAAGTGAGAAGCATGAGACTCTTTCTTTTACTTTCTTTCATTGTCCTTGTGTTTCTTAAAACATATGGTTTAAGCGATGATAGGCAAGCTTTGCTCCAGCTCAAGTCTCAAGTTTGTGAAAAGAAAAGAGTTGTCTTGTCCTCCTGGAATAACTCTGTCCCTCTCTGCAACTGGGACAAGGTTAGATGTGGCCTCAAACATAAGAGAGTTACTGGTTTGAACCTTGGAGGATTGCAGTTAGGGGGAGGGATATCACCATATATTGGTAATCTTTCGTTTCTCATCACTTAATCTCTCTGATAACTCTTTTGGTTCCACCATTCCTCACGAGGTGGGAAATTTGTTTAGACTTCAATACTTGAGTATGAGCGTTAATATTCTTAAAGGAGAGCTTCCATCCGGTCTATTTAATTGCTCTAGATTGTTGAAACTTAGCTTACATTCAAACCATTTTGAACAATCTATTCCTTCAGAGCTAGGATCTTTGACGAAGCTTGTTGTCTTAAATCTTGGCAACAATAACTTGAAAGGGAAGCTCCCTGCATCTATCAGAAACTTAACATCCCTCAAAAGTCTTAGCTTGGGATATAACAATATGCAAGGAGAAATTCCGGATGGTTTAGCCAGATTGACTCAAATGGTTGTTATTATATTATCAAATAATTATTTCTCAGGAGATTTCCCTTTCCATTATGTCTACAATTGGTCCTCACTTGAGGTATTATCCATCTCTTCTAATAGTTTATATGGCAGCTTGAGGCCTGATCTTGGAAATCTTTTACCAAAGATCCGAACGTTATTCTTGGGAAGTAATTATTTCACTGGAGTAATTCCGACAACACTTTCCAATATCTCGAATCTTCAATCGTTGGCAATTGAGAACAACAAGTTAATAGGAAGTATTCCTTCGAGCTTTGGAAAAGTACAGAATTTGCAACTTATTGCACTTAATGGTAATTCTTTGTGAAGTTACTCTTCTGGAGATCTTGAATTTCTTGATGCCTTAACTAACTGCACTCAACTAGTGAGCATAAATGTTGCTCGTAATCGGCTCGGGGGTCCTATACCTACCTTCATCACCAATCTGTCCAGAGACCTCTCCGACCTACAGCTTGGGAAAAATTTCATATATGGAAGCATTCCTCATGACATTAGTAATCTCATTGGTCTACAGTCACTTGGGTTGCAAGAGAATATGCTGACCGGATCACTCCCAGCCTCTCTTGGGAAGCTTTCTGAATTGGGGGAATTATATGTGTATTCAAATAGAATGTCAGGACATATACCATTCTCTATTGCTAACATCAGTATGTTAGCAGAACTATATTTGAGCAACAACAGCTTTGACGGAATGGTTCCTTCAAGTCTCGGTAATTGTAGTCAGATGCTATATTTATATCTCGAATTTAACAAGTTGACTGGTATTATACCTAGGGAAATTATGCAAATCCCCTCCCTTATCCATCTAGTCATGGAAAGTAATTTGTTTACTGGCTCTCTGCCACAAGATGTTGGGCGACTACAAAACCTTGTTCTACTCACACTTGGGAGTAATAAATTATCAGGACAACTCCCACAAACTTTGGGAAATTGTCTCTCGATAAAAGATATTTTTCTGCAAGGGAATTCTTTTGGTGGATCCATTCCAGATTTAAGTGGATTTCTGGGTGTTGAGAGCGTTGAATTGTCAAACAACAATCTCTCTGGAAGTATACCTAGATACTTTGCAAATATTTCCTCGTTGCAGCTGCTGAATCTCTCCATCAACAACTTTGAAGGAAATGTGCCAATAGAAGGAGTATTTCAAAATGCTTCCAAAGTCTTGGTATTTGGGAACAAAAACCTATGTGGAGGCATAAGGGAGTTGCAACTAAAGCCATGCCTAGTCGAAACACCTCCACGACAGGCAGATCATCCATCTCTTTTGAAGAAAGTTGTGATCGGAGTCAGCGTAGGCATATCTTTTCTTTTGCTATTGTTCATAGCTTCTCTACGTTGGTTTAGAAAAAGAAAGAATGACCATCTTACCAGTAATCAAACTCCTTTAACTTTGGGAGCCTTTCACGAAAAGATAAGTTATGGAGATCTCCGAAACGCGACTGATGGCTTCTCTCCAAGCAACTTGATCGGTTCTGGAAGTTTTGGTACCGTGTTTAAAGCATTGTTACCGGCCCAGAACAATGTTGTTGCAGTGAAAGTTCTAAACATGCAAAGACGTGGAGCAATGAAGAGTTTTATGGCAGAATGTGAATCTTTGAAGGACATAAGACATCGTAATCTTCTGAAACTATTGACAGCTTGTTCTAGTATTGACTTTAAAGGAAACGAATTCAAGGCTCTAATCTATGAGTTCATGCCTAGTGGAAGCTTAGATGTGTGGCTGCACCCAGAGGAAGTGGAAGAGGGTCATAGGCCATTAAGAACCTTAGCACTTCTAGAAAGGCTTAACATAGTGATAGATGTGGCTTCTGTTTTGGATTATCTTCATGTTCAATGCCATGAACCTATAGCTCATTGCGATCTTAAGCCAAGCAACGTCCTCCTAGACAATGATTTGACTGCCCATGTTAGCGACTTTGGTCTCGCTCAGCTTCTCCTCAAATTTGATGAAGAGTCCTTTCTCAACCAACTAAGCTCATCTGGCGTCAGAGGAACCATTGGTTATGCTGCACCAGGTAAAACTATCACAAATTTGTAATTATTGAATGAAGAAAACTCATTCGAAGTATTTTATTACTCCAATTTTGTTTTTCTGTAATATTGGTGCAGAATATGGAATGGGAGGACAGCCATCAATATATGGTGATGTGTATAGCTTTGGGGTTCTTCTTTTGGAAGTGTTCACTGGAAAAAGACCAACCAATGAGTTATTTGAAGGCAACTTTACCCTACACAGTTACACTAAGTCGGCATTGCCAGAGAGAGTATTGGACATTGCAGATAAATCAATTTGCCACAATGGTCTGAGAGTTGGTTTTCCTATTTCTGACTGCTTGACACTGGTTTTGGATGTGGGACTTAGGTGCTGTGAAGAATCTCCAAGTAACCGGTTGGCGATGAGTGAAGCTGTTAAGGAGCTAATCTCAGTCCGGGAAAAGTTCTTTAAATCTAGAAGAACAGCCAAAAGTTGAAGTATTTAAAGCTCAGTTAAAAAGCTTATTCTGAGGCTTTTATAATCACAAGTTGCAAAATATTGTTAATTTGAGTGTTTGTGTTATTTTGGCAGAAAATATATTATTGTCGTGTTGTCAGCTTTGTGATTGATCAGCTTAAGTTTTTCCTTTTGAGTTCTCAATTTTCATTTGGATGTTCTGCTTTTGATACTCCACATTTTTTTCAGATCATAACAATTTAGTGTCGTAGTAAAAGTTTAAACAGACCTTTAGGTTCTGTATTTCTTTTTGTAGGACAAGAGGTGGTTTCAGTTTATTTACGAGAATGATCTAACTAAACTAGAGATGGCCCCATTTATCAAAATCAGTTATACTATTATATAAATCAGTTAGTACGTTTCCTCAAGTGATGTTGTTATGGTGCTCCAGCAAAAGTAATGGATAAATTCAGCGAAGGAAGGACAAAATTGCAGTTGTGTTAACACAGGAACAACACACCAATCGTCACCACGACATTATACCCTCATCTATTGATAAGCTTTGGGATCATAACTGAATTTTCGGGAAGTGTTAAAGACGGGTTTAACATCCTTGTCAAATCATTTCTTAAATTCAAATTTGTCTATTTTGTTATAAATCATATGGTGGACGGCCCATAACCACATGAAAAAGAAAGACACAGCCCATACTATGTTTTTCTTTTAATTATCTATTTTGTACTTTTCCATATTTGTATTTACTTTTTCCTAGTTAAACTGGAATTATTAGTTTTCTATTTATCTTATGAAGGTCTAAACCTTATATATATATAGAGCCTTTAAGCTATGGAATAATATAAGTTTTCTCACTGATTCACAACACGTTATCCGCACGAGTTGTTCTCTAAAAAACCTAGCTAAAAATCGACCACCTCTAAACCCTAATCAAGCCGCCAACTACTTTCTCATAAACCCTAACACTAATTTCCTTTTTTGGTTCAAGATCATCCCATAAACCCTAGATTGAGATCCATCCAACTTGCACCAATATCGATACATCGATCGATCCTACTCATCCAACATCGATCGACCAGTCAGTCATCACATCGATCGATTCAAGCAACAGTTTTCACTCCACATCGATCGACGTGCATCCATCCGAGCAGTTCTAGTCCGATAGCACAGCCGCCTGCCGTACCAGCTCTTCCGTCCGATAGCAATCCAACCAAGGAGATTCCATTCTTGCGGCCGGTACCAGCTTGTGATCTCCTTCTCTTTGGTGGTCCGGTTTCAACCCTTCAAATCTAAAGGTAATTAAAATTCTAAACCCTAAAACCCATAAAACGAATTGGTTGTTTTGATAAGGTTTAAACCCTAAAATTTGAAATCTCTAATGTTGAAAGCCCTAAGATAATAGATCCCAAAACTCTTCTTGAGTAAATTGGAGCTCTCAAGTCCGATAGAGATTGTTTTAAACAATTAAAATCAAAACCCTAAAAAGTTTTGAATCTCAAAAATCCTATGATCATCCTAAATCTTATGATCATATCGTGTCCCTTAAACCCCTTTGATTTTAATGATCAAATTGAAAACCCTAGAAATCGATCAACCCCTTTTTCCTGGTCGATTTCATAAACCCTAAAAAATTAAATCGAATCTATTTAAATTGATTGATTGCTTGCTTAATTTTAATTGAGGTTAAAAGTTTGGGGTTCTCTGTCTCGAATATCGATCGACCTGCCATTGCACGTGTCGATCGATGATGTCTCGTGTCGATTGATTATTAATTATAAAATTCTGATAATGATTGCTTGATCATTTAAATCCAAATTTTGAATCACCTAGAAACAGATTGTTAGGATCTAATCCGAATTTTGTTGTTTTGAATTAACTAAAAATTGTTTGAGGTTTCTTGTTTCATAAATTGCTTAGAAACTGTGATTACTAAGGTGTTTTAAAATCCGGTTGCATTAAAATCATATAGAATCCAATTGTCCATATCAGTAGCTGTGTGGCTTATATTGCATTCATGTTTGATCAATAGGTCGATCGATCGACCTGCCATTGCACGTATCGATCGATGATGTCTCGCGTCTATCGATCGATGACTCTATAGGAGTATCGATCGATGCGCCTCTAGCAAGCGTTAGGATTGATGATTCATTATAGCCGTGTGGCTTTATCCAGTATGGTTGTGTGACATAATGGTTGTGTGACCTAATGCATTATAACCTTGATCACATTGTTTGCATCATATATACTTTTAGAAAAAAATTTTTCTGATGCGTGTGCCATAGAGTATTGATATAAAGATATAAAATTTTCTAAAAGTATATATATATATATATATATATATGATTTCAGATGTCGAAAATCAATAACCTGGATTATACTGCCCTAAATGTCTCTGGAGACAATTACTCACAATGGGCTCTTGATACAAAGATCATTCTAAAATCCAAAGGTCTCGGTGATTGTATTACCGAGAATAACAGTGCTAACGAAAAAGATCGTTATGGGGCAATATTAATTATTCGCCATCATACTTATTGAGAGTCTCAAAGATCAGTACTTAACCATTGAGAATCCTCTAGACCTTTGGAATGCATTGAAACAGAGATACGATCATCAAAAGACGATCATGTTACCAAAGGCTAGACACGAATGGAAAAACCTCAGGATCCAAGACTTTAAGTCTGTGGATCAATACAACTCAGCAATGTTTAAGATCGTTTCTAAACTTAAACTGTGTGGTGAGGATATCATAGAAGAGGAAATGCTTGAGAAGACATTTTCCACCTTCCACACAAGCAATGTGTTGCTTCAGCAACACTACCGTGCAAAAGAATTCAAGACATATGCAAGTCTGATTTCTTGCTTATTAGTTTCTGAGCAAAACAATGAGTTACCGATGATGAACAGTGAGATGAGACCTCCAGGATCCACACCATTACCTGAAGCCCATGCGGCCACTGAGGATGATAAAGAGGCTAATCACGTTCAATCTCACAGCCGTGGGCGTGGGAGATTTAAGGGACGTGGCCATGGTCGAAATAATTTTGGCCGTGGACGAGGTAATCAATCTGGTCGAGACCAGAACCAGGGACGCTCGTTTGGACGAGGTCATGGTCGAGGCCGCGGGTCTTCATTCAAACCGCAGCACTCAAACAACTCGACCAAATCTGTATGCCATAGGTGTGGAATGAGCAACCATTGGGCAAAGACTTGTACGACTCTCAAGCATCTAGTTGAGCTATACACAGAAAATATGAAAGGGAAGAATTTTGAAGCCCACATGGTGATCCAAGATAATGAGAACGATTTTGATCATGAAAAAGATGATCCTATGGAGTATGAGACTTCAGATGTTCTAAAAGACTGATTTCGACATTTGTATTGTTTTATTTGCTTTGATACTATAATTTGGTGTTTTTATTTTTATTGTCATTTCTTGGAATTTATTTATGGAATGGATTTTTTTATTATGGATTATCTTATAAGAATTACTTTTATTAAAAAAAAATATAATAATAATAATAATAATAAAATATCTTATATAAATTATATAAAATAAAGTCTCTAAGTATCATCCTACATTTTTATTTTTAGAAATGAAAGAGGATGTATTCGTGGTGGATAGTGGGTCGAGCCACACGATCTTAAGAGACAAAAGATACTTCATAAATCTAACCCTTAAAAACGCCAATATTTCCACCATTGCGGATATAGCTAGTCTCATAGAGGGCCACGGCCAGGCTAACGTTTTGTTGCCTATGGGAAAACACATCTCGAAATTTTGGATGCTTTGTATTCTCCCAGCTCTAAAAGAAGTTTATTAAGCTTCAGAGACATTCGAATGAATGGATATCATATTAAGACTAATGGCGAAGGAAATAAAGAATTCCTTCAGATTATTGAAATTGTCCATGGCCAAAAGAAAGTCTTAGAATCAATACCCACAATATCTACTGGTCTTTATCATGCTAAAGTCACTATGATTGAGGCCAATGCCACATTTAACAAAACAGCCATCAAAAAGTTCACTTTATGGCATGACCGGCTGGATCATCCCGGGTCAATTATGATGCGTAAATTGATTGATAATACCAGCGGCCATTCACTAAAAGAAAAACGAGTTATCCCTAAACACTTAATGTGTACTGCTTGTTCACAAGAGAAAATCATAGTAAAGTCATCACCTATTAAGGTGACAAAGGAAACTATTAATTTTCTGGAAAGAATGCAAGGAGACATTTGTGGACCAATACACCCACATTGTGGGACATTCAGATATTTTATGGTCCTTATTGATGCATCGACCAGATGGTCGCATGTCTGTCCCCTATTGACCCACAACTTGGCATTTCCAAGATTGCTAGCTCAGATAATAAGATTACGAGCTCATTTTCCAGATTTTCCTTTCCTTTGAAGACTATACGTCTTGATAATGCTAGTGAATTCACTTCTCAGGCGTTTAATGATTATTGTATGTCCATGGGGTAACAGTGGAACACTCCGTGGCACATGTACATAGACAAAATGGCTTAGCTGAATCATTTATAAAACGAATACAGCTCATTGTCCGACCATTACTCATGAGGTCGAGGCTTCCGGTTTCAGCATGGGGACACGCAGTCCTTCATGCGGCCGAACTTATATGCATCAGGCCATCTAGTGAACACAAATATTCCCCATCCCAATTACTTACGGGTCATGAGCCAGACGTCTCCCATCTAAAAATCTTTGGCTGTGCGGTTTATGTTTGTATTGCTCCACCACGGAGAACAAAGATGGGACCACAAAGACGGATGAGAATATATGTTGGATTTAATTCCCCCACAATTATAAAATACCCTGAGCCAACTACGGGTGATTTATTTAAGGCCATGTATGCGGATTGTCATTTTAATGAATCCAAACTTCCAGCATTATGGGGAGATAATAAGCTGGTAAAAGAAATATCATGGAATCAAACATCCATAAATTGGCAAGATCCTCGGACTCAAGTGTGTGATCTTGAGGTCCAGAAAATAATACATTTGCAAAAGCTAGCTAATCAATTGCCAGATTTCTTTGCTGACCCGAAAAGAGTGACTAAGTCACATGTACCAGCTATTAATGCACCAGTTCAGATTGATGTTCAAGAGAGACACAATCAAGTTGCTACAGATTCCAAAACACGTTTGAAACGTGGTAGACCAATGGGTTCCATAGATAAGAAACCTCGAAAAACAAAGAAAGGTGCTATATCCGAGGTTGGAACCCCAGACAAGGACGTGGCCGATCTTACCGATATGTGGCCGCACCTAAGTCCATAGAAATGGATATTGGTCCAGACTTACAAACAGTGATCCTCGGGACGCCGGGGTTCATGGTACTGATGGTCCGGACAATAATGAGATCTCAATAAATTATGTCTTGTCTGGAAAACAATGGAATAGAAAAGATGTCGACATCACAGATATTTTGCTTATGAGGTAGCACTCGAACTAATGGATAATGAGGATCAATAACCCACATCTATATATGAATGCATGCAAAGAAAAGATTGGCTTAAGTGGAAAGAAGCCATAAACGTGGAGTTAAACTCTTTAAAGAAGAGAGGTGTTTTCGGTCCAATAATCCGAACACCAAATGATATAAAACCAGTGGGATACAAATGGGTCTTTGTGAGGAAGAGAAATGATAATGGTGAAGTCGTGAGGTATAAAGCCCGACTTGTTGCACAAGGATTCTCACAGAGACCAGGAATTGATTATGAGAAAACATATTCCCCTGTGGTGGATACAACCACTTTTAGATTCCTGATAAGTCTGGCCATAAGAGAAAATCTAGATATGAGATTGATGGATGTCGTTACAGCATATCTATATGGCCTACTGGATAATGAAATCTATATGAAAATCCCAGAGGGTATTGAATTGAAAAATAAAGATAGCTCTCGTGAACAACACTGCATAAATTTGAATAAATCACTTTATGGACTGAAACAATCTAGCCGGATGTGGTACAACAGATTAAGTGAGTACCTCATAAAAGAAGGATACAGAAATGATCCGATCAGTCCATGTATTTTCATAAAGAAATTATAAAATAAGGGCTTTGTGATTATAGCAGTGTATGTTGATGATTTAAATATCATTGGAACCTCTGGAGAGATTTCAGAAACAGTTGAATATCTTAAGAAAGAATTCGAAATGAAAGATCTTGGAAAGACAAGATTCTGTTTGGGATTACAGCTTGAGTATATAAATGATGGAATCCTTGTGCATCAAATGGCATATATAGAAAAAGTACTCAAGAGATTTAATATGTCCGAGTCTCACCCATTGTCCAGCCTTATGGTCGTGAGGTCTCTAAACCTGGACACGGATCCATTTCGTTCCAAGGAGGACGGTGAGGATGTCCTTGGTCCCGAAGTACCATATCTCAGTGCCATGGGAGCATTGTTGTATTTAACAACTCACACACGGCCTGATATATGCTTTGCCGTGAACCTACTTTCTAGGTTTAGCTCATGTCCGACCAAAAGGCACTGGGACGGGATAAAATATGTTCTTCGTTACCTACAAGGAACGAAAGATTTGGATCTGTTTTACACCAACAAAAACAAAGATGGTTTAGTTGGATTTGCTGATGCTGGATACCTTTCAGATCCGCACAATTCTAGATCTCAGACAGGCTATGTGTTTACACATGGTGGAACAGCCATATCATGGCGTTCAATGAAGCAGACACTCGTGGTCACATCCTCAAATTATTTGGAAATATTGGCCATACATGAGGCCAGCCGCGAGTGTGTCTGGTTGAGGTCGATGACCGAACATATACGATCAGATTGTGGGATGCCCGAAGAAAAGGGTCCAACCGTGATGTATGAGGATAATGCAGCATGTATTGCTCAGCTCAAAGATGGATACATCAAAGGGGACTGGACGAAACACATCCTGCCCAAATTCTTTTCTACACACGAGATGCAGAAGGCCGGTGTAGTCCAAGTGATACAGGTCCGATCCAGTGACAATTCAGCCGACCTGTTCACTAAGGCCTTACCATCCGCGACGTTGAAGAAGCTCATACATCAACTTGGGATGCGTCGACTGAAATACCTTCAGTGATGCATTCATCAGGGGGAGTAGTGTGTGTTGTACTCTTTTTCCTTCATCATGGTTTTGTCCCACTGGGTTTTCCTGGTAAGTTTTTAATGAGGCAACATTAAGCATACTATGAATCCTGAACGGTTATGGCGTCCAAGGGGGAGTGTTATAAATCATATGGTGGACGGCCCATAACCACATGAGGAAGGAAGAGACGGGCCATACTATGTTTTCCTTTTACTTATCTACTTTGTACTTTTTCATATTTGTATTTACCTTTTCCTAGTTAGACTAGGAATTGTTAGTTTTCTATTTATCTTATGACGGTTTAAACCTTGTATATATATATAGAGTCTTTAGGCTATGAAATAATATAATTTTTCTCACTGATTCACAACACATTTAATAAATGAAGTCGGTAAAGAATATGAAGTAAATAATTAAAAAAAGAATTGACCTTCTTTTAACCGAAGAAAATTGACCTTGAAAATGAAGTTAGCCATAAAGAAAACATCTTAAAATCAAATGGAAAAGCCTAAAAGGAAAAAAAACACATTGGTGATTCTTGGTTGTACATTTTTTTCATAACCAACAGCTATTCTATTACTCAAACTTGAGGGGATTTGGATAACCAGATCGGAATAAAACAAACAATAAAACAAAGCTCTCTAGGAAAAGATCTCGCAGTCCTAGATAAAGAGTCCCAAATTTGATTTTGCACTCGTGGAAGATGATGATTATTGATTGTACTTTAACTTAGTATTTTACCTTTATTTATTTCTAAATCACTAATCCTGACCAACCATGATGTAGCTTTATTTTTAGAGTTAAAGCTTATATGCATCATTTACAACCTTATTTTTTATGTTTGTTCATGTTTTATTTTATTTTTCTTAAAACAACTATCGAAATGTTTTAAATGGATGATTTGTTGGACTTTATCTCTCTTCTTTAATATTAATCTCTCTGTTTTATAATAAGTGTTATTCTAACCATTTTTTGGTTAAATAAAAAGTGTCATTTATAATTTCAATGCAAATTATACTTGTTTTCAGCTGAAAATTAATTTCAAACTGCATTGATTTTATAAATAATTTTATTTATCTAAAATACTATTGGTCAAAGAGATGTAATTAATAAAAATTTACGTATATTTCAGCCATTTTTTAATCTGTGTGAAAAAATGTCAAAGTGACACTTATTCAAAAACAGAGGGAGTATTATTTTTTAAATCATTAAATTTTACCAATTATGTTGTAGCTTATTTTTAAAATTTAAAGCCTACATCAATTTTTTATTAATTTTTACCAATCATGCTTTAGCTTTATTTTTAAAGCTACAACAAAAAATTAATCAAACATTTTTCTTATGCATTTTAGGCAAAACAAAACCTACACCTTTCTTTTATAGGCTGTAGAATCTGTAAAATGAAAAAACTATTTATAATATCAAATAAATTAGATAATCATAATTAAAAACATCCATAAATATTTTAATTTAATTTTGAGTGTTTTTAAAATATTTTAAATATTATTTACATATCACATTTTAAATAACAATAAAGTTTGATAATTTTTATAAAAATATTAATATAAAATATTTTAATTGATCAAAAATAATTATTTTATATATACATCACATATTTCATATTTTTATTTTAAATATCTACAGCCTCCATCTTTCATATCTCTTTCGCAAGCATATACATCGTGTCGATGGTGAAATGGTTCACCGGATGTTGTGTATCCGAATCCAAACTTCCATCGAACACAGGAAATCTTCTGGGGGAGATGAAGTCCATCTTTCCAAGACCATAGTCCAATGATTGTGTGACTATGGGAGATCCTTTAATAATGTTTGTAGATCTTCCTCTCTTTGGAAGATTAACTGGAAATGGTCACGAGAGAGTGCAATACCTCGTACCTACCATAAACCCTCCACGCTGTCAGCATGTACTCGATCATTCGAGCCATGGATTGGCAATCTGGATTTAACAGACAACCAAGCAAATTGGTAGCGTTCTCATCACAGACAGTATACTGAGGGCTATTCGGCAAAAACAACAGAGTTTCATCTTCAGTTGACATAGCACTAATAGCTTTGTGGAGTAGATCAGCCATGGCGCTCATAAACAAGTGTTTGTGTGCGGTGGAGCTGAAAGGCAATAGCAAATTTTGAGGCAGCAGATCTAGCGTGATAGATGTGAAATTGCCATGAATAGAGAAAAATTCTACTACGATTTTGAGAGAATTCATTAAAAGGAAGGTTTAGTCAACAAGAAAATACGCAAAGGAAAGAATAGAACCATTAAAGGAAAGAAGGAAACTTTTAATAAGTAAGGTGAAAGGATTTAAAAGGAAATTAAGAGACAGTTTCCTAAAGTAACACCTGGCTTAACAAGAGGAGGAACAGAGAATAATCCCAAAAAAAAGCCCACTAGTAATTGGTCGGATATCGCCTAACTTTTTTTTTTTTTGAAACATGAAATCGCCTAACTAGAGAGAGAATAACCATAAACATTCAAAGAGGACTACCTTGTTAATAGTTTTTATCTAATTCAATAATTTTAATATTTAATCTGGCTACATGACAGGTTTATGGTCGAACTAGTTATTAGACTCAATCCGATTACGTGACCGGTTCAACCATTAGATCGGTCCGGTTTTAAAAACACTAGTTTATAGCTAAAACAAAATTCATTAGTACTTTACTTACAATCCAAATCCAGCAGTTGAACAAATACATTTCCGGTAAAAAGAAGATCAAAACGCTCATTCCAACCGCTCTACAACGCTCACAAGACTCAGTATTTACTTGCAAGAGAATCTTACATAATACGTTTTAAGTTTCAGATTCTGATGTTAAAAGAGATAAATCTACTCTTCTAAGCTTTATGCTGACACCTTAGTTGCATCCACTGGTTTCTGCACACCTCCACTTGTAGGGCTATAATATTCACAGTTGTATAATGACTGATTAGATGAGAATCATAGCAGAGAAGATTAGAGATTCTGATATGGAAACTTGAAGAGATGTCTACTTACAATCCACTTAAGACTTTGATGGCGTCATAAAAGAACCACTGCAAGGTTATGACAGGTCCAACGATCGTGATTCGAACAGGAAGACTTCTAGTGAAGAGACCAACAAACCCAATGTTCCTCACAGCCTGAAGCTCAAGCAGTTGAGTGATGGTGAAATTGCAAAATGGATTTTAAAGATCGAAATGTTTGTGATAGTTAAGAGTCTACCTGCAATACATTCTTGGCTTTCTTGTTGTAGAGAGATGAAACAACCACATATGCAGGGTTAGGGGTGTCAAATGGGCCGTCCGGACAGATTTGGGCATGTCCAGATAGGTTTATTTATTTTGGGCGTTTTTGGTTGGAGCCCAAATAGCACCATGACCAAATAAGACCATGTCCAAATAGACCATGACCAGTTGGACTGTCCATGGGGTCCAAATGCCTATTTAATGTAAAAAGTCTAATTTTCAATTTAAAAGATGTACATATTCTAAATTTTATATGTAACAAAAGATACTTAAAAGTCTTAAACTTAAACTTCATGTTTTACAAAAAATACTTTAAAGTCTTAAACTTAAACTTCATATTTTACAAAAGGTACTTAAAGTCTTAAACTTAAAATTAAGCTTCATGTTTTACAAAAGGTACTTAAACATCATGTTTCATTCCTTCTTCTTCTTCTTCTTCTTCTTCTTCTTCTTCTTCTTCTTCTTCTTCTTCTTCTTCTTCTTCTTCTTCTTCTTCTTCTTCTTCTTCTTCTTCTTCTTCTTCTTCTTCTTCTTCTTCTTCTTCTTCTTCTTCTTCTTCTTCTTCTTCTTCTTCTTCTTCAGAATCACCTAACATGAGCAGAGATATGTAAGCAATCACAACAGCAAAGTAAAGAGACATATCAACAATGTAGCCAAGTAAACTAAAGAGACATTTACTTAAATTTAACCAGACATCTAGAGTCTTAAGTTGTTTAAGTTAAACATCATCTACAACCTATTCATAGTTATATATACACAGACGACAAATCAGAAAACTTACTCGTGACTTCAAACCCACTCAGCCAATTTCTTCCACATATGAGAGCTTGTATATTTGAAGGAAGAAGTCGGTTCCTATACTTGCTCAGAACACGGCTTCCAGCACTGAATGAGGACTCAGAAGACACAGTTGTAATAGGAATTGAAAGAACATCACACGCCATGCGGGACAGCTCTTTAAACCGTGGTGCATTGTGTCTCCAATATCTCAAGACATCCATAGTCTTAAAGGCATCAAAATCTAAAACAGGTTCAGCCAAGTACACATCTAAAACTGATTTTCCTGTTCCCCCATTTTGAGAACAATGGGCATAAAACTCCTGTATTATGAACATAAAAACAGTAAGTACACACCAAGTTATGAACATAAAACTCCAGCATTAATAACACTAACTAGTAACTACTTACCCGATATCCAGCTGGTATACTGTTCCTCGATGTGGTTTCTGAAGTGCTTGCAGTAGAGCTCTTAGGATCCTTCTTATAAACTCCATATAACTTATTTATCTTCTTTCAGATATGATCAACTTTCGACTTGCTTGTTAATGGATTTAAGGTCTCATAACAAAACTCCATGGCAGCAAACTTCAACCTTGGATCCAACACCGCAGCAATAGAAAGTATGTCACTGTACTCCTCCCAATATTTGTCAAACTTCAACTGCATTGTTTCCACCAGGAACTTCACTCAAAACCTTCCTAAGATGAGCTTTCTCATTCTCATATATCTTGAAAACATCAGCTACAGCAGTGTTTCTACACCAGAACTTAATACTTGGATTCGCATAAGCAAAAGCTTCTCTAATCCTTCGATACTCAACAAAGGAGTATGAAAGATCATGCTCAGCAATTTCACCAGCAATCATTTCGCGGAAGACCATTATATCAAATTTCCTATTACTACCTCCAGGTGTACTTCCAGGAGTCTTTGAACAGTTTCTACTATGACGCCACAACGTAGTAGTTCCATTACTCAAATCAAAGTTATAGGAATGGTGGCAATGCTTGCAGACAACTATTGTAGTACCATCAGACAACTTATCTCCTATGTCAAAATTATTCCAACACTTTGAATGCCTTCGTTTTTTACCTCTACTACTTTGAGCCGTAGTGTCAGGACCATCATCTTCATTCTGATCCATCGTCCTATCATCATCACTTAGGTTCAAAGTATCCTCATCCATCTGAACAAAAGAGATTAAAGACAACCATTACACCAATATTCCACAAACCCATCAAGCCATCAACAAAGAATCACATTTCCAGAATTCAAAAATATCCTCTCTAGCAATACAATACAATACAAACCCATCAAGCCATCAAAAAAGAATCACATTTCCAGAATTCAAAAATATCCTCTCTAGCAATACAATACAAACCCATCAAGCCATGAACCCATCAACACAAACCCATCTCACAGACTCACAACAATCACAGAATATTAAGAGATTCTACCTGAGACATGAGATCGTGAGCCGGAGACTGAGACTTGAGAGCTTTGAGAGAGAGCCGAGACTGAGACATGAGAGCTTTGAGAGAGAGCCGAGACTGAGACTTGAGAGCTTTGAGAGAGATCCGAGACTGAGACTTGAGAGCTTTGAGAGAGAGCCGAGACTGAGACTTGAGAGCTTTGAGAGAGATCCGAGACTGAGACTTGAGAGCTTTGAGAGAGAGAGCCGAGACTGAGACTTGAGAGCTTTGAGAGAGAGAGCCGAGACTGAGACTTGAGAGCTTTGAGAGAGAGCCGAGACTGAGACTCAAGCTGTAACACAATAAGAAACTTCAACAATCACAGAAGATTAAGAGATTATGAAGAAGAAGAAGAAGAAGATTACCTTAGAGAGTAAGAGATTTGAGAGCAGAGATGGAGAGCCGAGAGACAGAGAGAGTGAGACGACGTGAGACACTCATGGTGAGAGCGAGAGAGGCGAATCAAATGGAGAGAAGAGATCGGTTTCCATCAGAGAAGAGATCGGTTTCAAGGAGGAGAGAGATCAGTTCGCCGTTCACGACTCGTGAGAGATGAGAGAAGAGATGAGACGGAGTCTTCGATGATTTTCCCCCAATATTAGAAGCCCTAGGTTTATTTTTTTATTGGGCTGCCCAAGTACAAAGTGTTTATCCATTTGGTTTTGGACCTATTTGGTTTTGGACCTATTTGGACGAGTTTTGTATTTGGTCTAAAATGGGTAAACCATTTGGATTTGGTCATGGTTATCCAATGGACATAAGGCCCATTTGACATCCCTATGCAGGGTTAGAGATGACTGTACCTACGGCTCCAGCAGTGTAGCCAGCAAGACATGTGACACCAAGTTGTTGAGCTTTAGAGCAATCTTGCTTCCGTTTCTGGATAATGTTTTGATATATAAACTCAACTGACTGCTCAAACGTTAAGAAAATCACCATAGAAACTGAAGCCACATAGGAGAGAAACACATAATCAACAAGTATATATGTTTTTAGTATAGAACACAACCAAGTCTACTTAAAGGCTAACGCGCATCCATAGCTCAAGTATGTGTCTCATATAGTAAAATTACATGGAAGATTGCGACACCAGAGCGGAAAAAGTCCCATGTGGAAGCTGCATTTGGAGATATGATTAAAGACTCAAAGATAACACAAAGTAATTGCCAATGATTCTTAGAAGAAGGGCTTACCCAGCAAGACCTTCATTTCTATATACTCTCGGAAACCCATCAAGCAACCCTTTTGCAAACATGGGCTGCATCTTAACTCTAACTTTTATAGCTTCAAAAGGACATAAGGCCATATCTGCAAATATCTGAGCAGAAGCACTACTGAGAAAATATATGGAAGTTATGTTGTTTTTAGGCAACACATTGCTGTAGAGTGTCTTGAAGTACTCATAGAGTCCGAATCTGCATCCGCCTTGAACACCATAGCCTAAACGCTTCCCTGACCAACCTCTCCAGAGATAGGAATGTCCATGTTCTCTCAAGAGAGTTGAGAAACTTGAGGGAATACTATTGTACTTCACAGGATTCACCTACAAAGAGAGTGTGATCTGTTATTGGCTGTTCAGTCATGATGATCCAACTTGAGCACAGACAAGACCAAATGCAGTAAGTCTAGCAGTTTTAAACATCATTACAAGAAACAAACAAGATTAGAAACTTTTATAGTATCAAAATGAAATTAGCTTCAAGACCCATTTCAAGAAATCAAGAAAGGAAACGAAACCTGCATATTGACTTTGAAGACATCACGAGGGGTTATAGCCAGATGTGTTGTTCCGGCACTGAGCATTCCTCCCATGGTACAAACGGCATATAACCAAGGTTCGTCTAGTTTCCTCTTGACACTTGTCTAACAAAATCGTGATCCCCCAGAACAAAAAGATGTTCTTTGGCGTTTCTCCAGATAAACCAAAATCCAGAGACGAAGAAACACGTCAGGAGAGGGCCACATGAAAGCTAAAGAAGGGGGGGGGGGGGGAAGGAGACTACGTGGACGGTTCTCATGTCTGATGGTGATCATTTGTCCACATCTCATGGACGCCAAAGACAACGCCCATAACGAAACATAACGAATGTTTTTTTTTTACTTTTCGAAACAAAAAGTTCCAAGCTTTGGGGAACGGGATACCGGAAAAGTCTAGTCTCTTTTTTTTGTGAAATGAATGTTATTAAGCTGATTTTCATCCTAGGTTCCATGCCGGCGGATAGATTCGTTGCTTAGTGTTACAGGATTTTTTTTTTTGTCTTCTTTATAGAATTGGGCCTTGATGGGCCTTTTTGTGAGGGCTCTTCCTTGTTCACGCCAATAACCTTCTTCTTAGTTTAGTATATAGTTATGGACTACGCTTGTCTGATTCCCTCTTTGAGTGGATGTGTGCTTATGCTTCACTGATCAAGTAACCAGTTGCAACTTGCAAGCGGTGTTTGCTAACTTATTGTGACATCATGCGACCTAGAAGAGAGCTCCGAAATGCCACCATTGGGCTGCTTTTGCAAACCGGTCCTTTCGTATATTTACAGAATCGATTCAATGTTTCCCAATATAAAATGTGGAAGTGTAACAGAAAGGATAAACCAAAACTTAACAACAAATACAAGTTATTCATTCGAAAACACAGGAAACTACGAGAGCTACAACATTTTTATTTGAAATCAATCACAGACCCGTTAAACCATTGAACATTCAATCCCTCAACATGTCCACATTTGTACAGTACCATAGGCATACCAATGGAGACTAAACAAAACTCAGAGAACACTGTCATCTCTATGATTCTCTACCTCAAGTGGACAGAAGTTTTGAACTTGGAATCTTTTATTATCAGAGAAAGAAAAGTGTATTCCAATCCCATGAACACCAAAAAAAATCACCTGGAGACGCTACTAACAAGCCTAGCACCAACCTTATCAAGCTTCTTCACCGAAGCAACAGACTTCAAGTTCCCCACTTTCATAAAAGCCTCCACCATCCTCTCCCCGATCTCCTCTCCTTTCTCCGCCGCATCAATCACCGCAACCGCCGTCGGTCCAGCTCCACTAATCGTACATCCAAACGCTCCAGCTTCCAAAGCAGCCTTCTTCACAGCTTCCATCCCGGGAATCAACGGAGCCCTCGTCGGCTCCACAACTTTATCAGACGACAAAGCCTTCCCGAGCATCACCGCGTCTCCTTCCAACACCGCCGCGACTAAAGCAGCCGCTTGGCTACTGTTCCAAACATGGTGAACCATCGGAATCTCTGTAGGCAACGCAGCTCTCATCTTCTTGGTGGGAGCTTCGAACTCAGGGCTCACCAGTACAAAGAAGAGATCTTTATCCTCAGGGAACCTCAACGGTTTCAGATCAAGCGGTTCGTAGCTCCTTATCAGAACAAACCCTCCCATGATCGCCGGCGCGATGTTATCCGCGTGATAACCGGAAACTTTCGCTTCCGACTCCAAACCGGCTAACACCAATTCTTCCCTCCCTAACTTCCGGCCGAATATCTCGTTAACGGCCACGGCGGCTGCGGCGGCGCTAGCAGCGCTCGAACCCAAACCGCTCCCTAGAGGAAGACCTTTATGCAAATCCAACGACAACCCAACCGATCTAATCCCTAGCATCTTCATCGTCGCAATCGCAGCGATTCCGGCGCAGTTCCGGAGAGGGTTCGTGCTGAGTTTCGTAGTGGTTCCGGTGATGTCGGAGATTAAGATCTCGCCGGCGCGAACGGAGGGATCCACGCGGAGAGTCACGTGGTCTCCGAGACCGTCGACGGCGCATCCTAAGAAGTCGAAGCCTGGGCCTAAGTTAGCTACGGTGGCAGGAGCGAAAGTCTTGACGGAGGTGAAAACGGGCTCCGGTTCGACCGCGACGAGGGTTTGTACTGAGGCTCTGCATCGAAAGACGGAGACTTTGGAGAATAACGGCCGAGAGGGTTTCGATTTGGGTTGGAAATATGAAATGGGTTTGGAGGGAGAATGGAAGGAGAGTGTTGCTGCCATCGATGAAACAGGTTAATCAGATCAAACAAGACCTGAGAGAGATGAAGCAAATGTAAGAGAGAAATTAACAAACGTGACTACCTAACCTAATGCGTTTATATTTTTATCAGTAAAGCTGTGGTGGCTTTTTTTAGTGGAGTGAGAGATCAGTTTTAGACTTTGAAGTTAACGGCTTAACCATGAAAAGCTATACAAACCGAACTGAACCGGACTGGAAGGCTTGTCCACTTTTGTGCTGATTGTCTATGTTTGCAATCCACAGGCAGTTTCTCGGAATAGTGTCTGAATCGCAAACATTAGTAATCCGTTTGCCAAGAAACCAAGTTTCAAGACATCATCAGGAGAAACAATGGTGAATGGTGGTGGTTCTCTACACTATTTTCTTCTTTGTTTTTCCCAATCTTCCTTAGCTTTCTTTTATATTCTGATTTTTAACTGCTACCTAACCAGAGTGTGACTTTGGGGGAAGGAGGAAAGGATCATGCATGCATGCATGAACAATGTTTCTTGAATGACATGACATATGTTATGTTTTGATCCCCCTTGAGAAATTAATTCTGTTTATTGTTATAGTTATTGACCAACAACAACAAAACTTGTTGAAATTCAACTCACAAGTAATGAAAACCAGTAAAGCTGATTAGTGGAGTTAGATCAGAATTATATCCCCTTATTCTCCATTCCCACATGACCACAACACCTCTAAACCGAACCGGAAAAGCTTGTATTCCACTTTGGTCTTGCAACTTACAAGTAGTTCTGAAGTTAAAGTTTATGCTTTAGTTTGGATGATTGGTAAATGTTATATTCCTTATCCAAATCTGCATCTAGGACAAAATCCAACTTTGCTGACAAATGAGGTGTGTTAAAAATTAAAATGTACAGATTAACAAAGAACACCCTTATGTTTATTTCATATTTGTCTAGATGAGATACTACTATTTGCATTCATAGAAAGACTGCTCCTTTTGCGCTTAAACCTTCTCTTGGACTCCTCTTCCTTTTCATCAACATATGCTAGAAAAGTCTGCAGCTTTTTCAAACGAGAACTCGCTGGTGTATGTATATCCTTTTCTTCTTCTTCTTCTTCTGCCTTGTGTTTGATGAAGTTGCGGACTACCTTGACGAAGTGGATAAAGAGAGCTACAAGACAAGCGATACCACACACAAGGAACATCCCCCAGAAGCTATGCACGTTGAGCTGTTCTGAGTCACCTGACTGAGACCCGTGTGGGCTGCTGCAGTTAGATTTGGAAAGCCATCTGTCATGGATCCTCTGAAGCTCCCCAGTTTCAGATAGACCAAGAATCGCTGTTGACATGTCCACTGCTAAAGGAGAATCTCTTGGGAATGCCTTTTAAACAGAGAAGCAAGATCAGATTATGTTCAAACATGCACAGTAAAGAGAGAGAAGAGATTCAAAAGATGACTCACAAATCCCCAACCGCATCTGGTGAATTCTTGACCTCTGATGGCAAACTTACAGTAGTCCGAGAGGAAGAGATCAACATAAGGACGTTCATCAACTATTGCAGCAACAGTACCATTCTGAAGCGCAGTGGCGTATTCTTGAGGAGAGCCGAGAGCTACAAGTCTTGATCTGGCGATGTTGAGCTCATCAATCATGTAGTTTTCAGCAAATGAACCAACCTGGAAGCCAATACGACCACTGCTGCTGATGAGCGTATCTACTCCTTTTATAGGTGAGTTTAGCTGTTGCACTGTAAGCATCGATGTAAGACTCGCAGTGTAGCTAGATGTGATGATCAGAACCACAAAAAGCCATATCAGTAGCACCATGCGACCAAGAGTGCTTGTTGTATTCTCTCCTGAGAATTTGATTACACAAAGATGTTAAGAGAACAAAGATGACTCCTGTGACTACATAGTAATAAAAGATTGCAGTAACTAAGCTTGAAGGGGTTGTGAGACTTACTGTGTGAGAAAAACATGGTCGAGAAAGTGAACCTGCATTGTAATAAAAGATTTAAAGCTTGCATTGCAGACAAATAAGATGACTCATGTGTACTAACCAGAGAATGGTAATGATTTGTCTCCTTGGTGGACCTCGAAACTCATCGTTTGTCCGGTGTTCAAGAATCCATATCACAGCTCCAACGACCATGAAAAAAGAAGCTGTTACAGCCCACATAGGAGGAGTGAAAGGGCGCAAGAAGGCCCAAGGATTTTCGTTAAGTGCCGTGACAGGAGCAACCACAACAAGGCCTGACTCAATGTAAGGCTGAGTATAATCCACAATCCTTGTTCGTTTTGTGACAATGGCTATATCTCCTACAGCAGCATCAAAGTCAACTCCATTGGTGACCTTGTTGATCAGATCATTGTAGTTTGGATTCTGTAGACCATCTCCGAAGAAGATGAACTCGTGAGGAACCGGATAAGAAAGCAGTTTCACCGCAGCTTCAAACACATCAATGCAGTATCCTTGCACTTTGCTGCTTCCGTTGACCCTTGAGACAAAGTCCTTGAAGCTTGCTCTGTCAGGAACACCGATTCTCAACAGCTTCCCGTTGTTGGGAAAAACCCATCCACGAGGCGTAACCGAAGTGCCGCCAGGCCAAGTTACAGAGTTCAGATGCTGGTTTGAGCTGGAACGGTTAGAAGGGTTGGCATAAAATGATTCAGGAGGCGCAACGGAAAGACCAGAATGGTTAGACCAGTAACCTATTTGGTGAACCCCGCCACCAACCACATTGATAATATCATATGAAGGCTGTACCATTGATCTGTCCTTATGAAACTGAATCGGACCTGTTAGACCAGACATCTTTGTACGCATAATGTAATCAAGAAGCTGTGGTCCTTCATCAAATCTGCTCAACGCACTTAGATTCAACGCTTCGCCTTTCAGGCTGCTTAACTTTGCATCGTGAGAGAATGTTAGATTACCTCCAGCTTCCAGGAATAACTTCACAGCTCGAGCAATGATCCAGACAGTATCATAAGCATACAAACCATAGACGTTCAACCCAATAGTCTTGTTCTTCTTCCACCGTGCAGCAAAGTCTCTTTTCTTTCTTGAATCAGGCGTGTGAAGACGCAGTGTTAGAACTCCATTGAGAGACTTGAGATCCAAAGGAAAATCTGAGTCTACTAGAGAAGACAACCAAGTTGTAGCTATCCAAACATAGCCTTTCTCCATCATCCCAAGTCTCTTTGCTTCCTCAAAGATCATTTTCCCTGTGTTAGGGAAAGTGTTCACAACGATTATACGAGACTCCATTCCACGGATCTTAGTCAACTCCTCTATGATCTCAGTTGGACTAGTGATCACAACATCCAGTGGAAGTACCGCCTTGTAAGAAATCTTACAACGCCTCTCTTCAAGCTCATCGCCTAAGGCTGTGATGCCATTTCTGCTGTTATCATCATCGTTATATAAGGCCACTACATCTGACCAGCCGTAGTATGTGATCATCTCTGCAATGGCGCGCATCAGGAACAGATCGCTAGGTGCTGTTTGGACAAAGAAAGGGAACTGGAGTGGAGAAAGGGTAGGGTCAAGAGCGGTGAATGACAACATAGGAACAGTAAGCTCATTAGCGAGATGAGACAGCACATGAGCCATGATTGATGTCTGTGGGCCAATTATAGCGACTACATCAGTCTCCATGAACTGCAATGCTGCAACAACAACATGTTAAGTGAAGTAAGCTTTCCATAAGCAATCAAGCATATATGATTTGAGCTTTTTATCATTCTAACCTCCCATGATGCTGAGGAAACCACTGCGTTGAGCATCACTGATCATAATACGCAGCTTTGATCCACCGAGGAAGGTAGGATCAGAGTTGACATCTTCCTCAGCAGCTTTGAAAGCAAGACTTGCAGTTTGGCCGTACATGGTGTTTACACCGAATATAGCACCCACGTTAATAACAGGAGGTCTAGAAGTAGAAGCTCCCTCTGAAAGTAAACCAAGAAAAGCACCAAGAACAATGAAGCTTAACAGAACACAATTCATTGCTTGATTCCTTATCAACAAAAATGAGAACTTGAGCTAAACCCAAACAAGTTTTCACAGGGACAGAAGCAAAGCAAGTAGCTTTCAATTTGAACAGTGAGAAAAGGGAGCTGAAAAAGTGTCACGAGAGGTTAAGACGGTAGAGATGAGTTAGAGGCAGAGATGATGCCAAACCTCAAAACCAATTCATGTTTTTAAATAAACAAATAAAAAGAAAGATTTTTGATCAAAAATAAATAAAAAGAAAGATTTTGTGAGGGCGTTGAAAAATATAAAGCTTAATTAGTATAATAATGGCAGGAAAGCGATAGACCAAGACATGAGTTACAAGCAAGAGATAAAAAAAATGACAAGAAAGTGGTAAAAGAAGAAGAAGAAGATGTGAGAAAGGAACAAACTTTTCTCAGTGGGATTTGAAAATTTTGATTACTTGCAAACAGAATCTATGGAGGAGACATAGCATCAGGATAAAACGTGGGAAATGACATGGCCAACAACAACAAGTGGTCACCGAAATGAAGATCTCCATTAGTTTTTTTTTTTCTAATAAGAAATTGACACACACTGAAACTGTGAAAGGGAACCACTTTGTAGTCCAAACCTGAAGGTGGAGAAGAACTCGAGTAGATGAGAGTGTTATTTATATTCTTTTTTTCTTCTTAATACAAAATATTATTATTTTATTAACAACACTAGGCTCATTTTAATTGGCATATGATAATTTGCAAACATATCGTTACAAGAGTTACTATATAACTGTGAAACCTCATGATACATAATCTGAGTTGTGAGTTACCTAATTTGAACAACCAAGGGACGATGAAAAGAAGGAAATGATGAAGGTTACGAATTATTTGGGAGAGACACCAACAAGTGTAATGGCAAAGGCACAACTACGAGTGAATGGGAATTTGTATGGAACCTCCACTAAAATTGGACCACAGACACTTATATATCATCAACGCACTCCGATTAGTGAACTTTAAGGTATTCCACGAGTGAAGAGTTTTTTTTTTTTTCTTGGCACATCGACCAGAGACAAATGTATGGTCTATAGTGTTGGTGTAGTAGGCCTAACGACACATTCAGTATCAAAACCCAAAAAAAACCTAGATCCGAACGATCCAAAACTACAAAACTTGGTATGACAAATCTTCTAATACCTGCAGTGTTTTTTTTAAGCTCATGAGTTGGCTACTCTTTTGAAATCACTAAGCCTCTTGAGGAATGGTGAATGTCCACCCTGGAAAATCTGAATCCTCAAACAGAGATGTTGGAACCGCTTTGTAGAAGGCTAGTGGAACTTGTTTTACCCTTCTCCGAATCTGCCATTTTATATGTGCCCACAGTTAGTTCGTCTAATGGTATTTAGTTTTGCACTTCTAACTGCAACAAGGAGTTTATGCATATGAACCAGAAAGCTACATTACCTCGTCCCCGAATATGGTGGCATACGAACCAGAGCTGAAATCTTCTATTTTCATTTCAGTGGTTTTCGCTCTGATGGTCAGATCAGTTTCCAGCGATGAAACAAACCTACACAAGGAAACAGAGATTTCAAAAAATGTAATACAACTTGATTATTCTCAAGGATAACATCGTTTGGTGAGTAAAATAAACCTTGAAACTGGTGGGCAGTAATGGTGGCGCAAAGTGTCAATCTCCCAAAGAGAACTCCCTGTTAACAAGTAATGAATATCATCAGTTCTCTTATGAAATTGTCTCACAAGGAAGCAAAACAACACCCTCGCAATCAGTACTTCATTTTGTGTGCGAATCTAGGAAAAACATTAATCAAACCTAATACTGTATATCTCGTTTATGTTACAGTGCCACCATTAAAGTAAGTAGAAATCTAGAAATACACATCATAGATATATTGTTGGATATGCTTCTACGTATGGTTTGAAATTTCTGTAAAAGACTGGGAAAGTCATAACACTTACTCATGGCACCAGTTTTCTTGAGATCACTTTCCTGGTTGTGGAAGTAGTCTATACCAAGATTTTTGTTGGTCTTTGGTTGGCTTTCATTGGATTCTTCAGCTTCTAAATTGGCTTCATTGCCGGTTTCAACGGGTTCCTGCACAAAAGTGACCACATTTGTGTATGCTTTTAGACATTCTTTTATTCAGTCATGAGGGATAATCATATAGAAGTAAGTCGCTTTCCCATTGTTGCATTTTCAAGCACTATACCAGATGCACAAGATGGTTGATTGTAGGGTGTCTTCGCAACAGGTTATAGATCAGAGCAGTTATGACCAACGATCCCGAAGGAGGAACAGAAAGTGACAATCTGCTTAGTTTCTTTGTGAATGAAGCTGCCAGATATGCTGGGAGCAATGATGACCTAAGGCAAGCATCAAGCAGCTGCAGAAAGCGGTTCAGATACAGAGGGAAAATAACGGATTATAAGTCAATAATTCATTGATCACTCAAAATCCAGCAATACCTGAAGAAATCTTGCTCGGTGCTTAGCCGCAAAGACTGAAGGGACCAGTAACGCATAGAGTTTTTCATAAAAGTTGGGATATTCCAAACCATGTTCCGTCATGAGGATGAAGAGGCTGCTTAGAGCCATCACACTGACAACTCCCCCGATATCATATGATTTTGTTAGGAAGTCGCTGCAAGTTAACAGGTATGGTAAAACATATATATATATATATCAAAGGAAACATTGTATAAAACATTAAAAGCTTTGGTAAATATGCCCACCATAACATTGCAGGATTAGACAGATGGGGAATGACCGTCTGGTGAATACTAGCAAGAACCTGATCATCACCAAGATAGCATATTGGTAAGTTTATCCATGCCGTATTCCAAACAGTGGGTTAATTGTGAAAGTAAACCAGCTAACCTCCTTGTAAACGTCAAGGGGAAGTGGCAGTCTGAGAAATGAGATCCATGCTTTAGTGAACTTCAGCTTCATCCTCTTCGCAATTGTAGTCGGAGAAAGAAGCTACATAATAAATTAATAAGCAAAAGTAAAGCAATTGCATCGCAGGAAGAAAAACTATTCACGGATTCAGTACATTTTAGCCAATGAAAACTCACATTGCTGTCTTGATCCTTATTCTTTTTCTTTTTATCTTTCGGTTTCTCAGTACTACTTTCATCTGATAATACCGATAACCTTTATTAGCAAATCTATACACAGACGGCGTCCTTACAACAAAACTTGAAACAAATTGTAAAGTGAAACAGTCACCTGAACCACTCCACATCTCCTGGTCAGACTTTTCAGCTTGTTTCTGAGGTGGTGGAATTCGAGATAAAACTTGATAGATCTTGCGAATAGAGACCTCCAGTCTACAATTCAAAAAAAAAAAAAATCCAAATCACCGCGCAGCATAACACATAGATGTACAATGAAATCATCAAAAATTTACTGATACAAACCTGTCTTTCGATTCATTCTCAGTCTCGCTAGTTTCGATCACAGTTCTATCACCTACAAAAGGCCAACACCGCATCAGTTACACACACACAAAAAAAACACTTTCATTATCTATCTTTCAAGGGTGGAAAACAAAGATAATCGAAGAAAGTAAGAAAGAATAAGCGCACCAGACACGGCTGAGGCTTCCAGAGTTTTCACAAACTTCTCCATGCTGATGTATGTAAAATAGCTAACACAAATGGATAATTAAGAGTCAATCCCAAATGAGCAAACAACAACATGCTAAACGAGAGGAAAGAACAAGATAAATACATATAATAAAACAAAGGGTTATCAAAACAACATACCGGACATCAATGTAACTGAAGTACTTTGAGGTAAGTATATCCAAGAATATATCAATATCAACTGCAGACTGAATCTGCAGAGCCAATATTAAAAGCATCAAAGCACGGGAAATAATGAGCAAAGAACAGACTTTTACATTTAAGTCTGAAGGCGACTTACGATAGCATTAAGTATTCTGTGGAAGATGGAAGAGTGAAACCTTCCAGCATTCAGAAGCTTTACAAACTCCATCAATGTTCCAAAAACTATATCCTAAAATAAAACATCATCATCATCGCTAAGGCTACACGAAATGACGACCTTTCACAGCAACTAAAGAACAGACAGAAACAGAGTAAGACAAGAGAGTTACCGTTAGAGTATCTTCTGACTGTTGAGAGACGAGAACATCGAGTAGAAGCTTCACGAACTCGTCAAACTTGGATCTTAGCCAAGCTTTGAAGATGACTTCAGGGTCTTCCTCGACTTCATCTGTCTTTGGCGAATCATCTTCGTCTTCTTGGGAACGAGGTCGTTTCATTGAAGAAGTGTGTGAAGAAGTGGATGGAAGCTGGGAGAGAAGAGGAGTGAAGAAGGACTGGAGTGAGAGGAGGGATTCGACGACGAACTGCGGCGGAGATTCTGGTGAGATGAAGGAGAGAAGGAGAGGGAGGTTGTTTATGTGAGCTCGAGATGAGAGTAGGTCGCAGCCTAGTGACTTGAGCTCTTTCAAGGTGTAGTTTTGTTTCTTCTTCTGGTTCGACGCCATTGTTGGGCTCTCTGGTTTCGTGGCGGATACGGAGGACGAAGAAGGGTTTAGCAGAGAGAGGCACAAGAAAAACCTAACGATGTAGTTGAAAATAACACGATGTCGTATTGAGCACTCGCGAAACATTGAATTATATATGGGTCCCGCAGCATGTGACAATATTAGGATTTAGCCCCAACCTTTTTAATTTTCAGTTATAACCACTAAATTGTGATCGAAGCTACAAAATCGGAATCCGTATTCGATCAGATTTGAAAAAAAAAATACTTGAACACTTGAACGGATCATGTATGAAGATATTTCAGATATCAAGTATGATTCGAAACAATACTTAAAAAACTAGAAAACAGAACTCTAATAAATACAAACTTGAAAACCCAAAATTAGAACTCAAATATATATTCAAACCTGTCCTAGCAAAAAAAAATATTCAAAACCTAGATTAGTATTTCGAATACTCAATTAGTCAATTTCATATTTATTTTAGTACGATGGAATATCTGAATCTGAATTTGTATTATCTGAAATAGAGTCGGTTCCAAGACGGATTTACACATGTGTCTATATTCGAATTTGAAATGTTATTAACTAAAACAACCTGATCATATATAAAAACCAGAATGGAGTCTAGAAAGGTAAATCCGATCCAAACCCAAATGCTCAGACCTAGACGCTAAATCAACACAAAGTTGCAGTTTGTTCGGGAGGATTAGCAGAAATGATAGATTCTGATGAATCTGTGTATCACTATTACACGAAACATAGCACACGAGTAACACGAGCATGAGATTTGAACCTAGCTACTAAATGTGAAAACGAATGATTTTTTGTTTCTCCTTCAAAAAAAAAATTAAAAAAAACGTACAAAACTCAGAATCAGACTTACATCTGGAAACTATAAGAGAGTCTATTGTTGCTTATCAGGTTGTTCCTCTTCTTCTTGGTCAGGGTTTTCTTCTTCCTCTTCTTTCTTCTCTTCCTCTTCTTCTTCGTCTTCTGCTGGAGGATCATAAGGCATGGGAGGTGGCAATGGTGTCTTCATAGGGCTAAACTTGGGGAAAATATCAGGCCTCCTCCCAGGTTTAGGTCTCTCCCACTCCTAGCAGTAGAGCACAACACAATTAGTATCATTTCTGGCATAACATAACAAGGGAACATCCATTTTCTAGTAAGGCGCTGACTTGTAGGATGAGAACAGCACGCACAACCATAAGAACATCCTCTTTATGTAGATTCTCGAGTGTTTATAACCAAAACTAATAAGGAACGATTGAAAATGGAGCACTAAGAATCTACAATCACATAGCTTTTCTGGGGACATAGACCAAATGATTTCAACTGTGTAGATTCATAACCAAACAGAGGAATAAGATTTATGATACAAAATGGCTTCAAATAGAAACACAGCCTGAGGACTTAATAGTGATAAGGAGCTCCCCAACAGAATCAAGGAGAAGCCATGAATGAAGTCGAAACATGGAGAAATGGAGGAAAATATGGCAAATAGCTACTTTGAATCAAACCTTCTTTACTATCAATCACCGAAACGGAATTGAGATGCGAATTGAAATGTGAAACTGGAGGAACTTACAATAGGGAAATCGAGAGGATTGCGACGAGTGAGCTTTTCTTCCTCGGGAGCCATAGCCACAACTTGCTGATTTGCTCTTCTACTCATCCGAACCCTAGGCGAAGAGCGGGGGATGGACGAGAAACCATGTGCACGGTACAAAGAGCATACAATCGAACGAGGGGATGAAGAGGAGAAGATCTTCGTCGGCGGGGAAAGAACCACGAGCGATGGAGAAGGAAGCAAACTCGCAGAGGGAAGCGACGCCATGGGTAAATCGATTTTCCACCAACCAAGAGTTATCGCCACAGCTCCCTATAGGCGGCGTTTGCTTTTTACTTGCGAGCCTATGGGCTTTTCTGTGGCTCGATTTTAGTTGGCCCATTATTTCCTCATCCGCCAGATAAAAATATCTTCTTATCATTTAAAACTAAGTGATTTTCTCGTGCTCATGCACGTATAAATATTTATAAAGTAAATATATATTATAATAATTGATTTTTATTTACTTTTAATTTTAAATTAATTTATAGTTTTATGCATAATTTATATATTACTTTAATTAGACATAATTTTAAATATGTTATATCTAGTCGGTTTTGTCATTTTTACAATCGGTTTAGTTATCATTTGGATATATTAGATTGGATCTATTGCTCTGAATTCAATTATAAAAAATTTAATTCAAAATATATTAAAATTTTGATTAATTTTCTTATTTGCATTAAGTTGATTTTTGTCTTAGATATGTAAATATATTTTAGGAAGATTATCTATAACTTAAGATATATTGTGCTTAGAATGAAATAAAATAAATAAACTAAAATGTTTGGTTCCAAATTACGTAAATTAATATAACGATAATATTCTGCAATCTCATGCATATATATAAATTTTACAAAAGAACTAAATTAAAACAGTTGCTTAATATTTGATTTTCATTTTTTTTTTTGTCATCGGCTAATAACAGACTCAAACTGACTCTGTAAACCAAAACGGTAACTCCGCATCCATGTGAACGACGAAATACGGTTGCTTCCTGGCACTACGTGCTAGGCTGTCCGCCCTTAAATTCTTCGTTCGTGGTACATGAATGATCTCTGAGCTGATAAAAACTTCTTGGAGGGTCTTAATATCGTTCAGATAACTTGCAAAAGCTGGCCATTCTTCTGGTTCCGAAACCATCTTCACCAATTGAGAGCAATCCGTTGCAAACGTGACCCGAAACTGACGCAAATTCCTCATACATTACATTGCCCATATCAAAGCTTCCACCACCAATTTGATTTTCATTTGTTAAGTTGTTTTGAGTCATCTTATAATTTATATTTATAAAATAATTTATTATTATTATTATTATAAATTATATTTTCTTATTATAGTTAAATCAATGATTTTATATATAAATTAAATTAGTTGAGTCACTCATGTTGTGAGTATCTTAAGTTACATATATTCTTTCAAATTCAAAATGAGGTATAATTATTTTTGTTATAATTAAGTCAAGTCAAATTAATTTTATTTATCGTTAAATGTGCATGTATTTTCATAATATATATATATATATATCAAATTAAATGTTGATTTAAAAAGAAATTAGAAAATAAAACGATGATCTATAGAAAGTTACATAATAAGTAATTGATATGTTTTGGAAGCTCATGAACACATATCAATATTTACAATAACTAAAATATTTTTATAAATTATAAATGATTTTATGCCTTTTGGTTATGATTATATTAAGTTCCACAAACATAAAAACATAAAATTTTAAAGCAAATATAATATTAAGAAAACATATAATTTTAATAATGCAAAATATAATATATCTACCTCATTAAAGTGTATAGTGTGATTTTAAAATATTTTGTTATTTATCAAAAGATGTTTATTGTTAAAATGTATTTTTTCAATATGTCTTAAAAATAAACAGTAAAAAATTGTGATTGTATTTGAGAAATCTTATTATATAAGAAAAAAAAAATTAGATAGTTTTTGCTGTAATTGAAAGATATTATGGTCAAATAAATATAAGAAAATACAAATAACATTTCAATAATACTAATTATAAAATATTTTAGTCAATAAAACATATATCAGTTTATGTTACTTAATTATTTTATGTAATTATCTAAAAAATAGATAAATATATTAAAAATATTTCTGTTATTGTGAAAATATATATTGTTGTACTGTCTAAAATTATGTTTTAAAATAAATAATATTTCTTTTTCTAATATCAAGATTATCTGTGAAAATATAAATATAAAGAAAGTATATTATTTTATTTTATATTATTTAAAAATATTTTAAAATGGAATATTACTATTTTGTGAACTTTCCTTTTTAATGAAATCATATTATTTATACATATATTTTCGTTTTTAAATTTGCTTTATAAACTTTATAATATTTCCTTTTTATTATAGATGTTATTTGGAAAATATTAAAAGTAATTTAAATAAAAAATCAATAATAGTGTTTAAATATAACTTTTTAATTCATTAAGGGTATCATCGTAATCAACCACTGTGAGAGTTAACGTGAGTGCGACACGTAGGAAACTGACTTCTCAAATAATATTATAGAGATACAAGTTATTTTAAATTTTTTATTAAGACTAACAATATATACAATCTTTGAACTACATTAATCACAATATCTTCTGATATCTTTTCATTTTAAATATAAATATATATATTTTAAAAATTCTAACAAATCTGTTTAAAAGATTTTAACAAAATCTTAATTTTCAAAAATTATATGTAAATATTTTCACTAATTTCGACATTAGATATGAAATATTATTATACATTAATATATTTTATAAAATTAAAAATATAAATTCTATCATATTTTATCTATTATAATTATAATCAATCATTTTAAGAGAAAATTATTATATTGAGCTAAATATGATAAAATTATATTAAAATTTTTAATTTATATATTTAATTTTCTTAAGTATTTATGCTCAAAATATAGTACTTAGGTAACACGGGTTTACATTAGAAAACTATATAATACATGTATAAAAGTTAACATGTATTTCATTAAAGCTAATAATATAAAATATTTTAATCATAATATCTTTTAATTTTAAAATAAATATAAATATTTAACTATATAGATATATATATATATATATATTTTAACAAACCTGTTGAAAAATATTTTAACAATATCTTAATTTTTAAAAAGTTTATGTAAATATTTCAACTAATTTTGTAATTAATGGTGAACTATTTTTATGCATTAATATATATTCAATTATCATTTATAAAATGAAAAAAAAATTATCTTATTTTATCCTAAAGGTGGCGTTTGTGTTTTACTTGCGAGCCTATGGGCTTTTCAATGGCTCAATTTTAGGTGGTCCATTATTTTCTCATCTGCCAGAGGAAAAATATTATTTGGTTAATGTTGGATATACCACAATAACATGATATCTTGGTCTGTATCGCAGAGTTCGATTTGACAGAGGAGGATCTCTAACAAACACTCAAAAATTGTTTAACCAGAGATATTCAAATATATAATCAGTGATTGAGAAACACTTGGAGTGTTGAAATTAAAATGAAGAATTATTCATTGTAAATATCCAAAATATAGACTAACTAAGAAGAAGAAAAGTTTCAAATATATATAAATAATTTTAAAATATATTTGGTTGCAGTGATAAAACGAACAACACAACGAAATAATCGCTGCGATCAACCCTAACATTGAAACAAACAACACAATGATAATTACTGCGATCAACTACGTGATATTGAAACGAACAACTATTAACAACGCCAAGCCTCAGTCTCCAGTCGCAGAATCTGGTCGAAGATGTTAGATTTCCCAAGTCAACAGTATCTAAATGGATTCGAATTCAGTTTAAATCCCAAAACCAGGGCTGAGCATTTTATCTGTTAAATTTGATTTGATTTGTTATTCGTTTCGATTCGATCCGAAAAATCTGGATATTCGTAAACCTACGAAGTAAAGAAAATATTAAAATCAATATCCATTAAAAACAAAGCAAATCACAAATACTAAAAAATTTAGAGCCGGATATCCGATCCGTTTCGACTTATATACATATATGTGTATATCTATGACTAAATATAGAGTTTAAATGTATAATCCTATATAATTCTTATTTTAACATATAATTTTATTAATTTTATTTATAAAAGTACTTATAAATTGTTAAATTAAGAAAAATATAAAATCTTCAACAAAAACTACAATTTTCTAAAAATATTTTTTATAAGAAAAAATTATTAATTTGAAAAATTCATAAAACACATAGTTTCATTAATTTTAGTTTATTTTTTATATTAAGTAAAGTTTATTTAAGAAAAAAAAACAAATTTGTATAACATTTTGTAGATTTATTTGTATTGTACAAAGTGGATAAAGTAACTGTAAATATTTGTAAATATTCGCAAATATCTATAAATTTTTGAATATCTGAAAATCCGGATATCCATATTTTACCGTAGCAAAGCAATCGGAAAATCAGATATCCGTAAAGTACGAAGCAAATCACAAATACTAAAATATATGGTATTATCCGATCCCTGCCCACTCCTACCAAAAACAACATTTGAGTCTTGACCACCTTTGATGTTAAAAAGAAATAAGACTATGGACCAACTTATAACAGGTCGATCTACCTCATTTAACTTCACATACTACAACCAAAATTCTTGTAGTCAAAATGAAACTTTCGGTAACTGGTTTACATACTGGTTGGTGAAGCTAAATCCCTAACTAATTCTGAAAATATTCATAAGTAATTATCCTAATGGGCCGACCGAATCACCAACTAGGCTATACTAACACTTCTGTATGCCCGTCTATGGCTAGTTAATAATATTGATAAACTGGTCTTTTTAGGAACCTAAGCTTGACTTTCAAATTTTGTTGGTCATTCCATCCGTGGCAGATATTTTTAATTCATGCATAAGTCTATAGAATAGAATATTTGTATTATTTTTGTTCCTAAATAGACCATCAGATAATTATGTCGCAAACTATTTTGAGTTTCAGATACATGTGCATCTCTTATGGAAACTTATAAACTTGAAGCACCGCTTCGTAAGGGTAACACGAATCGTTGGAGCTATTTACATACCAAGTGGCTGGTCATCTACACAAATAGCTGGCAAACCAAAAAAATGTCTAAAATAGTGTGCCAAAAATAACGTATAGTAGTAGTATATATTAAGATTCGAATGTAGCAAAAGAACCATACCTAATGAGTAATGATGGACCACCACCATCCAAAAAGGCCAAATTATTACCAACATAAACATACGGCCATAATTAATGTTAGGACTTGGCAATTTGAAAAAAAAAAAACTAATTGATCGGAGATGACTAGCCAGCCAAAAACGTTGTAATCAAAGAAGAAAAAACACACATCGTTGAATTTCAATAGCTGATGTTATATCCATTCAATACTTGTGTAAGTTGTGTCACATTGTTTGTATTATATAGCTGTTATTATTAGTTAAAATGTGATATAAATAATTAATGATTTCAATAGCTGATGTTATATCCATTCAATACTTGTGTAAGTTGTGTCACATTGTTTGTATTATATAGCTGTTATTATTAGTTAAAATGTGATATAAATAATTAACGATGTTTTTATTATTTTTTATATGTGCATTTAATTTTAAAATAGTAGTTGACAAAAGATTAACAAAAAATCTAAAATGTTAGATAATAGTATAAAGAGAAAATGTTATGTAAATGATTTCTATTTCTTTGACGACTTTGCCTCTTGGTCTGGTCTGCATATGAACCCGTAAAAAACGGAGTTCTTCACCTCGGGTTTGGACCAAAGGGAATCCATTGCATTGACTACCTATGGATTTCTGTCTGGTAAATTTCCCATTAGGTATCTCGATCTTCCGCTTATGAGTCGCAAACTGAAGATATCTGAGTATGCTCTGTTGATGACGAAGATCACAGCGAGATTCATTTCCTGGTCTGCGAAGCTTCTCTCTTTTGCTGGAAGACTGCAGCTCCTCAAGACGGTCATCTTCAGCACCATCAACTTTTGGATATCAACGTTTATTCTTCCGAGAAGTTGTATTAAGAGCATTGAATCTTTGTGTTGCTGCTTCTTATGGTCCGGGAATATCGAGAAAAAGGCATATCTAAGGTGACTTGGTCTATGGTATGTCTCCCGGAGGAGAAAGGGGAACTAGGCCTTAGGAACTTCACTGTTTGGAACCGAGTCTTATGCCTTAAGTTCATTTGGCTACTGCTCTCCAAGTCTCCTTCGCTTTGGGCGGAATGGCACTGGAATAAGCACTTAAGGGAGCAGTCCTTTTGGATCATTGAGCCATTGCCTGGTGTTTCTTGGACATGGAGAAAGCTCCTCCGCTAAGACTCCTTGCTCTTCAGTTCAGTAAAATGAAGCTAGGAAATGGGAGGACTGCGAGCTTCTAATTTGATGTTTGGACCCCTTTGGGACAGCTGTTCCACCTCGTTGGACCATCTGGTCCTAGAAGACTTCGGATCAGACATAACGCAACGGTGGCTGATCTCAGGCTCCTCTTGGTCATTACCACATCCGAGATCTCAAGAGGAAGTTGATCTTCATGCTTATCTTACAACTATTACTCTTCCTCTAGATCAAAATGTTAGTGATGAACATGAATGGGTTGTTGGTGATTCTTCTTTACATGTTTTCAGGTTATCTGCTACTTGGGAAGTTCTTCGGCCAAGACAAGACACGAAGGACTGGACTGATGTGGTCTGGTTCAAAGGCGCCGTTTTGAAGCACTCTTTTACCATGTGGATAGCGAACTATGACAGACTCCCCACAAAATCGAGGCTGGCAGACTGGGGACTGCCTATTTCTGCTAATTGCTCTTTAAGCTCAACATTTGACGAGACCAGAGAACATCTTTTGTTATCGTGCAAGTTAGTCAGCAAGTTTGGAGGGAGTTTTTTGAAAGATGCCATCCATCGCCTACCAGTTTCATAAACTGGTCCGAGCTTCTATCTTGGATCAGAGCTTCACCTTCAAGAAAGGAAACTCTCCTGTGCAAACTCGCTGTTCATACTGTTGTCTTTCACTTGTGGAAGCAAAGGAACAATCTGTTGTATAACCAGATTTCGATTCCCCCAACTTCGATCTTCTACTGCATTAATAAGGAAATGAAAAATATTATATCCGCTAGAAGAATAAGAAAACCTTTCCACTCACTAATAGCTATGTGGCTCAAATAGTGATTATGTGCTTGTCTTAAATCATTGACTCATCTTATTTTTTTAATTTATTTTTTTGCCAAAATGGCTAGAACCTAGATCTTCTTGTAATTTTTTTTTCATTTATATGATATTTACATTTTAGCAAAAAAAAATACTGCTATACATGTGATCTAGGTTGGAAGAAAACAAAAAACTGAAATGAGAATTACAAGAAACTAAAATAAAGTGAAAAGCTAGCATCAAGCGACTCAAAAGTCTCAACAACCTCTAAGATATTTTCTTCATCCACGGATCTCTATAAAGTTCGCCTTTAATTATAGCCAGTGACAAAAAGAAGTACTACATACATAGATAAAGAGGGCCAACATTTGCATTTAACTTAAATATTTAATTCGACAAGAGAACATACAAAAAAAAAGAGAGAAGATCTTTCTTCTTTAGCTATTCGAATCCGTTATTTATCTCAGCGTTATATTATGGCCATGGATCTCTTCTTTAGTAATTTAGTGGTTATCGCTTATCAGTTTCGAAAATTTTATATTTGAGAGAATGGCAGAAGGAAAAAATGATACTAAAAATATATTAATGGGGAATGTTACAGGTATCTGGAAACACTGAAAACGAATTCATCACGCATGTAACATCAAAGACACCTTAGTTTTCTTGTCACTATTTCTAATAAAGAGTCCACTTGACTAATAGTAACAAACATTTTTCCAGTTTTCTCTCTTTCCAACCTTTTAAGTTTAAAACGCAGTTAAATCATTTGTATTGGTAGTTTCTCAAATTAATCTACTAACACAAAATTATAAATATCTAACTTTAAACTATTTATATTTTATTGGTATATATCTCAAGAACATGAAACACTCACATCAAAATCTTTCGTTTAAAAATTTAATGTGCATTTCTAAAAATGTTTTAGCTTATCCACTAATAAAATATCAATATATTTTAATATCCATACTAAAACAAATATTATAATAATTTTACGTTAAAAAGATTCAATTCATAGACTATCAATAATGCTCTTAATAGCAACAATTTTCATGACTATAAAATTATGTTAAAATTAATATTCTCACTCAATGTACAATATAAAGTTATATGTAAATATTTTCTTACAAATCTGGAATCCCATTCCCAGTCCCCCATTTATGTCAATCGGAGGAGACAACAGGCAAAAGGTGGGCGCGTGACGACACAGACGCGCTGCAGCTGGCAACAGCCAATTTCCCTCTCATTCTTTCTTCTCCTTTATATCTTCACTTCACCACTCTCTCTTTCCCTCACACTCTCAACAACAATGTCGTCGCCGGCGATTAACCTCTTCTTCGCTCTCTTCTCCTTTCTCACCTTCTCCATCTCTTCTTCGCTTGCTCTCTCTCAGACCAAGAAACCCACAACTGTTCAAACCTTAAATGTCGCCGCGGCGGAGATAAAAATGGTGAACCCGAAGCTCCCGCCGCGTAGCCTCTCCCTCACGTCGTCGAAGAGATACGAAGGATCTTCCGATCTGGTCCATCTCCGGTACCACATGGGTCCGGTGCTCTCCTCTTCTCCGATTAACATCTACGTTATATGGTACGGACGGTGGTCTCGGCCGCATAAAGCTCTCATCAGAGACTTTCTCAACTCGATCTCCGACGCCAAAGCTCCGTCTCCCTCCGTCGCGGAATGGTGGCGGACGGCGTCGCTATACACCGACCAAACCGGAGCGAACGTCTCTCGTTCGGTCCTCATCGCCGGAGAATACTCGGACGCGAAGTACTCCCACGGGCAGCACCTCACGCGCCTCTCGATTCAAGAAGTCATCGCCAGCGCCGCCAGATCCGCTTCCTTCCCGGTGGACCACAGGAACGGGATGTACCTCGTGCTGACGTCACACGACGTCACGATGCAGGACTTCTGCCGCGCCGTGTGCGGGTTCCACTACTTCACGTTCCCGTCGATGGTTGGCTACACGATGCCGTACGCTTGGGTTGGCCAGTCGGGGAAACAGTGCCCGGAGGTCTGCGCTTATCCCTTCGCCTTGCCGGGGTACATGGGTCACGGTGGTCCTGGAGAGCTCCGGCCGCCAAACGGAGAAACGGGAGTGGACGGGATGGTGAGTGTGATCGGGCATGAGCTGGCGGAAGTTGTGTCGAATCCGCTTATAAACGCTTGGTACGCCGGAGAGGATCCGACGGCGCCAACGGAGATTGGGGACTTATGCGAGGGGTTGTACGGAACCGGCGGAGGAGGAGGGTATATTGGTCAAGTGATGCAGGATAGAGGAGGGAAGACGTTTAATATGAACGGTAAAGGAGGAAGGAAGTTTCTGGTTCAGTGGATCTGGAACCCCAATCTGAAAGCTTGTGCTGGTCCTAACTCTGTGGACTAAGACAGAAGCAGATGAGTGTTTGTTTGTTTGATGATGGTGATTTGTGTTGATCACCATGATAATGATGAAATAACCCTTGTATTAGAGTTAGGTTAGTAGTGGAACATTAAATATTTTCTGTTGAGTTTTGTTTTTGTTTGTTTGATATATAAATTTCAAAGAATGCTTATACTGCTTTTTTGCGATGTTTGAATGAATCTTAATTTCAAATGCTTTTCAGTATAGGTCCAGTGTACAGAACTTTTATGTTGGGGAAAGCTAAAAGTTTGAATTCAAATTCTTAGATATTTTTCTCTGCAATTATTTAATGCTTAATCTGTTTCAATAAATGTAAGTGTACGATATCAATAACCTACATGTCGGATTGAGAAATGACAAACGAATCTTAAAATTCTTACAAGGTAAGATTGTTAATTAATCAGTTAAGTCGCAATTAGATTTTGCTTGTCGGATTATACAGCAATCAGTCATGCTTTCATCTTTACATGTATCGATTTAATTTATTCTAATATTCGGTATCCTTCTTAAAAAATGTGGTGGTTTACTTATTATTTTTTTGTTGTATAAATTAGATTCGAAACCATCGGCCATGCCTCTCCTACCAATTAAGCATCTTAGTGTTAGTGTATTCACAAATGTCGCAATGTACTAATAAAGGCAAGGAAAAGGACTTTGAAAGACTACGTGAGTGAGTGGCAGAGACAATTGAGAGAAGGTGTTTTGTGAACGACAGACAGCTAAGAAAGGGACCCCAATTTGAAACTACAATCATTACCAATGTTAATGGAAACTGCATTTATCACTTCAACCCTTCTTTCATGACAGCTAAATTATTTTGGTAACAACCTTCATTGCCTAACTATCTCATAGTCATCATCATTCATGTTCCGCAATCCATGTTGAATTGTTTATCATTCGTTCTTAACTACTAGTATATGACTGTTTATTAGGCATGTTGTCAAAGTGGGCCAAAGCCCGTAGAGTTTGTCCTCCCCGTAGAGTTTGTCCTCACCCATCATGACGGCCATAATCTGAATCAGGGTGGGTGTAAACTCGGGTTTTAATACCTTTATGCTTAGCCAAATTTTATTTACCCACGACAAATGTGGACTATGTACTCAGAACACTATAAGAAAAGGATAACAAAGTCACGGATCTAGAACATAATGTAAAACTGAAGAAATTTGATTAAGAGGTAAAATGCAATATACAAGTTATCAGAATATGGAAGACAATCTAGATGCACGGTCTCTCGATGGTGAAAGTGGTGGCATCACTTTGAGTGGACTTTGTAGCTTCTTTGGATTAGGTTTCCATCTTGTCGGGTCCATTAAGAGGTATGCTGATCTTTATAGTTTAAATTCATAATAGCCGATGGAACTGAAGAATACGAAGAGTTAAAATCGAAATGGAAAAAAAGAAAAAAGAAATGGAAACACAAAATAATATTGGGTTAATTGAATCATACACAATATAAATTATGTGTTATTGACTTACAGATTTTTGTGTTATCTCAATTTTCCCAAATAGTGTTTTCCTTTTTTGTTATTTCAAGTGATTATTTATGTGTTCAAATAGAAAGGAAGAGAGAGAGAGAAAGCTCTTCCTTATTATCTCTACAAAACTTGCATTAGATTAGGTTTTTTTTTTTTTTTTTTTTGCGGCTGCAACCGTCTCCTCTCTAGTGTCATGGCGGTGCGAGAGGCCTCACCTCTGCCTCTTTTGCTCCCATCAGCGCTTCATCTGTAAGAACGTTCTCAAATCGGTTTGACCTTACTTCCAGATCTGTAGTTTGTTTGCATGGCGGTGGGTTTTCGGCAACGAGATTTGATGTTCTTCCTATTGCTGCAAGGACGAGCGGTGGTGTTCCACTCTTTCCTTCTTTTCATCTTCTACGTCGTTGCCGATTTTGTTGACTGCGGTGTTCTAAGCGTGGTAACGAGCTGTGGTAGTGCCCTGAAGTCGCGGTTGTGGGGCGGAGGTGAGTGGTTGTTATGGTCATGAAATCCGTGGTTCGACCAGAGTCTCACCAAACCGTCCACACAAGCCATCTAGTAGGTTCCAGCGATAGAGGTTCAGTCCAATGAGCATATCTCGAAAATCAGATGGAGTTTTGGCATGAAACCAATTTTATAAGAAGTTCAACTCATTAATTCCTCTATGAGGCTTAGAATTACCAGAAAAACTCCACGGACCAAGAAGTTATGTATTTTACAAGTCAGTCAATATTCTCAGCATCCAATGGGCCAAATCAGCCATATTTCGGTCCATACAAATCCAACCATGAAGATGCCTCCAACAAATACATTTGTTATGTTAAAGTGAGTCTTTTAAGAGTCAATATCAAGAAAAACCAACATCCAATCGAACCAGAAGACCTACTTGTTTTACTCTTTTTTTTGGCAACAAACGACTATTCTATTACTTAAACTTGAGGTGGTCTGGGTAACCAGACCGGAATAGAACAACCAATATAGCAAAGAGATCTATGAAATGAACGAGCAGTCCTAGCTAGCGAATCAGCATTTCCATTTTGTGCTCTTGGAATGTAGGAGATCTTGAAGTTTGGGAAACACATGTGAAGAGTTTGAATGACCTCCAGCACAGTTGAGAAGTTTGGCCAGGCTTGTGGATCCTTTAACATTGCAATCAGGTCCTTACAATCTGTCCCAAAGCTCTGGCAGTTCGAATGTTGTAGCATGTTCTCCATTGCCCATCTTAGCGCATCCAATTCCGAATGTAATGCTGACTCACGTCTCCCTGAGTTCCGTGTCCCCATGAGTTGATCTTTCCCATGCTATCCTTCCAAACCCATCCAAATCTAATGAATTGAGCTGTAGAGGTCCATGAACCACCCACCATACAAATATCACCCAAGTTTAAGACTTGTGGTTCTTCAACGGTAGGTGTCTGTGGAGGAGCGTGTAAAGTCTCTCTTGCATCATACCAAGCTTGACACTCACTCTCTGCATACCTGACTAGCTCCAATGGATCCCTATCTATACCTATGAATATCTTATCATTCCGAGCCTTCCAAATGTACCAGATTATCCAAGGATAAGGATCCCTATTGTGTCCTGCCTCCGAAATACTGTTCTTCCTCCAAAAAAGATAGTCCATATTGGCATAAATACTCGAGATAGGGAATGTTAGGGGGCTTGATGGCGTCGATGATAATGACCATGCTTGTAAGGCCGGTGGACATTCAAAGATCACATGAGAAGCAGTTTCTTCTGACTCTCCACATCTAGGGAAATAGCTATCACATCTCATATTACGACATACCAGATTCCTTGTGACCGCTACATGCCCTGTGATTAATTGCCATATAAGATAACATATCTTTTTTGGTGCATTCACTTTCCAAGCAAAGACTTGAAGTTTGGTTATACTGGGCTCCAAAACTTCTTTCTCCTCATCATCTGTCAATATGTTTGTAGCCACCCAATATCCAGACTTGACTGTATATTGACCGTTTTTTTTTGTGTAGCTCCAACTAAAGGTATCACGTCGATGAGTTGGGCTTATGGCCATACTCCGAATCATCGGTATGTCCTCCTGATCTACAAACTGCTCCAGTAATCAGACACCCCACTCCTTTGATTCACAATTAATAAGACTACTGACAGTCATCTTCGGGTGTACGACTAGAACCCTGGGTCTAGCTGGCCTTGCTAGTGTTGCAGGGATCCATGGATCCTCCCACACATTAATTTCATATCCTGAGGGCACTTTGTTTTTGATGCCCAGAAGTAAGCTTCCTTGCCGCTATAATACTCTTCCAACACATAAGATGGGTTATCCACTGAGCCTATTCGCAAAGGCGAGCTCAGACGATAGTATTTTCCCCGTAAAACTCTCGCCACTAGTAAGTCTGGATTTTGGATAAGACGCCATAACTTCTTTGCTAAGAGTTCTAGGTTGAATTCATGAATCATGCGGAAATCAATTCCTCCCTCCTCTCTTGGTGCACACATCTTTTCCCATTTTGCCCAGTGAATTCCTCTTTTTGGTGGATTTGAGCTCCACCAGAATTGTGCAATGGCACTTGCAAGGTTTTCCACATATCTCCAATGGGAGCAAGAAGCTGGACATGACGTATGTCGGGAGAGCTAGCAAAATAGATTTAATTAAAACTTATTTCCCTCCTTTTAATAGCCATCTACTAGTCCAACCATTCAATCTGTGTAATAGTTTTTCCTTTAAGAAAGCAAATAACTTACACTTGGACCCACTAATATCCTCTGGGATTCCTAAGTAAAAACCCATTCCCCCTTCGTTTTGGATTCCAAGTGTATCTTTAATCTGCTGTAGCTCACTTGCTGGAATCCTCTTACCAAAGAGTAAGGCAGATTTATCAAAGTTGATACACTGACCAGAAGCTTGTCCATATTTCCTAACTACTTTCATAACTTCTTCACATTCACGGGGCTCCGCCTTACAAAAGAAAATGCTATCATCAGCAAAGAGAAAGTGAGATACCGAGGGGCTAGCGCGTGCGACTCTCATCCCCGTTATCTTCCCTTGATTCTCTGCATGATTAAGAAGGCTAACGAGCGCTTCGTGCATAGAATAAATATGAAAGGAGACAAAGGATCTCCTTGACGTAAACCTCTTTCAGGAACAATGTTTCCCCTTGGTTCTCCATTCATAAGAACTTTGTATTTAACCGACGTGATGCATCTCATAATCCAGTCAATCCATATCTCTGAAAAACCCATCTTCCGCATGACTGCCTCAATGAATGACCATTCCATCCTGCCATATGCTTTACTCATATCCGTTGTTATGACCATTCTCTTAACTCTTCCACCTGGCTTAGTTCTCAAGGCATGGAACATCTCCTGAGCTATCATGATATTATCAGTAATCTGCCTCCCAACAACAAAGGCTGACTGAGTTTCAAATATTCGTTGTGGGAGAACCTTCTTCAATCTTTGGCATAAGACCTTAGATATTATTTTGTAGCTGACATTGCATAGATTGATAGGTCTAAACATTGTCATCTCATTCGGCTTAGTCGTCTTGGGTATTAGGCAGATATTGGTGTCATTTAGCCCTTGCGTCATTGTTCCTTCAAAGAGAAACTGATTAACCATACGAGTTAAATCATCTTTAAAAATATCCCAAAACTTCTTATAAAATAGGGCTGTCATTCTATCTGGCCCTGTGGCTTTTTCTGGATGCATAGCGAAGAGCGCTAGTTTAACCTCCCATTCTGTTACCAGTGCTGTGAGATCCTCATTTATTTCTCCAGTGATCGTTGTCGAGACCTCTGCTATATCCTCCGGATTGGAAGATTCAAATATTTGCCTAAAAATAGCTAGTAGCAATGGCTACTAATCCTTCCTCATCCTCCACCACATTTCCATTTTCATCTAGGAGCTGTGTGATCCTATTCCTCGCTCTTCTTTTCTTCACTAATGCATGGAAATATTTTGAGTTCCTATCTCCTTCCCTTAACTAGAGAACCCTGCTTTTCTGTCTCCAAAACATCTGTTCTGCCTTAAGAGCAGTAGATAGTTCCTTTAGAGCAGCTGCTATTTCTTCAGAGGTAGTATCATCATTCGAATATAGATCTTCCACCTTCTCCTTAAGCTCCTCCATTAGCTTTTCTGAATTGACATTGTTCTGTCTCTACCATTGGCTCAAAGCTTTCCGACAACTAGAAATATGTTCCTTTATATTTGCTTCAGGAGGCAGATCCTTTGATTTCCAGCCTTCAAGAATGACTTGTCTTAGTTCCTCATCATCCAACCAGCATTTATCAAATTTTGAATTTTTTTGCTCGCCTCACTGGTTTTGTGAGGATATCCGCAAAGACTGGACGATGATCCGAGCCCCAGAGCCTGAGATACTTAGCAGCTGTATGAGGAAACTTTTCATGCTAGTCCTCATTCCCCACTCCTCTATCCAACCGACATCTAACAATTACCCCTCCTGACCTTTTCCCAACCCAAGAAAGCATGTTCCCAGTAAATGGAAAATCCAGCATGCCACAATCACTCAGCATCTGCTTGAAAGGAAAAAAAGAACTATCATAGCGCCTTCTGCCTCCCACTTTTTCGCTATGATCAGTAATTTCATTAAAATCACCTATCATGAACCAAGGTCCATTGCGTGTTGTTGAGAAACACGTAAGACGTTCCCAAACCTGATCCCTACGTTCTAAAACAGGGTCTCCATAAACAAATGTCATAAAGACTTTTATTTCATCAATGACTGCCTCAATTTCAATCATTCTGTTATTCAAAAATAAAACATTAACTTGAAAATTCATCCATAAATAAAAGTGCTAAACCTCCGCTGAGACCAAGTGGCTCAACGGTAAACAAGTGATCAAATCCTAAGTTTGCCTGAGTGTTTTGCAACAGCAGCCTCCCGTTCTTCGTCTCAGAAAGAAACAAAAGTCCGGGGCGATGCTTCTGACACAACTCCGTAAGGCGTCGAACTGTGAGGTCGTTTCCAATCCCTCCACAGTTCCAACTAAGTGTCCTCATAGATGATTTTTCGGAGTTTTTTTGGACCCCTCCAAACCATTATCCAAATGAGAGCTAGTTCTCAATTTTTTTGACTCTCTGTGTCGATTCATGTTTTGCTCTGTTTTCCCATAAGAAGAAAACCTCGATGAAGATTCCTGCCTTTTCATTGGTGAACCCTTGCGTAATAGTCTTGCCTTGTACCTTGCAAGCCCAAAGGTACCCCTACTTCTGGAACGAATTCTTCTCGAGAACCTCACCCTTACATGATCCATCTTAGAAGCTAATCGTGATGTTGACTTTGGTGCATGTTCCACTACTTCCATCGCTTCGAGCTCCTCTCCCAAGAGGTCATCGTCATCACAATCCATCCTCCTATCATGCTGATGTTTCTCACCAATATCTGATCCCACAATGGCCATATCCTTGAGCGCATCAATGACCAGGTCATCTCCTAAAGGGAATTGTTGCATTGCCTTCTCCGTAGGAGAGAAAGTTATTGATCGTACAGCTTCATGTACTCGGACCGTAACGTTTGCATCAGCAGGAAGATCAATGCGAGATGGTGTAACAATAGCACTTGTCAGCTTCTTACCACTGGTATGCCTCACGTTTTCGGTTCTTGATGCCATCACCATTGCATGATCCCGTTCCGTTCCTTGTGAGGAAGAAGCTTTTGACGCACCGTCGTTGATCTTCAACGGCCTATCAATCTTATAGATACCAGAATCACCAGCCTTGGTTTGTTTCTCCTTCCATTGAGATGTCGTTCTATGCTCATAGGGAGCAAAACGGCGACCATACCTAGAAGCATGAGTCTTACCCATAACACAACTGTCTCCTGACCAGCGTCCATTTCTCTCTCGACTATCGTAATGAGTTCCCCGGTTGTATCCATCAAGAGCAGTAAAACTTTTGTACTGAGACTCTCTTCCATAACGATGTTGATAATAAGTATCAGACCTGTACGCTTGAGAATCAACACCATGATGGTAAGGTCTGATTAAAGTAGGGTCCTTAGTCTCTTCCATTAATGGCTGTCGTATATTGTTAGTTGCAGGTAGTTGGACACGAGCAAAGACTCCTGCCTAGCTGTTTGCACCTTCGTTGCCTCCATCATCTTAGAGCAATAAGGCTCTTCATGGGTTAACATGCCACAGAAAGTACAATGCTTAAACAGGGGCGGACGGAGTGTATGACGTACGGGGGCAATTGCTCCCAACTCATTTGTAAATTTTCATTAACAAATGCTATAAATATATATAAGTGCTCCCAACTCACACAAAAATACAATGGAATTTTTTTTGTGCCCCCTGTTAAATCTACTTCTGCATCCGCCCATGTGCCTAAACAGCATATCATACTTGATCGTGATGGTGACTTCCTCTCCACCTGGTGACTGTACTTTCTTTGAAAACACAAGAGGATTCCTTGTGTCGACATCAATCAGGAGCCGGCCAGCCTCTAGTTCAACAGTATCAACATGTCCGAGCTTACTTCCAATTTTTTTTTAAAAAAATTTTCACTGTCCAAAGATGCAATGGTATTCCAGTGATCTCCACCCAGAACAGTATGATCCATGGGTAGTCATCGTGAACTATCAACTCTCAACGCACCAGCACAAACATACAGAAATTATAATGAAAAAGCCCTTGCTTAAGGACAGCTTGAAGATCCTCTTCAGAAGAGATATTTAAAAGAAATTTTCCGTTACCAAGATCATTCGCTGTGATTCGATCTTGCATCTTCCATTGAGAGGGCATGTACTGGATTAGGTTCTCTACATTTTGCTTCTTAGGGTTGAGAATCTTTCCAATGAGAGACATACGATACTCTCTTATTGTATGCTCATCATCGTCTTCAGACAATTGAATTGGTTCATCCTCTTCTTCATAGAGAATTCCTTTCCCTTTGATGTCTGCGATAGGAGCAGATCTGAAACGATTTGAAGAATCCATACAAAGGTAGAGCTTTTCAAACCACTTGGGAGAAATGGGTCGCAAGCCTTCAATCCACCTGAATAATTCTGGGAGATCACTGAAACGAAGCCGACGAGAGACTCCTTCAATCCACCTGAATACTTTGTAGGCAACATTGCCTTGGGTTAAAAGACAACGAGATTGACGATGGAAAAGTGAACCACAACCGGTTAGCAAGACATAAGAGGGGAGGAGGCAGGTGATCTAACTCCAAGGAGCGTTTAAATCAGGAGAAGATCAAAATCTCAAGGAAGATCTTGATCTCGTAGCCGCCATACTGTGTCGCCTTTGTGATCGCCTTCTAGGGTTTCACTTAGTACTAGTCAAAGTGATCCAATATTGATGACCTACTTGTTTTACTCAAATTGGCCAAACCGACATTGTTTATAGAAAGACTCCAACCAATTCCATTTGGTCTGACCCAAACATATCTATGGAAGCCTGGAGACATTATAAACAAGACAAAACTTCCTACAATGCATCAGAACCCATGGATTATTATGCGGATTTACTCTTGCTCCAACTTACCATATTAGAGTCTTTGAAATTAAAACTCAAAACAGCTTCTTCCTTGTAAGTATATGCACGAAATTAGCCCTTATCCAGCCATCGAGAAGATTCCCAGAAAGCTTTCATATCCTCTCAAACAGTCAAGGCTCAAGAAGAATCAAGTTCTCCATTTATGGCATAGAAAATCTCCTTCCAACGGTCATATTCCTTCATTGAAGACTAAACTTTATTTTCAAGTTATTTTCTTTCCATGTATTGTGTATGAACGTTTGGTCTTGTCTAGAGTCCCCTAGGAGACCCTTTATAAGCTCCAGTCGTCCATCATTGTAAAACAACCATCTTTGAAAGTACTATGAAATTGTAGTTTTTCTAGTTTTTTAAAAACTATTGTCTTAAATCTTTAGAGTATTGTGAGAAGCAGCTCTTGAGTATCTAGACTTATCAAAACCTCCTTTCACAAAGCTTTGTGGTGTCTCTCAATCCATCTTGCCCTCACACCCTGTTATAAACAAACGCGAATGCAAAATAGCAAAACTAGTTGAGGCAAATACATGTTTAAGGTTTCTTATTATTATGTGAATGAATAATCTTACAAACCCTTAGACCCGTATTTATAACAGCCTCAAAACCCGATTACATTTTCCCTATAGGAATACATACTTATCTAAAAAAAAAATTTCCAACGAGTGCTGGGCTTTTACTGGTGCACAGAGATTAAGACACACAGATACAACAAACACCACCTTGACGAAAAATCTATACACAACTCTTTATCCCGTCTATCTTCTGGGGGAACCTCCTTAGCTTCTTAGCATCGGCAAACACAGACCAAGCCCAACACAGCTTGTATGGAAGTGTGTTGTACTACAGGCGAAAATATTTTGTCGTAGTCTATTCCTTTCCTTTGCGAGTATCCTTTTGCCACCACTCTCGACTTGAACTTCTTAAATTCATTCACAGACATCCCTTCCTTCTTCTTATAGATCCATTTGCAACCAATCGCTCTCTTCCCTTCAGGTAATTCCACAAGATCCCTAGTCTGATTTTTATCCAGACTTACTGCCTCTTCTGTCATAGATCCAGTCCATTCCTCTTTCTCATTGCTGTTAATAGCTTCTAGATAGCTGGTAGGATCATCCATCTCGACCACAAGAGAAAAATTGACCATGTCTTCAAACCCAAATCTCACTGGAGCCTTCATTGCACGTTTTGCTATTCTAGAAGCCAAACTCTCCTCTGTTCCACGTTGAGCCTCTTTCTACAATACTTCCACAGACCGCTCATCACTAACTTCATCTGGTTTATCCCCATCAGATTCCTCCTGAGTAACTTCAGAATCCGTATTAGTCTCAATGATCACATGCACTCGATCTGATATCACCTGCTGCACCATGTAATGCTCATCAAAGACCGTATCTCGACTAAATACCCCCTTCCTCGCCTCAAGATCCCATTACTTGAAACCTTTTACACCTTTCTTAAAGCCTAGAAAGATGCACTTCTTGGATTTTGAATCCAGCTTTGATCTTTCGTCTCCCGAAACTAGCATGTAAGCTGTACATCCAAATATCCTCAAGTTTGATAGATCAATATATATCCCAGTCCATACTTTTTCTGCAACTGTCCCTCCTAAAGAACTCCTTGGAGATCTATTGATGAGATAGACTGCCATGTTTACTGCTTCTGCCCAAAACTTCTTAGATAACCCTGCATTCAACCTCAAACACCTTGCTTTCTCTGCAATCGAACGGTTCATCCTTTCACTGACACCGTTATGCTGAGGTGTTTTACGCACTGTAAAGTGCCTCTGAATCCCATGCTCCTCACAGAACCTCTGAAACATCCCAACAGTATACTCTGTGCCATTATCCGATCTCAAGTACTTCACATTCCTCTCCGTTTGATTTTCCACGTTAGCCTTCCAAATCTTGAAGTTTTTGAGCACCTCAGATTTATGCTTCATGAAATACACCCAAATCTTCTTAGAGAAATCATCAATGAATAAAATAAAGTATCTTGATCCTCCCAATGACTGTTCCCGAGTTGGCCCCCACACATCAGAATGAACATATTCAATAAGATCTTTTGTCGTGTGTTGCCCAGTCTTAAAAGATACCTAAAGATACCTTAAAAGATACCTTGGACTTCGTCCGACCAACGAGTGTTGGGCTTTTACTGGTGCACAGAGATTTAAGACACAGATGCAACACACCCACTGGCTAAGCTTGAGAGAGTTACACAACCAGCAAGTAAAGATTCACCGCATCCACTTCGATCATCTTCTGATCAGGCTGAGAGTATCACACGACTAGCAGCCTGATTCAATTATATTACTTTGTTTATTGCTTTTATTTTCATTCATTTATCAGCATCTCATCATCTCACATTCACTACAAGAAAACATGAGGTTAACTACCAACATTTACGACCACAGCAATGTAGTCGTAAATTACCTTCGAAATTACGTCTAGTGTACGACTAAAGTAGATGTAGTCGTACATTAGATGTAAATTTCCTTCGAAATTTTTTAGTCGTACATTGGTAGTTAGTTTACGACTAAGGTACGACTACACTTACATGTAGTCGTATATTGGTAGTAAACTTACTACTAATATATGACTTATATTTTCCATCTAATTAACAACCAATTTACGAGTAAATTTACGACTAAGTTACATCGAATTATTACCATCTAATTAACAACCAACTTACGAGTAATTTTACAATTAACAACCAACTTACGAGAAACGTAGTTGTACGTTCGTAGTTTATGAACAGTACCAAAATTGAAAATTCCCTATAAATATGATCTTCTCCCTCATTGTTAAGATGCACAAAAAAAACGAATTAAGAGAGTAAACAAAAAATGTCTAGAAATATTTATGATCTTCGGAGTTGGATGTATGCGCATAAAGATTCAAGGGGGAGAGTAACAATCAAATTTCTCAACGGAGCAGAGATATTCATGTACCAGGCCGGACAGACATCTCTCACACAGGAAACGGGTAAAATGTTCTGTCCCTGTTGTAAATGCAACAATACCAAATTTGCTGCTAGTGAAACGGTTTGGAAACATATAGTAAATAGAGGATTAACTCCACATTACTATATCTGGTTTAACCACAGAGAGAGTGATAATAAGAATGAAGCTAGTAGTAGTAATAAGGTTGAAAATGTTCGTACCAGGGATGAACCACATGATTTGCCTTCTGAAAGTTACGTTCAAGATCATATGGTAGATCATGATAGGATGCATGATATGGTTACAGATACATTTCGTGAAACAAGATCAGTAATAGAGGAGGTAGAAAATGTAGAGGGGCCTAACTTGGATGCAAAAAGATTTTATGAAATGCTAGCAGCAGCTAATGAGCCAATTTATGAAGGTTGTAGAGAAGGTCTTTCTAAATTATCATTGGCAGCTAGGATGATGAATATCAAAACTGATCATAACTTACCTGAAGTTTGTATGGATGCATGGGCTGAGTTGTTTAAAGAGTATTTGCATGAAGATAATTTGTGTGCTGAATCTTATTATGAGATTCAGAAATTGGTTCATAGTCTTGGTTTACCTTCGGAGATGATTGATGCGTGTATAGACAACTGTATGATATACTGGGGAAAAGATGCAGAATTGTTAGAGTGTAAATTTTGCAAGAAGCCACGATATAAACCACAAGGACGTGGGCGGAATATGGTGTCGTACCAGCGGATGTGGTATTTACCTATTAAGGATAGACTGAAGAGATTATATCAATCTGAAAAGACGGCAGCAACGATGAGATGGCATGCAGATGCTTCCATACCCGAGGATCAGACAACATGGAATTGCTTGGTTAACCGCTATAAAAGTTACACCTCGGGGCCGAGTATTGACTGATGAACAACCACCTTTACAAGAAGATGCCGTAAATGAAGTAGAAGTACCTGAGCAAGCTACAGATGATATCTTACTTATTGATCCGCATAACCAGGGATATGAAGAACTTCCAGACGATGCAACGGACGAAGGCAACGAAGATGAATTTGAAGAAAATGATGAGGTGGATGATGATGTTTCCGATGACAAGTGATCGAGTTTGATTATGTTACATTGTTTATGTTTTATTCTATTGTTAAACTCATTGTATTGCATTACATCGTTTCTGTTTTATTCAATTGTTAAATTCATTAATGTATTGCATTACAACGTTTCTGTGTTTATTCTATTGTTAAACCTATATATCATCATGTTTGCTTAATTGGGATTTAGGGTATATTAGTCCCTGAGTGTATATATATAACTTATGAGGTTTGGGGTTTGAGGTTTAGGGTATAAACACAATTAGTTCCTAAGTAGTCGTAATATTACATCTACCGTTAAATTTAGAAGTGTATATAACTTATGAGGTTTAGGGTTTAGGGTTTAGGATTTGGGGTTTGGGGTTAGGGATTTGGGGTTTAGGGTATAGACACAATTAGTCCCTAGTTGGTCGTAGTATTACTACTCATTTACTACTAATTATGTTGGGAGTCCCTCTTTGGTTGTAACTTACACCTAGTCTCTAGTTGGTCGTAATTTTACTACTCATTTATGACCAACGTGCTTGAATAGTCCCTAATTAGTCGTATTACGTTTCAAAATTTCCTATAAATACACACCACTTTGATTTGCAAATCAAATAAATTTTTTATAAATCTTAGAGATAGATAATACAAATATATCTCCATTGAGATTTATCCGACGTTTTCGGATTTCTCCGAAGAAACTGTATACAATTTCTTCGGTTGAATCCGCAGGGTCTGATAGATCTACTGGGAGATATATTTGTATTAATCTAATGTTTTCTATAAATTTGGGAAATTGTAAAGAGAGATTTCTCAGAGGGTTGTGGATTTCTCACAAGAAACTTTTAGAAATTAAGTTTTCTTCAAGTTTCTTCGGATGAATCCAAAACCCTCTGAGAAATCTCTTTCACAATTTTTTGTTTTAAAAGGTAGTCCCTAGTTAGTCGTAACATGTTTTGGGTTTAGGGTTTAGGGTTTAGGGTTTAGGGAAGGTAGTCCCTAGTTAGTCGTAACATGTTTTGGTCCCAGATTGGTAGTAATCTTACTTCCACTTTACGACCAATGGTCTCTAGTTGGTCGTAATACCCATTGGTAGTACATTGGTCGTAATGCCCATTGGTAGTACATTGGTCGTAATGCCCTTTAGTAGTACATTGGTCGTAATGCCCTTTGGTAGTACATTGGTCGTAAACTTACTTCCACATTACGACCAATGGCCTCTAGTTGGTCGTAAGTCCTCGGTCCCTAGTTGGTCGTAACCCTTTTGGTAGTACATTGGTCGTAATTGTACTTCCAATGTACGACCAATAGTCCCTCATTGGTAGTACAATTACGACCAATGTACTACCAACACAAAAGTCTATATATACTTCATCTCATCGAAGCCATTTGGATGCTCAGCCCCTTCTCTCTAACAACGACTCCACTTCTCTCTCTAGGTTTTTTTTTTTTTTTTTTTAGTTTTAGGTGGTTTAGTTAGGTGATTAGTTTAGGTTTGAAATTAGTTTAGGATGGAAGTAGATTAGGTGATTATGATGGAATTAGAATAGGTTTAGATTATTTTTATATAATAAATTTTATATGTTTTAATAACCATCTATTTTTTCAGATAGACGATATTGCTATGGCTGGCGGTAGAAAGAGACTTAGAAACCTTGCGTCTAGAAACTCTTACGGGAGTACCTTGCGACGGGCGGATCAACACAGTTCTGATTTCTTTGACGATATAAACCTTAATGTTTAGTTTCTTTTTAATTTTAATTAATTTGTATTTTGAATATTTTGGTATTATGGATATATTATTAATGTTTATGGATTACTAGATTTTTCTTTTAAATTTATCAAATTTTCAAATATCAAATTAAACTATTATAAATATTATGATTTTAATTAAAATAAAAATTCGTAAATAAAAAATCAGACGTAAATAGGTCCTAAATTTACGACTAATGAACATCTACAGTGGATGTAATGTGGTTGTTAAACTACGTCTAATGTACCTCTACATTGGAAGTTAAATAGTCGTAAAATGTTAGTAGTACATTAGACGTAACTATGTTGGTAGTAAATTGGTCGTAAAGCATTAGACTCTAATTGGTCGTAATATTACGACCAATTAGAGTCTAGTGCTTTACGACCACTTTACTACTAACATTTTTACGTCTAATGTACGACTAACTTTGGTAGTCGTAACATTACGACCACTTTACGTCTAATTCTCTTAGTCGTAATTTACGACCAATTTACCTCCAACTATGATTTACGACCAGCTGATAGCAACCAATCGTGTTTCGAAGTTAATTGGTCGTAATAGGTGAATTACGACCACTTTACTACTAATAGTGTAGTAGTTAACCTCATGTTTTCTTGTAGTGATTATCATTTGTTTCAGGTTTACCAAGTCGGATCCAGTCATATCGACCACTAGATCATACCTCGGGATGACCTGTTTTAAGCTTCCTCAACCATCCGGTTAGGCCAGCTTCCATGCCCACAACAGTTTGCTAACAGAGCTCAAGCTCCTGACTCAGGTGACATCTATCCTTCCATCTTATATTTTCTTGCACTTTTTTTTTTCCATTTAGAAATCAAAAAATCCATAAAAACAGTTTTTGTAGTTTGTTCTTGTCTTCTTGATAATCTGAAATAGTTGAAACAATAAAAAGAAGACAGTTAGTAGTTTCATGTTAGATATTTTAGGTTATAAATTAATTTTTTTTCATTTTCTAGTTTTCATTCATTCCCCCCAGCTCCCCTTTCCATATTTAGATTTTGCATACCAAAAACTTATAAAAGTAAAAAACAAAACAAGATCAGCTTTCATTTAGTTTCCTTACTTGGATTGCTTGCATACCTTAACTCTTTTTCATCCATAGTGCATCCTAAAAGGCAAATAAAAAGTATATTTCTGTGCATATCATATTTTTCCATCAGAAAAGAAAAAGAAAATATTTGATAGCATAGTTTAATGATTTGCATATTGTGGTTTATTGCAACCTAAGAAATTCAAAAGATAAAATCAATATTAGTTTGCTTTCCATTTTTTCGTTTCAAATTTGTGTTTAATATCATTTCATATTGGATCCATTCTAGTTTGCATTAAGAAAACCAAAAAAAAAAAATCATTTTAGCATAGTTTATATTATTTCTGTTCATGATTGCATATTTTCGATTTAGTGTAATGTTTCATTCTTTCTTTGTTTCCACCAGAAATTTCATATCCTTCACTTGATCTTTAAGATTGTTCGCAAGAAGAAACGGGAAAGGAAGCACACATCAAAATTCAGATGGCCACACTGAACCAACAGTTGAAAGCTTTGCAAGAGATCAGTGACCAGTTAGCTCAAATGGAGTGAGGCAGCAAACCAATTGGTCCACAGCCACAAGGCTGACGACCACAACCTGCAGAAAGAAGATTTCGAGATGCACTGGAGATTGGCAATGTCGAGCCCAAGCCCCCAGATCCTTCAAGGATCAACCCACATCCAACTTCTAAAACCCACAACCTGTTGGATAAGCTTCATTGCTTAGACAACAAGTTATCCTAAAGTAAGTTGGATAACAAATACTAATTGATTTAGGATTAAGCTAAGATTTCCTAGATCATGTTATAATAGGATAAAGCTAGGTTTTCTATTACCTATATAAAGGGATCTAATGTAAGATGATCATAAGAAAGTTAAGAAAGATTAATAAGACAAAGCAAACGTTTTATTAAGAAAGAACAGAGCATACACAAACACTTTGTGACTTTATTTGGTATCAGAGCCTGGTCTTCATCGTGTGATTGCAAGATACGAGGAAGCTATGGCTGATTTGAAAGCATTAACAGACACGAATGGAATGGGACGAAAAGAAGGAGTCTCCAACTCGATTGTCTGTCCGATGCTGAACTCAACTAATTACACCGTTTGGGCAAAGAGGATGAAGGTGCTTTTACGTGTCCACAAAGTATGGGAATCAATCGATCCTGGAATCAAAGATGAAGAGAAGAATGATATTGCAACAGAACTATTGTTTCAATCACTACCTGAAAGCTTAATCTTACAAATCGGAGAAGACGACTCACCTAAGGATATCTGGGAAGCAATTAAAACCAGAAATCTTGGAGCGGGACGTGTAAGAACAGCTCGTCTACAAACTCTGATGAATGAATTTGATCGTCTGATAATGAATGATTCAGATACAATTGATCTCTTCTCTAGTAAGATAACGGAGCTTACTTCTAAAGCGGCCTCATTAGGACAGAGCATCGAAGAATCTAAAGTAGTGAAGAAGTTTCTTGATAGCTTGCCATTGAAATTTATTCACATGACAGCATCACTTGAGCAATTGCTAGATTTGAATACGGTTTCATATGAAGACATCATCGGTAGACTCAAAGCTTTTAAGGAACGTATAAATCTTAAAGAAGCACAAGAATCTCAAGATCATCAAGGAAACCTTCTGTACTCAAGTTCTAATTCGTATGATCAACATGATAATACGAAAGGAAGTGGGAGAGGACAGAATCAGAGTCGTGGACGTGGAAACAGAGGTAGAGGCCGTGGTAGAGGCAATTCACAGGAGAGGAGAAAAGAGAAACGAGATTACTCTCAGATTGTGTGCTTCAACTGCAAGAAGAAGGGTCACTTTGCTTCTGTTTGTCCCGAAAAGAAAAAGGATGATCAAGAGTTGAATATTGCAGAAACATAGAAAGCTGATATCGCTTTACTTATGCATGAAATCGTCTTCCTTAATGAAGAAAAGATCACGCTCGAATCACTTGAGAGTAGCAGGAATGAAGAAGGAGTTTGGTACCTAGACAACGGTGCCAGTAATCATATGACTGGTGAAAGATCGTTCTTCTCAGAGCTCAACGAGAAGATAAAGGGGAAGGTTAGATTTGGAGATGGTTCCTGTATCAGCATCGATGGCAAAGGTTCTATCTTGTTCGAAGCAAAGACAGGGGAACATAGCTTCTCGCGGACATCTACTATCTTCCTGAGCTTAAAAGCAACATAATAAGCTTAGGTCAAGCCATAGAGCAGGGTTGCGATGTGAGAATTAAGGATGATTATCTTACTATGAAAGATCATAATGGGAGGTTGCAAGAGTACAAAGAGGCTCAAACCGACTGTACAAGATAAGCCTTAAAGTCGGTAAACCCACCTGTCTACACGCAAAACTTGAAGAAGTACCATGGAGATGGCATGCGAGACTTGGTCACATCAGTTTCCAGACCATGAAAGCTATGTCTACAAAAGAGATGGTAGTCGGCTTACCAGAGATTAAAGGAGACAATCAACTCTGCGACTCTTGTCTAGTTGGCAAGCAAACTAGATTATCTTTCCCTCAAGCGACTACTTTTAGATCATCACAAGCTCTTGGACTCCTTCATGCTGATCTATGTGGCCCAATATCACCAGCTACACTCGCAAACAACAGGTACATATTTGTTATAATAGATGACTGCACAAGGTATACGTGGTCTATATTATTAAGAGATAAAGGAGAGGCTTTTGAAAAATTCAAAGCTTTCAAGTTGTTTGTCGAGAAAGATGTTAACAAGAAGATAAGAACTCTGCGAACTGATAGGGGAGGTCAGTTCACCCCAAAAGTTTTTCAAGAGTTTTGACAGAACCTTATATACCGCAACAAAACGGCGTTGTCAAGAGAAGAAACCATACCTTGATGGAGATGACGTGAAGTATGTTGAAAGCAAAAGGTGTACCCAACTATATGTGGGGTGAAGCATTCCGACACGCAACATACTTGATTAACAGAGTGCCTACACGAGCTTTAAAGGATCAGACTCCATACGAGAGTTTGAGAGGAAGAAAGCCGAGTGTTGGTCATATAAAGATCTTTGGTTGCGTTGCACACGCAAAAGTTGACTTTGTTCATCTAAAGAAGCTTGATGATCGATCACAACCTCTTGTTCATCTCGGCATGGAACCAGGATCGAAAGATTATAGGCTTTATAATCCAAGAACGAGAAGGATAATTGTAAGTAGAGATGTGATTTTCAGCGAGAACACAAGTTGGAATTGGAAGGGAGCTAATCAGGCTGAAGACAGAGATTCTGGTATGTTTAATTTATCGTGGGGAGTTACTAATGATGAAGGTTACGGTCCGTTCATCGTTAATAACCAACAAGGAAGCAACGTTCAAATTAAAGAAGAACCTCAAGAAACAGAACCAGTCGAAGAAGAAACAGAACCAGTCGAAGAAGAAACAGAGCCTGTCACCACACAAGAGCCAAGACGATCAACTCGTGAAACTAGACTTCCCACTCACCTCAAAGACTATGTCATGATTGCAGATACTGAATGTGAGATGCTACTTCTCATCCTTAATGATGAACCGATCAACTACAAAGAAGCAAGTAAAAGCAAACGATGGAGAGATGCCTGCTCAGACGAAATCGATTCTATTAACAAGAATGAGACATGGATATTGGTTGAAAAGCCACCAGGAGTAAAAGTCATTGGACTTAGGTGGGTGTTCAAAATCAGGAGAAATGCAGAAGGCTTGATTAACAAGTTTAAGGCTAGGCTCGTTGCAAAAGGGTATGTTCAATAACTAGGTATTGACTTCGAAGAAGAATTCGCTCCAGTAGCACAGCTTGAGACTCTCAGACTCTTAACCAGACTAGCTGCTGCGAATCAATGGGAGATCCATCACTTGGACATCAAGACAGCGTTTCTGTATGGAGAATTAAACGAAGACGTGTATGTATCTCAGCCCGAAGGATTTGAAAAGAAGGGAGAAGAACATAAAGTTTTCAAATTATCAAAGGAATTATATGGTCCGAGACAAGCTCCAAGAGCTTGGAACACAAAGCTTGATCAGATCTTAAAAGGCTTGAAGTTCAATAAGTGCTCAAAGGAAAGTTCCGTGTACCATAAGCAGAACGGAGAGTCACTTCTGATCGTAGCCATATATGTAGACGATCTTTTCATCACTGGAGACTCGCTTACATTGATCAAGGAGTTCAAAGCATCAATGTCAAAGCAATTTGAAATGTCTGATCTTGGGAAGCTAAGTTACTATCTCGGCATTGAAGTAAGACAAGATCCAAATGGAATAGAGATAAAACAGGAAGCATATGCAAAGCGTATAGTGGAGGAAGCAGGTTTGGATACTTGCAACCCGACATTAATACCCATGGAGTTTGGTTTTACGTTATCCAAAGCAACAGAAGAACCAGAGATAGATGCAACTGTCTATAGAAGAAGGATTGGCTGTCTCAGGTATCTCCTCCATACAAGACCCGACCTTGCCTTCTCGGTTGGACTACTGAGCAGATACATGCACTCTCCGCGAGAATCACATGGTAATGCTCTTAAGCATGTCTTAAGATATCTGCGAGGTACTCTAGGTTTTGGCTTGGTTTACAAGAAAGGAGGAACTAAGAAACTTGTCGGCTATAGCGACAGTAGTCACAACACCGACATAGACGATGTTAAGAGTACTACCGGTCACTTGTTTTGCTTTGGAGATACACCTATAACATGGTGTTCACAAAAGCAAGAGATAGTTTCTCTCTCATCTTGCGAATCAGAGTTTTTCGCCGCTACAGAAGCTGCTAAGCAAGCCATTTGGCTTCAAGAATTGTTGAGTGAGATCACAGGAAAAAAGAATGAGAAGACACTGATCAGAATCGGCAATAAGTCAGCTATTGCACTAACTAAGAATCCAGTGTTTCATCGAAGAAGCAAGCACATCCACAAGAGATTCCACTTCATACAGGAATGCATTGAGAATGATCAACTTGATGTAGAACACGTCCCTGGCAAGGAGCAACTCACGGATGTACTTACAAAGGCCTTGGCGAAGACACAATTCAAGGAGATGAGGGAGAATATTCATGTACAAGACCTAGCTCAAAAGAACATGAAGCTTAAGGGGGTGAATGTTGGATAAGCTTCATTGCTTAGACAACAAGTTATCCTAAAGTAAGTTGGATAACAAATACTAACTGATTTAGGATTAAGTTAAGATTTTCTAGATCATGTTGTAATAGGATAAAGCTAGGTTTTCTATTACCTATATAAAGGGATCTAATGTAAGATGATCATAAGAAAGTTAAGAAAGATTAATAAAACAAAGCAAACGTTTTATTAAGAAAGAACAGAGCATACACAAACACTTTGTGACTTTACAACCATCATGCTGTTAGTTCACGGTTTGATTATAAATTTGTTACTGCCAAAGTTAAACCATTTACCTTTTCAGGAGGAAGAATCTACTTAAGGTGGAAGAGGAATCTTGATAATGGTTTCTGTCATGTCCCCGATCCTGAGTAGGATCGTCTGGATGGACCATCGTGCGTGGAGACGCACCAGACAGGTCATATGACCTAAAGACAAGTGTGTCAGGATCCAAGAACGTGGTTAAGGGAATCAGACAGCTGAGACTTAACCAAAATAGGATGGAGACAAGCTTAAAGGAGTTGGTCGAGTGTTCTGGTAGCTGGACGAGGTCTGGGTGAAACTCGATCAGCTAGGTGAAGCTGTGATGTGGTGCATGATCAGAATGGATCATGGGAGAACTAAGTCTAGGTCTGGAAATAGACCAAGGGACTTAGAAAGATTGAATAAGATGAAGATATCAAGCTGTACAAAGTGATTCACAGCTGGGGGATGCGAGCAAGAAGCTCGACCAGCTGGACGGAGCTCACTTGGAGCTCAAGTAGAGTGTGTCAGCTCCCTGAGCTGGATGGACTAGCTCACTCAGCTGGGTCAGCTGGGGATTAGCTCAACTCAGCTTGACTGAGTGTTCGGGTCTCGGACAGTTGGGCCGGGTCCGGACAGTGGCCGGGCCATGCGGGCAACCCATATGTTGCGATGGGCCGGTGGGCTCTCGGGGTTGGGCCAGTGGCTTGGCATTCGGTTTGGGCTTGTATTGGACATGCCCAGGAGTGGTTGTACAAGCCCAGGACGTCCAGATAACTGCCATAGGCGAATGGGGGTGATCTGGACCATTGATGAAATCAATGGCCAGAAATGAAACCGAAAGGATGCAATGGTTAGAAGTAACCATTCCTTCTTCTATAAAAAGAGAGCAGGTCCGTGCCTTTGCAGGCACGCCAGACATTCATTTTCCACCCTGAAACACAAAGAAAATCAGAGAAAAACATGGAGATGGTCGGATTCAACAATCCAAGACAGAGATGCAATCAAAGGCAGCAAAGAGGCAGTTTTGGTGGGCAATCATGGGGAGGGTTATGAACGACCTTCTGGTGAGTTTTGATTGTTGTTTGCCACGCCATAGGCTTCCTCTACATCCATAGAAGACACGCAAATAGCCTGGAGAGAAGATAGAAGGCCGGATCTAACTTCTAAGGGTTGAGACAGCCTTGAAGGCAGATGTGTGTAGAAAGGCAGTTTCTTGGACACTGAAGGGGGAAGTGATGCACGACCTTTGGGTGGTGTTTGATCATGGATGAACACATCTAAGGCTTCCTCTGTGTCCTGGGAACACACGCAAATGGTAAGAGGAGAAGGGAGAAGGCCAGACTCCACTCCCAAAGGCCAACACAGCCTCAAAGGTGGATGCAGTGCAGAAACTGGTTCCATGGGAGTTCCATGGAATGGAAGAGAGGCACGACCATTGAATGGATCTTATCATTACTGTAAGTATGTGATAAGGGCTTGATGGAGGCATGCTCTGGAGGAGCATGGCCGAACCTAATAAGAGGAGGCACATGATCTAATAAGATCAAGTATAAGGTAACAAATTTGATACTTACTTTCCTGTTTATGTTTATGTCTCTTGTGGTGCTGTTAAGCCAAGGTAAGGCACGCCCCTTGAAGACCATATATTGTGATGTAAACTAAGGATCCAGGACCCTAAGAGGAGGGGCGGATCATTGTTGATCTACTTCATCCATGTTGGATGATAGTTAGATGATGTTCATTGGAAAGTGATCCATGATGGATCATACTTTGATGTTGAGTTTGATCATGGTATGAACCATGGATCCGACCCATTGGTGAGACACATGGGGGTCCTAGTACCAGAGGAACCATGTGGAGTGCAAGGTCCAATTCGTTTGGATCCAACAGCAAGCAAAGGAGAGGAGTAAGGCTAGTACTTGTTGGTGTGGACAACAAGTATTGTGCTGGTGTGTTTATACAAGAAAGGCCGTGTGTGATCTGATCATGGGCAAGGATGGACGACCTGATCCCTGGATGGTGGATCAAGGTGTCTTATCTGATTGATCAAAGGATTCACTGGTGGTAAGAGCAACACTAATCAGGTTCAGTGGGACATGGTTCCATGGCCGGTTAGGAAGTGCGAAGACTCATCAGTTCTGAGTCATGTGGGGTGGTTGGTTGATTGACTTAGGATCTGATGGGCCTTGTTAGTCCATGAAAGGACTTGGTTACAGGGGAGCACACGCCTGAGACATGGTGGTACTAAACCAGGCCTTGGCCGGTTCAGTGGAACTCTCCATGGCCTTGGTTGGGCAGCTAGGTCCGGATCTCATAGTTCTGGATGGAATTGATGGGATCCGACCATGGATTCCTCTTAGTGAGGATTTATCATGATTTATCATGTGATTTGATTGGATTTATCAGGCCGGTTTGATGGTGGTCAGTTATGACCGGTTTAGTCGGATTTGGCCAAATTCTATGTGAATTAGGCCGGTTCTGATCAATCTGATTGTGGATTCCTCTTAGTGGGGAATTATCAGTATTTTTCATGAATTTTAATTAATTTTTGGAGCATGTTTGCTTGAGGTCGTTTTTGCAGCTGAAGACTTCCCGTAGGTACTTAGTCTGTGGGGATGGTTGGCTGAATGACTAAGTACCCAAGGGAAGAGTTTATGCAGGTATAAGGGAGTTGGACGAGTGGACAGGGACCTGGGCAAAGCTACCTCACAGCTCGATCAGCTGGAAGAGAGTGGGGAACCTCAAGTGAAGTGGTTCAGCTCAGCTAGCTGGATGAGCTAGCTAAACAGCTAAGTCAGCTGGGACAATGAGCTAACAAGCTCCGTGGATGTGGCAAAGGTATGATCTATCAATGTTGCATAGATCAAGATAGAATGGTTAGGTGAATGGAACCTCGGATTTGGTATGACTTGGTCTAGGTTCAGGATCGACCTTGGAGCTAGCTGGCATATGTGTTTACTGACCAGTAGCTGAGGTGATCTGACCAGACAAGTGTTAGATTGGTTTTAGACCAATGGTTTTGTAGATATTATTCCGCTGTGCATAAGTTGAAATGATCTAAGCTAGGGAATGACTAAGGTAGTCTTGAACTAGGATCTGAGTTAGCCTCGCCTATGGGCGATGTTTTAAATAAAGGGCAAAATTTTTAGAGGTTCGGTCAGCGTATGGACCGAGCGACGTGAGGCATCGACCGCTGGCCTGAGAGGCCAGGATCGGGTCTTACAGTTTCACTACAAGAACATCCTGAAGGAAGAGAGACTATCTTATGCAATTGATCAACTCAGAGAGGAAGCTTACAAATGGTGGGTACAAGAAGAAGATGATAGGCATATTTAGAATGAACCAACTATCAAAACACGGAACAAGTGCTGAAATCCAGGAAGTATACCCAAGGAGATAACCGACTCGTGGTTCCAAAAAGGCAAGAAAATTTGTGCCACAGAAAGTCCAAAAAGGCTTGACTAAGCAAGGCAACATGCAGCCAAAACAGGGACACACCACTGCCCATTACTCAGACCAGAATAGTGACGTGCCAGAGGCTCTGGAGAGGAAGAAAAGACTCAGTAAAGGCGCATCAAGTTGGACCAAGGTAAAAACAGAGCAAGCTATTGTGCAAGTGAAGGATAAGGTAAGTCTACAATTAATAATTTGGTTCATGAATCATCTACCACTTGTATGATGCACTTTTCTTTCTCCAAGAGCGTTATTACAGGTCTTAAAGATCCTAGTTTCCATGGAGATGAAACACCAAAAGCAAACCTTCCAATGGACCAGAAGGAAAAGCGACAAGCTGTTTAAAGAAGCAAAATCAGTGATACACATACCCTTCCCAAGTAAGTATCTAAAACCACTTTGGTTGAGGATATAAAGGTGTATATTCATGGTACGGAAAGGCCAAAGGAGAACTTTATGCTTAATGAAGTTCCAAGGGCCAAACCAGAACATGAGCTCAATCAAAATCCACACCCCAAGTGGAAACCGAAAACTGAATGATGGAATGTTCAATCGCTAAAACCTGAGGTAAATTTCACTCTAGATCAGAATATTTTTATTAACTCCATGACAGTAGTGATACACTTTTGTTGCCCAAAATATTGGGAAATAGGTACAGGAACAAGAGGAGATTACATTGCCCAAAAGGAAGAAACAACAGCCATGATGTTAATAAATGCTGACCAGAAAAGTAAAATCAACCATGCACTAAGGCGAGTGGACCAGACGGGTATTCCCTATAACTTTTTATGAGTGCTTGGCCTAAATTCAGCGGAGATGTTACAGCAGCAGTTTCAGAATTCTTCTCTTCTGGTTATTTGTTGAACAAGATCAATGATACCAACTTGGTTCTAAATCCCAAAAATTCCAAACGCCTCCAAGACTACTGATTTTCTCCCTATTTCATGCCTAAAAACAATCTACTAGGTGATTTCAAAGCTTCTCTCTGACAGGATGAAAGGTATCATTGGTCAGGGAGTTTGCATTCTCAATCTGCTTTCACTCATACGCGTCTGCTTTCTGAAAACGTGCTTCTCGCTACTGAGATCATTCATGGTTACAATAACTACGCGGTTGAACCTAGTGGAATGCTGAAAGTAGATTTGAGGATGGCCTTTGACTCTATTCGTTGGGATTTTGTGCTAGCAACTATAAAGGCCACTAACGTCCCTTTTAGGTTCATCAATTGGGTCTCGAGATGTATATCCAGTGCATCCTTCTCTATCTCAGTTAATGGCCATACATGAAGATTTTTTAAAAGCACTCAATGACTGTGCCAAGGGGATCCAATGTCCCCTTATCTATTTGTGCTCGCCATAGAAGCTTCTTCAGGCCTGCTTTATTCTCGGTACAACTCATGTTACATTTGATATCATCCCCATACCGAGGAGGTGGGAATTTCTCACCTCCTGTTTGCAGATGACATGATGATATTTTTGATGGTAGTTGTTCTTCTCTTAACATAATTAACGAGACTCTTGATTACTTCACGGGATGGTCGGCCTCCACATGAACAGAGATAAGATCAGTTGTTTCATGCCCGTTTGGGACAGGATGAAAACATTGTGCTTTCTGCCTACGGTTTCACTACAGGTTCACTGTCGATACGTTATTTGGGCCTCCCACTTATGCACCACAATTTGAAAGTATCAGAGTACTCTCCCCTGATTGACAAGCTTAATAGCAAGTTCAACTTTTGGGTCACAAAGTCCCTCTCATTTTCTGGGAGAAATCTCCTCATTAACACATTTATTACAGGAATGGTAAATTTATGGATCTCTATGTTCTCTCTCCCCAAAGGCTGCATTCAAAGGATCGAGTCCCTTTTGCTCGATATTTTTATGGTCCGGCTTGATTGATGGTCACAGTAACGCCAAAGTATCACAAAAAACGATTTGTCTGCCAAAAGAAGAGGGGGGCACTGGTCTTCGTAGCTTCAAGAACATAACGCTTCTTCTGTGATTTGTCTGGCTTCTATTCTCTGGCAGTGAATCTCTTTGGATGGCATGGCACATGCTGTATAACTTCCGCTCCAATCACCACTTCTGGACTCAACAAGAAACGCAGAGTCAAACATGGAATTAGCGCTGCTTAACGCATATGACAGACCTTGCTTCTCGTTTCTTAATCAGCGAGGTAAAGAATGGCATAGAAACAAGTTTTTGTATGACTCTTGGACTCCTTTGGGTCTCTTAATATATGTCTTTGGGGAGGATGGAACCCGTAGGATTAAGATCAGAGCAGACGCTTGTGCTGCGGATGCTTGAAATGCTATATGTTGGACGCTTCCTCACCCTCACTCAGAAGAGGAAGTGGCCCTCCACACTTATTTTTCTTCCATTCATGTTCCCTCGCGGGTAATGGGTTCGGACTGTTTCAGCTAGATCACAGATGGTGATTCTAGCAACACTTACTCCCCCATCTAAAACTTGGGAGGTTCTAAGGCAAAGGGAACAACGCAAATTAGTGCTAAACACATCTGGTTTAGTGGTGCTACCCTGAAACATTCTTTCCACATGTGGGTTACTGACTTAAATCACCTACCAATGAGAGATAGACTGACTGTTTGGGGGTATGCAAGTACCACCAACCTACTGTATTTGTTCCATCCATCTGTAATCAAGGGACCATCTAATGCTCTCATGTACTTACTCTTTGACGTTATGGTCTGAGATTAAACACAGGCTCCATTGTGTCGTGCCTACTTTCTGTTTCTGGGCTGATCTGATGCACTGGGCTTGTACCTTAAGTTGTACAGCCCCTTCTGTGTTAAGAATGCTTGTACTCCATTCGCTAGTCTACACTGTCTGGCGCCAGCGTAACAACCTGCTGTACAACCAGACTCTATCCCCCCCCCCCCCTCGCTTGTGGCGTTCAAGGACATCAACAGGCAGGTCATAAAATCCATCTATGCACTGAGGAAAAAGAAGAAATTCAGGGAACTCATGAAGCTTCAGCTAATCTGATCCTATTTGTTTGATCATAGGTTACTCTTTTGGACTTCTTACGAACTCCATGCTGTCTCTTTGTAATAATCTCCTGTTTTTTAATTTTCGTTTTGCTAGGGTATTGTTTTTTTGTATAGGTTAACTACTCTTGTAGACTAATTTTCATCATTTATGATATTTACATTCTTAGCACAAAAAAGTAAGTTATGACTGAACCTAAAACAATTATATATAAAAACATTGGTTACTTTATCCATTCAGTACAACCAGTCTCATTCTTTTAGAAAGGCCTGTGTGTATTCTCTATTTATAAGAACAATGGTAAAATAATTTGTAAATAGAGCCTAAATCTGAAAAACAGATTTTAAATTATAATTAAAATGGTCTAAACATTTTTTTTTTGGACTTAGAGCAAATGCACCTTGTACACAGCTTTAAAGGCATGAGTACAACCTAGATTACATTCTAAGTTGAAAGCCCATAAAAACTTGATAGATTTGGCAAGTTTTATAAGTGTTATGTGAACATGTCAAAGAAATACTACTCGTAACCTTGACAATTTACAAAATATGGGATACTAGGTAGTTTGCAATTTCTAGTGTTACAACAGCCAATACCTCTTTTAACTATATTTTCACTTAATTTTTAAACAATAGTAAGACATGTACCATTATAAATATGTTATTTCTAATTACGTTAGTTTTTCAAAATTCAACAAATAATCAAACTGATTTCTTCCCTCACGTCAATTTTTATTTTCCGTTCTTTGGTTCACAAACAAAATCTATATGGTGATCCTTTGACCGACGCATTACGCGTGAGTCGAATGTCAAGCTGGCATCATCTTCTAATACGCGTGTGGTAGTCTCCTCGCCGTCATTATATATTATTAATGCACATATGATTTGTTAGCATATACTTAAAATAACCTTAATTTTCTTACATTAATAGCGTACAGAAAACCACGCTTGTTAGTTTTGTTTCTTTAATGACTTCGGCGCCTATTGATATTTGTATGTTGCACCTTTACAAGAATGCCGCATCGCTGTTTTGGTTAAAAAAAATACTATCTCTGTTTCATAATAGGGTGAATTTGTGAGATATACATAGCATGGAAAAAATTAATAATATATCCGTGGATGGGACAATTTGCACATAAACGTGACCAAAATCTTCTTTTAGGCGCGTGCATTTGATGTTAACGCTCCAAAACTAAACCTATTATACTATACTACATATTATGTAGTATAGTCACACAAAGGAGTTAACTAATTGAATTTCATCCATTACGTAGATATACTATACATGATTATAATATAGTATGGAATAGTTGACACAAATACACAAAATTTTCATTTTTATATGTCCACAATGTCGTATCAATTGGGAGGGTTATCGTTAGTATGACAGTTTGAGAATGTTAACATACATGTCTGGGCTGCGGCACAAAGGGAAGCTCTTGTGAAGGTGGCATGTGAATGTTAACATTTGCGTCTGTGCTGCGACGCGAAAGGATACCTTGCTGCGACAAAGGAGGAAGGGAAGGGAAGGGAAGGGAAGGGAAGGGAAGGGAAGGGAAGGGAAGGGAAGGGAAGGGAAGGGAAGGGAAGGGAAGGGAAGGGGAGGAGGAGAGGAAGAGAGGAGGAGAAGGAAAAGGAAGAAGAGGGGGAGGGAAAAAAATTGTAACAAACTATATGTTTTGACAAATAGAACAGTAGTATAACGCATTGTTCACCCATATAAAGGATTAACGGTAGGCAGTCTTCTATTGGCGATATATAGAAAACCTTTGCATCCACCATTTTCGAAACTGTTGACCCCATTATAAACTATAAAACGATATAATATATAGTAGACAGCTCATCTAACTTAAGGTTTATGCACGAACATCAATAGCTTACATGCATCAAATCCGACACTAGACTATATTTAATATAGTGTAGGACATATGCGCTTGATATGAAATTAAAGGAATAACAAGTAAATCAAAAATTTGGCTCAAGTTACAACACCAGTAACAAACGAGACCATATCATATGGAAGAAAAATCAAGTTCATCTAGACAGTTGGATACAATTAGAGGAGGACGCACATTTCACACATGAAGAGGATAAACATAAGGCATTCTTCCATTGGCGCTACATAAGAAGCCTCTGCATCCAGCGTGTTTGAAAACTGTAGACCCCATTCTAAACTATCAGCGCTATAGTATAGGTGGGTTAGGTGCGATACACATCAAATATATATATACAATACAACTAATACCTATACTATATCCGAAAGGGAATAGTCTTTCTTTTCCTATATTTTGGATACTATACTATGTATGTGATGCGTATAGTATAGCATAATACTTCATCTTCTTCATCCACAGAAAATTCGGTGGCCAAAACTGCCTCAAACACAGAATCAAAAATGTAAACTTCGTTTATTAAGGATCCAAATCAAACCCCAAACATTAATTTCAAATAACAAACAATTGTCTAATAGTACCTTTTCGCGACCCGTCGCAGATTCTCACCAAATCTGAAAAAAGAAACGGAGTTTACAATAATTTCCGTTATTCCATGGTGATGGAACATAATCGTTGACTCCTTCAGATATACAATTAAATCGAACATACCTTGATTATTTTCATACAACGCTCACAAACGTATTCTACAAATCTCCATTCGCAGCCACATGTAAAAGGCTTAGAAGTGAAAAAGATGATTTGGTTTACTGTGTAAAGACAAATAGACATGATTTTATTTTCACGCGCAGGAAAGGGTATTATTGTCAAAAATCACCAAATTATATAACATATAATGGCCATAGTATTGTTATGGGTATGGACTTAATTTTTTTTCTGCTATGGACATATCGCCTAATTCCCCTTCATAATACCCCCTCTAATAGATCCATGTTTTTTCAAAGAATATTTATTTTTAAAAGAAACGTTTATATATTTTGAATGAATTTTTATTAAGTGATAATGGTAAATTTGTAAAAAAATTTAAAATTATTGTTATTGAATTACTATTAGTTAAAAGTTATGAGAAATAGTTAATCTCAAAAGCAATACATTTATAATCAATATTTTAGATATTTTAATATGTGTGTAGTTACTAAAAACATGCAACATTTTGAAATATGAGCTGTTTTATAAAGTATTTTTTTCAAAATATTAGTAGTTTTTACTTTTAATGCAATTTTGTACTATTGAATACTTTCTGACCAATTAAATTGAGTAAATTTTTTATAATTGTTTTAATTGATTTTTAAATTATACCTTTTAAAAAGTAATATAATTTTAATATTAGTGTTTTTAGGTAAAACTATTTACACGTAGAAAAAGAAAGAGTATAAATATGTAACAAAATAGATTGTAAAAATATAGCTGGATATGATAAAAGTACTATTACAAAAGATGTATTTAAAAAAATAAAAATTTATTAAAAATGTGTTTAGAAAAATACAATAATTTCTAATTTGTTTTCACAATATTTTAAGCATTTTTTATAAATTCTAAAAACTATGTTCAGTTTGGAATTTGAAATTTTGGTAAGTAACTGATAACACTCAACAAAAAAGAAAGCGTATAAATTCCGACAGAGAATTTGGTCAGAAATTTGTCGAAATAGACATTCCTTACAAATTTCCAATGAAACTCTCCGTCAGTATGATCTTGCCTGAAAAAAATCTGTTAAAAATTCCATGGAAATTCGGACGACTTTTGACGGATCTTGACGGAATTTATTCCAAAAAAATACCAACGAACAATAGAAATCATTATCGGTACTTCGTTAAGCGATATTTCCGACAAATCAATGTTCCGTCAGAAATAATTTTCGACAATCTAAGGATGGTTGGAAATAACTTCTAGCAACTTTCAAGTTGTCAAAAATATTTTCGAGAAATTTGTGTCGTCGGGAATTCCCGACGAAATTATTCAGTCAAAAAATTCTGACAAAATCCATTTGTCAGAAATTTCTGACGGATATCGTCATTGGAATTTTCTGACCAAATCCTTTCGTCAGAAATGTTTTAAAATATATTTTTGTTGATTATTGTAGAAATTTTTTATAATTGACTTTATAATTATTAATAAAAAATAAAAATCTAAAACTCATGCATATATTATACATAAACAAAAAATATATAAAATTAAAAACAACATTAAAATTTTTTAAACTTAAAAAAAAAAAGAACTCATAAGAAAATAGCCGCTTCAATTTATCCATTGGCTGCTGGCTCGTCTTCTGAGTTTCTGCCACTTGAGCTCTTTGTTCCGCCACTTCAACTTTTGTTCCACCATTTTACCATGGAATGTAGCGTGTTGGATCTCCAAATGTCCAATCTGCTCATCCTTATTCCTTAGCTGTTCCATAATCACGGGATCGGTAAATGACATTTGATGAAGAAGTAGAGGCGGCTCGACGATCCAACCCGACCAAACGACCGTCTGAAAAGAAAAGTTAAAGAAGTTAATTAAAATATTGATGAAATTAAAAATCTGAAAATTCATACTTATTACCTCTTCTACCAGTTTGTTTATTCAAACTCAGGTCAAGTTGTTGGAAGCCGAAGAATCATCAACAAAGATGAGCTGGGAAGCACAGACTTCTTTTACATGGGTTTCCACCAACTGTATGACCTCCTTCATAACAGGATCTTGAATTTCTCCCGACTTTTTGTTGATGTATGCCCCCTTCACTAGAGCGACATGATCGACAAAATTACCTTCATTTGCGTCAATCTACAAAATTAATTAATAAATAAAAAAATTTAATTAAAATTAAAATATATATATAACCTATGAGTTAATCTCTGAGAGCATAATCTCTGAGAGAAGAACATAATGACCTTTCCGGCTGCGGTCTCTGCAGCGGTTTTTTGAGTTGGTGCTTGATTTATCTTTAGACTTTGGTTTAGCCCAACTTGATCCATGTTGTTTCATTAATAGATTTCTGCGTCTTGCCCTTAAACCACAACTGCTTCCTGTCATCGATCTGCTTCCCATGAGTAATCATGCCTTTTTGGTGGAAAATTTTACGGACTGTTTCTATATGCCCAGAATCCCAAGTGAACTCTTGGAAAAAAGAAAAAAAAACAAACGATTAGTACAAATATAATACAAGAAATTACAACAAAAGATTAAAAAAATATTGAAGAAATACCGCAAATTGATGGAACCACGATTCGCATTCCGAGTCCGGAAACTTAGTTTCGGTTGGATATCCATGATTGAGCATGGTGCACATCATCCTGTTAATGCTCTTGCTAATCCCTTTGTTTGATTTAGTGAACCTACAAAAAATAAGAAATAAGTTATAAAAACACAATGAAACAAAAAAAACTATAAAAATAAAACTAACCATATAGTGTGCCTGATTGCTAAAGGACGGACTTGAGGGAGTTGCTCTCGGCGTGGTTGTTGAACCAATTGTTCCACAGCCATGATACCTGGCACATGAGGAGAAACTGGAGCAGAATTTTGCTCCTTGGAAAATGTCGGAGTCGGGAAGTATTGGCTGTAGTACTTTCAACTCGTGGTGTGGAATGGTGTTGCCTCGCTGTGTCCTAACCTACGAAAAAATTGTTTTGTTTATAATATATATATATATATATATATATAATTTGTAACAAAAAAAATTAATCTACAAATATTTATTGTTAAATTTATAATAAAGAAAACCTTTTGTAATAAAAAAGTTGTAAAATTATTCTTAATAAGTGAAAATTTTAAAATCATTTATAACATTTTTATATAAAATAATTTTGAAACCTTTTAAATATATTTAATAAAAAGATTTTTTAATATATATTTTTTTAAAAAACCATTTAAAATCGTTTTTAAAATAAATTCTAATAAACAAAAATTGTAAAATTTTATATATATCTAAAAAATTAATAAAAAACTTTTAAATTTATATATATAATAAAAATATTTAGTATATAATAAAAATATTTGGTATATATATAACAAAAATCATATATATGTATGAATTTAAAAAACATATATATATATATATATATATATATATATTTGAAAAACGTTGTATAGAATTTCAAAAGCATTTTTACATAGTAAAAATACTTTAAATTTTATAAAACAACAAAATAAATTATCAAACCATAAAAATCACAACCAAAAACTATCTAAACAACAAAAATCTCAACCTAGCAACAACATCTAACATATAAATCTTAAAACTTTTGATCCTAACAAAAATCTAACAATAAAAACAAAAAACTATCAAAACTAACATCCAAAACTAGCATAAATCAAATTAGAAAAAGAAAGAGATGATATTACATGATTTTGTGGGGGAATTTGAGAGGTTTTTGGGGGTTTTCTCCTGTTTAGACAGGGAGAATCTGAGATACTTTATAGAGTTTAGAGGTGCGAAATAAGGGGAATACGAATGTCACAATTTTCTTTAAAAATGTCTGACGAATTTGTTGGCAATTGGCATTTGGTGGTTCATTAAAATTAGGCAGTTCATTTTCCCGATAAATTTGCATTTTCGGCGATCTTATCCTTTCCTTTGAAAATTCGTGGGAATATTAGTTTAATGGTCAGACTGGACAATTCACGAGATAAGAATATTCCATTCTGTCGGAAATAACTCGGTATATTTTGACGAATTTCTGACGGAAAGGGCATTCTTTCTGCATGTTTTCTCATTGGTCGCATTAGTTAATAGTGACATTCATTGGAAATTACCGACAAATTTCTGACGAAATCTTGTTTAGGGTTTCAAAACATGAGAAAATAGACCCACAATAATATTTAAAAATATTGTTGACCTGAAAGGGGTCATATGCTTGAAAAAGTTTGAAACACCTGAAATTACAAAAATCCAATATTGGATGAATTACCGTAATATTTTGTTTAAGTATATAAATATATTATGTATTCGTTGATATATCTGTAGCACGATTTTATAAAGTTAAAGTAATTGAACAATTGTTAACTCACACAATATTATAAATTTAATATATATTATTGTAATCTGTTGGTATCCGATTTTACCTTTATATTGGATGCTTCATATAGAAAACATTATTTTCTCAGAATTTTTTCGGAATATTGCGAGGAATTCCAAAGAGTACTGCAGATTCCCAGGAAATTCCTTGGAATAATCCGACAAAATTCCGAGGAAGTTTAAACTCTAAACCAAAAAAAATCTTTATCCTTCCTCGGAAAGTCGTCAGAATATTCCGAGGATTTTCTGAGGAAACTGGAGTATTCGTTGGAAATACTTCAGAATATTCTGATGAAATCATTTTATAAAAAAATACTATGAGATTTTTTAAAAAATAATAGGAACAAAAAATATTAAATAAAAAATATATTAATTTTAAACAACTCTAATAACTAATAAAATAACTACCATAATGAAAATTACATATATGATCACAATTTTTCCGAAAATGTTAGTCTTCTCAGAATCCGAAAAATAATCAAAAAGACATCAATCAGAATCTTCGTCAAAATCTCCAACCTTAGCCTCGAACTCAGAGTGTATAAAATCATCAGCTCCAAACTTGGTTAAATCGACAATGAGTAACATTTGATGAATCTTCAACTAGACTTATATTGATGCTAGAGTTTGGTTGCAATGAGTCAATCAGAACTTCATGTATTCATATCTAAAGATTGTCTTTGTGGCTAACCCGAGGATAACAGACATAGCCAACCTTTGAATGTTTGTATTAGTAATATGTTATATAAATAATAATATTGATGAACCATATGAATAAATTGACATACCTGATCATCTTGTGAAGCAGGAATGAAAGAACTAAATATTGCAGCCCCTTCACGAATACACCGATGTAACACCAAGTGCATCAGTTTTCATGCCATGATCAGTAGTGTTGTCATACTAATCACAATAGAATACAATGCACCACAATCCAAATTTTTTTGTTATGTTTCTGTAGTACACATCGTCATTAGTTGAGGATGATACACCAGCATCATAAGTTGTCCTTGCATGTCATTCCCTTTGAATTGTGTGCACATCCTCGAGTACAATATCTCGGATATGATTTGACAACATAGTTTGTTCTACACACAAACTCGCATAACCAATCCTGGAATATTTCACCTTTGGTCAAACCTTCATTCACCTATGGAAAACAAGCATTTTATGGTCTTACTTGTGAGCAGTTATTTATTAAAATAACTTATTGTTTTTCACATTCACATAATCTAAAAGTCATCCAACAAATCATTTATGCTTGAGTCGAGTTGTTCAAACTATTCTTATGTGGCATGTCCGAAAGTGAACCGCATCTCTACCACATAAATCATGTACATATAATGTCATTAATCAAATCAATGTCTAACATATAACTTACTGAATTCTTAAAGAAATAAAATATAGTTACCTCTCATGTTCAACAATGTCTTCGCAGTTAGTGAGCAAATATGTTTGCAAATGGTTTTGCTCCTCCTCAGTAAATCTTTGGTTCTTTGATTTCCACTAAGTCGTCCAATACCCGTGAAGATGTTTGGGACATCAACATAGTATGTTGCCCTTTGCTCTCCGTTATCATGTTGAGCAGGTCTTCGGTTTTTTGTCTGCACTTTTGCTTTAAAGTAGTATACAACGAAGTCTAAAGTTTCTTCATTGATGCTCTGTGTGACTAAAGATCCTTCCACCTTGCTTAAAATTTTTTACCTTCATCTTTAGATAAAAATATATACCACTCGAAAACATACATCCATATATAATGAATATGACCACCAAGTTATAATTCTCTTGCGAGATTGATGTCTTGCATATTTACATGTTTTTAGCTATCATATCTTATGCATTTTTGCTCATTTAGATTAGGCATTAGGCATCTTTAGGCTCATTTTGCATTCATAAGTCCCTATTAGGTGTTGGAGCACACTTTGGAGATATTGAAGATGTTTGGGAGTTTTGTGATGAAAAAGAAGGGTTTAAAGATGAGCATGGACAGAGGCCTTAGGAATACCTTCTGATGCTAATATTTGGTGGAGACATGGCATTCTGAGTTAGCTTTCCAATGGAAGTGGTTTCAAGACATTTGGAGCCATATTGGAGGAGTTATGATCAATTGAGTAGAAGCATGTCAAGCAACCCGGGTGAGCACACCCGAGTCCAACCATCAAACCTCGCCTGGACAAGCTCAGGACGCGGCCAGGACGACCCGGGGACAAGCACCCGCACGTCCTGATTGTGCTGAACGCCTAGACTGGCATGCGGCCTGGCACACGCGGGTTGCACTGCCCGCACGGGAAGGAGGCACGAACGCACGCGGCCTGGCACACGCGGGTTGCACTGCCCGCACGGGACTGACGGACTGGACGCCCAAGGACGCACCCGACCTTGCCTCACCCGCGCACCAGAAGACACCCGACTAGTATCACCCGGCCAGCACCACCCGCACGTCCTGCCACCAGCTGGACGCCCACCACGCGGCCGAACACACCCGGCCTAGAGAGGCCGCACGGCCTGGACGCCGGACGAGCAGGACATACCCGGCTGAACACACCCGGCCATGGAGCAGTCCAGCCTGCCCGGGTGTCCCATCCCCTTCCTTTCTTCCTAGCTTCTCATTGGTTGAAAATCAAGTTGGCCAAGGACTTTTTAGTAATTTTTATTTTATGTTTTTAAGGGTTTCCAAGCCCCATATAAATACTCTTGTATCCCCTTTGAGGGACTTATCTCATTATCTATCAAAGAACACATTAAACCTCTTGAGTAAAGTTTCATCTTGATTCTTAATCTCATCTCATCTTGTGTTTTTGATTGTTTGATTTCATATCCTTTCTTTCTCCATATGTTTAAGCTTAAATCTATCATGGGTTTAAGAGTAAGCATGTGGATTAGTGAGTAGATCCTTCTAAGATCCATGGGTTAGGGTGATAGAGAGTGATTAAGTTAGATCCAAGGTGTCTATTGTTAGATCTATCATTTCCTTGCATAGATTTGGTGTTTTTAAAGCTATATTTGAGTTGGCCTCTCAAGCATAGAGCTATAGGCATTTCATGCCCGGAAGGTGTTCTATGAAATGCCTGAACCAACTCATCTATGCTTTTAGCTTGCTTTGCCTAAGGGATTAGTTGTCAAAGGAGCTAGGATTGCTATTAGACTCATTCTCCATGTTTGCTTTGATCATTACAGCCAAAGGGATTTGGTGTACTTGGGTGATCATTGCAAAAGAGCATTCATCTAGGGATAGAGCTTGCTTAGTTTTGTTGTCTAGGCATAAGGATTAGATTGATTGAAAAGTTAGCATCTTGGATTGAAGCTTAATCATTTGATATCAAGTCCCTATACCCATGGGTCTCACTCTCCTCATAAGAAAGAAAGTTCAATCTTTTATTGCATTTTTAATATTGTCTTAGTTTAACAACCATCCTCTCATCTTGATAGACTTAGATTAAGCATGAACTTGCATTCCCTTTGCATTAGAATCTCTTGGAATTGGATTGACATCTTGTATTCTACAACATTTGATTAGGACCTGAAAAGGCCTGTCATCAAATTGGCGCCGTTGCCAACTTCTAAGTTGATTTTGACATTGGGATTTAGTTATTTGCTTGAGACTAAGTCATTTTTCTTTTTATTGTATCCTGTGATATTGGTTCTTGCCTCTTGTATCTTTGACTTTCAGGTGTATGATCACAAGAAGCAGAGGGGCATCCAACTTGGTTCCTACTGTTGAAGAGATTGCTGCACTTGAGAGGGAGATAGCTAGACAAAGAAGAGAAGTAGAGCAACAGGCTCATCTTCAAAGGTTGGGGTTTGAGATGGAGAATCTGCCTCAAGATGGTAATGTCCAAGGGGACAATGGTCCAAGAGCTGACAATCCTAGACCACCACGCCAGCCACATCACCAACCACGCCAAGCAAGAGCTATTGGAGCCTATGACCAACCTCACATTCATGGTCATAGGTTGGGGATAAGGGCACCAGCTGTGGAGAACAACAACTTTGAGATCAAAGCAGGCCTGCTGCATTTGATTGAGAACAACAAGTTCCATGGCCTTGCTGTGGAGGATCCCCTTGATCACTTGGACACATTTGATAGCTACTGTAGCTTGTCCAAGATTAATGGAGTTTCTGAAGATGCTTTCAAGCTGAGGTTGTTTCCATTCTCTTTGGGAGACAAGGCACATCTATGAGAGAAGGCTGTTCCAAGTGACTCTATCACTACTTGGAATGAGTGCAAGAGAGCATTCCTAGAGAAATTCTTCTCTACCTCAAGAACAGCCAAGATCAGAAATGAGATCTCTAGCTTTCAGCAGAAGAACCTTGAGAGCTTTAGTGAAGCATGGGAGAGGTTCAAGGGCTATTGGTCTCAATGCCCACATCATGGCTTCACCAAGGAGAGTTTGCTTAGTACCTTCTACAGAGGTGCTCTACCAGAGTTCAGAAGCAGATTGGACACAGCCAGCAATGGGTTCTTCTTGGGCAGAACTGAGCAGGATGCTGAGGAGCTGGTGGAGAACATGGCCAGGAGTGACTCAGTCTACAGTGAGGAGCATGATAGGGCCAACAGAGGCACTGATGAAGATGATCAGCACACAAGAAAGACCCTGAAGTCTCTCCAAGAAAAGTTGGACAAGCTTCTTGTAGAGAAGGCTAAGCAAGAGCAGCTTAACTCCATTGGGAACCAGCAACAGAAACAGCCTGCTAGAACTACTGAAGTTCATGGTGTAGAAGGACAAGAGGAGCTGTGTTTCATCAATTCTAATGGCACATGGTATAGGAAGGAGCCTAACTTCCAATACCAAAACAACTACCAGCAAAGACCTTACTACAACAATCACCAAGGAGGTTTCCAAGCAAACCAGCCTACTCAGCCCCAAGGAAACTCTTCTCCAGCTCAGGCTCCAAGTTCAAATTTGGAGTCCATGTTCAAGCAACTCTTAGAAGCTCAAGAAAGAAATGCTAAGACCATTGGTGATGAGTTCAAGACCATCCATGCTAAGATTGATGGAACCTATTCTGACCTCAACAACAAGTACATGCAACTTGCCTCTCACCTCAAAGCCTTGGAGAGCCAAGTTACATCCATGTCTTCATCCTCCAAGAATCCAATGGGATCTCTACCAGGGAAACCAGAGAAGAACCCTAAGGACACTTGCAATGTTATCATCTCCACTTCTTCAGGGATTGCATTGAGTGATCATAAGAATGATGTCGATGAGATTGAGAGGCTCGTGCTTGGAAATCAGATTGAAAATGATAAAAGACTGGTTGTGGCCACAGCTGAAGCTAGAGTTGTGAAGAGAGCTGATAAGAAGGTTCAAGGAAGGATTGATGAGCCTAAGGTTGAGACACGAGTTGAGAAGAGTGCTAACCCCAAGCTGAAAGAAGTGAAGGAAGAAGACAATGAGGTTGAGCTATCACCATATGACAAGCTCCCTTACCCTCAAAGGTTTCCCACCAAAGCTCAAAAGAAAGTGATCTCAAAGTTCCGGAAGGATCTTAGTGATATTGGAGTCAAGCTTCCAGAGATCAGCAATATGCATGCTGCTCATGTCCAAATGATGCTCATACAAGACATTCTCACCCACCAAGCTAAAGTAGCTGAGCTTTTGGACATCTCACTTCTGAAGATTGATCCACCAATCCCTCCCAAGTCCCTCCCTAAGCTTGAGTCTCAAGGGAAGTTCACATTGTCTTGCTCTCTTGGTCAACTAACTATGGATGATGCTCTTGTTGATAGTGGAGCTAGTGTGAATGTCATCTCCTTGGATATGGTGCAGAATATTGGGATTGAAAGTATGGAAACAGATACTCCTCCTCTCACCTTTGGGGATTCCTCTTCTACAACCCCACTTGGCATAATCAAGGACTTTCCCTTGAAGATTGGATCCTGCACCATACCTATTGACCTCACTGTTTTGAATATGGCATCTGCAGAAAGAGTCCCTTTGATCCTTGGCACTCCTTTCCTCACAACAGTTGGAGCTTGCATTGACTTTCCCAACAAGAAGGTCACTCTCATGCATGTCAACAAAGCTGTCTCCTATCCTCTCCAGCCCCCACTCGAATCAGACTATTGTGGGACAATAACTCGTGCTGCACAAGCTGTTGAGAAGCCCCAAGATGAAGAGGTTGTTGGTAAGAAAGAAGGTCTTGATGGAGAGTGTTCTAAGGAGTTGTGTGTTGAGCACTTGGAAAGTGCTAAAAGAGAGGGGATGGGTGGAACCTCAAAGGCCACTCATGGCAAGAAGACGATAGTGAAAGAGCCTCATCCTCCACCTCTTGATTTGCTCTCACACACTCTCACTCTCCATCCAAAGAAGCTCAAGGATGGAGCCATTGAGTACAAGATCAAGCATAAGGGTAGGTCCACACCATTCTCAAGTGCTAGAGCCATCATTACTCCTCAGCTCCAAGATGACCCAATCAAGCTTCAAGAGCTTCTCTCTCAAGTCCTCACCATCACACTTGAAGGTGGGAAGGATCCTCCTTCTCACTAGTTCAAGAGACAAGGTAGTCAAGCTAAGTGACTCAAAACAAGCTCACTTGGGAGGAAGTCCCATGGTTATCCTTGTACATAGTTTTGAAATTTCAATTCTCTTTTAAGTTTTTAATAAAAGTGGTCAAGGTTTTCAGGTTGAGCCAATCACTAGAGGAGAGAAGAATGGTGGTGAACCACTTGAGCCCCATGATCCATGTAGCAGCCTCCTCTAGTTGCTATGAACCAAGCCAGCTTCTAGTCATGCCACAAGCACCATGCCCAACTCTCCTTGTGTGGTATTACTCCAACCCTTTTGTATATACATTTGATTTTGCCTTGTTGAGGTACCTCTTACTCTCTTACTCACACAGAGACTGTGTGATTTAAGTGTGGGGGAGGTACCGGATATTTGATCATGTTTGCTTTGTGATTTTGAGTCTCATGCATTGCATTGTGCATTCATAAGTGCATAGAAAAAAAAAAAAAAATTAAAATTTTTGAACCATGTAGATTGCACCACTTGCATCTTTAAGATTGAGTCTAGAGCATATAGGTTGCATTCATTTGCATATGGAGCATTGCCTTGTAAAGAACACTCGTTTGCACTGAATTTGACACCCTAGTTAAACATATCAAGTAGCTTAAGCATCTTTTGAAAAGCTTGCATGCTTTGAGCCTTGAAAACTCTTCTTGAAACTTGCTTGCTTGCTTGATATTGGCATTGTTCTTAAGACCAGCTCCATCCTGAACTTAGACTTGAATGAACTTAATCTCTCTTGCATATGGGCATTTGCATACTTGATCATGGATCTCATACACATTTGGGTTATTTTTTTCCATTGTACCACCCTTTGTTAACCCAAATGGCACTCCCTTACCCTTGAACCCTATCCATTCTTTGAAGCCTACATTGATTTGCTTGAGTGAGGCCTCTTTTGATAGCTTGTCATGTGCAAAATCTTGAGAGTATTGGGAGCGACATGGATTTGTTCTCATCTCTTGCTAGCATAGGGTCATCATTTGAGCTAGCTTCTAGGATGGTGAGTGAAGTGCTTGTTGCCTAATTGTTTACATTTTGGGTTTGGGGATGTGACAAAGTTGAGATTGATGAGCAAAAAGTTTTGATAAAGAAATGCCCTAGGGACCTAGAAATAAAAAAATGAATGAAAAGCTCTTAGTTGAAGTCTTTGACCTTCCCCCTCATGCATATATAAAAAAAAAAAAAAAAAAAGAAAAGAAAAAAAAAGAAAAGAAAAAAAAAAAAAAAGAGATTCAATAAGATAGTGGGGAAGGAAAGATTTAAGAGTTAGAGCTTAGAATGTGAATAGAGGTCCTTAGAGGTAGCATCATGAGAAAGAAAATGTTCATTGGGTGAGTGATGTGAGTATGTCTTCATTTGGGTTATGGGATGAATTAAGTGGGGTGTAGAACTTGTAATCACTTAGGATTTGGGTAGAATGATGAGGATGGATCCATGTATGCATGAATTGCTCCTAGTCTTAGATAAATTTTGCATAATGATCAAGCTCCTTGATTTTTGAGTGATTGCCACCTTGAAATGATGTATTGAACCCTCCTTTTCATCCATATTAGACCATTTGATCACCTAGCCAAATGATTGAGATCATGTGCCCATTTGTGAGACTTCACCTTGTGTGTGTGTGTGTGAATCAATGTGAGGGCTGGTTAAGAGAACATGTTGGTTGATAGGCATTGCATCTTGTGTAGAGGCATAAGAGTCATTGATAGGCCTTGTGAAGCTAGAGCATAATAAGAAAGTTTTGCTCATGCTATTTGCTATGTTTCTTTAGGATGTCAGGTTGAGTGCTATGAGTGTTTCCTGTGGCTTTGTACCCATCCTTGCATCCACCCCCCCTTGTGTTTGAAAAGTTTACTTGAGGACAAGCAAAGGTCTAGTGTGGGGGAGTTGATGTCTTGCATATTTACATGTTTTTAGCTATCATATCTTATGCATTTTTGCTCATTTAGATTAGGCATTAGGCATCTTTAGGCTCATTTTGCATTCATAAGTCCCTATTAGGTGTTGGAGCACACTTTGGAGATGTTGAAGATGTTTGGGAGTTTTGTGATGAAAAAGAAGGGTTTAAAGATGAGCATGGACAGAGGCCTTAGGAACACCTTCTGATGCTAATATTTGGTGGAGACATGGCATTCTGAGTTAGCTTTCCAATGGAAGTGGTTTCAAGACATTTGGAGCCATATTGGAGGAGTTATGATCAATTGAGTAGAAGCATGTCAAGCAACCCGGGTGAGCACACCCGAGTCCAACCATCAAACCTCGCCTGGACAAGCTCAGGACGCGGCCAGGACGACCCGGGGACAAGCACCCGCACGTCCTGATTGTGCTGAACGCCTAGACTGGCATGCGGCCTGGCACACGCGGGTTGCACTGCCCGCACGGGAAGGAGGCACGAACGCACGCGGCCTGGCACACGCGGGTTGCACTGCCCGCACGGGACTGACGGACTGGACGCCCAAGGACGCACCCGACCTTGCCTCACCCGCGCACCAGAAGACACCCGACTAGTATCACCCGGCCAGCACCACCCGCACGTCCTGCCACCAGCTGGACGCCCACCACGCGGCCGAACACACCCGGCCTAGAGAGGCCGCACGGCCTGGACGCCGGACGAGCAGGACATACCCGGCTGAACACACCCGGCCATGGAGCAGTCCAGCCTGCCCGGGTGTCCCATCCCCTTCCTTTCTTCCTAGCTTCTCATTGGTTGAAAATCAAGTTGGCCAAGGACTTTTTAGTAATTTTTATTTTATGTTTTTAAGGGTTTCCAAGCCCCATATAAATACTCTTGTATCCCCTTTGAGGGACTTATCTCATTATCTATCAAAGAACACATTAAACCTCTTGAGTAAAGTTTCATCTTGATTCTTAATCTCATCTCATCTTGTGTTTTTGATTGTTTGATTTCATATCCTTTCTTTCTCCATATGTTTAAGCTTAAATCTATCATGGGTTTAAGAGTAAGCATGTGGATTAGTGAGTAGATCCTTCTAAGATCCATGGGTTAGGGTGATAGAGAGTGATTAAGTTAGATCCAAGGTGTCTATTGTTAGATCTATCATTTCCTTGCATAGATTTGGTGTTTTTAAAGCTATATTTGAGTTGGCCTCTCAAGCATAGAGCTATAGGCATTTCATGCCCGGAAGGTGTTCTATGAAATGCCTGAACCAACTCATCTATGCTTTTAGCTTGCTTTGCCTAAGGGATTAGTTGTCAAAGGAGCTAGGATTGCTATTAGACTCATTCTCCATGTTTGCTTTGATCATTACAGCCAAAGGGATTTGGTGTACTTGGGTGATCATTGCAAAAGAGCATTCATCTAGGGATAGAGCTTGCTTAGTTTTGTTGTCTAGGCATAAGGATTAGATTGATTGAAAAGTTAGCATGAAGCTTAATCATTTGATATCAAGTCCCTATACCCATGGGTCTCACTCTCCTCATAAGAAAGAAAGTTCAATCTTTTATTGCATTTTTAATATTGTCTTAGTTTAACAACCATCCTCTCATCTTGATAGACTTAGATTAAGCATGAACTTGCATTCCCTTTGCATTAGAATCTCTTGGAATTGGATTGACATCTTGTATTCTACAACATTTGATTAGGACCTGAAAAGGCCTGTCATCAGAGATGAATATGATATGTTCCACTACATAAAAAATATGACAGAGGAAATGTCTTCTTGAGGATGCAAAGGATCACAAGTATGTTAGCCTCTAAATAGCGAATACCTTCTGCAGTGAGTGATCTAGTGCTTAAATCGGGGAAGAAAGCACCACATACATAAAGAAAACAAATTCCATAAGTACATATATAAGCATAATAAATTTATATGAAAATTAGTTTAATTAGTTAAAATATAAGATACCTGTAATTTCTTCATTAGCATTTCATGGCAATAGTCTGAAAAATGCAAATAGAAGGAGACGATGCATCATTACACGAAAATTGTGACTCTTCATGCAAATAAAATTTCCTTCACTTTTGTTGATACAGTTACACAAATTAGATGCATAACGTCTGAAAATTTATCACTGTTTGTAATCCAATCAAAGAACTCGTCCTGCAGTGAGTGATCTAGTGCTTAAATCGCGGAAGAAAGCACCACATACATAAAGAAAACAAATTCCATAAATACATATAAGCATAATAAATTTATATGACAAGTAATTTAATTGGTTAAAATATAAGATACCTGTAATTTCTTCATTAGCATTTCATGGCAATAGTCCGAAAATGTAAATAGAAGGAGACGATGCATCATTACACGAAAATTGTGACTCTTCATGCAAATAAAATTTCCTTCACTTTTGTTGATACAGTTACACAAATTAGATGCATAACGTCTGGAAATTTATCACTGTTTGTAATCCAATCAAAGAACTCGTCTTTCACTGCTGCATCCAAACGGTATATAGGATCATGACCTTTATCGTGCACACCAGCATGAAGTTCAGAATGATCATAAATATCAACCAGATAAATTCTTGATTTTAATTTATCTTTCGTTTTACCTTGGACATTAAGGATCGTGTGTTCACCAGGTTGTCGGAAAAGTTCTTCTCAATATGCATGACATCTAAATTATGCTGCAATAAATGATTTTTCCAGTATGGTATATCTTAGAAAATGATCTTCTTATAGCAATTGTGCAAATCTCCAACACCACCAACTGGATAATGTACATTTCCACCTACGTCTAGTGTTATATCTGCACCAACATCTCTTAACTGTTCCAACAACTTACAGCCACTTACTTCTGCAGGTGAACAGTCAAACACATTCTTCTTCTTCATAAGCAACATCTTACTTTTACTATATGGATGATCATGTGGTAGAAATCTCATATGATAGTCAAAATCAACACGTGTTTTGTCTGTGATTTAGTTGGAAATTATTTGTGTTATCTTGACAATATGGACATGATAGCCTCCCATGCGTTGTCCATCTAGATAACATACCATACGCTGAAAAATCACTTATTGTTTACATAAGTATTGCTCGCATATGGAAGTTATCTTTACCCGAAACATCATATGTAAGAGCACCATACGTCCATAGTTGTTGCAACTCATATATCAATGGCTGAAGAAACACATCATGTGATCTCTTAGGATGCTCTGGCCCGGGGACGAGAATGGAGATGAACAAAAACTCTCGTCGCATGGGTAAATTTGGTGGTAAGTTGTAAGGTATCACAAATACTGACCATCAGTACATGATACAAGGTAGACATTTCTTCTCTCATACGCAAATACTGATATGTCAATTGGAAATGCTTCCAAACTTTTGCATCCGAAGGATGTGTAATCTCACCATCTGTTGAATGCTTTGCATGCCATCTCATTGATTGGCTGTGCGTTTGGCCTGAAATCCTCTGGAACCTTTCTATCAATGGAAAATATCATATCCTTTTGTATGGCACCAAAGCTCTTTCACTCGTATCTTGATAACGAGGTTTTCAACAAAATTTATTTTTTTCTCCGGGTTCTCATTCGCTCTCCAGTATATCATGCCGTTATCAATGCATACATCTATCACCTGATGCGGTAAACGAAGATCGGCTACAAATTTTGAACCTCGTCGTACGAACCCATGCAAGATTATCCTACAGCAGTCACATCCATCTTTAGCTAAATTATAATCTATCGTAATGAACATCTCTACTTGCAGATAAAAAAGGTGAATGATCATCTCTACATCCTTTTTACAATTGTTGTTTTCTTGCATGTAACATATCCCAAAATCTCCTCCTAGCTTCTGGATTGTGTTCTTCCCATCTATCTTCTTGCTTAACCATTGAAGGTAAATTTTATTTATATGCACCATTTACCATATACAAAGTACATTCACCATAATCTACATCCATTATTGGTTCTTCTAACCTATCCACAGTCTGAGTTCGCTAGTACTACCATATTTATAATCAGTTTCTCCATGAAGATAACAAACCTTGTAACTCGGCACAAATCCTTTCAAAGCTCCAAAAATCTCTCTTCTTAATATTTCTATTATTTTTACAAGTAGACCGTGGACACTTAACATACCAGTCTTTGCTTCTGGTTGTCGTTGAGTTAACGTCATGAATTCGCTAAAACCTCTTGTGTATTCTTCTATAGATGAATTGGTATTTGGATCCATATTAGGTCTATCCATCCACAATGAAAAAAATTAAGAGAAGCCATGATTGTTTTTCTTTTGTGCTTTGTGTGAATGAGGGGAATAAGGGAAACTTGTATTTAAAGATGAAAAGTTGTTGTGATGATTTCCGACAATCTGGCATAAATTCGTCAGAAATTCATCAAAAAAATTCAAAATTTTAAACGGTTATAAAATGGTAGTATATTTTGTCGGAAATTCGTCATCACTTTCCAAAGAAATAATAATTTTCTAATAAATTACAACGGTTACTCAACATACATATATATGTGTATATATATATATATATATTCCTCAATAATTCATTAAAATTTTGTCAGAAACTTCCGACAAACGTGCATTCATCAGTATTTCGTCAGAAAATATTGATAAAATACCGATGAATGTCAATTATTGACCTTCCTCGGTATTTCTTCATAAATCCCTCAGAAATTTCTAACAATATTTTTGTATGTCGAAAATACCGTCAGAACATACCATGTTTTCTTGTAGTGACATGCAAAAAACAGCATATCCAGCTGAACCTATGAGCCACATGGGTAAGAGTTAGGCGCCAGAGTAGAGTGACAGTGACATTAGTGTTAGAAAATAATGTGGTCATACATTAGCTCCTTCTTATAACTAATTATGTTGTGTAAAAGTATGAGATGCAAGTTCTCTTTATAATAAGTTTTAAAGTCTATTTATTGGAGACTTTAAGTCTTCAATGGACTTCTCAAAAAAAATATTAATAAATAATTTAGTAGGTCTATCAAATTTAAGGAATCTAATTTATTAATTTTCTGAATAAGAGTGAAATTATTGAGTTAAGTGTATCAAATAGAAATGCATTATTAATTTAATATAATTATTTTATTTTATTATTTTTTAAATGTATATATATAGGAAGGGTGCTCTAAGTATAGTCTAGGTAATTTACACTATCAAGAAGGGGTGAACACAATTACTCATGATCCACCCCATACTCTTTATTTAGTTTTTACTTGATCTGTAAAATTAGGTATTTAGTTTGACCAAATATCGAGTATCAAGTAATCTATTTAAATTACTTTTAAATACAAGATGAATATCATGTATTAAAATGAAAGTAATTACTTGACATTGTTAGTTTTTTACTTGTTTGTACTAATGAAAATACATTTCTCTGAATTATATTAAAATAATTTGTTTATATTTTCATTTTCATAAGTGATATATTCATAGAAATATTTTTGAATTTTTTCCTTTTATATTTCGCCCTAACATTAACTAAACATAGGAAAAATAGTGAAATAAATTTTTTATAAATAATAAAGTTATTTGGTTAGAATTCCAACAAATTATCAAGTAATTTACAAATGATTATCAAGTAACTTGTAAGTAATTTACAAATAACAAATAATAAGACGACAACTAATTTAGGAGTTTTTAATTTTTAGAAATTACTTAAAACTGTAAGTGCTCATTTTAACAAATCAAGTACAACAAAAATTATACTATTCATACAAACTAAATCGAGTACTGAATATACCGAAAATACCAAGTTCCGTTTGTGTCCACCCAGTTTGTATACATTCTAGTAGCAATAATATAGATCAAAATCCCTTGTTCAAAAAAAAGTAGATCAAAATCCCAACAATTTCAAACTGATAGAGATAGTGACTTGTTGAAAAGTAAAAAAGATGAAGAAAATGCTGAGAATTGTTTGGATGTAATTGAATGATTTCTCATAATAAGTGGGCCTAAGGAAACAATTTTTCTATTCAGTTGACTTGACCATAAACCTCTCATTTCTCCTCCTTTTGCTTCCTTGGACCATCATTCTTTCAAGACTTAGTCTTCTCTTTCGTCTCTCAGTGGCATGGTAACAAAGTAAACCACGTCCTTATCCTTCTCTTCTCTCTCTCTCTCTCCATGACAAAGAAAAGCAATTTCGTCGAATTTGAGAAAAACATATCTTCTTTTGTCTGTCTCTCAACTCATTCACACCCAGTTTTAAACGGTACCTGTTGTCCGATCTCTATCCATCCTCTCTACTGTGTCTTTTCTTGTAAAGCACTCTCTGTTTTTAGATTCACACCCTGTTTTTTTGTTCTTTCTCTTTGACTTGTGTAAAACCCTGAGTACAAGAAGTGTATAAACAGAGATACTTGTCTATATAATTGATAGAAAAAGAGTTTGGCTTTTAATATTGTTTGTCGGTATGGGTCTTTGCTGGTCTTCTTCATCTAAATCTCCTTCAACAACAACAACAACAACAACACCTACCACTACTGGTCATATCAGTTCAGGTTTGTCTTCTCAATTTCTCTGCTTTTTCTTTCTTTCTTTGGAGTAATCTGTTCAGTTTCGTATTATAGGTTTCACTTCAACGTGTGTAATACGTTGCCTATCATTTATGTAATTGTTTGTTCCGAGAATCTTGGATTTGTTGTGCTTATAATTATGTAAGATCAAGTGGTGATCTGTTCCATTAGTGTTTGTTTGTGATCTGTTATGTGACAGAGTGTTTTGGGCATGATTTTGTTTTGGAATGGTTTCTAATGGTAACAGGTATGTTTAAGTCAACGACTACAGAAACATCAAGAAGTAACATATCTAGCACTAGTGGATTCTCTGCTGGAAGTGGTGGAGATGCTTGCCCCGAGGGTCAGATACTTCCTATTCCGAACTTGAGAATGTTCAGCCTTGCAGAGCTTAGAGCATCAACCAGAAATTTCAAGTCTGAGAACGTTCTTGGAGAAGGAGGATTTGGGAAAGTCTTCAAAGGCTGGCTTGAAGAGAAAGGGCCTGGTAGTCACAGCACTGGAACTGTGATTGCTGTCAAGAAACTCAACTCCGAAAGCTTCCAAGGATTTGAGGAATGGCAAGTGAGTAGAGTTCCACTTATATCAATGGAATATGCGGTGAGGAGTGTTGTTTGTTCATTTGATGGATTGTTTCTTTGGTTTTGTGTAGTGTGAGGTGAACTTTCTTGGGAGGGTTTCTCATCCGAACCTAGTGAAGCTGTTGGGATACTGCTTGGAAGGTGACGAGTTGCTTCTAGTGTATGAGTACATGCAGAAAGGAAGCTTAGAGAATCATCTCTTCCGAAGTAAAGAACCATCTTCATATTTAAGTCATTTGTTATTATGGTTGAATGCTTCCCCCTCCCCCCCCCTGATTTGAATCTGCTTATGTTTCTCCAGAGGGTTCTGTTGTTCAGCCGCTGTCATGGGAAATAAGGCTTAGGATTGCAATAGGAGCAGCTAAAGGCTTAGCGTTTCTGCACGCTTCAGAGAAGCAAGTCATTTATAGAGACTTCAAAGCTTCTAACATTCTACTTGATAGTGTAAGTAAATACATATATAGCAAATCATCAAGTGTGGAGTGAGTTCAACTTGTTTGATCTTTGTTGCAGTCATATAACGCAAAGCTATCAGATTTTGGATTGGCTAAGTTAGGTCCTTCCGCGAGTCAGTCTCACATCACAACACGTGTTATGGGTACACACGGTTATGCAGCTCCAGAGTATGTTGCTACAGGTACTTGCAAATACAGTGTGTTCATCGTATTTGGTTCTATACAAACTGTGTGCTTATGTTGTTGGTGGTTCTTGATAGGTCACTTGTATGTAAAGAGTGATAACTACGGGTTTGGAGTCGTTTTAGCTGAGATCTTGACTGGTTTACACGCACTTGATCCTACCCGGCCCACGGGGCAACACAATCTAACAGATTGGATCAAGCCTCATCTCTCTGAGAGAAGAAAGCTGAGGAGGATAATGGACCCTCGTCTAGAAGGAAAGTACCCTTTCAAATCGGCTTTCAGAGTGGCTCAACTGGCTCTGAAATGCCTTGAACCGGAGCCAAAGAACCGTCCATCGATGACAGAAGTGGTGGAATCGCTAGAACTCATTGTAGCTGCCAATGAGAAACCGTTGGAACGAAGGACCACTAGAGCTTCCCCAACCGTAGGTCAACAACAAAGCCATTACCGCCGGGAACATTTGTCTTCATTTCAACCGAGACAAACACTGGCTCGAGGTCACTAGTGGTGTTTTTGAACACACAGATTCTTTTTTCCTCTATCTGTCTCTCTCTGGTTTTGTATTCGTTAAAAGATGATTAGAAACCCATTAATATGTATACTACCGCCAAAAGATAAAAGACATAAGCATATGTTGTATCTAGTAAATGTGTTGGTGTGTGTTTGTAGATGCTTATAAAGAGATTATGACAGTTTTGAACTATTAGTTATCTGTGTTCCAAAAAAAAGAACTATTAGTTATGTAGATGAAGATTCCAATCTCTTTTTTTTTTTCAAATATAGTCAGCCTTGGAGCAAAGCCAATTTATGAGCTTCTTAATTACGAGCCAGGAACATAGAGAAACTGTTGTTACCATTCCTGAACAACTCTGTTTAACAACACCTTCCCATAGAGACACTACTAATTGGGAATTAAGTAGAGACACAACATTTTTTTCGCTCAAGCTCTCAAATGAACAAAACCTTTCTCCATGTAAGATAATATTATTCCTCACATAGATCGCTGAGATTCAATTAACACCACTACCACCTCAATCCTTTCTTCATGAGTTATGGGTTCCTGTACTTTGTTTTGTTGAAAAAAAACTAAAGTGAGGCTATTTCTAAACGTCCCACATCGGTAAGGTACAGAAAGTTGGTCATAAGCTTTGCACTATAAAAGAGGAAGCATGGCCAGCCTAGCAATTCATACCTTTCTCGGCCTTTTGGCTAAGATCAAGTGTAGTATCTGTTCTTATCAGTTTAATATCTGATATGTGGTCTATCGGATCACACGATATTAACTCTATTTGTTGAGGGAGGAAACTCGCTAAGATAGCTTGCTATCTGGGTTTCCACGAGTCATCCATGCGTTGCACTACTGCACGGCCCGGCTCAACCCACCAAACCAATAGTTCAACTCTTTCTCTTCAACCCTCAACTAGATAGCTTTTTTTTGTTTTTCCTTTTTAATCAACTCTTCAACGAGATAGCTAAACTCAAGATATTGAGCTCACTGGTGTTGTTTTGAACTCACTAGATTATGAACATCTCACTGGTTTTGTATTCGTTAGAACACCATCTATATGTTTACTACAGTCTACATGGAACCAAAAGACAAAGCTTATGTTTTTTTTTGTTTTTTTTTATTGAAAAAAGGGCGTAACAGAGCTTATGTTGTAACTAGTAAATGTGTAAGTAGTGTTTTGTAATTGATGAAACACATATATAAGTGCTTGCTCTCATAAGAGTGAAGAAATAGGATTACACATGTGTTCAAAGCTACAAGCTTTGTCCTCGAGGATCAAACAAGCTTCCTCCAATGGAAAATGGAGGGAAGTGCTCTGTTGTTATTCAGAGATACAGACATCTGGAACTCAACTTAGCGACCCTTTCCTCTTCCCCATCGTTTTCAAAGCTTGTGCTAAGCTCTCGTGGCTGTCACAAGGCAGATGCATCCACGCGAGTCTGTACAAGAGAGGGTTCGAGTCTTTTGTCTCTGTCGGGAACTCCATCGCTGACTTGTACATGAAATGCGGAGACTTGTGTTCCGCCACGCGATCGTTTGACTCTATGACGTGGAGAGACTCTGTTTCTTGGAACGTCGTCGTTTTGGGATTTCTCGATCATGGCTTTGAAGAAGAAGGGCTACGGTGGTTTTCGAAGTCGAGAGTTTGGGGGTTTGAGCCTAACGTCTCCACATTGGTTCTTGTGATTCACGCGTTACGTTGTTTGCGATTGCACGTTGATGGAAAGAAGATGCATAGCTACGTGATCCGTACTGGGTTCTGTGGGGTCTCCTCTGTTCAAAATTCAATCTTGTCCTTATACGCAGAGTGTGATTTGATGAGCGCACGTAAACTGTTCGACGAAATGTCTGAGAGAGATGTTATTTCCTGGAGTGTGGTGATAAAAAGTTATGCGCAGAGCCAAGAACCTGTTCGTGGGTTGAAGTTGCTTAAAGAGATGGTTCGTGAGGGGAAAACTGAGCCTGATAGTGTAACCGTAACAAACGTTCTCAAGGGATGTGCTGTTCTTGAGGATGTTGATGTGGGAAGATCAGTTCACGGGTTTTCTATACGTAAAGGGTTTGTTTTGGGAGATGTGTTTGTGCGCAATTCACTCATCGATATGTATTCCAAAGGGTTTGATGTTGATTCAGCTTTTAGAGTGTTTGATGAGACGACTTGTAGAAACATCGTTTCATGGAATTCGATTTTGGCTGGGTTTGTACACAACCAAAGGTATGAAGAGGCTGTTAAGATGTTTGGTCTGATGAGTAAAGATGCGGTTGAAGCTGATGATGTTACTCTCGTGAGTCTTCTTCAGGTTTGCAAGTTCTTTGAGCAGCCACTGCCTTGCAAGTCAGTACACTGCGTGATGATCAGGCATGGATATGAGTCTAACGAAGTTGCATTAAGCTCTTTGATTGATGCATATACAAGCTGCAGCCTCGTTGATGATGCGAGAACCGTGTTTGAGTCGATGACGTACAAGGATGTGGTGTCATGTAGCACAATGATCTCTGGATTAGCCCGTTCTGGAAGACCCGATGAAGCCATTTCAATCTTTTGTCAGATGAAGGATAAGCCCAACGCCATCACTTTAGTTAATCTTCTTGATGCATGCTCTGTTTCAGCAGACTTGAGAAAATCCAAATGGGCACACGGAATAGCTATCCGGAGAGGCTTAGCCACAGCTGACATCTCAGTTGATACCTCCATTGTTGACGCATACGCAAAATGTGGCGCCATAGAAATGGCGAGGAGAGCATTCGATCTAGTCCCTAGTAGAAACGTAGTCTCTTGGACAGGGATGATATCAGCATACGCTATAAACGGTTTACCGGAGAGAGCATTAGCATCGTTCGAGGAAATGAAACGAGAAGGCTACACACCAAACGCTGTGACTTATCTGGCGATTTTATCAGCTTGTAATCATGGCGGATTGATCAAGCAAGGTCTCATGATCTTCAAATCAATGGTTGAAGATCACAACAAAAAACCTTCGTTGCAGCATTACTCTTGCCTTGTTGACATGCTCAGCCGAGCTGGAGAGATTGATACAGCGATGGAACTAATCAAGAACCTTCCAGAAGACATGAAACCGGGGGTTAGTACTTGGGGATCGATTCTTAGCGGCTGCAGGAACCGTTTAAAAAGTAGGATCGTTACCACAGAGGCAATATCTGAGGTTCTTGAACTTGAACCCTTGTGTTCTTCAGGGTATTTGCTAGCCTCCAGCGTGTTTGCTGCGGAGAAATCGTGGGAAGATGTAGCGTCGATGAGGAGGTTGGTGAAGGAGAAAAAGGTTCGGGTCGTTGCGGGTTATAGCACGGTTCTTGAAGGAACCATGTCTAGAAGGTTCTTGGCGGGAGAGAAGCTAAACCAAAGTGATTGTGAGTTAAACAACGTCGTTCAGAGTCTTCGTAGATGCTTGACGTTAGAAAATACAATGGAATGGATCTAAGAAGAAGGTTTTAAGTATTTGGCTCTTGCTAGTTTACTGAGTGTTTCAGGATGCATGACAGTTCTTGATCAGGGACCAGGGTAAGCAAGTTCATGCACTCTCTTCATCTTGGTTTAGAGCAGAAGTCCACTGTTCGTAGCTCTCTCTGATTAGTACTCTTAAATGCGGAAGTGTGATAGAAGCTTCAGAGATATTTGAAGAAACATATAGATCTGATAGTTTCTTTCACAGCTATGATCGATGGATATGCAGTACACAGATACCAAAGAAGCGATTCATCTGTTTGAAATGAAGCTGTAACCTGTGGCTTATCTAGCTGAAGCTTATCTAGCTGAAAAGTACCTGGGCATTTTGCATTTTCTGACAAACTTTGTAATACAAAATACTTTACATGTAAAACTAAGATTTTTTATAAGCACAATTTCTTTTTAAGAACTAACAGACATTATAGATATAAAAGTCATGTTTTTTACATATACGTATATTTGTACAATAAAATTTCCTAAAAAGTGTTTTCTTTCTCACTCGTAGTATGAATAGATAATCATATGATGTAAAACTACAGTGAGAATATTTTTTAATTGGCATTGCTATGTTATGATAAGCTAAAGAAAATGGTTATTATATTACATAAATAAATAATTATTTAATGTTTATAAAATCTGTCAAACAAGTTATTTTTTATGTATCAGATTGATTTTCTTTAAACAAAACGGAAACAGTGGTTTTTTTTTTTTTAAATTATTCATATCAAGAAAAACCTTTTTACAACATGTATGTGTCTTGGCCTAAAGTTTAAAATTTTTTAAAGAACATGAATAACAAACTTGTCTACTCTTTTGCCATAAACCAAGCTTGCATTGTTTCTCCAAATCTTCAACTCCCATGTAGTCTCAGTGAAGAATACGATTCTGTACTGCCTTATCAATGTATCTTGATAAGGACTCTGCATTTTGATGTCCTTCACCATGCTTCCTCTCATTTCTTTCCCTCCATATAGTGTGTATGGAGGTCTAAAAAACATATCTCAATAAGAAAGTTTGGTCACCATTCCTTCCATTCTGAGTATGCGAGGTAGGACTCCATTTGTGGATTATGTCTCCTGTAGCGAGGCGGTTGTGAATGGTTATCCATGTCATCACAGAGTATTTCAGAGTGGCTCCTGGAAACCAGAGCCCTTTATACCAGTCTACAATTGGAGACTGCGATCTCGTCAAGTGCCATGTCTGGCTTGAACTGAAAGTAGGTTTGAAAACATCCACTGCTCCCTTCCAAAGCCTAACATCCTCCCCATGTGATAGACCCTGCAGTTGAAGATGCAGAATCTGATTTTCGATAGCCATCAGAGTCGAGGTTCTCTGACGTCAACACTGATACCTTTGTACTGAAAACTTTACTGTTGCATTCAAATTGATGCCAAGATCAATATGTTACGTGAAACGTAACGATTCTAGTCGAAAACAAAGGATCTCAAGAAAAACAGATGATATTCATTGATCAAAGATCTGAGTACAAGGTTTCAGAAACGTTCATGGCGTCTCTTTCTCTCGTTTAACCACTAAAACCCAGATACCCTTTTCCCAAAACCCTCACAGATCATATATAGCTAAAGTAAAGTAACTAAACCAAGGTTACTTTTTATTAACTAAAGTTACTCATTCTTATCCTCTGTTAACCGATGCCCACACGTATCATTACTTCCCCCTTTGAATTCAACCTTGTCCTCAAGGTTGAAGCCAAGTGACTGTTTAAGGTAGCATCCCTCCAAGTCCATGAACACTTATCATCTTGAAGATCCAACTCTTGAGCAAATGGAACAGCCATATAGATTGCACCATCTTGTTGTTTTGAGTTTGAGAGATGAGAATGTTCGGAAGAGTTCTCTATCTCACTCAGCAATGCCTTGTAAAGGCTTCTCTGTCGCTCATTGTCCTTGCTCCTTCCATTACATACCTCTTCAAACTTATCAGCTGTCTGCAGTAAGAGAACGCCTAACTTCTGAAATAACTCTGCAAGATAAATATTCATGTTGCCACTACCAGGAACAACTTCGAGAAGATATATATAATTTGAGATTGGTGTTGAGATGATTTTGGCCTGTTCTTGCCACTGCACTCTCGGTGAAATTTCTCTTTCAACCTTCTCCACCCTTGTGGCTTCCAGTGTGACCCACCAAGCATCACCTCTGCAGTCTTGATTGGTAGCTCTTATCGGCCTTGTTCCCTGGTAATGATCCCACAGCAGGATGCCCTTTAGGTTTCCATTCCATTGGCTTAGTGAAGAACACTCTATGACATAGTTTACTGACAAAAAATCAGAGCGCTTGCATTTTGTCTTCCACCTTAAGTCTTGACTTTCTGAGCAGATCAAGAGACCCCTTCCCTTATCAATGCCAGCTCTCTCTGTCATATCTGCTTGGCTAGAACCTGCTCCACCTGGATCCCATTCACAGCTAATCTCATGTTCACATCCTTCATTTCTCTGCAGGGTTAGATACTTTGGCTTCCTAGCAGCATTGGCCGTGATCATTTCTTTCACCGTATGCATCCACTGTTTCCTTTTAAAACTCACTAAGCCTGGATCCCACACCTTCAGTTCACGCTGAGAACCCCATTTCTCAGAACAAGTCAGCCCTATTTCCAGATAGCCCTTTGAGCACTTCGACCTTTTCTTTTCGTTGCTCTTTCTCATCTTGTAAATCACACGTATGGTGTGTAACACACGGGAACTCAGTCTATGATTTTCCAAGGTCAGTGCGTTGATACCCTGAGTTCTTGGATTTGTCCGTTGCCCTTCCTTACGCTTCATCCACTCCATCAATAATTTCTTCAATTCTGTTGCCCCAAGCGAAAACAGATTTCCATAAACTATGGCGGCTGAAAGCATCTCCTTTATATGTTTCTTTTGCTTCATGTGCTTGTTCTCGATCCTTGCTTTCCTCCAAATGGAAGTAACAATCAAGAGAACCTTTCTACCATCTACATGCTTATGCTTCGCCTTGGCTTTCTCACTTATCCTGACAGCGATCCACATCCCAATCTGAATCTCTGAAATCCTTCCTCGCTTGTTGAATTTCTGCTTGAACTTGTATTTCATCCATTCTTTCATCTTAAGAGCAGACTTTGAGCATTTTGACCAGCTCTCTTCACCAGATTTCTGAACATATGAAAGCTTCATTGGTAAGGGTTGCTTTTCATCCATGATCCCTTGCAGCTTTACTCTCTTTTCCCCATCTTTGAAGGTTCCATGTTTCAGCCCATCACTAACTTCACGTATCTTACCCACCATTCCTACAACAGATTTATCAGTACAGCTAAGCCAATAAGCTGTTTCACTTGCTACACCACCAGATATAACAATGGGTTCCATCAGATTTTCCACACGAGTTCTGCAACTGAGACCAATTGAACCAGAACCTTCACTTGTCACCAGATATAAGTTCTTATCAGCAAGCTTATGAAGGTCCTCTATGCTCTTGTTAACACCGCTCATCTTCGTCCTTCCCTTCTTCTTCTCTATGTATCTCAACAGCCTTCTTTGGATGATCCTTTGGTGAGTGTCAAACACTTGGCCCACTACTCTCGCCCTCCACTCATCTATGCTCCTTCTTGGGCTTCTAGATTCATTTTCCATCAGCAATCTAGGTCTTTTCGAATTGACTTCCTCATCCATGCATTTCCACCTATTATAACTGGTACATGCCTTCTTCTTGCTCTTCATTTTCACCTTTTTACACCTCAGATGCATTATATCGAGCACTTGGTGTGCATACTCAGCCTCTGTTCCTTTTCCTTCTTTAAGCTGATTTTTATTCTTTGGCTGCTGCGCTTCTTTTCTCTGTCTAGTGCCCAACCCTTTTCTCCTCTTCCATCTCTTTTTCTTCTTCCTAACCTTCCCTTTCTTCACTGCTGATTGGATTTTCTGAAGCAGGGCTGGAACTTCTCCTTGTGTGTCTTCCTCACAAGATCTCGCATCTCCGGCCTCCTCCGATATGACCAACTGAAACTCCATCTTCCCCGTGGACAAGTCCGTCTCCTCCGGTGATAATTCTGGCGGAATTTCACCTTTGGTTTCGGATGAAACCTGAGAGCTCTCCATCTTTTGGGTCGACATCTCATTCTTCACAGGCAAGGCCGGCCCTATGATGCGAGACTTGGCCCGGATCTTCTCTATCTCCTCCATCGTCGCCCCTGTTGCCAAAGCCCTTTCGATCATGTACTTCTCCAACCACTCCAGAGATTCAGAGATGCGCATCCACTCTTGGACAACCTTGGTCGCCTTCTGGAACACTCTGTTCCTTTCCGACCGTTGCTCCACAACCAGCGATGTCATCTCCTTCACCTTCTGTTGCAGCTGTTCCAGCACGTGACTCGAATCAGCTTTTGTCAACATGGGTTCTCCGGAATCGAACTGCTCTGATACCATTTGTTACGTGAAACGTAACGATTCTAGTCGAAAACAAAGGATCTCAAGAAAAACAGATGATATTCATTGATCAAAGATCTGAGTACAAGGTTTCAGAAACGTTCATGGCGTCTCTTTCTCTCGTTTAACCACTAAAACCCAGATACCCTTTTCCCAAAACCCTCACAGATCATATATAGCTAAAGTAAAGTAACTAAACCAAGGTTACTTTTTATTAACTAAAGTTACTCATTCTTATCCTCTGTTAACCGATGCCCACACGTATCACAATAGTACCTCGAAGACCTGTGATATTAATGATCCTTCTTAGTGGTGACCATACATCATACCAAAAAGAAGCGTTAGCTCCATTCCCTTATTTCAATCTGAGAGAGAGAGAGAGAGAGAGAGAGAGAGATGAAGACGAGACGACGAGAGAGAGAACGAATTTGAGACTGAGACCCCGAGGATGAGAGCGAATGAGGAGAGAGAGGAGGAGAGACGAGCAGATCGAGGGAGAGAAGGATGCTGAGAGGAGAGAGCCTCTATCTTCTCTCTCCTCTGACCGGAGAACCTCTGACTCTAGCAGGAGAGAGCTGAGCCCTTTTCGAGAGCCCCCTTCTTCTTTTTCCTGGCTTTTCTGTTATCTTGAGGAAGATTGAGGAGTTAACCCTACTCCAGATTATGTTAGGCCAAGTTAACAAGCTTAACTGACAAATCATCATAAGAATTTCATTTAATTGCAGGTTGGATGCGTGAAGGTAAGAAAGAGAATCAGCCAACACTAAAACTTCTCTATCACTCCAAATGTTAAAATCCAAATGTATAAAAAATGTATCCAGTTTACCCTTGACCTTCTATGCACTCGAATTTTTATCACTAAACTAAGGCAATATTTTGTAAAAATGTGGCTGAAACATATATTAATAAATACCTCGGCCAGAAGCTCATGCTTCTTTGGCTTGGTTCAAGGACCGGCTCTGAATGTACCAAGGGACTATACAACCACCATAATTTATGGAAATCCATAGTATACAAAAATATTTTTAACCCACGTGTAGACACAAAGTCAACAATGATGCAAAAAGTAAACATTTGGGTTAATAATATAAATTTTTATATGTATGTACCAAAACGGGAAACGAATTAGCAAAAGGAGTAAATTAACTCCATGAATTTTACACTAAGAGTAAATTAACCTCCTTTTGTAGCTCTTTGATATGATTCCCTTAGCGATGAGTGAAGAATACAAACTTATGTCAAATCACCCTCATCGACAATAAGATAATGAAGAAGAATTCAGTTTGATGCTACATTAAATATTTTTTTGCCACAAACTTTAGCAATGCATGTATCTTGACTTACTAAATCAACGATTAAGCTGCATGCGGCCTTTCAAGATAAGAACTTTTCATGTTGCATATAACAAATGAATTACAATACCGAATTAACAGGCACATAAATCCAAAGCTAAACATGATGATGAAAACAAACGGCTCTCATCACATTTTTCTTCCATCGATTAATCAACACTGAAACATTAAAATATTGAAGATCGAAGATACAAACTGCCACATTCATTGGATGTCTTCTCAGATACAGTGAGATCACTTGGATGTCTTCTCAGATTCAAAATAAAGAAAAATGAGGTTTTGCAGAATGATTTTGGGAGATGTGGAATTTGTTCTCTCTTTCTTAGAAAGCATGATCTTGAGTTGTATGTTGCTATTGACATTTTATGAGTTGAGATAATAATAATAATTGTTTGATTGTTGTTTTTCTTACAAGAAAAGTTTTGATATAGTTATGTGCATCTTTTACTCTTTGCATAAATGTCTGTGGTTAAATCTTAAACATGTGGCGATGGGTTGGATATGAACGGTTTATTATACAACATTGATTTGTAATCATGTATTTGGGTTAGGTACTCTAATCTTATTTGCGTTCACAAACTAACATTTCTGAATCATCCACTACAAGAAAACACGGTATATTCCGACGGAGAAGAAGTCGTCGGAGGTTATTGACGATATTCCGACGACATACCGACGAATATCAAAAATAAAAAGTCGTCGGAAAATTCTAACGACTTTCCGAGAAAAATGTGTCCGTCGGAATATACTAACGGAATTCCGACGACATTCCGATATTATATATATCCATTGTGGTCGTCGGAATTTCGTCACTATATACCGACGGATTTCCGACGACATCCCGATCATATATATAGCCGCTGTGTTCGTCGGAAATTCGTTGGTATGTAGTGAAGAAATTCTGACGAACTTTATGACCGTTGCCGACAAATAGATATGACCGTTTTATAGCCGTTTGAGATTGGAAAACACCGACGGAATTTCGACGAATATGACCGTTGGTCGTCGGAATTCCGACACCAATTTCCTATAAATTTAACCTCTCCTCATTCAACTCATTCACTCCTCATTCTCTCTTCACGCTCTCTAATCACAATAATTCCGAGAAAATCATGTCTTCGGGAGTTTATTATCGTTCGTGGATGGATAAACCTCATATGGATCTCAACACCAATTTGCTTACGGATGAATACGTTCAAGGGATTAGAGAATTCATGAGGCTTGTTCAACAGCAACCGAATACTAAAACCGGTATGTTAAGATGTCCCTGCTCTACTTGCAATAATAATAGAATTATAAAAGAATTTGATGTTTGGACTCATTTGTATATGAGAAGGTTTTCATGTAATTATAAAGTTTGGTATCATCATAGGGAAACTGGTTATGAATATGGTAGTACTAGCGAACCTCAGCCTGATATTAGGTTAGAAGAACCTAGAACGGATATAGATTATGGTGTAGGTACTGAGCAGATGGTACATGATCATTATAGAGGGGAAGAACCAAATCCCGAATCTAGGAGATTTTTTGACATGTTGGATGCAGGAAAACAACCTTTGTATAAAGGTTGTAGAGATGGTCATTCACCCTTATCATCTGCAACTAGATTGATGGGTATTAAAACAGACTATAATTTGGATGAAGAATGTGTGGACGCGATTACTGATTTTGTCAAAGGTATTCTACCTGAGGATAATCTTGCACCGAGTTCATACTACGAGGTTCAGAAACTTGTTGCAGATCTTCAACTACCGTACGAAGTGATAGATGTATGTATTGACAACTGCATGATCTACTGGGGAGCTGATAAGGAACGGGATAAATGCAAATTTTGTAGGAAACCTCGTTATCAGGAGACCAGGGGAAGAGTTCCGGTCCCGTTCAAAAGGATGTGGTATTTGCCTTTGACGAAAAGATTGAAGAGGTTGTATCAGTGTGAGCGCACAGCAAAAGCAATGAGATGGCATGCAGAGCATTCCACAAATGGTGAGATTAAACATCCTTCAGATGCGAAGGCTTGGAAAAATTTCCAGTCAACATATCCAGAATTTGCGGAAGAGAGAATAAATGTTTATCTTGGATTATGTACTGATGGTTTCAGCCCATTTGGAAAGCATGGAAGACAGTATTCTCCATGGCCAGTTATTGTGACACCGTACAACTTACCGCCGAGCTTGTGCATGCGACGAGGGTTTTTGTTCCTCTAAATTCTCGTCCCTGGGCCAGAGCATCCTAAGAGATCACTAGATGCGTTTCTTCAACCACTGATATATGAGTTGCAACAACTATGGGCGCATGGTTTTGAGACATACGATGTTTCGTGCAAAGAAAACTTTCATATGCGGGCAGTACTTATGTGGACAATAAATGACTTTCCAGCATATGGTATGTTATCTGGATGGACAACACATGGGAGGCTATCATGTCCATATTGTCAAGATGACACAAATGCTTTCCAACTAAAGCAAGGAAGGAAAACGTGTTGGTTTGATTGTCACAGAAGATTTCTACCACCTGATCATCCATACCGTAGGAGTAAGACTTTGTTTACGAAGAACAAGCAGATGTTTGATGGTCCACCTGAGGAAGTTAGTGGGGAATATTTGTGGAAGCAGTTGAGAGATTTTGGTGCAGATAGGACGCCAGACGTAGGTGGACATGAAAACATTCGAGTCGATGCGGTTGGAGAGCTACATAACTGGCACAAAAAGAGTATTTTTTGGGATCTGCCATATTGGAAGGATCATCTATTGCGGCATAATTTAGATGTCATGCATATCGGGAAGAACTTTTTCGACAATCTGATTAACACAATCCTTAACATCCAAGGTAAAACGAAGGATAATTTGAAGTCAAGGTTGGATTTAGTCGATATCTGTGATCGTTTTGAACTTCACGTTGATGAGAACGGTATGGCCCCTTTTCCCATTTATCGGCTGGATGGTGCTGCAAAAGAAGAGTTCTTTGATTGGATTACAGATAGAGTGCAATTTCTAGACGGTTATGCATCAAATTTGCGGAACTGCGTTGATAGAAGCGAAGGAAAGTTTACTGGCTTGTAGAGTCATGATTGTCATGTAATTATGCAGCGCCTCCTTCCGTTTGCTTTTTCCGCACTATTTCCACGTAATGTTCATGAAGCAATTGCAGGTATCTTATATTTTTACATTTTAAGTGATTTTTATATTTTATGCTTATATAAACCTAATACTTATGAAAATTTTGTCTTTTATCTATGTAGGGATAAGTGTTTTCTTCCGCGATTTATGCACCAGAGCAGTGACTGCAGAGGGTATGAGTAATCTGAAGGCAAACATACCAGTCAGCATGTGCAACCTCGAGAAGATATTTCCTCCGTCATTCTTTGATGTAATGGAATATCTTTCTATTCATCTCGCAAGAGAATTGGAACTTGGTGGTCCTGTGCAGTTCCGATGGATGTATCTTTTTGAGCGTTATATGCATCATCTGAAGAAGAAGGTCAAAAATTTAAGCAAGGTGGAAGGATCTATAGTCGCACAGGTGATCAATGAAGAAACTGCAATCTTTGCTGAAAACTATTTTCCATCAGAAGTGCATACAAAAAACCGAAGACCTGCTCGGCATGATGATAGAGGGGAGAGAGCAACATATCATGTTACTGTCCCAAGCATGTTCAGGGAAATAGGACGACTTAGTGAAAAACCCACGAAGCGGAGACTTGCGGAGACTGAGCACGCTCATTTGCAAACATATTTGCTCACCAACTGTGAAGAAGTTCTACAATATGAGAGGTAAAAATATTTATTCATTTAAATAGTTAGATTAATATATATTCAATAAGTTTGATTCATATTGACAATATCTTTTTATATAGTGTTTATATGGCAGAGTTGCGTATGACTCACAGGCATGCGACAGAAGATGAGCTTCAACAACTCAGACATAACGGATTTGCTGCATGGTTTCTTAGTTATGTGAGTCATATATCATATTATCCTATGCAAATGATTGGTTTATATTAAATATAAAGTAATTAAATTTCCACTAATATATGTCTTTAATTTATAGGTGAATGATGGTTTGGCCAGAGGTTTTGTATTCGATGATTGGATACGCGAAATTGTGCGGGGACCAAACTTTGTGGTCAGATCATATCCAAAATATTGTACGCGAGGATATGCATTCACAAGAAAAGGTCATTCGAGGTCAACATATGATGCTGGTGTTTCGTCTTCTTCCGGTGATGATGTCTACTACGGCAACATAGAAGAAATATTGGAAATCCAGTATCCTGGTATGGTTGGACTGCGGTGTGTAGTATTCTATTGTGATTGGTATGATACCACCCCAGATAGAGGAGTGAAGACTGATGCGTTTGGTGTTACATCAGTTCATTCGCGGCGGAAACTTCAATATTATGATCCCTTCATTCTAGCTTCGCAAGCTGATCAGGTATGTCAATTTATTCATTTAACAACATAATTAATGGTTTATATTTTACTAATACCTTGTATAATTGATAGGTGTGTTACATCAGTTACCCTCGGGTGACGTACATAGACGATCCATGGGTCACTGTAACACAAATCAACCCAAGAGGACGAGTGGATGGAACTTCTGATAATGAGCCATTACAATCAGACTCTACCAGCAACGTAAGTGCAGTTGAAGATTTGACAGATGTTGGACTCGTTGAGAATTTTTCCGAGTTTGGACTTGATGTTGTTGTACATTCGGAGTCAGAAGCTGAGGCTGGGGAGTTTGATGACGATTCTGAAGATTCTGATTAGGAATTCTTATTATTTGACTTGTATTTATTAGTTGTATAACATCTTACTTAAGTTGTATTTTTTTTAAAGATTCTGTCGGTATGTCGTCGGTATATAGCGACGACATAGCGACGGAATGTGGTTTATTCAGGATTGACATAAGTCGTCGGAAATTCCTCGGAATATACCAAGGACATTCCAACGAACTTGACAGGTTCGTCGGAATGTCCTCGGTATATTCCGAGGAATTTCCGACGACTTATGTTTTTAACATTTTTAACATAAAAATATATATATACTTGGATACAAAACTATGAAAATAACACATATTAAGTGTTTAGTATAGTATTGGATCGTAACCGTTCAAATTTAACAACTTATTAAAATATTTTTGTATGTGTATCATTGTTTTCATAACATCTTCCTAACACTCATATACTTATACTCATAACATCTTCATAACACTCATAAAATATTTTTGTATGTGTAAAATCGTGTTATGAATTTTTTTTTTTATAGTTAAATCCTTAGGCAAATACTATATATATTATCAAAGATTTTGATTTTATATTTAGAAACTTGTGTTCAATCCCTAAACACTAATCCGTCGGAATGCCGTCAGAAAGGGCTGACGACATTCTGACGAACTTACTTCCGTCGAAATATCATATTACCCGGGAGAAGCAAACCGCGTGAAAATTTTTCGCGAATCGCCAATTAATATTTTATTAATATATTTTAATATTCCGACGGAATTCCGACGGACTGGGGTCCGTCGGAATCACTAAACATAAAATCCCTACCCTTCTTCTTCTTCATCATTTCCGCCGCAGACAAATCTCAAATCTCTTCGACTTCTGTCTCTTCTCCGGCGATTCCGGCGATACAAATCACTCAACCCCCCACCCTTCCTCTTCCTAACCTCAAATCTCTTCCCCCACACCAACAAATCATGTAAGTTTCTCAATTCCCCCAAAGCAATTTCAATTTTTTGGGTTTATGAAGTTAGATTTTAGGATTTGAGATTGTTTGATTAGTTATTTAGGATTGAATGGATAGTTTAGGATTGGATTGTTGTTTTAATTTTGTTTTTGGAATTATATTGTGTGTTTGTTAAAATTCAAAACGTTTTTGTATTTTTAAAATGTTAAAAAAAAAAAAAACGTTTTTGGGGTTTCCAGTAATATATTATATATAATAAAAGTTTTTAAATTTTTGAAAATATATATAAAAACCTTTTTTATAATTATAAACATTTTTAAACATTTATAAATATTTATAAACATTTATAAAGATATTTATAATTTTTTATACATACATATATATAAATCATTTATAGATGTAACAATCATTTTTAGATCTAAAACATTAATTTTTTTAATATATTTATAAACATTTTTATAAATATTTAAAAATATTTATAATTTTTAAAAAAAATTTATAATTATAAACATTTTTAAACATTTATAAATATTTATAAACATTTTTAAAAATATTTATAATTTTTTATACATACATATATATATATATATAAATCATTTTTAGATGTAAAAATCATTATTAAATATATAAATGAAAACATTTTAAATAGAAAATCTTTGAAAAGGTTTCTGATGTATTAATTTTTTTTTTTAGGTATGAGGATGCACGCCGTTCTACCGCCCGTCGTTCAGCACCCTGTGGCGGCCGAGGTAGTTTGGTGAGTAGTTCCTGTGCATCGGGATCGTCTCACGAACAAAACTCGGTTCCCGCATATGTTCCCGCTCCAGCTGCCGATCCCGCTGCTGCTCAGCAGGATCCGGGTGTCATGTCAGTTGAACTATTGGTTCAACAACCAGGTCGAGAGCATCTCCTGGTTCTCCATCCCAACCCACGACTGGGACATACAACTTGGTTAGTATTTTTATTTTATTTGTAGCATTATGTTTTTTCCATTTATTAACTTTCTAACATGCATTTTTTTAAAGGTTCGACAAGTCCAGCAATGGCATTAGCAGGAGCATCAACCAGATGATGTATTCCATGCTCCATACCGGATATTTGAAGGGGAGTGTGATCCCTTCCAAGAAGCGGGAGTTGTGGTTTCGTCAGTTTGCGGTAACTTTTCAGTTTTTTTAAGCATTTTTTTAATTTTTTAAAAACATTTCAATTTATTTTAATATATCTACTAATTAAAATTTTATGTGTTTTGTAGCAAGAATTCACTTGGGAGTCCGGTTTGACGGAAACAGTCCGTAAGAAATTCAACGAGAAGGCCATGGACTCTTATACGAAGCAGATCAACTCGTGGAAGACAGTATGGCAGAAGAACAAGAGGCCACGGTTCATCAACGGGACGGTGTGTGAGCAGTTGATAGTCCATTGGGAGAAGGATGACACTGTAGCGACGTCTCGTAAGAACTCCAAGAACCAGAAGAGCGATCATGGCGGAAAAGGTATTTATGTGCACAACCTCGGCGCTTACTCTATGTCCTCTAAGGAGGATCAGCTTGTAAGTTCTATTTTTTTATATTTATTTATCTTTACATTTATTTGAATAAAATTTTTTATATATTCCTTAACTTATGCTTTTTTTAGATTGAAGCAAACGGCGGTAATCCCGTAGACCGTCTCGAACTCATTAAAGAGGCTCACACTAGCAAGAAGACAAGACAAGTTCATGATCCCGTGATCAGAGAGGTCGTTGAGTTGGTGGAATCTCAAAAAGAAGCTTATCTAGCTTCTCAGCCTCTCTCTGATGACGGCGATTCTACGGTGCTTCAACCACCATGTCCCGACTGCAAATAAATGAGATGGTCGAAAAGGTAATTTTTTTAATTAGTATATTTCTTTTATAATACTGTTTACTAACTTTAAATATTTTTGTAGGCGGTTCCTAAAAGGAAAGGAGGCTATTTAGTTGGGTTGGCCCGCCGTGCTTCTTCGTATCCGACTTCTTCTTCGCAAGTTCCATATGCCGATCCCATGATTCTGGAGCAGTTACACAGCAGAGATGAATGGATTGTGGCATTGGAGGAGCAGAATGCCACAATTCTTGCTGAGTTAGCAGATTCAAGGAAGACCAACGCCGAGATAATGGAGAAGTTAGATCGTTTGTTTCCTTCCGGTTCCTAGTTTTTATTTGTGAATTTTAAAACTTTCTGAATGTTTCTTTTTTTTTCTATTTCAGTTTGTATGAATTTTTAAATTCTATAATATTATTAATTTTAAATTTCGGATTTTATTTATTTATTAATATTTGATATAAAAAATTTAAAATGAAAATTTTTAATATATTTTTAAAATGCACTATTCTGACGAACTAGGGTTCGTCAGTATATTCCGACGACTTTAGTTCGTCAGAATATACCGAGGAACCTATTTCGTCGGTATATTCCGAGGAACTGAAGTCATCGGAAAATACTGACGACCTTGGTTCGTCAGAATATTCCGACGAACTTGAGTCGTCGGTATATACCGACGGCTAAGCATCCGTCAGAATCTAGTGTTTCCGATGAACTCTGTTCTCGGAAGCTGTTGTCGGACTTTCGTCGGAAGTTCGTCAGAATGTGGTTTCTCGGTACTCGTCAGAATGTCGTCGGAAGCTCTGACGAAATTCCGACGAAATTTTTTTTCCGACGAAATGATACCGACAACCGTTTTCGTCATAAATTCGTAAAAATATGCATATTCCGACGACATTTTGACGAATTCGTTCGTCGGTATCCCCCTGTTTTCTTGTAGTGCATGTCTTTGATTTTCAGGCCTCTCATCACTGGAACCACTCAAATCATTTCCGCGTTGATCCACCAACTGTATTTATTTCAGTAAGTCTTCATCGTTTAAAATACTGCTAGGTGGATGCCCACGATTTTGCGGGTTTGAATGTTTTTTAACAATTTATTTATTATAATTTGTAAAATTAAAATATTTTTTATCTTCAAAAGTTGATTATTAGTTTTTTTCGTTAAATATTTTTTAAGAATAATTGTTTTTGAAAAAGATAAATATGACTATTTTAATTATTTTTTGCTATTTTGTATTGATAATTGTGCGAAAATTAATTATATATAATATCCATGATTCAGTTTTAATAAAATTTCTTAAGTTTTGAAGGTAAATAATATTGAAACTTTTGATTTTAAATAATTTACAGCTAAAGTTTTATGTCTTTAATAAGTTTTAAAAAGTCAAATCAGTATAATGTTACACATTCTCTACATATTCATATCCAATTACATAGGAATTAAAACTACTTTATAAATTCTATAAATTATTTTTGAGTTATATACTTTATAAATATTTGATTGCTAAAAATGATTTTGTGAAGATTTTTTTTATTATATAAATCACATATTTAATTACCATAAATTATTATTTACAATATATATAGATTGTTTGGATACTGATAAAAATTGATTTTAGAACTGATTTTCTTACTCATAAAATAAACAAAAATTGAAAATCCATTAGCAAATCAAATTATAATAATATTTCTCAAACTTTCTATATGATTGACATTTGACACATAAGAAAAAAATCAATTAAATGACTTTTCATTTAATATAAAGGAAATTTCAAAATATAATTTATAAATTAATTTATAAGCTTATAGAAATGACTTACAACATCTTATAATAATTTAAAACATATGATAAGCCAAGAAAATAATTTTATAAATGTATTTATAATTTTTATAAATGATTAATAAAGCATGTATTAACTTTATAAGACATTAATAGTTATTATAATCTATACTATATATAAATTTTCTAGCTACACCAAGTTTATATTAATATGGTGGAAACCATCCAATATATGAAAATGTTTCAACAACTACATGAAGTTTATGTTAATACAAACCACATGTACAAAGTAAATGATAATATAGTGGCAACATCACAATCATGTTTAATTGATCTTAAGCAAAGTTAATGGGGTCAATCCGTAATTTATAAAACTTAATAAACTTAATTGATTTTATTAATAAACTTAATAATTATTAAAGTTAATAAAATTAATAATTTATTAAACTTAATAAAAATAATAATTTTTTAAACTTAATAAAATTATTAAACTTAATTGATTGTATAAATACACTTAACAATTATTAAACTTAATAAAATGAATAATTTATTAAATTTCATAAACTTCATCCTAAACTTAATAAAATTCATAAACTTCATCATAACAATTTTGCATGTGTGTGTGTGTGTATATATATATGTCTAATATATTAAAAATTATCTTATTTATGCTTACTATTATTTTCTGATTGTATGTTATGTCTATAATTTGTGATTGTTGTTTGATAAAGAAGTGAAAAGTGAAATTTATCTTTAATTAATTTCCAGGCATAAATAAAATATTTAAAAAATTGCACTTTAAGTTCATTTTTAAAACAAAACTTTTAATATGTATTTTTGAATAAAACTTTTAGTTTTTCATGTAACATCTCATGAAAACATCATCAGCAGATATATAATCTGAAGTAGTAAATAACAGTCCACACGATTACGTACCACAGATCACTATGAATGTTTTGAATTTTTTCCAAAATTTTATAGTTCAAAATTCTCACTACAAATATAATTTTAGTTTAGTGAAAATTACAAACAGCATAACGTGCTATGTGAAGCACTCAATGGCTAACATATTTCAGGTTCATGTTAAATTTTGAGTAGCATCATTTTCTATAATTTTTATTTTATAAGAATATGAAACAATATTGTTATAATAAAGACAATTATTGTACTTTAAAAAAAAATACAATAATTGTACTTAGAGAGATTCTACATATATATGTAGTATATAATGCATGTATGTATTACTTATATTTCTTACATTTGAAAAAATTATTATGTATATTTTAAATTTCTTAACACAAGCATTTCAAATATACTACATGTGTTAGCAAATAATAAGTTTTATTCATCATTTACCAATATTTCTGGTCAAAATATTATTCATTTTATGATATTTTAAATTTCATAAGATTTTATTCGTCTTTTTTTAATATAGAATGTTTGTTTAGGATATAGACGGATTTTTTTTTCTAAATATGGTAGTATATAATTTTGTTAACAATAAAAATGCTATGAATGTATTATGAGCAGCATGCATGTATGATAGGTTGTTAAAATTTTAACCATTTTGAATAACTGATATGTTCAAATCTTTTTTCTGGTAACAATATGTTCAAATTTTTTAATATTTCCATTTCTAACATTAGCATTTTCAAACATATTTTATGTGTTAGTAAATAAATTTATAGTCTTCATTCTCTAAATGAATATTTTTCTAAATAAAGATATATTTTTCTAAATATAATATTATATTATTTTCAGTCAATATATATATATATATATATATATATAATGATAATCACGATGACTGTATTTTAGACCATATACATGTATGATAGGTTGTTAAAGTATTCATTACGTTTTTTTGTCAACAAACTATACATTACCAAAAACAATTTTGTTACTTAAAAAATAATATAGCCGAAAATTTATATATTAATTATAAACCATACTTATATGGTTATTTTGACCACAAAAATGAAAAACACACTTGTTTTGGGATTTTTCATTTGATAGCATTTTTAAATATATTAAACTACAAATTAATATTTTTCCAAAATTATGAATATGTTTATAAACATAACTATTACATTTATTAATACAAATAACTAGATAGCTAATAAGAAGGTATATTTATAAATAAACATAAATAATAAAATAAACAGATCTTATTTCAGATAGTAAAATTAAATAAATCAATTAAATAATTAGTTTAAAAGTTATTATAAAATTAAACTAAATTATTAATATAGACTCGCGCGTAGCGTGAGTATAAAATCCAGTACTTTATATACAAATATATGGCTTTACATACAAATATAAATCATTGTATTGATTTTAATAAACTTTAATATTATTTTTAATATTATTCAACCTAGGACCAACGTTTTCAAGCAATTTAAATAATATTTTAAAATACAAATTAATATTTTTCCAAAATTATGAATATGTTTATAAACATAACTATTACATTTATAAATACAAATAACTAGATAGCTAATAAGAAGGTATATTTATAAATAAAGATAAATAATAAAATAAACAGATCTTATTTCAGATAGTAAAATTATATAAATCAATTAAATAATTAGTTTAAAAGTTATTATAAAATTAAACTAAATTATTAATATAGACTCGCGCGTAGCGTGAGTATAAAATCTAGTACTTTATATACAAATATATGGCTTTACATACAGATATAAATCATTATATTGATTTTAGTAAACTTTTTGTTTATGATTTTATGTAGTTTATAAATATATAAAAAATTAATCAAACATTATTACTCTTTCTATAGTTTCAACAGTTACTTACCTTAAATAATTATTTGTAATATTAGGTAGATTATTTGGCAAGTGATATTAATTGATTATAGACTTACCTTTTCTTTTTAGATCTAATTAAAATAAATAAAAATTAAAAATAATCGACCAATCAAATTATAACAATTTTGTAAGAGTTCACCTATGATCGACATGTAAGCAAAAATCACTAAAAGTGACTTCTCAATTAATATATAGTAGGATTATATGTGTTATTAATGTTATTTATTATTTAATCAATATATAACCGATCAGATTACTTTAGCATGACTTCTTTGTTTTCCTTCTATGATGAAGAGTTTAATGTAAGAAGAAAGAGAAAGAGTGATGTTGGAGAACTCAAACATGGTTATCATGCTAACAAAGAATACACTATCAAACATGGTGTAGTATTCATTTTGGATAATAGGTATTCCCCACTTTTTCTTACAAAAATTTGGACAATAGGTATTCACCACTTTTTCTTGCAAAAGTTTATTACAAAGACTAGTTGTAATTCAGTTTATGTTACCCAACATTAATCTTTGGAAAAAATATCTTAAGTTGTCAGCAAGAGAAGTTGATTAAGGGTATGATTGGCAGAGCATTAGCATAAGCATTATGCTCGTCATTATCCAATCAACATTTATCACAAAAACATTTACAAGAGCATTTACAAGATGCTAATTCTCTCCAAATGCTCTTTACCCAATGCTCTCATATGGAGCTTTTGGTAGAGCATTTGCAGTTAGAATATATAAAAATTTAAAAATAATTATATATAATTAATATATTTTATTTAATAATATAAAAAATTATGTTCATAATAAAAAATAAATTTACATTTAAAAAAATAAAAGTTATGATTAATTATTTTAAATTTTTAAAAAGAACATTATCTCACATTTGAAATATAATATAACTTATATAATTACACATATCATTCATTATTTTTAATAAATAAAATAAAATAATATATATCTATATATTATATATTAGAAATTAAACATATCTATATTATTTATAAAAAAAAATTATATGTCATATATTAATTTTTCTGATAATATTATATGAATCATTTACTGCTCTACCAATAGATAAATAATGATAATTTATATATAAATTATATATATAATAAGTTTATTTTATTTAATGATATAAAAATTCTTTTTATATCCAAAAATAAATTTATATTTTAAAATAATATTTACATTTATTTTTAAATAATAATATTTTATATTTAAAATTTAATTAAATTTTATAATTAAATAAGATTCATTATTTTTAATAAAACATATATTATTAATATATATTATAATTTAATATATATTATTTTAAAATAATTATATTATATATTAAATTTTATGACAATTTTAAAATTGTATACTGCTACTGCTCTACCAATCACTTTATTAAAAAATTTAATGAGAGCATACAGCTTCTGCAGCATACTGCTTCTACAGCATACTGCTACTGCTTCTTCATCTGCTGTACCAATCGAGGCCTTAAGTCACAAGTGGAGCAGGCATTATTTTCCAAGAATTTTTAATTATTACACTACAGGGAAAAGAGGTTTTTATAGCGGAATATGATAGCGTTTTATTCGTTTCTGCTATGGTATACATCCTTTAGTTTTAGATAGTGTTTGCGAAAATGCAAACACTATCTTTGGTTGGACCGAATTTTTTACTTTTTGATACGTAGTTTTACATAGCACTTTAGGTGAGAAACGCTATAATATCATATTTTTAATAGCACATAATTAAAAACGCTATGTTTACCTTTTTGAATCCCTTAACCCTGAACGAGTTTTTAAACTCCAAACTCTAAACACAAACTTTAAACTTGAAATCCTAATTATAATTTTAAATTTTAAGTTTAAATTCAGACTTTTATATTTTTAAAATTTAGTTTCACTTCAAATCTTAAATCTAAACTTTAAACCCTAAACCCTTAACATTTTTTCAAACCTTAAACCTTTTGTCCTATATCCAAACCTTATATCATAAACACTAAAGTATAAATCAAAATCTCAAATCTAATATTTTCAAGTTTTAATAAAATAAAAAACTAAAAGATAATACTTATAAAAATATAACCTTTTCAAATGTAATTTTTCAAACCTTAAATCTTATACTTCAAATCTAAAATTCAATATTTCTTATCATTAACTTTATTAATGTAAATGATAATTTAATTTTATGTAAATAAAATTAGTTAATCAATATATTATAACTTTTAAAACAACTATTAAATAAAAAAGGTTATTGATTAGTTAATCTATGACCATTGATTACTTTTAATCAAATGGTCACAATGTTACAACTCACTCTTTTGTTAATCCTCTTCCTTTCTTTTGATTGGTCAATTAATAAAACAAAGAGAAAAAATTTCTCATTGATTAAAAATAGGATGGTGAGGATAGTTACTTTATTTGTATCCACCGTTGATATAATTCAATCTAATGGACAAAAATAATTCACTTTATTATTTTATTTTTTCCATTATCTCTTTCATCTCACGATCTCATATCTCCTCCTCTCTCTCACCAACTCTCCAATCTTCTTGCTCAAGATATGTCATCTGAAATCTTCCTCTCTCATCACCTATTCTATTCAATCCTCATCTCACGATCTCTCAAACTCGCAGTCGTCCCGGATTCAAGCTCACCACCTCTGCTCAAGTCCGGAAGCCACCATCACCATGACCTCACCTCCTCCTCCTTGGTCCGTCTCTTCTTTCGTTTTTACTTCTGTTCATCTTTTATTTTCTAATAAAATCTATTGTTTTTGCTTACAGATCTGGAATAATGATGAACTGTACGCACAACATAGGTGAAAGCTGACATAGTGGAGACACGCCGGAGGTGGTGACAAACCAGAGACGGAGGCAGAGACAAATGCGGTTCAGAGCTAGATGATTTGGGGCAGAGGCAGGCGGAGGCACAAAGAGGTTGAAGACGGCGAAGTTGAGAAGTGGTTTAGTTAGGTTTATTAATTTTGGTTTTGTCGTTACTCCATTAGGTTTAGATAGTAAATAGGTTTAGGTTTAAGTTTGGTTTAGGTTTTTGATTTAATTTTGATTTATTTGGAGTAATACCTTTTTATCTAATTAGATTTATTTTTTAATTTATAAACCATATTTTTCTGTAAACCAGTATAATTATAAATTAATTTAAATAATAATTCTTTTTTTTCATCAAATAATAATTCTTTTAAAAATATATAAACCAGTTAATAATTTTAATTATGTTTTTATTTTTAAATAAATAAATAATTTCAATAATAAATAATTTTAATGTAAATAATAGCAAATAAAAATGTTATTAAAGAATATTTAATATCATACAGAAAAATGCTATGATATACCATACAATAGCACTGTGAAAAACCGCTATCTAAAGTGTTTGATCTATTATAACGGACGATGATATAGCGCTTGTTAAAACGCTATGGTATCTATATATAGTGTTTTTCAGCCGCTAAGAAAAGTCTTTTTTCTTGTAGTGTTCACCTGAAAATTTCAACCATGGCAAGGTTTTCTTTAGAAAATGGAAAAACATATGGAGTTATCTCAATATGTGTATGAACATACCATCTTCTTGTGTGAGTTTAATTGTATCCTTTTCATCTGGAGAGATTTGCACAGGGGTATATATAAATCGTTAATCATATATAATAATATATCAGTGGTATGTTGATTTAGTTATGGTTTGATGGTTATCTTTTGATATTTGAAATAAATTTGGTAAAGATGTTATAAATGTTGTCATCTTATTATAACGCTCCAAGTACTGTAATATGTCTTGTTATGCCATTCAAAAAAATTATAATTTTAATCAGTAGATAAAAATAAAACTCTAAATTAATATGATACGAGAAAATTGTATTTTAAACCCTGAAGTTGTAAGAAGTAGCACTTTAAACCTTGGTGCTCAAAAACTCACAGTTCAAACAATCAAAATATTATATAAACACATTGAAGTAACTTACTTCTTTATCACGTAAAAATGTGACCGATACTGTTTATATGTGGATAAGAAGGTATGACGTGACGATTATTTTTAATTTTTTAAAATTAATAAATCAGAAAACTGTTAAAATGATTAAAATAAACAGAAGTACATAAAATACATAACAATAAACAAAATTTAATAATAAATAAATTTAGTAATAAGTTTAAATAATTTTAAAATAACTCAAATTAAATAAAAATTCAAAGATTAAAAATTTAAAAATACAAAATAAGTAAACAAATTCAACATATGCTAGTGTAATGCTTGACATATTCGTCATATTTGATGGTTTCCTAATATATCGACAGTACAGTTTTCCGACATATTATTAATGATGTTGATAGTTTCTCGACATATTGTTGGTGACGATTTCCCATATATATATGGTAGCGGTTTCCAGATATAGTATTGTTGATGTTGATAGTTTTTTGACATATCATTATTGGCAATTTCTGACATATCACCCTTGATGGTGATGGAAGTTGGCATATAATCCTTTATGGTGATGGCTTTCGACATATAATCAACAATCATTGGTTATATGTCGAAAACCATCACAATCATCAAACATCATCACGTCAAGGGTGATATGTCAAAAATCATCACTGTTACTGTCACTGTTACCGTCGATATATCGAGAGACCATTACATATGACAAATATGTTGGAAACTTTCACTAGCATATGTTGTACATTTATTTAATTTTTATTTTTTGGATTTAATTTATTTATTTTGAATTATTTTAAATTTCTAAATTATTTCAATGTATTTATGATTTTTATTTTTGATTTTTCATTATTATTTGATTATTTTTCATTATTTTAACTGTTTTATTTATTATTTTTAAATATAAAATAAAATAAAAGTAATCGATAAGTCATATTTTTTTTATCATATGAACAGTATCGGACACATTTTTCGTGGTAAAAAAATAAGTTGGTTTCAAGGTTTAATGTGTTAATACAATTCGTCTGAAGGTTTGAACAGTGAGTTTTTTTTTTTAAACTATGAACACTGAGTTTTTGAGCACCAAAATTTACAGTACTACATTTTTATATTTTTTTGAAAATTGGCTTTCAAATTAAGAGCAACAAGAAAATGTTTACAAGCCACTTGGGCTTTAGTTTACTACATACCTAATTAGAAACTCATAGTTAGGAATAATCCTTATTAAGCCCAAGAAGAAAAGAGAACAAACTCAACGCCTTGTCTTCTTCGAAGAGAGATCGGGGAGCAGTGTGAAGCGGTGATGACGACTGGAAAATGACAGAGGGTGTTTGTGAGCATCATGCATGTTGAATCCAAGCTTGCATCGTGGCTGATGAGAGTTTTGGATTTTATTCCCTGAAGCTTTGGGTCCTGTTTCTGATTTGGAGATCAATGGAGTGTTGGAATGGAGTCTCGCATTCGATTCATTCCAGATCCAGTAGAGAGTTGATTACCAGTAGAGAAAGGTGAGACAGAGGTGTCTTGCAGATCGCCCTGTTGGTAGTCGAGACATCTGCAGAAGCGTGTGTTACATTTTTATACTTTCTTGGTTTAAACTAGGCCTGGGCAACCAGGGTCCCATTCGGGTTTCGGTTAAGTCCTTTCGGATTTCGGTTTTTTGTATACCAAGAAAACAGCCCCATTCGGATTATTAAAATGTTCGGTTCGGGGTGTTGCGGGTTCGGTTCGGGGTGAGTAAGCTAGCAAGAAACCGGTAAAACCCGGTATATTTTTGGGTTCGGTTTTAAATCATATTTTCGGTTCTTCGGTCCTCAATTTATACTAATTTGTAACCAACTTAAAACAAAACATAGCATTTAAAACATGGATTCATACCATTAACGAAAACATAACATCAACTTGAATGAAACAAAAGTCAACAATCTTATTGATATGAAGAAAACCAAACAAATAACACTTTGATTCTCGTAAACAAAAGGAAGCAGAGAAACTGAGAAAGAAAACCAAACTCTCAAGAAGAAAAAAAAAACAAAATTTTTAAAACTTGACACTGCAAACGCCAATCTTCATGCTCCAACCTTCACGCTCCAACCTTCACGCTCCAACCATCAATCATCAAGACTTTGAGCTTGAAACTCTGCAACACAAACCAAATGACACGAAGTTAAACATTCATTACAATACATTACATGATAAAATAAACTAAAGTGCAAAGGAACACAAACCTTTCTCAAGCAGGTCAAGCAGTTCCACATCAGCAAGCATCTGTTCGTTTGTAGGGACTTGTTCAGCTGCCTTGATATCAGCGTGCATCCACTGCTCAGAACACATGAGCACTTCAATCATATAATGAGTTAAGCAGCTTCGATAAGGCTCCAAGATCCTACCACTTGTGCTAAAAGCACTTTCTGAAGCAACAGAGGAAACCTGCATGGCGAGTAGATCTCTAGCCATCTCTGCAAGAATAGGATACTTCAGTTTGTGGACCTTCCACCACGAAAGGATGTCGAACTCAACACCAAGCAACAGCTTCGAAGATTCAACTGATCCTTCAAGTACACTTCTAGCTCATCTCTTGTATTATCTCCCTTCTCAGCAACCAGCTCCTTGTACACGCAATCCATCCTCCCATACCCATAATGTTCAACCACGAGCTCCATTCTATCCGCGTCTTGTTCTTGAGAATCTTGACTAGGCAGAGAAGCATCAGCTTGACTCGACTGAGAAGACTGTCCAGTAAACCTTCTGAAACGGTTGATGTACTCCCTGAACATGGACTTGAGAAGATCACCAACAGATTCTAGCATTTCTTTAGACTCTAAGTTGTTCTTCCCATAGAGTTTCTCAAAGCAAAGCTTGGCAAACTGCATCTTCTTCCTAGGATCAAACACAGTCGCCAGTATCAGCATCCTGTTGACACTCTTCATGCCATCCTAGTACTTCAGAAACTTCTGAAGCATATTTGTTGCTTTCACCTTCAACTCCGGATCAAAACTGTTAGCTAATGCAGTCAGGTTCCTCTCTATCATCACAATCTCACCATATCACTTGAAGGAGTTCACCTTTGATGAGGAAGAGATCACCAACGTGCTGTTGTAGAAGATAACCAGAAATCTCTTCAGCTTGTCAATGGCACTCCAGTCTCCATAACCAGGTGGTCCACACCTCTTAACACCATTTTCCGTATCCAGGAAATAGTCATTATACAGCCTGTCTTCTGCTTCCATCCTTTCAAATACCACACGGAACTGAAGAGCCCTAGACAGCATAAGGAATGTAGAATTCCACCTAGTCTTTACATCTAGAAGCAAGCTACCGCAGCTCATTCTCCCACTAGTAACTCTAAGGTCAAATGCATTCAGCCTAGTTGTAGAAGAGCGCATCTACTGGATAGCATTCCTAATCGCTAAGACATTATCCCCCACCTCAGCCTTACCATCCTTAGCAATCAAGTTGATGATATGAGCAGAGCACCTCATGTGCATGAAATTACCCTCTAAAACTAATGCATCAGGGCCAACCTCAGTAAACTCCCTATGGAATTTCCTAATGGCAGAAGTATTAGCAGTTGCATTATCCACCGTGATGCAAAATGCCTTCTCAATTTCCCAGTCATCTAAACATTCCAAGAGGACAGTAGCTATGGTATGACCTTTGTTATCACCTGTTAGCCATGCGAACAAGAAAACATGTTAGAATAAGAGTTTGAAATGTACAGAAAATTAAACAAATAGAGTAGCATTACCTGTGACTTGAGAAACCCAAATATTTGTTGTTAGTGACACTCTTTGTTTGGTTGTGCGAAGCAGGTTCTTCAAAGCTGCCTTCTTCTGCACGAACATCTCAACAATGTCTCGAGTCGCAGTCCTCCTAGAGTGTGGCTTGTAAAGGTTAACCTTGCAAGAGAAAAGTTGGTAAAGTTAGACTTATATTAGAGAAGCTTAGAAGGGTAAGAGGTTATACGGTATTACCTTTCTGGAGAAATGTTTCCAAGCCATATTTTCAACAAAAGAAAGAGGAAATTCGGCTAAGACAATCAACTCGTTGGAGGCTTCTCTGATAACCGGATCTGGGACCTTTGATGATTTCAGAGTGCCTTCTGTATTAATCAGAGTTTGATTCTTCCCTTGGCTGGTTAACCATGTTTGGTACTCTTTGCAGATGGTCAGATGCTTCTGGATGTTTGATGTTCCCGGTTTGGTAGCACACGAGAACACCTTCTGACAATAGTGACAAATGCACTTGTCACGATTGTCCTTGGTTCGAGTGTAATGGCTCTACACACCAGACCTTGGCACAACAGTTTTCTTCACCTTCATCGACTAAGCAGATACTCCAGTTGTTGCATTTGCATCAATGGACTTCCCTCGGCTTTCAGTACTTTGGTGCTCTTGTCCTTTGTAAGTCACTTGAACATCAGTTGTGTCTTCACCAGTCTGTCTTTGTCTCGATGATGAGGAAACCATCTGCAAGATAAGATGAAAAAATTTTACATTTTAGTTACATCAAACGAGTTCTGTATAAAGAAAAACATAAAGAAAAATAGTGTCATAGAACTAATAGTCAAGCTCTCTAGTAAAACAAAAACAAATCAAACCCGCATGAAGACAAATTGTCTTAGACAATATAAGATTGAAACAAGGTTGACTAACTGTCACGGATCAACCATCAAGTTACTTGATTCAAGAAACTTTAGATATGATATAATCTACACAATACAATACATGCATCTTATATATTATATAACATTCAAAGCCTCTTATATGACATACTAAAATGAATAGACAAGCATCGACTCTCCTAAGAATAGAGAAGTATCAAGACTATTCATAACAAAAAAAAGCATCGAGACTACTCTAAAATTTAAATCTGAAAGTAAAAAAAAAATGAAGAGACAAGCATCGAAACTACTCAAAATAAGTCTGAGTACCTTTGATTGATTACTTGCACTTTGTTATGGAGAAGACTGGGTCGAAGATACATATATATATATGATCTTGGGATTAGGGTTTCAGTTCCAAATCAAAGAAGAGATTCAGTAAGATACGAGAATATGTGATGATTGAAGAAATTTCGGAGTAGGGAAACGAATTAGTGAGAATATTTAGGGAGATCAAATCTTAAGGAAGGTTACGGAGATTTCGTGAGGTGTGAATCTGAGAGAGAGATCGAAATGAATCCGAGTATCGAAAAGGGGAAAGAGGGCTTAGGGTTTCGTAAGTTCGGGTCTCGGGTTTAACCAATCGGATTTTTGGTTTATAACCGACCCGACACCCGGTATACCAAATAACCAGCTCCGATCAGTTTTTTTCACAGGATCCAAACCCGACCCGAACCGGTTTTATCAGACCGGGTTTTCAGGTTCGGGCTTTTTGCTCAGGCCTAGTTTAAACTGCTATTTTCCCAATAGATATATGGCCCTCATGTGGAAAGCGAATTAAAATGTACTAGTATGTATTGGTTTTGTCACACAGCGTACTGGAAATATTCATGATGAAATGTTATTTTCTGTAGCTGGTGTTGCAATTGTATGTAACAGACGTGGATTGCCTCCTCCAGAGGAATTTTGTGGGTTTATTTGAATTTCTGCAGGTACGTATTTGGTTTTCATGTACTTGTCAGGGACTTTTGTTTATCTTTTTTTCCTAGAATGGATATGTTGCCAATCAAAGAGAACATACGATCCTACTACTTAGTGTTACACGGTATGACGGCAACCATGACTGGACCGGAGAGAAGTTAAACCAAGTAGTGATTGTGCATTGAATAACCGTCGTTCAAAGTCTACTTGACGTTATTAAATACAGGGGAATAAATGTAAAGGCTCAACGAAAAAGTTTAAATTATATTAATCGACATCGCAAGCGGGATCACTTGGCCGTTACAAAAGAAGTTAAACAACACTAAACGACGCCGTGAGTAAGATCACATCCTTCTGTATCCTCGGATCCAAGAAAGGAGTCTGACCCGACAGCCCGACCCGACCCGACCCAACTCGACCGACCCGTTGGTGTCGATACGTTCTCCGAAGCCCAAGTCATTCTCTATACAATTCTCAAAGTCTCTCTCATTTGTTATTCCGACCAAAAAAAAAAAAGAAAATTATATCCCTTTCCTCAAGAAATCTACCAAAACCGAGAGCTAATAATCTCATCTCCTCGTCTCCTTCGTTGAATTTGTTTTTTTCTAGGATTTGGGCTCTTGATCGATTCCACGAAACTAAGGATCTAAACAATTAAGAATGGGTGGAGAAGGAGATTCGAGTCAGCCTCTGACTGGTGGTGAAGGAGACGCCATGGTCTCCGTCAACGTCAGGTGCTCGAACGGATCCAAGTTTACTGTGAGAACGAGTCTCGATTCCACGGTGCAGGCCTTCAAAGAGCTGGTCGCGCAGAACAGCGAAGTCCCAGCGAATCAGCAGCGCTTGATTTACAAAGGTCGCATCCTCAAGGACGATCAGACTCTTCTCAGCTACGGTGAGTTTCTTCAACCGTTTTATGATTGTTCGTTTTGAGATGAATCCTTTAAAATGATTTGTGATCTGAGTATAGGTTTGGAGGCTGATCACACCGTTCATATGGTTCGAGGCTCTGCACCGTCTTCATCCCCTCCTCCTGCTCCGGTTAACCAACCCACTGCGCCTAGTGTCACTAGAGGTGTTGGTTCAAACGCAGGAGAAGCTTTGTTCCCTGGGCTTGGATTTAACCCTCTGGGTGGTGGGAATGCCATGTCTGGCTTATTTGGAGCTGGTCTTCCTGATCTTGAACAGGCACAGCAGCAGCTAGCTCAAAACCCTAACATGATTAGAGATATGATGAACACGCCAGCCATTCAGAACCTTATGAACAACCCTGAGTTTATGAGGAGTATGATTATGAGCAACCCTCAAATGCGTGACCTGGTTGATCGCAATCCTGAACTTGGCCATGTGCTTAATGACCCTAGCATCCTTAGGCAAACTATGGAAGCTGCGAGGAACCCGGAGCTGATGCGTGAGATGATGAGGAATACTGATAGGGCCATGAGTAATATTGAGTCTATGCCTGAGGGGTTTAACCATCTTAGGCGTATGTATGAAAATGTCCAGGAGCCGCTCATGAATGCTACTACTATGTCTGGGAATGCGGGAAACAATGCGGCTTCTAATCCTTTTGCTGCTCTCCTTGGAAACCAGGGGGTTACTACACAAGGTAGCGATGCTTCTAATAATTCTACGACACCGAGTGCTGAAACGGGGACAGGAAATGGTATTCCCAATGCTAATCCACTTCCTAATCCTTGGGGTGCTACTGCCGGTAAGAAACTGCATTGTCATTCTCTTAATTGCCTGAGTGATTACTCGTCTTCTAAAGGAGGGGTTCAATAATTTGTTATAACAATAAGACTGGCTTGGTTATAAATAGAAGCAATATCGTGTATAATAAATTGCTTAGTTAGTTCATGTAGTTCTCACTATTTGTTTTTATTAGTAGTTTGTGTATTGGTAAGTTTCTTGGCATGTTTCTATGTTAAATTTTACTCGTTGTGGCATTAAACACTATTGAACATATTGTGGGGATACTTTACAGGCCAGACAAATACCCCAGGAAGGACAACTTCTGGTGGGGATACGAGAAGCCCTGGACTTGGTGGTCTTGGTGGCCTTGGAGGCCTTGGGGGTCTTGGAAGCCTTGGGGGTCTTGGTGGACTCGGTATGCTTGGAGCGGATTCACCTCTTGGTGCCACTCCAGATGCTTCTCAGTTGAGCCAGATGTTGCAAAATCCAGCAATGTCCCAGATGATGCAAAGCTTACTCTCCAATCCACAATACATGAACCAGGTAAAACCTCGACTAACATATGCTTAAGATGTTGTTGCGATTTTGAACATGTGTTTAATGTTTTCCCTTGGTTCCAGCTTATGAATCTCAACCCACAACTCCGAACCATGCTTGATTCGAATCCTCAGTTGAGGGAAATGATGCAGAACCCAGATTTCCTTCGTCAGTTTAGCTCCCCGGAGATGATGCAGGTCAGTTGGGCTTCTTTGTTGTGTTTATGCATGTGAATTTTCGAACATGTTGTCTCTCCAAGAAACATTTTTGTATCTCTAAGCTATTACCAAATGATGAAGTTTCTTTAACCTAATGTCATTGATTGTTTTTTTGTTCTTTAGCAAATGATGACTCTACAGCAATCACTTTTCTCTCGGAATAGGAATACGACCAGCCAGTAAGTGTGGATACCTTTCTCATGTCCTTTATAAATCTTAATTGTATTTTTTGTGTGTTATATTGTGTTTAGACAGCAGTGTGACTAGCTAAACAGATAATCCCATTGGTGGTGAATGATCTTTGTCTTAAGCAAGATATAAATTGTCATGAGTAGTGCATCTGTTGGATCTGTCACTGGGCGTACTGTTGTTAACATTTACTAAGGGCTGTAAAGCATTTTAATTGTCGAAATACACTTGAATAGAAACATTCTCTTTGGTTCTTCCTGTTTGGCATCAGCCAGCAGAGTGTTGATATCTCCTTTTTATTCATTTCCATCAATCTGTATTAATGTTCCCAATCTATCTTCTCTGCAGGGAACCTGGGCAAACTGGTGCTGCTGCCGCAGGTACGGGTAAAGATATTATTATTATAAGTATCTGAATTGTGAAGGCTTTAGTTGTTTCTCTTATAGTCGCCTACTTGTACACTTTGCTTCAGTGCATGTTTTATTCTACTACATACATATTCACATGTAGCTTATTGAGTAAGTCATTACAATGGTGATGTTTATAGGGACAGGCAACAACAACGCAGGGCTGGATTTATTGATGAATATGTTTGGTAGTCTTGGTGCTGGTGGCCTGAGTGGAACAAACCAACCCAATGGTTAGATTTCACTGGAAATCATTATACTCTTTTTGTTCTTATTATTATGTATATGTTGAGATGGTTCCACTGAAACATGTTTCTCGTTTGATTCCAGTTCCTCCCGAGGAACGCTTTGCGACACAGTTGCAACAGCTGCAAGAAATGGGATTCTATGACAGAGCAGAGAACATAAGGGCTTTGCTTGCAACCAATGGAAACGTTAACGCTGCTGTAGAGCGACTCTTGGGAAGTATTGGCCAGTAGCAGCAGCAGCAGCAGCAGGTTCGTGAACTGATTGTCTCATCAAATCTCTCAGTTATGGAACTCTTATAATTCATAGGATCGTGAAATTTGTGGATAAAAAATTTGTGGTCATTTTCTTTCTCTTTATCCCTCATCCCCCAAAACCTTTTTTATATTTTGGCTCATCTTTCAGATTTTATTTGAGTTGTTACAGCATACCTCTGTAAGAGCTGTGGTTTGGGAACTTTGAATGGCTACATTTTACGTTATTCTATAGATTTTCGTTGTGATGTGTTCATCGTTTAAGAGATTTCAAAAAGGTTTTGATGCAGTTTTGGGATTTAATAACGAGGGTAATCATATTTGAAACCGAGTCGAACAACAAAAGTTTTCATTCGGCTTGAATCCTTTCGGTTAGAACTAAATCGTATCCGGCTCAAATTATAAATAAAATTAGCCAAAAAGAGAGTTTGGTCCCCAATAAATGTTCATATAGTTCCAACTCGATTTCAATGGTATATTCGTATGCCGACTGCCAGGACCTGAACCAGATAGCAAATGCACAAAGGGAATTTTTTTTTTTTTAGTTTGATTTGTCTCACGTTTATTTGGTTTTGTAAAGACTTGAAAAGTATAACAAACTAATTTTAAAAACTAATTTCGCAAAAATACAAATAAAAACAGTAACAGAACTTTTTTTTGAATAATGAAAATTAGACATAATAGGTTGTGTTTTTGAGGCAGTTTTGTGATTTATATAGAGGGTAATCAGACTGAAGTCAAGTCTGTTAACAAAAATTTGTAGGTTTGTTTCGGCTTGATTTCTTCCGGTTGGAGCTTAACCGTACCCGGTTCAATGTTTAAACCAAATTAGCCACACAAAAAAGAAATGAAGAAAATGAGAACCCGACAAAAAGAGGGGGCATGTAAAAAAAAAAACACAGGGACAAGTAACTGCTAAAGAAACCGCAAAGCAATTGGCGACTCCACGAATCAAACTAACTTCTTCCCTCTCTCTACATAAATCCCCACTCCTCCCCCATTTTTTCTCTTTTTTCTTTAGACGATGGATAACAATTTAGACTTGGATCTCAATTTGAATCCCCCATCGGCTCCCCCAAATGTAACTCCCCCGAGTAACAACCAAACCCCAAGGAGAAGACGCACTAGAAGAACCTCCAACAACGAATCTTCTTCTTCATCTTCAAGGCCTAAACCTGCCAAGAAACCAGACCCTGATGCTCCCTTAATCACAGAACCATGCAAAGTATGCGGCAGAAAGTTCTGGTCTTCCAAGGCACTCCATGGACACATGAGGTCTCACCCTGAGCGTCAATGGCGTGGCATCAACCCTCCTCCTAACCACCAACCAACCATCCCGACAGCACCACCGGTTGAGGAAGGACAAGTGTTGGCTATCGCCTCCACGATCGGTTCAAGTGTAGTAGGAGTTGAAGGACGGTTCGAGTGTGGGGGTTGTAAGAAAGTGTTTGAGTCACGTCAAGCGTTGGATGAACATATATGTTCCGCCATTTTGAACTTAAACGAAGATCCTCCTCCTCCTTCTCCTCAACAAGAGATCATTGATGAGAGTAAGAGTGTGAAGAATCATCGATGTGATATCTGTTCGAAAGTGTTTTCTAGTGGTCAGGCTTTGGGTGGTCACATGAGGTGTCATTGGTATAAGGATCGTAAGGAGAAGAAACAACAAGCTTCGGCTGGTATCGATCTCAATGTTCCTGCGTCGTCGACCAACTTGCCCGGTTCACCTTCAGAGACATTGCCAGAGTCTTCTTTGGATCTTAGGTTACGACTCTGACATTATATTATATATGGATGGGTATTGGTTTCTTTCTCTTTTCGAAACTCTCTATTTTATGTGTGTGACGGTTTGTGTGATGAATTTATACGATTGGGGTATTGTAATAACCTATTTAAAATTTATTTGTTGACGGTGAAATTTCATTATAGTATAGATGTGTTTGGTAATATTCAATATAAATGTGAAAATTGTATTTTTGGTTAAGTCCATCAATTTTCACAATCGTTAGATCTTTTATGATATATTCTTGTTATGCTTTTTTCTTAATTGAAACTTTTTACCTTATGGAATGTTGTATCACGCGAGATATGAAAATGTCGATTCACTAAAAAGCCAACTTTGTTTTCAGTTTAATTATACAGAGATGCTTGTTACAGTGCTATTTACAAATAGAAGATGTTAGTAAAATTAGTAGAATAAAATGAGCGGAAACATAACTAAGTGGAAATTTTCGTTCGATTCAATTCATTTTTTCTCCCAAAAAAGGAGAGAAATGTTTCTCTCCAACATTTGTTAATTTTGTTCTATGAAATTAGTTATTTTTCAGTGATTTTAATGAAATTATTTGGATTATTTATTATTCCACATTTCAATAAATAATGCTGAAAACCTTATGAATTCAAAAAAAAATGGTGAAAACCTTAAAGAAATATCTAATTCTAGTAACTTGTATATTTGTAACCTTAATTGTTAAAAGTCATATACATAGGAGCGCAACGAAATTTTGATATGTTAGATTTCTAATTTTTTCCTTAAATATGAATGTCATAACTAAGCCTCAACTAGAGCTCCTGTGGCCCATTTGCTCTCTTCTGGACAGGGGGTTTCTCGTGTGCTTGTAAAGTTGAAGGGAAACTCTTCAAAGGTGGTGAGTAAGAAGAAACCGCCGAAGCTCCGGAAGTGAACACAATTGTGTAATACGCATTATAGTAACTCTCCAATGTACAGCAAAATAGACCAAACTTTTTATAATGATACCTCACGACTCACGAGACAACGTTTATTTAGCTTTTTAACATTTTGCCAAAAAAAAAAGTATATTTAGCTGGATCAATTCGCTTTCATTACAAAAGTCAGTAAAATAGCGTGACATCATCTTCCATCATCGTGGGCGGTATTTACATTGACACGGTAATTGTAAAGTAAGCAGAAGCTTTGTGTAAACTGTATTGTCATTATACGTTGGCAATTGCCGAATATATATACACATGATGATAAGGATATACTCGAGATATTCCTATGAACTATACATGTTTATCTCCACAATATTAGGACTTATCTATAACCCTTCTCAACACTCCCCTTCAAGTTGGCGTGTGCAAGTCACAGACGCCCAACTTGGACAACAAATAATCAAAACTTCCTCTTCCCAATGCTTTGGTTAATATATCTGCTAACTGCTCTGTTGTGCTGACATACTTGGTGGAAATTAAGCGACTTAAAACTGCATCACGGACGGCATGACAATCAGATTCGATGTGTTTAGTGCGCTTATGGAATACCGGGTTCTTGGCTATGTGCATTGCTGCTTTGTTGTCGCAGAACATATCCATTGGACTATCTTGACGTACGCCTAAGTCAACCAGCAAACGTTTCATTCAGAGTAGCTCCTTCAGACCATCCGCCATTGCCCTGTATTCTGCCTCAGCTGAGGAATGTGACACGGTGTCCTGTTTCTTTGTTTTCCAGTCCACCGGAGAACCACCAAGTTGAACCACGTAAGCCGACAATGATCGTCTAGAGAGGGGACAAGACTGCCAAGCAGCGTCGCAATATATTTGGACTCGTAAGTGGCCTTCGGTATGAAGCATTATTCCTTGACCTGGAGTCCCTTTAAGATAACGTACAACACGAACTGCTGCATCCCAATGAGCATTCGTCGGTTTGTGCATGACTTGAGACAGAACATGAACAGCATAGCACAATTCGGGACGAGTGATTGTTAAATAGACCAGCCGACCGACTAGTCTTCGGAACTGATATGGTTTATCATACAGGGGACCATCATCTGATAAGAGAGAGTGATGTTGTTCGACAGGGGCTGACAACCAAGGAGTCCGGCGTCAGTAATAATGTCTAGTGCATACTTCCTCTGAGAAAGAAAAATACCGGACTTCCCTCTTGAAACTTCAATTCCAAGAAAATATTTTGCTTTGCCAAGATCCTTCATTTTGAAGCACTCACTGAGATATTTTTTAAACTTGACGAGCATATCTAGATTACTGCAGCTGATGATAAGGTCGTCGACATATATTAGAACACGCAGGCTGTCGTCACCTTTGAGAAAAGTAAATAATGATGAATCAGACCGAGATTGAACAAATCCAAATTGTAGCAGAGCATTGCTAAGCTTGGCAAACCAACAGCGCGGAGCCTGTTTTAAACCATAGAGGGACTTCCTGAGCTTGCACACTTTCGAGGGATCATCTGCTTTGAAACCTGGAGGCATCTTCATATAAACTTCTTCTTCCAAGTCACCATGTAAGAATGCGTTTTGTACATCCATTTGGTGAACCTCCCAGCCCTTAAAAGCAGTAATTTTAAAAAGAGCACGTACTGTAGCAATTTTTACAACAGGGGCGAAGGTCTCATCATAATCCTCCCCTTCAACCTGACGATTACCGGAAACGACAAGTCTTGATTTCGGGCGCTCAACTGTACCGTCCGCATTGTATTTGATTTTATAAATCCATTTGCAAGTGAGAGCCTTCTTTCCGGGTGGTAAGGTCGTAACAACCCAAGTTCTTGCTTCTTCAAGTGAAGTTATTTCAAGACCCATCGAGTTTCTCCATATTTCATCTTCCATCGCTTCTTTAAAGGATTTGGGTTCTTTGCCCGCAGTGACTGCTGCTAGAAAGACACGATGGTAGGCAGAGAAGATTTCATCATTAGTATAATGATGAATGGGATATAGAGTGTTACCTTGGACCGCAGGAGAATCCACTGAGATGGGGCCGATGAGAGGTGTGTCTGTAGATGTATGTTTATCGGGGGATGCAGACGCATTATAAGAGACGAAGTCCTGTAGCTTTACTGATTGACGCTTCTGTCTATGACCTCGTCCAAGTAACTCAGTCGTCACAGCAGGCGGAGTGATGACTTGGTCGACTTGTGCAGCAGGTGCTATGTCTGTAACTGTAACTGGAGGAGTGTGTGCTACTGGTAACTCGTCATGTTCAAAATTATCATCGTCGGCATTAATAAGAGCCGGGACTGGGACAGTAACTACTCCGGTCTGCTCTGTAACTGTAGCTTCGTATGGAAAACATGTCTCATCAAATACCACATCTCGCGAAATAAAGAATTCTTTAGTCTGAAGATCATACAGCTGCCAACCTTTCTTGCCATAGGGCTAACCAACGAAGATACATTTTCTGCTGCGTTCACCGAATTTATCTTTGTTTCTTGTGTAACGGTGTGCAAAACAGAGACATCCGAATGTCTTGATGCTTTGATAAGACAGAGGCTCGCCATAGAGACTTTCATATGGTGTTTTTCCTTTCAAAACACTTGAGGGCGTTCTGTTTATAACATGAGCAGCTGCAAGAACACTTTCACCCCAGAACTTTGTGGGTAGATTAGCCTGAAACAATAACGATCTAGACACGTTGAGTATGTGTCTATGTTTCCTTTCAACCCTTCCATCTTGTTGTGGCGTTGCTACACAAGATGTCTGGTGAATTGTCTGGTGAATGATGCCATTCTCGTTGAAGTATCTGGAGAGGCACATAAACTCTGATCCATTGTCGGAGCGAACAATCTTGACCATTTTGTTAAATTGTCGCTGAATCAGAGCACAAAAATTAGGTAAGACTGTGCGTACTTCGCTTTTCTCAAGCAGCAAGTAGATCCATACTGCGCGAGAGAAGTCATCTACGATTGTGAGAAAATAAGTTGCAGCGCAAGAAGAGGGAATCCGATAAGGACCCCATAAGGCGACATGTATCAAACCAAAACTTTCCATTGCTTTATTAGAACTTTCATAAAAAATCTCACGAGTTTGTTTCGACTTAAAACAGACTTCACAACCACCAAATTTCTCTGGGGTATGCTTAACACCAACAATGAAAGGTAAAAAATCCAAAACACCATAAGCAGGGTGACCCAGTCGTCGATGCCACAATGCATGATCTTCCGCAGCTCGTACACGGTGACTTCTGTCTACTGCGACATCCCGATAAACATACACACCATTGCGAACCTCACCGGCTCCAATCAGGGTCCTCGTAAAATGGTCCTGCAGTATACACAAGGTGTCAGTGAACATGGCAAAACAACCAGTTTGCTTCAATATTTTCGCAACAGATAACAATGTGCAGTTCAAGTTTGGTACGAAAAAAACATTTTTGAGAACCAGTTGCTGCGATAAAACGAGCTTTCCAGACTTGGTAGCGTATACAACGCTTCCATCAGCAAAAGAGATGGGACAAGGAGGAATGGTGATCATCCATTCAAGGATAAACTTGTCACCAGTCATGTGATGCGACGCTCCTGAATCGAGTATCACCTCCCCTGTTTGAATATTACCGTTCAGACGATCCGGAATGGGAGTTTTCTTTTGTTGCTCAAGTAATTGCTTCAAAGATGCCCACTGTTCTTGAGTGAAGTTGGGGAAGACGGATGCTGGCGATGCTTGTGCTTGAGCTACATTGGAACGTGGTTGCTGTTGAGACATATTTCCTCGACCACGTCCACCACGACCTTGAGAGAAACCTCCTCTTCCTCGAGAATTTCCCCTGTTTCCCCGATCACTCTGATTCTTTTCTAACCACCACTCCGGGAACCCAACGATCTGCCAGCAGTCCTTCTTTTCATGACCGTTACGACCACAATGTGAGCAGTTGGAGACCTGACGATTTGCAATCACGGCCGCGTTGAAACCTCTCTCAACTGAAGAGGACGTCTCTGTTTTGGCGCTGAAACCAACCGTGTCTTGCTTGATCTCCGATCGAGAAGTAGACAACCGTCGTTCTTCTCTTACTACCCATTGATACACATTGTTGAGGTCCGGTAGTGGCTCCATTGCTATGATGTTTGTCACAACATTACCAAAACGCGCCTCGTCTAGACCAATGAGGAACTGGTGCACACGACCCTCTTCATGTTCTTTAGTAATTTGTGTCATCGCAGAGCAAGTACATTTAGGTAACGGCTTGTACATAAGCAGTTCCTCCCATCGAGCAGATAACTTCCCGAAGTACTCCAGTACGCTCATACCATCTTGTTTACACGCAGATAGTTCAGCTCGGAGTTGATGTGCTCGAACCGAATTCCCAATCGAGAACCTTTGACGTAGTTGTTCCCACAACTTGTGAGCTTCGGAGGTAAACGTGACAGTTGAGCGTATGTTGGGTGAAATTGACGCCCTTATCCACCCCAGAATCATGGAATTCACCGTATTCCACACATCTGAATCAGCAGATCCTTCATCCGGTTTGACCAGAGTTCCATCGATGAAACCCCACTTCCTCTTAGCACGAAGAGCATTCTCCAACTCGGAGGCCCATTCAGCATAGTTTTCTCCCGTGAGCTGTACCGGACAAATAGCTACGCCAGGATTGTCGGATGAGGACAAATCATATGGAGAAGGAACTTTTTTTGCTGTTACCGTAGCCATCACTGATGGAAAAATTTAGAGCATTTTTTTTTTAGAGAGGCTCTGATACCATGTAAAGTAAGCAGAAGCTTTGTGTAAACTGTATTGCCATTATACGTTGGCAATTGCCGAATATATATACACATAATGATAAGGATATACTCGAGATATTCCTATGAACTATACATGTTTATCTCCACAATATTAGGACTTATCTATAACCCTTCTCAAGAGTAATACTTTTTTGTCAAAGACATGGTAATACAAGGTAGGGCTGGGATCTAGTATCCGGAACCTAGTTCTGATCTGAATTCGCTCTGAATCTGTTCTGAGAATAAAACAAATTCAGATCCGGATAGTTAAATCTTAGATCCGTCAAAATCGAATAAATATATGATTTTTCGTCTAGAATATATATTAATTTTTAAAATCTATTAAATTTTTAATTTATTAATAATTATATTTGATATATTAATATTTATACATAATATTATTCTCATAATATTACATTTCAATTTTTATAATATTACATATATATTGTATAAATATTTAATTTATATATTATTTTTAAAATTTTAATTTTTTATTTATTTTATATCATTATATTTATTGGATCCGATCAAGATCCAAAAACTTGCGGGTATTATAATACCTAAACGAATATCCAGAGTTCAAATATCCCAAAGTCATCGGATCTAGATCTGAATACTCTAATTTTTTAGATATCTAGATCCGCCCCACTCTTAATACGATTTGTGGTAGCTGTAGATGACGTCCACAACCCTATTTGTTTCAGCAACACCAAATTAACAACAATCAAAATTTATTAATTTTAAAAACTACAGCTTTTAAATAAATTAATGTCTTTACAAATGCTTTCTACAACCAAATATCTACTACATATTTATTGAGCTTTCCATAATAAATAAATAAATATTTGGAACCTACAAACTACTTTGTATCATAGAGTTTATTTTTCGAACCTTCCACAATAAATAATCATTATTCATTTAAATCTCATTTGACAAGTATTTATAAACAATGAAACCATAGATTTAAACTTATATAATTATTTGAATTTATTTGAAATTATATTTTTATTTCTTCGATAAAAAATGTGAATTATTATAAATTTTATCCTCTATTTTTGAAAATCTTATCTAATATATGTATACTATATTAATCTATAATTAAATTAATTATATTTCATTTCATTTTAAAATTACAGTCAAATTATACATCAATAAAATTTAAAATCACCACAAAAAATCTACAGATTTGCCTTTCTATAGTAAATTCTTTTAACTACAACCGTTACCAGTAAGTCCATAATAGTGTCTATGTAACAAAAAAACATATGTATATAATCACATAGAATTTTTATATTCTCATCTAACTTTTCTTACGTTCAGTAAATAACACATACCTGCATTTGCGTCACAGTTTGGCTACTTTCTTTTGGAGTCCGTTAGTGTTTAGGGTCGCGTCTAAGTTTTAATTAGGGATTCGGGTCGCGGGAAGTTTTATTTGTGGAAATGGGCCGCCTATGTGAGAGAGTAAAATCGATGGCCATTTTGGCCTTTTGACCCAGCAACTTCTTTGTTTTGACCCATGAAACTATGGCAGGGACCCATAGGAAATGACCCAAAAACTTAACGACCCACTCGACTTTCATGGTTTCTCACGTGCGAACGGCCGGCTGAAGCTTTTTTCTTTTTTTCTCTGGTGACCGGTTGAGCAGGTGACCTGTTACACAACGAGCTTAATCTACTTTCCCGCCAGTTTCAGATATTTGTGATAATATTATTAAACTAATTTGTGGGTCTTATTAGTTAATGGTAAGATTAACTTAGAACTGGTGGACAACAAAAAAAAAGAACCCTAATAGCAGAAGATATATTGGTTCTCTGAAGCGGTGGAGGTGCATCCACCGTAACTGAAAACGATGGAAAAAATTATCGGGTGACGGAGCGGCGGGTCAAGCAGTGATGGGAAAGGGAAGGAAATTAGTACGACGACCGGCGAGGGTACAATATTCTTTTATCATAAATTTGGGTTTCCTCTGTTTGCAATTACCCTAACGGTAACTTTTTCTTGGACTGTAGGTGGCTGTAATTCTTGCATTGTCGTTATGGCTGGGAGGTGGATAATGTATGACACCGGAGCTTGGGATTTCAAGATAGATAATGATAGAATGGGTAGAGCAATCGATTTATCCAGAATTAGAGGTGTTGAGGGGTTAAAAGGTAGTATCTTTGCTGAGTATGGGCTATTGGGACGGGAAGTCTCTGTGGAAATGCGATACTGGCTTAATGATGGAGAGAGTGATATGGTGGGTACAGGGGCTGCTCCAGGTGAGATAGTAACGGACACAGATTTAAGGATTTTCAAGCCTTTACACCGTGGAGACAAGTCTGTCAATCTCTTCATCACATTCAGAGAGCGTGTTGCAGGAGAAATGATATTTCTTAGGTCCGAAAGAGCAATAATGTCGCCAATGAATGCACCTTTGGGAGCTCCAGAGCAAGATGACGTTGATTGGGTGCAAGAAGTTGAAGCAATTGAAGCACTTTACAAAAGCAAATCTCTATCTGGTGGGGCTAATACTGAATCGCAGTCTGGTGGGGCTAATCCTGAATCGCAGTCTGGTGGGGCTAATCCTGAATCGCAGTTCCGACCTAATAAAGAGAGCTGCGAACAGGAGAAGGATAATGAAGGCGCCAAAAATGGATTGAATAAGGAAGGTAATTTACCTCAACAAATGTGTAGTGAAGAAGAGACGGGAAGGCCATGTCTTGAGAAGGCAATGGACAAAAGTGAAGCTGAGGTAGTAGGAACCTCTGGAGCTATGGAGGTGGACGGTGGAGCAAGCAGGGAAGATGTTATGTCAGAAGACGAAAGAGATGATTACGATTACGACTACAATCAGTGGGATGATTACATTCGGGACGGTTGTGGTTATAAGGACGACGATGATGATTTTGAAGAGGGGCCAAGCACAGGGAAACATGGTGGACAGTTTGGTGGTAATGGTATTAGGCGTTCTGGTGGTATTCGTGGCAGAGGCGTGGGGACTGGAAAGAGAGGGTCTGGGCGGGGTAAACGTTGTAGCTCTGGTGGGCGTAAATCAGACAAAAGCACTTCCAAGCAGACACTTTCAACGGACACTAACGATGTAGGAAACGATTATATATCATCCTCTCGCTGTGGTTTTAGTTCGTACACCCAAGCAACCCATATCGATGAAGGCGATGGTATTGTTCACGTCACGCCAACTAAAACGAAAAACAGAGACACCAGGGTGACTGAAGATGATGATAAAGATGCGTTTGCTGACACTCCTGTCTCGAAGAGGACACACACTGAGGGTGTAGAACCGGTTGATAGTGGTGATGTAGTTCTGGATACTCCTCCGAAGAAATTTAACAGGCACAACCGTGAGATTGAAGACGACGACGATGTGTTTACTGATCCTCCTGGCGCCGCAACTACACAAACTAAGGGTGGCGAAGCATTCATGAAAGGGATTTCTGTATCAGATATGTACGGATATAATGATGTAGATGGTGGGTATCGTGAAAGGGATGAAACGAGCTGTCAGCCTCTTCAAATCGACTTCAGCAAGGAGGACAGTAACATATACGTTGGTAGGACGTTTAAAGACAAGGCGAGTGCAAGTTGACGTTGGCCGTCTATGCAATTACGAAGGTGTGTACTTTTAAGCTGCGGCATTGTAAACGCCGAATCACGGCGAAATGCTACGATGCGGAATGTAAGTGGAGGGTATTGGCGGTGCAACTCGGTGAGTCACCAACTTATCTTGTTAGAAAGTCCATTCTTACACATACATGCGTATCAGATCTTCGAGGAAAGTACAGAAAACATGGTACTGCAAAAGTGCTTGCAGCTCTGTTGCGGTCAAAATACGAGAGACTCTACTCTGGACCGCGTGCTATGGAACTCCCTGAAATATTGCGAACGGAATTCAACTACACATGCTCATACTGGAAAGGTTGGAGAGCAAAAGAACTAGCGATTGCATCCGCGCAAGAAACAGAGGAGACATCTTACAAGATGCTACCACAGTACTTCCATGTTCTGAAGGTTGCAAACCCTGGAACGATAACTGATGTCAAAACCGAACTCGATATAGAAGGAAAAACAAGGTTCAAGTATGCATTCATGTCCCTGAAAGCATGCATTGATGGGTGGAAGCACCTGCGTAAGGTCATCGTGGTGGACGGGACGCACATGTTTGGCAAGTACAAAGGTTGTTTGCTAACTGCCAGCGGACAAGATGCTAACAGCCGCGTATTCCCCATTGCTTTCGCTGTAGTGGAAAGCGAGAACAAAGAATCTTGGTCCTGGTTTTTCGAGAGGCTATCTACTATTGTAGAAGATGGGTGTGATTTAAGTATGATATCAGATAGATGTGCAGCAATTTTTGCAGCCAAAGAGAAATGGTACCCGCGTGCACACCATGGAATTTGTCTTGTACACCTTCAACGTAATGTGGCTGAGAAGTATAAGGGTAAACAACAGAAGGCTATGGTTGGCAGAGCCGGAGAGTCATTCAAAGTGTCAGAGTTTAATGAGATCATGGAGCTTATTAAACTTACGGATTGACAATGTTGGGATTATTTGGAGAAAATTGATAAGAAGTTATGGACGCGTTCACATTTCAAAGGAGACAGGTTCAACATGATGACTTCTAACGCTGCTGAATCGTTGAACAAGGCTCTTTTGCCAGCTCGTGATAGTCCTATAATGGCATTGTTTGAATTCATTCGGCGGAAGTTGTGTACATGGTTTGAGACCAGGAGATGCGATATCAGTAAGATGAAGGGGAATATTCCTGATAAAATTGAAGAAATTCTGGTGGAACAGCTAGTGCTGTCACCGGGCCTTCTTGTTTTGCCATGTTCCACATGGAAATTCGAAGTTTCGCACAAGGCAACTGGCTTCAGTTTCACCGTTGATCTGGAAAACCGGACCTGCACTTGCCTCGAATTCCAGATGCTTGGATTGCCTTGCCAACACGCCATTGCTGCTGCTTCTTCTTGTAATATGGAGTACAACATGTATGTTAGTAAACATCATCTCAAAGAAACATGGGCAGCCGCTGTTGAGGGTATCATACTTCCGGTTCAGGATCCAAAGGATATTGAAGTGCCAGCAGAAATACTAAAGGTTGATCTTTGTCCACCCATGACCAAAAGAACGAAGGGAAGGCCAGGAATCAAACGCAAACTATCGGCCGGAGAGGTTACGGTAAGACTGCAACTTCGACTTTAACAAATAAATCTGTGCCCCATAGTACATGTTCCAATTAATATATACTTTGTCGTTTACAGCAGGGGGCGAGTAAAAAGAAAAAACCGAACAAGTGCTCCAATTGTTTTGAGGAGGGTCACAAGAAGAGTACTTGCAAGAAACCGAAGCCATGATCGGTAGGGTACATTTTTTGGGAGCAACGTCGTTCATCTTTTCGAAAACCGAAATCTTTGTTTTTTGGTAACCACAACGTAGCTGTTTTTGGATACATTTGATATGGTGTACGTCATAATCTTCCAGGTGCACATGATTACTTGTAAGGTGTACATGATACTTGATTAATGCGTACACCAGGATGAGCGTACTTAATACATTATGGTTTTCATATCCTTTAATATTTGTGATAACATATTAGCTGTTTTTGGATACATTTGATATGGTGTACGTCATAATCTTCCAGGTGCACATGATTTCCTGTAAGGTGTACATGATACTTGATTAAAGTGAAGAAATCAAACCTTCTAGAGAACTATTGAATCTAAATATGTATGCTATTGCATACAGCTAACCAAATATATAGGGTGAAGATAATCAGCGACCACAATTTAAAAATGGGAAATGCCATGGAAGATGAGGAGGCCAACCTTTTCACAATTCTGTCACTGCTCAGTACGCACCACCGGTAGAGTCAGAGGTAGTTTGAAATTTTGTTTTTTCTATTCGCTGTACACCCAAGTTTCGCATCCAACTAACTGATCTCATGCAGCACCGTCAAAACGAGGAGTATGTCAAAGATCGGACGCTTGGGCCTTTAGAAGATCCTACAGATAAGGTATTCGTAATGTCTTAGCCGGTGTACACCTGGAATCCGAAATTAATCGTTTGCGTGCAGGAAACGATTGTACCCGATGGCAGGACGATCTCATCTGGAGAAGTGATCGGCGATCAGGTATTGTGGCTGGTTGTAGTTAAACAGAAATATAAAATATTTTAAATAATAAACAGAAATATTATAAATTTAAAAGAGTTCAAAATAAAAAAGAAATACATTGAAATACAAAATATTTATTAATTATTAAAAGAGTGGGAGGTTGCTAGTCGGTGTCGGAATCGGAGTCGGAGTCGGAGTCGGAGTCGGTGTCGGTGTCGGAGTCGGAGTCGGAGTCGTTGCTGGAGCAGACTGGGTAGCCGTCCACTGGATTGCAGTCGTTGTCGGTGTCGTTGTCGGAAGCGTCGTCTTTTTCGACGTCCGTCTCCATGTCCATCCACTTCCAGTAGTCACGCTCTGAACCCTCCTCCTCCGTCGCTGCTTCGCCGTCATAACCGTAACCCTCATCCTCCGGGTCACCTTTTGTCACCGACTTGCGTCCCCGTTTGCTACTGCGGTGATCGGGGCTTGTGCAGCGGCGTTTGCGAGGGCTGGAAGGAGGTGTTTCCTTCAAACCCTCCTCAACCTCCTCTGCCTCCTCGAACAGGGCGTCGAGTGTGGCAAACTCCTCCTTTTTCAGACCTTGGCGGATCTCTTCCTTCAGCCCGGCCTTGGCCAACGCTATCAACTCCTCCTCGGGGCGGTTGGCGACCTCATGCAAACTGTAGAAGAATCGCCTGTATTTTTTCACCGACATTTTACCCTGGCTAATATCGTACACCATTTTTGGAAATGAGAAAGTATGCAGAAAAGGAAGTTTGCTGAGAAAGGTGTTTGCAGAGAATGTGTGTAGAATGATATTAAATGACAACGGAGTACTATATATTAAATTATTTTTTTGGAAACAGAAGCGGCGTTCCATTACTACTCCTCGGTTGAAACCATGCGAATTTAATGGTTGCGACTCCTCGGTAGAATTAAATCTCCGACTGATTGGACCATGCAGAAGGTAGCCTTAATTTCAAACTACATTATGAAGCTTACGTTACAGAATGGGTATAATGATGACTTTCGTACACCTTAAAAGAGAGATGAGTAAATATTAGGGATTTCTAAATATTATGTGTTGCATTTATGAATTGAAATGGGTTTCTTTGTTTTTAATCTATTATGGATAGGTCCATTATGAGAAAAACAGTTCAAAATGGGTTTGTTTGTTTTTTAATCTACTTTTCAGTGATTAATCTAATTTGTGCTTATAAAAGAAAAGCGTACACCAAGAATGAGCGTAATCTTCATGGTGTACGTCATAATCTTCCAGGTGCACATGATTACATGTAAGGTGTACATGATACTTGATTAATGCGAACACCAGGATGAGCGTACTTAATACATTATGGTTTTCATATCCTTTAATAGTTGTGATAACATAATTTTTGAGATAGATTTAAATATCGTGATGGCGTATTGCGAAATACACTCTTTCGTATAAGACACTCTTTCATTGCAACTGTTGGGTTTATCTTTCCTTTTAAAAGAGACTGCTTGTCTTGACAATTTATGGTGGTATAAGTTCTTAAGAAATACAACTTAGTCGTTCAGTACGCGAAAAATCCGTCCCACAATGCTAGAATTCCCTTTATTAAGCCTCCCACAAGAGATTCAAGTGTTAGTAGTGGAACGCGTCGCAGCCAATTCTTTTATAGATCTTTACAGAGTCCGCGCTACTTGCAAATCCTTGTGTGCGTTGTCATATGGAGTTGGGGTGTATGCGTCCGTCGATATGTTCAAACACCCTTTTCATCCGGGTTTTGAAGACAGATTGTTGAGAAGATGCTACGACGCGGAGAACCAAAGTACATTTTACATCAAGGGTGTAGAGTATTTCTACAGACTCGATCGCCAGGAAGAGGGATTAGCTTTGTTAAAGTCAGCCGCAGGTGCAGGGTACGAGAGAGCTCTGTATACGTATGCAATGACTGCAAATATTTTAACTGGCCGGTAGGAGTTATTTTCACTCTTCTCACGACAATCCGTTGGTCAAATAGGAATGGTTGCTAGATCATCGCACGGGGGGTTGAATTTGGACCATAACGCCTGGTTCATCACAAAGAGGGAGGAATTCATATCAGCGGTCGTCCCAATGTTCCGCAGTTGCCCGTGTTCTCCTATTTTGGACCAGGATTGGGATCTATTGGGCATTGAGCAGAGCAAGGCGGAAGACATGTGTAACAGATGTTTTTGGTTAAAAGAGGTCGGTATTTTTCTACGAGACTTCAGGCCAACCACCGGGTTTCCATCCTTCGATGCGTGGTAGTTGGATGTTTGTGAGGTGTACAACGGAAAGTATTCCTAATACTCCGATATATAAGCGTAATAGTTATTTTCTGCATCACTTCGTTGCGGTGTACAACCAAAAATATATGGTCCACGTGTTACAGATACTGATAAATTTTTATTGTAATACATTTTGTTAGTACACCATTGTGTAATCCGATAATTTCTTAATAAAAACTGGTTTCCTAATTACAGTGCTTAATACCTAATACAAAAGACATAGGTTCCTAATACAGTACTACATCACACTTGTAATACATTTTTATAGTACACCATGGTGTAATCCGATAAGTTCAAAATACAGTGCGTAATACCGAATACAAAAAACAGAGTTTCCTAATACTTGAGGTTAAATATTACATATAATACCTAAAATCGAATATAAGACATAGAGTTGCATAGACTAATATAGTTAACCGCTTTCCGAATTGATACGGCCTCTTCTCCCCCTGCGAATTGAAAGATCTGCCTCAACGCCATACATCCTATGTGGTTCACCAATAAGAGGTTCATCAACTGGAAGAGCCAGAATCTCCCTCTGTAGAATGAGTGTTTGATAGATAAAGTTGGGGAGAACTATTTTCTTGTCGGCTTCAGGTGTACGACACATTTCGATGACCTGGTCGTAAACCAACACACCAAAGTCTATGGGCATGTTTTTTACAAACGCAAAGAGAAAATGCAGCCTATTCTTGATCATTGCATCAACATGAAAACCAGGAAGCCAGTTAAGCTCACAGATTTTGTAGAGGCAGAGATACTGCGGTAATAGGTGCGTTAGTGAGAATGTTTCCCACCGAGAGGAGCGACCAGCGGTTAAGAACGAAATGGCTTGCGATAGATCGACATCCACCCAGCTGCGCGACTGTACCGTTAAAGGAGTCATAAAGAGTTGATTGATGACGACGGGGTCGAAATCGAAACGGCGTCCCCTTATATAAACGCCGTCTTCGGCATTATATAAGTTCGAGATACATTCCCTAACTACTCGTGGGCAGAAAGGCCGAACATGCAATACAGTGTACATCCATCCACGATTATCGATTATTGTGCGCGCTTCAGCAAAAGCCGGATCATCTAACGCTAACATTCCCTGAACTAAAAACCCTCGTATGCATAATTGTTGATACTTACGAAAGCTCTCTTCAGTTACATGCCGCATAGACCATGGGTTTGCCACTGGTGGGCCGGCGACGAAGAACCCCCGAGTTGTCGCAAGGCGAGATTCAAATGTCATAAACTGAGGCTCATCATCCCCATCCTCCGATGAGGAACTTGAAAGGTTAGGACTTGGGCTACGGTATTCACGATTCCGGCGACGATTGGACGCAGATGACGAAGAGGCCATCTTTAGGGTTTTTTTTTTTTAATCGGAACGAGAAGATAAGGAAGATGGTTAGAGGAAATACAGTTTTCTAGATGAGAAAGTAGAACTCGAGTACTCAACCATCACGTCGGTCATTCAACACAATTAATGAGAAATGGTTCGAGAAGTCGCCACACAAGCATTATTTTACTGGACTTTGGGCCTAATATGTTACAATCAATTAAATTAGGCCCATAATGGTATATTTAATCGCTGTTTATTTAAAACACAACCGGTGTACAAATTCAAAATTCTCTTCTGTATCCAGCGAAGTAAATAAGATATAGCCGTTGGGAAATACAATTACAAAGTAGCCGTTACGCTTTCTATCTGTCGTAATACTTACCAATCTTCCTTCTAAAACCTTTTCAAACTTCTATTTTTTCTAAATTACGGATATGACTGATCCCATCAATGCGGAGACGAAACAGCATAAACGGGTGGTTGACTGGCTCCATTCTTGTGTGTATGCCAACTACTGCATCCCAACGAAATGCAATTGCGGCGGAGCTATCAAGGTCGAGACCGACGATAGTGGAAGAAACTACTATATATGCAAAGTTTATGAGGTTCGCATCTCGTAATTTCCTGGCTAATGTTACTTTATATGGTAACAAATGTGGGTCTTTCTGGCCTTTTAGGAGGACGGGTTCCACAGTCGTCATGACTGCTTCGCCGCTATTGAGGAGTAGCTGAATGAGTTAAAGGGTCAATACGATTACGAGGTCTCGCTCCGCCGGAAGATGCAATATGAGATTGTCCAAATGCAGAAGGATATCGAAGTGCTTAAGAAATTATGCTATTGCTAATGTTATGGATAAATAAGATGAATTGCTAATGTTATATTCAATTCCTAAATAATGTTGTGTGCTTTATGTGAAAGCTTATATGTCATATTGTTGATTTCGTCGACTTCCATAAATAAAATATTATGCCCATTTAAATCTCCATAAAATATAATGGAATGCATGTACAACACATATTTATAAGAGTACCATTACGTTTAGCCGATATTATTAGAATACCTTCTATAAGGTGGACAAATTATTTTGGTATTATGTCCGTATGGTTGTTGGTGTGCTTTTAGTTTTATAAGTTTGTCTAATATTAATTATCATCAAGCCAACCATATGCATGTTGTGTTTCACACTTTTTGAGCAAGGTGTACGGACTTTTCGGAATACAACTTCTACCCAATCGTCGCAACTGTTACCCCCTTAATTTCAAACTACATTATGAAGCTTACGTTACCGAGTGGGTATAATGATGAAAAACAGTTCAAAATGGGTTTGTTTGTTTTTTAATCTATTTTTCTGTGATTAATCTAATTTGTGCTTATAAAAGAAAAGCGTACACCAAGAATGAGCGTAATCTTCATGGTGTACGTCATTGCAACTGATGGCGTATTGCGAAATACACTCTTTCGTATAAGACACTCTTTCATTGCAACTGTTGGGTTTATCTTTCCTTTTAAAAGAGACTGCTTGTCTTGACAATTTATGGTGGTATAAGTTCTTAAGAAATACAACTTAGTCGTTCAGTACGCGAAAAATCCGTCCCACAATGCTAGAATTCCCTATATTAAGCCTCCCACAAGAGATTCAAGTGTTAGTAGTGGAACGCGTCGCAGCCAATTCTTTTGTAGATCTTTACAGAGTCCGCGCTACTTGCAAATCCTTGTGTGCGTTGTCATATGGAGTTGGGGTGTATGCGTCCGTCGATATGTTCAAACACCCTTTTCATCCGGGTTTTGAAGACAGATTGTTGAGAAGATGGTACGCCGCGGGGAACCCAAATACATTTTACATCAAGGGTGTAGAGTATTTCTACAGACTCGATCGTCAGGAAGAGGGATTAGCTTTGTTAAAGTCAGCCGCAGATGCATGGTACGAGAGAGCTCTGTATACGTATGCAATGACTGCAAATATTTTAACTGGCCGGGAGGAGTTATTTTCACTCTTCTCACGACAATCTGTTGGTCAAATAGGAATGGTTGCTAGATCATCGCACGGGGGGTGGAATTTGGACCATAACGCCTGGTTCATCACAAAGAGGGAGGAATTCATATCAGCGGTCGTCCCAATGTTCCACAGTTGCCCGTGTTCTCCTATTTTGGACCAGGATTGGGATCTATTGGGCATTGAGAAGAGCAAGGCGGAAGACATGTGTAACAGATGTTTTTGGTTAAAAGAGGTCGGTATTTTTCTACGAGACTTCAGGCCGACCACCGGGTTTCCATCCTTCGATGCGTGGTAGTTGGATGTTTGTGAGGTGTACAACGGAAAGTATTCCTAATACTCCGATATACAACCAAAAATATATGGTCCACGTGTGACAGATACTGATAAATTTTTATTGTAATACATTTTGTTAGTACACCATTGTGTAATCCGATAATTTCTTCATAAAATCTGGTTTCCTAATTACAGTGCTTAATACCTAATACAAAAGACATAGGTTCCAAATACAGTACTACATCACACTTGTAATACATTTTTATAGTACACCATGGTGTAATCCGATAAGTTCAAAATACAGTGCGTAATACCGAATACAAAAGACAGAGTTTCCTAATACTTGAGGTTAAATATTACATATAGTACCTAAAATCGAATATAAGACATAGAGTTGCATAGACTAATATAGTTAACCGCTTTCCGAATTGATACGGCCTCTTCTGGACCATCACTTCGGTCATTCAAAACAATTAATGAGAAATGGTTCGAGAAGTCGCCACACAAGCATTATTTTACTGGACTTTGGGTCTAATATGTTACAATCAATTAAATTAGGCTCATAATGGTATATTTAATCGCGGTTTATTTAAAACACAACCGGTGTCCAAATGCAGAAGGATATCGAAGTGCTTAAGAAATTATGCTATTGCTAATGTTATGTTATATTCAATTCCTAAATTATGTTGTGTGCTTTATGTGAAAGCTTATATGTCATATTGTTGATTTCGTCGACTTCCATAAATAAAATATTATGCCCATTTAAATCTCCATAAAATATAATGGAATGCACTTACAACACATATTTATAAGAGTACCATTACGTTTAGCCGATATTATTAGAATACCTTCTATAAGGTGGACAAATTATTTTGGTATTATGTCCGTATGGTTGTTGGTGTGCCTTTAGTTTTATAAGTTTGTCTAATATTAATTATCATCAGCCCAATCATATGCATGTTGTGTTTCACACTTTTTGAGCAAGGTGTACGGACTTTTCGGAATACAACTTCTATCCAATCGTCGCAACTGTTACCCCCTATAAATATAAACCAACCCACAATTGTCTTGTTAAGATTTCGCCCACAAAAATGCCAGAATTCACGATATTAATGCTACCCAGAGAGGTCCAGGCTTTGGTAGTTCAGCGTGTGGCACACAACTCTTTTCAAGACTTTTATAGACTCTGTGTGTCCTGCAAGGCGATGCGAGCATTGGCAGATGAGGATATGGTGTATGCTTCTTTTGATTTGTTTAAGCATCCTTCGTACTTCAGGGTCCGAAGTAGTTTGTTGCGAAGATTCTTTAGGGAGGGAAATCCAAGTGCTCTATACATTAAGGGTGTTGAGTATTTTTTCAGGCACGAGCGTCACGAAGAGGGACTTGCGCTTATTAAGAGCGCGGCTGATGCAGGATACGAGCGAGCGTTGTATACCTATGCAATGACAAGGAAGCTATACTATGACGATGAGGAATACCTGTCTCGATTCACAAGATCATCTCTTGCGGAAATCGGAACGCTGGTACGAACACAACCTTATTGGCCTTGGGAACACTGGCCTGCTTTCGTTAAAAAGAGGGAAGGGTTCATATCATAATTCATTCCGTTGTTCTACAGTTGCCCATGTTCTCCTTTAAATCACAGGCGTTGGTGTCATTGGGACATTGAGGCCACCAAGGCTGAAGACATGTGTAAGTCATGCTTCTGGATTAAAGAGATGAGTCTTTTTATACGCGACTTCACGCCGTCCACCGGTTTTATGCACTTTTATCTATGGGAATAAGGGTTGTTTTCCTTAATGTTTTACAATGCATACACTTATACATTTCGGAATATATGAATCTTCTTCGTCGTTGTTTTGTTCTATAATATTAGACTCATATATATGTAAAATAACAATATATTTTAAATACAATCACTTCGGTATTTAACTCACAAAGTATGACGCACTAATGCGTACTCAGACATTATTAGGTTTCTTGGTGGGATAATAACTTCGGTATTTAACTCACGCGGTTTCACTAAATACGTCTCTATTTAAGTTGGAAAATACATGATATATCTGAAATACATATTCACGGTAGAAGATAAACAGTGATCAAATAATCTAAAAGTATGGCAACTCAAGTTCTCCCAACTCTTCCCGACGAAATTGTGTCCAAAATCATTGAGCTCTGCGCAGAGGAGTCAGTATACAACCTAGCCGGTTGGTTGCGGGCTGGAAAACGCGGTTACGCACTCGCACATGAACGTTCTGTCTTAAAGACGTGCGATGTTAGCGAAATGGTCTTGTACGTGACTTGTCAAATACGCGAAGGTGGTAAGTTTCGGGCTTTGCATCTAAAATATGTCGATACTGGTAACACACGCGCAATCTTCCACGAAGGTCTCCGAAAGGCACCGACAAGCGAAGGACTTCATGCGAGTATTAAAATCTTGGAACCAAATATCCCAAACCATGACATGTCCACCTTGGCTGTTGGCATTTTCAATGTTTGTCTTGGGAAAGAGAAGGAAGCCGCCACGATTTTCCGCCAGTTCGCATCCTATCACTACGACCTACAATCCGAGATGATTGTAGAAGTAGGAGAATCCATACAGTGGCATTTGGAACGTTTTGGCGCGTTCGACCTCAACATCAACAAATATGAGGATACTTTCAAGTTCCCGGATGATTTAATAATTAAGACTCCAAGGTGCTTATATGGCCATGATTACCGACGTGAAGACATTTACGGAGGTTCTTGTCCAAACTGCAGGCTTTTTTGGTTATGCGTCAACATTTCTCAAATTCTTTAAAATAAGAAGTTGGATACGCATCCCAGGGTTCCCTATAAAATTTCCTCTCAGTGGCCAGAGGTGTGCATCTAAAAGACATAGGTGTACGCTGTAAAAGCATCACTATATGGGGTGTACGTTAATGTAAAACAAATTATGTTGTTAGGGGTGTACACCTCATACTGAATGAAGCGTCGAAACTGCTTGTCTCTATATATGTTGTAAGGGTTGTACACTTTTATCTATGTACATTAATGTACACCTTTCGTATACATCTGTACACCTTGTTCCTTATGATGAAATTTATATATGTCGGATTTATACAATAGGGTAACACACCGTACACATACGTCGTAGGGAAAATACAATAGGGTAACACACCGTACACACACAAACTTAATAATAGACCATGACGAGAAAGAGACATTTCTTTACAGCTTTAGAAAGCCATTGATGATGTCTTCTTCGAATTCTGCATTTTCAGCCCAATCGTTTTGAAACTTCGCGATGTTCTTCTTCAATTCCATAATAGTCTCCTCTTTTTGCCGAATGTTGTTCCTAGCTTCAAGCAAAGCTCTCTTTTGCCATCCATAAGGGCTTCCCTCGTCGATCCATTGAAAAAAGCGACAATCCAGCGGAGTCTAACAATTAACAAAATGAGATTGTTCCCAAAAAACTAATATATATGAGGCAACCACATTTTAGGAAATACCTTGTATCGTTCACACCCATAGAACCTACGAAACGGATTTTCGTCTGTCCAAGATTGAGCCTTCTTAGCCGGCAACCCACAGTCACAAAGCACAATGCTTTCTTTCGCCTTACCCTTTCCCTTATGCCTCGATCCACGGAAATCCATCTCTCTTTCTCCCATATAATCTCTCCCAAAATCACAGTCTCTCTCTCCCCCTCTTTCTCTATCTCTCGCCTCTTTGAAAGCGATAAAAACCCTAATATAAATTAGATCGAAAAAGGGAAATGATAGCATCCAAATACCCGGGTCGGGTTTATCAGTTTCAAACGGGTCGAATACTCCAGATACATCAATTCTCCTCGTGCGGGCACTTTAAATTCAATTTTTGAATCTGATTGTTTTCGCTCCATTATAAAATTTTCAAAATTTGAAAAATGAGCATTAATTGATTGATGAGACATATCACAACTTTTTGATAAATAGAGCAAGGTTTCCTTTTATATTTCACCATATTTGTTTCCAATTCCATCTCCCGTTCTCTCTAACTCTTTAGAACAAAATGTCTAGAATGTCTGATGATGATAACTACAGCGACTCTGATGGGTCGTCGTATATGAACATGGTACTCGCAGTCGCCCACTCTGATCATGGAATTCCGGATAGTTGTCCATGCGGAAGCCAGATAACGGTAGAGATCTCTAAAGACGGGGCAGACATTGGGAAGAAATACTTTGTATGCAAGGATTTCAAGGTACGTTGTAAAATCCAACTTCTAATTGTTGCCTTTCATTACATACTTATGCAGACATGCTATTTCCAGGATGACGGCTTGCACAGAAAGAAGGAATGGAACGAGGCAATTGAAGATGAAACCCGGCGTTTAAAGGATAAAGTTGCTGCCAACGAAGCCAAGATTCGTAGCTTTGGTCCACTTGAGTTTCAGGTGGATATAATCAAAAAAGATTCGATCACCAACGACGCTAACATTGCACACCTCGGTTACCAAATCGATGAAATCGAGAAGGTTTTGAAGGAAAACGCTGATGACATTGCACAACTTGGTTATCAGTTCGACAGGATGGACAGAGCTTCGAAGAAAAACGCTGAAGAGATTGCAGACCTGAAGGACATAATTAAGAAACTCTCAAATGTAATAATTCTCCATGTCTCCTGTGTTCAGTTAGGAAAAAGTCTGTTGTACGGTCGTAGTTCTCCGGCTCAGTAATCATAACCCTTGTTTTTATCAGACTAATGTACTGCCAAATCTTATCTACAAAATGTTTATGTGGTGTGCATCTTTATTACCAGGTGTACCACAAATTGTTGTTTTGGTGTGTATCTTTATCAGTCTAATGTACTGCCAAATCTTATCTACAAAATATTTATTTGGTGTGCATCCTTATCTAAGGTGTACGACAAATTGCCAAAAGACACTTACGTTCCATTATATCTGTTACAATGTAACAGTCTGTTATCCACCAAAGCCTATGGTTTGAACTGGTGTACAGTGATTGTTTCTAGGTGTACGCTATTTTTATAAGCACAAATTAGATCAAGCACAGAAAAAACAGCACACATAATTATAAGAGTACCATTACGTTTAGCCGACGTTCAACGAGAAAAAAAGACATAACTAACATAATTTTTAGTTTATTCATTCACAACCTTAACTTTCCCAACGAATTCTTTATAGCAGTCCATTGCATACTGCTCTCTGAAATTGTCGACATCGTTGTCTGTGATCCGACTCATCTCCTCCGTCCCAAGACCAGCAGCATGCATCTCAATGAACTTAGCAGCACATGGACCACAGTCGCCACCCCTTTGGTTGTGATAAATACCCTCAGCGCGAATCCATGAGTAACATGGCATCCCATCTTTCACCTGATATGAACAAAAGCCAGCATACTTTTCTAATATATACGGCAGCGACTGGATCAGTGGACGCAAGTATTCATCGACCTCCTCGTCGCTGTTGTGAGGCACGAAGGAATCATATATCATCACTTGAGAGTCCTTCAGATCAATGCGTAAACCAACCCAATGGTCTCCACCCCAATTCATCGGTGCATAGACGGTATAGACATCGCGACCAAGTTCCAACTTCATTGATTGCCATCTCCTCTTCCCTGTCACATACTTTGGTATGTTTGGCCCCCATTCGAACTTCAGCTTATCATTGGCAGCTTCAAACTCAGACCATTATGACAGAATGGTTTTAGTAAAGTACTGATCGAAAATGACAATCCCGTCCTTGTGAAGATGTTTCCCCCGACGCCTCCACAACATATTCATTAGGACATGCATGTGCTGTGCAACGAAGATATGAAAAAACAATTACTTGCAACGCTCTATACGTAAAATTGGATAAACATAAACGATGGTGTGCAGCTATTTCACATTATTGTAAGCACGTCAACAAAAAGCAGGGAGATTATTACCTCGTCGGTCAACCATTTCTGAGGCTCAGCCATGTCAAGAAAGAACCGATTGTCGACAGAGTGACCGGTATTGATCTGGAAAGTCCTGCAAATTCAACCCCACGAAAAGAACTTATGCACGGGTGTATATATATAACCTAAAGGCGAGATAGGACACTTACGAATCGGTGTTTTCAGACAAAACTGTTCTGAACTCCTCAAACACAGCAGAGTCCGTCTCCTCCATCGGCTTATACTCAACCTTTTTCGCGCTATCAAACAACTTTTTCAACCTAGGATCGGCTTCGTACACTCCCGTCAGCTTCCTGGATCTCTTGCGCTGCCGTTTACCAGCACCGACCTTGGCGTCGTCTTCCGGCTCAGACAGCTGATCAGCTCCGGTTTCTTGCATCTGGGTATCAGCGGAGATGTCCTCTTTGCAACTGTCATATCGCTCGTCGGCATCAACCGGGGAGCCTGTATCGCTAGTCACATCAATAATAGGAGAACCGCTTTTCTGAATGTTCTCTCCAGACACTGGGGATGCTATGTTTTCTTCCGTCCCCGGCCCTAGAGGATCGAGATCACGTTCATGCCTGTTTTCCTCCTGCTGACTATAGTCCACATCAGTCGGCGTAACCGCTTCCTGGACGCGAACAACATTTTAATGTTAAAGAATGCACACCAAGAATCCACCATAACTACAACCAACGACAATACCTGAACGCCGCTCACTTCTCCGGTGCTGGCATCGGGAACAATCGTTTCCTGCAAACGAAGACGATTAATTTTGGATTCCAGATGTACACCAACTAAGAATCCACCATAACTAGAACCACCGACAATACCTGAACGCCCCTCACTTCTCCGGTGCTGGCATCGGGAACAATCGTTTCCTGCAAACGAAGACGATTAATTTTGGATTCCAGGTGTACACCAACTAAGACATTACGAATACCTTATGTGTAGGATCTTCTAATGGTTCAATCGTGCGTTCTTTGACAGACTCCTCGTTTTGCCGGTGCTGCATGAGAGCAGTAAGTTGGATGCGAAACTTGGGTGTACAGCGAATATGGAAAAAAAATTTAAACTACCTGTGCCTCTACACTCAAATCAGGTGGTGCGTACTGAGCAGTGACAGATTTGTTGTGTCCAAGACGATCACCTTCCTGCAAAAAAATGCGGTTAATCACGGTGTTACAGAAGGGTTCACATATAACAAACCAAAGCAGCTTTCATTATATAATCAGGAGCGGCGACATTTCCACTTCCGGTCGATGTAACATTGGCTTTGGAGTCGAATTTAGCTCCCCGTGGGGGATGGCATGAACGCACACTTCCGACAGACCTATAACGGTGCGGGTTTGTTTTCTCCCATGCCACTGGGGAGCCGCCCTCCGCGCCATAACGGAAGATAGACGGTACCTGCAATTTGTCACAAGAACAACACAGCAGCCTCAATATTAAATACGTCGTATTAGGGAAATACACCAGCTCAATCTTAAATCACACTGACCTCTGGTGGTAACACATACGACTGGGGCTGAACACATAAAGGATCCCTGTACAGGATGAGGGCAGTAGATGGTGTCTGTGGCTGCTGATCATCCTCCCAGCGGTGAATTAAAACCGTGCTACATTGAGGTAAAAAAACACAACTATCGAACACATTACCTGATCTATCAAATTTCGGCAGGTGGGTGGCGTCAGCGCATGGTCCGGTGGGTTCTTCGTCGGTGTGCAAGGTACCTGGGAGTCATCCGCACACTAACGATTAGCGAAAGTGTACACCAATTAAACACAATGAATCAGTGATTATGAGATAACCTGACGGGGTAGACGGTCCAAAGTTGCTGCAGCGCGACCTTTGGCGGATACTTTTTTTTCAACCCCCGGTCTCTCAACTGCAGCTGTCCTGTCTCCGCCGCCTGCTCGCAGCGAATACGGATGAGTTTTTACAACTGAAGCACTCGCAACCGTTTTTCTCCTCTTCCCACTCTGGTTAGGCCGTGTTTTAAGGCCACTACTCTCAGGGGAGGAAGTCTGTACATGATTATCGTCGCCTGCTTTCCTTTTCCGGCTATTACTGATGATTCTCTCGAGCAAACCCAAATCCCTACGTATGTTTCTCTCCATCTCCTTAATCTGGGTTGAAATCTTCTCGTACTGCGCCGCTAAGAATGCTTGCATCTTCTCATACGTACACCCATTTGAGCAAGGAAAAACCGCTGGCTCACTGTCTTCTTCCGATGATATATCTTGAATTTTAACATCCACTGGTTTACGCGGTCGCAAATTACGCCGGTGTACGGGATTGGGTACAGGATTCTCTTCCCCACACTGATCGGCACCGTGTGCGCTGTCCACCTTAGGGCAGAAGGAGGTGTCTCCGCCGGGAAAGTCTTCAACTCCAAACGTTTCTCCACTCAACAGTTTCTGAAGCAGAGAAGTAACTTGGGTGTCTTCAACCTCGTCCAACAAAAGCAGGCGTTCCTCCTCCGGCGTGATGGCGAAGGAGATGGTAAGTTGCAGCAACAAAAAAAATAAAAAGATAGCATAAATTGGGAGACCGCGATGACTACGGTATGAAAATCGTGTTAGCTAACTTACACGCGGATCATTCTCCACGGCCACGACGTCCTGCACAGTAAGAATGGTCAACGGGTTTGCGCAAGCCGCCAGGTCATCCAAGAAAGTTGCGGTGGACAAACCGGCGTATATCTTTTCCAAGAGCAGAGGAACACACTCAAAAGCGAACAACTGCAGAGCCAGGGGAAAACCATAGGCAGATGTCGTCTTCTGAGACAGCCGCTGTCGCATCGTCTCAATAGGATTCGGGACTTCTTCCGAGACAGGAGGGGGTAGAAAACGAGGAATTGTCACCATGAAAGACTCTCTACCCCATGGATACGCCAAAAACCTCTCAACATCTGACAGCATTGCAACGTACCTCAGAGTCAGTTTAAGACTTTTGTTATTGCAGCAGAGAAGACCATCAACCAAGGCGATCAGCGCCAAAGGAAGGCGTTTCCAATCAGCAAGATGTCGGTTTCTCAACATCTCCAGTACGTCGGGTACTGTTATCGAACCGCGTGCGGTATCAAAAAGGCGATTCCACATCGTGCTGTCTGTAGTTTCACCAGCTTCGGAATCCTCAACATCGAAAGCTCCGCAGTTCAAGCCCGTTACGTCGCGGTATTCGTCCAGCGAATAGGAGTGGTTGCGAAGGTGAACCACAGTTTGTGTAAACGCGTAGTTACAAGCTGTCGGCAGAGGAGGCTACCAATTAGCTTGGCAGAGTTGTGGCAGCGAACGACGGGAAGCTGAAACAGTTTACCAAACTGGGAAGCAAGCAACTTCTGGAGGATGGCAGGGTAATCTTTCAGACTTCCCGCAACCTCACTGATTACGTTTGCTTTTGAATATATGTTCAAACGCAGTTTGCCGGGGTATGCACCGGCGGCGAAAAGTCTGGTAGGAAATGCCGAAGAAGATGAACCGATATGGACCTCCTCCGCCTGGTCATCTGATCCAGATTGACTACCATCTGAAGGAGAAGCTACAAAATAGAAATGAACCATCTATAAGGCAAGCAGAATATAAACAAAAGTTCCGACAACAGCAATAGATCTTAGAGGTATCACAAATCAAACCATTCTCCCACGACTCGATGTCGACTATGAAGTTCAGAGAAAGAAAAAACCATAGACAGACCTGGAAAACGTTGCGCGTCCGCAGGAGGCAAGGCTTCCGTCGATCGGCTCCGACTTCCGGCTGCAATCTCACTCCGAGATCCCTTCGGAGTTGATTTACCCACCATCGCTCTAAGATAAATGCTAGGACGCACGATGTGGCGATGAGAAAATATCAATCCGAAATCAAAAAGGATTCGCCGATTTAGGTCTTCGGGGCAATGAGAACCGGAGAAGAAAGTAAAGATTCTTTTGACTGTAAAGCTGATTATTACCACACCGTCGCTTACCGCCAACTGCAGGTAAGAAGATGAAGTTAATGAGACGCGTGTCTCGGGAAGCGGGACAGTCCACAAAAGCTCGCACGTGAGACAAGGAGTGGCATACTCGTTAATAGTCAAGGGGAGAAGGGAGCTTTTTGTATTTGCCGGACGAGTTTGTATGGGTCGCAAAAAACACCGACCCATCTTTGCAAATAAAACATTCGCGGACCCGAAGTGCAAATATATAACTTGAAAACGACCCAAGTGGCCAATTTTCTCCTTTCTTTTGTACTCATCATCATACACCCCTACTTTCTCGAGGTGCACATAATTTGATATATACACCATACATGATCTAGGTACCACGAAAGCCTCATCAGACATCCGCTTTCTGCTTCCTGTTTCGGAAAATTAGAAGTTCGTGGAAGCTTTCGGAGAAATCTCGTTTTCAAAACGCTTCCAGAAAACCTCTTTAACAATTTAGTGAAAGGTTATGCTTCCGTTTTGGAATTATGTTTCCTTTCTAAAATCCAATGTCATGAATAAGTGAAAATGTAAATTATGTTACTAAGTTTTAATTTTATCAAAACAAAAAAAATAATAGTATTAAAATAAAAAGAACAAATATATGTATATTTATTAAAAGAATGCTATAAATTATCTTTGCGCACAATAGTTTTTTAAAGGAATCTTACATATATATTCAAATATAATGTGTCATTTATCTGTGAGATATTGAAAATAATTAATTTGATTAGTTTGATAATATTTTATTATAATATATTTTGTTAGTATTTTCACGATTATAATATGAAGTCAACTGAAGGATATAAATTACTAAAAATGAATTAGTGATTTTTTTTAATTACATAACTTTTTTTCATATGTATATGGAAATTTTCTTGTATATATATATATAAGTTTCCAGTACCCATTTCTTAATTTTTTAAAAAAATTTACTTATGCGTTTCTATACGATTTCGTTTCCATGTATCCGTTTCTGATTTTATGTAGCATAGTGACAATAAGAAAAACCTGTCAAAGATTCTTCGACTTTGTAGTGGAAATTCTTAATTTTACAAGCTCGATACTATAACATATAACATTAAATTCATCAAAAGAATTTAGGGGATAGCATTTTTATATATTATATCAGTTGATCCAGGAAAAACATATTTAGTACTAAAGAGTAGACTGGATATTATTCTAAGTTTGAAAAACATTTAATATTTTGTCACAAAACTTCATTCGATGATATAATCTCTAAACTTTGGCTTACGTACGTTTTAGTTGTTATTATCCGACTTTGTACGTGTCTAAGGATTTTACTTCGAGGTTTGATACGAAATCTATCCTATTATAAACATAAATACAAAAAGAGAAACATCGTGCAAAAAGCATTTGTATATAAGTATCTTAATCATCGATATGGAATTTATGATTTACACGAGGATTCAACTAATAATAATATTTAAAATGTTAACTCAAAGGAAGTGAAGATTATTTTAAAGAGTTAAGTGACCTTTGGTTCGGTCTGTCTTGGACGCGACTAAGAATACTCGTACGATGAAGAGAAGAGAGGATGGCTCCCCAGATCACTGAGAGCCATTTGCTAATTTAGCTAAGCCTGCCCCTTAAGGGATTTTGTAATTGTACGTTACATATTCACGCACGTATATACAAAGATACAGAAGTTTTAGCCATTAACTTTGCTTTATGGAATGATAAAATTACCCAATAACAATGTGTTAGTGACTTGGTGTCTGATCGGAGACTGAGCATGTACCTACCTGCACTTTTTTTATTTGGTTCTTAGCTTTGTTCTAATCACTTTGACTACTATATTATATATTTAATTCTTACACTAGGATATAAATAGATTAGATAAATAAAAATAAATACTAGTTACTAGAAACCAGAAATGAGAATTTTTAGGGTTTTCTACAAAATACATTAGTTCTAAATGATATTTTCATAACTTAAACCATAATATCTAAATATGTAATAAACCAAAACTGAGAAAGAAATCCTCTCAGGCCCGTTTCCCAAGGTGCGCCGCTCAGATGGATTTCTTCTGCCCTAGCTCCGCCGCTCCTTCCTTCTTCCTCTGAAGCAGCTCTGCTCTCTCTCCATGGTCTTGATGGTGACAACTCCTCAATCACGCTCCTCCAGATCCTCCGCCGTCACAGTGTAAGTCCTCTCCGCTTGAAGCTCGCTCTCCCCTCATCCCTCCGGAACCTCCAGACCCTCCAGACGTTCTCCTCCTCGCTTCTCTAAAGATCCTCGAACCTTCCGTCAGTTCTCCGGTTCCTGTTGTTGCAGCTACTCCTCGAAGTTTCTTTGCAACGACTAGTGGTTTAACCGGGTCTATTTTCGTTTCATTTGGAGTGCGAGTTTCTACTACTTGGCGTAGATTTCATTCCAGTCCCACTTTCCAGATCGAGCCATGGGTTCTCTTTGCAGGAACCTCTCTTCTCTTCGTCAAGTTTTCAGAAGGTATCTTCTCTGTTTCTTCTTGGAACATGTCCTACGTGGATGAGCATTACCTTGGTAGTTGTGTTAAGATGAATCATTTACTTCTGATTGAGGATGTTGCCCTCTCTTTGAATCTTCTCGTACCTCTGGTTGAGGATATGACAAGTTCTCTGACCTTACCTCAGTATGAAGATCTGACTTTACCTCAGTATGAGGATGTTACTCTGTTTTATCTCCTTTTAGTACCTCAGTATGAGGCTGGTATTAAGACCTTTGTCTTGTTGGCTCTGGTTTCTATGGTTGCAGGGAATGATGCTTTTAAAAATGGATGTTTTGGATGGTCTATCCATGGTAGGGATGAAGCCCATGACGCTCAAGCCTCCTTTCCATATATGGTTTCAACCTTTGCAGTCCAAACTTTGGCACTACAGGAAGTTCTTCTTTCAGCATCGTGTGCTGGACTCTCAAAACTTAAGTAATTTCAGACACTAATGTTTTCTTCTTTGCCCTGCGCTCAGGGATGGATTTGAATGGGATCGCATGTTGTCTCCTTGACATCACAAACCTTGCCACTCTCTTCACTCCTTTATCATTTAAGTTTTATCAGTGCACAGCAGTATGTATGGCTGTTGCTTTTGCTATGTATGTGTTTTTCAGACTATGTTTCTATGTTATTTTCTTTTGAGTTATGAATGAAAAAAAATCCGTTGACCAAAAAAAAAAGAACCATGATATCTAAAACTCACATGTCAATCATCGAAATACCAGTCAGTCTGCTTTTGCATATTGATGAATTGTCAAATATTAACTACTAGGTGATTTTCCCGTGCTCATGCACGGGTATAAATATTTATAAAGTAAATATATATTATAATAATTGATTGCTATTTAATTTTAATTTTAAAGTAATTTATAGTTTTATACATAATTTATATTACTTTAATTATATATATAATTTTTGATATGTTATATCTAGTCGGTTTTGTTATTTTTACAATCAGATTAGTTATCATGTGGATATATTAGGCTGCATCTATTTCTCTGAATTTAATTATAAAATTTTTTATTCAAAATATATTAAAATTTTGATTAATTTTCTTATTTGCATTAGGTTGGTTTTTGTCTTAGATATGTAAATATATTTTGGGAAGATTATTTATAACTTAAGATATATTGTGCTTAGAATGAAATAAAAAATAAACTAAAGTGTTTGGTTCCAAAATACGTAAATTAATATAATGATAATATTCTGCAATCTCATGCATATATAAATGTTACAAAATAACTAAATTAAAACAGTTGCTTAATATTTTATTTCCATTTGTTAAGGTGTTTTGAGTCATCTTATAATTTATATTTATAAAATAAATTATTATTATTATTATAAAATTATATTTTCTTATAATAATTAAATCTATGATTTTAGATATAAATTTGATTAGTCGAGTCACTCATGTTGTGAGTATATTAAGCTACATATATTCTTTCAAATTCAAACTGAGTTATAATTATTTTTATTATAATTAAGTCAAGTCAAATTAATTTTATTTATCTTTTAAATGTATGTATTTTCATAATATAAATATATATGTATATATCAAATTAAATGTTGGTTTAAAAAAAATTAGGAAATAAAACAATGATCTACAGAAAGTTACATTATAAATAATTGGTACATTTTTGGAAGCTCATGAACACATATCAATATTTACAATAACTAAAATATTTTTATAAATTATAAATGATTTTATGCCTTTTGGTTATGGTTATATTAAGTTCCACAAACATAATAACATAAAATTTAAAACAAAATATAATATTAAGAAAACATATTATTTTAATAATGAAAATATAATATATCTACCTCATTAAAGTGTACAATGTGATTTTAAAATATTTTGTTACTTGATCAGAAGATATTTATTGTTAAAATTTATTTTTCTTTTTTAATATCTCTTAAAATAAGCAGTAAAAATTGTGATTGTATTTGAGAAATCTTACTATATAAGTAAAAAACATTTATAGATATTTTTTGCTATAATTAAGAGATATTATGGTCAAATAAATATAAGAAAATACAAATAACTTTTCAATAATACTAATTATAAAATATTCTAGTAATAAAACATATATCAGTTTATGTTACTTAATTATTTTATTTAATTATCTAAAAATAGATAAATATATTAAAAATATTTATGTTACTGTGAAAAATATATATTTTTGTACTGTTTAAAATTATTTTTTAAAATAAATAATATTTGTTTTTCTAATATCAAGATTATCTAGTGAAAATATAAATATAAAGAAAGTAAATTAGTATATTTTATGTTATTTAAAAATATTTTAAAATGGAATATTACTATTTTGTGAACTTTTCTTTTCAATGAAATCATATTATTTATACATATATTTTCGTTTTTAAATTCGTTTTATAAACTTTATAATATTTCCTTTTTATTATATATGTTATTTGGAAATATTAAAAAGTAATTTAAATAAAAAATCAATAATAGTGTTTAAATATAACATTTTAATTCATTAAGGGTATCATCGTAATCAACCACTGTAAAAATTAACGTGAATGCGACACGTAGGAAACTGACTTCTCAAATAATATTATAGAGATATAATAAAAATTAAATTACGCCATTTTACTACTAAATTTCAAATAAACAATTTGTTATCAAACTCTTTGAACCTTGCACCTCATATCCAATTAACAAGATATCATACCATTTCCACCAACAGAAAGGTTGCAATGGCTTGTTATTAATTAGTTTGTTGAAATGGTTTGTTACCTTGTTAATTTGGTGCTAGGTACAAGATTCAAATTCTTAATTTGGTAATGAATTGTCTGAAATTTAGTGGCAAAACTATGCAGTTTTGATATCCGTTAAATAGTTATCTCAATATAAGTACGTTCCATATATCGAGTTGACTGCTACTTCAAAAATTGACCTGTGAATTTTTAATATTGCAATTTTAACTACAAACAAAAATCATTTGGAAGGTTTTTTTGCATAAACCCAAAAAATATCAGGGTACAATCATATGGGTTCATGTAGTGAAAACTCCTACAGTAAATATGAGAAAGTGTCTTATGTTCATAGCTTTGCTTTTCCGTCGTGTAATAAGAATCATGCATAATTGTGTGAATGGAGAACTCCTTCGTGGCTTAGTGGCAGTACAAAGATGTTTCTCACACATGAGTGTCAGAGGTCGCAGGTTCGACATTCTGTCGCCGGGGTAGTACCTTACAAAAATCTTGTGTTCGCAGATGGCCTAGGCCTAAGACCTATAGATTTTTTGAACACGCCTTAAAGATTTCTGTGCGAATACCCTTCGGGATAGGATCAGTCACTATAAAAAGTTTAATCCTTCACAATAATCTTAACATTTAGACCAAAAAAAATTGTGTGAATGAAAAATAGGCAGAATCATGCAACTATCGCAACTTTTTATACTTTTATTATATTCAATTATAAAATTTACATAATCGACAATGATAAACATTTAAACTCAAAATATTCATTTATATTTAAATTTGAAATATTAACTTATATTTGATTTCAATTGGTTTATACTTTATTTCAAGCTTATTTTTCTAATGAAAACCTTAATAATAACTTAACTGTTTACTGAAGATAACTAACCAATCATTTAGATTTAATTGTAATTACATTCTTTAATTGAATTTTGTTGAACCCGATCAAAAATATGCTCAGTATCAAAAAACATTTTAGTTGCCTCTCCAGTTTTGAAAACATTGCTAAAAAGCATTCACTTGTTTAGTTTTGTTTTTCACTATTTATTTTTGAAGCATTAACTTGTTCAACACGAGAAGACATGCCTTCTCAGAATCTTCCACAGTTTCATTTGTACAGTCAAGTTTTCACCAATGAAACAGAACCAGCCAAATAAAAGAAGTACCGACTAAATAAAAGACAGTATTTTTCCCAAAAAAAGAAAAGAAAGTACGCATACGTAATCAAACAAATGATTAATAACCTTATACATAATTAAAATAATTATTATGCTAATCAATAGGGGCAAACGAATCTGAACAAAGAGGGCAGAAGAACAAGCACACCATTGACAAGACCATTTAGCATCTTAGCTCCAAACATTTTCTGTTTTCCTTTTTCTCTCTCTCTCTCTGATGTTTGCTGTAGAAGAAAAGCAGATCAAGTTTGATTTGTCTTTGATAAACCAAAGTTCATTTTTTAAGCAGTTAAAGACAAAGTGATTATAACAGTGGATGCTCTTATCACGGGTCCACTTTGTTCTCGGGAAAGAATCTTTAAGCCCATATCAGTCACATGATTGGAGACTGAAATAGTCTAATCTTACCTTCACCAGCTACTTGCGTCCAGAAGAACAAGAGAAGAAAAAAGAAAACACCATTCCACAAAAGACACAACCTTTGTGAGAAAATAACTCTCATAGCTTTGTTTTTTCTTATTTTCTCATCATTTATGTGAAGGGTGTTCTGTGTTTTTAGAAACACAAAATCTTTGTCTGTTGTCAGTGTTTTCTCTATGTATTCCTGGGTTAGGTCATAAACCCAAAGCTCTCTCTCTCTCTCTCTCTCTGTGCAAGAAAATCTTGATAAAGTTGGTAACTTTTGCTGAAACTTATACTATCTATATCTCTTTGATTTTCTATTGGGGATTTTCTCTTTCAGTGATTTTTGGAATTGGGTCCAGTTTTTTTCAGAACACTTTTTAATGATTGTCCTGTGGGAGAGTTTACATGTGCATATGGGAGAATCTTGTACTTGAAATTGATGGCACTACTTTGATTGATACCCTCTTTTAAGTCAACTCTCCATTGATAGCGAAGCTGCTTATATCATAATTTTTATAGCATTTCTGATCTCATCCTTATGAAAAAGCGCTTATAATATTAGTTGGGAAAACAACAGTTAGATGCTTCTCTTCTCTTGTTCTTGGATGGGTTTTTGATAATGTTTTTGCATTTTTTTCTTTCAAGATTGGTGTTTTAACATACTGAGGAGGGTACCAATAAATCAGTGGACTTCGCTCTTGTGCCTTTTTCATCTTCAAGACGCCTATGGGTTTAGATATGGAAGATGATGGTGGTAGCGATGGGGGCGAAGGAAATGGTGGGTTTTCACCTAATTCTAGCTTTGGGGCATTCCCTGAGACGGCCATGGATTTGGATTTCATGGATGAGCTCTTGTTTGATGGATGTTGGCTAGAGACAACAGATAGTAAGAGCTTGAAGGAGACAGAAGAAGCTGCTTCAGCTTCTACCGCCATGAATGACAATAGCCCTTTCCTCTGCTTTGGTGAGAACCCATCTGAAGATAACTTCTCCAATGAAGAAACAGAGAGAATGAATCAAGAACCTTTTAACCAGGCTGCAACAGGTTTTGATCAAGCAGAAAAGTTTCTACTAGATGAAGCTGAGGTGGGAAGAAGTTGGTGGATTGCCCCAAGAACAAGTGACGACCCTTCTTCATCTGTGAAGGAGAGGCTGTTAAGAGCTATAAGCGGGCTCGAAGAGGCGGTGCCTGATAAGGACTTCTTGGTGCAGATATGGGTGCCATTTCAGCAGGGAGGGAAGAACTTTCTAACCACTTTGGCGCAACCACATTTATTCAACCAAAAATACTCAAGCCTTGCAAAATACAGACATGTTTCAGAGACTTATAACTTCCCAGCTGATGAGGGATCCACAGAAGGAGGTCTTCCCGGTCGTGTTTTCCTGCAGAAATTTCCTGAGTGGACTCCTGATGTACGTTTCTTTAGAAGTGATGAATATCCGCGCATCAAAGAAGCACAAAAGTGTGATGTTCGTGGGTCGCTTGCCCTTCCTGTGTTTGAAAGATGTAGTGGGACTTGTTTGGGTGTTGTTGAGGTCGTCACAACAACTCAGAAAATGAATTACCGCCCAGAACTTGAGAATATCTGTAAAGCTCTTGAGGTTTTACTCTTCTTCCTGTATTAAACATTGTCTTGAATGTCTATTTCACTGGAGGGCTTTCTCTTTGTGCGCTTCTTCTATCTTTATGCATTTTCTTTGGTTCTATGTGACAAGAGTGAGAAGCTCACAGATGTTGCTGTTTTTACAGGCCGTCGATTTAAGGAGTTCAAGTAACTTAAAACCTCCAAGCAATGAGGTGCAATAACTGGACTCTTACTTCATTCAGGTCATATAAACAAATGCTAAGGTCATACTCCATGTTTCAGTCTCTGCAGGTTTATGATGATTTCTACTACGCTGCATTACCTGAGATTTCAGATTTCTTGGCGTCAGTCTGCAGAACATATGATTTGCCTCTAGCTTTGTCATGGGCCCCTTGTGCTCGTCAGGGGAAAGGTGGATCCCGACATTCTGATGAGAACTTTTCTCAGTGCGTTTCGACAATCGATTCTGCTTGCTTTGTCCTAGATGAACAAAGCAAATATTTTCTGGAGGCATGCTTTGAACATCATCTTCTCCAGGGAGAAGGCATTGTTGGGAAAGCATTCAAGGCAACCAAACTGTGTTTTGTGCCTGAAGTAACCACGTTTAGCAAGACCAACTACCCTCTTGCGCACCATGCCAAGATATCCGGACTACACGCTGCTTTAGCAGTCCCGTTAAAAAGCAAAAGCAACGGTTTGGTCGAGTTTGTGCTGGAATTCTTCTTTCCAAAAGGGTGCCTTGACACTGAAGCAAAACAGGAAATGCTCAAGTCACTGTCTGTGACTCTGCAGCAGGATTTCAGGAGTTCAAATCTTGTCATCGACAAAGATCTAGAGTTGGAAGTTGTACTGCCTGTTAGAGAGGACATGGTGTTGTCAGAGAACCCGCTAACTGGAGCAGAAACCGCAGAGGCTTTGAGAGAAATTCATCTGCTGCAAGAGTCCTCATGGATCTCCCACATGATAAAGGCTAACGAGAAGGGTAAAGAGGTGTCACTTTCTTGGGAGTACCAGAATGAAGATCCAAAAGATGAGTTCAAGCTCTCATCTGGCTGGGATAACAGTCAGTTTGATCCGACCCCCAATAATATTCCATCAGAAGCTGAGCAGTTTCAACAACGATCAACTTCAGGACTCAGAGTTGATTCTAGTCCAAGAACCGAATCAGCTTCCACTGGTAGTGGAAATAAGTTAGGGAGTAGAAGACCAGGGGAAAAGAGAAGAACAAAAACAGAAAAGATTATTGGTTTGGATGTTCTTCGACAATACTTTGCAGGAAGCCTCAAGGATGCAGCCAAGAGCATTGGTGGTAAGAAATTGTTGTACACTGCTAGAAACATAGCTTCACTCAATGAATTTTGATTATTCTTGTGTCCTGGGAATAGCCTAACCAATACGATCTTTAGTCCAAGCCCAAATGAATATGTAACACTAAAATTCAAGCATGAGGACACACATCTCAGACGAGAACCATAAATTTGTCTTTACATCCTATCTATAATGTAGTGGATCAGTGTGCTCTGCCAGCATTTTCAACATACCTATTTATTGCTTCAGACAGTGATGTGACAGGGTTTCGTTCTTATGTTGCAGTTTGTCCAACTACCTTGAAAAGAATATGCAGGCACCATGGGATAACAAGATGGCCCTCCCGGAAAATCAAGAAGGTTGGGCATTCATTGAAGAAACTCCAACTCGTTATGGACTCTGTTCAAGGTGCACAGGGATCTATCCCACTCGATTCATTCTACACAAGCTTCCCAGAGTTGAGCTCCCCAAATATTTCCAGCAATGCTTCCTTGAAAATTAATGAACAGTTACAGCATTTGAATCTTCCAAATGAAAACGGTGGTATTGCAGAGGATAAACCAGCACAAATGTCACCATCATCTTCTTGCTCTGGTTCAAACACAAATACTTCAAACACTCTGCATGTTGCTGAGGATGCTGATGGGGTCTTGAAGAAAGCTCACACCGAGGTGGAACTGCAGAATGGAAATCAGGATGTAACAAAATGTCTAGCAAGAACCCAGAGCCATAACATATTCAAAGAGCCTCCATTACCAGGTAGTAGCAACATGAGCTTAAGAGATGGAGGGGGCATTAAAGTGAAAGCAACATTTGGTGAGGCCATAATACGGTTTACCTTGCTCCCGAGCTGGGGCTACAGTGAGCTGCAGAAAGAGATTGCTAGGCGTTTCAACATAGATGATGTTTCCTGGTTTGATCTCAAGTACTTGGATGATGATAACGAGTGGGTACTTCTGACATGTGAAGCGGATCTTGAGGAATGCATCGACATATATAGATCATCACAGAGCCAAACAATTAAAATAAGTTTGCACGACCCTTTTCAAGTCAAACTGGGAGGTTCTTTTGGTAGCTCTGGTCCATCCTAATAAACAATCAAAGCAAGGTTGTAACATATAAAGCACCAGGAAGAGTGTGCTAATCTACTAGCTGTTTAGAAATCTCATGTGCAAACATATTTCCAGTGCTCTGAAGACGATTTTGCAAGTGGCAGTAGTAATTGGTCTCCTGCATTGCCTGCAGATTTTTGTGTATAGGCGTTGCATACAGAAACTTGTATTTTATGCCTGTACAATCATTTCTTAAGCTCTGCAACTACGGAGAGTGAATTATTATGTGTTTCTCACTTATGTAATGTCTGGTTTCAGGATTATTGTATTACTATCTAATCCTTGATGTATGTGTATGTTTCAACAAACTTAGTCGCTTTGTACCAATCAAACTCTCGATTGTTCTAGAAACCAGAAACTGTGCGAACTAAAAGCACAAGAATAGTAGTAGCTTACATATTTTTCCAATTACGTAGGTTGTGTTCCTTTGACCCAAAATTCAAAATTTGGCTTCAAATTCAATATGAAAGTGGGCGGCTCTTCCCCTTTCTTCCACCGGCTTGGTCTTGCCACTTGTGTTCACCGCCCAGTAATGCAATATTTACTTTTTGTACCCTTGAAAACGTCTTTCTTACATCATATCTGTGTCCAAACCTATCATCTTACCTGCTTCTACTGGCGTAGCTGTAAAGACAGAAAGGAAACAGAATATGAAGGTCAAACTCGGAAATACAGTTTCACCGAACAAACATGAAGGTTTATTTAAATAGATCGGATTCCTTATACATTATGAGTGTTAGATAATTTTACTATAGGAATATATTTAGCTTCATCAGTGATCTCTCAGGCTGTACATGAGCTACTATAATAAGGCTAAAATCGTATACATGAGCATAGAGAACGGTACTGCTGCAAGTCCATTCCTACTCTACGTTACTTCAACTTGTCTTCCAAAATTCACAGCAGTCTCTATATATCAGAAGGTTGTTACTAGGATAACTAAACGTACATCAACAGTTTTCTTTATTGTTTCATCGTCCTTAGTTTTTGTTTTTGTTAGGTTCTTTCAAGTTCAAGTTTGTTCTTACTTGTACATGTTGACTGAGACTAACCTTTGCATCCTTGATGAGCTGCACCCGAAATTTGTGCTTGACCGTGAGCTGAACTTTCCCACCAGAAAGCGAACAGAAACAAGCAACATCTCTACACATCGTCCTCCCAGTAGTCTAAGTAGTCAACTCTCGGAGGCTGAAAGCTTGATATATCCCCCTGACCCCATCCTTTTTTCACCCTTGCCAGAGATTTTAGTGCAATTCCACTGCCGTCATCTCTGCAAAATAGAAATTGTCAGTGAGAATATCCATTATGTATCTGAAAATATATTTTAAAACGATTCTCTCAGTGTGAACTCAGTGGAAATCAAAGAGTTTTTTCTCTAAATCATGACATGAATGCTTACTCCAAATCTTGGAACCTTTTATTTTTCAAACCAGAACTTCAAAGGAAAGCAAAGAACTACGAAAATCTGTACCAAAGCATCTTTAAATAGCCATACCTGTGCAATATATTCTGCCAGTTATTTCCACAATATTTATTATGCTTTTTCTGGTGTAAATCCCTCGCATTTGGATCGACTTTGTTTGCTACTTCACCAACTGAAGCCATTTCCATCATCTTCTCAGCAAATTCATTTGCCTCTTTCTTATTTCCCATCTTACCTAAGCCATCTATTACAGGCATCAATGCTGCAGGGTCAAACCCGTATCCTTTATCTATCATCCTATGCAAAATTCCACTAGCTACTTCTAGCTCATCCTTCTTACATAAGCTCTCAACAAGATCTTTATACAGAAATTCCCCCAACTCAAAACCTCTATCTAAAACAGTTTCAAGCAACTCTGTGGCCTTTAAGAGTTGCCCTGCAGCAAGCAACTCATTGAACATCAAGCTGTAAAGAACTTCCTTTTGCCCACAGATACTTACAGCTGTCTCGAAAACTTCTTGAGCCATGTCAAAGTCAGGGACCTTACAGAACGCTTCAATTAAATATTTGAAGGAAAAGACATTTGGGGTTACGTTCTTCTGCATCATTTCATCTAAGAGGTTAGTTGCATCTTCAACTTTTCCTCCCTCACAAAGATACTTAATTGCGGTATTGTAGGTGCATATATTAGGAGAAATGCCCTTTTCTTTCATCTCATCCATCAATCCGTGAATTTCAAATATCTGATTTTGTATGCCTAAGCCCAGGATCAGTGAGTTATAAGTCTCTAGGCTCTTATGACAACCTTTCTTCTCCATGTCTTTGAGAACGCGAAATGCAGATGATATATTCCCCTGTTTGCAGAAATGATGGATGAAGATGTTGTATGCCACAGAGTCCGGTTGGAGTTTCTCTCTCATCATCTCAGCAAACAACTTCTTTGCTTCAGCGAACCTTCCGACTTTGCACAAACCATTAAGTAAAGTTGAATAAGTGATCAGGTCAGGCAAGCAATTGTTCTCGATCTTGCTGTCATCCACCAGTCCAACATATGAATTGCCTAGTTTACCAAGAGCAGCACTTCCATGCACCCGCATTCCCTTAACAATCTCAATAGCTTTATCTAATTCGCCACTTCCACAGAGTCCATCAACTATAATGTTGCAGGTGACAGTATCTAGTCCATAACCTTTTTCATTCATCTTTCGCAGCAACTCTTCCGCTTCAGACATTCTCCCCATCTTCCAAAGGCTGTGGAGCAAAATATTACAAGTATAAGCATTAGGTAAACAATTATTCCTCATCATCTCCTGCAATAGGCTTTTAGCTGCATCAACTTTCCCAACACTACAGTAACCATGTAGAAGACATCCATAAGTTACAGAATCCGGGGAGACACCATTTCTTTTCATTAAGCCAATGATAGCATTTGCATCAGATAGCATGCCCAATTTGCACAATCCATCCATCAAGATATTATAAGAATATATACTTGGCCATAATCCCTTATCAATCATCTGCTTAAGGACTGTTTCAGCCTCTATAAACTTCCCATGTCTTACCAATCCCTGCAACCAAATATTGTAACTCTGCAAACTACTAAGATCGTAATTTTCTCGAATCGACTCAAAGAGGGTCTTAGCTTCTTCCAGCATCCCTACCTTGCAGAACCCTTTCAGCATCAAGTTGTACGTTATCCTATTGGGACGAGGAAGACCCAGATATTCATCTAGCTCCATATCCCTGAAAATCCTAGACGCGTCGAGAACTTTTCCTTCTTTACAAAGCGCCGATATCCTAGCATTAAAAGTCACAATATCAGGAACCAAACCTTCCCCTCGCATCTTCTCCACCAGCTTCTCAGAATCATCGTTCCTACCTTCTCTGCAGAAGCTCGAGACGATGGTGTTATACACGACTTTATTAGGCGAAACCCCAAAACTCTCCATCGAATTCAACAACTCTAGCCCTTTATCAGGCAGACCAACTCTACAATACCCACGAACCAGTATCCCGAAAGTAAACTCATTTGGCTTACAATCTTTCTCAGGCATTTCGTCGAACAACTCACGTGCAGCATCCACACAACTGGAATCACACAAAGCACGGATCAATAGATTGAACGTGTAAGTCTGTGGAGCAATCCGAGAGAGCACCATATCCTTATACAACCACGAAACGAAATCTACACGCCTCTCCTTGATGCAACCTTCAAGCAAGACATTATACAGATAGATCCCGGGACCCTTCTCAGGGAACTGTGACCGGACGAACTGGAATTGCGAGAACGCCTTGTCGATGTGATTCGATTTCGCCAAGATTGACACGACGGAGAGAAAAGATGAAGCTTTGGCGTTTTGGAGTGAGGAGGCGAGGATGAGGCTGTGAAGCTCGTCGATTTCTTGTTGCATTTGGGCTCGGACGAGGATACGAGCGATGGTGGGTGCTGCGGAGAGAGATGTGGCGTGGCTCTCTTGTGAAGGAGAAGAGAAAATTCTCTTGTAGAGTCGCCATGCTAAGCTCGGATTGTTTGTGTTCTTCAACAAGGCCTTCACTAGTCTACTCCCAGATTGTTCCATGGGAACTGCTGAATACGAAATTCAAATTGGAGGGTGTTTTTAGGTATGAGTCTTTAGTTTTCGTTGCCCCCACAAATTTGGTTTAGTTTTGGTTCCATTCTTTTTGGGTTATCATATTAAAAATTTGGAAATTAGCTATAAAAAAATAGGATATCCATTTCTATAAAAAAAATTGACCCGAAAAATAAACTATTTCTATAACTACTTATAAGAACTAAAGTAATTTTATTAAATTATTTAATTATTTATAGAAATTTATAAATTTAACTCTACCTTTAAAATATTAAATCTTAAACAATCTCTATAATATTATTTAATAAGCCAGTTTCCTATGTGTCGCACTCACATTAATACTAACAGTGGTTGATTACGATGATACCCTTACTGAATTAAAATATTATATTTATTGATTTTTTTATTTAAATTACTTTTAATATTTTCCAAATAACATATATAATAAAAAGAAAATATTATAAAGTTTATAAAGCGAATTTAAAAACGAAAATATATGTATAAATAATATGATTTCATTAAAAAGGAAAGTTCAAAAAATAGTAATATTCCATTTTAAAATATTTTTAAATAACATAAAATATACTAATATACTTTCTTTATATTTATATTTTCACACTAACAGAATATTTTTAATATATATATCTATTTTTTAGATAATTACATAAAATAATTAAGTAACATAAACTCATATATGTTTTATTGACTAAAATATTTTATAATTAGTATTATTGAAATGTTATTTGTATTTTCTTATATTTATTTGACCATAATATCTTTTAATTACAGCAAAAAATATCTATAAATTTTTTTTTTTACTTATATAATAAGATTTCTCAAATACAATCATAATTTTTTACTGCTTATTTTTAAGAGATATTAAAAATGAAAAATAAATTTTAACAATAAACATCTTTTGATCAAATAAAAAATATATTTTAAAATCACACTATACACTCTAATGAGGTAGATATATTATATTTTGCATTTTTAGAATTATTTGTTTTCTTAATATTAAATTTGCTTTTAAATTTTATGTTTTTATGTTTGTGGAACTTAATATAACCATAACCAAAAGGCATAAAATCATTTACAATTTATAAAAACATTTTAGTTATTGTAAATATTGATATGTGTTCATGAGCTTCCAAAAACGTATCAATTACTTATTATGTAACTTTCTATAGATCATCGTTTTATTTTCTAATTTCTTTTTTTAATCAACATTTAATTTGATATATATATATATATTATGAAAATACATGCACATTTAAACGATAAATAAAATTAATTTGACTTGACTTAATAATAATAAAAATAATTATACCTCAGTTTGAATTTGAAAGAATATATATAACTTAAGATACTCACAACATGAGTGACTCGACTAATCCAATTTATATCTAAAATCATAAACTTAACTATAATAAAAATATAATTTTATAATAATAATAATACTATAATTTATTTTATAAATATAAATTATAAGATGACTCAAGAAACCTTAACAATGAAAATAAAATATTAAGCAACTATTTTAATTTAGTTCTTTTGTAAAATTTATATATATGCATGAGATTGCAGAATATTATCGTTATATTAATTTACGTAATTTGGAACCAAACGCTTTAGTTTATTTTTTATTTCATTTTAAGCACAATATATCTTAAGTTATAAATATTCTTCCTAAAATATATTTACATATCTAAGAAAAAAAACAACCTAATGCAAATAAGAAAATTAATCAAAATTTTAATATATTTTGAAGAAAATTTTTTATAATTGAATTCATAGAAATATATTCAACATAATATATCCAAATGATAACTAAAACGATTGTAAAAACAACAAAACCGACTAGATATAATATATCTAAAATTATATGTCTAATAAAAGTAATATAAATTATGCATAAAATTATAAATTAATTTAAAATTAAAAATAAATAGCAATCAATTATTATAATATATATTTATTTTATAAATATTTATACCCGTGCATGAGCACGGAAAAATCACATAGTAATCAATAAACTCTAAATTCAAATGTTATAATACTTTTGACTAAACGTATATATATAATTTACAGTATTTCAAATAATTTTCCTTTAAAAAATATGGATTGAATCTGGTTTGGTTTCAATTCTAGTTTTGAAGACAATTTGATAGTATTAGAATATTTTGTCATGTAGTTTGGTTTAAATAAAAAAAAATATATATATATATATATATATATATATATATATATATATATATATATATATATATATATATTTGATAAAGGGTTTAATTTAAATAAAATATTAATTATTTTAATATCTTAATATAGTTTAGAAAATAAATCAGTTGATTTTCATAATTCAAATTTTTAATAATCAAAATATATAATTTAACTATCATTTTAAAATCAAACATAATTACTATTTTAAACAAATGAATTAATTTGTATTTAAATTCTTGAAATAGAAAAAATAGAAAATCGTTTGGATATTTGTGAGTTCTAGTTTTGTTTTGATTTTGATTTAGGTTTTTTTTTTCCGGTTTGGTCCGGTGTAGTGTACATGAACATGGTAGTCAAAATTCGCTCATAATTAACATATAATTAAATACGGGCCAAAACGTAAAAAGTTGTTAAGATTTTGGGGCGAATATGTAAATAGCAGTCAATTTTAGACTAAGCAAAAGTAAACGCTTTTCGTTTAAAAGTCGCACGTCCCCCTCCCTTCTCTCTACTGAAGAAGAATCTGATTCCGATCAAAAAAAAAACTTGCAGAAGAACAAGATGTCTCGCCGCCAATCTCTTTCCCTACTGAAGAATCTGGGCAGATTCACAACCCAGACCCGATCCGTGACTTACATGCCCAGACCCGGTGACGGGAAGCCACGACCCGTGACGTTGATCCCGGGAGACGGAGTAGGTCCACTAGTGACAAACGCGGTGGAGCAAGTGATGGAGGCGATGCACGCTCCAGTCTACTTCGAGCCCTTCGATGTTCACGGAGACATGAAGAGTTTGCCGGAAGGGTTGCTGGAGTCGATCAAGAAGAACAAGGTTTGTTTGAAAGGAGGGCTCAAGACGCCCGTCGGTGGTGGTGTGAGTTCGCTGAATGTGAACCTGAGGAAGGAGCTTGATCTATTTGCGTCTTTGGTCAACTGTTTCAATTTGCCTGGTTTAGCGTCTCGTCATGAGAACGTTGATATCGTGGTGATTAGAGAGAACACTGAAGGTGAGTATGCAGGGCTTGAGCATGAAGTTGTTCCTGGTGTTGTTGAGAGCCTTAAGGTGATTTTTTTACTCTTTAAAGTTTCTTCCTTTTTTTTTTTGGTGAATGTTTGCAGAAAATGCTTGTCTCTGTCTATGAACTTGTTTCTTGTGTCTATTGTGTGTGTGTATACAAACTTGGTTCTTGGGAAACTGTTTGCAGATCGCTAGTTTTTGTCCATGGACTTGGTTCTTGTGAAACTGATTTCAGAATGCTAGTCTTTGTCCATTGACTTGGTTCTTGTTAAACTGATTTCAGAATGCTAGTCTCTGTCCATTGACTTGGTTCTTGTGTCTGTTGTGTGTATGTAGACGGACATGATTCTTGTGAAACTGTTTGCAGAATGCTTGTCTCTGTCCATGGACTTGGTTCTTGTGTTTGTTGTGTATGTAAACGGACTTGGTTCTTCTGAAACTGTTTGCAGATTGCTAGTCTCTGTCCATCGACTTGATTCTTGTGTCTATTGTGTTTATGTATACAAGCTTGGTTCCTGTGAAAGTGTTTGCAGAATGCTAGACTCTGTCCATGGACTTAGTTCTTATGTGTATAGTGTGTATGTATAAGAAATTTTCACGTTCAAAAGATGCACGTTGATTATCATGTTTTGATGTGGGGGCTTACGCGAGTTTCCACTTTTGTCTTATTTAAGATGTCTCTGATACTTATTGTTTTGCTAGGTGATTACAAAGTTCTGTTCGGAGCGTATTGCAAAGTATGCGTTTGAGTATGCTTACTTGAACAACAGGAAGAAAGTTACGGCAGTGCACAAGGCCAACATCATGAAACTGGCGGATGGTTTGTTCTTGGAATCTTGTCAAGAGGTTGCTAAGAAGTATCCAAGCATTGCCTACAACGAGATCATTGTTGATAACTGCTGTATGCAACTTGTAGCGAGACCAGAGCAATTCGACGTCATGGTAAAGTGTTTTCAGCACTTGTTGATCTAGCTTCCTTGCACTTGGCTTATTTTACGTGACTACTCCACTTTGCAGGTGACACCCAATCTCTATGGTAATCTAGTTGCAAACACTGCTGCTGGTATTGCTGGAGGCACTGGAGTCATGCCTGGAGGTAAAGCCTTTCTCTGATCTAATGCACCACAGAGAGGAATAGATCCTTTTGCTTATTAGATTTGAAACTGTGAACAGGAAACGTTGGAGCAGAGTATGCAGTGTTTGAGCAAGGAGCATCAGCGGGGAACGTGGGGAAGGACACGACGGAAGAGCAGAAGAATGCAAACCCTGTGGCGTTGCTGCTCTCATCAGCCATGATGCTTAGACATCTTCAGTTCCCTTCTTTTGCCGATAGGCTTGAAACCGCGGTGAAGCGTGTCATCGCTGGAGGAAAATGCAGGACTGAAGATCTTGGCGGAAAGAGTACAACCCAAGAGGTCGTCGACGCTGTCATTTCAAATCTGGATTGAATCATTCATCACTGCTCAAGATAAGTGGTATGTATGATTCACACACGCAGTCTACGGATGTGTGTACCTCTTTTTTTTTTCCCACATTCTTTCAGGATAACTCGAAACTGGCACTAAAAATAATAAAGAAAAAAACATGGTGTTGTTGATATATTTTTAATTGGGTTGTCGTCAAATTGCGATTTTGCTATCCCAACAAGAAAGGAATATGCTTCTATGATCTCTTTGTTGGTCCTCTACTTTTTGAATAATTGAAACCTGCGTTTAACTTCTTATAAAAAATTTACTGTGCTTCAAGTGGAACGATGTTTTCAAATGGTTTTATTGCTTTTTTTTTTGTGTTATCATTTTGTTCTTTATACCGAGTTATATCAGGTTCTCATTGTCCTTTAGTGAGTGAAATGTTTTGATTGTATTGAGAGATTTGGAAGAATGTACCCAACACTTGACATGTTAAGTAAGATCTTGAGATCTATTACAAGAAATCAAATGAACTAATCGAAAGTAGACCAAACAAGAAACACGATCCATGTCCAAAATTTTGACTGCTTCATACGATAGAAAATAAAAGAGAAAATACAAGACTAGTGATGATAATAAGAGACGGGAAGAGTAAGAGAGTTGAGTGAGAAGCTGCTGATGCTGAGACGTAACACAAAGAATAAGAACAAAGAGAGTGAAGCCACAAAGACTCGATAAATTAATTTTGAGGCTCTTTATAATGAAATTGGCAAAATTGCATTTTAAAATCATCGAATGTGCAAAAGTTTGCACTTTAAACAATTGAGCTCAACCACTAAAATTTTAAATAATGTAAATAGTTTCAATAACATTTTAAATATTTATTAATAAAAACAATTATTTGTTTTTGAAAAAGAGAGAAAAAAATTGCCACATCAACTAGAAAAAGAGTACTGTCGGTCGAGCGCCGCCGAGTGAGAAAAAGAAGAAGAGATCTTTACCGTTGCCGATCTCCCTCCGTGGTGGGCTGTGCTCGTGAGGGAGGATCTCCTCTGGCTCTTTAGTTTAAACTAAGTTTTATTTGGTTTCGTCTTGTTGGGTGAGGGGTTCATTCTCTCTGTCCGTCTTTTCCGTCTTTTGTGGTTGGTTCGATTCTTGGATCCTTTTAGTATCTGTCAATTGAGTGAGCTGGTTTAGGAGAGTCCTCTGTGGTGGTAGCTGGTGCTTAATCGTCCTGTTTCTCTTGCTCCCCTTTGGTCTTTGTCTTGTCTGTGTTTTGTGCTTGGAGTGTGGTTCCTGCTCTCTTGCTTATTTCAGGTGGAGTTTGGGTTTGGAAAGTTGGGTTTAGTGATGAGTCTGGCGCCATATGTCAGATCGAGGACCTGTTGATGGTGCGGCATAGCTGCTGGGGCACTGAGGTGCCTTCACTGACGTCATCTATGGACTTTCTTCAACTCTAGTTCCTTTACTACTCATCGTTTCTGCAAAAAGTTATGGTTCTCGGTTGAGCCGTGTGTTGACTTGGTGTTTCAGAGTGCGCTTTAAAGTGTCTTTATCCCGAGCTTGGTTTCACGTCTCCTGTCTTGTTTCTTCAGATGGTGCTTTCAAGTTTTTGGCTTGCTCAATTGGTTCGAGTTTGGTGCGGAATGATATGTTTCTTTGAGGTGTTTTCTGCAACGGTGAAGTGTCCCGAGGATACTTTGGTTGCTACTGGTTTCTCTCCGGTGAAAAGGTCTGCTTTGAGATGTGTCGTACTTCATCTTGCTGTGTGGTTTGGCGGGTGGACCTGTTTCTGTTCTTTGGTTTGGTTGTCAAGCTATCATGTGTTTGTGGTCTGTCCTTATTGGAGGCCCATCCTCGTTTTGTTTGGCTGTTTCCTCGTAAGCATCCGGTGGTTCTAATGGTCATGGTTTCTATCTCTTGCGTCGTCTCTTTTGAGCTCTCAGTACTGTGGGTTTTTAAGTCTTGATCTTTACCTTGGTTTGTTTGTTTATGTGCCCATGTGTGGGTTTAATGGTCCCTTCTTATGGGTTTTAGGGTCCTTCTTATGGGATTTAGTTGCTGAGGATATCAGGGCCGGCTTATTAAATTACTGGGCCTAGTGCCCAAATTTGCCATTTCAAAATTGATGTATAACATCTTTATAAATTCAAAATTAGGACCCTAAATCTGTATATTTTTGACAATATAGGACCTTGATTCCTTAAAGAAAATTATTGAAAAAAAGGACCTGGTGCAAAAGCTCCTCCAGCACATGTGTAGAGCCGGTACTGGAGGATATCTTCTTCTTCCTTCAGCTTTTGTAATAGTCTTTGTATGGCTCTTTGTTGATCTAATATAAAAAGATGGAAAAAAAAACTGCCACATCAACTATTTTGCTGCTAATAAACAATACCCGTGATAATTTTGACGTGGTAAATAAGCAAAGTTAGTTTCAATGATGTGGTAAACAACTAAGTTAGTTTCAATGTTCAAATATAATGTCGGTGAAAATGTTAACGGTTAACGGTTGAGGTTTAAAGTGCAAACTTGATTTAAAATGCAATTTTCCCTAATAAAATTTGTTGCTTTCTGGTCTTTGTAACCAAATCTTTGTCGAAAGTAGATATAACAAGATGGTAGAAAACAAATCAATGTGGTATCTTAATCTTGTATTTTATGGTTTGAATCTATATACCTGATAATACAGTGGTATACAAAATCCTCTTGGGATCAAAATCATCAGCCTTAAGAACCACTAGACGCTATCAATTCGCCAGAACTACTCATCTCTTTAATCTCAGCCTTTGCAAGCCGAACCAAGAACAAACCCGCAAAGAAAATCGAAACAATAAGCATGAAGAAAACACTATTCCACCCTCTGCTCGATATATAACCAGCAAGCAACGGTCCCAGAGCCGCCCCAACCGAGCCAGTACCGTCTATAATAGCTGTTACCGTCGCCAACGCCCTGCCGTTCCCTTTAATGGAGTCTTGTGTTCCCAGATCAGCTGCAACGGCTGTTGTTATAAGTGCGTAAGGACCGTTTACTAGTAAACCAGATACAAACATCAAACCGATGTTGATGAACATGGACACACTCCCATAGACTCTGTACATAATCAAGACAGGTATGGATAGCGACAAGAATGCGATTGATGTGAGTGCACGGGCTTTGATCTTGTCGGAGATGAACCCTGCTGATATCCCACCAAACACTCCTCCAATGTCAAACACCGTCGAGAGAATCCCAGCGGTTTTGTGGGAGATATAAACACCCGCAACAGCTGTTTCAGTGGAGATTAAAGTAAGAACATGAGTGGCACTAATGCAAGTTTCAGTTTGATAACATGAAAGAACAGAAGCTTTACCTTGGTGTCTTAAGTAGTATGGTAACCAATAAAGGAACGTGTAAGCGACGAGTTTCGAAAAGAACAAGCAGAAAGCAAAAGGAGCAACACCAGGTAACTTCCAAGCTTCAAGAAAACCAATAGCTGAATCATCATCATCATCATCACCTAAATCCACATTTTCAAGAAGCCCAACATCATCATCTTCCTTGTCCTCCTCTACCACAACAGTCTCAGCAGCTAAACCCATCTCAATCTCCTTCCCAGGCTCTTCAAACCCCAAATCATGAGGACTGACAACAAGACACATAAACACAAGCAACCCAGAGACAATCACCAACCCACCAGGCAAAGCAAAAGACCATCCCCATCCGGAATCAAGCACCGAGGAAGCAACAACCGAGCCGACAATGTTCCCAACAGATGTATGAGAGTTCCACACACCCATGATCAACCCACGTTTCTCCTTCCCACACCAGTTCCCAACTACAGAGACAACACAAGGCCACCCAATAGATTGAAACAGCCCACAAACAATCTGAACAGTCATGTAAAACCCGAGGAGATGCACGTTCATCCAATACCCTAACCCGAAAACAACGGTGAGGATCCCACTTCCCATCATCCCAAACACGAGAAACAGCCTCAGATCGATCCTATCTCCTAAATGACCTGCCAAATACATACCGAGAGCGTAGGAAGAAAGGAACGCTAGATCGAGCTCGCCGAGCCTCTGCGTTCCTTTTGTTCCGTTGAACGGAGCCCATCCGTTGTCGATCGAGTTTGATTCTTCTTCAACGGAAGGTCCAAGGACGCTCTTGACGATGCTTGGAGGTTTGCGAGAGGCGTGAAACGAAGCGTAGGCTACGAAGGTGATGATGAGGACGAGGATTTGGTGGAATGTGAAGGTTTTGTTTAAGCTTGGGAATAGAGAAAACGCCGGAGGTAAGCCACAGCCGCCGACGATCTTTGATTGCATCTTGAATCAATGGTGGACCATTTCTTGATTTGGAATTAAAAAAAAAAAGAGTTTATCTTTGTTTTTTATTTGCTCTGGGTAGGTAATGGGTTGCTACCAGATTTCTTCAAGGCAAAGGAATCAGAGATCTTAGGACGCTCAAAGTCGTTTCTTTTCGGCGGTCTGAACTTTTTTCTTCTTCTTCTTTGTTTTCTTTTTTGGTTGCTGTAATAGTAATAGTTTTTGTTTATTACTAAGAGATTTAAATTCTGTTGCAACTGATTTCTAATTTATATATATATTTATATATATATATATATATATTTAACATAAATTCACTTTAGTTTTTTAATTACTTTTATTTGATCTTTATTTTTAAAATTTCATTCACTTCAGTTTTTTAATTACTTTTAATATTAAGTAAATCACCAATTACATCATCACATAAAATCTAGTTTTATTATATAGGATTTTTAGTGATTTAAATCCTCGACTAAAGATCAATCGTAAAATAAACCCTCAACTAAAAATCCTGTGAAATAACCCTCAACTTTACGTTCGTTAATGATTTAGCCCCTCCGTAACATTTATCGTCAATAGTACACGTTTCCCCGATAAATCAAAACTCGTCGTTTCATTTAGAGGGAGAACGACGACATGTTTGCTCAAATAAGTCGTGATCCTTAGAATCACGGGACACAATCCAAAAACCCCCAAATCTAAAAATTAGGGTTCTTCAGAAGTGTGAAAAGAGATTGGTTGCACCATATGTAAGTTGCTTTCGTCATATCTAATATCATATATTGATTTTCTTACATGATTCACTAAACTCGATCTCAGCATTTTGTGTTATGGTTTTTGTCCGGTTTGGATTATATCAGTGTGTTGTGAAGTAGATTTCGATGGATCTAAGGCGTGGAATCCCAAGGAGGTGTGAATGTGGAGCTGCTACTGTCGTGTTGAAGTCGGGTACATCAAAAAATCCAGGAAGAATGTTTTATCGATGTGGAGCAATTATGGGTCAGAATCATGTTTTCAAATGGCTCGATGAAGCACATGATGAAGAGTTTGAAATTGTGACAAACAAATTGGTGATTATTGAGCAAGATTTGGCTGACATAAAATCGGACCTTGCTGATTTGAAGAAGGACATGAGTGAGATCATGGAATTATCGAGTGTCTTAGGTTGAAGTCTTAGATGGCTTAGTTGTTGTTTGTGCTAAAAATGTGATCTTTAGATGGTTTAGTCCAACGATTATGTTGTTGTCTCTGACTTTTCTGATTATGTTGTCTTATTATGACAGTATCTATTGTCATTGTTTATGACTTTTATGTTGTTTTATGATGGTTATGACATGAGTTTGTGTTAACAAAAGACATAACCAAGTTGTTACAAAAGACATAATCATCATCCTAAATATACAGAGTTGTTACAAAAGACAACCAAGTTGTTATATAGATTCTTAATACAAGCCTACTTTCAACATTAAAAGCATATCAAGGTTCATCAGCTGGAGGAGTTTGGGTTGTTGCCGTTGGGTTCTTGAAAGGTCTTCCACGAGGCAGTTTAGGTGGCTTAGGAACAGGATCGAGCTTACATTTCCGCTTATTGTGTCCCGTTTGTTGACAGTTGCTACAAGTCTGCAAAATAAAGTAGAAGCAGCAGAGTGAATCAATGGACAGTGTTCAATATACATACAAGAGAGTTAGGTGATACCATCTTAGTATTGGCATGGTAAGATGGAAATTCTGGAACCGGCTTAAGAGCCACAGGAACCATGACTTCTTTGCATGAGCGTTTATTATGGCCGGTTTGGAGGCAATTGCTACATGTCTGCATATTTAAACATAGCTAGAAGACATTAATATTGTCAAAGTTTAATGCATAAGAGGAAAAGAGTTAGAAGACATTACCACTGGAGGTTTTTGAGAGTTTTGTGATGGTCCATCTTCGCTGGGGTCTCTGATTCGATCGTTGTTTTTGGGTCGACCTGGCATTATTCTGTCCGGAGGAGGCATAACAACAAAATCACTATGTGTTTCCCACAACTCCATCCCATTCACAGGAAACAAAAGTGAGCTGTAGCAAAGCTTCCACTTCTCCACTGAATGCCAATCTGAAATAACCGTTTCAGGCAGCTTTGTCTCCTTATACTCAGCCCACATTGCATATATGATATGACAACAAGGAATGCCACTCACATCATACTCTCGACAAGTGCAAGACGTCCTATCTCGGACATGTACAACGTACTTGTGCCTCCCATGATCCACTTCATAGATGCCTCTTCCATTTGGTAATGGAACACACCACTTCAAGCTACGCTTCCGCTTCTCCATAATAGCTAACGCCTTTGGTGTGATCAAACCTGTTGTCTTGTCTATCTCCTTCAACTTCGTCAAATTACTAGACATGATATGGCGCCTAATGTCTTCTAGCAAAGCAACAATTGGTTTCTCACGAGCTTCTTTCAAAACGTCATTGTAAGACTCGCTTATGTTGTTTTCAACTGCAGCTGACTTAGTGACATCACTGAAATATGCCCTACAACAAGAGAAAAAAAATGTCATTAGGATAACTAAATTTAAAAATTAAATTAACATACAAATATTCTGATCTCACCTTGACCAATTCGAACCAACACATTTCTTAACTTCCTCATAAGCTTCAAGCTTGATGGTCTTCATCTCCTCAAGTTGTCGTTTAAAAACTTTTTCATTGTAGGCTCGGGCATACTTCCAAAACACCTTGTGAAGAGGACCCATCTGCTTGTATCTCTTTCGCAAGTTAGCAAAAATGTGTCTTGCACACATTCTGTGTTCTGCATAAGGCAAGGCGGTTTTGACTGCGTATGCAAGTCCTTTCTGCTGATCTGAAGACAGTGCAAGAGCGCTTCCTTCCTCTAATCCTAAATCTTCCCGCAACAACTCCATAAACCACAGCCAGTAGACCTTGTTCTCAACCGGTACAATAGCCCAAGCGATGATATATGTGGCATCATTAGGATCCCTTCCCACTGCGGTTAACAGTATCCCTTTCATGCGTCTCTTTAAAAAAGTTCCATCTAAATGAATCACACGACGACATGCACTCTTCCAACCTGTTTTCTGCGACTGAAAGCATGTGTAAAACTTCTCAAAAACTCTGTCCTTCGTTCCTAAAATAACCGTAGAACCCTCATTAGTCTTCCTTAACTCCTCAACATAATCATACAGTCTTGTAAACTGCTCCGCATACTCATCACTTATGATATGTTTCAGAATCTGCCTAGCACTTTGACACTTGGTCTTTGTAACCCGAAGACCTACTAAAGCCAACCTTTGCATTATCAACTCCGCAGAAAGCTTCGGATTCAGCCTGAACTCATTTAGAAAATCCGCAGCTATCTTTGGTGCGCTATATAGGTCAACAACACCTATAGGGTAGTAGCTGTGGGTTCCTAGCAGTGATCTAATAACCATCTTGTCTGATTGGCTGTTTATAGAAGCATACAATCTCCACTTGCAATTCTCTTGCGCACATATTGCAGCTATCTTCTTCTTTTCAGATTTCTGGAAATGTATGTTAACCTTCTCTTTGATAGCATATTTCTGGATCGTCTCTCTGCATTTTTCTTTCGACACAAACTGTTGCCCTACATGAAACTCAACTCTGTGATCTTCATCATCATCAGACCCATCACTCTCAACATAATCATTTTTATAAAAATCACAGGACTCTTCCTCACTCTCTTCTTCCTCCTCCTCTGCATCTAAATTTCCCACAAGAACATCATCTAAGCATGGATCATCTTCCCTAACGACATATATATTCATGCTCTCCACCTCGTCTGAACCTCTAATCATGTTCTCTACATCCTTATCAGATACCAAGTCCACACGATCTGCCCCAACAGCTCGACGAGGGAAGTAAGAAAACTTACACATGTTCTCTGCATAACCATTTGTTAAGACGACATCTTTCAGCATTTCAAGGGTCGGTGTTCTGAAATCCACTCGACAACACTTAGTCCGACCACCATTGTAAGATCCATCTGAAGCCCAGTATCCTCCAACCCACAAACGAAAGAAGAAAGTCCTGTAAAAGCAAATGAAAATCGCTTAGCTTAGATTGATTGAAAAAAATCTTAATCAAAAGTAGAAATCTTCAATCCGAACTAGAAAGAAAACAAAAACAAACGAAGAACAAACCTTGGGGTTGTAAAATTCATTCTCTCCAACACGATTCTCGCTCTGAAACGCACACCTAGCAGTCACAGATTCATCTCCTCGTAAATTAGGGTTCGTCGAGTGAAAGAGGTGAATTGGGGGAAACTGAGATGAATTCCACGATGTAAGTGTTGGGTTTACCAACTCCATGTTGTTTTCAATAAACATCTTGTTGTTTTGAGCAAACATGTCGTCGTTCTCCCTCTAAATGAAACGACGAGTTTTGATTTAACGGGGAAACGTTTACTATTGACGATAAATGTTACGAAGGGGCTAAATCATTAACGGACGTAAAGTTGAGGGGTTATTTCACAGGATTTTTAGTTGAGGGCTTATTTTACGATTGATCTTTAGTTGAGGGTTTAAATCACTAAAAATCCTATTATATATCATGAACTATCTCTAACATATGTGATATCAATGAATAACTCTACGGTAATGATTCCATGATAAAATTTTCCCAAACATTTGGATCGATGGACGGTTCTGCATATACGACATTATTGATAGATAGACTCTCTCTGTAGCAAACAACCACAACGAACAGCAGAGGTAAGCTGCCGCCGCCGCCGATCTTTGATTGCATCTTAAATCAATGGTGGAGTATTTCTTGATTTGGAATAGAAAAGAGTTGATCTTTGAGATTGCTTTAGTTTTATTTTTCTGGGTAGGTAATGGGTTGCTACCAGGTTTCTCCAAGGTGAAGGAATCAGAGATCTTAGGACGCTCAACATCGTTTTTTCGGCGGTCTGAACGTTTTTTATTTCTTCTTTGTTTTCATTTTCGGGTTGCTGCAATAGTTTAGGGATTAATTTTTTGTTTTGTTTATTACTTAAACATTTAAATTCTGTTGTTAGTGACTTATGATTTTTTAAATATATTTTTAACATAAGTTTAGGAACTTTCTCTCTCTTCGCAAAAGTGACTTCTAAAATTCTTTCGGAGAAAAACCCTAACCATCGATTTTCGATCAATTTCACTCAATCAACATGCAATCAAACGAGAAAATCACCGATGAGAGTCAAGGATTGTGCCAGCAAATGGATTCTACAAAGGAAATTTGAAAAGCGTTGCAAGATTTAAAGCTTGGATCGGACAGAAATATATAGTCTGTGCATGAAGATGCTCAAAGGGAGTTTGAAAGAGATCATCAGAAATGTCTCATAGCTAAAGGCTTAATCTGGATCACCATAATCCAGCTGGTATCAAGGTGTCTCTTCAGATAGTGTGGCAATTAGTGGGAAAGATGGAAGGATAGGTGAATGATGACGGAACGGTAAACTTCTAATTTGATACAGACCATCACCTTATGATGGTATTAGAGAAGGCGCCATATACCTACCAGGGTTGGATAGTATCACTTGATAGATGGAGAAACATAGGCTATTCTGACTTCATTAAAAGTATTCCATTCAAGGTCAGAATACAAAAACTTCCGATTGAAGACCAGGGATAGTCCATAGTATTGGCTTCTAGCTTGGTCAAGTTGATGAGGTATAAATCATTGAACCAACAATCAATTGGGAAGCAGAGGTATAAATGATGATCAGTTTTGATGTGGATGATGTTATCACACTAACAAGAGAGGTGGAAATCTTCAAGAATGTCCCAAATGTGGATTGGACTTCAGATATGTTGGTCTACAGAAATCCTGCATTACATGCGATAATCTCAAACATGATTTTGAAGTGTGTAAAGAATCCAACATGCTCCCACAACAGAAACTAGAGTTGATCAATACATGCACAAATCCATATATGTCTGCTGAAGAAAAAAATGCTGCAATTGCTAAGATCTTAACAATAAGAGAGCAGGGTGAGGTGTCTAGAACACCAGCAGGAATGCAGATAGTTTCAGGTTCACACAACAATCATATCATTGGCAGAAACAATGAAAAAAGGACAGTAGGATTCATAACACCAATAAGTGTTGAACCAGGAGCCAGTACTCAAATGGGAGATCAAGGAACTAAACGTAAACTACCTGAACATACATAAGAATTAGAAGCTAGTGCAGGGAAAAGGATTGTGTTAAAACAAACTCGTCTTGAAGATGATCAAGGTTTGGTGGTTCTCAACAAACCACCATGTCAACGATGAAGATATTGCACTGAATTATTAGGGGTTGGGAAGCCATCTAACAATTCCTCATTTCAAATATATCAGGAGAAAATAAAAGCCTCATTTCATGCTTCTCATGGAGACAAAACATGTTGATAGTTACGTAAATCGTTTAGGTAAGGATCTAGAATACGACCACTCTTTTCTAATCTCAGCTAATGGTCGTGGGCAGTGGTGTAGCCATCTTTTGAACTAACGGGGTTAAGCTTAGTTTTTTGGGAAACCTGACTTTGTATCAAACAGATATGTATATAGAGGATGGCTCAAAAATCTTTTGCATGTCTTATATCTATGGAAATCCGATATTAAAATGCATGTAATGTCAATGGGAGTCTATTATGAACAGTTCAGTTGCAGTTGCAGTTTTATATCAGGGGAAATTAAGGTTGACGTTGGAAGATTTCAAAGAAATTAAAGGAAATGAAGAGAAGGATGGAGGAGTTTTAAGGTAGTCATCTTTCTATTTGTTTAGGACTATGATTTCTGTTGTTAACTTACAAGATCTTAACTGTTTTGGAGGATGATTGGGTGGTGAAGGGTTATGAGCTCGGGAAACCCAGTGAGCTCACGAAGGAAGTGTGGGATGGCCTCATCCGTTATTGGAACCAACCATCGTCAATTAGAGTCGCCAACAGTTGCTCTGTTTCCCGTCTGACGAGAGATGAGACTGGCAACTTACCGATGCTTCACTCATCATGTCAAAAACCCCACGCTGGTATCCGTCTAGAGATGGTAAGTATTTCAATTAACTCTTATTTTTAATATATTATTCTAACTTTCATTTATATGCCAAAGAGACAGATGCACTACCATCTCTTAAGGATCTTTACGAGAGGACCCACAAGAACAAGGCTGGAAAATTTGTAGGTCCAGGGTCTGAGCAAATCTACAACGACGTGGTTGCTCGGATTGAAGAGCGCCAGACCCAGCAGTCCCCCTATGGAATACCCGTCACATTATCCACACCTGAAGTGGATAAAATTTACGAGGAGGTACAATTTGTTTTTTTCCAACAAATTCATTTAATCTTACATTTTATCACTAAAATTAATCTCTTTTTAAGGTGGTCCCTAAGAAAAAGAGACGTACGTAGGGAATTGGTTCCGTTAACAATGTCCCAAGGGTGACATCGTCTTACGGTCAAAGACGGGATGATGAGACTGCTTAGTTGCGTTCTGAGTTGAGCCAGACACATGCTGATTTGAGCGTGGCGCAAGCTCAAATGGGTTCAGTCAAAAGTTTTCTGGACGTCTTAGCGGCTGGAAATCCGCAATAGGAGAGCATGTTGCAGGAGAGACGTACAGGGCTTGGGACTTCACAGCCACGGTCCGCAGCGGAGGAGGAGGAGGAGCTGGAGCTGGAAAGAAGGAGTCGGGACTTCTTCCCGGAGTTTCCGAACCCCTAGCTTATTTTTTTCTTTTATTTTTATTGTATTATAAATTTGAAACTTAAATATTTATAAAATATTTTTGGATTTTTCTATTATTTAAATTTTTATAATAATTTTTTATTATTTTAATTTTAATTTTTATAGAAAACCCCAAATGGAAGTAAATTCATAGCAAAATTCACGAGTAATTTACGTAGAAGTAGACATAAAATCCTAGTAAATTTTACTTCAAAGTTACTACGGAATACACGCAAATTACTCGTAATGTTTACGTGGACTTTACGATGATCTTTACCATCTATTTTACGACGAAAGTTAACATCGTTACTTTGAGTGTATTCAACGACGATATACTGCACTTCTTTTTAGCTAGCGACAAAATTTTTTCCTCGTTAGTTTACGACGATTTAATGAGGAAATATGCTTTATGACGGACGTTTGACGACAAAATGAGTTTCGAGGTTATTTCGTCGTAAAGGGCTATTAATGACGATTTAACTACGATTTAAGGGATCGTTAAGTATATGTTTTCTTGTAGTATATGAGATGAAGCTTATGCATCATTATTCGCATGAACGGCTTGATTTTTTCAGGTTTATCTTGGAAAGATGAACTCGGATTGAGAATGAAATGTTCAAAACATGTTGCGGACACAAATATTGACGAATGAATGTTGTCGTCATCTATTAAAGACTGGAAAAGATTGTCATCTAGGACTGGCACAAATCATTCTTTCGAGTTCTGAGTATAAAATAATTTTTCTAAGGCTATCCCAAAAAGCCATCAGAAATGGAACGATTGTGTCTGTAGAGTTGGGAGCCAGATTGGTTTTTCGATCTCTTTAGATAAACTCAACTAATATCACCTCGATGTTGCATGTGTTTTTAATTTTATGACTGTTACCATTCTATACACTTCCTCAATTATTAAAAAACACTTATTTTTTATGTTTTAAACAAAAAATATCATTTATTATTTACCTAACCACAACTCAGCTAATAATAAAATAAACTGTAAAATACAAAAAATGTATAACATAATAAATATACATAAAAATTCAAATTTTTTTTTTATCTAAACTGAAATAAGAAACCTTATAAACTGTTATGTATAGATACATAGGGAGTATTAAACATGTATCACATCACTTCTCTCTATCTTGAAATCGCAATCACCATAGCAATACATTCAATCGTCCAGCCATAATCACGATGTAAGAATTATCCCCACTCACAATTTACGTTACAAATTACATTTAACAAACAGCCCAAATAAATGAATATACTTTAACGAAACATAGGATCTACGAAAACCATTTGTAATAAATGAACTTACTCCATAACCACGATGTAATAAATACTGTGGTGGATAAGGGTGAGATGGATCGGGTATCCGAATCCGGATCCTTATCCGAATCCGGATCCTTATCCGAGTCCGGATCTTTATCCGAATCCGGATCTTTATCCGAATCCGGATCCATGATTTTACTATCTTTATCTGGATCCGGGGTTCTCGGATATCCGGGTGTCGGATGTCCTTTTAAAAATTATAATATCCGGCGGATATCCGGATCCGGATTTAGAATCTTAAAATAAAAAAAAATAATATTAAAATATATAAATTATTAACAATAATTTAAAAATAAAAATAAATAATGTTTTTAATTATTTTAATGTATGCTATTACAAATTTTGTATAAAAGTTATATATACTATTATAAAAATGAAAAATATAATAAATAAAATTAATTTTTATATATAGATATTACTATTTTAAAAATAATTATTAATAAAAATTACGGATCCGGATATCCGAATAAAAAAATTTAGATATCAGGATCCGGATCCGGTTTGGACGGATCCAATATTTTACTATCCGGATCCGGATTCGGCCTCTTCCGATATCCAGATTTTTGGAGCGGATCCGGATCGGATCTCCGATCGAATCCGAATGTCGGATAATAAATCCCAGACCTAGTGGTGGACAGGTAAAATGCCCCTTACTTTCACTAAAACTGATACCACTATTTACTTTATGTTTCCTTTTTCTTTAGGATCTACGAAACACATATATATCCACAAATGGTGGATGCAATTCTCGTTTCGCACATTTGTTGACCTATTTCACAAAGGGAAATTAGTCTTCCAACGAACTATAATACTAGAGTTTTTCTTTTAATCGATAATTATCGAACAAAAAAAATAATTACCTATTTCTTCCACGCCCATTTGAGAATGTACAACTTACACCCAGTTTTTACTACCTTTTTCACGCGCTTTCGCGTATATACTTACACTTTATCGAAGTTTTATGAGTAAAAACATTTTTTTGTTAAACAAATAAAATTTTGGGTAAAAACTTCAAGTGTGGGTAAAAATTCTAAAATTTTCTCACATCATAGTTTAATAAATTTTTATAATTACAAACTAAAACTATCCCGTTATTTTTTTAGTTTACAAAAAAAAAAATTCTAAGTAAGCCGCTCTAGAGGATTCATATTACGTTCTCCTTCCAAGCTATCATAATTTTAAACAACCTGACGTTGATTTTTAATTCTGTTTTGTTGCAAGAAAATTGGCAGACTTCGCATCCATAATTGTCACCACAATATAAAGCCTCGCAACTTAGACTATCTACAATTGTTTCAAGATTCAGCAACTTCCATTTCATCTTTTGATATTCTACGTCATCTTTTCTTTCTTCCATCTCATCATTCAACACACTTTCAATTTTTAACCACTATAATGGTTTTGTTTGATAAAATTCAGCATCCTATTTTACAAATTAATAATTATTTTTTAAAATATTCAAACTAAATAAACTTAGTCTCTATTGATAGAAAATTTAAAATGATAAATTTTCATATTAAAAATAAAAAGAAATTATTTAATTTATAATAAGATTGTTGATTTTAAATAACAAGATGATATAAAAATATAAAAAAAATCTTAGAATAGTGATATGCGTTAGTGATCCCCACTTTCTTTTTATCCAATGTGTTGAATCTTTTCAACACAGATTAATCCAGATCATCAAATTTCATTTTTTAATATCCAAATTGTAGTGATTCAACTGTTAATAATTCAACTGTTAAATCTTTTATTCAACACTCCCATTGTATATAGTCCTATGGATTCACAGAACAGATTTTCTGCTGTTGTTGGTTTTCAATGGTCTTCAAAATGCATGTTTCACTAAATGCCAGCGTATATGACGCAGGCGAGACACCCAAGTCATACATAAAAAAGACATGATTCACGTGGAACCATTTTTCTTATTACAATCCGAACTGTACTTAGGTGCACACCTCACATACGAAACTATTACATTGTTAGAGAAGAAATAGACAGAGCAGAGCACACTGAATCAACACCATCACGTAACTGAAACTTGAGCTCAACGTTGAAGCATAGTTGCCAGGAGGTCCAGAACCACCAGAACCTGATCATCAGTGTAGCCAGGTTATCATTAACTCATAAACCGCCATTACACAATGACAAAACGTGCATAAACCTGAAGCAAACAAACCTGAACAGGGATCTGGAGAAAGGGCTGCGAAGATTGTCTGGTTGGAGTAACCAGCATAGGCGCAAGAACGAGGTCCGCAAGAGGTATTTGTCGTGTTACCTACAAACAAACTCTCTGCTCCTTCACATCGCGGAGACGGGCAAGTTTGCCAGGTCGACGAAGGCTTAAGCTGAGAGGCTTCACAGCTTACACTGATCACAAACACACAAAACAAAAACCATCAGAACCTATCAAATATACAAATCTTATTCTATCATACCAACTCCAAGATTTTCCATCACTTACGTCCAATTGTTTGAAGCTTGACAAGAGCACCTAATGCAATTGTTTGCAGTGATGGAGTATGAGCTGTTAGGTAGAAGCATATTGGCGTCCAACGAGTCGGCCCTCACGGAAGAATTACAAGCTGTAATTAAAAGTTATTTCTTTCAAAAATTTGAAACCCAATAATCAGTTAGTACAAAAAACTCAAACCCAACAAGATTTAAAATTTCCAATTCCTTTATTACATCAACCCATCTCAACTAGATTTGTCCAATCAAACTACTAAAAGTCATTGACTTTTTCAATGAAATTTTCATTCATTGCATCTAAACCTATCATTAACCTAAAACCCATTTGGATTATTCAAATGAAACTGCTAAGGTCACAGACTTTTCAAATTCAAAGTCCTAAGAAAATTTAATTCTGTTTGTACCTCTGAGAGGGACGTTAAGAGGGTAGTCAGCGAGGAGCTGAGCATCCCCGGAGATCCCATTGAGCTGAGCCAACGTATTGTTGTCAGTTCCAAACTGAGCTGCGATCTCACCGAGGGAGCTTCCGGATTTGACCACGTGTGCATAGTGGACAACATCTTGACCGTCCAACTTATCGCAGCTACAAGGCAAAGGGATCCAAAACCTTTGACCGACATCGATTTTGCTTGGGTCGGGAATCCTGTTCAGGTCACTGATCCTCTCGTACCGGACCAACCCTCCGAAAATCTCAGACGCGATTAAGAAGAGCGTGTCGTCCTTCTTGACGGTGTAAACCGGAGTCCGGTTCGATACGCCGGTTCCGTTTGAGCAAGAGCAAGGGATCGGGACGCGTACGACCTGGTTCGGGTTCACGCCCTGAGTGCGTGGGGTGGAGGGTGGGAGGTTGTTGGCTTCGAGGATCGAACGGAGCTTCTTCACGGCGAAGAGGGTTTTGATATTGCCGTAGGTTGTGGCGTTCTTGCTTGAGTAACCGACGAGAGAGCGACACGTGGAGGGCGAGTCACCTGGTTCGCCGCATTTGAAGTTTCCGGTCATTTGGGCGGAGAGAGTTAGGAGGAAGGAGAAGGCGATGAGAAGAAGGGGAAGGGTAAAACGGGAAGTTTCCATTTTTTTGTTTGTTTTGTCGCCGGGGAGCTCCTCAGGTAATCTGGAGTTGTTTTTTTTTTGTTTGGTCTGAAACGAATTAATAAGAGGAGGAAGATAGTTGACTGATAAAAGACTTTTGGAGTTTACTGTTGAGTTTTAGGGAAGATAATTAAATGGGAACGCAACAAGAAACAGAGTCTGCTGTTCACATTGTGCTTTGGTCCCTAATGGAAAATGTTCGTCAGTTATTTATCACGTAGTGACTTGTTGACATTTCTATAATATTATCACTAGTGATACGATTTTTTTCTTTTTTTTTGATACGAAAAGTTTAGCAATATACTCCCTCTGTTTTAATATGTAAGTAGTTTTAGTAAAAAAATTTTGTTTCACAATGTAAGATATTTACATAATCCAAAGTACCTTTTACATTTATTACATATTATGTGACCAATCTAATAATCTATACTTTTTTATTATTAGTTGGATTTATGTATTAAATACTACTTTTTCAAAAGTAAAAATTTTCTTAATATTAACACTTTTAACTAAAATTACTTACAAATAAAAACAGAGGGAGTATATGTTTATCGACTTAAGGTAATGATGGTTTATATTCCACCACCATCAAATCAAAGTCGTTGACTGCAATGAATTATGAAAAATAAATAGTAACTATATTTTTACCCAGGTAACTTCCCGAGTATTGATTTCACTTTAATGCACATAAAAACTTGTTTTGCATCATTAATGATATATATTGTTTATGTTCAATCTGGTAAAAACAAATCAATTAAAACCAAACCAATAAAGAGAAATCGATCTGGATTTGGTAATATTAAATATACCGAATGAATGTTATTTTTAAGAAGCCGCGGTATGCAAACGGTTTAGTATATAAACCGATCAAACCGAATAAACCGATTAGTGAAAAATAGTAGTATAGTTATATGTAAATTGTATAATTTAATTAGTAATATATACATAATTTATTTTATTAATATGACATTCTTACTTAAAATGTTAAGTTTAATAGTTTAATATTTTGCTTTGAACTAAAATTTGATTTTTCATTTTTATCAAATTAAAAAAAGTATAATTTTTACTTTTTTTTTGTCGACTATCCATCTAGGCTAGATCAAGTGGAGAACAGACGAGCCGATTCTCCGAAGAGCATCTTCATCTGTCTGGGTCTGATCTATATGGGAGAACATATAGCCTCTGGTCCTTGCCTCTTTTGCTAACGTGTCTGCCCGACCATTCCGACTCCGAGGAATATGAGACATGCTCACATCCTCAAAGTCTTCATGTAACCTCTGAAACATGAAGACTTTGAGGATGTGAGACTGTCTCATATAATTTTTACTTATGCGTCGAAAAATATGTCTACTAATATTTAGTTATCTAATAATATTATGGGTAAATAATTTTTTATATTTTTATTCTATAAGACCTATTATTATTAACTTAATATCTTTTACTAAACTTAATAACTTTACTAATTATTTTAAACTGTAAAAGAAAAAAGAAAAATAGTCTATTTAAAAAAAATATCTTCATATTTTATTAAAGTCAATATTTAATGATGTAAAGTAAAATACACAAAATTTTATAAAATATAAATATTTTTATCATTTTTTTGGTATAAAACCGAATAGACCAAAAATCAACAATATATAAACAGAACCAAACTAAAATAGATATAGTTTTAGTATAATAGCTATTTTTATATACTGAAATACTGGAAACCCAAAAATAAACGAACCAAAACCAAACTTAAATCCGCATTGGACACCAATAATTTGGTAATATTAATCAAATATTTATATTACTATTTGAAATATGATAATTTTATAATTTATATTTTGTAATTTAATTAATTGTTTGAAACCGTCACATGTATTTGTTTTTCTTATTAGATTTATGCATGGTTATTAAACGGATTAATATATATACGAAACAACATTTTTGAAAATGATTTTGTATTTTATTTATGTTAGATTCAGACCTATCTTTCAAAACGATGGATTACCTTTTATGTAATTTTTATATGTATATTCATTTTGGCTAATATATTATTCTATATGTAAAAAATTAATATTTATTAATTTTTAATACATGTGATGTAAAATAAGAACGAAATCATTAGATTTGACCTATGTTTGTATTTTTTGGGTAACATATGTATGTTCGTAAAGATATGATTTACATAAATAAAATGTACACAAATGGTCTATTGTTAGGAGGACGTGACTTTTTTAAAATGGTCTGGTTGGATTTTTATTTTATGGTTTTTTTAATATTGGTGAATAAAAAACAAATTCAATATGTTGTTAGGATTTAGTTATATAAATCTAGAAATAATATAACCAATTTTTTTAGGGATAGAATTTAGTTATATAAATCCAGAAATAATATAACCAATTTTTAGGAAAGGTCCATTAAAAAAATCACACATGAAGTGAAATAGTGACTTCTATTTTAATATAATAGATTGGCAATAAGAAAATAAAAACAGCTACTAGTTAAAAATGGAAATCACGTATTCGTGTCATATTTATTTGTAACACTGTATTTTCATATAATTTAAAACTCCTCCGTTTTTAATAATTCCTTCATTTTCACTTTGACATTTTCAATATAAATTAATAATATCATTGACATGTATTTATATTTTATTAATTATATTATTTAACTAATAATATTTGATATAAAAAAATAATTTATAAAATCAATGAAGTTCACAATTGATGTTAAACTGAAAATAAGTATAAATGACACCGGAATACTAAAATTACATTATTTAGATATCAAGAGTTTTTTTAAGTGACATTGAAAAAAAGGAGTACATGACATTTGGGAGAAATTTTTGTTTCAAATCATATGTCCTTTTTGCTTTTCACTATAAAATTTACTAAATTTTTATGCAATATAACTTTTTATATTTTGTAGATTGTTTTTCTATTGATTGAAAAATGGTTAGTTACATAGTTTGGTGCACTAAAAAAATAGTTAATAATATTTTTGTCTAGAAAAAATACAAAACTAAATTTATTCTATTAAAACAGGATAAATGTTTTTTTCCACTATATGCCCTTAGCTTTTTCATTAAAGGTAATTAGGATCTTTCGAGCCATTCCGTTTTCTCTCTAATTTATGCTACATGGAAACGGAAGCGGGTACGTGGAAGCGGAAGCGTATAGAAGTGTAGAAGCAAGATTTTTTAGAAAATTAGGAAGCGGATACGTGGTGCAAGCGTATATCCATATATATAATATATTATACATATTAAAATATAATAATTTTTTATTAAATTTAGGACAAAAAATTATATGATTTAAATTTAAAATAAAGAATTTATTCATTTATAATAATTTTGAAATGATTTCATATTAAAACTAAGAAAATACACATATATTAAGTTTAAAAGAAATTATTAGGGTCGACGATCTATTTTCCCACGATAACTATCATATAGCATCAGATCTCCACCAAACTATAACCTTGTGCTAGATCTCCATAAATTGAAAGTTGTAAACTTATTTCTCCCTGAATCGATAGTTCGAAACTTATTTCTCCATAGACAATGATTTTAATTGGTTTACTGTTAACCAAATATTTTAAACCAACTTAACCAAACAAACTCCAATTTTGTAAAAAAAAAAGAAAAATTTTCTTCTTCTTCACAGACTTTTCTTCTCCTTCTTCACCAATGCCATTAACCCTTGCCATGACAGAAAACTATTATTCTCCCATGATTATAAGCCAAGCGTTTCGGATATCAAACTCCTACTCCTCATGACTACTCATCTCTGTTTCAATTTTCTAGTGTGAGCAAAAGCAGTAAAAGGCAGAGACTTTGAATGTGTTGTAACTAAAGCTGCTGCTGGTGTTGGTAAGATTCGTGTGACTTTTGATGATTAGTGATAATGGCGACAAATCTTTTTGGTTAAAGATGGATGTGTTCAAGAAGATAAAGAAATTATATATATAATCTGGGTTTTTGTTTGGTTTAGTAGATTTTAAATTTTTTTAGTTAATAGTAAACCGATTAAAACTAGTAAACCAATTAAAACCATCGTCTATGGAGAAATAAGTTTCGAACTATCGATTCGGGGAGAAATACGTTTACAACTTCTTATTAATGGAGATCTAGCACAAGGTCATAGTTTGGTGGAGATCTGATGCTATATGATAGTTATCGTGGGGAAATAGATCGTCGACCCAAATTATTATAGAGAAATGGCCATAGATAGTCCTAAAACCAACATTTTCTTCCCAATCTAGACTTCAAGGCTCAATGTCACAAAAATGTTTCATTTAAAGATGGTAAAGACAATATTACCCCATTGTTATATAACCTATATTATATATTAATAAAAAAGTATTTTGAATATTTATAAAGTTTTCATCGAAAGTTCCATCGTCTTCATCGTTTTCTCCGCCATCATCTCCGTCGTTGTCTCCGCATCATATCCGTCGTCGTCTCCACCATCGTCTATGTCGTCGTCTCCGCATCGTATCCGTCGTTGTCTCCACCATCTTCTCCATCGTCGTCTTCGCATCGTTGTTGTCGCTGCAGTCATCACATCATCTCATCGTCCTTCAATTTGGTGTCTTGGCATCTCTGCATCTTCAAGTTTACTTATCAGATTCTCTGGTGGCTCTTTCTCCTTCTTGTTGGACCAATACAGCTCATAGGCATGGCATTAAGGTAAAGAACTTAATATGCAATTCTTGTGGATACATTTGTTGATTTGGATGTGTAAAGTTCAGATTTTTAGTGCCTGCCTGTGTAGAGAGATATGAATTGGGGTTAAGCTTTTACTTTCTTGTGTGTTTATGGGAATGTTAAAAGGTGTTGGGGACATTCATCACAGAATGGGATGAAGGTAAAGCTACTTGCAATGAGATGCTTGCTGCTAAGGAGTCTGCTCAGATGTATGCTGCGTTTGGTAGAGCTTTCTACTTGTCTAGGTTTTGATGGATGGATGGTGAGTTTTGTGATTATATGGTTAATGACTGCATAACATATTATTAGCTAAGAGGGGAGAAAATGGATTTTAATGTAAGATGTTACCTGCAATTAATATAGTGAATGAAATAAATGAAGAACAGATTCCTAATTTGAAAGAATTCGTAAGCCATCTGACAAAAGTGTTGCACTTATCTACTCCTGCGGCTTTGGTTATATGGTGAGTCGTTCACAAGTTCTTTCTTTTGGTTAACCACTTTGATCTGATCACTTCTTTTTCTGTAGGTATGACAGTGTCACTATTCATGGCGATCTTGAGTGGCAATATCATTTGAATGAGAAGAACAAACCTTTCTTTTACTTGTGTGATGGAATCTTCATGAACTATACGTGAAAGGTACCATTTTGGTTTTATCAGTTTGTGTTTCATCTATATCCATTTGCCTGTTATTTGAGTGGGTGATGATATTTCAGGAGAGCTATCCCAATCTATCAGCTGAAGTTGCAGTGGACAGAAAATATGATGTCTACATGAGAATTGATGTCTTTGGACGCGGCTCCTTCGGTGGTGGGCAATGGACTGTATGTTTCAGAAACTCTTTGAGAACACCAATAATTTTGTCATAGTTTTTCTTCATTGTCTCATTAATCTATATATGATAGGTTAATACTGCTCTTGATTTGCTGAAGAGAAACAATGTATCAGCTGCCATTTTCGCTCCAGGATGAGTATATGAGACTGCACAACCTCCTAATTTTCATACAGCTCGGATTTCAATCAGGTAAAGTGAGATCGATTTCGTCTTTGTTGCAAACTCTTGAGAACACATCAACGATCAGATGAATTGGTGATTTTGGGGTTCCTGGTTCGAAATCCCAGTCACACAAGTGCAGTAGATGTAGCATAGGAGGACACAAGAAGAGCACATGCAAGACTTATATATGATGAAGTTTGTGTGTCTATTCATTTGTGATAGGAAAACAAAAACAGAGAATTTTATTCTATATTTCAATTGTCTTATGAGTATTTTTATAAAATGTTATTTAAATACTACAAACATGTTCTATTCTTTCCATTTCAATGGTTTATTATTGATGATTTATATGTTTATATGAGCATTTTTCTAGGTGTGATTAATTTGATGATAACAATAAAAAAGAGGTAGTCATAAAGGAGTTTCTATAATTAAATAAAAGGGAACTTTACTCAACTAATGCATATTTTAGGACAAATGACTAGAATGTTACATGACTTTTTTTATTACTAGAGTATTTTTCCCTATTTTTTATACTCAGCGTGCCCTTATTTCGCGTTATAAGAAAAAACATATTTACGAGAATGCCATTACTTTTTCATGCCACATAAGCAAAAACCCAGCGCTACATAGGAATTCGGTTCCGTGATTTCATTAACTCAGCCGTAAAGCGATGCCTTCGTTGTTACGACTACGTTATGACTACGTTACGACCGAATTAAAGAACACGGCTGACTTAAGAAAGACTAGCTGACTTACGTACATAACTTAGTCTACCGTACAGACTGATTTACAGAAATCCGACTGAGTTATGGAGTAACGGCTGACTTACCTACAGTCGTTACGGCTGAGTTATACATAGGTTGTATGATTTTTGAAAAATTTAGATGAGTTATAGTTGTGAGACGACTGAGTTATGTCTCTCCGGCTGAGTAATAAAATTAGAACGGCTGAGTTATTTGAGATTGATACGGCTGAGTTACGTTAAATCAGTCGTAACAAGCTGGATTAAAACAAACTCAGCTGAGTTACGGCTGACTTATTAGCGAAAGATTAATTACTAGAATAGTATACCTTTGACGGCTGCTTCAATTGACGATACAGCTGACTTATAGTTTTACGTCCTTGTTACGGCTGAATTATTTACAAAAGATTAATTACTAGAATAGTATCTCCGTTTCAGCTGACTTACGTTAGACGTGACGACTGACTTATTTTGACTAAGTTATTTATTCGTTTGGCGGCTGACTAACCAATTTGTCATGTCATCCGCCATGTCACAAAATCGGGTTTGCCATGTCATCACTAACTTACTAACTTTACAACTCGTTTCGGTTTATCGGTCTGTTCATCTTCTTCTTCATTTTCTCTCCTTTATATACTGTTTATGGTAGAGAAAATTACTAGAATTCTTCATCTTTCTTAGAGTTCTTATGGATCCGGTTTTTATTGTTTCTGGAAAGTGGATTAAGAAATACATATATGTTTTCAACCCCGACAGTAGAGGGTGCAGAGTTCTCCATTTAGATGAGGAAACAACACATGAAGAATTCTCAAAGTGTGTACTCGATGATTACGGATTGACTGAATTAAGTCATGAGATTCAGCTTAGCTACATGTTTTCGAATAAATCTTTGAAAAAATGGCGCACGACACTCCACCATTTTACGTCTCCAATAATCGACAGTTGCAAGGTTTCCTAAGCCTAAAGAAAAGCGAACAGCTACGTCTTTGTGTGGAGATTATGGAGAAGAAGGATGTCGAAATGAACCGGAATGACAGAGCTAGAGAGAAGAGTAAAACATTATACAGTTTTAGCTCAGAAGTCGAGGTTTCAGATGTTGAATCAAGAGACGAAAACCACAGTTTGGAAGATGAACGCGAGGACAATGAAAATGACTGCTCTAGTAAAGTGGAAGGAGAAACACAAAATGTAAGCGGAGAAGATATAGTATTTGAAGAAGATGAAGATGATGATGAATCTGAAAGCCGATTTGATATGTTCGACGACTCGGACAGTGCGTCATCTGAAGATGATAACTTCAGCTCAAACGGTGAGTCTCCAACACAAGAGGATTCGCCGACGCTACCTACCAAACAGAGAACTCAGAACTATTCCACTAGCGGATGTAGCGGGAATTCGGAGATTCTAAAGCTGGAGATGTCGTCGCTAAATCTTTGTGTTGGTCAACGATACAAGAATAAAGACGACTTGGAGAGACGACTGAAACTTCTTACAGTGAGATATCGATTCGATTTTGATGTGGACATATCCACTCCGACGTTATTAATTGTTAAGTGTTGGGTTCCCGGATGCATCTGGAGAGTGCGTGCTTCTACAAAAGGGAAAACCCCGGCATTTTATGTTCGTATTTACGAAGAGGATCATACATGTTCTGTAACTGAGCGTCCTAATCGATGTCGACAAGCAACACCAGAAATTTTGGCTGACTTATTTATACGATGCGGCTGAGTTACTTTAATATTAGAACTTAGTTATAAGAACGATGCATCTGTTTTAAATATGTGTTGTGACTGAAATGCATAGAATTGTTTTTTCATGTGGATATATGGATTATTGGAAATCACATCGGACGCTGAGATTTGCAAGGGAAATCGAGGAGGGAACACTTGAGAGTGGGTATGAAAACTTGTCTTCTTACTTATACATGATAAAAAGGACAAATCCGGGTACAGTTACGCGTCTTCAAATCGATGTGTTTGGCCGATTCATGTATGTGTTTCTTGCGTTAGGTGCGAGCGTAAATGGGTTTCCTTTTATGCGCAAAGTTGTGGTTGTCGACGGTAGATTTCTTAACGGTAGATACAAGGGGACGCTTCTCACAGCACTAGCTCAGGATGGTAACTTTCAGATTCTTCCAATAGCCTTCGCAGTGGTTGACACTGAAAATGATGATTCGTGGCATTGGTTTTTTTCGGAACTAAAACTTTTGATTCCTGACGACGAGGGTCTTGCGATAATCTCAGATAGGCATAGCTCAATAGGCAAAGCAATTGGAAATGTATATCCGCTTGCCTCTCGGGGAATTTGCACGTACCATTTATATAAGAACATTTTGGGACGGTACAAAGGAAAAGATGCATTTCATCTGGTGAAGAAAGCGGCAAGATGTTTTAGGGTGACTGACTTTGAAGCGATATTTGATGAGATTAAATCGATTAATCCTGAACTCCATGGCTATCTCCAAAGAGCTGATGTGAGACTGTGGGCGCGTGTTCATTTCCCGGGCGAGAGGTACAATTTGATGACTGCGAACATAGCTGAATCAATGAACAGAGCACTGTCGAATGCTAGAGATCTTAACATTCTTCGAATATTAGAATCGATTCGGGTTATGATGACAAGATGATTTGCTGAACGGAGAGAGGATGTCAGATTGCAGCAAACCACGCTTACGCATGGTGTGGAGAAACAACTACAGGTAAGTCAGCCGGGACAGTCACTATAAATCAGCCTAAAGTATTGTTTATTCAGCCTGTTATATTATAATTCAGCCTGTATAATTCTGCATTTTTAATAGGGTCGCGTAAGTGACGCTAGAATGTTGACGGTACAAAGGATTGATGATCATCACACTGAAGTTAAATATGGATCATCTGACGAGTCTTTGCATGTTGTTAATTTGATACTGAAAAAGTGCACGTGCCAGCGTTTCGAACGCGAGAAATTACCATGTGTACACGCAATCGCAGCTGCAGAGTACAGGAATATTTGTCGTATATCTCTTTGCAGTCCTTACTATAACAATGCTTATTTGATGAGCGTCTACGCTGACTCGGTTATGCCGGATGACAGAGCGCTTCCTGTTCCAGAAAACATGGCTAACCAACCGTGCTTGCCCCCAGATATTTGTCAACAACCAGGAAGACCTAAGAAAAGTAGGATGAATCTGCTTTAGAAGTTGCACTTTCAAACAAACGTCCTAGGAAAGCACACATGTTCTTGATGTGGACAGAATGGACATAATGCGAAAACTTGTCCGATGCCGTAAGTGTATTCATTTATTACGGCTGGTTTATGGTTTTCCATTTTTTGTAAAACGGCTGGGTTAATTATTTTCATGATTTTGTATTGCAGCTGGGTTACGGTTTTTAATGTTTTGTATTACGGCTGAGTAATTAGTATCATGTTTTTGTAATACAGCTGAATTACGATTTTGGTCAGGCTATTGTTTGTACACGACTGAATTAAACCAAACTAACTAGAAACTCAGTTAAGCAAAGTTACTCTATCGTCTCGAAATTATAAAGGTCTCGATGTATGCGAGCCAGCCGTATTTTTCAGACGCCATTATTTCGAAAATGGAAGAAATACAAAACGTCCTTTATAAATCAATTAATGGCTGAGTTAGGCTGAGTGAAGTGACATGGGGAGACGACTAAAACTCTTAATTTTATATTCGATATTATATGGCATTGTCTCGATATTAGTTTTCCAGCCGTAACTTGTTTTCACACGCCTAATAAACATGATGACATAATTAGTCAACTGAAGTGACGTGGGGAGATGAGTAATCTAATTTAAACTTAAATGTACGTAATTATTATGAATTTTATACGGCTGAGTAATGGAAAATAATTCCCGCATAGAATACGAAACTTGGCTGTGTTATAAGAGTGATACGGCTGAGTTATATGCCGAGACCTAAGAAAAGTATGATAAATACTGGTTTAGAAGTTGCAGTTTCAAACAAACGTACACGAGTGAATTAAACCAAACTAACTAGAAACTCGGTTAAGCAAAGTTACTTTATCGTCTCGAAATTATAAATGACTCGGTATTAGTTTCAGCTGTAACCTATTTTGACACGCCTAATTAAGGGCGGCATAGTTGATTGAAGTGACGTGGGCAAACAACTATTTTGTTTTAACTTAATTGTCCATTCGTAATTGTTGATCCCTTCTTAAATTTCCAGGCCATAACAAAAAGAAATGCCGAGAATTCAACTTCGATTGAGTTATTATGATGATAAGGCTGAAATGCACTTTTTATATAGGCTGACTAAAAACATAACGGCTGAGTTGAATAAAATGTTACAGCTGAGTAATAAAAATATAAGGACTGAAGTGCATATAGCGATAAGGCTGAGTAAAATATTACATAAATATTAGAGTCTTAAAACAAACATAGATAACTTCAGATTATTCATCCATCATCCATTTTTCCCCAAGCTTAAACCAGTCAGGTACTTTGACCTTCACATCAGCCAAGTTTCCTTCGGCTTCCATGTGCTCTGCTGTAAGTTTTTCCAACTCAGCCACAAAGTCAAAGTCCCCTTTAGCCCTGATAATGTCATCAAGCAAATCCATTTTCGCAGCAATACACTTCGCTTTGCTTGAAGCCTCATGCCATTCAGATTCAGATTTCCTGTGTTCATCGGCCAAGCGGAGAAGCGCCCTGTAATGCTCCTTGGTTTCCTTTTTCCATTTGTGAAAACCTTCAGCAGGATCCGATCCATAGACCTCTTCCATAGGACGCTTCATCATACTTTTCTCTCCTTCCATTGACGTTTGATGCTTCATAAAAAATCGAAAACAGGTTGTTAGTACATACCATATATAGACAAAGATACAATTTATAACTTCTATTTGAGATTGCAAAAGTCGTGCATTGCATAGAAAATTTAGCAAAATAGGGAAAAACTAACTTAAAGTATATGAGATTGCAAAAGGAGAAAACAAGAACAAATGAAGTAAAGGAACACAATTCTTATACCGAGATTTGATATTGTATTTATAGATGAAAAAGGGATGTATTGAAGTCGTTTGGAATATATTGATGGCCTTTATGAAGCATCCCTTCGACTGGTGAGATAATTAATGCCGTTTGGAAAGCAACTCTTCGGGTAATCAGAAATTGATATACGCGACGGCTGAATTATAGTTATTTGACGGCTGAGTTACAGTTTTAAACGTATCTCACACGCCTAATAAAGGAGGTATAATTTATTGAAGTGACGTGGGGAGAAGAGTAGTTCTCTTAATTTTAACGTAATAATTATAGTTATTACATGGCTGATTTATAGTTATTTCATGGCTGAGTTATATTCCGCCAAAATACGAAAAGTCGCGATATTAAAACCGTTTCACTGCCGATAAATACTGTTCGTCACGAACAATTAAAAGATCTACACCTCTCTATATTTTACACAATAGCTCTCTATCTCTCATAATCAATTCCACCCCCTTTCAGACTAAATGAAATATTTCCCTCTTCTCGAATTGCCTGAAGATATTCAGGCGTTAGTTGTCGAACGTGTGGCCCGCAACTCCATCCTTGATCTTTTTTGCGTAAGAGAATCGTCCAAATGGACGAAGGCGTTAGAAGACCGGCGTAGGGTATACCATTTTTTGATGTGTTATCCGTTCCTTGAGATCTCGATATGCCTTCTCAGTTTTTAAAAACTTGCTACGAGGAGGGAAACCCAAGCTCAATTTATTTAAAGGGTGCACACTTTTTATTCTCTTGGTGCTTTAAAGAAGAAGGGCTTTATCTCTTTAAACAAGCAGCAGATGCAGGATATGAGCGTGCTGTGTACCTTCACGCAATCACTCGAGTTATCTATTGGAGTGATGGGGACTATATGAGCCATATTCCTAGAGAATCAGTTGCGAGGATGGGGAAACTAGTCCGATCTGTGAAATGGGGAGGGGGTTTGTGGCATTGTAACGAGTTGCGCGAGAAGAAAGAAGCGTTCGATTCTTCTTATCTTTCGTGGTTCTATAATTGCAAATGTGAAAATCTTATTGAGCGAGCATGGAACTGCTTGTGGCAGATTGATATTTCCAAAGATGACAGCATGTGTAACCGCTGTTTCTACATCAAAGAGCTGGGGTGCTTCTTCCGCTATTTTCTACCCGTAACCCTTTTTAGGGACACAAGGAGGTGGTGAAGATGTAATGTATCAGAAGCTTTCCTATCTTTTTTATGTTCTTTGCAATGCCATTATGTCTGTCAACAACAAATTGATGTACGATACGTCTGAGTTTATCTTATATGAGTAGTTATCGTGTTATTTTAGTATATGAGTTTATCTTATACAATGGCTGTTATTATGACGATACGGCTGAGTTACTGAATGAAAAACATCACCCCTGTGCTAAGTAATTAATTATTCCCGCCAAAAATAAGAAACTTCGCGAATTAAATCAATCTTTACGGCTGAGTTAAGTATTTTCATGATTTTAATGTTTTATAATACGACTAAGTTACGGTTTCGGTCAGGCTATCGTTTGTATACGACTGAATTAAACCAACCTAACTATAAACTCCATTAACCAAAGTTAATTTATCGTCTCGAAATTATAAAGATCTCGATGTATGCGAGGCAGCCGTATTTTTCAGACGCCATTATTTCGAAACTGGAAGAAATACAAAACGTCCTTTATAAATCAATTAATGGCTGAGTTAGGCTGAGTGAAGTGACGTGGGGAGACGACTAAAACTATTAATTTTATATTCGATATTATAATGACATTGTCTCGATATTAGTTTTTCTATGTGACGTGGGGAGATGACTAATTTATTTTAGAGAAACTTAAATCATAAGTACTAATCCCATTATGATTTGTATAGGGCTGAGGAATGGAAAATAATTCCCGTTTGGAAAGCAACTTTTCGGCCACCTCAAAAATCAATATACGTGACGGCTGATTTATAGTTATTTCATGGCTGGTTTATAGTTATTTGATGGCTGATTTATAATTATTTCACGGCTGAGTTATAGTTATTTGATGAATGATTTATAGTTATTTAATGACTGAGTTATATCCCGCCAAAATAGAAAAAGTCGCGATATTAAAACCGTTTCACTGCCCATAAAAAGTCGCGATATGAAAACCGTTTCACTGCCGATAAATACTGTTCGTCACGAACAATTAACGCATCTACACCTCTCTATATTTTACACAATAGCTCTCTATCTCTCGTGATCAATTCCATCCCCTTTCAGACTCAATGGAATATTTCCCTTCTCGAATTACCTGAAGATATTCAGGCGTTAGTTGTCGAACGTGTGGTCCGCAACTCCATCCTTGATCTCTTTTGGGTAAGAGAATCGTCCAAGTGGATGAAGGCGTTAGCAGACCGGCATAGGGTATACCATTTTTTCGATGTGTTATCCGTTCCTTGAGATCTCGACATTCCTTCTCAGTTTTTGAAAACTTGCTACGAGGAGGGAAACCCAAGCACAATTTATATAAAGGGTGCACAGTTTGTCTACACCTTCGACTTTAAAGAAGAAGGGCTGGCTCTCATGAAGCAAGCAGCAGATGCAGGATATGAGCGTGCTGTGTACCTTCACGCAATCACTCGAGTTATCATATGGAGTGATGGGGAGTATATGAGCCATATTCCTAGAGAATCAGCTGAGAGGATGGGGAAACTAGTCCGATCTGTGAAATGGGGAGGGGGTCTGTGGCATTGTAACGAGTTCCGTGAAAAGATTGAAGTGTTCGAATGGTCTTTTCTCGAGGAGTTCTGCAGTTGCAACTGTGGAAATCTTAATGATCGACTCTGGTGGTGCTTGTCGCACATTGATCGATCCAAGGATGTCATTATGTGTGACCGCTGTTTCTGGATCAAAGAGCTGGGGTGCTTATTCCGTGATTTTGAACCGATAAGCGTTATTAGGGACACAAGGAGGTGGTGAAGATGTAACGTATGTTATGGTTTTCATGTTTTTGTATTACGGCTGATTTAAGTATTTACATGATTTTGTATAACAGTTGGTTTGTTTAATTACGGCTGACTTATTAGTATCATATTATTGAATGGCTGAATTACGATTTTGGTCAGGCTGTCGTTTGTATACGACTGAATTAAACCAAACTAACTACAAAGAACACATCATAGAAACGAGAGCTTTCAGCTTTTATCATTTTAAATAAAGAAAATTCCGCAATATTAACGCTGGAAATACGAAACGTCCTTTCGCCTTAATTAAACGAAATTAACTAGAAAATCCCTTAATGAAAGTATTTTCGCCTCGATATTATAAAGATCGCGGTTTAACTCAATTGTACATACTAATTATGCTGATACGACTGAGTTATGGAATGACATTACGACTGCGTTATGGAAAAAAGTTCCCGCCAAAATACGAACGTCTCGAAAATAAATAATCTTTATTGATGAGATTATTATAAGATACGAGGCTGTGTTATTATAGCGATAGGGCTGCCGATAAATAAGTTACTTCTCGAACAATTATTAGGTCTTCACCCCCCCTTGTCAGACTAAATGGATTATTTCCCTCTTTTCGAATTGGCTGAAGATATTCAGGCGGTAGTTGTCGAACATGTGGCCCGTAACTCTTTCCAAGATCTCTATGGCATCAGAGTAGCATCCAAATCAATGAAGGCGTTAGCAGACCGACGAAGGGTATACCATTTTTTCGATGTGTTATCCTTTCCCTGGGGACTCGCTTTGCCTTCTGAGTTGATGAAAACTTGCTACGAGGAGGGAAACCCAAGCACACTTTTTATAAAAGATGTACAGTTTTTCTACACATTCGACAAGCAAGAAGAAGGGCTTGCTCTCATGAAGCGTGCAGCAGATGCAGGATATGAGCGTGCTGTGTATACACACGCAATGACTCGAGCAATCTTTCGGGGTGAAGGGAAGTATTTTCATGGAATCTCAACAGATGCAGTTGAAAGGATCGGGAAACTCGTGCGATCTGTGAAATGGGGATGTGGTTTGTGGCATGCTAACGAGTTCCGCTCTAGGAGGGCCTATTTCATTTCATCTGTTGTTCTGTCGTTCTACAGTTGCCAATGTGGAAATCTTATCGAGCGACAATGTATGTGCTTGTGGCACATTGATAACACTAAGGATGACAACATTTGTGGGCGTTGTTTCTGGATCAAAGAGGTGGGCTTGTTCTTCCGTGATTTTGAACCGATAAGCCTGCTTAGGGACACAAGGAAGTGGTGAAGTTGTAATTGAAAAGTGTTGAATGTATAACGGCTGGGTTATGGTTTTCCTTTTTGTATAACGACTGGGTTAGGTATTTTCATGAATTTGTATTACGGCTGGGTTATGGTTTTCAAGTTTATGTATTACGGCGGAGTTATTAGTATCATGTTTTTGTATTACGCTTGAATTACGGTTTCAGTCAGTTAAGGTCTCGTTTGTATACTGATAAGTTATGGATTTTACCCACTTTTAACCATGATTTTTATATGTTTTTGGAAACAAAAGGACACTTCTAGTGTCTTTTATGAACTTTTACAGGTTCAGGTACTCTTTGGTGAAATGTGACCATTTTGGAGCAGAAATGGATACTTTAAGGAGGGTTGTAATGGAACGATAACTTGAGCTAATCGATCGATGCTCACCATGATGCATCGACCGATGAGACACTACATTCATTGACTGATAGAAGCTTGTGACATCGATCGATATGAAAGGCCTCCGAGAATTAATGACGAACTAAATGACGAATTAAATGAGCTAATCATCTAATTAGGGTTTTACTTCTACCAAATAAGTCACTGGCCGCCTGTTAGGCTATATTAACAAGGTTTTGTATTATTTTAAAGGCAGACTTGCCTAGAGAACTTTTAGACCTAATTTGGAGAGAAGCATCTTGCTACCTTGGAGAGAGAGATTAGGAATGGAGAGATAGATCTGAACTGCATACAAAGAAGATCTTGAACTCCCTTATTTTTCTCTACTCTTTTACTGTTTCTCTTATTATTCTATTTAAACCATCATGATTTTGTCTCTAATGAATATGTTTGAGTAGTTTCTCTTGTTAGATTTAGGTTTCTCATTAAGGTTGTTAACCATGCATTGCAATTAATTTAATGCTAGGGTGTTTAAAATATAGTTCTTCATTCTAGTTGTTCTTAATGCTAAGTATAGGATTGATCACCCTTGTCTTAGATCTTAGGATTAATTTGGATAAGTGAAAATTTAGCAAATCCCTGAAAACCAAAGCTGGTATGTTCCAACTTTACCTAGAGTGCACGAAAGTGGCCTCTTTGTAAGATTGGAGAACCATTTCAAACCCGATCTTAAAGCTCACTAGAAACAATATCGATCGGTAAGCAATCCGCTTGTCGAGCGATATTGCGAAAGGTGTATCGATCGATATTCATATAGAATAATCGATCGACACTTTCTTTTACTCATCGAACGATAGTTGATGACTTAAGATCTAGTTGAAGATAATTAATCATTGATTTAACCTTAAGGTTTGAGTTCAGAACTATGAATATTAAAAACCCTAAATACCCTGCATGCTAATTACACCTGAGAAATAGCCTAAATCAAGCTTTTCTTCCTCTTGCCTAAAACCTAAACCATTCAATCAAGCAATTACTTGCTTACCCTTTATTTACTGCTTTAAACTTGTTTGTCTAGCTTTATTTCGAAGACTAAACAATCTATTGTGTAATCCTAGAGTCTCTGTGGATTCGATCCCTAAGTGCTACAACTGAACCTCTTATTTGAGAGAGTAAAGTCACTCCTTAGGGTAATTTGAGTGATATCAAATTTGGTGCCGTTGCCGGGGACTCTTTCTTATTACCATTAGATTTAGTTTAGAATATAGTCTAGACTTTATTTTCGTATTTACTAAAATCTTTTCCTCTTATTGTGCTCTTACAGGTACCTAAGAATGGAAAAGACAAATTTCGGCAGCCCATCGATCGACACGAATACAAAAACATCGAGCGATAAGTCGAGCGAGGAATCGACCGACATACCGCCCCTAACATCGATCGATACCAACCAGCCGGAAGCAGGTAAGTGTTTACTTACCGATCTTGCTAATGAGGAAGTAGTCCTAGGCAAGCCAACTGATAACATAAGCAACACAATTTCTGAATTTACTGATGAATAGGGAAACAAAATCCCTGTTCAAACTTATTCATTTTCCTCTGAAGATGAGGAACCAAAATTGTTTTTGCAAGAATACTTAGACCCCATAAAGACCTATTCCAATAGGTCTGCCATCAAAGTACCAGAAGGTGATACCAGAAAATCAAAACTCTACCTTGATTTTATTCTTCTGGTGCGAAATAAACCTTTCCGTGGATCTGCTTTGGAGCACCCCCACGAGCACATCGAATACCTAGAAGATCTAGTCTCTGATGATTACAATCGCTGCAAACTTTTTTCTTTTTCCCTTGAGGGAAAAGCCAGAAAGTGGTTGAATCAGATACCAGCAGGCTCTCTAACTTGCTGGGAGGAAATCAGAAACGCTTTCATAAATCAATTTTTCGATGACGCTCACTATTGGGATATACGAGAAAAGTTATCTTACTTTGCTCAGGGTCCACGCGAAACGTTTAAAAACGCTTGGATCAGATTTGAAGGCTATCAACGTGACTGTATCCACCATGGTTACTCAGAACCGCAGCTCCTAAACTTCTTTTATGGAGGCATCAGCCTTCGTTATCAAATCACGCTGGATACCGCAAGTGAAGGAAACTTTAGCACCAGGAATCCTAGTAAAGCAAAGCGTTTGATCAGAAACATAGCTTTGGGAAAATCCTATGAGATCAGTGATAGGGAAAACAGAGCTACGTCCAGGAACACGCTCCAATTAGCTGAAATCGGGCAGTCATTGGACTCTCTGCACTCAATCGTGAAGGAAAAGAAACTTAAACAAACTCTTCCAAATGAGGATAGTTGTTCTGAAAGGCAACTGTTTTCTATCGAAAAGAGTAAGTCTCAAGTTTACGACCGGGACGAAGATAGTTTCACCCGAAACTATGATGCCCTAATCAAATCCCATCAAAGAAAAACTGACTCCAGGTTAAACCAAGCTTTCACGGAAAATCAGAAAATAGAAAGCGACATGGATACCAAACTAAACGTTATTCATCGTGAGCTATTTAAGAAATTAGATGCTCTAAGTGAACAAGTTAAACGATTAGAAGGTGATGTCGCCGAAAACGCAATCGCTATCAAGAGGGAAGCAGGACGTCTTCCTGGGCGAACTGATATGAACCCAAGACGTCAAGTTAGTGCTGTACTTTTGAGAAGTGGAAAGCAACTTGTTCGGAAAGTTAAGGAAAAACCTTTTTCAAAAGAAAATTCTGGAGAAGAGATCAAACCCATCCCCAACCCTGTGCTATTCAATGCCAGTAGAGCGGAACCTTCACCAAACAAAGGCAAAGAAAAAAATAGTCAAAGCACCGAAGAAGTTGTGATTGATATTCCAGACGACGAGGAAGATTTGGAGGATGAAGTTAATATCGACCGATATGATGAAAACAATATCGATCGACATCAACCCCCTAAGCCGAAAAGGATTCAGCGCCAGCTGGACCGACTGTCGAAAGGGTTTATAACCCGATTCCCCCTTTTTCTCCACGAAAGTCCGACCCTAAGCGTGAATTGGACAGAGAAATTTGTAAGAAAGCAATCGAAAGGATCAGAGTTGAGATGCCATTAAGTGATGCTGTCAAAATTTCGCCAACACTAAAGAAGTATGTTAAAGATATGGTAACTAAAAGTTTTCAAGTTGGAGAACGTAGTAACATGATGATTTCCGAAGAAGTCAGTGCTATAATTCAAGGCGAAATTCCGATCAAGCAACCCGACCCTGGTAGTTTCGTTCTTAGTTGCACCATCCAAGATAAACAATTTCCAAGAGCCCTCTGCGATCTTGGATCTAGCGTGAATTTGATGCCGTACTCTGTTGCAATATCCCTCGGGTATGCGGAGTTCACTCCAGCAAATATCCAACTAGTTCTCGCTGATCGATCTGTTCGAGTTCCGGAAGGAGCACTTGAGGATGTGCCCGTAATTATCAATGGATGCACAGTACCAACGGACTTCGTTGTACTTCACTACAAGAACGAACCCAGAGACCCCATTATCTTGGGAAGACCATTTCTTGCAACCGAAAATGCGATAATTGACGTCAAAAAAGGACGCATCTGTCTAAACATTGGAAAATTCCAATGAGATTCGACATGGAAAAAGTAATGACGCGTCCGTTGATAGATAGATCATCCTTCTATGTCGATGATATCGACGAGCTTACCCAAAAATCTTTTGAAGATTCATTCTATGAAAGCCACCTCGAAGATGTGCTCATGGTTGCTCAGGGAGAAGTATTCAGCATAGATAACCGTACGGATGATTATGCACATTTGATGGATGCAAGAAATGATGATACAACAAATGATGAAGATGATTCCGAGATAAATATCGATCGATATTTGCAAAACGCTGTCGATCGACAATCATTTTCGATAGGCTATCTGAGCAAGGAAAATGCACCTAAGGTGGAATTGAAACCACTTCCTGCCGGACTCGAATATGCCTACCTTTTTGACAACACTTATCCCGTTATCGTAAATGCGAATCTTACAAACAGTGAGCTCGCTTTATTGTTGAATAAACTGCGAAAACACAGGAAAGCAATCGGATACTCTCTTGAGGATATCCCAGGAATTTCCCCCGACCTGTGTATGCATCAAATTCATCTTGAAGATGAATCAAAGTCATCAATAGAACATCAAAGGCGACTCAACCCCAACCTGAAAGAAGTTGTTAAAAAGGAGATTATCAAACTTCTCGATGCCGGTGTAATCTATCCGATCTCAGATAGCAATTGGGTGAGCCCAGTTCACGTGGTGCCTAAGAAAGGAGGCATTACTGTGGTCAAGAACGACAAAGACGAACTTATTCCAAAGAGAACTGTAACTGGACACCGTATGTACATGATGTCTTGCATATTTACATGTTTTTAGCTATCATATCTTATGCATTTTTGCTCATTTAGATTAAGCATTAGGCATCTTTAGGCTCATTTTGCATTCATAAGTCCCTATTAGGTGTTGGAGCACACTTTGGAGATATTGAAGATGTTTGGGAGTTTTGTGATGAAAAAGAAGGGTTTAAAGATGAACATGGACAGAGGCCTTAGGAATACCTTCTGATGCTAATATTTGGTGGAGACATGGCATTCTGAGTTAGCTTTCCAATGGAAGTGGTTTCAAGACATTTGGAGCCATATTGGAGGAGTTATGATCAATTGAGTAGAAACATGTCAAGCAACCCGGGTGAGCACACCCGAGTCCAACCATCAAACCTCGCCTGGACAAGCTCAGGACGCGGCCAGGACGACCCGGGGACAAGCACCCGCACGGGAACGAGGGACTGGCATGCGGCCTGGCACACGCGGGCTGCACTGCCCGCACGGGACTGACGGACTGGACGCCCAAGGACGCACCCGACCTTGCCTCACCCGCGCACCAGAAGACACCCGACAGCACCTGCCCGACCTGGACGACCCGCACGTTCCGATGCCAGACGAGCTCCGGACGCGTCCAGCACCACCCGGACCAGGACACTCGGACATCCCACTACCCGCGTACCAGCCTGTGCACCCGACTAGTATCACCCGGCCAGCACCACCCGCACGTCCTGCCACCAGCTGGACGCCCACCACGCGGCCGAACACACCCGGCCTAGAGAGGCCGCACGGCCTGGACGCCGGACGAGCAGGACATACCCGGCTGGTCACACCCGGCCATGGACCAGTCCAGCCTGCCCGGGTGTCCCACCCCCTTCCTTTCTTCCTAGCTTCTCATTGGTTGAAAATCAAGTTGGCCAAGGACTTTTTAGTAATTTTTTATTTTATGTTTCTAAGGGTTTCCAAGCCCCATATAAATACTCTTGTATCCCCTTTGAGGGACTTATCTCATTATCTATCTAAGAACACATAAAACCTCTTGAGTAAAGTTTCATCTTGATTCTTAATCTCATCTTGTCTTTGTGTTTCTGATTGTTTGATTTCATATCCTTTCTTTCTCTATATGTTTGAGCTTGAATCTATCATGGATTTAAGAGTAAGCATGTGGATTAGTGAGTAGATCCTTCTAAGATCCATGGGTTAGGGTGATAGAGAGTGATTAAGTTAGATCCAAGGTGTCTATTGTTAGATCTATCATTTCCTTGCATAGATTTGGTGTTTTTAAAGCTATATTTGAGTTGGCCTCTCAAGCATAGAGCTATAGGCATTTCATGCCCGGAAGGTGTTCTATGAAATGCCTGAACCAACTCATCTATGCTTTTAGCTTGCTTTGCCTAAGGGATTAGTTGTCAAAGGAGCTAGGATTGCTATTAGACTCATTCTCCATGTTTGCTTTGATCATTACAGCCAAAGGGATTTGGTGTACTTGGGTGATCATTGCAAAAGAGCATTCATCTAGGGATAGAGCTTGCTTAGTTTTGTTGTCTAGGCATAAGGATTAGATTGATTGAAAAGTTAGCATCTTGGATTGAAGCTTAATCATTTGATATCAAATCCCTATACCCATGGGTCTCACTCTCCTCATAAGAAAGAAAGTTCAATCTTTTATTGCATTTTTAATATTGTCTTAGTTTCTCAATCATCCTCTCATCTTGATAGACTTAGATTAAGCATGAACTTGCATTCCCTTTGCATTAGAATCTCTTAGAATTGGATTGACATCTTGTATTCTACAACATTTGATTAGGACCTGAAAAGGCCTGTCATCAAATTGGCGCCGTTGCCAACTTCTAAGTTGATTTTGACATTGGGATTTAGTTATTTGCTTGAGACTAAGTCATTTTTATTTTTATTGTATCTTGTGATATTGGTTCTTGCCTCTTCTATCTTTGACTTTCAGGTGTATGATAACAAGAAGCAGAGGGGCATCCAACTTGGTTCCTACTGTTGAAGAGATTGCTGCACTTGAGAGGGAGATAGCTAGACAAAGAAGAGAAGTAGAGCAACAGGCTCATCTTCAAAGGTTGGGGTTTGAGATGGAGAATCTGCCTCAAGATGGTAATGTCCAAGGGGACAATGGTCCAAGAGCTGACAATCCTAGACCACCACGCCAGCCACATCACCAACCACGCCAAGCAAGAGCCATTGGAGCCTATGACCAACCTCACATTCATGGTCATAGGTTGGGAATCAGAGCACCAGCTGTGGAGAACAACAACTTTGAGATCAAATCAGGGCTGCTGCATTTGATTGAGAACAACAAGTTCCATGGCCTTGCTGTGGAGGATCCCCTTGATCACTTGGACACATTTGATAGCTACTGTAGCTTGTCCAAGATTAATGGAGTCTCTGAAGATGCTTTCAAGCTGAGGTTGTTTCCCTTCTCTTTGGGAGACAAGGCACATCTATGGGAGAAGGCTCTTCCAAGTGACTCTAACACAACTTGGAATGAGTGCAAGAGGGTATTCCTAGAGAAATTCTTCTCTACCTCAAGAACAGCCAAGATCAGAAATGAGATCTCTAGCTTTCAGCAGAAGAACCTTGAGAGCTTTAGTGAAGCATGGGAGAGGTTCAAGGGCTATTGGTCTCAATGCCCACATCATGGCTTCACCAAGGAAAGTTTGCTTAGTACCTTCTACAGAGGTGCTCTACCAGAGTTCAGGAGCAGATTGGACACAGCCAGCAATGGGTTCTTCTTGGGCAGAACTGAGCAGGATGCTGAGGAGCTGGTGGAGAACATGGCCAGGAGTGACTCAGTCTACAGTGAGGAGCATGATAGGGCCAACAGAGGCACTGATGAAGATGATCAGCACACAAGAAAGACCCTGAAGTCTCTCCAAGAAAAGTTGGACAAGCTTCTTGTAGAGAAGGCTAAGCAAGAGCAGCTTAACTCCATTGGAAACCAGCAACAGAAACTGCCTGCTAGGACTACTGAAGTTCATGGTGTAGAAGGTCAAGAGGAGCTATGTTTCATCAATTCTAATGGCACATGGTATAGAAAGGAGCCTAACTTCCAATACCAAAACAACTACCAGCAAAGACCTTACCACAACAATCACCAAGGAGGTTACCAAGCAAACCAGCCTACTCAGCCCCAAGGAAGCTCTTCTCCAGCTCAGGCTCCAAGTTCCAATTTGGAGTCCATGTTCAAGCAACTCTTAGAAGCTCAAGAAAGAAATGCTAAGACCATTGGTGATGAGTTCAAGAACATCCATGCTAAGATTGATGGAACCTATTCTGACCTCAACAACAAGTACATGCAACTTGCCTCTCACCTCAAAGCCTTGGAGAGCCAAGTTACATCCATGTCTTCATCCTCCAAGAATCCAATGGGATCTCTACCAGGGAAACCAGAGAAGAACCCTAAGGACACTTGCAATGTTATCATCTCCACTTCTTCAGGGATTGCATTGAGTGATCATAAGAATGATGTTGATGAGATTGAGAGGCTCGTGCTTGGAAATCAGATTGAAAATGATAAGAGACTGGTTGTGGCCACAGCTGAAGCTAGAGTTGTGAAGAGAGCTGATAAGAAGGTTCAAGGAAGGATTGATGAGCCTAAGGTTGAGACACAAGTTGAGAAGAGTGCTAACCCCAAGCTGAAAGAAGTGAAGGAAGAAGACAATGAGGTTGAGCTATCACCATATGACAAGCTCCCTTACCCTCAACGGTTTCCCACCAAAGCTCAAAAGAAAGTGATCTCAAAGTTCCGGAAGGATCTTAGTGATATTGGAGTCAAGCTTCCAGAGATCAGCAATATGCATGCTGCTCATGTCCAAATGATGCTCATACAAGACATTCTCACCCACCAAGCTAAAGTGGCTGAGCTTTTGGACATCTCACTTCTGAAGATTGACCCACCAATCCCTCCCAAGTCCCTCCCTAAGCTTGAGTCTCAAGGGAAGTTCACATTGTCTTGCTCTCTTGGTCAACTAACTATGGATGATGCTCTTGTTGATAGTGGAGCTAGTGTGAATGTCATCTCCTTGGATATGGTGCAGAATATTGGGATTGAAAGTATGGAAACAGATACTCCTCCTCTCATCTTTGGGGATTCCTCTTCTACAACCCCACTTGGCATAATCAAGGACTTCCCCTTGAAGATTGGATCATGCACCATACCTATTGACCTCACTGTTTTGAAGATGACATCTGAAGAAAGAGTCCCTTTGATCCTTGGCACTCCTTTCCTCACAACAGTTGGAGCTTGCATTGACTTTCCCAACAAGAAGGTCACTCTCATGCATGTCAACAAAGCTGTCTCCTATCCTCTCCAGCCCCCACTCGAATCAGACTATTGTGGGACAATAACTCGTGCTGCACAAGCCGTTGAGAAGCCCCAAGATGAAGAGGTTGTTGGTAAGAAAGAAGGTCTTGATGGAGAGTGTTCTAAGGAGTTGTGTGTTGAGCACTTGGAAAGTGCTAAAAGAGAGGGGATGGGTGGAGCCTCAAAGGCCACTCATGGCAAGAAGAAGATAGTGAAAGAGCCTCATCCTCCACCTCTTGATTTGCTCTCACACACTCTCACTCTCCTTCCAAAGACGCTCAAGGATGGAGCCATTGAGTACAAGATCAAGCATAAGGGCAGGTCCACACCATTCTCAAATGCTAGAGCCATCATCACTCCTCAGCTCCAAGATGACCCAATCAAGCTTCAAGAGCTTCTCTCTCAGGTCCTCACCATCACACTTGAAGGTGGAAAGGACCCTCCTTCTCACTAGTTCAAGAGACAAGGTAGTCAAGCTGAGTGACTCAAAACAAGCTCACTTGGGAGGAAGTCCCATGGTTATCCTTGTACATAGTTTTGAAATTTCAATTCTCTTTTAAGTTTTTAATAAAAGTGGTCAAGGTTTTCAGGTTAAGCCAAGCACTAGAAGAGAGAAGAATAGTGGTGAACCACTTGAGCCCCATGATCCATGTAGCAGCCTCCTCTAGTTGCTATGAACCAAGCCAGCTTCTAGTCATGCCACAAGCACCATGCCCAACTCTCCTTGTGTGGTATTCCTCCAACCCTTTTGTATATACATTTGATTTTGCCTTGTTGAGGTACCTCTTACTCTCTTACTCACACAGAGACTGTGTGATTTAAGTGTGGGGGAGGTACCGGATATTTGATCATGTTTGCTTTGTGATTTTTGAGTCTCATGCATTGCATTGTACAATCATAAGTGCATAGAAAATCTAAAAAATTTTAAATTTTTGAATCATGTAAGATTGCATCACTTGCATCCTTAGGATTGAGTCTAGAGCATATAGGTTGCATTCATTTGCATATGGAGCATTGCCTTGTGAAGAACACTCGTTTGCACTGAATTTGGCACCCTAGTTAAACATATCAAGTAGCTTGAGCACCTTTTGAAAAAGCTTGCATGCTTTGAGCCTTGAAAACTCTTCTTGAAACTTGCTTGCTTGCTTGATATTGGCATTGTTCTTAAGACCAGCTCCATCCTGAACTTAGACTTGAATGAACTTAATCTCTCTTGCATATGGGCATTTGCATACTTGATCATGGATCTCATACACATTTGGGTTATCTTTTTCCATTGTACCACCCTTTGTTAACCCAAATGGCACTCCCTTACCCTTGAACCCTATCCATTCTTTGAAGCCTACATTGATTTGCTTGAGTGAGGCCTCTTTTGATAGCTTGTCATGTGCAAAATCTTGAGAGTATTGGGAGCGACATGGATTTGTTCTCATCTCTTGCTAGCATAGGGTCATCATTTGAGCTAGCTTCTAGGATGGTGAGTGAAGTGCTTGTTGCCTAATTGTTTACATTTTGGGTTTGGGGATGTGACAAAGTTGAGATTGATGAGCAAAAAGTTTTGATAAAGAAATGCCCTAGGGACCTAGAAATAAAAAAAAAAATGAATGAAAAGCTCTTAGTTGAAGTCTTTGACCTTCCCCCTCATGCATATATAAAAAAAAAAAAAAAAAAAAAGAAAAGAAAAGAAAAAGAAAAAAAAAAAGAAAGAGATTCAATAAGATAGTGGGGAAGGAAAGATTTAAGAGTTAGAGTTTAGAATGTGAATAGAGGTCCTTAGAGGTAGCATCATGAGAAAGAAAATGTTCATTGGGTGAGTGATGTGAATATGTCTTCGTTTTGGGTTATGGGATGAATTAAGTGGGGTGTAGAACTTGTAATCACTTAGGATTTGGGTAGAATGATGAGGATGGATCCATGTATGCATGAATTGCTCCTAGTCTTAGATAAATTTTGCATAATGATCAAGCTCCCGGATTTTTGAGTGATTGCCACCTTGAAATGATGCATTGAACCCTCCTTTTCATCCATATTAGACCATTTGATCACCTAGCCAAATGATTGAGATCATGTGCCCATTTGTGAGACTTCACCTTGTGTGTGTGTGTGTGAATCAATGTGAGGGCTGGTTAAGAGAACATGTTAGTTGATAGGCATTGCATCTTGTGTAGAGGCATAAGAGTCATTGATAGGCCTTGTGAAGCTAGAGCATAATAAGAAAGTTTTGCTCATGCTATTTGCTATGTTTCTTTAGGATGTCAGGTTGAGTGCTATGAGTGTTTCCTGTGGCTTTGTTCCCATCCTTGCATCCACCCCCCTTGTGTTTGAAAAGTTTACTTGAGGACAAGCAAAGGTCTAGTGTGGGGGAGTTGATGTCTTGCATATTTACATGTTTTTAGCTATCATATCTTATGCATTTTTGCTCATTTAGATTAGGCATTAGGCATCTTTAGGCTCATTTTGCATTCATAAGTCCCTATTAGGTGTTGGAGCACACTTTGGAGATATTGAAGATGTTTGGGAGTTTTGTGATGAAAAAGAAGGGTTTAAAGATGAACATGGACAGAGGCCTTAGGAATACCTTCTGATGCTAATATTTGGTGGAGACATGGCATTCTGAGTTAGCTTTCCAATGGAAGTGGTTTCAAGACATTTGGAGCCATATTGGAGGAGTTATGATCAATTGAGTAGAAACATGTCAAGCAACCCGGGTGAGCACACCCGAGTCCAACCATCAAACCTCGCCTGGACAAGCTCAGGACGCGGCCAGGACGACCCGGGGACAAGCACCCGCACGGGAACGAGGGACTGGCATGCGGCCTGGCACACGCGGGCTGCACTGCCCGCACGGGACTGACGGACTGGACGCCCAAGGACGCACCCGACCTTGCCTCACCCGCGCACCAGAAGACACCCGACAGCACCTGCCCGACCTGGACGACCCGCACGTTCCGATGCCAGACGAGCTCCGGACGCGTCCAGCACCACCCGGACCAGGACACTCGGACATCCCACTACCCGCGTACCAGCCTGTGCACCCGACTAGTATCACCCGGCCAGCACCACCCGCACGTCCTGCCACCAGCTGGACGCCCACCACGCGGCCGAACACACCCGGCCTAGAGAGGCCGCACGGCCTGGACGCCGGACGAGCAGGACATACCCGGCTGGTCACACCCGGCCATGGACCAGTCCAGCCTGCCCGGGTGTCCCACCCCCTTCCTTTCTTCCTAGCTTCTCATTGGTTGAAAATCAAGTTGGCCAAGGACTTTTTAGTAATTTTTTATTTTATGTTTCTAAGGGTTTCCAAGCCCCATATAAATACTCTTGTATCCCCTTTGAGGGACTTATCTCATTATCTATCTAAGAACACATAAAACCTCTTGAGTAAAGTTTCATCTTGATTCTTAATCTCATCTTGTCTTTGTGTTTCTGATTGTTTGATTTCATATCCTTTCTTTCTCTATATGTTTGAGCTTGAATCTATCATGGATTTAAGAGTAAGCATGTGGATTAGTGAGTAGATCCTTCTAAGATCCATGGGTTAGGGTGATAGAGAGTGATTAAGTTAGATCCAAGGTGTCTATTGTTAGATCTATCATTTCCTTGCATAGATTTGGTGTTTTTAAAGCTATATTTGAGTTGGCCTCTCAAGCATAGAGCTATAGGCATTTCATGCCCGGAAGGTGTTCTATGAAATGCCTGAACCAACTCATCTATGCTTTTAGCTTGCTTTGCCTAAGGGATTAGTTGTCAAAGGAGCTAGGATTGCTATTAGACTCATTCTCCATGTTTGCTTTGATCATTACAGCCAAAGGGATTTGGTGTACTTGGGTGATCATTGCAAAAGAGCATTCATCTAGGGATAGAGCTTGCTTAGTTTTGTTGTCTAGGCATAAGGATTAGATTGATTGAAAAGTTAGCATCTTGGATTGAAGCTTAATCATTTGATATCAAATCCCTATACCCATGGGTCTCACTCTCCTCATAAGAAAGAAAGTTCAATCTTTTATTGCATTTTTAATATTGTCTTAGTTTCTCAATCATCCTCTCATCTTGATAGACTTAGATTAAGCATGAACTTGCATTCCCTTTGCATTAGAATCTCTTAGAATTGGATTGACATCTTGTATTCTACAACATTTGATTAGGACCTGAAAAGGCCTGTCATCAGTACATCGATTACAGGAAACTAAACTCCGCAACGCGGAAAGACCATTTTCCTTTACCTTTCACTGATCAAATGTTGGAAAGATTACCCAATCATCAATACTATTGTTTTCTTGACGGATATTCTGGATTTTTCCAAATTCCAATCCATCCGGATGACCAAGAAAAGACAACCTTCACATGCCCTTATGGAACATTCGCCTACCGTCGGATGCCATTCGGCCTGTGTAACGCCCTCGCTACCTTCCAACGCTGCATGATGTCTATCTTCACTGATATGATAGAAGATTTTATGGAAGTTTTTATGGATGATTTCTCAGTCTATGGATCTGATTTCAAAAGTTGTCTCGATAACCTCTGTAAGGTTCTAGCCAGATGCGAAGAGAAGAACCTTGTTCTAAATTGGGAAAAATGCCATTTTATGGTTAACGATGGAATTATTCTTGGACACAAGGTATCTGCTGCTGGAATTGAAGTAGATCGAGCGAAGATAGAAGTAATGACTGGTTTACCTCCACCAACTAACATAAAAGACATAAGGAGTTTTCTTGGGCATGCTGGATTTTATCGAAGGTTTATAGAAGATTTCAGCAAAATTGCCAGACCTCTGACAACACTCCTCTGCAAGGATGTTAAATTCGAATTCACTCCAGAATGTCAGCAAGCTTTTGATAAAATCAAAAAGGCGTTGATAACTTCTCTTGTCGTGCAAGCACCCGATTGGAGTTTTCCTTTCGAAATTATGTGCGATGCAAGTGATTTCGCAGTAGGAGCAGTGTTAGGGCAGCGTAAAGATAAAAAATTTCATGTTATTTACTACGCGAGCCGAACTCCGGACGACGCTCAGAGAAATTATGGCAAATTACTTGCTGTCGTGTACGCTTTCGAGAAATTCCAAAACTACCTTGTTGGCTCGAAAGTCATTGTTCACACTGATCACGCAGCAATAAAGTACCTTATGCAGAAGAAAGATGCCAAACCACGGCTTATCCGATGGATCCTTCTACTCCAAGAATTTGACATGGAAATCAAAGACAAAAGAGGAGTAGATAACAGCGTAGCTGATCACCTTTCTCGGATAAAAGTCGACGACAACATTCCTATCGATGATTTCCTGCCAGCCGCAGGTGTATACCTGGCAGAATCGACATTCATTGGTCAGATAAATCTTGCATCTGAATCCATATCATTCGATGAATCAAGTGATGAATTGATCGATATAACTGACTCTATGTCGATCGACGACACAAACGATAAATTGATCGATACGACAGATGACATGTCGATCGATGAGTCGACCGCAAAATCGATCGATAATAAGACAGACGCACCAGCAAACTGCGAAAATGGTTTTGACTTAAGTAAAGTTTCATTTAAGATATCCTTCAATGTGACTATCACCGTAGCCGACAATATCACCACTGATCCGCACACTCCTGATAGATGCAAAAACCCCGATCAGGAAGTGCACGCTGTTGAAAGAAAATTCAGAGACAGACCTTGGTATGCTGACATAGTAAACTATTTAGCTGCTGACGTCGAACCAGAAGGACTGAAAAATTATGACAGAAAGAAGTTCTTCAGAGAAGTCAGGCGATACCACTGGGATGAACCATATCTCTACAAGCAATGTGCTGATGGAATTTACAGACGCTGTGTTGCAGATGCTGAAGTACCGGACATCATATTCCACTGCCATGGATCTTCTTATGCCGGACATTTCGCAACTTTCAAAACAGTATCTAAAATCCTTCAGGCCGGATTTTGGTGGCCTACCATGTTCCGCGATGTTCACGCCTATATCGTAAAATGTGATAGGTGTCAACGAAGAGGAAAAATCAGCAAAAGACATGAAATGGAACAGAAGTTCATTCTGGAAATCGAAGTCTTTGACTGTTGGGTGGATAGATTCTATGGGTCCCTTCCCTTCCTCATATGGGAACAGATACATTTTAGTTGCTGTTGATTATGTTTCCAAATGGGTTGAAGCTATAGCCACAACTACGAATGATGCTTCTGTTGTTGTCAAACTCTTCAAGAGCATTATTTTCTCTAGATTTGGAGTTCCTCGAGTAGTAATAAGCGATGGTGGTACCCATTTCATCAACAAAGTTTTCGAAAATCTACTTAGGAAAAATGGAGTTCACCACAGAGTTGCCACACCCTACCATCCACAGACAAGTGGGCAGGTAGAAGTCTCTAACAGACAAATCAAAGAGATTCTGGAGAAAACTGTTGGGATCACCAGAAGAGATTGGTCACGAAAGCTAGATAATGCACTTTCGGCATACAGAACTGCATTTAAAACTCCACTAGGAACAACTCTTTTCCATCTACTCTACGGAAAAGCTTGTCACTTACCCGTTGAACTAGAACATAAAGCAGCATGGGCAACAAAATTGCTTAATTTTGACATCAAAACTGCTGCCGAAAGGAGACTCATACAACTCAACGAGCTAGATGAAATCAGACATCTAGCTTATGAGAGTTCAAAGCTATATAAAGAACGGACGAAAGCTTACCATGAAAAAAAAATCGTCTCCCGGCATTTTGCTGCCAACGATCAAGTTCTATTATATAACTCTCGGCTCACTTTGTTTCCCGGAAAACTTCGTTCTCGCTGGTCAGGACCTTTCACAGTTACGGTAGCCAGACAAAACGGAGCCATCACCCTTATGAACGATAAAGGAGAAGAATTTACGGTGAATGGGCAATGAGTGAAGCATTACTGGGCTAAACCGCCAAATGTCAAACGTTTACGGTTGGGCATTCCCGAATCTGATTAAAGAGATTTTTAAGTCAAGCTAATGACTAAAAATAAAGCGCTTAGTGGGAGGTAACCCACTTTTGCATTTAGTTTCTATTTTCATTTTTCTTTAAAAATATAAAAAAAAAATAGGGAAGGAATTGCCTTAAAATCGATCGATACGCGTCTAGGCATATCGATCGATGTGGATTTATCGAGGCCGCGGGTCACTAACCCCGATTTCCGCCTTTTCATCCGCTCATTTCGCATTCCTCTCCCGAAAACCAAAAACCAATTTTTCTCTCTAGAAACCAAGTCGATTTTCGCCGTTTCTTGCCTCAATCTCCTTGTTTTTCACTTCTCTATCTCATTTGTTCATCTATTCAACGATTCTACAAGGTATGAACTCAAAATTCTCTATTTTTCGGATTTTATTTGACTAGGTTTTGACATGAACAAAATAGATCGATTAGGCTTGGATTTGGTCGATTTAGGTTGCTAGTATGATGAAATAGGTTCTAGGATTGTTCGTTATGCATTTGTTATTTGTGAAATTGCGATTTGGGATGAGTTTGGTGTTGCAGGCTTCGCAAATTCGTGTCGATCGACACGGTCGTTGTCGAATCGATCGATATCAACGCTCAGGGATTGATGTCATATACGACTATCGATCAATATCGAGCTACCCGAATCGATCGATCTCTCATCGAGAGCATCGATTGATATAAGTACCATCGATTGCACCTACTGATGGATGATTCTTTTTATTTTGTTGTTTGCAGATGAGTTCACGGAGAGACAGCAGACGCTAGAGGAGGACTAAGAGGAGGCTCGATGTCCCGAGCACCTCCAGGGCACCACCCACACCATCATCTTCCTCGACGCTATCATCATCATCACACTCTCCGCCACGACAGCCCAATGAGCGCTACCCATGGCCTAGGAACCCTACCAAGGCCATACAGACGGTGGAGTCTTACCCTGACCCGAAGACAGCGGTCCGTTCCACTGCCTGCACCCACCGTCGGCGTACGGAGAGTTGGGACGACTACGACAGCCTGTTCTACAACGCATGGCTGCGTGTCGACATCGCTCCTACGCGCTTCATCGATGAGCCTACCGTCAGACAGCTCGGTCTCTGGCCCGACTTGAGGGACATGATCAACCAGCTTGGTTTCGGCACAATGGCCACACACCCCTACGACCTCTACCCCTCTCTGGTCCGACAGTTCCTCGCCACAGCTGATCTCACCTACACCACCAGCACTGGCCGCGTCTCGAGCGACGGAGTTCTCTCGTTCTTCGCCAGAGGTGTCAGATACCAGATCATAGTTGCTGAGATCTGCGAGATCTACGGGTTCGATCCTTCTAACACTGCTATGGGTGTCCCTGAGTTTCCGATGATTGGTGACTTCTGGAGGATCATTGGCACAGGCCACTGGAGCACGGCTGTCACTCAGACTGATATCCATCATCCCACCTTGCACTACTTCATCAGGGCCCTTGCCAGCACTTTGCTGTGCAAGATGGAGCCCAACAAGGTGAGGATTGACGAGCTTACACTGCTGTTCACTGCGCTTGACGGAGTTGTAGACCTGCAGGACCTGGACCCAGACCGCGAGATGCCCATGCCCAACCTGGGATCTCTCTTTGCTCAGAAACTGGTGTCGCTGAAGATGAAGCCCTTCAAGGGCACTGGCAGGAAGAAGGAGACGATCGGGAGCCTGCTGACACCGATCTTCCAGCACCTCGGCATCCGCTTGACTGGAGAGCCAGCACACACCTCCCGCGCCTACTTGGACGTGGCGCATCTGTCTTCAGCCCAGTGGCTGAAGGAGGGCTTGCTATGGAGTTTCAGGAGAGGAGACCGCCTCCGTCTTCTGCAGCTGCCATCCCGCCACATCACGGACTTCAACGGGAGCATTGACAGGCTCCGATTCCAGCCAGATGAGGCATTCCTCCGCAACCTCCAGGACATGCCACAAGAGTTCCCGGAGAGCACAGAGCACCAGCTACACAGGGCCAGCCAGAGGCACCACTACCCGACTTCCCCGTCATGCCAGACATTCCGATGCGCGATCACGGGGACTTTCAGAGGTTTGTCACAGCCGCTCTTCAGGCCATCTGGTCCAGAGTGTCTTGCTGTAGGTGCATGAGCAGGAGGAGCGTCAGAGCCCATGATCCAGCAGCGCCAGGACCATCGCATCAGTACCGTCGTGACTCGTCATCAGATGACGAGGAGGCAGCAGAGGACTCCGACTAGTCCTCACATTTCTATCCCTTATTCCCATACACTTTTATTTTTATTTTTCTTTTTATTTCTATTTTGGATTTTTAGGATTTATTACTTTTGATTATCTATTTTTATTTCATGACTTATTATCTATTTGCTTGTGTTTGGATTGTCTAACAGAACTAACAAATGACAGATCAGACGGGTTAGACGCCGAAAGACGAGACAGACGAGTTGATGACCTTCTGTCTAACCGCTATCGATCGATAACCATGCCTGGGTATCGATCGATACGAGTTATAATAGGTACGGTTACTCTAGTCATTAACTATCTAATTTTATCTTCGCTTCAATTTTTCACCACACTTAGACTAAATAACACTGGGACAGTGTCGTTTAAGTCTGGGGGGGGGGGGTTGTTACTAACATTTTTATGTTTTATTTCTTTAAAGCATTCTTCATTTTTTCAAAAAAAAAAAATTAATTTCTACTTATTTTCTAAATGGAGACAATGATATGTTTTTCAATTTCTACTTATTTTCTAACCACTCTTTAGCACCATTCTTAGATTTGCTAACTGCAGAATGTACTATAGATGCTAAAGTGGATCACCGGTCACTATGACAATACTTTTCATGATCATCTGAAAGAACCAAAGCTGATTTCCAACCTAACCTGACATTCTCTGCTTGTCTTGGGGCTTGGTATACATGGGATCGGAAGCTTCGAACAAGTCTGGATGGTAAAGCCTTTTGTAGATAGTTTTATCACCCTCTCTTTCTCATTTTCGAATTTAGATTTAATATTCAGCTATCAAAAGTAATAAAAAAAAAATATATATATATATATATATATATATATATATATATATATATATATATATATATATATTTATAAGCTTAAATATATGTTTTAGGACTAGTTAGTTATTACTTAGGAAGGAATTCGAACAGGGCTTGGCGGTTACCCCCCTCAAGACTTGATTCATAAGAATTCTATACGTAAAGGATTCGAACAGGACTTGGTGGTTACCCCCTTCAAGACTTGCTTTGCAATGAATCCTAGGATATAGGTCAAAAAGAAGTGAACAGGACTTGGTGGCTACAACCATTAAGGTTTGATTCATGGAAGCCTTTCCAATCTCAGTCAATGTCCTGCAAACAAAAAGCAGACATGACTAAGAGAGAAATAGTAGAGAGAGAGGATAGGAACTAACTTTTACCTGCAGATCCAGATACTTGTCTGAGCAACCTTGCATCCTGTGATCGATACTCGCAAGGTAAAGCCCGCATTTTTATCTTTATGCACAGAAATGAAATCAGTAGAGGGGCTAGTCAGGCAGGATTGCTGAGTTGTTGGCTAGATGAACTTGGTTGCTAAGCTAGGATATGGTATAATGTACTTCTGAAGCTAATAGATTTTTGATGTGGCTTGCAACAAAGTTGAGGTGATGATCTTGAGTTAGAGGTTGTTTAAGTCTCACTATTTGGAAACCTCTTCTAGACCTATGTCCTTAAATTTGCTTGAGGACAAGCAAAAGGATAAGTCTGGGGGAGTTGATAAGTCATGGATTTTACCCACTTTCAACCATGATTTTTATATGTTTTTGGAAACAAAAGGACACTTCTAGTGTCTTTTATGAGCTTTTACAGGTTCAGGTACTCTTTGGTGAAATGTGACCATTTTGGAGCAGAAATGGATACTCTAAGGAGGGTTGTAATGAAATGATAACTTGAGCTAATCGACCGATGCTCACCATGATGCGTCGACCGATGAGACACTACATTCATCGACCGATATAAGCTTGTGACATCGATCGATATGAAAGGCCTCCGAGAATTAATGACGAATTAAATGAGCTAATCATCTCATTAGGGTTTCACTTCTACCAAATAAGTCCCTGGCCGCCTGTTAGGCTATATTAACAGGGTTTTGTATTATTTTAGAGGCAGACTTGCCTAGAGAACTTCCAGACCTAATTTGGAGAGAAGCATCTTGCTACCTTGGAGAGAGAGCTTATGAATGGAGAGATAGATCTGAACTGCATACAGAGAAGATCTTGAACTCCCTTATTTTTCTCTACTCTTTTACTGTTTCTCTTATTATTCTATTTAAAATTATTATTTAAACCATCATGATTTTGTCTCTCATGAATATGTTTGAGTAGTTTCTCTTGTTAGATTTAGGTTCTCTTTAAGGTTAACCATGCATTGCAATTAATTTAATGCTAGGGTGTTTAAAATATAGTTCTTCATTCTAGTTGTTCTTAATGCTAAGTATAGGATTTATCACCCTTGTCTTAGATCTTAGGATTAATTTGGATAAGTGCAAACTTAGCAAATCCCTGAAAACCAAAGCTTGTATGTTCCAACTTTACCTAGAGTGCACGAAAGTGGCCTCTTTGTAAGATTGGAGAACCATTTCAAACCCGATCTTGAAGCTCACTAGAAACAATACCGATCGATAAGCAATCCGCTTGTCGAGCGATATTGCGAAAGGTGTATCGATCGATATTCATATAGAATAATCGATCGACACTTTCTTTTACTCATCGAACGATAGTTGATGACTTAAGATCTAGTTGAAGATAATTAATCATTGATTTAACCTTAAGGTTTGAGTTCAGAACTATGAATATTAAAAACCCTAAATACCCTGCATGCTAATTACACCTGAGAAATAGCCTAAATCAAGCTTTTCTTCCTATTGCCTAAAACCTAAACCATTCAATCAAGCAATTACTTGCTTACCCTTTATTTACTGCTTTAAACTTGTTTGTCTAGCTTTATTTCGAAGACTAAACAATCTATTGTGTAATCCTAGAGTCTCTGTGGATTCGATCCCTAAGTGCTACAATTGAACCTCTTATTTGAGAGAGTAAAGTCACTCCTTAGGGTAATTTGAGTGATATCATATACGACTGAATTAAAAAAACCTAACTATAAACTCCATTAAGTAAAGTCTTACCATCTCGATATTATAAATGTCTCAGTATTAGTTCAGCCGTATCCCATTTGTACACGCCTATTTTCACAGGCCTAGTCAAGAACACATCATAGAAACGACAGCTTTGTACAAATAATGGATTATTTATTTTGCTTTTTTTTTGGGCAAAGATTTATTTTGCTTAAAATATGATTATTGATGCATAAAGGCTGAGATAATTCAGTCGTGTTTTCAGACGCCTAATAATGATGAAAAGGCTGAGTTATTTAGTAATACGGCTGAGTTATATACAACGACGCGATAATTAAACCGTTTTACTGCCGATAAATAAGTTACTTCTAGAACAAACTCGAAAGGCTGAGTTATTAAGCAATACGGCCGACTTATGACTTAACAAATAAGTAGTAGTAGCAGAGTATCACCATTCCAACACCACAAACGACCACATTCATCATACATTCGTCTCTTTTTCTCACGTGAGCCATCTTCATTACTTCAATCTCTTTTCCCAACCGAGCAACGTTAAGTATGAGGAATGAGATGTCATCGGTCATGCCACGAATCACGGGCTTGATATCTTCGACCTCTTCCACCAAACACTCATCCGTCCATTTGAATAAATGTCTTTGTTTTCACCAATACAACCAAATCTAAGTAATAAGTTTGAAAACATACTAAATAAGAACCAAAACTAACCTTATGATATCCTCTTGCACAGCAATAGTACAATCTTCCTGGATTCGTAACGCTTCCAGATGTAAAAAGTTCAGCGGGTTGACCACACCAACACTGTTTTGGCGTTCCTCGCTCCGCGTTCAGATGTCGTCTGCCATAATTTCCAGAAACAGAGGATGAGGAAGACATTTTTAATCTGAAATTAAAAAATGTGTTGCATAGACATTAGTCTGACTTATTAATTGAATGAAAGAAGACGACAGCATTGAAACGGCATCGTTTAGTTTCTATCAGTATTTATTAACTAAATATACAAAAGAATATAAAATAATTAAGTCTCGGTATCGAGAAATCACTCGATTGTTCACACGCCTAATCAAGAGGGTCATAGTTCATTGAAGTGACGTGGGGAGACGACTATTGTTTCTTGTGTGTTATTAAATTTAATTTCAAAATTATTTATCTCCGTTAATGTTTTATCGTGCAAATATAACTTTATTTTCTTGTTTAATTATACCAACCAAACTAGAAACTCCATTGAACAAACTGACAGTCTCGACAATGCTATAGTTTGTATACTGACTGAGTTGTTTGTACTTAGTGGCTGAGTTATTGTTTTTTCCTTGTTGAGTTGTTGTTACCTACTGGCTGAGATATATAACATTACGGCTGAGTGAGATTTACAATACTTAGAGGTAAAGACAAGTATGATTGAGACTGAGTGAAACCTCAAACATACAGACAAGGAATCAGTCTGTAAAACCAAAATTATCCGGACTGAACTCTTCAAACATGTGTACGAGTTCAAGCCACACTCTAGTAAGCATCCAAGAAGGCTTGTCGCCTCCATGCGCCCATCTTTTCTTCAACTCTCGCATCTAAAATCGAAACAGCGACCTCGCAACTTCATTAAAATGTTTCCAAACTAGATAATTATGCCTTCGATCCCACATGTTTTTACGCTACAAACAAAAAACATTACTAATATTACGTGTTTTTATCTCAATCTGATTTGAAAACATAGTTGGTCCTTACAGTGAATTGAAGAAACCAGTGTTCCTTAATATGATCGGGAATGGAGCGATATGTCGACCATGCATAGACCCATCCGTCTATCAGAATCGGCGGGATCACCAGGGAGAGATCGGTTAAAAACCTAAACCAGGTAGGGATGGTTTTGTCTAGCAAGTCACCCGGACCAGGATTTAGAACTGGGAGGTTTTCCCGATTTGCGTAGCTTTGAATCGCATTGACACTGTTTTCTATCCTCGTTGAATAACCTGGAACAACCGACATAATTTAATTTTTTGGAGGGGATAGAAAAGCTCTACAAAAAGGTGTACCAGAAGGGGACTATATATAGAGAGATCTGTGAATTCAAAAGTCGCGAGAAAAATTCAGGGAAATTAAATCTGATTTGGCACCCGCTTAAAATATGAAAAGTCGAGATTAAGTAACACTTGATGACTGAGTTAATGTAAATTTTACGGCTGAGTTATCGTTAAGGGTTGCAAATTTAGGGTTGCAATTTTAGGGTTTAGGGTGGCATATTCATTAATTTATATTTATGATATGGATTTATGGTGCAGGAAATATGGTAAATAACACAAATTTTTTTAGAATCTGATTGTGTAATGTTTACTTGGGTTGAATTATGCTCACATCTCATTGAAGTATTGTAAGGTTTCAAGTAATTGTAAGACAACTTATACCTCAAGATCATGATGGATTCCAAACTTGTAATTTCAATACAGTAGACACATTGAGTTGATAATATATTCACTTAAAATTACATATCCGGAGTTAAGGTAACATTTTATATAAACATTTCATTTTTTAAATTTTAGGGCATGTTTGAGGTATTGTTTAGTTTTAGAAGCGAAATGGCTGAGTTATAGTAGTCAATACGGCTGAGTTATATTAGTCGATACGGCTGAATTGTTTAAATTGTTTTGATATGGCTGAGTTATAGAAACGTTAAGGTGGAAGATATATTAGTGAAAGTCAAATAAATCCCTAATAAAATTAGATAACTTAAGTCAAATAATACAGAATAACAGACACAGAGATTCATATATGCTTCGATATGCTACACAAATATTATAAATAACTCAGCCATAATATATAATTTCAGACGCAATCTAAACTATAACTCAGCCGTGATATTAAATATAACTCAGTCGTAATAGAAAATTTTAGCCGTAATAAAGACTTACATTATCAAACACCCATCCATACTGGCTATCTGGCCACGGTCTCTCATGGATGAGTATGCTGTAGAAGTTACTCTCATGATCAGCTGACCTTACAACTTTTTTTCCTGCTGGTTCTGGTTTCCAGGGTGGAATACTGCTAATGTGTTTCATAAGTGTTTCATACAGAGACGGATCAACAGGTGCGCAAGGGTCATATATTGCTGTTGAAGGCTCAATATTCTTCCTCATGCACGTCGTTCCATCGTTGTCAATTAACAGAAAAACTGGTCCTGAAGGTTCTGAAGAATCCACCGCCGTCAATGCAAACCCTCATGGAGATAATTGAACACTTCTCTCCCAAAATTCTCCTACGACGGATAATGCAATCAGATATTGGCCTGATATCTCAGACTCCGGCAACACTTCATTCTCATCAGCCTCCTCAGCGCATTCACTGTCATCTTCAATCGCCTTTTTCTTGTTTACAGTCACTCTGATTACACCCCACGCGGGTTATTTGTCTCCGGCACCTTTTTCTTTATCAACTCAGCCTCCTCCTTCTTAGCATCGGCTTTTTGCTTCTTTAACTCAGCCTGTTTTCTTTTTTTTCCTCAGCCATCTCCTTCTTCTTCAAATCAGCCTCTGCCTTCGCTGTTTTTTTCTTAGCAGCGGCATCCTCAGCCTCATCCTCATCCTTTAACCTTAACTTGAAACCCTGCCTCCTCCTGCTGCCGCGTCGCAAGGGTGGACAATTAGCAACCGTATCATCCTTACAAGTCTTTGCAGGAGAAACGGTAACAAAATCAACGTTACTTCCTTTAACAGGTGTTGCATTAGCCCTATCAAAATCCCCAGCCAAAATCATTTTTACCACTGAAGCATTATCAACTTCCTCGGCAAAATCTTTTTCGGGTCCCAACCCCTTAGCAGGCTTAGCAGGATTTAACGCTGGACTATTGGCAGACTTCTGATGTTTGTCCTGCTGCGGCGATGGCTTCTCTGAAGACCCTTCTTCGCCACCAGCGATGGAGAGGTTATCAATGTTTTCGTTACGCTTCCCAACCCCCAGAACTTTCAGGCGTTCCTCCAATGTATCTTTCACGATATCCTCAACAGTCTTATTCTGGTCAAACCCGTAGGCGTTAAACCGCGAATCAATCATTTTCCCCACAGCACTCACAATGGACTCCGTAGTCGCATTGTTCACCAAATCTTTACTAGGTTCCTCGCTAGAACCCTTTCCCGTTGCACCAGCTTGACCCTCACTGGTGTTTACTTTCTTCTGCTTCTTAGTGGGTGGCTCAGCTTCTGACGAAAATCCACCCTTCGTTTCCTTCTTCTTCTTCTCATTCCCCTTCCCCTGCGCATTCCCCTGTACTTCCCAAAAGCCTTTGACAAATGTACCAGTATGTATGTCTGTTATCGAGCGATCGAGCTGTGGGTCTTGACGTTCATTCGGCCATTGAGGAAACATCTCTTGAAGTGAGTCCTTCAAAACCATTCTCCTCACACGGACCTGCAACACCATGTTATGACAGATCTCAGCCACATAATATATCATAACTCAGTCATCGTTAAAATTAAAATTCACTCAGCCGCCGAATAACTCGTATCTTAGGTTAAACCTTACCTCAGTATGCTTGTTGATTTCCTCATCCAACACTTTATCAAAACTTTTACGTGTACGGCATCCACCCCATCGCAAAAGCGGAACGTCTTCATTTGGAAGCACTCTCCCAAAACACTCACCGAAGCAGGGGACGGATTTGTACGCCCAAATCTGTAATGCGACAGTCATGCTGCTTATTGTGTATGTCCCTCCTTCTGGAGACAACGTTTTGAGAGAGTCAGCGAGAATTCCGTATGCAGACCGACCCCATGGATACGACCTCCTGGCTTCATCGTCGAATACCCTTATTGCGCCTTGAAAGGGTATCCTTGAATTGTGAAGCAAACAATAGAGTCTCATCGCTTGAAGAAATAGCAGCCCCAACCACTTACGCTTTTGATAACTCCAAAGCGGACAGAAGTCTAATGCTGCCTTGAGTTCGTCTAACTTGGGTCCCACCCCTAGCGGCACCTTCAACTCTCAAAACTCTTTGTATTGATCAGGTTCAAATGCGTCTACTGGAAATGGACCTGTGTTTAACCCGGTGATCTCACCAAATTCGAGCAAGCTGAACCTCATAGGCTCATCAACCATGAGACTCCATATCTCCTTCTTTTGTACTCGGAGCTGTCTACATAGTAGATAGTGTACTGTCCTACCAGACCACACGCTTTTGCGTTCACATAACCTAGCAACTACTCCAAGGCCAGAGTTCAGCAGTTCTCCCCACACATCAAGTCCTATTGTTTCTCTAACACTAGACCAATCTCCTAAACGGAAAATGTGATTGACAGCTTTATCTTCTAGGTTAGAGAACCCTTCAGGGTAAAGTCTTGGAGGGTAACTCCGTGATCTAGCTTCAGAAACATCCATCTGATCATTATCACCCAACAATAACAAAGACATAACAAAACAATAACTCAGCCATAAATGATAACTCAGTCAAAACATAACAATAAGACAGACACAACATAATAATATCTCAGCCGTAACATAACATTAACCTAGTCACAGCACAACAATAAATCAGCCACTATATTACAATAACTCAGCCATAACAAAACCCTAACTCAGTTGCAATATAACCCTAACTCATACACAACAAAGCCCTATCACACCCGCAGTCGCAACAAAATATATAAAGTTCCCTGAAATATAATATATAACTGAGCAGCAAACTCAACCAAAACTGAATATATAACGTCACGACATTTTACCGGAAATGACGAACTCGTAGATAAGAATGCGGCGAAGACGATTTCGTACAAACGATTGGAGAAGAAGATTTTGGGGAAGTAAACACAATGTCGACGATGTTTATCTGATTTCTATTTTTTTCAAAAACTGATATGTATAAAAATTATTTAATTATTTAATGAGATCTCTTATTTAATGATGTGAAAAGGAACGGTTTGAGACGGTTTGATTACTCTTGGTGATGTGGATTTTGGGATTACTTGAGGTCCCTTATTTGAGACTAATATATTAGTGATGGATTATATATATAAAAATTATTTAATTTAGAAAAAAACTAACCACACGATACGGCTGAGTTATATAAACGATACATTTCAAGTTTTAATATTGTATTCAGAGTTGAAGGAATGATTTTGTAACTTCAGAGTTTATCATTTTTAATATAAAGGAAAGATAAACTTTATCATTTTTATAACTTTATAGTTCTATTGTTTAGGGTTTGAAGTTCAAATTTAAGAAAAAAATTAAAGTTTTAATATTGTATTCAGAGTTGAAGGAATGATTTTGTTCCCGCTCAAAATAGTTTTATCCCGCCCAAAATATTTTGTTCCCGCCTAAACTACGAAGCGTCGCGAAACAACAAACACTTGTCGGCTGACTTACATCATTCATATACGTTAAAGCTGAGTTATGCATACTTTGCGGCTGAGTAATGCCATACATTAAAACAGAAACGAAACTGGTTTACAAATGATTCATGAATTAAAACTGGTTTACATATAAAAAGTAAATCAAAACTGATTTGCAAAATAAACAACTAAAAACAAACTTAAACCAAATAAAAAAAAAAACTAAACTATGGGCTGCTTCAACCACACCCTCAACCATGTCCTCCATCGTCACACTTAAACCACGCCTTCAGCCTTGTTCTCCGTTGTCCTCCTCCCTCTTTTATCTCTGTCAATAGCCACCTGCTTCAAAATCAATACATTAAAACAGAAACGAAACTAAATCTGAGTGAAAAATATACCTTTCGAGTGATCCAATCTCAGATTCTTCTTGGAGACCTTACTGGCGACTAATATGAGTGAGAGACAAAACGAATATGTGAGTAGAGATCGAGAGATATGTTAACAAGAAGAGTGAAGAAAGGACAGAGAGATTCAAATGAACAAAGAACAAATGGATTATTGTTGACGTTTCAGATTCTCATACAATCTGCTGAGAGAACAAAGAGAGATTATAGAAGAAGAAAGAAAGAACAAAGAGACAAAGACGTGTAGAAGATTACATTTAATCAAAGGTCAAAAATTGTTATCCTTGATTTAAAAGTTCAACCAATGAGAAAGAAGGACGAAGATAGACAAAATAATGATTGTTAGCCACTAGAGCAAATTCAATCAATGGTCCTAAAAAATAATAAAATTTTCTTTTCATTTCCCTTTAATTGTTTTCAAAAATTGCTTAAATTTAAAGAATTAAACATGATAATTTAAATTCAGTATATAATAAGGTTTGAGGATTAAAGTTTTGGGATATTGAGATTTGAGATTAATTTTTAAACTGTAATATGAAATTAGTTTAAAGGTTTAAAATAAAAGAGTTATAGTAAATGAAATTAGTTTTAAGGTATAAGTTTGAGTATAGGGTTTGAGGGTTAAAGGTTTTGGCTAATGATTGAGATTAAATTTTTGAAACAGAAATAGTTTTTGACTTTATATTTAATATATGAAGTTAAATTTAAGATTTGTTGTTAAAATATTAGAGTTTAAAGTTTAAGTTTAGAGTTTAGGGTTTAAACCTTAAATTTTAAATAATAAAAACTATCATATTTAATGTTCAAAGATTAATTTTATAAGTTTGATAACTATATAATTCTATAGTTTAGGATTTGAGGTTTAGGTTTAAGAAAAGATTAAGTTAGAGTCTTATAAGTAAGTATTGTATAAGTCATTGTAAGAGAATATACATATTCAAGATCAAGTTAAAGTCTCAACTTGAAAATTCAAGAAACTATACACATTCAGTTGATTTATATTCACTTGATATTGATAAGATGATTTTCAATATAACTTTTTAAGTACCTGAATTCAGTTTACCGATTTTAGGGTATGTTTGAGGTATGACTGAGTTATATAAACGATACGACTGAGTTATCTAAACGATTCGGCTGAGTTATATAAACATTTTCTGATTTTAGGGTATATTTGAGGTATGACTGAGTTATATAAACGATACGACTGAGTCATCTAAACATTTTCTGATTTTAGGGTATATTTGAGATAGACTGGGTTATATAAACGACACGGCTGAGTTATATAAACATTTTCTGATTTTAGGATAGGTTTAGGGTATTACTTCTCGACAGATCAGATCAGAAAGACCAAATAAGATCTCATCGCAAGCTATCAAACTTCAGTTTCAATACAGTCACAGCACACGGCGATTCATACACAAGAACGAGATCTGTTCAGACACATCCCATGTCTTCTCCGACACATCCCATTTCTTCTCCTCTCTCGACCATCTCTCTCCCTCTCTCGTCTCAAGAACGAGATCTGTTCAGATCTCAGAAAATAATTAAAAGAGACAACCCTAAAAACAAAGAGAAAAACAAATGAAAAAAGAAGTTGTTAATTAGTGATGTGAATTTTCTTTATTATATTTTAATTTGTGATGTGGATAATTAATTTATGATGTGGTTTTGATGTTTTAAAATAATTTCAATTAAAAAAAACTAACCAAAGGTCTTTATTGTCATTTACTAAGGAGACTATAACATTCTAGTAATTTTGAAAAGATGTATAACACTCTAGTAATAAACCAACTTTTCTATAACATTCTAGAAATTTTTTCTAAATAAAATGAAACATACTTACTTCAACAATCATGAAGGCAATCCTTAATATGTACAAAAGCTTGATAAATTTATTGAAAACTCCAAAAGTAATTATTTGAGCTACTTGTGGTGTCAAATTAGGTGGAAGAGTTTGAGTTCAAGTATGTGCCTCAGCCTATAAAACAAAAGAAAACAATATTAGATTTATGTAAAAAATAATCATATTTTTTTATTAAAGATGCTTTCTTACATCAGCATTCTGATTTTGATCAAGAATTGGTAAAGACATTGGAGAGGCAGGTGTGTTATTCAAAACTTGTGTATATTTCTGTAGAATTAAATAGAAAATTTAAGTTGGAGTTATGAAGGACTTTCTGCAGTTAAATATACGAAACAAACTTGTATTTACCAATGGTTTCTCTTCCAAAATACACTCAACTATAATTTCAGGCAGTTATAGCCTGAGAGGTAATGGATCTCTCATCGTGTTATTCTACTATGATCAAAACACAATTAAAACTTCTTTGACAACCTTCCTGAAAATGGTTCAAGTCAACATGAAAATGTTCAATAACCAACATTATTTACTATACATGTTCAATACTTGTTATCCTAATATTTTTCCTTTTAAAATATTAAATTTTCCGGATGCCCATCCTAAATATTTTATTTGTTCTCCTAATTTTTTATTTTTAATTAAATATTAAATTTTCAGTAAGCATATAAAAAATATTTTACTTACTATTCTAACATTCTTTAATTAAATATTAAATTTTTAGAAAATCCTTCATAAATATTTTACTTGCTATCATAACATTTTATTTTAATTAAATATTTCATTTTTAAGAAGCTCTTGCTAAATATTTTACTTCCCAGCATAAATATGAGATATATGTAGGTTTATTAATACATACATTTTTACTTGCTATCCAAACATTTTATTTTTAATTAAATATTAAATTTTCTAGAAGCCCATTCTAAATATTTTACTTCCTATCCTAACATTTTTCTTTTTTTAATTAAATATTGACTTTAAAAGGAAACCCTTCCTAAATATTTTACTTGCTATCTTAAAATTTATTTTTTAATTAAATATTAAATTTTCAGGAAGCTCTTCCTAAATATTTTACTTGTTATCATAAATATGATATATATGTAAGTTTGTTAATATATACATTTTTACTTGATATTCTAAATTTTCCTTATTAAATATTAAATTTTCAAAAAACAGTCCCTAAATATTTTACTTGTTATCATAAAATTTTATTTTTAATTAAATATTAAATTTTCTGGAAGCAGAATATTTTACTTGTTATCCTAACATTCTTTTTTAATTAAATATTAAATCAGATTTTGATTATGTTGTTCTATTTTGGTTGTTTTGGAAGATTAAGTTCCAATTGAGGATAACCATCTCAAACAAAGGCTGTCTAACATTCCTTATGCGCTTTTGATTCTCTTCGAAGACATACTTGTGCAAGAAAACACACTCATTTTACTTTTTGAAAACCCATCCTGAAAGTTTCACAAGCTATCCTTGTTAAAATGTGTGTTTTATAATGATACACATTTAACACTTTCTTGATAGAAATACTGAAAATGCTTCAAGCTATCATATTTCTATGTTCTCTTTTTGTTGTGTTTTCTGTTTTGTAGACAATGACCTCTTATTGGTAATTTCTATAGCCAATGAATTTTCTTATAGATTTTGATTATGTTGTTCTGTTTTGGTTGTTTTGGAAGATTAAGTTCCAATTGAGGATAGTCATCCTGAACAAAGACTGTCCAATATTCATTACACGCTTTTGATTCTCTTCGAAAACATACTTATGCAAGAAAACACACTCATTTTTTTTTTTGGAAATGCATCCTGAAATTTCCACAAGCTATCATATACTTGCGCAATTTATTTAGTAATAAGGCAAGTTCTCCATTAGTTAGATTGGCGTTTGACAATTACAAGATACTACATTTTATTTTACTTGCTATCCTGACATTTTATTTTTAATTAATAATTAAATTTTTAGGAAGCTCTTTCTGTGTTTCAAAAAAAAAAGGAAGCTCTTTCTAAATATTTTACTTGCTATCATAAATATGATATATATGTAAGTTTGTTAATATATACATTTTTACTTACTATCCTAACATTCTATTTTAATTAAATATTAAACTTTCTAGAAGCTCATTCTAAATATTTTACCTGCTATCCTAACATTTTTTAAAAAATTAATATTAAATTTTCAGGAAACCATTCTTAAATATTTTACTTGCTAACCTAGCATTTAACTTTTAATTAAATATTAAATTTTCAGGAAGGTCCTTCCTAAATATTTTAACTGTTATCATAAATATGATATATATTTAAGTTTGTTAATATATACATATTAATTTCTATCCTAATTTTTCTTATTAAATATTAAATTTTTACATTCTAAGACACATTTTGTCTTTCATATTACACATGGAGACACTTAACCCATGTGACACACTTTTCTTTGTTGGAAAGTCATAGATACCCTCACTACTAACTTAACCACACTTGTCTTTAACTATACTGAGGTAAACAAAAGTGTATCTCGTTGAGTGAGAATTAGAAAAAAATAAAAAATAGAAAAATGAAATACACTTTCGAAAGTAGATATATTTCCCCCAAATCACGAACCCTTTTCATCTTCTACCCTGAACCTAGTTCTGTTTTGTGAAACAATGGTGAAATCGAAGTCGAAGAAGAAAGTTAAACTCAATAGTCAACCTTCTTCACCGCATATAGAAATTAGAGGTTTTGTATTTCGATTTCCTTCTCTTTTTTTGACTTTCAAGAATCTCCAAATTCCTTACTTTTTTTTGTTTTTCTTGTTTTAATTATTTATGTTGTAATTATCTAATTGAATCGAATCTTTACAGTTTTGTGGATGGAAGAGATGAAGAACAGATCTGAGCTCCAGTGTTGAGATGACGATGTGTTATTCAAAATTTGTGTATATTTCTGTAGAATTAAGTATAAAATTTACGTTGGAGTTATGAAGGACTTCTGCAGTTAAATATACGAAACAAACTTGTATTTACCAATGGTTTCTCTTCCAAAATACACTCAACTACAATTTCAGGCAGTTATAGCCTGAGAGGTAATGGATCTCTCATCGTGTTATTCTACTATGATCAAAACACAATTAAAACTTCTTTGACAACCTTCCTGAAAATAGTTCAAGTCAACATGAAAATGTTCAATAACCAACATTATTTACTATACATGTTCAATACTTGCTATCCTAATATTTTTCCTTTTAAAATATTAAATTTTCCGGAAGCCCATCCTAAATATTTTATTTGTTCTCCTAATTTTTTTATTTTATTTAAATATTAAATTTTCAGTAAACAAATAAAAATATTTTACTTACTATTCTAACATTTTTTTAATTAAATATTAAATTTTTAGAAAATCCTTTATAAATATTTTACTTGCTATCATGACATTTTATTTTAATTAAATATTTCATTTTTCAGAAGCTCTTGCTAAATATTTTACTTCCCAGCATAAATATGAGATATATGAAGGTATGTTAATACATACATTTTTACTTGCTATCCTAACATTTTATTTTTAATTAAATATTAAATTTTCTAGAAGTCCATTCTAAATATTTTACTTCCTATCCTAACATTTTTATTTTTTAATTAAATATTGAATTTAAAAGGAAACCCTTCCTAAATATTTTACTTGCTATCTTAACATTTATTTTTAATTAAATATTAAATTTTCAGGAAGCTCTTCCTAAATATTTTACTTGTTATCATAAATATGATATATATGTAAGTTTGTTAATATATACATTTCTACTTGATATTCTAAATTTTCCTTATTAAATATTAAATTTTCAAAATGCAGTCCCTAAATATTTTACTTGTTATCATAACATTTTATTTTTAATTAAATATTAAATTTTCTGGAAGCACAATATTTTACTTGTTATCCTAATATTTTCCTTTTTAATTAAATATTAAATCAGATTTTGATTATGTTGTTTTATTTTGGTTGTTTTGGAAGATTAAGTTCCAATTGAGGATAACCATCTTAAACAAAGGCTGTCTAACATTCCTTATGCGCTTTTGATTCTCTTCGAAGACATACTTGTGCAAGAAAACACACTCATTTTACTTTTTGAAAACCCATTCTGAAAGTTTCACAAGCTATCCTAGTTAAAATGTGTGTTTTATAATGATACACATTTAACACTTTCTTGATAGAAATACTGAAAATGCTTTAAGCTATCCTATTTCCATGTTCTCTTTTTGATGTGTTTTCTGTTTTGTAGACAATGACCTCTTATTGGTAATTTCTATAGCCAATGAATTTTCTTATAGATTTTGATTATGTTGTTCTGTTTTGGTTGTTTTGGAAGATTAAGTTCCAATTGAGGATAGACATCCTGAACAAACACTGTCTACTATTCCTTACACGCTTTTGATTCTCTTCGAAAACATACTTATGCAAGAAAACACACTCATTTTTTCTTTTTTGGAAATGCATCCTGAAATTTCCACAAGCTATCATATACTTGCGCAATTTATTTAGTAATAAGGCAAGTTCTCCATTAGTTAGGTTGGCATTGACAATTACAAGATACTACATTATACTTTACTTGCTATCCTCACAATTTATTTTTAATTAATAATTAAATTTTGAGGAAGCTCTTTCTGTGTTTCAAAAAAAAAAAAGGAAGCTCTTTCTAAATATTTTACTTGCTATCATAAATATGATATATATGTAAGTTTGTTAATATATACATTTTTACTTACTATCCTATAATTTTATTTTAATTAAATATTAAACTTTCTAGAAGCTCATTCTAAATATTTTGCATGCTATCCTAACATTTTTTAAAAATTTAATATTAAATTTTCAGGAAACCCTTCTTAAATATTTTACTTGCTAACCTAACATTTAACTTTTAATTAAATATTAAATTTTTAGGAAGGTCCTTCCTAAATATTTTAACTGTTATCATAAATATGATATATATGTGAGTTTGTTAATATATACATATTAATTTCTATCCTAATTTTTCTTATTAAATATTAAATTTTTACATTCTAAGACACATTTTGTCTTTCATATTACACATGGAGACACTTCACCCATGTGACACACTTTTCTTTGTTGGAAAGTCATAGATACCCTCACTACTAACTTAACCACACTTGTCTTTAACTATACTGAGGTAAACAAAAGTGTATCTCGTTGAGTGAGAATTAGAAAAAAATAAAAAATAGAAAAATGAAATACACTTTCGGAAGTAGATCTATTTCCCCCAAATCACGAACCCTTTTCATCTTCTACCCAGAACCTAGTTCAGTTTTGAGAAACAATGGTGAAATCGAAGTCGAAGAAGAAAGTTAAACTCAATAGTCAACCTTCTTCACCGCATATAGAAATTAGAGGTTTTGTATTTCGATTTCCTTCTCTTTTTTGACTTTCAAGAATCTCCAAATTCCTTACTTTTTTTTGTTTTTCTTGTTTTAATTATTTATGTTGTAATTATCTAATTGAATCGAATCTTTACAGTTTTGTGGATGGAAGAGATGAAGAACAGATCTGAGCTCCAGTGTTGAGATGACAACGTGTTATTCAAAACTTGTGTATATTTCTGTAGAATTAAATAGAAAATTTAAGTTGGAGTTATGAAGGACTTTCTGCAGTTAAATATACGAAACAAACTTGTATTTACCAATGGTTTCTCTTCCAAAATACACTCAACTATAATTTCAGGCAGTTATAGCCTGAGAGGTAATGGATCTCTCATCGTGTTATTCTACTATGATCAAAACACAATTAAAACTTCTTTGACAACCTTCCTGAAAATGGTTCAAGTCAACATGAAAATGTTCAATAACCAACATTATTTACTATACATGTTCAATACTTGCTATCCTAATATTTTTCCTTTTAAAATATTAAATTTTCCGGATGCCCATCCTAAATATTTTATTTGTTCTCCTAATTTTTTATTTTTAATTAAATATTAAATTTTCAGTAAGCATATAAAAAATATTTTACTTACTATTCTAACATTTTTTAATTAAATATTAAATTTTTAGAAAATCCTTCATAAATATTTTACTTGCTATCATGACATTTTATTTTAATTAAATATTTCATTTTTAAGAAGCTCTTGCTAAATATTTTACTTCCCAGCATAAATATGAGATATATGTAGGTTTATTAATACATACATTTTTACTTGCTATCCAAACATTTTATTTTTAATTAAATATTAAATTTTCTAGAAGCCCATTCTAAATATTTTACTTCCTATCCTAACATTTTTCTTTTTTTAATTAAATATTGACTTTAAAAGGAAACCCTTCCTAAATATTTTACTTGCTATCTTAAAATTTATTTTTTAATTAAATATTAAATTTTGAGGAAGCTCTTCCTAAATATTTTACTTGTTATCATAAATATGATATATATGTAAGTTTGTTAATATATACATTTTTACTTGATATTCTAAATTTTCCTTATTAAATATTAAATTTTCAAAAAACAGTCCCTAAATATTTTACTTGTTATCATAACATTATACTTTTAATTAAATATTAAATTTTCTGGAAGCAGAATATTTTACTTGTTATCCTAACATTTTCTTTTTTAATTAAATATTAAATCAGATTTTGATTATGTTGTTCTATTTTGGTTGTTTTGGAAGATTAAGTTCCAATTGAGGATAACCATCTCAAACAAAGGCTGTCTAACATTCCTTATGCGCTTTTGATTCTCTTCGAAGACATACTTGTGCAAGAAAACACACTCATTTTACTTTTTGAAAACCCATCCTGAAAGTTTCACAAGTTATCCTTGTTAAAATGTGTGTTTTATAATGATACACATTTAACACTTTCTTGATAGAAATACTGAAAATGCTTCAAGCTATCATATTTCTATGTTCTCTTTTTGTTGTGTTTTCTGTTTTGTAGACAATGACCTCTTATTGGTAATTTCTATAGCCAATGAATTTTCTTATAGATTTTGATTATGTTGTTCTGTTTTGGTTGTTTTGGAAGATCCAATTGAGGATAGTCATCCTGAACAAAGACTGTCCAATATTCATTACACGCTTTTGATTCTCTTCGAAAACATACTTATGCAAGAAAACACACTCATTTTTTTTTTTTGGAAATGCATCCTGAAATTTCCACAAGCTATCATATACTTGCGCAATTTATTTAGTAATAAGGCAAGTTCTCCATTAGTTAGATTGGCGTTTGACAATTACAAGATACTACATTTTATTTTACTTGCTATCCTGACATTTTATTTTTAATTAATAATTAAATTTTTAGGAAGCTTTTTCTGTTTTTCAAAAAAAAAAGGAAGCTCTTTCTAAATATTTTACTTGCTATCATAAATATGATATATATGTAAGTTTGTTAATATATACATTTTTACTTACTATCCTAACATTTTATTTTAATTAAATATTAAACTTTCTAGAAGCTCATTCTAAATATTTTACCTTCTATCCTAATATTTTTTAAAAAATTAATATTAAATTTTCAGGAAACCCTTCTTAAATATTTTACTTGCTAACCTAACATTTAACTTTTAATTAAATATTAAATTTTTAGGAAGGTCCTTCCTAAATATTTTAACTGTTATCATAAATATGATATATATGTAAGTTTGTTAATATATACATATTAATTTCTATCCTAATTTTTCTTATTAAATATTAAATTTTTACATTCTAAGACACATTTTGTCTTTCATATTACACATGGAGACACTTCACCCATGTGACACACTTTTCTTTGTTGGAAAGTCATAGATACCCTCACTACTAACTTAACCACACTTGTCTTTAACTATACTGAGGTAAACAAAAGTGTATCTCGTTGAGTGAGAATTAGAAAAAAATAAATAATAGAAAAATGAAATACACTTTCGAAAGTAGATCTATTTTCCCCAAATCACGAACCCTTTTCATCTTCTACCCAGAACCTAGTTCAGTTTTGAGAAACAATGGTGAAATCGAAGTCGAAGAAGAAAGTTAAACTCAATAGTCAACCTTCTTCACCGCATATAGAAATTAGAGGTTTTGTATTTCGATTTCCTTCTCTTTTTTGACTTTCAAGAATCTCCAAATTCCTTACTTTTTTTGTTTTTCTTGTTTTAATTATTTATGTTGTAATTATCTAATTGAATTGAATCTTTACAGTTTTGTGGATGGATGAGATGAAGAACAGATCTGAGCTCCAGTGTTGAGATGACGATGTGATGGCGAACAGGTCCGAGCTCCGTTGTGGAGATGACAACGAGACGGTGAGCAGGTCTGAGCTCACGGTGTGGAGAGGACGCGACGACGAACACGTACAAAATCCGTTGTGAAAAAAGATGACAACATAAAAGGTTGCGAACGGAAAGTAAAGTTCTTGAATTTAATTAAAACACTTACTTTTTTTTTTTGGTCTTTTGGTCTCTCACAACAAGAGTTCTTAATCGATACTTTGGCTACATAACCAGATGGATTTTTGGGGCAAATTTTACATGGCCACAGCAAGAATTCTTGGAGGATACATGAAGATATTTTGACTACATGACCACATCATAAGATTATATGATATAGTTCATAACAACAACGTCCTAAACACCAGTTTTGTTCCCACCCATCAAGAGTCAACGGATGATGCACCTCAACATCTCCTCCTATCCAAAATTCAAAATGTGATCTACCTACTTTCATTTGGTCTTTCATTTCATAACTCTATGTCAATATAGGTAACTAATATAGATCTAACTTGGTGTAAATATGGATGTTAACATTTTAGTGTCAATGTCCAGCTTTGATGTCCATGTCCACATTTTTTAGTTATGTATTTTCTATCCATATCCACACTTTTCCGTCCATGTTTTCACATCAAGAGATTATATGATGTAGTTCATAACAACAACGTCCTAAACATCAGTTTTGTTCCCACCCATCAAGAGTCCACGGATGATGCACCTAAACACCTCCTCCTATCCAAAATTCAAAGTGTGGTCTACCTACTTTCATTTGGTCTTTCATTTCATAACTCTATGTCAACATAGGTAACTAATATAGATCTAACTTGGTGTAAGTATGGATTTTAACGTTTTAGTGTCAATGTCCAGCTTTGATGTCAACGTCCACATTTTTTTGTTTATGTATTTTTTATCCATATCCACACTTTTCCGTCCACATTTTCTATGTCCATGTATTTTTATATAATTTTTAATATATAATATATATATATATACAAATGGATCTTAAAATATAGAGATAAAGAACTTACAATTTTTTGAAACTATTATAATTTATTTATATATCTAAATTTTGAAAAAAGACAAATAAATACATGTTGAGAAGAAGGAATATTTCATTATCAAACCTACTTTCTCAACCAAAGCTCGTCCTCACCTTTGGATTGGCTTTCATCCGACAGCTGTTGATTGTCATTATTCTCCAGGAATCAAACGACATTACTTCTCCGAGGAAACACAAAACGCAAAGCTGTACGGTACTTGACAACTTGACAATATAAAAATATTATATCACTAACTCAACCTTGGTCTCAGTTAAGGAAGCGAGGGGCACATTGGTCTCAAAACAGCTCAGAATCACGATAAAGTGCCCCTCTAGCGTGTTGTGTCTGAATGTGTTAAAAAGAGAAAAAAGTGTCACAATATGTTACGCACTCTAAATATTTTACTTGTTATTCTAACATTTCATTTTAATTAAATATTATATTTTCTAGAAGTCCTTCCTAAAAATTTTACTTGATATCCTAACATGTTTTTAGTTAAATATTTAATTTGCAGCGATCCCTTCCTAAATATTTTACTTGCTATACTAACATTTTATTTTAATTAAATATTAAATTTTCAAGAAGCACTTCCTAAATATTTACTTGCTATCCTAACATTTTACTTTTAATTAAATATTAAATATTCTAGAAGCACATTCTAAATATTTTACTTGTTATCCCAACGTTTATTTTTTTTTCAATTAAATAATAAATTTTCAGGAAACTCTTCCTAAATATATTGCTTGCTATCATAAATATGATATATATGTAAGTTTGTTAATATATACATTTTTACTTGGTATCCTATTCCTTATTAAATATTAATTTTTCAAGAATTAGTTCCTAAATATTTTAGTTGCTATCTTAACATTTTATTTTTAATTAAATATTAAATTTTCTGGAAGTCTTTCCTAAATATTTTACTTGCTATCCTAACATTTTATTTTTTTTTTATTATAAATTTTCAGCAATCCCTTCCTAAATATTTTACTTGCTATCAAAACATTTTATTTTAATTAAATATTAAATTTTCAAGAAACACTTCCTAAATATTTTACTTGCTTTCCTAACATTTTATTTTGAATCAAATATTAAATTTCAGGAAGTCTTTCTTAAATATTTTACTTGTTATCCTATCATTTTTTTAGTTAAAAATTACATTTTCAGGATGCAATTCCTAAATACTTTACTTGCTATACAAAATATTTCCAGAAATCTCACATTGTATTTTTGCCATGTCTAACAAAGAAAAATCATTTTTCAAAAAAAAAAAGCAAACCCCATAATTTTTCTTCTGTAATCACGAAAGAAAACCACTTTGATTTGACCAAAAACGTTTGTCACTCACCGAGCGCGGACTTTCTTAGCACGGTCCACATATCTTTTAAAATATATAATATATATATACAAATGGATCTTAAAATATAGAGAAAAAAGAAATTACAATTTATTGTAACAATTATAATTTATTTATTTATCTAAAATTTTGAAAAAAGACAAATAAATATATGTTGAGAAGAAGGAATATTTTATTATCAAACCTACTTTCTCAACCAAAGCTCGTCGTCACCTTTGGATTGGCTTTCATCCGACAGCTGTTGTTTGTCATTATTCTCTAGGAACCAAACGACATTACTTCTCCGAGGAAACACAAAACACAAAGCTGTACAGTACTTGACAACTTGACAATATAAAAATATTATATCACTAACTCAACCCTGGTCTCAGTTAAGGAAGTGAGGGGCACATTGGTCTCAAATCAGCTCAGAATCACGATAAAGTGCCCCTCTAGCGTGTTGTGTCTCAATGTGTTAAAAAAGAGAAAAAAATGTCTCAATTTGTTACGCACTCTAAATATTTTACTTGCTATTCTAACATTTTATTTTTAATTAAATATTAAATTTTCTAGAAGTCCTTCCTAAAACTTTTACTTGCTATCCTATCATTTTTTTAGTTAAATATTTAATTTGCAGCGATCCCCTCCTAAATATTTTACTAGCTATAATAACATTTATTTTAATTGAATTTTAAATTTTCAAGAAGCACTTCCTAAATATTTTACTTGCTATCCTAACATTTTAGTTTTAATTAAATATTAAATATTCTAGAAGCACATTCTAAATATCTTACTTTTTATCCGAATGTTTAATTTTTTTTCAATTAAATAACAAATTTTCAGGAACTCTTCCTAAATATTTTGCTTGCTATCATAAATATGATATATATATGTAAGTTTCCTATTCCTTATTAAATATTAAATTTTCAAGAATTAGTTCCTAAATATTTTAGTTGCTATCTTAACATTTTATTTTTAATTAAATATTAAATTTTCTGGAAGCCTTTCCTAAATATTTTACTTGGTATCCTAACATTTTATTTTTTATTATAAATTTTCAGCAATCCCTTCCTAAATATTTTACTTGCTATCAAAATATTTTATTTTAATTAAATATTAAATTTTCAAGAAACACTTCCTAAATATTTTACTTGCTTTCCTAACATTTTATTTTGAATCAAATATTAAATTTCAGGAAATCTTTCTTAAATATTTTACTTGTTATCCTATCATTTTTTAGTTAAAAATTACATTTTCAGGAAGCAATTCCCAAATATTTTACTTGCTATACAAAATATTTCCAGAAATCTCACATTGTATTTTTGCCATGTCTAACAAAGAAAAATCATTTTCCAAAAAAAAAAGCAAACCCCATAATTTTTCTTCTGTAATCACGAAAGAAAACCACTTTGATTTGACCAAAAACGTTTGTCACACACCGAGCGCGGACTTTCTTAGCACGGTCCACATATCTTTTCATAATATCAGAGTTAGACAACTGTTTCACAGATTCCTCATCCTGAAGCTCATCAAAGAGTTAATATTAGATCATCGAAACTCAGCCCCATTAGTCTTTCCAGAAAGGAAAATTAAAGAGTAAAAACGAAACCTCTTTGTCTTCTTCACCACGATTTGGTTCATCTTTTGGCAAACTTGTCTACAGCACATCCGATGCAGGCAAAGGCTTTGACAAACATGTCATTGTATCGCTTTGTTGCTTCTGTAAGCAATATATTATGACATAAACATAACTCACCGTTAAATTACAAAAAGCCAAAACAGAAACTTAGGCGAACCTGAACACCCTCATGAGCACCATTTCTCAACCAAGATCTACAAAGTGAATACAGAGAAGCTCCCTCTGTTATATGATGTAGTTCATAACAACAACGTCCTAAACATTAGTTTTGTTCCCACCCATCATGAGTCCACGGATGATGCACCTCAACACCTCCTCCTATCCAAAATTCAAAGTGTGGTTTACCTACTTTCATTTGGTCTTTCATTTCATAACTCTATGTCAACATAGGTAACTAATATAGATCTAACTTGGTGTAAGTATGGATTTTAACGTTTTAGTGTCAATGTCCAGCTTTGATGTCCACGTCCACATTTTTTTTGTTTATGTATTTTTTGTCCATATCCACACTTTTCCGTCCACATTTTCTATGTCCATGTATTTTTATATAATTTTTAAAATATATAATATATATATACAAATGGATCTTAAAATATAGAGAAAAAAAAAATTACAATTTATTGTAACAATTATAATTTATTTATATATCTAAAATTTTGAAAAAAGACAAATAAATATATGTTGAGAAGAAGGAATATTTTATTATCAAACCTACTTTCTCAACCAAAGCTCGTCCTCACCTTTGGATTGGCTTTCATCCGACAGCTGTTGTTTGTCATTATTCTCTAGGAACCAAACAACATTACTTCTCCGAGGAAACACAAAACACAAAGCTGTACAGTGCTTGACAACTTGACAATATAAAAATATTATATCACTAACTCAACCCTGGTCTCAGTTAAGGAAGCGAGGGGCACATTGGTCTCAAATCAGCTCAGAATCACGATAAAGTGCCCCTCTAGCGTGTTGTGTCTCAATGTGTTAAAAAAGAGAAAAAAGTGTCTCAATATGTTACGCACTCTAAATATTTTACTTGCTATTCTAACATTTTATTTTTAATTAAATATTAAATTTTCTAGATGTCCTTCCTAAAACTTTTACTTGCTATCCTAACATTTGTTTAGTTAAATATTTAATTTGCAGCGATCCCCTCCTAAATATCTTACTTGCTATACTAACATTTATTTTAATTGAATTTTAAATTTTCAAGAAGCACTTCCTAAATATTTTACTTGCTATCCTAACATTTTAGTTTTAATTAAATATTAAATATTCTAGAAGCACATTCTAAATATCTTACTTTTTATCCGAATGTTTAATTTTTTTTCAATTAAATAATAAATTTTCAGGAACTCTTCCTAAATATTTTGCTTGCTATCATAAATATGATATATATATATGTAAGTTTCCTATTCCTTATTAAATATTAAATTTTCAAGAATTAGTTCCTAAATATTTTAGTTGCTATCTTAACATTTTATTTTTAATTAAATATTAAATTTTCTGGAAGCCTTTCCTAAATATTTTACTTGCTATCCTAACATTTTATTTTTTATTATAAATTTTCAGCAATCCCTTCCTAAATATTTTACTTGCTATCAAAATATTTTATTTTAATTAAATATTAAATTTTCAAGAAACACTTCCTAAATATTTTACTTGCTTTCCTAACATTTTATTTTGAATCAAATATTAAATTTCAGGAAGTCTTTCTTAAATATTTTACTTGTTATCCTATCATTTTTTTAGTTAAAAATTACATTTTCAGGATGCAATTCCTAAATATTTTACTTGCTATACAAAATATTTCCAGAAATCTCACATTGTATTTTTGCCATGTCTAACAAAGAAAAATCATTTTTCAAAAAAAAAAAAGCAAACCCCATAATTTTTTTTCAGTAATCACGAAAGAAAACCACTTTGATTTGACCAAAAACGTTTGTCACTCACCGAGCGCGGACTTTCTTAGCACGGTCCACATATCTTTTCATAATATCAGAGTTAGACAACTGTTTCACAGATTCCTCATCCTGAAGCTCATCAAAGAGTTAATATTAGATCATCGAAACTCAGCCCCATTAGTCTTTCCAGAAAGGAAAATTAAAGAGTAAAAACGAAACCTCTTTGTCTTCTTCACCACGATTTGGTTCATCTTTTGGCAAACTTGTCTCCAGCACATCCGATGCAGGCAAAGGCTTTGACAAACATGTCATTGTATCGCTTTGTTGCTTCTGTAAGCAATATATTATGACATAAACATAACTCACCGTTAAATTACAAAAAGCCAAAACAGAAACTTAGGCGAACCTGAACACCCTCATGAGCACCATTTCTCAACCACGATCTACAAAGTGAATACAGAGAAGCTCCCTCTGTTATATGATGTAGTTCATAACAACAACGTCCTAAACATTAGTTTTGTTCCCACCCATCATGAGTCCACGGATGATGCACCTCAACACCTCCTCCTATCCAAAATTCAAAGTGTGGTTTACCTACTTTCATTTGGTCTTTCATTTCATAACTCTATGTCAACATAGGTAACTAATATAGATCTAACTTGGTGTAAGTATGGATTTTAACGTTTTAGTGTCAATGTCCAGCTTTGATGTCCACGTCCACATTTTTTTTGTTTATGTATTTTTTGTCCATATCCACACTTTTCCGTCCACATTTTCTATGTCCATGTATTTTTGTATAATTTTTAAAATATATAATATATATATACAAATGGATCTTAAAATATAGAGAAAAAAGAAATTACAATTTATTGTAACAATTATAATTTATTTATTTATCTAAAATTTTGAAAAAGACAAATAAATATATGTTGAGAAGAAGGAATATTTTATTATCAAACCTACTTTCTCAACCAAAGCTCGTCCTCACCTTTGGATTGGCTTTCATCCGACAGCTGTTGTTTGTCATTATTCTCCAGGAACCAAACGACATTACTTCTCCGAGGAAACACAAAACACAAAGCTGTACAGTGCTTGACAACTTGACAATATAAAAATATTATATCACTAACTCAACCCTGGTCTCAGTTAAGGAAGCGAGAGGTACATTGGTCTCAAATCAGCTCAGAATCACGATAAAGTGCCCCTCTAGCGTGTTGTGTCTCAATGTGTTAAAAAGGAGAAAAAAGTGTCTCAATATGTTACGCACTCTAAATATTTTACTTGCTATTCTAACATTTTATTTTTTTTTTATTATAAATTTTCAGCAATCCCTTCCTAAATATTTTACTTGCTATCAAAACATTTTATTTTAATTAAATATTAAATTTTCAAGAAACACTTCCTAAATATTTTACTTGCTTTCCTAACATTTTATTTTGAATCAAATATTAAATTTCAGGAAGTCTTTCTTAAATATTTTACTTGTTATCCTATCATTTTTTTAGTTAAAAATTACATTTTCAGGAAGCAATTCCTAAATATTTTACTTGCTATACAAAATATTTCCAGAAATCTCACATTGTATTTTTGCCACGTCTAATAAAGCAAAATCATTTTTCAAAAAAAAAAGCAAACCCCATAAATTTTTTTCCTGCAATCACGAAAGAAAACCACTTTGATTTGACAAAAAACATTTCTCACTCACCGAGCGCGGACTTTCTTAGCACGGTCCACATGTCTTTTCAAAATATGAGAGTTAGACAATTGTTTCACAGATTCCTCATCCTGAAGCTCATCAAAGAGTAATATTAGATCATCGAAACTCAGCACCATTAGCCTTTCCAGAAAGGAAAAAGAGTAAAAACGAAACCTCTTTGTTTTCTTCACCACTATTTGGTTCATCTTTTGGCAAACTTGTCTCCACCACATCCGATGCAGGCAAAGGCTTTGACAAACATGTCATCGTATCGCTTTGTTGCTTCTGTAAGCAATATATTATGACATAAACACAACTCACCATTAAATTACAAAAAGCCAAAACTGAAACTTAGGCGAACCTGAACACCCTCATGAGCACCTTTTCTCAACCACGATCTACAAAGTGAATACAGAGAAGCCCCCTCTGTTATTCTAACCTGCAAAAACAAATGAAAAAGTATTGACCCCCTCCCCCCCCCCCCCCCAGGAATGGAATAGCAAAACAACTGATGTGATAACCAAGGTCATTGAAAAATTTAGACTTGAAAAACGGAGATCGAGCAGCCAAAACTAATTTATGAGATTGAAACTTCTCCCCAGCAATGTCAAAAGTGACATCAGAACCTTCCATGTTATCCAGTAAAACTCCAAAATGTAATCCAAGTTCTGAATCAGGGATGCGAACAGAGTTTAACTGTGGGCACTGGACCTCCGAAACCACAACTCCAACCGTACAATTGATTATTAAGCAATCGTCTTTGAGAAAGTCAGATGTCTCAAGCTGGGTACGTCTGATGAAATGGTTGTACCCCCTAATGAAACCACAAAGAATAAAAGAGAATTATATGAGCTTGAGTTAGCAGATCTCAGTAAAAAATATGTGTAAAAAGAAGTTCAAATATATCTCTTTTCAAAATCAAAGTAGAATAGAAGACACAGCTTCTTCAATGAAATTAAGAAACATTCCCAGTAAAACTAAGCTAAAGCTATATCCGGATACACTATAACAATTTAGTCAGCTTAAACGCTTTAGAAACTATAGATTTCCCATTCAATTTCCTTTCCATCATGAACATAAATCGACCCCATCTTTCCCCTTGCCACCATATTGTTCTCACAAACAAGATTTGGAACAGTTGGAAGAACTCCCACTACTCATGAATCAGAGAAATGTTACTACACTAACTACAGCTAGCTAAAATTTTCCATGATAATGCTTTACACAATTAACATAGAACATCATACAGCACTGACAGAGTCCAAATTTGGATTCCTACTTAGAAATTCACAAGTTTTCACTACAGCCAGCAGTTATAAGAGCCCAGGATTCCTCAATAAGGCAACAGAACTCATCAAATGTTGTATATTCTAAATGCATGTGATTATGTTCACATCTCTCTCTTCTTCTTTTTTCATCTCACATCCAATAAGCTACCATAGAATTCAATCAAGATAAAGTATAAATGTTTTAAACAATTTTGATAGTCATCGACCCTTTGTATTCTATTGTAAAGCTTTTAGCAGCTACGGAAAATGAAATCATACCGAGATAGAAGTCCCATATATGAATCTCAAAACCCTAGACTTTGGAATCATACCGAGATGGTGTTGTTTCTTCGTGCTCTTCGTCGGAGATGATGACAGTGTTCTTCGCCGGAGTTGATGAAACAAATTCGGATTAAATGTTTCGTCGTCTTAGCCGCCGTGAGCAAGAGATCAAGAGAGTTTTCCTTTTTTTTTCTTAGTTGTTTTATTTATTATAAAGCAAGGGCATTAAGTTAATTTAGTGTATTAATGAATGTTATTTTTGTGACTTTTAGCTTTCAGTGCTATTTTTGAGACAAAAACTTAAAAAGAGGCTATTATGGAGAATTGCCCATTATTATATTTAATACTTCATAAATTTATTGACATAATATATTTGAATATATGCTATATCTTTAATAAAAATTTCAATGCATATATCTTTAGTAAAAACTTCAATTCATAAAGATAGTTTATAGTATTAGTTTTAATATTTGTATATTTCTATTCCCTCTACTTCATTACTATTACAGTTTGGATTTTTTATAAATTAAAAACTATGATTTATATTTTTATTGATTTATGACATTGTGTTTAAATAAAATCGGAGTGGGATTCCAAAACGGAATCGTAAGCTTCCAACGTCTTTTTGAAGATAATTTTTTAGAAGCGTTCTGGAAGTGAGATTTCGTAAATTTCCACAAGGTTCCGATTTCGATTCCGGTTCCGAAGCGGGAAGCGCACGTCCGATGAAGCTTCCATGCAATGGTTTGATACTGTGTCGTTTTCCTTAAACTATTTTTAATGGTTTGGTTTTAAACCGTGCTTTCCTAATTACAATTGTAATCCGGTCTACAATTATTTAATCCTTAATACGAAACTCCAAAACGGTTTAGGGTCCAAACCCCTAAATGAAATTACATCTATAAGTCGATTAAAACCACAAAACCTAAACCATGAACCTTTTTCTGTTTGTGTTTTCATTTTACTCTTCGATCAAATTAATTAGCAATAAAATGTTACTAACTGAATAACATTATTTATGAATGTTAAATATGTAAATAAAGTCATTTCTTCCATCTAATCCCATGATCTGAACATATCATCATACAAATAAAGTCTTTTTTCACCTAATCTATAAATTTGAACATTTTCTAATGGATAAGAACGCAACCCCTAAACTGTTTACATAATATTTATAAAATCCAAATTTTCATATAGGAAAAATGATTGCTAACTACATAAAATATTGGCCATCACATGGCTAACCATACAAACTAAACTAATGTATATCTAGCCACACGAAGTATATGTTATGTTTGACAACATCCCTCAACTTTACGATGTTATGTAGTTAATATCATGAGTTTAATTTCATTCATCCAAAAACTGATATAGATGTCAGAGACCATTTAAATATCTCGTTTCATCAATTAAAATATGACCGATCCGATCATAATTTAACTAAAATTAGATTTTGAACCGCATTTTAAAAGTATAAGAATATTTTTAACAAAATATAATTTACAAAATCAATATGTTTCAACATTTTTTATAAGTTGTGTTTTAACATTTTTCATTTTAGTGTATTTTAAAATTATATAATTGTATTATTTTTATTATATTAATATGAAAGTTATATAAGATATTATTGAATTTTCTTATATTTTAATTATTTTAATCTGTTTTGCTATGAACTTTTAATACAAATTTTGTAGTTCGTTTGATTAATTGAGTGATATATACTTCTTTGATAATTTTTTAATTATAAAATTTATTTGTTTTCAATTTCTTGACTCTAACATTTATTTTTTTTTAAAACTTATGTGATGTCAACTTAAACTAAATATAATCTTACATATATAATTATAAATTATATAATTTTATGAATAAAAATAATCAAAAAATAAGAATCTAATATGAAAGTTTTACTAAGTATAAATGAATGCAATTTTGGTTTATGAATATATATATATATATATATATATAATTCATTAACTTAGTTAATTTCATATTAAACAAATAAAATGTTAGAATCAATTAATTGACATCAAATAAGTTTTATAATAAAAATTTTATCAAATAAGTATATATCACACAATTAATCAAATGAATTACGCATTTTTAATTAAAATTTCGTAATAAAACAGATTAAAAAACAAAAAAAAATATTTTCTTATATAACTTATATTTAATATAAATAAAAACGATATATATTATATTATTTTCAAATACACTAAAATAAAATTGGTAAAACACTTTTTATCAAAATTTAATAAAACATATTGATTTTGTAAATTAATTTTTGTTTAAAATATTCAAATTCTTTTAAAATACGGGTCAAAATTTAATTTAGGTAAATTACCATCAGCTACGTCATATTTTAATTCATGAAACGAGAGATTTAAATGGTCTCTGTCATACACATCATTTTTTTGGATCAATGAAATTAAACTTGTGATGTTAATTTTGGAGTGTCAATATCATGCGCCTTAAAAGAGAGTTTGGTCATATTTGTGAGCAAATTTTCCCATCCGCTTCTTTTAACTGTAACATGAATGTATTCTTAATTCTTACCTCTCTTATCAATATAGAGCAAAATCACTCTATAACTAACAAAACATTAGATGTCCTAAATATTCTTTTGAATTTTTTTTTTAAGTTTACTTACACATCATCATCATATTTATTGTCATAAAAATAGCATGGCTTAGTAAAAAATAGAATGATCATCTACTGTGAAAGTCAATTCTGACTTTTTATTACATGACTAGTATGAGATCCGCACCTTACGCAGAAATTACTATTTTTATTGATTTTTTTTTTAAAAAAATTTAATAATTTTAAAAATAAGAAAATATTTCAGGTAATTAGATACCATCATATATACAATAAAATAGTTGGTCCACAATCATTATATACTAATAGTACACAATTAATGACCAATTTTATTATCCAACAATTGTTTTTATTATAGGGAAAAACTTAACTCTAATGAAATAAGGCTTATTAATAGGTTGTACGGAATTTTCATCGGACGTCCGCTTTCTATTTTGAAACCGGAATTAATTTTGAAATCTTGTAGAAACTTACGAAATCTCAATTCTAAAACGTTTTTAAAATATCCTATATAAAAATACGTTGGAAGCTTATAATTTTTTTTTTTTGAAATTACGCACAAAATCATAAATAAATATAGAATATATTGATCTAAATGGGCTAATATACAATTGCAAGCATAATTTATAATTATTTAACATTAGCCCATTAATAATCAAGCCGGAAAATCAAATTAGAAAAGTAAACCGACCAAAATCGTTCGGTTTCTAAATATTAGTGACAAAATATTAAACCTAAAAGCCATGCGACTATTAGTGACAAAATATTTACTCATATTAAATTCAACTAGATTTTTTAACCGTGCTACGCGCGGATAAGATATTATATGTATTTTTCAATTATAAAAGAATAATGTATAATATTGTATTACATTATTTAAAGAATATAAAATAAGACTACATAACATAAATATATTTTTAAATTTTTCTTTGTGGATATCATTATCTTGTTTGATTATTGTACTTGATTCACATATTTGCATAGATATTTGTGATAGATGAATAACTATATTTTTATTATCAGTAAATAATATATATTTGTTATATAATATAAGAAAACTGAAATTACTTATTTTTTAAACAAAGTTGTCTCATGTTGGGGACTCAGTTATAGACATATCATATTCGAAGGAGAGATTTTTACAGTTATCAATCTTCTTAACAATCAAGAAACAAATCTGAATATCAAAACAATATCTCATACGATCTCTTTGTGGAAGAACTGCTTTGAAGAAATTGAATTTAGGCATCAAAAAGGACTGGAAATAGATGTGCAGATGTGCTATCTAAGTCAGCTTTACAAAGTACTACTCATAGTTCTATATATCATTTATGTCCATCCTTTTTTTTGTCCATTCTTTCTTAAACATCTTGAAATAACTGATGCTAATTAATAATAAACTTTTGGCCGGCAAAAAAAAAATCAAACTTGTGTAATTATCGCTTAAATATTTTATTAATATTGTCTAAGAAGCTTTCAAGTGATATCATAGTTTAATTTTTATTAATTTTTTGTGAATTTTTAGAGTTTTCTGTATTTAAGATTTTTTTCTATATTAAGATTCTATTTCTTTCACAGAGTTGATATATATAACCTGTAAGAAAAAAAAACATTATAAAATTCATAAGCAAAGAGAAGTTGCATCAGATTTTATGAGAGCAACTTGATATTGTGACATGAACGAGGTAAAGGTTTCTGTTTCAAGTATTTGAGAGAGAGAGGCAATACACACCATAAGCAAGATGAAAACCATTAGAATATGAAAGTGGTATAGTTTCTTTTCTCAACGTAGTTATTGATCCACTGATTACACCACAAAGAGAAAGGTTAAGGGTAAACAAACAAACAAAAATATTTAAGTTAATTAATAGACCAAGCTAATCGAAATAGGATCAGACGAAACTTTAACTCGCCTTCTTGTGGTCTGAATTCGACATCTCTAAAGAACAACACTTCATCAGCTTTGGCAGAGGATTCGGAGTGGAGAACCGGGTTGCCGTTTGGTTTCTTCGACATAAGATCGCCGGAGACAGGGTTGGTGGAGGAGACTCCGATTTTGCCGGTGTTTTTTATCGGTGAGGATTTTCCATCGGATTTCATCGCGGGTTCGACTTCTTGAGAGGATTTTGATTAGAACCAAAAAATGGTGAAGAGGTTTATAAGAAATAAATAGAGAGGGAGTTGAAATGAAAGACATTAAAGATGGGAGTAAAGAGGAGGTTTGATTGTTAGTGCCGCTGTTCGAAAATTCGGTAGGCGCTATACGTACGCTCGGGTTGGGCCTAGCGCCTAGTGTAAAAATAGGAGATTAAGCGGAGATTACTCGGGGCCTAGTTTTAGGTTTATCTTGGATTCTTTAAATACGTACATATATAATTAGTGATTCTTGTATATGTGTCCAAGAAAGATTCAATGGCTTAGTGGTAACTGTCCTATATTTATGTCATACTAACCCGGGTTTGATCCTTTCTGTTGCATTGTTTTTTTTTTGTCTCAAACGGAGGTGACATGGCAACTTCAGACTCTCTGATTGGTTGATTTTCCGTGCCTACGTGGACATGTTAAATGATGATCTTGTTCTCCTTTTAGTATAGTATAGATAACATTTACTGTATTGTTTTAAATTAATTAGTTTCCATATTAGATTTTGATTGATAAAGAAGTATAAAGATATTAGGCAGTCTAATAGATTATGTCAAACATTTAAATGACATATGTTAACTTGGTCAGCAAGATAGATTAAGATTGTTCACCACTCGAAAGATATCAAGTCGAGAATACCATATATTACACATATACTTTTTTTTTGATCAAACAATTTTCACTGAAACTTAAAAGAGTTCAACTCCACCAATGGAGGATACAGTAAGGCTACATGAGCCAAACAAACCAAAGCGTAGACCAATACAATGGACAAGCAAATGAGAAAGCTTAAACAACTATTACTCAAATAAAATCTTAAGGATAAAGGTGATATAACAAGTTCAACCACCGTTGTCTCAGAAAGAGGGCAGTCAAAAAAGAAGACTTCTTCAATTTGACATTCTTGTTCGAAAAAATAAAGGGGAGAGATAAAAACCTCCATGGTCAAAGAGGTCAGACAGTTGACACCATCTAAACGAGAGATGATATACATCTTTGCTTCTGCTTCAAACAGAACCATCTTCAAAACAATGCTCCCTATAACCATTCCACTAATAACAAGTGATAGATATGGGAGGAAGAAACACTCCATAATGGAGAAAGGAGGGCAATTAAAGCCCAAACAAACCAGATTTGCTGGAAGGATACATATCTTAAGAGGAGAGAATGCCATATCATTGCAAAAGCCATTAGAGAAAAGCTGGAAGTAAGCCTGCATACTGCATTAAATGGACAACATCTGCATACTGCAGTAAAGGACCACACATAGACCACAAAGGTACCAACAAAGGCGACAATAGCATAGCTAAATGCAACTGAAATAGTCGGTACTAACACTGAAAAGCTTAGATCCAACGAAACCAGTTCATATGAAATCATCAAAAATAGATTTGGATCTGAGAACTTATGGGGAAAGGTAACTGTGGCCCATAGATCGTACAACTGAAGGAAACCCGTGAATGATAAGAGTATTAGGCGGAGGGTCAGGAGGAACTGGAGGATCTGGAGGATTTGACGGGAGAGCAACCTTCAAATTCTAATCTGGTGGATCTGAGGGAGGGCGTGGAAGGGAAGCTGGAACTGCTACGAGCGGCGCCATGGACGGAGAGGAAGGAAGGGATAGGAAGAAGCTTCTCGTTGATACGCGTGAGGCAAAACCAACGGCGGCTAAAGGGTGTTATATTACATATATACCATACTTTTTAGATTTTTTTTTTAAATCATGAATCATTTCAATTAACCAATGTCGATTGTTAAAATTTTTAAAAAATGTCCACTAAGACATTTGGATGAACAATAATGCGTATAATACTTACATGCAATTGTGACAGTAGTTCTACTAATTGGTAACCAATATTAATGAAATTAAATTATCATACATCTACATGTTTGAAATCATCAATTGGAAGACATGAAATTTCTTGTTTGCTACTGTAATTAGAATACACCTCTAAGTTTGATATCATCAAGTAATTAGCATACACCTAAAATTTTGAAATCTCCATTGTTAATGATATTCAAATTAGCCGTCATATCTCAAGGTTGACGATACGTTTTTTGTTACTATTTGTTTACAATAATTAAAAATTATGCAATTTACAAAACACCGCAATGACGACCCGTATCTTGGAATAGTGCATCTATGATGGAGTTGCATCTTCTGTCATGACAAAGTGTAGGTTAGAACAATGCATCTCTGATAAAATTTAATATTCATCTATTTTATGACAAACCGTAAGTTAGGACTGCAATTGTGTATACTTGCAAAGATGATGTTTATCAATGATGTCGAGATGATCAGTTTCTATGTTATTTTTTAATAATGATCAGTGTGACAAAATTTTTCTCATATCATAAATTCTTGCTAACTTTGTATATATTGATATAATGTTAAGGGACCCCCTTATTGTATGCGGGTAATTTAACTTCTCATAGAAAAATTAAATTGGACTAACATAAACTCAAATTAATTCTAGTGCTGCCACATAAACAAAATCGAGATATATTAAACCGACACAACAATAAGCTTAAATTGTAAATATTACAAAATAGAAAGTTGCTATTTTTTAAAGGATCCTCAAATAACATATAGGGGATAGTTGACATGTTTCTACTTAGGTAATTTTATTAGGTTAAATATCATGACAATGTTACCCCAGAAGAAATCATAACCGTGAACTAGCTTTCTTGTTACTTTTAATTTTCCGTTATAATTTTAAAACTAGATTCTGACTCGCCCTTTCAAAGGGCGGGTATTTTACCTATTAAAATGTCATTTTTCAATTTTAAAATTATTTCTAATTAGATGAGGATGCGTTTCAATAGTTTATTATCTAATATGTTTTATTTTTATAAATTGTAATTCTAATTAGTGCAAGTATGTGTTTGAATAATTTATTATCTAATATTATCTTTTGAATTTATTGTATCTAGCAATTATAGAGAATATTCAAGGATATGCTTTGATCTGACCCCGAAAATTTATGAGTTTCTAAATATTATTTGTTAATCATATTGTTTGGTTTATTGAAAGATAAATTAGTATTAGTTGATGTGTAAATGTGTTGCTCTTCGCAGGATTATATAGGGATGTTGGGAGGGATGGTCTACAAAGCAAACGTGTGAATTTTTGTCACACAAATTGGTTTGTTAAGAAATAGGATTGTACACATTACTATTAGATTGCTTGGAAGAGTATGATCACTTGCACGTAGGATGTCATGGGTTAGTAAACATATTGGAAATGGTTTTAAATTCTCGATTGACCAATATTTAAATTATTGGGCTGTTTTGTTTGTTGGACATGACTATCGAATGGGCTTTAAATTTCTGTAAATCATTAAAGGCATTTAAATAAATGTAATAGTATGTTTTGTAATTTTCTGGAAAATTCATGGCATAATCCTAAGAAGGATTCTGATTTAATAGTATAGATATGAATACTTTTGGAATGGTGAACCTGAAGCAAAAAATAAACTGATTTTAATAGTATGACAACTTACCTTAACTTTTGACAGAAAATATATTTTATTTAATGTTTTTCCATCAAAAGCGGTCAACTCTTTCTTTTACCCAGAATGTTCTACTTCTTCAAATCAGTTTCGATGAAAGACAAATAAAAAAACAATAGTGATTTTGGTTCCGATCAATAATGAAGAAACTGGGATAAGGATGGTGAATAAAACCAGAAAGCTATGGTCGGAGGAGATGCCACCGACTTATGACTAAAAAAGCCGAGATGTCTCTTCTCTTCTGCATTAAGCCATTTGTAAAAAGCTAGAAGATATAGAGATCCATGGCAGGTTGCAACATCGTCGATGTCTTTGAGCCTCTTCTATGCTGAAACAACACCACTGCCTACCAGAAGCACGTCTATGTCTTCCTCATTTGCCGCTATAGCACCCTGACCAATCTTCATCTACTGCTTCATGCTCTGAAAATCATCTGCGTCATCACCATGACCTCTTCTTCTCCGGGGAAAAATGCTCAAATCATTGCAATCCTCGCACTGTACTTGTCATGCTTGAGACTGGAGTTGAAAGTTTTCACCGGAGATTGGCCTGTCACATTATCGGGGATCAACATATCTAGTGGCCAATTTCATTTTTTCTCATCTGGTCCCTCGTATTTGCATGTCTTCATTTTTGACCTCAAAGTTTCCAAATGTGCACGCTTAACCTTTCGAGTTTGTACCAAAACTTGAATTTGTGTACTTTACCCCCTGTTAGATGTTAAGAACAACCTAGAGATGTTGTTCTGGGTTTTGGCGGTAGCTGAATAAATGCATACTTAGTGGCACATTATGAACGTGACTTGAACTATGTACAATAGTGGAATTGTGTACACATGGATATTAATGGCAGTGTACATCGTGTTTATGTTTTCTTTTGTAGTTACTTGTTCAACCAAATATGGAGATTGAAGTTAAGGATGTAAATGGTTGGGGTGAATTGGATAAAGAAATCATATACAAAAAGGTGAAAAACATGGAAGAGCTTTTTAAGGAAGGGAATATGTTTAGGAACTGAAAATGGGGGAGAATGTGATGCATGGTAACAAGTGTATAGTCATGAACAATTAACCGTGTACAAAAACGTTAAGAAACATGAGAATAATGTACATGTGCAAACAATAAATGAAATTGATGGACTAATGTGTATATGGAATGATATAGAAAAACATCTTTTACAGGCATATTGAAACATGTACACTAATGATGTCCATGTGTACATGAAAGTTATAGTGTACATGTGTAACATAAAAAACTTAAGAAAATTGTGTACACGAGTTTGACATGTTATTAAATCAATTTAAACTTCAATAATTTAACACTTACTGAAAAAAACTCAAGTTCTATGTGTACAAAATATAGAAGTATACATGTGTTGTGTACAACAATAAATGAAACAGCTTGAAATCTATGAAGTAAAGTGAAAATGTTTACGTAAACAAACAAACAACCAAAAATGTGAAAGGGCATAACAATGCAAACTGAGATTGCGTCGGCTTCATCAATTGTGTTGTCAAAGAGATGGAGATGTGAAATTAATGATATCAGCCATGTTCGTAGTGGTAGGTGCATTGTTATACATGAGCTAAGGTGTACATATGGATGGTGAATAGTGTCCACATAGTGAATGTACATGTGGATTCTATTGTTTATAGATACTAGTGAGTTTGGTTGGATGACAGGTTTGTTTCCAGTGAGCAGAAAGTTCACCAGATGTGAAAACTATACGATCCAACTTTAAGTTGATGTAGATTTTACTGTAGAATCAAAACCAAATGAACACATTAGCATTATGTGACATAAAGAATTATTAATGGCAACTAGCACTTTACTCAAACCACATAAATATTCAAAATAATGATATTAATCATCTATCTCATAAATCTTCTAATTTCATGCATTTTTCTCAGGAGAATAGAGACATATTTTAATCTAAAAGGACCAAGTTTCTACAAGGTAAAGCATAATAAAACTATGTATATAGACCAAGCTTTTAAAAGACAAAACGTAATCAAGAAATTGTATATGACACATAAAGTATCTTTTGATATCAAAAACATCAAAACTGAAAAGCCAACAAAAGTGCATGTAAAAACACTAAACAAAAGAACAAGAAATTAATTCATCTTTCTCATTGTTTCACTAGTCAAATAACCAAACACATAAGGAACACTAATATATCCTACCAAACCAAAGAGAAAAACTTGAAATTTATAAAGTAAATTAAGAACCTTAACGATTCTCAAGCCTCGTACTTGTCACCATTCTCGAGCCTCGTCAAAATTAGGAGACAGCTTTTCCGCCAACGTCTGCATAAGCTTTATTCGATTCATTACCACTTGTCATTGCCATCATTATCTAGGATTTAAGCGGAGAGTATGTTGTTGTTAAGATGAAAGATGAATAAAGCTGAGAGAATATAGAGATTTTTTGACAATGGTTGTTTTAAGATTTGTTCTGTTTCTATCTTGAAAATTTTCGTCAGGAAAAATCAAATCAGATGTGGAGGAAGAGAATGAAAACTATATGTTGTTAGTAGAAGATTGCAAGTGTTCATCACATTTGTTTTCTGTGAAGAGAAGAAGATAGCGACAAAGAAGATGACTAAATAGATAAGATAGAACCTAGGAAAATGACAACGTATCTGTGTCGTTGATGTTAAATAGTCAACAATTGATCCAATAGCTGTAAATTAATCAAGATAGAAATGTATTTTGTCAAGATTTGTCCAAACAGATCTTGATCATCAAATTAAAAGTAAAATCAAGGGTTTGGAGAAAACTTTTAAAGTTTAGACCCATTGCATAAGAGTGTCTGTGGTTTGAGATAAATGATGGCAAAGTTGTATTCTTTTGGTTCGACAATTGGCTTGAGATGGGCAAGCTCTTAGATGTTACGGGGGAACTAGGATTAACCTACCTGGGAGTGAGTAGGTCGGCTACGCTTGCAGATGTGACCTGCAGTAATGGCTGGAATATCAGGCGATGTGGTAGAAGAAGATACCCACACTTGTGTGACAAAATTTCTGCAGCCACAGTACCTGACGCCAATGCAGGCGCTGATAAGGCTTTGTGGAGACACGACTAGGATGTGTTTAAGCCAACCTTCTCAGCTGCCAAGACATGGGATTACCTGCGAGAGAAGAAAAATAAAGTCTCATGGCATCGTGTTGTTTAGTTCTCTCAAGCTATACCAAGACAATCTTCTATGGTCTGGCTAGCCTTCAAGGACATATTATCTACAGGCATAAAAATGAGAGGATGGTCATAGAGCAAGAATGTGTTTTCTGTGGAGAAAGAGATGAGAGTCGTGACCATCTTTATTTCGCCTGCCCCTACACCTTTACGGTTTGGATGAATACTGCAGAAGGTCAATCTTGGCGCAGCGATCACACCAGATTGGGAAGGTACTGTTGCATCTATGCTAAACACAACCCGCAGTAGACTTTACACTATACTTCTCAAGTTAGCTTTTCAGACATCTATTTACATTCTGTGGAAAAAGATAAATTCAAGGAGACATGGAGGTTTGTGTGCGAAGGTGGATGTAACAAGCAAGGCTATGGGAAAGGTTGTCAAAAATCGCATCTCCTTGCTAGTATACGGGAAACCACAAGCTATAGGGTCTGCTTAGGAGATGGTTTGAAGTTCATCCCAACCATAAACTCTTATTTCTATCTTTAGAATAAAACATTATATAAATAGCTTGTAAAGGTTTTTACAGTTTGATCAAGAAATTTGATATTACATTAAAAAAAAAGTAAAAAAGGACTGATAATATATCCCGTCAATTACATAGTTAGGAAAGTCTAGTTTTATGATGCAACTATATTAGTTAAGAATCAACTTCTGGTTAAAGAAAAGTGCTCTTGTAGTATTAAGTGTCCCAACATGTAATTAATAATATGAAAGTCTCATAGATTGTGATATTCTCGAGAAAATATGACATCAGTTAGTAAAAAATATGACATGACAGTCTTTTATTATGATACTAGTGGTATTCCGGTGCTACGCGCCGGATTCGTTTGTTCTTGTCTAAATGATTTTACTATTTATTTTATTATCTTAGTAAACAATATGTTGAAAATATGAAAATGAGAATATATTAAAAAAATGAATGATATTTTTCATTCCATTTAATAGTGGTTAGCGATCATAGTATATTACTTTGTTTCGACATAACACGATCATCAATTATGTTATTGTTGCTGTTAGTAATTTCATCACATATTGGGTTGTCTCTTGAATAATTATGGTTGAGTCGGAATGTTCTATTTTATGGTATGTTAATATAAATTTCATATCTTCAGTTATTGAGTCATAAAAATTATCTTGATGGTCGGGATGGATGGTAGCTGAAAATCATTGATAAATTTTTGTGTATTGAGCATAATTAAGGGGGGTGTATTCAACTAGGTGTTTGAAGTCATTTGTATTAAAATGACAAATTCACTGTTATTCAAACGTGGATTTTAAAAATCACTTTAAATTCCGGTGTTATTGAACTTGTCATTTCATAAAACACTCTGAAATCCACTGTTATTGAACAAAATTTAAGTTGAAGATTTCAGAGTGCTTTAGATATTTTCAGAGTGTTTCAGAGAAGTTTCTTAGTTATAAAAAAAAATCAAAATCTCATGGTTTGAGATGAGATTCTAGAGTTATTTAACAAAAATCACACGAAATTCTCAAATTCTCCTACAATCATCTAAAAACTCATTAAAAATCAAATCACTTCAAATTTCAGATTCAATACATCCTCCCTAATTGTTTGGAGTTATCTGTTTGTTTTACTTATGTTTGACATTAATGTTTGGGTGAAAGGGTTAGCTATATTTTAGCTATATTCCGGATTGTCTTCCGGATTGCATAACTGGTATTCATTGATTCAGACATTTTTATTATTTTTATTAAAGAGGTGTGACTTGTATTTTATCTATGTTCCTTTTAATTATCATCGACATGGATTTATGGTGATATGTTATTTTGCTCTTGGGTTTATTAGGCAACACAACTATTCAATAAAATATACATTTCTGTTAATGGAATTATTTTTAAAAGTATTATTACTTTAAAAAAAAATCTATTTTAGAGACTTTAATCATATATATGTTTACTTAAATCATAAAAACATGTGTCTTAATTGTAAGTACTAAATTTTGACCCGCGCTTAAGAAGCGCGGGTATTTTTTGTTAATCGTTAAGCCAATATTAAATAAATTTATATCTATTTATTAGATATCAATAATATTTAAAAGCTGTTTTATTATTATTTTCAGTCAGGTAAAATATTTTCACTGAGTTTTCATATCTGATTCAGACTTGTGGTCGAACAGATAGATCCATTTATTCGTATAGAGTCAAGTTAGGATATAATAAAACGAAAATTATAAAAAATACATTAAAATAAAAAACCGTTATTAATGCAATGAAAAGAATATAAATTTGATTTTTGTTATAGATTTTTTGATATACCAATATATATTTGGCTTGTATAAGAATTGTTTTTTTTGTATGTGAATCGTGTTTTTGGTTTCGTTTCTTTGCTGGTTTTTTTTGTAGTGTGTCTGGTTTCGATAGAGTTGATGGTTAAAGGTTTCTGACAGTGTTTTGAAACCCGACCCGGATCCGCAGTTGAACAGGTAAATCTGGTGACCCAATATAAATGCGGTTAGGATTTTGTGAAAAATCCAAAATTTAAAAATCCACAAAACCCGTAAAAGCCCACTAAAATCCAAAACCTGGAACCGATTAAACCACTGGTTGAAACAATAGAACTTATACATTCTAATGTGTAAAATGTTTTTTATTTTTCAGATTCTAAATTTCTAATTAAAAAGTTGAAGAATAAAATATCTCTTAACTTGTTGCATAATTTTTAAATATTCTAAACTATTTTTTGATATTTTGTATGTCAAATGAAAATAAAAATATGAAAACTTAGTTAATTATTTTTAAATGTTTTTAAACATAAAATATAAATATCCAAACTATTATTTTATGTTTTAAAAACATTGATAAAACATTTAGTTTGTATATTTTTATTTTTATAGTTAATATATTATTATATAATAAAATTAATTAATTTATTAATCCGCAGTCGACCTAGTGACCCAATGACCCGGTAAGTCGTCCGGTTCAGTGTCCGGTCGGTTTTCAAAACACTGTGTTCCGAGGTAGTTTGTATTTATAATAGGAGAGGTTTATAGTCGATGTAGGTTAAGATAAATTATGATAGAATATATTGTAATCAATGTAGGTTATCGAAAATGTCGGTAAAAATATAAGTAGGATCGATTAGATATTTTGGTTGATAGAAATAAAGTAAATTATGTAATTGACCGTACTAAATAAACTTGTAGAGGAAGTCATCAGAATTTTAAGTGTTTTTGGGTTAGATAATAGTAATATTTATTAACAAAAAAATCTATGAATATATCCACTTAACATATTCACAATATCTTCTTTAGGCTTACATAGTTTGTTACGAACTTAAATTTTAAAATTTAAATATGTGATTAGCAACAAAGCTTATTGTTTAAAATTGTAAATTGAAGTTAATCTTTAAAAAATGTGATTAGCAACATTGGTAACAAAATATTGTACGATCGATGGTGATGTATTTGAAGTTAATTGTATATATTATGTAAATACTATCTGATGAATATTGTGGTATGTATAAGCTATTGTGTTATAAGTTTGTTTATACAGACATGATTGATATTTTAATAAGTGATATTGAATAATGTTTTGACATATACAATTTTCACTAAGGAAGAGAAGACATGTAAAGACAGTGTGAAACATCTAAGAAGGTTTTTCATTTTAACAAACAGAAGTTGCACGATGACAGGATAAAGATGTGATGAACAATGTGGTATCATCCTATAACCTATAGTGTCTTAGGTCTTTAATACAAATCATGTTTGAAGTGTAATTTTCGTATTAATTTAATAAGTATAATATGTTACAGGTTTAGAAATAGTTGGTGGATCATATAATCGAAGTTAGTTTTGGTAGAAAGGTCTACTGGTAGTTTCATAACTATAATAGGTCACGGTTTAGAAATAGTGTGTGGCTCTTATAATTTTTTTTATTTTGGTACGATGGTTTACTAATCCATTAAACGGTTTAGAATTATAATGATGTAACCAGTCTGGTAGTTAGAGTAAAAAACAGACACATATATATGGTTAAATATCTTGTCACATATTGTTATAATATAGAAGGTAAGACCAAAAAAATAAAAAATAAAAGGGTCCAACACAACTTTCATAGGTAGATTTATTAAAACTCATTCCCTTTTAATAAAGTAGATTTTAGAAAATATACGGAAATTAAGATTGATTTTTCCGGACCTGGGAGATATTTAAATTGTCTCTATTCATATATCAAAATTATTAAGTCAGTATAATACTTATATAAGAATATTGAGTAATAAATGATTTTATTTAAAATATTGTTAAAGAAAATAAAAGTAAAACCAAAAATAATAATATATTTAGTGAGTAGGTGCAACAATTTTTTGTAAGTAAAATTTTAAAATGATTTTTTAATAATATAAATAATAATAAAAATTGTGTGTGATCTAATATACTTCAAGAAAATATATAAAAATAAGTGAACAATGCCTGGTTCATTAGAATACGCTTAACGGTTATTCTATGCTTTTTTGTTTATATCGTTGTTTTATGGTTCTTCAACGATTATGAGTCATATGGTTAACATATTTGTTTTGTCTTTTTTTTTGGTTATACATGAGTGATGAATTAGAATTGATTCTAGTAACTTCAAACTTAATTATGATATAGCTATAACATTAAAGAGTGGTGGCGATATAGTTAGTAAGGGTCCCACCATACTATGTTTTCAAAATCTATCGGTTTGAGAAAGATTCTAGTTCAACCGATTATGAATTTTGAATCTTTGATTAACTAAAGCAAAATATAAAATAATACATAGTTAGTTAATAGGTCCAATAACCTTGTATAAGTAGATTTATTAAAACTCCTTCTCTTTTAATAGTATAGATATTCTCTGCCGGAAGATAGTGTGTTGGTGATGTCTCGGAGTGACTTCTTGTTCTGTTCCGTGAAACAAAGAAGCCATATGACAACAGTATGTCTACACCGATGGGTTTTCCAATCGGGCAAAGGAACCTCTACGACAACGCTCCCAAACCGGTTTCCATCAACGTACAAACTTTGCTAGCTCTTGTTCTTGAAAGTCCAGCTGTAACATGCATAATTGCTTTCTCTTTAGCCCATTAATTTAGCGCCTCATTTCTCTAAGATCCTTGTTCTAGTCAAGAACCTCTCGAAACTCCTTCGCCCACCGTGAATTCAGCGTGGCGCCAGGCATCTTCGATACGACACGGTTGCGATGATCCCCAATGTTTCAGGAACTCTGCAAGAGCCATAAATGTCGATATGGTGAATCCTCACAGTGTTGATCTCAAGCAAGAATTCGACAACCTTTGAGACTATCCCTTTTGTGATCTCCACTCACAAGTGAACCTCCATTTCTCTGTTCATACACAAAAAGGTAGATAAATGGCTGCATAGTGAGGGACTGGAGGCGAGTATGGAGAAAAGTTTCAAGAAAAAACAACTTACATATCTCTCAATGGCTAACACAAAGCTATAATTTTCTTATATTTGCTCTCGCTGGCGTATAGTATGGCAGAAGATGTACCACATTTTGCTGGCAAAGGGACTGAAAAGAGTCAATACACCAGCTTCGAAAAGTTGATAGCAAAGAAAAGCTGAGAGATCAATCTGGAGAAAAAGAAAAAAAAACATTTAGGCTTCCAACATTTTTATAAGATATTATCTCCAACATTTTTATTTCTTATTCTTCTTACGTGCGATAGTTTAGCAGAATACTGAGAAGTATATGCAACAACAAAAGTGAGCATCTTGTAAGATCCATACTTATTTGCTTTGGCGTAAAAGAAAGAGAACTCTTGTCCAAGAATTTTACATGTTTCTTTAACGAATGGATGAAGAAATTCAAAAAATGCAGATGGCAAGTTGAGATATGTGTACAAATATTATTAGCAGTTACACCCTACTTAGTGAGATATAAAGAAGAGAGAGAGCTACAAATGATAAATACATATATTTACAAAATCAAATCATTACCTTTAACAGAGCGTAGACTTCAGGAATACTCTCTAGATCCCTTCGGGCCTTCAGAAATGAGAATGAAAACATGATGCTTGACTACATAATCTCTGATATATAGTTTTCGTTAATGAGACCTTGTCCTGCTCTTGTTTGAACTGCATAACATATCTGTTTACAAATATCAAAAATGGTGAGCTTAGATTTGATACATGTTATATTCTAGGTTTTAATCGGGGTAGGCAAGTGGGATCTTAGAATATGAGCATGTACCTTATCGATCAAGAGGAGCTCTACTTAGTTTAGTAGCGCATGATACATTTCCATACCAAAGCTTTGTTAACTTCAGCCCTGTTCTTGACTGTATTCAATCCTTTAGCCAGAAAATCATCCTTGATCCAGCAATATAATTCAGAGGCTTGGTTTCAGAAATCCTTCCGTACAAACCAAATGATAAGAGCAAATCACAGTGACATTGGAATTTAGTGTCCTCTGCATTTTCTAAGAATCTTCAAAGTAAGGTAATGAGAATTAAATCCTCTCAGTGAAGGCCATGCATGTGAATCGAAAGAAACTTTAGTTTAAGAAAAATCTCTAATCCAGATATAAATTTACATAAAAGGTTTTTTGATGACCATATACATAAGTGTCTCTTTTGTTTTGTGAAGGATTTTGTAGTGCCATAGCTCTTTGTGTGCTGGATATTTGTGATTTACAGACAGAAAATGACCAAAAACACAACTCCTTGATTTTCTCCTACCAAATATGCTAATGTATCTGCCTCAAGTGTACAATTTTATATTCATGTGAGTGTATAAACATTTCAGCATATAGTAAAATCAAACACATAAACATGATAGATTATAGTTTTCTCACATGATCAAGCGTTTTCCTTGATTGTAGAAAGTTAGAAGGGAAAATTACCAACTTTTGACTCACAATTTGATTTCAAATGCAAAACTAAACCCAAACTTGAATCAAATACAAAAGTAATTTAAAAGACTATTGAAATTACAACCAGCAATTTGTGAATAAACAAAAAAAACAGATTTTTTTTTACATTTCTAACCCCCGCAAGTCTTCTACCCAGACGAGTTTCCAGTAAATCTTCTGCCCAGACGACTTTCAAGTCGTCAAGTCTTCTGAAAATCGTCTGGTATAGTTCTTCTTAAAAATAATTTAAAATTTTTGTAAAAAATATTTTATAAGTGAAAAATTGAAATCATGAAATTAACATATGTTTTAAGTGATATAAATTAAGATATAACAAAAGTGAATTGTTTTCAACATAGTTGAGTGAAAGTAGTGAGTCATGATATTCTTTGGTTTAGGTTTCACCAACATATGTTGTAGTATTGTATATGTTCTTAAGGTTAGATTTTGGAAAGCATAAAAGTTTTTTTGAAAATTTTAAAATTTACCCAAGTGTGTTTATTTCTATGTATAGTAAACACTATTTAAGTTCAATTTGATTTTATAACGTGTTTAGTTAGTTAATTTAGTCAATTTGGTGAATATATTTACGGTAGACGACTTACTAGTAAGCCGTCTGATGTATAGTATTCAAAAGAAGACTTACTAGTAAGTCGTCCAAACCGGACCGAACCTTTAATTTTACCAATGTACTTTTAAACCTAACCGGATTATTTACCGGACATATATGATTTTTTTATTCACTTTCTTCGCGAAATTCAGAAAACCCTAACGCCATTTCTCTCAAAGGCGATTTCGAATGCGATTTCTGTCAATTCTCTCTAATCCTTCATTCTCTTCGCCGTTATCACCGTCGTTCTCACCACCGTTCTGACCGACGCTTCCTCTATTTCAGATATGAGAGGAAACCCTAGCGCCGTTTCTCTGTAAACCCTAGCGCCGTTTCGCGTCTCGTTCTCACCGCTGGTTCTCTGTAAACCCTAGCGCCGTTTCTCTCAGAGGCGTCTCGTTGAACTCCGCCGCCGGTAAGTTATATCTCTATCAATTTATGACTTAAGGTGTATATGTAGTCGTTCTCACCACGCATCTTCTTTTCACGTCTATTTTTGCATATCTATTTTTGCAGATCTATAACCGCTGTTTGAAAACCTCACTGGTCTAAACTACGAGTACATTGAGAACCTTGAGAGACCGAACTATGTTGTTAGAAAGGAGTTGGCTTCTTTATGGGAGAAGTTGGGAGTTGATGTCGAAGCTGGCCCATCTACGGAGCAGATAATAGCAGCATTTGGGAGATGCAAAGGGTGGTCTCAGGATGATCGCAAGCAGCTCGGGTACCTTGCCATCTTCACTGGATACATTGAAGGGAGAAAGGGCTCAACCTCTACACGGGCTAGTCTAGCAAGGCTAGTGATGGAGTTAGAACGGTTTGAGAATTATCCATGGGGGAGAATCGCGTTTAAGGTGCTGATGGACTCTCTGAAGGGAAAAGATATTACGGGTTGTTACACTGTTGATGGATTTGTACAAGCTCTCCAAGTCTGGGTGTACACAGCTCTGCCGGAATTGGGTGCTAATTATGGTAATCCCATACCAAACAGACCGTCTCCACCATACTGGCTTACATGGGTAGCAAAGGACGCAGATGCTTTAAAGATGCTATCTGCAGACCATGGATTGTTGGGAAGTCACCGGTACTAGGGTCAAAACAAAGCCGGCGGTTGTGAGTCCAGCGAAGAAAGAGATAGTTGTGGTGAAGGAAGACAGTCCAAGACCTCGGAAGAAAGCTCGTAAAGAGGCACCTGCAGAGGCACTTGCAGAGGCACCTGCAGAGGCACATGAGGCTAGTGAAGAGGTTTCTATAGAGGCTCGTTCAGAGGTGACTACGACTGTTGGTGGGATGACCAAAGAGGATATTGAAATATGCTTCACGGACATAGCTGATGCCATGAGGGAAGGGTTTGGGACGTGCCTTAAGGAGTTCAAGCATCTGTCGGATAGGGTGGAAGCTTTGGAGAAGAAGGTTGGTACCAAAAAAGGGAAAGGGTGATGTTAGGAGTTTTCAAGGCTCCTAAGGCAAATGTTGTAGTATGAGTGAATGTCGAACCAGTTCTGAGGGATTCAAAGCACTAAGAATGCAAGTACTTACTTAATCTAAGTGCAACCGATAATTTGGATGGTTTTAAACTACTACTAATAATAGAATGCAATAAAAGAAATAACTTTCTTGACTATAGGAAAAGAGAACTCATGGGTATAGGGATTAGACCTTGGGTGATCAAGTTTCGAACTAAAGATGGCAAATGATCAATCAAACTATCAACCTTAAGCCTAGACACATTTCTAAGCAAGCTTTATGTCTAGATGAATCCTCATTTGCTAACACATTTCAAACATCAAATGTCTTTGGTTGAATAATATGAAAGCAATCATTACTAACAAGTCTATTGGCTATCTTAACACCTTTAACAACAAATGTCTTTGGTAAAGTATGTTAAAAGCTTAGGAGAGGTGTCTCAGGCATTTCATAGAACACCTTGTGGGTGGGAAATGCCTAAAGATCAACTTTTGAGTGGCCAACTCAGAAGATGCATTATGGATACTCTACTAGCAAGGACTAAGAATGATCTACACCTAAACATCCTAGATCTAGCCTAATCACCCTCAATCTTCCTACCCCATGAATTCAAATGGTGATCACTCACTAATACTCATGATTCCCCTTAAACCCATATTGAATTTCAGGTTAATCATGAAAGAGATAATAATAACCAATCAACAAAAACAGTAAGAACACAAGAATCAATGATCCAAAAGATGAACTCCTTCAATAGGTTTTTGATGTTTTTTTTAGTGTCCAAGATAGCTTAGCCTCCCATGGCTTACAAAGTACTTAAACTTAGGTTTTATAAGAGTAAAACGTGCATAACAAATTACCAAAATGCCCCTGATTAATGTTAAGTTTTGAGCTGAAACGGAACACGGAGTGACCAGGCAGGGTCACTCCAGGAGGTCACTCCAGGATGGCATCGGCAGGCGAGTGACCAAAAGGGGTCACTCGGGTAGGTCACTCCAGAATGGTGTTGGCAGGGGAGTGACCAGGAAGGGTCACTGGGGTAGGTCACTCCAGGATGGTGTTGGCAGGCGAGTGACCAGGAAGGGTCACTCTGGGGCTGCTCGTCTCTTGATCTCTTTTATCACTTCTTTTTAGCCACAAATGCACCCAGATGTCTCTAAGAACTTCATGTGGTACTCCAATACCTGATAAGGACTTATGTATGCAAAATGCAACCTAGGCATGGCTAAATCCTAGTCTAAAGGATCAAGATGCACATGGATGATAAGGTAAAACAGTGGAAATATGCAGGATATCAACTCCCCCAAACTTGTTCTTTTACTTGTCCACAAGTGAACTTTCTAGAACTCATAGGGAAAGAGGTTTGAAGGCGGGATCTCATAGCCAAAAGAAAAACACACAGCACTTGATTCAACATTTGAATTAAAACATGAGCACACTCTCTCTTATTATACTCTAGCTTATCTAGACCCGTCTTAGCTCTTTTTGCCCCTACACTCACCATCATGCATTCACACAATCAAATCAGCCAACTCTCACGTTCATTAAGCACAACAACAAGTGAGTTCTTGCAAATGGTCAACTGGTCCAAATCATTTGGGTAACGGAAGGCTTTTTGTTCAAGTGAGTCGAGAGTTTCAAGACATGTGATTTTCAAAGGGGTATACTCTCAAGACAAGTAGCCTTGACATTGCACATAATATATCTAAGAAAGGGATCAACTTATGCATACAATGCTCAGTCTCCATTGTTGTACCCTTTTCCTAAACATACATGTTACACATTTATTTCTCAATACTAAACCCCAACTCACATGTCTCACCCAAAGAACTCAAGAACATTTCTCAACACAAAACTCTTTATTCAACAAGGGATTTACCAAATTTTATGACCCCTTAGCTCTTACTAACTTTGCTAGCCCCCTTTTTATTCTTTTTTTTTTATTATATATTTTTTTTTGGGGGCCAAGACTTTTCACAAACTTGAGCTAAAGGTTTCTCTACTTATCCCATAAAGGCTAATCAATTAAGCACAAATAGTTCATTCTTTTCCTTCAACTTTTTCCATTTTCCCAAATCAAAATTTACAATCACCCCCATCCTATGGCTAGACAATAGTGTGTCTAATATAGCAAGAATGAAGACCAAGCATTGTCGTTCCCAGTACTCTCAACATTATGTGCATGTAAGACTTTCCGAAAAAGGCCTCACTCATCAATCAATGAAAGCTTAAAAGGAGGAAAGGGTTTTGGGAGTGGTCTACCACTAGAGGTTGTCAAAGAGATTGGCATAAAATATGTGACAACTCAAGTGTGTATAGCCATAATTCAGTACACAAGAGACCATGAGCAAGATGCATTAAGTTCAATTCAGTTCAATTAAGGTTGAAGTTGGCTTCAAAGACTGAGTTTCAGCAATCAATGAGTTTCAGGAAGAGCTTTCAAGGCTCGAAGCATACAAGCCTTTTAGAGAGGTGCATAAACTACTCAGGTGCAAGGTGGTGTTCTTTACAAGGCATTTTAAATCATTGCTCCCAATGCAAGTGAATGCAGCCTACATGCTCTAGACTCTCCTAACAATTGAAGTGATGCAACTAAATGATTCTTTTGTATTTTTTTTTCAAATTTTTCATATATTTTTTTTATATATATGCACAATGCAAGACTCAATGCAAAAATATCAAAGCAAACATGATCAAATACTGGTACCTCCCCCAAACTTAAGTCACACAGTCTCTGTGTTGTTAAGTTGAGAGAAATACCCAAAAGAAAGCTAATATCCAAAAAATAACTGGTATATACAAGGGAAAGGTGGTGGAGTGGTACCTCAAATGGAGAGTGGAGAAGGAGGATCCTTCCCACCTTCAAGAGTTTCTTTCTCACTAACAACCACTGCAGCCTTGATCTTCTCAATGGAGGGGTCTCCACAAGTGATGGTTCCACAATACTCAACATCCAGGGGAGACTGAATTGGGTAAGAGACAGCTTTGTTGACATTGAGGAGTGTGACCTTTTTGTTGGCAAAATCGATGCAAGCACCCACAGTAGTAAGGAATGGTGTGCCCAGGATCAATGGAACTCTCTTCTCAGTAGCCATCTTTAAGACAGTGAGGTCTATAGGAATGGTGCAAGATCCAATCTTCAAAGGGAAGTCCTTGATGAGACCAATAGGGGTAGTAGAAGAAGAATCCCCAAACGTGAGAGAGGAAGTATCTGGCTCCATGTGTTCAATCTCAAGACTCTTCACCATCTCCATTGAGATCACATTCAGACTTGCACCAGAATCAACAAGAGCATCATCAAAGGTGAGCTTACCAAGGGAGCAAGACAAGGTGAACTTCCCTTGGGATTCTAGTTTAGGGAGAGACTTTGGTGTGACTGGTGGATCAAGTTTCAAAGTTGAGATGTTGAGAAGCTCTGCTACTTCTGCTTGGTGGTCTACAATGTCCTTGATGAGCATCATTTGGACATGAGCCTCACGCATACCCGAGATCTCTGGAAGCTTAACTCCAGTAGCACCTAGGTCTTTTCTGAACTTGGAAATCACATTCTTCTGAGCTTTGGTGAGGACCCTTTGTGAAAATGGGAGCTTGTCATAGGGTGACTGCTCAACCTCAGTGGTGTCCTCCAGCTTGACCTCTTTCAGATTCTGGTCAGCTCTCTTCGCAACTGGTTTGTCAGCCATGGGTTCATCTCCCTTCAAAATCTTTGCTTCAACCATCTTGTCAGCTTCCTCCACAATCTTTGCCTCAGCTGTTGCTACAATCAGATGCTCAACCTGTCCAATCTCAGTTCCAAACACCAATTTTTCAATTTCATCTACCTCTTTCTTGTGGTTGCTCAATTCAATCCCTGAAAAAGTAGTAGAGAGGACAACATTGCAATACTCCTTGGGATTTTTCTCAGATTTTCCAGGTAGAGACCCTTGCTGGCGATTCTGGTGAGTGTTCATGGAAGCAAACTGGTTTTCCAAAGCCCTGAACTTGTTGTTGAGTTCATTGTAACTTCCATCAATCTTGGAGTGAAGGTTATTCAACTCATATCCAACCTGCTTGTCACTTCTAGTCTGAGACTGCAAGATCTGTTTCAGTAGAACATCAGTGCTGCTTTCCTGAGGAGTAGAGGTAGAAGGATTAGCTTGTTGGTGACAAGATTGGTTCCCTTTGTTGGAGAAACCAGGAGGAGGGTTTTGTTGAGGCTGATAGTTGCCTTGCTGGTTGTTCCTAGACTGATAACCACTCTGTTGGTTGTTAGGATAGGATTTCTGTTGGTAGTTGTTGTACTGAAAGTTGGGCTCTTTCTTGTACCAACTGCCATTGTTGTTGATGAAACACAACTCTTCTTGACCTTCCAAACCTTCAACCTCATTGACCTTAGGTGGTGGTTCTTGGTTTGGGTTACCAACAAAGTGCAGCTGCTCTTGGGTAGCTTTAACAGCAATGAGTATGTATATCTTATCTTGTAGAGCCTTTAGCTCCCTTCTTGTCTGCTTGTCATCAGTTCTACTGCCTCTGTCGTGGTCTCCATTGTAGACTGTGTCACTCTTCACCATGTTGTCAACCAACTCCTCTGCATCTTCCTCAGTTCTTCCCAAGAAGAACCCATTGCTAGCAGTATCCAATCTGTCTCTGTACTTAGGGAGAGCACCCCTGTAGAATGTGCTTAGCAAGCTTTCCTTGGAGAAACCATGGTGTGGGCATTGAGCTTGGTAGCCTCTGAATCTCTCCCAAGCTTCACTGAATCCTTCCAAGTTCTTCTGTTGAAAACTAGAAATCTCATTTCTCAGCTTAGCAGTTCTTGAAGTAGAGAAGAACTTCTCCAAGAATGCTCTCTTGCAGTCATCCCAGGTGGTGATGGAATCGCTGGGTAGAGACTTCTCCCACTGATGTGCCTTATCCCCCAAAGAGAAAGGGAATAGCTTGAGCTTGAAGGCATCCTCGGACACACCATTAGTTTTTGACAACTCACAGTAACTGTCAAACTTGTCCACGTGATCAAATGGGTCTTCTACAGCCAACCCATGATACTTATTGTTCTCGATCACGTTGAAGAGTCCTGGTTTGACCTCAAAGTTTTTGGCTTCCACAGCCGGTGCTCGGATTCCCAACCTATGACCATGAATGTTAGGGCGGTCATAGGTACCAATGGGTCGAGCTGGTAGATGTGGGTGTCGTGGCCCTTGTGGTGGATTGCTGTTAACTCCTTGGCCGTTTGCAGCATTTTGTGGTGGATCCTCCATATCAATATCCAATCTCTGTAAGTGAGCCAGTTGCTCTTCTTGTCTTCTCTGTCTTGATATATCTCTTTCAAAAGCTCTGATATCTGCAACTCTTGGAATTAGGTTTGTTGGACCCCTGCTCCTCAAGTTCATACACCTGAAATGCAAGGAGGGATGAAGATGGAGAATCAGTAACAAGATAAAAGTAAAATGACTTAGTCTCAAGCAAGTGACTAAATCTCAATGTTTAAATCTACTCAGAATTTGGCAACGGCGCCAATTTGATGTTAGGAGTTTTCAAGGCTCCTAAGGCAAATGTTGTAGTATGAGTGAATGTCGAACCAGTTCTGAGGGATTCAAAGCACTAAGAATGCAAGTACTTACTTAATCTAAGTGCAACCGATAATTTGGATGGTTTTAAACTACTACTAATAATGGAATGCAATAAAAGAAATAACTTTCTTGACTATAGGAAAAGAGAACTCATGGGTATAGGGATTAGACCTTGGGTGATCAAGTTTCGAACTAAAGATGGCAAATGATCAATCAAACTATCAACCTTAAGCCTAGACACATTTCTAAGCAAGCTCTATGTCTAGATGAATGCTCATTTGCTAACACATTTCAAACATCAAATGTCTTTGGTTGAATAATATGAAAGCAATCATTACTAACAAGTCTATTGGCTATCTTAACACCTTTAACAACAAATGTCTTTGGTAAAGTATGTTAAAAGCTTAGGAGAATTGTCTCAGACATTTCATAGAACATCTTGTGGGTGGAAAATGCCTAAAGATCAACTTTTGAGTGGCCAACTCAGAAGATGCATTATGGATACTCTACTAGCAAGGACTAAGAATGATCTACACCTAAACATCCTAGATCTAGCCTAATCACCCTCAATCTTCCTACCCCATGAATTCAAATGGTGATCACTCACTAATACTCATGATTCCCCTTAAACCCATATTGGATTTCAGGTTAATCATGAAAGAGATAATAATAAGCAATCAACAAAAACAGTAAGAACACAAGAATCAATGATCCAAAAGATGAACTCTTTCAATAGGTTTTTGATGTTTTTTTAGTGTCCAAGATAGCTTAGCCTCCCATGGCTTACAAAGTAGTTAAACTTAGGTTTTAGAAGAGTAAAACGTGCATAAAAAATTACCAAAATGCCCCTGATTAATGTTAAGTTTTGAGCTGAAACGGAACACGGAGTGACCAGGCAGGGTCACTCCAGGAGGTCACTCCAGGATGGCATCGGCAGGCGAGTGACCAGGAGGGGTCATTGGGGTAGGTCACTCCAGGATGGTGTTGGCAGGCGAGTGACCAGGAAGGGTCAATGGGGTAGGTCACTCCAGGATGGTGTTGGCAGGCGAGTGACCAGGAAGGGTCACTCCGGGAGGTCACTCTGGGGCTGCTCGTCTCTTGATCACTTTTATCACTTCTTTTGAGCCACAAATGCACCCACATGTCTCTAAGAACTTCATGTGGTACTCCAGTACCTGATAAGGACTTATGTATGCAAAATGCAACCTAGGCATGGCTAAATACTAGTCTAAATGATCAAGATGCACATGGATGATAAGGTAAAACAGTGGAAATATGCAGGATATCAAAGGGACATCATCTAATGATCTTCAAAACACCATCTCTCCGCCTAAACCGACGCACGAACCCGGGGTTAGTACCTCTCCCAACACCTCTCAGAAGATATTGACTAGACAAAGTCGTAAGAATAAGAACTGGAAGTTGGATTTGCTTTGTTTCTTGTATGTCAGAACATGTGTGCTTGTTTTGTTTATGTTTATGGATTTTGTATATGGATTTTGTTTCATGTTTGAAATGGATCTTTTGTTAATATTGTTTGAAATGGATCTTTGTTTATAGTGTGCTTGTTTTGTTTTGGTTAATATTGTATAAACCCATCTTGTAAATTGCAGAGTGAAAGTGTTAATGTGGCGAACGCGGGAAGGAAGAGCTTGCCGGAGGATAAAGCTCCAGATGTGTCCGCAGATGCTAGTTCCTCGAAAGAGCTGAGTCTAGTGATAGCAGATTTGCCCGAGGATAAACCTCCAGAGCTGAGCTTTGTTCTATTGGACAAACACGCACCAGATTTACAGCAGGAGGAAGCTAGATATCAGCAAAAGAGGGATGCTGCTTTAGCAGTTTGCCGTGCAAAGAGTGATCGAACAAGGAAATTTGCTGCCTCACAGCAATCTCCTTATGCGGCAAATAGCACGGCCAAAATGATCATTCCAAACAAAAAGCTTTACCCAGGCTATAACCCTTTTGCACCAGTTGACAAGAAGAAGTTGAAGGAGCTCGCTGATTGGTTGAAAACTGATCCATAAGTGATTGCTTTTCCCATAATAGCTTGCTTTAGTCTACAAAAACTGATTGCTTTTCTACATTTTGTGTTTGCAGTCATTATAGAACACCTCTCGAGAAGAAACCACGTAAAAGTTCAACTCGGTGGTATCAAACCCTTCAGACCTCCGTATCCTGGCTGGACGACTGTATTAAGTCTTCTGCTATGACTTATGTCTTCTACTAGTAAGTCTTCTGGTAAGTCTTCTATGTAGAAGACTTACCAGATGACTTACTGATAAGTCTTCTTTGTAGACGACTTACCAGTAAGTCGTCTGATAAGTCTTCTATGTAGAAGACTTACCAGTAATTTGTCTGATATCTTCTGACTTGTATTATTTTATATGCAGCATATGGATGCTTGGATTAATGTGCTGAGGAAGAGGTACGATGCTAAGCCACAATTCTTCAGGAGCGAGAGAATTTTCTTCCTTGATCATCTCTTTTCTCAGCAATGGAGAAGCCACTACAAGGATTTTAAGGACTCGGAGCCCAATCACAATGGTTTAGGAAGAAGACTCCCTGGTGGGGCGTGGAATTATTATTTAGGCACTATACCATCATTTTTCCGATCGAACAAGACTTGGGGGGGGGGGTGGATATTGATGATATCTATGCGCCAGTGAACTACAAGGAGCCATGTGGATATCGATCCCTAAGAGGCACATAATCGCCTGGGACATCATTTGGACCTGTATCTCCCAAGAAGATCGAGATGTGGTAATGGATCATTTTCTCAACATGGTCCCTTATCTGCTTCTTGAGTGCCCTTCCTCCGACGAACAGCATGCCCAATACACCCTGGAGCCATTCACATATGAGAGACCGACCGACATACCTCAGACCCGATCTGGTGATTGTGGCGTGTACGCTCTAAAATACATTGAATGTCATGCTCTTGGGATGTCATTTAATTAAAAAAAAAGACTTTGCTAAGGGCAACGGGAAGGCTATGAGAGATAAGATGGCGGTGGATATATTTAAAGAGCTTTCTGGTCAGCATGAGAAAGATAACGAGGACAATGATGAAAATTTGGCAACGTATGAGGGGTGATAAACAGGCTACGTTAGATTATTTTGTATGATAGATTAGGCTGATGTGTGTATTTGAACTTGATTATATTGATGTGCTGATGTATGATAGATTAGGCTACGTTAATTATAAGTCGTCTGGAATGTTGGACGACTTAATTGTAAGTCATCAGGAAAGACGACTTAATTGTAAGTCGTCTAGAATGTCTTCCTGCCGGAAGACTTCCCAGACGACTTATAATTAGGTCGTCTGGAAAGTCTTATGTTTGGTAGTGCAATTTGACAAATTCATAAGTTCTAGGGCTGGGCAAATAAACCGAATCCGAAAACCCGAACCGAACTCGGTCCGATAAAAATGAATCCGAACCGATCCGAATCCGACATAAATACCGAATGGATCTCGTTTTATGGTATTTCGGGTTATGGGTATTATCCGAACCGAACCCGAATCTAAATGGGTATCCGATAGAACCCGAAATATTTAAAGATCATGTACCAAACATGATCTCAATTCCTAATATGCATTCAAAATACACTAAGATATTTTGAACATCTAAGATAATTATCTATTACATTGGTGATTCTATTACATGACGGTTGATGGTTGAATGTGGCGGTTGAATCTTAAAGTTTTTTTTATTTTAGTTTTGTTTTCATTGAACAATGTTTGAGAACTTGGAATTTCGTTTTATGCTTTCATTTATTTGGTTTTCTTTCTATCAATAAATATGTTTACCTTTTGTTTGATTTTGAATGATCACGGTTGATATTTCTTTCTTATTTTTGAATCAATTTTACTTATGTTTTGGTTACAAAATAGGTATAAATCATGTATTTTAAAACAGAATAGCCGATTTTACTTATGTTTTGGTTACAAAGTAGGTACAAATCAGGTACTTTTAAACCAAAGAACCGATTGAGACCCGAATCCGAAAGTACATAGGGTTGTACTGGTTCTTTGGTGATTTACTAACCCCGACCCGAATCCCATAGAACCAGAACCGGTCTCGAAACAAACTTTCATATAACCCGAATGGGACTGATTTTGATAAATCCGAAAAACCGAAACCCGATTGGATAAAACCGAAACCCTATTGGGACCCCGAATGCCCATGCCTAATAAGTTCAATCTCCACTCTCTTGTCTTGATCCTCACATAAGTTCATAACACATAAATTCTTAATACGTAAATTCATAAGACAAAATCATAATTTGACACAGACCCAAATACATAAATTCATAAGATAAATGCATAAGACAAATTCATAAGTTGACACAGACTCCACTACATAAATTCATAAGACAAATGCATAAGACAAATTCATAAGTTGGAAGACTAAACACTGGACGACTAACTTGAAGGTCTTCTAGACGACTTACTTGAAGGTCTTCTGGAAGACTAAACACTGGAAGACTAACTTGAAGGTCTTCTGGACGACTAACTAGAAGGTCGTCCATGTCATTTCTTACATTGTGGTTTCGTATGACCAGTTTCTTTGCAGTTTGAGCATCTATAAACCTTGTGTTGCTTCCGGGGTTTGCATCCTTTCATCCTGGATAGCTCTAACCAAGATTGCCATCTTGATTTTTTCAGTTTCCCCGGACCACGCTTTACATCCGGAGGAAAGCATGTGCGTTCCTCAACATGTTGTCCAACACAAGGATATATATTCTCTGAGTATCCTGCAAACAAATAATCCTTTGAGTACACTGGACATAAAAGTGTGGAGATATGCAAACGAGCATATGTTCCAGCAGCTATAGCATGAGAGCAAGGTATTTTCTCCACTGCATAGACACCACAATCACACTTTCCATGTTCCAAATCAACCACACAGTCCATTTTTCCACCTTTCACTAAGAATCGACATCCATCAATTGGTTGGGCCCTCATCGTATCTGCTATCTCCGATCGAACATCAAGCAAATATTCAACACCCCGACTATGTTGAGTTGGGAGACTCAAAGCATCTTCTCTCCTTTTCCAAAACCACCTTCCTGGCTTCTTCCTTATGAACTCCAACAGGAACTGAATCGGAAATCCTCTAGCTCGCTTCAGTGCGGAATTAATAAATTCAGCGATGTTGCTTGTTTTTATGTTGTACATGTCTCCCTGACAATAAACCCTTGACCATAGGTTGACGTCGGCTTTCTCCAAATACGTTGCAAGGTCCGGGTTTACACTCCGTATCTCAGCCATGTACCGGTCAAAATCGTAAACCGTATGAGCATAAGCAACACCTTTCACCAAGTACAAGAGATGTTTCCCTTTATACTTTTTGACAATGTTATCTTGAAGGTGATAATAACATAATTCCTCGGGTTGCCCAAGGAAACACCTTATCACACGCACTTTTAATGGCTATGTGCCGGTCGGAGACTATCACCAGAGGCTGCTCATCAGATACGCAACTAGCCAATTTTGTGAAAAACCATTCCCAAGAAGGTTCATCTTCAACATCTACGATCCCAAAAGCCAATGGAAATATCTGAAAATTCCCATCTTGTGCGGCTGCAACTACCATAACACCTCCATACTTCCCACTTAGGTGAGTCCCATCCACAACAATGACCCTTCTCTGATACTTAAAATCTTAGATAGAATCTCCAAAAGAGAGAAATAGATACTTAAATCTATTCTCATAATCAAGTTCTATAGCCGTGATAGAATCGGGATTTGCTAGGGAGATTTGCTCGAGATATGATGGCAGACGCGAATACCCATCGTCTGCTGATCCTCTCACCAATCTTTGTGCATATAATAGTGCTCTGTAAAGTGGTGTAATCAAGCTCCATGCCAAACATGTTTTTCATTGCATCAGTGATATGTCAACCCATCAATGATTCCAACATGATCAATGAAAAGCCTACCAACATGCTTCGGAGTACAATGTCTCCGCTGAGCAATTCGTTCTCCCACTGAGCATGTATGTTTTTCCACATACTTTGTTACCCAAAACGTGTTTGTCCCATGTTTCACACTCACTCTAATCTTCCATCCACAACCACTAACCCGACATGTTGCCACAAGGAGAGTTTTCATTGACTTGTATATTCCGAAGGAGAACCTACCCCTCACTGTTGTCAACCGCAGCTCTGAAAACTCTGGTTGACATAGATACTGTTACCATTCGATCTTCCTCCTTCAATAGCATATGTCACTTTGAACTCTTCAAAACACATATCGTCATCTTCTTCCTCATCCTCATCTTTAACCTTTCCATAAAAATTGTAATCCTCGTCTGCTTCAACTACCATAGAGATATGAGCATCCTCCTCCCCATCATCCTCCTCCCCATCATGATCTTCATCTTCATCAGCTTCATCAGCTTCATCAGCTTCATCATCTTCATCAGCTTCATCATCTTCTTCCCATTCCTCTGAAACCGTTTTCAACTTGCTACGGCTTGATACACAAAGCCGCACTCCATGCGTTTTGGTTATCTCGAGCAAGTTTCGAACTTGTCTATCACTTGTAACATGAATAGGAGGGCTGTCTGGAGCCATCTGTTGCATCATTTCTGCTGGTAATGAGTAGGTTATCTCCACAGACTCTGTGCTCATGTCCAGGTTATAATCTTCTCCAGCCATTGAAACAATGTGTCGAACCTTCACTCAAAAAAAAACATTCTCCCTCCTTTGAAATTATCAACCACAAAATCCCAACAGCCATCTTTCAACAATCATTCTCCATACACTGCATGTAACTAACGCATCATCTGCAAAAGTTCAAAATAAAACACATTAGTAAACATAGACAAAATGAAAGTTTACTAAACATTGACGCAGACGACATACTAGTAAGTCGTCTGGAAGACTTAGACGACTTACTAGTAAGTGTCCAAACAGGTCGGTTTTGCAATTGACTTTTAAGTGGACGACTTACTTGTAAGTCGTCCAACTTTGATTGTTAAAAAAAAAATCTAGACGACTTACCAGTAAGTCTCTGGTAAAACAAAAAACTCAATATTTAATGACAGCAAGACGACTTACGAGAAAGTCGTCCGAGATAAGCAAGGTTTGACCAGAATCTCGGAAAAAAATATGGACGACTTTCAAGTAAGTCGTCTGACTGGACGAATTTCAAGTAAGTCGTCTGGAAAAGTTAAATATTTAAGTTTTATTTTCCAATTGCAAAACTAACCTGAGATGACTTACAAGTAAGTCGTCTAGCTTTAATAAAATATTGAAATTTTTGTTTTCCCAGAGACGACTTACTGGTAAGTCGTCCGGGAAAAGTCAAATATCTGACACAATTCGGTCAAGTACAAAACTAACCCATTTATCTTAGACGACTTACAAGTAAGTCGTCTTTTTGACCAGAAGACTTACCCGTAAGTCTTCTACAGCCAGACGACTTACGGGTAAGTCTTCTACACGAATAGATCTGGAAAAAATTTCAATTTCATGCCTTAAACTAGTGAGATGACTTCCTTAGCACACAAAAGTCTTCTCCAACCACCCAGAACCTCAAACGAAAGTAACCCACCAAGAATAGTATGCTTGAATGGCTCTATCAACCATAAAAAAATTTGAATCAAAAGCTTGAGTTTTTTGGATTAATATGGAGACAAAGTGATAGAGATGTTGTTTTTAGTTAATAACAATTGAGAAAGAGAGAGTGTAAATCGATTTTAGGTGCATTAAGAGCTTCAAATTGATTGTTCATGGTAGTTGGGTATTGATGGTAATGGCAATCTTGTAAATACATGAAGATGATGAGGTTGAGAGAGTAAAAAAACCCATTTTCGAAAAGAAAAAAAATTAATGGCATTTTCGTAAATAATGTGAACATGTGAGGTGAATAAGACAAAAGAAAAAAAAAAAAATTAGTTTTGTGTTTGACTTTTTGTTTTGAGTCATATTTGCAAAAAGACCAAGTTAGAAACCTACATAAAAAGCATAACTGATGAACGACTTAGACTTGATAGGCATATCAAATTCTCCATATCAAAATCCATAAGAAACGTACAGATGATTTCATGCCTTTCCAGAGTTCTCCATATCATACTTCTTCTTCCATTTCCCAGTGCTAATCTAAACATACAGTAGTCTGAAACTGTTCTCATTAACATTGGTTTCCAAGGTATTCTAAGCAAAAAATACAAAACACTCAGAAACTGAAAAGAAATATATAATAATGAGAAAAACCTAGATTTGGTTTATTGTCGTCTTCTTGTCTTTCTTGCTCCTTCCTAAAGGAATTTGTCAAAAGTCCATGTACAGAGAATAATTGATTACAGAGAGGAGATGGAGAATACTTAAATTAGATTTAATGGAAGGTCTAGAGGCCAGTAGTTATCAGATTTATGTGGAGATTTCAACGTAATTCAGAGACGTTACAGTATCACGAGGGGGAAGGTGGAGCGAGATAGGGTTAGCACGACGACGAAGACAGTGGAATCATAAACGAATAAGCTAGGACCCAGAAACGATATGAACCTCTTCGCTTGTTGAAGTGGCAAACCCTAAACCTAAACGGGCCAGAATAAAAATACAAAACAAATGTCCCAGCCCGGGAAAAGTAACAAAATCAGTCGATAGATAAAATTTATAAGATGCCACGTGTCCAAAAATGCCCATAGATGATTGCTGTCGTGGAAGGTTGTGCAACTTTCACAAGTCTACTTTATATATTTAAGATAACAATCTAATGATAAAGATTCTAACTTTTTTTTTTGGTAAAGTTCAAAAAGTGAGATAATAACAAGGGAGTTTTGCAAATATGACTAAAACTTAAAGTCAAAAACAAAAGTAATCTATCAATTTTTGGAGTTTTCATTTGCCATGTTCACTCGAGAAGTTCAAGTTATTCAAGAAAATGCTATAATTTGTTCTTTTAAAAATTATTGTTTTATTCAATCATCCTCATCTTCATCAAGGATTTACAATATAAATATTGTTAACAGTACACTAACCACCTTGAACAACCGATTTCAAACTCTAAATGCACCTAAAAGTTGAGATATATTCTTTCTATCCTCATTTCTTATCCACACAAAATATTTCTCATTTACTTTCTCACTAATTTCATCTCAAAAATCCAAAAATTTTATTACAAAATTTGTGAGCTTATTGGAGTCACTCAAGTTTTTAATTCTGGGTCAATAACGAGTGTGTGTTTTCCGAGGTGAAAATCTATGTGCTTGGAGAAGCTAAGCAAGATATCTCATGGGTTGTAGGTACGATATTTGTTTTTTTTTTCAGATGTGTTTGCAGAGAAGACTTCTACAAAAGTCTTCTAGTCAACTCTAGGTTAGTTTTGAAATTGACTATTTTGTGTGTTATTTGTAGAAGACTTATAGAGAAGTTTCTAACATTTTTTTGTAACAAAAAAATTGAGAAAATTTCTATATAGAAGTCTTCTCTGATAAGCAGGTTAGTTTTGTAATTGATCAAAGTTTCGAAAATGTTTGACTTCCCAAAGAAGACTACCGGAGAAGTCTTCTCGGAGAAGATTTTTATAAAAGTATTCTTACCGTTACAAGAAATTTTCTTTGGTTTTATTCTATAGAAGTCTTCTAGTAGAAGATTTCTATACAAGTCTACTTTTAAAAAGTCAAACATGATCCATTGCAAAACTAATAACCTATGAAGACGTCTTGCGACAATTTGAAGACTTCATGTGATGGTAAAAATACGTATAGAAGTCTACTCCGAGAATATTTCGCTAGAAAAGTCAAATATCTGCAAAACTACTGTCAACTGTAAATTAACCTGCTTATCAGAGAAGACTTATATAGATAAAATAAGAAGTCTTCTCTGGTATTGTCAAGAATTTTTCAAGAACAAAAGTAAGTCAATATTTACAAAGGACTCACAAAGTTAGCTAGTGGGCAGATTTCTTAAGAAGTCGTCATTCGTAAATTTTCAATTGCAAAAATAACGTAAATGGAAGATTTCTACGTCAATGTTTATTAAACTTTCATTTTTTCTAATTTAAAATAAAATTTTAAGATTTTCTTGTTATTTCATGTGTATTGGTCAATACTAGAGCTCCTGAATGAAATTCATAACTTAATTGGTGATAAATATGAGGTTACAAACATTCATGTTTATTAGTGTTTTTAGCTAATGAGAGAAGACTTCTCTGAATTTTTTTTTTTGAAGATGATCTTCTATATTTGGTTATGTGTTTTATGTGGTTTTTTTTTTTTTTTTTTTTTTTTTTTGCAAACAATGCTTCAGCTACCTGTAGTCTAGAGAGAATGGTTGGTGAAAGATAATTTTTGGATTTTATGCTTGATAATGCACATAATCAAAGTCTTCTATCTATCTATATCTACTTTTATGAACTTATTGTTATGCTTTAAATCTTTATTATTGTGTTATGAATTGTTATGTTCGTTATATTGGACTTGTCAACTTTTATATAATTATAAGCCTTTATTTTAAATTGCACAACCATAATCTAAACACAAGATTTACAATGAAGACAATACTGTATGATTATAAGAATTTGAATGAATGAATTGAGCATTAGACAAATATATTTTTAATTGATTGGAGACAAAATGGATAAATTATTTCAAAAAATTATATAAACTATCAAAACAAAAGTCTCCTAACCCTAAGAGACAACTAAATTTTATTTTTAATAGATTGGAGACAAAGTGGAAAAATTATTTTAAAAAATTATATAAACTATCAAAACAAAAGACTCGTAACCCTAAGAGACAACTAAATTCTCAGTGAAATTTTACCGCAAATTAGAAGATTTCTAGAAAAGTTTTCTTAAGAATTCTTCTAATTATATTAACTAGGGATTTTCTCCGCGCTACGCGCGAATAATTGGTTTTATAATTTTTTTATTAATTTGTTTTGAATATGGCTTAGTTGTTATATTTTTTTGTAACTGAATTAATTGGTTAAATAAATATTTTAAAACATTGAAATATTTTATAATATTATGAATTTATCTGGTAAACATAACTTAGTTTTAATTGGAGGTTGTGAAAATTTATTGGAATGTATGAAAAATTGATGTTTTTCATTGTGAATATGGAATGAAGCACTAAATGTTCTCAATGTATCATTTATTTATGTTTCAAAATTTTGGTTTTGAAAATTATTTTGTAAAGGGATTATTTTATAATTTCTATTTGAGTATATAGCTTTATGCTTAGATTAAATACGCTTTGAAACGATTAGGCAATAAACTTTTAAATTGTTCTTGTTTTCGTGAATACATTTTGTGAGTTTTTTAGAAATTTTTTTTTTTTAATATCAGAAAATAGATATATTTTGGTTAGGATTTTCGTTTTATTTATTAAAAAAAGTAAGATTAGAAAATGTACATTTATCGGATAAGGGAGTTTTAAATAATTTATAGGTCAGCATTTTGGTGTCTTGAATTTGAAATTTAATTTTTTGAGTGTTTTATGTCTTCAATAATAAATTAACTTGATATTTCATGATTTTAATTCAAATAAACTTATGAACTATAATCCAGATAAATATATCGAGAAATAAATTGGGGAGGACATTGTATTGTAATAAATTGTTGTGCTTGGAAATAAATTGACAAAGAAGGATGAAAGCGTATCACAATAATGATTTTATTGTATTGTTTGTGAACTTTTTTCTGGTTGCAGGGGGAGTGGTCTTCAATGAATCATGTATTTGTACTTAGCGTCATCCTTCCCTTGAAGTGTTTGATGAATTTGATGTTGTCGTCGAAGTTAAACCGTGTTGCTGGTGATGTAGCTACTTGCAGTTTGCCTGCGTAAATGTGGGTGTGAGTGAAATATATAATAAATGCACAATATTTTATTTAATGGTTATTTTACCTTGAGATAGGGTTGGTATTATGCTTGTCACCAATGCAACTTTATATTTAGTATATTGCATTTGGTGTGTAGGGATTTAAAAGGCGTTGCTTGGTTGTCCCAAAGGGTAAGCTTTACCATTGTGGACCTAAATACGGGTTTTTTTTTTTTCCATCAAACGGCTATTCTATTACTCAAACAAGAGGTGGTCTGGGTAACCAGACCGAAATAGAACAACCAATGAAATAAAGCTCTCTATGAAAAGACCTAGCATTCCTAGCCAAAGAGTCTGAAATCCGATTATGCTCTCGTGGAATATAAGTGATCTTGAAATCTGGAAAGCAAATCTGCAGAGTCTCTATCCTTTCGAGTTCTGTTGCAAAGCTTGGCCAAGCACGAGGCTCCTTAATCATGGCAATTAAGTCCTTACAATCCGTTCCGAAACTCTGGCATGTCGAGTGTTGAAGCATATTCTCCATCGTCCATCGCAGTGCTTCAAGTTCTGAATGTAAAGCAGACTCGCGTCTTATGTAATTTCGCATTCCCATGAGTTGTGCTTTCCCAAAGCTATCCAACCATGCCCATCCATATCCACTAAACCGGGATGTAGATTTCCACGATCCATCAATCATGCAAATATTGCTCAAGCTTAAAACTTGAGGTTCTTCCATGTTTTGTTCCGGTAGATTGGATTGTACCATCTCATTCGCATTAAACCAGGCTTGGCACTCACTCTCAGCATAACGAATTAGTTCCAATGGGTCCCTATCAATTCCTCTGAAGAGCTTATCATTTCTAGCCTTCCAAATGTACCATATTATCCAGGGATAAGGGTCTCTGTCCAATTGGGGCACGACAATGTTAATTCTTCCTCGAGAAAAGGTAATCCATATTTGCATAAAGACTTGAAACTGGGAAAATGCCTAGACTTGACGGAGTGGCAGATAGTGACCAAACTTGAAGAGCTGGGGGACATTCAAAGATTGCATGTGTAACAGATTCCTCAGGTTCTCCACATCTCGGACAATAATTGTCACATTTCATATTACGTCGAATTAGGTTCCGTGTTACTGCCACATGACCAGTAATCAATTGCCATATAAGATGACATATCTTCTGAGGTGCCTTTATCTACCAAGCAAAGTCTTGAAGTTTAGTAATACTTGGTTCTAAAACCTCTCTTTTTTCCTCCACTTTCAGTAATTTCCTAGCCACCCAATAGCCAGATTTGACAGTGTATTGTCCATTCTTGGCAGCAGAAAGTGTCACGACGGTGAGTTGAGCTTATGGCCATACTCTTAATGAGATGTATATCCGCATGTGCGATATAATTCTCTATGAGCTCTCCATTCCATTCCTTCGATTCTCTATCAATGAGATCGCTTACTCTCATATTCGGATGTAAGACTGGGACCGGAGGTTGAGCTGGCCTGGCAGGTAAAGTGGGAATCCAAGGGTCCTCCCACACTCTGGCCTCATATCCGGAATGTATTTTTTGTCTAATCCCCAGATGCAAAAGCTTTCGTGCTGCTGAAATGCTAGTCCACACATAAGATGGATTGCTGACTGAGATTGTACGCAAAGGCGAACTTAATCTATAGTATCGTCCCTTCAGTACCCTAGCAACCAATGAGTCCGGGTATTGAAGTAATCTCCATAATTGTTTTGCTAGCAAAGCCAGGTTGAATTCATGGATCATACGAAAACCAATTCCACCTTCCTCCCTTGGTAAGCACAACTTTTCCCATTTTGCCCAATGTATTCCTCGTTTTGGGAGATTCGAGCTCCACCAAAATTGTGCAATGGAACTTGCGAGATTTTCGCATATCTCTAATGGTAGCAGAAAGGTAGACATCACGTATGTCGGGAGAGCTAGCAAGATGGATTTTATCAAAACCTCTTTTCCTCCTTTGATAGCCATTTACCCGTCCATCCATTCAGTCAATACATTAATTTATCCTTGAGAAAAGCAAAGAGCTTGCATTTAGATCCGCTAATGTCTTCTGGAATTCCTAGATAAGTGCCCATCCCTCCTTCGTTCTGGATTCCAAGAGTGTTTTTGATCTGCAGTCGAATGGTTACATTGATCCTCTTACCAAAGAGTAGAGAGGATTTGTCGAAATTGATACATTGGCCTGATGCTTGTCCATATTTCCTGACTACTTTCATCACTTCTTCGCATTCACGAGGCTCCGCCTTACAGAAGAAAAGGCTATCATCAGCAAAGAGAAGGTGAGATACCGAGGGACACGCGCGTGTAACACACATTCCCGTTATCTTCCCTTGACTCTCTGCATGATTAAGAAGGCTAACGAGCGCTTCCGTGCATAGAATAAAGATGAAAGGAGACAAAGGATCTCCTTGTCGCAGACCTCTTTCCGGTACAATGTTCCCTCTGGGCTGTCCATTCATGAGCACTTTGTATTTCACTGACGTAATACATCTCATAATCCATGTAATCCATGTTTCTGAAAAACCCATCTTTCTCATGACAGCTTCGATGAATGACCACTCCATCCTATCGTATCCTTTACTCATGTATGTTTTGATGGCCATCCTTTTATTCCGTCCACTCGGTTTGGTTCTCAGAGCATGAAACATTTCCTGGGCTATCATGACGTTATCCGAGATCTGTCTTCCAGCAACAAAGGCTGACTGAGTTTCTGAGATTCTATCTGGTAGAACCTTCTTTAATCTCTGGCATAGGACCTTAGAGATTATCTTGTAGCTAACATTACACAGACTGATAGGCCGAAACTGGGACATCACATTAGGTCTAGTGGTCTTTGGAATGAGACATATATTTGTATCATTTAAGCCACTTGCCACCACTCCTTCAAAAAGGAATTGATTAACCATATGAGTTAAATCATTTTTAATAATATCCCAGAATTTTTGGTAAAATAAGGCTGTCATCCCGTCTGGCCCTGGAGCTTTCTCTGGGTGCATCGCAAAGAGCGCTAATTTGACCTCCCACTCTGTGACCGGAGCCGTAAGATCATTGTTTATAGATTCCGTGATTGACGTGGAAACCTCAGACAGTGCATCTGCTAGATCTTCTGGATTTGAGGACTTGAATATTTGCCGAAAATAGCTGGTAGCAATGACCACCAGTCCTTCCTCATCCTCAACTACATTTCCATTCCCATCCAAGAGCTGTGTAATTTTATTCCTCGCTCTCCTTTGCTTTGTCAGCGCATGGAAAAATTTTGTATTCCTATCTCCCTCTCTTAGCCAAAAAACGCGACTCTTTTGTTTCCAAAACAATTCTTCTGCCTTAAGAGCATCAGAGAGTTGATTCAAGGCATCTGAAATTTCCTCGGTCGCTGCATTATCATTTGCGTACAGCCCTTCCATCTTTTCTTTAAGTTCCTCGACTAGCAGGTCTGAATTGAAATTGTGCTGCCTTCTCCATTGGCTCAACGCCTTGCGGCAACTTGCAATATGATCCATGATGTTCGCATCCGTGGGAAGATCTGGCGATTTCCATCTCTCGAAAATAATTTGCCGAAATTCCTCATTATCAAGCCACCTTTTATCAAATTTAAATTTATTTGATTTCCTTAATGGATTTCTGAGGATATCCGCAAGGATCGGACGATGATCCGATCCCCATAGCCTCATATATCTTATAGATGAGTGAGGGAATTTTTCATGCCAATCCTCGTTCCCAACAGCTCTATCTAGACGACATCTAACAGTTGTACTTCCTGCCCTCTTGCCTACCCATGATAGCATATTTCCAGTAAAAGGAAACTCGAGCATTCCACAATCATTCAGCATCTGTCTAAACGGTAAGAACGAGCTATCAGTACGTTGTCTCCCTCCCTCCATTTCATTATGACCAGTGATTTCATTAAAATCCCCTATCATAAACCATGGCCCAGTTCTAGTTGTTGAGAAACACGTAAGACGTTCCCAAACCTGATCTCTACGTTCAAGTACAGGGTCACCATGAACAAAAGTCATAAAGACTTTTATTCCATCAATGATTGCCTCAAGGTCAATCATTCTGTTATTTGAAAATAAAACATTAATTTGAAATTTATCCATAGAAAAAAGAGCTAAACCTCCGCTGAGACCAAGTGGTTCAACGGTAAACAAACGATCAAATCCTAAGTCGGCCTGAATGTTCTGCAACAGTAGCCTCTTATTCTTCGTTTCAGAAAGGAACACAAGTCCTGGGCGATACTTCTGACACATCTCCGTGCGGCGTCGAACTGTGAGGTCGTTCCCTATCCCTCGACAGTTCCAACTGAGTGTCTTCATAGATGATTGCCTAATGAGTTTTTGGAACTCATCAAACCACCATATTTAGACGTTGTTTTATTTTTCTGTGATCCATGACGCTTACGCTTGGAGCCGTCCTCTGCCGCATGCGACCCAGAAGACCGAGAACTTAGAGATCCCCTACGAATGATCTCAAATTTCCTGCGAGAGATGCCCAAAGGAGCACCTCTTTTGACACCAGACTTAGTCTTCCTTTTCGGATTCCTTGCATTCTTTTTTTCATGACCCACAGAGGACGTATCAGCACGTATATCTTCCATATCCATAAGATCCAGAGCTAGTAAATCATCCTCATTAACCTCCACATCCATCATCCCTCCTTCTTGCTGATCCACAAGCTCCATATCTTGTAAAGCATCAATTATATGGTCATCCGCATGTAATAGATCCTTACCATTCATTGGTGGGAATGCAAGAGCTCGTCCTTCTCCAATGTTGCGTACGGTAACATTGTCTTCCATTGAATTGTCCAACCGTGAAGGTGTGACAATAGCACTTGCAATCTTTCTCCTGCTAATTCTCTCGATATTCTGTACATTTTCTTGTGTAGAGCTCGAACTATTTGCAGGGATATGTTCATAAGAAACATTTTCTCGGGAATTTCCATGTGGAACCTCTTTTCTATTACCTCGAGTGTCAAAACTCCCTATTTTTTTAGCTTCTCCACTACCAGCTTCATGGGAACTCTCTGCCTTTGGCTTCTCTCTCCATGTGTGTGTCTTATTGCGTTCATAAAGACCTTTGCCAAAACGTGATCCACCGTATCTACTACCCCTCGAGTAATCATCCCGACGACGGATGATCCTATCCGAGTGCTTCCCACGGCGACTGTTATCTTCCCAGTAACTAGATTGGAAGACTCTGTTCTCGTGTTTGTTTCCCAAAGGATCAGAACGATCATCATGTCCCGATTCTCGAGTGTTCGAGTTTCTACTCGACAGCAAAGACAGCCGAAAGGGCCTACCATCCGACTGTGGTTGGCGATTCAAGAATTGGCGAGCATGGGGGAGCTGTACTCTTTCAAATACTCCAGAGCGCTCAATCTGACAAGATTGATCCACAGGATGGTGAAGCCTTAGTTTCATCTCAGCAGTCGGACAATACTCTTTCTCGTGGGATAATAAGCCACAGATCGAGCAGTGTTTAAACAACTTATCATACTTTATCTCAATTGTAACCTCGTCTCCACCATACTCCGCCTTGCGTGAAAACTTTAGTGGTCTACCTGAATCCACATCAATGAGTATATGCCCCTCAGTCAGTTCCACCGTATCAACATGTCCAATACGACTACCAATGTTTCTCAGATTTGCGTCTGTCCATAAGTGAAGTGGAAACCCAATCAATTGTACCCAAAATGGAATGATCCATGGGTAATCATCATGGACTATAGGCTCCCAACGGACCAATACAAACATACAAAAGTTGTAGTGGAAAGGCCCCTGCCTCAGAACAGAGGCTATGTCTTCTTCAGTCATGAAGGTAAGTAAGAACTTCCCATTCCCTAAATCACTAGCAGTGATCCGGTCAGCCAAACCCCATTGAGCGGGCATCGTGTGTAGAAGCTTCTCCACAGTTTGCTTCTTTGGGTTCAGGATCTTCCCGATTAGGGACATGGTGGAGTCTTTAATGACATAAGAGTCATCTCTATCCACAAGCTTAATTGGTACATCATCATCTTCAAAGAGGATTCCTTTGCCTTTCATATCCGCAAGATGAGCGGATTTCTTGCAAACCAGGGACCCCATACGAAGATATGGAGCTGCTTCAAAGACCCTTAGTTTCAGATCCAAGTATTGAATCAGACCCAAAAGTACCGTAACAGAGTTTGTTTGCGGTACGATCGTGATTAAACGGACTATCGAGGATTCCACGAGACGCTGGTGACTGCACGCCAATGAGCGATGTAGCCAGAGAGATCATATTTCAAAGGAAATAATCAATCGAGCTCCACTGAAGTGATGATCCTTGTGGAGTACGCCAGCGAAAATATTCTCCGGTACTGCGATCAAGGAGGCCACAAGGAGTGTAGGGTAGTCTCCCTTGTGCCTATGAGCGATGTTTCAACGTCAGAGAGGTTGGATCAACGTCAAGATTACCCCGTATTTGTATAGTAAATACGGGGTTTTATAGAGTAGGAGTTGGTGGTTTTAAATACATTAATAATTGTTAGACATAACATAATATGAGCAAAAGGTATACAAAGAAATGTATACATAATTTGGGTTTTTATACGGTTCTAGAGAGAATTTACTATACAAATGAAAAAACGACCTAAATTTTATGCAAAACAATTGTATTGTGAGAACTGTTATTTCGGAGAGAACTTATTCAAATTCTTCAACGTAAGCAAATAGGAAATTAATAGTCTGACAGTAGCTTACCTGCATATTCAGCAAGTTGATCTCCAATCTAATTTTTCTCATCCAGGAATTTAATCTACCCAAGTACCCGTCTATGAACACTTTTATGTAATAAACTAAGCATAATGATTCTGTAGAAACTGAGTAATATTGCAACAAACATGACTATTAGCCAATGATCATGCAAAGTAAACAAAATGTTTGATAGCAGAAAAAGTCTGAAAAGTAAAGTCTGAAAGGAAATCATGAGTCAATAACTAAACGCAAAACATAAACTTAAATACCAATGAACCCTGCAATATCTGAGAAGATGAATGGAAGCTCTAAGTCCCACATCTTGGGCGTTTAGCTTTCTCTGGGTTATCACTGTCACAGGTCCTCTTAACCTTCTCATCGTCAGAATCTCCAAGGCTTTTGGAAGGACCACACACGTCATTACCAGTCTGTAAAGTTTCCTCGGATGTTGCAGCAATTTGGTTTCCAACCGAGGCTTCTGCAGGTGGTGGAGTGTCTAGAGAGAGGATCTTGGTGACAGTTATAGCTCGGGCAGTCCCTTCAAAGTTGTGCTTTGTAACTTTCACACAAAACTTATGTGTTTGTCCGATGGTGTTGATTAGAGCCCCCGGGACAGGCACCTCATGATCAACTGCTTTGTTTTCATTATCCTAACATTCAAGTATAACAGTGTGAGATTAATTCATTTGAGAGTATAGACTGATGCTAAGTTACCTCAAAGTAGCTGCTAACTATCTCAGATGCCAAAGCCCTTTTTCAAAAAAAAAAAAAAAAACTATCTCAGATGCCTTCCTCCCAGTTAACTAACGACCAGCATCACCTAGTAGGACAAAAACAGCTTGGTCACTGTTGTTATAAACAGATATATTTGCACGGTACCTGTTATGAAAGAATCAGAAGCTAATACCAGTGAAATTATAATTGAATATAAAGGTGAGAGTCCATACTGTGCAACACCAGCTATGTTAACCTTCCCACATTTCGAACACATCAACGAAGTGAGGCCTTTGGTAGCTTTAGTATGACACCCACTTCATGCAATATAGTACCAAGAAGAGCCATGCACAACATCATCAATCGTAGCCGTGCACTCAAAAAAGGCATCCTGCCACAGTGTATAAGCATATGATATAATTATCTCATTTTTCATAGTGAGTGAGACATATTTAGCTTCAATTTTACCTTTGCAGATTCCTGCTTGATGTAGGAAAATATCTCTGCTATAGTCAGGGTCTCACGCTTAGCTACCACCTCTGCACTAACTTGCTTAGCAATCTCTGGGTTAGAGCCCAACCTGATACAAAATATAGAGCATGCTTCAGTCAATCACTACAATAGGTGTACGTGTGCGCGACAAATAAATTATTGAAAGGACAGATGCTGAAGACGGGGATACAAACCAAGTGAAATAATCTATGGTTGGTTGCACATCATAGTCCATGAAAACACGTGTGGAGGACATAGAGGTCAGCGCAAGGGTGCCTGTTGAATAATGAAGAAAAAATTAGAAATGAAAGAGTGATAATATGCATCAAAAATGACAGTGTGGAGATATATAAGTTGAATAAGTGCTCTGTTTCAATGTACTAAGTCCGCATGCTATATATGATTAATGAAGTAGGAAACAATGAAGAAGAACAAAACGATTTTGAAATGGTTAATGAATTAGTATCAAATAAGCGAACAATGCCAAAATTTTCTGGTAAATATGTCACAACTGTCAGCGCATGAACAGGTAAGAAAAGAAGATGAGTATACCACGGTCATAGTATAGTATGTGATAATGAAGAGAGAAATACTAACCTCCGATGGTTTTAGTGTTAACTGTGGTGACCAAAAGCACAGTGGGAGTGTTTTCATAAGTTTTAAATTTCTTTCAGAACTCTGTTGCAGCCTGGTCCCAAAGGTAGAGCTTCATCACAGGTCCGCTGCAACAGATAAGCTCTTAAGGAATTAGGAAGTACCGATATATGTGGTTTGAAAAGAAAAAAAAACAAACTTACTCATATGATTGCACATGAACCCAAAGATGCCGTGTGGTAGCTATCTCTACTTCTTCAAGGTTGGGATGCTCACTAAGGGTCTGTCCATTGCCCAGCTTCATGTGACCAACAACATCTATGACAATGTTCATGAAGATAGAAGCTAGATGGATCCAAAATAAAAAGTCTCATATCTTATGACCACATGAACTCGAAACACATCTTACCCATTTATTCTAACCACTCGTTGATGATCAACAAAATCGAAGGAGAAGGTTAATAAGTGGTGTTACCTAACGTTACAAACCTACTAACCGAATTCCATTCATCAACATGTGCCTTCCTTGATTCAACACTAACTATTATTTAATGATTTCAGAGAATAATAGATTTTATGTATATAATCAGGAAGAAAGCAACAAATCCAAATCTCAAAAACATGAAATAATTACTTGAAGATTAAAGAATTCTACATTTCTTTATCTAGGCAGGAAGAAAGGCAAGAAACCCAAAACTCTAAAACTTGAAATAATTACTTTACGGTTTTAAAATTCTAGACTTCTTTATCTAAGCAGGAAGAAATGCTACAAACCCCAAACTCGTAAAACATGAACTAACACTTTAAGCTTACAAAATTCCAGCTTTCTGTATGTAAGCAGCAAGAAAGGAAGAAATGCTACAAACCCCAAACTCGTATAACATGAACTAAAACTTTAAGCTTAAAAAATTCCAGCTTTCTGTATGTAAGCAGAAAGAAAGGATTAAAACTACACCCAAACACAAAACAATGTAACTGAGAGAAGATTTGTAAAATTTCAGAGCTTACCGTAGAGGTCACCTTTGAGATCACAGTTAGCCTGAAAATCCTCATGTGAATGAAACCGGAAACGGTCTTCATCAAAAGGGATGGGAATTTCGTGAAGAATCGACAACTCAGAATTCCATGAGAAAGACAAGATTGCGATATGATCAGCAACCGGATACATCGTCTTGTTTCTCGATCCGTAGAAGTTGTCGAGTTTGTAAACTGATCCTCGCTTCATATCAGGAAAGTATTTTTTAATACGTCCTGGTGAGATGAACCCTTGAATAACAGTTCCCTTTAACATATGACGATTGAAAAAACAATTAGAGTATGATGTTCTAAATTAAGAAAGTTGGAACTATTATTTGCTAGATTCACTTACCTGTTCGTCGATGAGAAGCATCTCGAGGCCAATAAGCGTCTTCTTAATAGGGTTCCAAGCCTCCCAGAAGTGGATCAGCCGGAAATGCAACTGAGTCTCGTGGGGACCTAGAGAGATATCTCTGAAGAACATCATTTTTTCATCAGAGGCGGATGAGAGAGGGGACTTCCCGTTTGGTTTCGTGGCCATGGATCGAGATTAGTACAAAGAGAAGGTTCTAGGGTTTGGCTGTGCATAGAAAAAAAGATGTATATATAAAGAAGGAGGAGCAGAGGGAGTTGAAACGAAACCATAAAGACAAACTTGATTGATCGAAGTAAAGAATGGGATTGATTGTGGAGAAGTGGATCGGTTTAAATGGAATCGAAGCGGAGAAGACGAAGTGGAAGATGAGATGTTTCGGGGTTCGACGGTGACCCTTTGTGATTTAGAGTAGGGCAAATAAATCAAATGAACCCCAAACCCAAGCCCATTCCTGATTATTTGATCTAGCAAAAAACAACCAAAGCCCAACCGAAACCCAGCCTGTATGACGTGTCAAAATTAAATGTTCTAATTGGAGGATTATTTTTAGTGATGTGGACAGGCTAGAATCTCAGCATATCCAACTTTTAGTAGAGTATATATATAGATTTTTAACTCTTTATTGTCAATTGTAAAACTAACTAACGCAGATTTCTGGCGATACTTCGAAGACTTTATGTGACAGAAAGAAGACTTCTATGGAAGTTTTCTTTAGAAAAATCAAATATCTGCAAAACTTCGGTCAATTGCAAAACTAAATTATTGTTCTTTTTCCTCCGTCATCTTTACCATTTTCACCAGAGTTGAAGCTTGAACCTCCACTGTGCTGATCCACTGACATCATTTCCTCTCTCAGCTGTCATGACTCAATCTACCGGACTGCCTTTCATCCAACAAAGTCATGAGATGGGCCCTCGTAAATTTACATTGGGCTTGGCAAGCCGTTTAAGGTCCAGAGACCCCCATCACAAGCGATTAGTTTCACAGCGCATTTAGATGTGGGACGGTCGTTTGATCTCTTTGACTAACCCGCTAAAAATGTTTGGTGCATTCATCAGAATTTTGACAAAAACCATCTTGCACTCATTGAAATATCCTTGTTTTTCGAAGAGTTTACTTTGTTCTCAGTCACCGGTGGATTCACTGGTTCTATTAAGACCATGACTATCATTCATATTACCTTATGTTTTCTCTCTGAGAAGCACTTTCCCACCCGAATTTTTGAGGAGGAATTTGTCAATTTCCTTAACCGATTTGCTATCTTGTGGAGCTGTCCGTTCAGAGCATAAGATGCAACGAATTTCATTTTAATGATACTTCGAGGTATGGGTTGGGTTTTAAAGTCACGCCGTAAAGTGACTAAATCCCAAGCATAGGAGTTAGTGTGAATCTTGTTTTGGCGCATTCGAGTTTTACTCTGAATTTGTTGTTATGTAAAGGTCTCTCTACATCTATATTTTATACTTTACTCTCTTTTGTTCATAGAATTTGGTTAAAATCTCACTTATTTGTAACCCGGTTGTTTGATAATGAAAGTTGTGTTACAAAAAAAAAGAGCACAAGATTTTTTTTTTTTTGGGCAAAGACATGAACTGAGCTTTTATTGCTGAAGGCGTGTGAATTCAGAGATGATTATCTTGTTATAATCAGGAATCTTGGAACTAAAATTAATTTGTTGTATTTAACTTGGATCTTCACTTGTTGCCAGAATATTTAGTTTAAATTTCCAAATCAGAAGTTCAATATTGAGCTAAAATTAATTTGTTGTATTTAACCCTCACTGAATTGAAAACTTTTTTCAATTTAGAAGTTCAATAGACATTGGTAAGATGTCGATTAACGTTTTTGCTTTTTTCTTGATTATGGACTGAGCATGCTTAGATGGTGGGAGAATCAAATTAAGAATGGATAACACAAAGTTTATGATAAATCATAAATTAGTTTCTATTAATTTTTCTTTCATGTATATACAAAAACTGTAGGCTTATTGGCCTAAGATGTTAAGAATTGAGACTCTGTATTTGATCAAAGACTTAGAGAGAGATTCAAGTCCATCTTCAAGGTCTTGAATGCATGACCCTAGGTTCTGACCATCCTCCATCTTCAAGGTCTTCTCAGACTGGAATTCGGAGTCAACCTTTGTGAATTCGTTTCCTTGAGCTTCATATGAAACTTTTTTCGGGTTAATTAACTTTGAGACCAATGACCATTTGGTACAAGTCTTTGATCCAGACATAAAGCAGAAGAGAGAATCAAAAAGGTTCACGCTGATAATTTCTGCTTCTTCAAAGTCAGCCAAAGACTCATCGCTGCACTTCAGGTCTTGTTTGACCTTCAAACTCTTGAGGACGTTTTGGATTGACTTCTTGAGAGATCTTCTTGTGGCTAAGTATTTCTTTATCTCTCCTGATAGATCTCCGCGCTTTCTTCTAAGAATTGATTGGATCTCCATGAGACCTTCTTTCATCTGCGACAAAGCGTCCCTGGAAATGTTGCACAAATCCAAGATCCTGAGAGATCCATCAAGAAGTTGCTCGGTGGCTTTCTTGTTATGCTCTTGAGCTAGAGCTTGCTGTGTGGCAGGTAAGCGAATAAGTTTTTCAAGAGATTGGTGAAGCTCTTGAAGGTTGTTAAGTCTTTGACAGATTGAAGGGCTTGAAGATGTTGACGCTTCCTCAGAAGATCTCAAACGAATCAACTGCTCATCCACATGAGCAGCTTGTGGGTGAAGTCTAGAAGGAAAACTGTTAGAGCGAACATGGAAAGAGATTGCCATTTTGTTGATCTTTAAGCTAAAGATGAGAGACATAAAGATGATTGTTCTGCCTTCTCAATGCCTCTCCTTTTTCTTTTTTTTGCTAAGTTCCCAATGCCTCTCCGGGAATACATATATACACAATCAGGAAAGAGAGAGATATGAGAATCCATGGTGGTTGGAATATTTAGAGCATCAATATAGTGTCTCCTTTCCAAGGTGACAAAAGGCACTCAACTTAATATAAAAGTTATTAGCAAGATCTATATCTCTTGCCAACCAATACCATCCTCACAGCTCAATTCTCAAATTTTCTTTAAGGCATTGAGATGCGCTCACTGCACGAGGGACAAATTAAAACCAGAGCTGGCTTGTCTGCTATTAAAAAAGCTCATGCCATTCGTGCAGATCTCATTAATTTAAGTAAGAATAATGTATTCTTTTTTTTTTTCCAGCTACGACACATTGCACGTGAACTTACAGACTAAAATGTGGTGCCAGAGGACAATGCATGGACAATGCTGATCCACGATTGTGTATTTCATGTTTTAGCCATGTTGAAAATGCTCCTACTTACCCGAAACGGCGTAAGCTGTTGAAAATGGAGGAATCCAACATTTCCAAAGATGACACAAGAAGAAAAGCTAAACGCGCTAATCACATTTTTTAAGAAAAAATTTGAATTTAAATCTATATTAAAAAATTGAAGAAGAGTGATCATGTAAGTATTTATTTCATTTTCCTTCTAAAATACTGATTGCTCACATGAGCTTGCCATAATGATCTACACCTACACGTTTGTGTTTTGCTTCTATTAATCAATAAAAATATAATAAAGCAACAATGATAATTAGGGGTGGGACGGATCCGGATATCCGGGATATTCGGGATACCCAGATCCGGATCCGGATCCGTCGGATCCGTGATTTTAGGATCCGGATCCGGATCCGTGTCTTCCGGATATCCGGGTACCGGATACCCGTCTAGATATCATGATATCCGCGGGTATCCGGATTCGGATCCGGATCCGTCAAAATAATTAAAAAAAATAAAAATATTTTTTAAAATACAAAAAAATCTATAAATATTACATAAATTAAATATTTTTACAAAATTTATAAATATATTTATGCATATAATATTATTAAAATTAAAATATAATATTATAAGACTAATTTTATGTATAAATATTAATAAATGAACTATAATTATTAATAATATTTAAATTTTAATATATTTTAAAAACAACGGATCCGGATCCGGATATCCGGACCTAAAAATTCAGATATCCGGATTCGGATTCGGATTCGACGGATCCGACATTTTACTATCCGGATTCGGATCCGGGCGCCCCGGATATCCTATTTTCGGAGCGGATCCGGATCTCGGATAATAATTCCAGCCCTAATGATAATGATGGAAATTTTTGTTTTTACCAAAAGAGAATAATGCAAGTTTTGGTTTTTACCAAAAGAAATAATTATGCAACTTTTGGCCTTTTGGGTGTTGTTAACGGCAAGATTTTGATCACATGAGTCTGCCAATATGATCTATCTACATGTGCACGTTTGCGTTGTGCGTATATCAATCAATAAAAATATAATTAAAAAACTATGATAACAATGCAACTTTTGGTTTTTACAAGAAATAATAATAATGCAAATTTGGCCTTTTGGGTGGAGTTAACGGTAAGATCCGTATCCGTAGATAAAGCATGTGAACAAATCATGTGGACGTTCAGATAAAGTGTTTTGGTTTTTACCAGAAATAATAAAAATGCAAATTTGGCCTTTTGGGTGGAGTTAACGGTAAGATCCGTATCCGTAGATAAAGCATGTGAACAAATCATGTGGACGTTCAGATAAAGTGATTAACTAAACTACTTTTAAAAAGGAATTTTGTTTCTTACTTTTTTTTTTTTTAACTCAACTTCAACTTTTCATTAACCAAAGGACACACGTGATTTTACACCACACTAGTGTTCAACCACACTTACAACAAAGAAATTTGTATCACCTAGAATCACTACTTGGATCCTACACTACCAATTTGAAACTTTTGTTGCAATTTTGACCCAATGAACCAATACTCCTCCCGACACAGAAAGAGCCGGTTCTTAACCACTACTTGGACCATAGGAAACAAAGGCAAGACTGATAGTGTTCATCTCTGGCCAAGATACCATATTGATGCTTCACATTAGTCTCCCAAGGATTCTTAGTGACGCACCGGACCAACGCCTCTTCACCTATCGGTGCATCTCTTGGTTGGACACAACACCACTGGTCCGAAAGCTTCCGTTCCTAAGCCAACACACCACTTTAACCCCTACATTCAACCTAATGGTTCGACAAACATTTACTAATGCAAGAGAATAAAATAACTATTCCCGAGTACATTCTTTAGCTAACCTACTGATTCCAAATGATCGACAAGTAAGTACATGAGCCAGTAGTTTCTTCACCAAAGGTGCATCCTCAAGTTAGCGTCCTCCTCTTGGTGTTTAGAGTTGCGACCCTCAGCCAAAATCGGACACATAGATCCGTAATGAAATTCGGGTCTTGACAGACAGGCATGAACCGGTGTAAAACAGATCCAAGCTTTCCGAGAAGCAAAGTCCTTACCCTCGGTTAAAATAGTTTCTTTTTGTCGCTGGGGTAGAACTGTCGCCACGAACCGCCGCTATGATAACTCTTCTGTTTCCACCTAGTCGGCAAAGCCCATGGTTCGTGTGGGACCCAAGAGTTGGGAGACCATACTCAGTCGACTTGCCTTCAAATATCTCCTCCTCACATCTCACCGCCTTGTAAGAACCTAGATCCATGTGAAAGGAGGCGTCTTTCCAGCTCACGCGCTGTCGTCAAACCGGATACACCAGGGATCTAAAAAGGAGAAAAACAGATCCGATTTCTGCGTTACCCTAAAAGCCGATTCTGTGCGCCACCATCGTCGCGCTAGCCTCGCCGTCACTCCATATCTCGTCGAGATGCGCCACCGTCAGTCTTGAACCAAGGCTTTAGAGGAGCTCCCTAATTCAGAATAAACGAGCATCTCAGCTAATGAACCAGACGGAGATACAGAGAGCAAAAGGAAAAGAGAGGAAGGAGGGGTTTCCTCCGGCACCGGATTAACTGGGCCGGAGTTAGGGATTGCAGAGCTTTTGGTCTAGAGAGAGACGAGAGAGATTAGAGTTTTGATTTGGAGAAAATTTATTTAGGCTACCATCTCTTTTGATATTTTTTTGTTTCTTACTTTCTTTAATGGAAAATAATGAACAAGAGAAACCAAAATAGTATTTATTGATAAAAAATAAAATTGATCGAGAAAATCTCTAACCCATTGCTATATTCTCCTCTAAATGCTATAACTAAATAAAAATTGTTCCAACCCATTGCTATATTCACCCCTAAAATAAAGATTGCTATTTTTACCTCTATTTATAGAGAAAAAAAAATAGCATTCCTCTATTATAGAGTCATACTTTTTTTTAACTTTCAAAACAGTCCTTTCACTTTTAAACTTTTATAATTATAACTAAAATAAATATTTTTATAGGAAAACACAGTTCTTTAAACATAGAATCACACATTTTATTTAGTTAATAATCTTTTAATGAAACTTTAATTTAAATAAAACCATAATATTATGAAAATCTTGTAAAAGTTAAAATTAAATAGGGTTAATTTTTAAATTTTATAAATAAAAGGTACTTGTTGTAAAATAAAAATAGAATCTTATGAGAATATTCTTTTTAGAAGCAAAAGTAGATAAATGCATTGGAGAGCAGCATATCTCTATTTTAGAGATAGAAATAGGGTAATACATTGGAGATGGTAAAATTACTTATGCGAAGTTTTCTGCAAGAGCTGATATTGTATTTATAGTAAATTATTGATTTATTTTAGTATTAATAGTATTCTATTCTAAAAATAATTTGGTTTTAAGGATTTTTTCCAAAATTATAGATTTGTTTCTTAATTTCCCAAAAACTCATTTTGTTTCATATTATCTGTGGTTTGAGAATTTGTTTTCAGAAATGTAATTATATAGTTGATTTTATTCTTTATTAATACGTCATTTAAAGTTTGAATTAGATAATTAATTAAATAATAATGTAAGGATAAAAATGAAAGGCAATTTTCATTGGATAACCATAAAATGAAACAAAATTAAATATATTTAAAAACTATTTACGGTCTACTATTCTCTTTAATTTATGACACTGCTAGCCTCTTAAATAAAAGTAGTAGACTTTGGCTATAAGTCTGTCCTTAGTTTCACACATACTTAGAGCACCTCCAATGGAGGGTTCTACCCATTGGAGTTCTAAAAATTCATATGTATATATGTATATATTTACATATGTATGTAGTTATGGGGTCCACTTTTTTGGGAAGAACCCCTTCCAAAAGTTCTTAAAGTAGAGTTTTAAGAATTTTTGGAGGGGATTCTTCCCAAAAAATGGACCTCATAACTATATACATATATACAATATATACATATACACATGAATTTTTACAACTCCAATGGGTAGAACCCCCCACGGGAGGTGCTCTTATATGTTCAAATTTGTTGTCTATTTTCTGCGTTGTTTCTCTTTCACATGTTCCTCTCTCTCTCTTTTTTTTTTTTTCTGTTTCTCATACTTATAGATTCATTCGATCTCACTGTAATCTTAGAGAATCATGTGACTGGTATAAAATTTGTTTGTATTATTCATCTTTCTATTTTTTGTGTGGTTTACCTTCTTCTAATCTTTTCATCTTTTTTATAGATTCCTCAAAACTTTCAATTTTGATTGTTTTGATTCAAAATTTCCATTTTTCCTCGTTATATTTTCAAATCATGTGGGGATATGTCATAAAAATCCATCAAACACCAACCAAATCACAAATTTATGCCAGATTTGGCGAGTGTAAATGGAAATATTTTTTATGGAAAATTTTTAGATTGATTTTTTTTTTTGTGTGGAGGAGAGTGTAGACTACAGAAGGGGACCAGATTTATGCCATATTTGGTGACGAAATGATGGATCTTCTCTGTGCTTCAGTTTCTCCAAAAGAAAAAATTTACAGAGGTGGAATCTGTTCTGATAGACGGTAAAATCGGTAAGTTATCCGGATAACCATTTCATATATGATGCAATGTTAAATTATAGAATATATATCTAATTTAATGAAGATTTTAATCTTTTGAAATCAGGTGAACATGGAATTCTATGAAAAATGGGCCCATAAATACTACATTGGCTTGGATGTTAAACCTAATTATCAATTAAGTTATCCGGATAAAACAACATTTATTATAAATGTAATCACAGGTAGTCGTGTTATGAGGATTTCTAAAACCATCAGAAGGCACTTGCTAACAAATTGTATTTGTTTCTTGTTACTGCCAGATTTGAATAAATCTCTTTTATCCAAGCGTTGATTGTTTTTAAAATCAAATTTATGTTTTATTCATATAACAAACTATAGTATAAACAGACTTTGATTGGTTTCAGTGAAATCTCTGATATAACGAATTAGCTATGTTTAAAAGTAGAAAATAATATTTAAATTGAGTTTAGCCAATGATAATGTGATTCTTTTGTTCAGATTGAGCCTACCCATAAATTAAAGTGAAGGAAGCCATGGACGTAGCTAATGCCGAGGACGTAGTTGTGTGGAGAGGATGAACATAAAAAAATGTGAACGAAGCATATATAGAGACTATTATCCGGTTTTAGAATTGATTAACCAAATAATTCAATGGATATCTTATTCTAACTTGAATTTGATTACACAAATTACTCGAAGTTCTTATTAAAGAAGGGTTTGATTTTGTATTTGATATAAATTAGTCATGACATAGAAGACTTATCTCGTGGTAGATTTTTTCATAGATGGTTCCTGATTCAATGGTTGTGAAAATATATAAATATTGTGTAGAATTTGTGAAACAATATTGTCAATTCTTATTAACCCATAATATTTTAATTAACCAGAAAATTTAATTGTTCACTGTAATCAATCAAGATGATTATGGCCAGAGCTATTCCAGACATTGATTATATTCCAAAAAAGCAACATATCACACCTCCAGAATTCAGTCGAGATAGCACAAAACCTAGTATGAAAACTCAAGTAATCATTTTATATGGGTATTTAAACTTGAGAGTACCTATGTAATTTATTACAATTAGCTAACCGGATAAGTTAACAAAGGTGTTGTTCTAGCCTTACACTAACTACATATATTATTGTACGGTTCCACAATTACTTAACCAGATAAGTAAATGTATATAATTATTTTAGTTTATAATTTAGATTCCAATGATAAGAAAGAATGATGACTTTCAATATTTGGTCTTCTCAAGTTTGTGGGAGCTAAGACTTCTGGCATCTGGATTATATTGCTGGCAATTGCAAGTTTTGATCTTGAATAATTATGTAATATATGGTGATCTCTTCAATATCCATAATAAACTATATACTATCCGGTCAGAAGACACAAATTATATTATATATATCCGAGCATATGTAGTTATGTAGTTCCAATATTTATCACACTATAAATTAATGAGTATTACAACAACATAGATCTCACCGAGTTTCCGCCACATGACTCAATTTGAATTTCTTTCTTACAAAAACTTAGGTTAATATAATCATATTTTTAAATAGCACATATATATATATATATATATATAGCCATCATTGTTTGTATTCTGAAAAAATAGCTGTGGAGTTTCGTCTATTTTTACAATCTAAATTGTAGATTGGTTGATATTGTTATGATTAAGTTTTATTCCGTTTAATTCACTCGTTTTGTTAAAAAAAATCAATGACGTACTAAACTAGAATTAACGAGGTTTGCAATTGCAACAAATTATACATCACTGAATTTCTTGGACTACAATCGAATTTTAATACCTACACGCGTCATGCTTATTAAAAGGCTTTTCTACTCTCGTAAATCTGTTAACCAGATTTTTATTCTGGTAAAAGCCTGATTATCACTGTTTTCTAATAAGTGTGACACAAAAGCCAAGGGATATTCACACAACCACCTAGCATTTCATGCTATGCAAATAATATAAAACTAGGTAATAATCTGCGCCCTGCGCGGAGTGAATGACCTTAAATAGATTATAACTTTTAATCTATAAGTATCATCAAGGTAAAAGACATAATCACAAAATATTGCATTTCATATAATGAAAGATTGGACGAAGTTGTACATGTCTATAGAAGAAAAGCGTCGTTTTTATTTAAACTTGTGTTAATGGTTTTGTGTATTTGAAATATAGTTCGTTGAAATGAATCTATAAGAATAGTCAATGACTTGTATAAAATTAGTTATTAATTTAAGACAAAACGAAACATAGACAACAAAATTATTGCTTTCATAATATAAATTATGAATATAAGATAAAACTAAACATAGGCAATAAAATAATAAAATTTGAAAGAACTTATAATAATGGAACTAAAACAAACTGAAAACCACTGCTGTGAAAATTCATAGCGAGAATGGTTAATAAAGTAATGATGATTTGAGAAGAAGAGTGTGGTGATGAGATGTGCTATCGGCACCGTATTTATATATGTCTTGGAAGGAGTCTAGAGTTAATCGGAATCGAGAAATCGTCCGTCATAAATTTTTTATTTCACCAATTAATTTTCATAGCTTGCGCTCCAATGCATAGCTAAAAATTACCTTAACAATTCTTGCTAATCAATTAACGCATATAAAATTTGGATATATAATCTAACTTTTGTTTTGTATGCCCCTAATTGACAAAATTAACTTGATATGTTTAAATTCCTAAATAAATGAAGATTATGAATTGATTCAGAGATTGATACCAAAATTGCGAATTGATTTAAACGTTCTATTCACGTTTTGAAATATAAGGAAACTAAAACTGTAAATTGATTACCAAAATCAATCAATCAATAATCCATAAAAATTATGACTCCATAAAACAATCACAAAAGTTTACGGATTAAAAATCGTATAAATATCTTGGATATCCTTAAATCCGTCGCACAATTATAACTCCACTAAACCAAATGTACGATAAAGTTTCATATGTAATATAGGGTCTATAGAGATAGACGTATAAATACTTTAAAAAACCGGAAACAACATATACATGTATTTTTTGAGCATTCAACACATACATTTAAAAAATGAATAAGGTATCGGCGCTATTGACTAATAGTGTAAGTTTCTATAGCATAAAACACATGAGGGTAAAATTAGTTTATATTAGTGCTCCATAAATAATAAGAAAGGGATGATAATTAGTTTTTTTTTTTTTTTTTTTTTTTTTTTTTTTTTTTTTATTAACCGTGGGGTTTCCAGGCCTTAGGCCCAAACAATCCCCCCGAAGTCCGCAGCAGCCACGTGATTTCTTCCAGGAAAGCCCGGGTGGCCAACGGGTGACGAACCAGGGACGCCGAACTGAAGTTCTCAAGGACCGTCCGCAGCCAGAACCACTGGCCCAACCCCGCTGGTTGGATGATAATTAGTTACCTAGTTAAATTTGTTTTTATGTATATTCATTGAAAGTATAAAATATTTTATAAAATAAAAAAAAATTTAAAACTTTAAAATACTTAATATGTAACGGATGGAGGATTGTTTTGGTAATGTAGTAATTTTGTACATTCTTTTAGTAATTTGTTTTTATTGCAACAAAATATAGCCAACCTTGTGGAAAAAGATTTTATTGAGGCTATTGTGATATGGAAAATAAAATAGTTTCTCATAATTACAATTACCAAATTTGAAAATAAACGACCGTTTCAATATTAGTTCTATTGTGATCATATGGGAAACAAAATACTTTCCCTTAGTTACAATTACCAAAAATTGAAAATACACGACCGTTTCAATATTAGAATAGAGACAAGATCCTTATGCATCGATTTTGACATGTGCATGCACACCGAGAATTTAAAAGTTCTTTAGTTTTTGGTGTCCCACTACATAGACATGAACAAGTAATTATTTGTAGAAAACGTGTGGATCCAAAGAAAGCAAAGTTAAATTTTTGATAATAGACGGCAAGATCCATATTCGTCGTTCTTCCAACATGCGAAAGCACATGAAGACTTTAAAGTTTCTTCTTTTTTTTTTTTTTAAATTTTCTTGAATCACTTCAAATGTATGCTACCATACAGACATTAACAGAGGTATCTTTGCAGGGACGTGTGAAATTCAGTTATCTCATTACTCAATGATTTTATTGTAATAAATAACCAAAGACAGCTCCAATTAGATGGATCAAGTTATTAAACTAATGTTTTAGCATTAGGTTAAAAGTTTGTGTAAATTTTGAGTTCAAAGAGTTAATACTGAACTTTTTGATTTCTTGTTTCTAGAATGAACTTGTTCTTTGATGGTTAAAGAGTCAGAGATTAAATAAGTACGAACTTTAGAATTGAGACTTTTAATATGTTTCTATTATCTTCTCTGCTATATACAAAATTTGTAGGCTCTATTGGCCTAATGTGTTAAGTATTGAGACTCTATATTTGATCAATGACTTTGAAAGTGATTCAACTCCATCTTCAAGATCGTGAATGCATGATACTAGAATCTGAACATCTTCTATCTTCATGGTCTTTTCAGATTGAAATTCAGAATCAACCCTTGTGAATTCGTTTGCTTGTGCTTCACATGAAACTCTTTTCTGGCTCACTAGCTTTGAGACAAGTGACCATTTGCCACAAGTCTTTGATCCAGACATGTAGCTGAAGAGAGAATCAAACAAAGAAACTGTAACAACTTCTGCTTCTCCAAATACAACCAAAGATTCTCCGTCTTGTACAAACTTCAAAGGCTTTTGTCCTTTCTTGAATGTCTTCTTAAGGGACTTTCTTGAGGCCAAGTATTTCTTCACCTCTCCCGATAGATCTCCGCGCTTTCTTCGTAGAATCGATTGGATCTCCATGAGACCCTCTTTCATCTGCGATAAAGCATCCTTAGAAATGTTGCACAAATCCAATATCTTTAGTGATCCATCAAGAAGCTGCTCGACGGCTTTCTTGTTCTGTACTTGAGCTAGAGCCTGTTGTGTGGCGGGTAGGCAAATAAGCTTGCCAAGAGACTCATGTAGCGCTTGAAGGTTGTCAATTCTTTTGCAGATTGAATAGGTGGAAGCTGTTGAGGCTTCCTCGGATGATCTCAATCTGGCCAACTGCTCATCAACATGAGCGACTTGTGGGTGAGTTCTAGAAGGAAAACTGTTAGAGCGAACGTGGAAAGAGGCTGCCATTTTTTAGGAATCTAAGCTCTTTGTTATTGATCAAAGAGAAGGTGTTGAGAGAGAAAAATGTTTGTTCTGCCTCTCATTGCCTCTCCGGTCAATACATATATACATCTAGGAAAGAGAGGCAAGAGGGATCTCTTGGTGATTATAATATTAACAGCATTAATACAATGTCTCCCTTTCAAGATGGCGCAATGCATCTTTTCTTATTATACACAAATACTGGTAGAGATCTCCACCTTATAAGCTCAGTGTCTCCCTCCAGCTACATATGAATTAACTTAATGCATTGAGATTAGTTTCATTACAATGAGATATATTCCAGTCTGGCTTGTCTGCTATTCAAGGCAATGCCACTCGTGTAAATCTCATGCCTATCTTCAAGGAATTATATAATATTTTTCTCCGTGAGATTTGAGAGTAGAATGTGCAATAGGACAAGGAATAGACAATGCTGATAAAAGATTCGGGTCTTAATCACTGAAGGTGCGGAAATAAAGCCCATAAGACCTTAAATGTAAGCTTTTATTATCTTACAAACCGTGTAACCGCACAAGCAGTCTCAATACCTTTTATCAATTCCAGATTGGCTTTGTCTCCTGCGTGTGAATTTTTTCTTTGTATTTATAAGTCTCTCTGTCTGCACACGTTTGCCTGATAAATTTAAGATGATACTAATCAAAAATACGCAATCACTAAAGCCACGTCATCATAAAATAAGAGCGTGCAACAGATTTTTTTTTTGAACACCCGCTTGTGCAACAAATTTATACTATTATTTAAGAAGTGAATTTGTTTACTTTGTCATCTTTTCCATAATATTAAGTTTAGTCAATAATTTTCAAAATACTTTATTTATGTATTTAATAATAAACAGTTATGGAAACATGATAATAATATTTCATCTATACAAATATTTGATATTATACTATTATTATTATTATTATTATATACAAAAATTCCCTGATTTCAGGTGATTTAAAGTTTTTTATAAATAATTTTAGTAATAATTATATTAGATAATAAACAGTTTTAAGAAAAAATATGATAATAATCATCTACACAAATATTTGATATTATCTTATTAATATTATATAAAAAGAATTGAAACAAATATTGTATAAAAAAATGAGAAAATGGTCCAAATAGCACCAATAAGTTTATATTCCCAAACTAGCACTCAAGGCCCAAAGTCTCAAAAATAGGTTTCATTAAAGGTATCATTTACCTTTATGCTCCCTTCTCTGAGTAATTAAAAAAAAAATTGATTTGAAAATCAATTGTCGGAGAGATCTCTTGCCGTCTGTCGTCTCCTCTTCGCCGTCCGTCGTCTCCTCTTGCCTCTGTATCGCTGTTCATCGTCGTATGTGCATCCTCTCGATCCGTCGTCGTCGTCCGTCGTCTACTCGTTCCGTCGTCGTCTCTGCGTCAGCCTTGATCCGTCGTCTCTGCGTCAGCCTTCATCCATCGTCTGTCTTCTTTTCTGCATCTCATTTTCTCGTGTCTCTGATTTGATCAAGGTATCAACATTTCATTTTCATTATACATAATCGAGGTTTTGATTTGTATGTTTTCTGGGTGTTGATTAGACATATTCTCTCGTGTCTCTGCTTGCATTCGATAGTTTTAGGTTTGTGAAGATTTGTTTGAAGCTTTTGTTTTGCTTACATTTTTTAATCGGGCTGTTAAAGTTTAATTTTGTGAAGATTTGTTTGAAGCTTTTGTTTTGCTTACATTTTTTAATCGGGCTGTTAAAGTTTAATTTTGTGAAGATTTGTTTGAAGCTTTTGGTTAGCTTACATTTTAAATCGAGCTGTTAAGGTCTAGCTATGTGAGAATTTGTTTGATGCTTTTCGTTTGAGAGGCAATATATTGTATCTTATTTGTTGTTCTCTCCGATTGAAGTTGTTTTGTAGCACTATGGAAGTTTTTTGCGTCTGTGGAAATTGGAACTCAAATGACTGTCTCCAGTGGGAGTTTCATGTCGATTCGAAGAAGAATGCATCTTTCATATGCATAGAAGACGATATTCAGTATGAAGATTTGTTGAAGATTGTCTCAGAAGATTTCAATGTTAAAGAGGAAGAAATCAGTTTGAGTTATGGGATTTCATTGGAAATGAAAAGTACCGTCGAAAGTTTTCTCCCAATCTCCATAGGTAATTCTCGTCAGCTCAGAGGTTTCATCAGCAAGGTTAGAGGATTTGATGGAACTTGTCGGTTGTGTGTTAAGGTTTGTTTGATTTTGTCAACTAAATTATTCAGGATAGCTTTCCTAATCACTTACTGAGCCTTTCAGATCAACTTGAATTTTGCAGGTTAATACTGATTTAGTTAGCTGTAACACTCAAGCTTCTGATTCATTTGCTTCTCATGTTCCATTGAATGCCACTCCAGTTTTTCGTTCTACTGTGCAGAGAGGAAAACAGGTACATTGTTTTATTTTGTTTTTGGGTTTTTTTGTTTGTATAATTTGTTAGAATTTTCAGGATAGCTTTCCTGATCATTGTATTAAGCATTTAAAATCCACTTGACTTTTGCAATTTAATACTGATTCAACTAGCTGTAACAATCAATCTTCTGATACATTTGCTTCTCATGTTCCATTGAATGCCACTCCAGTGTTTGTATGGTTTTCTTCTTTCTTAGGCAGATCAGGATAGGCTTCCTAACAAATTACTAATCCTTCAAGAACAATTTGACTTTTGCAGAGTCATCTTTATGAAGGTATTTCTACAGTTCCTCTGAATGCTCTTCCGGATTTTAGTCCTGTCCATATTGGACTTTCACCAACCACTAGAGGAGCTGATGATATTAAGGTGAATAGCTATTTTAAGACCAAGGGAGAGTTGATGTTGAGGATGAAGAAATGGGCTTTAGAGTGGAAGTTTGAGTACAAGACTGTCTCTTCTAACAAGTCAAGAATGTTATTGAGTTGTATTGATGGCAATTGCACGTGGAGGATGCGTGCTATCAAGCTACCTCTTTCAGAATTTTTCGTTGTTAAAAAGTATGTTCATGATCATACATGCGATACAACACACAGGAAGACCAACCACAGACAAGCATCTGCAAAGTTGTTGGGTTCTTTGATTTGCAGCAATTATGGAGAAAAGAAGGAAGGTCTCAAACCGAAACAGATCATTGAACAGGTCAGGATGCTGCATGGCGTTCACATCAATTACAAACAAGCTTGGAGAGTGAAAGAAGAAGCTCAGTTTTTGGTTAGAGGGACTCCTGAAGACAGCTATTACAATTTGTCTAGGTGGTTGTACAAAGTCACAGAGACAAACCCTGGTTCTTTAACTTATCAACATGTGGATGCTAATGGGAAGTTCAATTATGCATTTCTGGCTTTTGGTCCATCTATAAGGGGATTCTAATTGATGAGGAGAGTTACTGAAGTAGATGGTACATTTCTGAAGGGAAAATTCAATGGGACTTTATTGGCAGCTTGTGCTCAAGATGGGGATTATCATCTATATCCTCTCGCCTTTGCAATGGTCGACGATGAAAATGGAGCCTCTTGGAAATGGTTCTTTAGAGGTTTGACGCAGATGATCCCGGACGCTCCGGTTCTTGTTTTTGTATCAGACAGGGCTAATTCCATTGCTTCAGCACTGGAGGAAGTTTATCCCTTATCTCACCATGGAATCTGCAGGATCCATCTGCTCCGCAACATCACTCCTAAATATTCGAAGACTGGTTTGCTACCTCTGGTGGAAAGCGCTGCGGATGCCTACACGTGTCACGAGTTCTGGTTAATCTTCAAAGACATAAAGGATAAATGTCCTGAATTGGCTAAGTATCTTGAAGATTCTGATTTTAGGAAGTGGGCACGATGCTATGCGCCTGCGAACAGGTACAATATCATGACTACCAACATTGCAGAGTCTCTCAATTCTATGTTGAAAATGCCTCGTGAGTTGCCAGTGATCTCTCTCCTTGAGACGATCAGATTGACACTCACCACTTGGTTTTTTGAGCGACGAGAAGCGGCTGCAAAACATAAGCACCTGGTAACTCCAAAAGCTGTGAAGAAATTGGTATCTAGGTTAGGGGCTGCAATGGTGTTGAATGTGTATCAAGTTGATCAAAGCGAGTTTGAGGTGAAGGATGAAACAATGAAGTTTGTTGTTGACTTGGAGTAGTGGCATTGCTCATGTAATGTTTTCGACGTTGACAAGATTCCCTGCATCCATGCCATTTCTGCTGCTAAACATATCAAGAGAGATGAAAACCGTTACGTCGATGCTTCTCACATGACAGAAACGTGGGCTAAATCTTATGCCGAAAGCATACATCCTGGTGGAGAGTTGTTAACGTCCACCTATCCAGTGAATATTGACGAACTTTCTTGCCCACCTCCAGCTACCAAAAAGAGAAGTGGACGTCCTCCTACAAAGAGAAAGAGATCTGTTGGCGAGTTTGGGGTTCCTGGATCTAAATCTCAGTCCCACAGGTGCAGCAGATGTGGCATAGGAGGGCACAACAAGAGCACATGCCGGAGGCCTATAGGATGAAGTTCCTTATTCATCTTCCCTCTATTCTTTTTCATTTCAATGGTTTGTTGATGATTTACATTTTTTTTTGATCATTCCCTGGATGTTTGTTATTTGATGGTCACGTGATATGGACAAGGCCAAATATACATTTGCCTTCTGGAACACTATCCTGAATAAGTATGATGTTTTCCGAATCTTTGTTTTTTTACAACCTATTTTTAAGTAGATTTTTCCCTTAAATTCCAAATCACAATTTGAAATGATCCAAATATACAGATATCAATCTTTAGTTTTGATCTCATTTCAATTGTTAGTTTAAACTTCTTTGCTAGAAAGAGACACAAATATTCAATTATTCTGGAAACCCTTCCTGAAATTCCAGAGTTCTTTCCAAAGTTTATAAAATAAAATTTACTGTTAAGAACATTTATGTTTTAGATTCTACCAAATGATTCACCTCAGCCTAGCGGCTAATCGCCCTCTCTCTCGAAACCTAATTACTTGCCTCGTCCCAGGTTTGATTCCGCTTGGAACCTGAATTATTTTATTTTTTTAATATAAGAAAAAGAAACGGATTATATGGGTTTTACCTTTATCTCTGAACAATTAACACACACTTGGCCTAATGGTAACACATTATTCCCCCTTTCCGAAAGAGTCTGGTTCGAACCCTTGCAGATGTGCATAATTGTTCTATTTTTAAAAAAATTTAAATTCACAATTTGAACTTTCCCAAACATCCAGATATCAATCCTTTGTTTTCCATCTCATTTCAATCCTTAGTTTAAGCTTCTTTGCTCAACACTAACTTTCCCAAACATCCAGATACCAAAGACGTTTATACGATAAACTTTACGGTTAACAATATTTATGTTTTATCTTCTCTCAGGTTATTCTCCTTAGCCTAGTGGCTAAACACTCTTTGTCTCGAAACCGAAGCACCAGCCTTTTGCGGTTTCGATCCTCTGATTTCTTTTTTTTTTTTTGTTTTTTACCTAGATTTCTCAGTAATCGAAGGGTTCTATTCTCTTCTTTTCAGGGTTCTTTTCTCTTCTTTTCCAAACGGCATCATTTATATCTGTATCAATAATCGAAGCGTTCTTTTTTTTAAAAAAAAAATTAAAATGCATCAATAATCGAAGGGTTGCTTTGTTATCTATAAATACCAGGGAAAATATCTGATTCTCTTGTTCACTTACTTCGTTTTGGATTATACTTTTGCAGCATAAGTTAGTTTTTCTCTATATTAGATCGTTTTGTATTATCCATTTTCCATTCAGTTCACGATATCTTCTCTATATCTGTTACATCTATCATTCTGGTTTGGATTTAACATCCTGGTTTCAATTTTTGTTGCAGAATCAAGTGACAATGGAAGGTTTTAAGAAGATGATGAAGCATCCCACGAAGGATGTTTACGGATCAGATGCGGCTGAAGGGTTCAACAAAGGAAAAATGGAAACAGTGGAGCATTACCGGGCTCTTCTACGCTTGTCCAACGAGCACAGGAAATCTGAAGTTGCATGGACTAAGGCATCCAGCACTGTAAATTCCATTGATGCCCAAATTGAATTGTTTGATGCAATTATCAAGTCTGAAGGGAAATTTGACTTGGTTGGTGAGTTGGAAAAACTCACTCTTGAGCACGCGGAAGCCGAAGAAATCCTAGGTCATGTGAAGGTTAAAGTCCCTGATTGGGACAAGTTTGGCGAGAATTGGTTGTTGAAGGAGTATTCTCATGTTTTCTTTTCTGTTCTAAGAGACTACATCATGTTTTATTTTCTGTTTTTAATTTTGCATTGAATCAGTACTTTGTTTGTTTTTCTTTAAGAATCCACTTTATTTTTATGCAAGAGAATTCATGGTATCAATCAGGAACGAAATTTACATGACTAATGGTCTTTATTCTGGGTAATCTCTTTTCTTATTCGTTTCTGGAAAGCTGTCCTGATTATGACAAACGATATCCTGATTATATAAATCCATCATTTGTGAATAGATAAGTTCACATTTCTTTACATATCGAATATCACAGTGTTTCTCTATGGTATTGTGTTTCAGTCAAAACAAAGATTTAGATGGCTAATGATCTTGTATCTTGGTAATCTCATTTTCATATTCGTTTTTGGACACCCATCCTGAATATGACAAATGGAATACAAAATAATATATATCTATCTTTGTAAATAAATAAGTTCACATTTCATTACATAACGAATATCTCTAATAGCCTAGCGCCTAGCCATGTAGTTTAGACAACTGGTATCCCAAAATAACTCATGTTCTATTCCCCTTGAAAACACTTAATGTTTTTCCTGTTTTTAATTAAATATTGATATGGTATATTGTTTTAATTATAACATTGTGCAATTATAATACCCTTGTCCTAGCGGCTGCATACTTTGATTCCCTTTCCGAGATATATCGGGTTCGATACCCTGTTGTTTATCTTTTTTCTAAGTAATTGGTTTTGTTTAGTCATTTTTAATTTTCTGTAAGTCCATCCTGAATATGGCAAATTGTATTCTAAATAAGATATATCTATTTTTGTGAATGATTAAGTTCAAAATTCATAATCTATCGAATATCTATCGTAGCCTAGGGGCTAGCACTTTACTCTAACACATCTCGTATCAAACAATGACTCGCGTTCGATTCCTTTTGGCAACAATTTTTTTTAAATGTTTTTAATTAAATATTAACATGATATATTGGCTCCATTATAAAACTTGGCAAGTATAACACCCTTGTCCTAGCGGCTCCACACTTTGATTCCATTTCCGAGAGATCTCGGGTTCGATTCCTTGCTCTTATACTGTTTTTTCCCTTTCTTAAGCGATGGCTTAGTAGTTTTAAATTTTCTGTAAGTCCATCCTGAATATGACAAATGATATCCTGGAAAAGATGTATCTATTTTTGTGAATGAATAAAAGCACAATTTATTGCCTAACGAATATCTCACTTAGCCTAGTGGCTAACCTCCTACTCTAACCCATGTCGTATCCAACAATAACCAGGTTTCAAATCTCTTTGGCAACGGAACTTTATTTTTGTTTTTGATTAAATAAATTGGTTATTTATGTTTGCTTATAACAATTGACAAGTATAACACCCTTTGCTCAGCGGCTGCACACTTTGATACCCCTTCCGAGAGTTCTCGGGTTCGAACTGGTAAATTCCACATTTTTATCTTTTTAAAATAATTGTTTTTGCTTTCGGGATACCCATCCTGAGAATACCATATGCTATCCTAGATACAAACGTAGTCATCATCAACATCAGAGTTAAAAGAACATAGCCCAATCCTAACAAACGTCAATGAAAGAAGACACAAACATTAACAGAAACTGATGATCACTTCCTGGAAACTTCCTGGAAATCTTTATCCATAAACTAGTCGAATATCTCACAACATAGCTTGCTCCTTAAGTCCATCGCATTATCATCACTTATATTGGCCATGTTCTTCAATCCCAATGACTTGCATTCCAGCATCTTGACAACAAAGATTCCACAATTGAAAGGAAATCTTGTCTTCGGAAGCCCTTCTCCTTTTGTGGGAACCGAAATTCACACCGTCAATTTCCGATAAACGATTTGTGGAGGAAAACCGAGTTAACCCGATCTTCCTTGAAGGTCCCGGATATCTGCTGGGCCACACACGATACAATCAATGGAGATTAAAGTTGCACAATAAAAATCGTAAAAATAGAGCGAAGAGAGATCTTATTTCTGAATTCGCGTTTGAGCGTGACCAACGGGTAAAGAAATAAGCTACAAGAGCTGTCGAAAAGTCCGCTAGTCCGGCCGCCTAAGTCTATCCTAGTTGAGTCGCAGCTCGCTAGTGAAAACAGAAAAGAATGCTAAATCGCTCTAAGTGCTCTGGAAGTTTTTTTGATGATTTTCTCCTCGCCCAAAGCACTCCTTATATACTCCTCTTAAGACGGTCTATCTTCTTTCGGGATGAATCGGGCTTTTTCCATTTTCGTCCATCTTCGTGTTTATCGGGAAACTTGACATTTATCTTCGGAAAACTTGACATTTATCTTCTGGAAACTTGACATTTATCTTCTGGAAACTTGCATTTATCTCTTATGTGAGGATAAGGATAAACCGTCATAGTTATCCTTCCTTTTCGGAAAATCGTAAGTGGGCCGTTTTGGCCATGTCGGGCCATTTAGACGTTTTTTCGGTTTTTCGAAAGAATAGTTTTTGAAGGTTTCGGCATTTCCGAAGGAACCCCAATTCCTCGTATAGTCGAGATGTTTGGTGTTTAGAATAACCGTGATCGTACCAAACTCACGAAGATTGATCCAAACAAGCCAAGATGGGATCAGACCGAGCATGATGGGACCGAGACCGGGACGAGGACAGTCGACCGGCGCCAGGGGGCTTGCCGCCGGCGCCAAGCCGGCTCGCGTAACGCTTGCCGCAGGCGCCAGACCGGCTCGCGTGATGCGTGCCGCCGGCGCCAGGCCGGCTCGCGTGACGCGTGCCGCCGGTGCCAGGCCGGCTCGCGTGACGCCTGCCGCCGGCGCCAGGGGTTCTTTGCCGCCCGTGGGTTTTCCGTTGCCCGATCTTTCCCCCGTTAGTCGTTCGTGCGGGAAATCTTTGAGTTTGGAAGGATCTTTAGCCGTAGATTTCGAGATAACCGTTTTTCACCCAACAAGATCTTCCGAGATTCCTCGAGTATCGGGATCGAGATGGACTTGGATTCGTAGACTTTCCGTCTTCAAGGGTTTGAGTAATGAGGCTTCGAACTTAGACGTTTAAAATATGAACTTCTAAACAACCGAGAAGGCTTTGCGGAAGAATCATTGTAGTTCTCAGACAATCTGGACATGGGTTTAAGGGACCAAGATGCTGCCGTTGCCCGAGATCACGAGACGATTGCACAGATGGGCGCCAGGACCCTTGCCGCCGGCGCCAGACGGGAGACGACAGGCCTGCCGCCGGCGCCAGACGGGACAGGACAAGCCTGCCGCCGGCGCCAGGCGCCCTGCCGCCGGCGCCAGGCACGGCGTGTGCGGCCTGCCGCCGGTGCCGGGCGTCCTGCCGCCGGCGCCAGGCGTCCTGCCGTCCGTGCCGTGTCCTGCGTCTGCCGGTGCCTGCTGTTGCTTGCCTTTGTTGATCCCCGGGGCTCACGGTCCGTTCACGCCTTCTCGTGAGTTCATCGAGTGACGACCTGTTTCTTGGTTTCGATCTTCACTTAGTATTCTTTCGAGGACTTTCGGGTGACGATTTCGTCGTTGACCGATTTTGACCCCAACAGTTAGCCCCCCAGCTAGCTAGGAACCGTAGTGCCTTTCGGGTCCTGGCTTACGGTATAGCCGTATGGGAAGGTGTAGAGACGTAATCGTTTGCCGAAAGTCGGGATAAATAGTGATTTTACCTCCTTTATAAGGATGGAGTAAGAAATCTCATTCATTCTTACTTCATCATAAAAAATTCATCTCTCTCAAGAATCCTTTCTCTCTCTTTAAGAATAATGTCTTCAAGATCCTCAAAGAGAATTCTTCTTCCCATTCATCCTCGGATGACTCTCCTGCCCATGTGACGGTGAAGCAAGAGGAGTTAGTCGAGGAGGAAGCGAAGAATGCGTATTACCGAGCCCTTGTGGGTTCGCCCCCATCACTGCCAGATGTCCCCGTTCCGAAGAGACCTTTGAGGCAGCCTGGTGCTCCTTTTACGCCGAGCTTGGTTTCTCGTAAATATCTCAAGATTCTTCGAGATTTTTACCAGATTCCTGATGGAGTCAAATTCTGAATTCCTGTCGGCAATGAGAATGCGAGGAATCCTCCGGAAGGTTTCTTTACATGTTACGAGGCCTTCCTTACGTATTGCCGCATGTGGTTCCCGATCCCCGACACCATTGTTCGCGCGCTTCGTCACTTCGAACTTTCGATCAGCCAGCTCAGCGTTCCTGCCTTAGAGAGTTGGATTGGCGTACTAATTGCAAGTTATGAGCTCGGGATCGATCTCAGTCCTGGTGATTTCGAAGGCCTTTGGAGCACTCGCCGACGGAGAGCGACGGTTACTACTCCATGCTGCCTAAGAAGGATATGGCCATAATTAAGGGGACTACTTTGAACCCTAAGTCGTGGCAGGAGCGTTTCTTCTTTGTCCGAATAGATGGTGATTCTGTCGAGGAGAGCTGCCTCCATCTATTTCCGCATGCATGGAACTTCAACCGAGGTAATACGATGAAAACTCGTTGTCTATTTTGTTATTCCGGAAGTGTGAGTTTTTATTGAAAAAGTTTCGCTTTGTAGAGAACGGGGATGTTGCACATTTGCATGGCGATCTTTTCGTCAAGAGGGATCTCCTACGTCAAAGGTCGTTTTTCTGGAAGTCCTTCACTCTTGAACGGATTCCAGATGCAGTAAGGCTTTACCGGTCCCGAGACTCTGTCCCGACATATGATGCCGAACCGGTTATCGAAGCCCCAACTCGGAGGTGTAAACAGAGATCTCGTAAAGGGAAAGAAATCGATGGTGGGGAAGGTTCGGAAGATCCTTCACCGTTGGGGGAAAACCCTAGTTTTGTTCCAACGGAAAAAGGCGCAGCCAGCGATTTTCCACTTCCCAACAATTTCTTTGACGGCCTTCCTCCGGAGTTTGTTACTGACGAGTCACTGGAGGAAGAGAAGAAGCAATGGGTTTTTGCCGAGGGTTCCCAGCGGATCAATGAGGTTTTGTCCTTTGAACTTCTTAACCGTATTCTTGAATTCGCATATATGTATATTTATTGATCTTGAATTTATGCAGGGACTAAGAGTGTTTGGCAATGCGCTTGACTCAAGTTTCCGCAAGTCTAGGATTGCTAACTTCAAGACCAAAGAAGCTGAGCGAGAGCTCTTCCGATTCCGACAAGAGGTTAAGGCGCAGAACGAAAAGCAAGCTGAGCTTCATGCTCGAGCTCTTGTTCGGGCGGAAAGGAGAGGAAGGAGGATGGTCGCAGCTGAGGTGGCGAGACGGGCGGAATCGTTCGCTGCTGAGTTTCAATGTTTTAAAGAAGCTCAGGAGTTTGTTGGCGATTTCCGCGAGTGCCGGGGCTCGGTCGTAAACCTTTACAAGTCTCAGAACCCGGATTTCTCTTTTGATTCCGAGATCGCTGAGATGAAGGAATTTATGGCCGAGTGTGCTCATGCTGAGTCCTTGGTTCCTCCAGTCGAAGAAAGAGTCCGGAGACTATGGGAACCTATCGAGGTTTCCGAGGATACGGTGGAGGCCGGAGCCGATGAGAACGCCGAGGGTGGTGGAAACGCTCAAGGCGTGAACGAGGAAGTGGACCAGCCTGCAGGTTCTTTCGGGATTTCCGCATCTGGATTTCTCGATGTTGACTTCCTTTTGTGAATCGTATGTTTTGGCCGTGTGTGGCCGTTTTTAGGAGTTTTATTCTGCGACCGTCGGAGGTTGCATTCTTATGTTTTGGGACTGGCCGTTGGTGGCTTAGAATCCCGCCGTCTTTGCGGACTTTACGAATATGAAAATTTGCGAAATTTCGTCTTTTGTTTTGATTTATACTTTCGTCAAGTATAGAGGAAAGAATGCGAGTAGTCACTTCGTATCCTAACTCTTTTTTGTCGCTTGGTCCGTATGCTACTTTCTAGCGAGCGTTTTAGGTGTAAGCGATAAGAAACATGTTTTGGGATCTCGTATACGATACTATGTCTGTGATATGTCAAGATAGGGCAAGAATGGGTTTAGGGCAAGACCTAGGCTTACTCTCAGCTTTAAGGCTGTGCGATGACTGATCGGCTTTCTTTTTGCCTGTTTGTGATTTCTTCCTGATTCTTTTCGTTTAAAGTCCGCAACTAGTCGCCGGCTTATATGACTTGTGTTAAAAGAATCGAGCTATCTTCGGAGTTTATCCGAGACGCTAAACCAAAATTTTGGGTTTCTTGTATAGCGCGCTATGATATCCTTGTCGGATGTAAGAGGACCTTGTAGGTCTGACTACGAGTTTGTATTGAGTGAAACGTTTCTGAGTGCGTCCGTCGGGGCCAATCGACAGGCATAAGTTGTTTTTTAAGTCGCAGGTGGACTGTTTTAGCGGATGATACGAGTTTTGTTATCTTTTTCAGAAGTTGCGACGTCTCGCGTTTCTTTCGAAGATATGATTTTTGTTTTTCCGAAGTGTTTACGGGTTTTCTAAATTAAGTGAGCGTAAGAAATAGATAGAAAGAATTTTATTTGAAAAAGTTTCGAAATTTTTTTGAGTACATGTGCGGATATTTCGCGTTTTTTGTGGGAGTATAGGAGTATACGTACCCAGCCCCCCCCCCCCCCCCCCTTTTTTGGTGAGGAGGATAGCTGAACTCGCCGGGTTTCGACGAGCTGCCTACGTACCTCTTTCGAGGATCAAGCCATCTTGTAGTTCTGATAGTTGCCGTAGACGTTTTTACTCCCTGTGTGTTGCCGTTCCGATCGTGCTGGTCGGACCGACGGTTTGTGCGGGGGTCGAGCTGTCTGCTTTTACGGCGGTGGACTAAGAGGCTTTGTCGCTGTCTTGAATTGTTGCCTGTTCGGATGATTCTGGATCATCTTTTTTCGAGTCTTCAGGAATGTTGTGTGATTCCTTTGCTCGTTTCGGGTTGGCCGCTGGGGCGTTCCGATCTTTTCGCAGTTTGAACTCGGCTAGGTAACAGAGTCTCGATTGTTTCTGACTCCCAGATGACTGCGGTTCCGGTGGGAGTCGGAAATTTGATGCTGAGGTGATATGTGGATGGTACTGCCTTCATGGAGTTAATCCAAGGGGTTCCCATGATGGCATTGTAGATGGCTGGGTTGTCGACTACTGCGAACTCGACGATTTTTGTGACTTCTTTCGCCATGACCGGGAGCTTAATTCTCCCGAGGGTCATGGAAGTGACGCCCGAAAACCCAATCAAAGGTTTTGGCTCAGGGACGACTTCCCCAAGTGGGATCTTCATCCTGTAGAGGGTGTCGTGGAAGATAACGTTGACCATACTTCCTGTATCGACGAGGATGCGGCCGACCTCGAGATCTTGGATTACCAGGTCGATAACCAAAGGATCGCAATGAGGCTTGTCGATTCCGACAGTTTCCTGTTCCTCGAAAGTGATCGTGTGGTTAGGAATATCGCTATCCGGAAACCAGTTGGAACTTGTCTCGGCTTTTCGCCCGTAGGCTTTTATCGACGAGACAGAGTCTTGGTAGAACTGTGATCCTCCGATGATCATGTTTACCCTCTGGCGACTGTTGTTGTTCCCTTGGTCGTCCTGTCTCCTTCTGCATTTTTCACCCGATTGATTTTTGGTTGCGCGATCCTCAGAGACAGTTTTGTTGGTCTTTGGGCGGTCGGAGTCCAGGAGCAAGTCCTTTATACTCTTGACCTTTGATAGTTCGCCGGTGAGGAGCTTTGCGGCGAGCCGGGCGCCGAGAACCTTGCAGTTCGCAGTGGAGTGACCTCTGGTTTCGTGGAACTCGCAGTAGGAATTATCCTTGTACTGGTTCCTGGTCCAGGTGTTTCCGGAGGTCTTGCCTTGCTCCGAGTTGATGGCGTAGTTATGCTCGCCTTGGGCGTCTTCCTCTTCGTGATGGACGTTCTTGTCGTTACGAGAGGGTTTCTTTTTCGAGGACGTTTTCTGTGGTCCGTCCTTCTGCGATAGAAGCTTCATCTCTTCCTCCATGATGATGAAGTCCGTTGCTTTGTGGAGAGTATCCTTGATTGTCCGCGGCTTTTCCAGTAGTATCCACTTTCGGAACTTTGACTTGTACCAAAGAGTTTTTCTCAGGGCGTCGATTGCGACATTATCGCTGATGCCTGTTACTCTGGCCATCACCAGCTTGAACCTACGCATGAAGTCGCGGAGCGACTCATCCTCCTTCTGAGCTAGACTCCATAGGTCCACGTCGGACGTTTCTCTGTCCATGAACATGGAGTATTGTTTGAGAAGCGCCGAGGCCAGTTGGCGGAAGCTTCTGATGGAGTTCCTTTTGAGCCGGGAGAACCATTCGAGCGCAGCGCCTTTGAGGTGCTCGACGAAGAGAAGACAATGACCCGCGTCTCGTTCGCGTTCTGGGAGTTTGCACCTACCCATTGCGATCTGGAAAGACTGCAGGTGCGACTTAGGATCCGTCGTACCGTCATAGACCGGGATTTTGATTTTCCCTGGGTCTGAGATGCGTGTTTCCGTGATCCGAGCGGTGAACGGTGTTTTCCGTGCTTCCTCGAGAAGTCTATCGATCTCGGGGGCGGAACTGGTTGCCTGATGGATTTGCGATTTCACCGCTTTCACTTCGGCCACGGTCTTTTTGAGAGATTCGCGGAGATCATGGATCTCAATATTGCTACCGGCGTTCCTCCGAGTTTATCGGCGCTGGTCGCGATGGATCCGAGCTTGATCTTCCGCGAGTTCTTCCTGCTCCATCCAGTAGAGTTCTTCTTCCTCTTCTGTCATGGGCCTCTCGAAGGATACCGTCTGCCGAGCGGACTGGCTTCGGGTCCTCCTAGGGTGGATGTCAGCGTCTTCATTGGAAGGATCCGATTGGTCGCTGATATCCAGATTGATGCGCTCGACGTCACTTCCCTTGTTTCTCGTACCGGGGGTGGAAGGTTCTGCGAGGTCGTTTGCTGTCCTTTTGGAGCCGTTTCCTCGGGAGTGGGCTCTTTCGAGGCATCTTTTTCTCGTTCTCTGGGAGATCCGAAGTCGAGTCTTCTGCCGCGCCGTGCCTTGGTGGATCCGCGCGGCAACTTGCTCCTCGCAGTTAAGGTGTCGACCTGTTTTGCGAGCGAGGTTATCAGCTTGTCCTGTTGTTCCGCCCGTTCCTGGGCGGAGGTGAACAGTTCCTTCATCTGTCTGAGCGCCTCAGTGTTTGCATCAGCAGTGACTGTGGACGTATCTCCAGTTGGAGTCTTCTCAACGTTGGCGTCGACGGGTGTTCCGTCTAGCGTTGGCTGGTCTTTGGTGACGTCAGTAGACATGATCGAGCGTGTGCAGTTGCAAGATAGATAGATCCATAACCCCCCCCTCCTTCTAGCGGCAAACTGTGGGAACCGAAATTCACACCGTCAATTTCCGATAAACGATTTGTGGAGGAAAACCAAGTTAACCCGATCTTCCTTGAAGGTCCCGGATATCTGCTGGGCCACACACGATACAATCAATGGAGATTAAAGTTGCACAATAAAAATCGTAAAAATAGAGCGAAGAGAGATCTTATTTCTGAATTCGCGTTTGAGCGTGAACAACGGGTAAAGAAATAAGCTACAAGAGCTGTCGAAAAGGCCGCTAGTCCGGCCGCCTAAGTCTATACTAGTTGAGTCGCAGCTCGCTAGTGAAAACAGAAAAGAATGCTAAATCGCTCTAAGTGCTAAGTGCTCTGGAAGTTTTTTTTTGATGATTTGCTCCTCGCCCAAAGCTCTCCTTATATACTCCTCTTAAGACGGTCTATCTTCTTTCGGGCTGAATCGGGCTTTTTCCATTTTCGTCCATCTTCGTGATTATCGGGAAACTTGACATTTATCTTCTGGAAACTTGACATTTATCTTCTGGAAACTTGACATTTATCTCTTATGTGAGGATAAGGATAAACCGTCATAGTTATCCTTCCTTTTCGGAAAATCGTAAGTGGGCCGTTTTGGCCATGTCGGGCCATTTAGACGTGTTTACGGTTTTTCGAAAGAATAGTCTTTGAAGGTTTCGGCATTTCCGAAGGAACCCCAATTCCTCGTATAGTCGAGATGTTTGGTCTTTAGAATAACCGTGATTGTACCAAACTCACGAAGATTGATCCAAACAAGCCAAGATGGGATCAGACCGAGCATGATGGGACCGAGACCGGGACGAGGACCGTCGACCGGCGCCAGGCAGGCTCGCGTAACGCTTGCCGCCGGCGCCCGGCCGGCTTGCCGCTGGCGCCAGGCCGGCTCGCGTGATGCGTGCCGCCGGCGCCAGGCCGGCTCGCGTGACGCGTGCCGCCAGCGCCTGGCCAGCTCGCGTGACGCCTGCCGCCGGCGCCAGGGGTTCTCTGCCGCCCGTGGGTTTTCCGTTGCCCGATCTTTCCCCCGTTAGTCGTTCGTGCCGGAAATCTTTGAGTTTGGAAGGATCTTTAGCCGTAGATTTCGAGACAACCTTTTTTGACCCAACAAGATCTTCCGAGATTCCTCGAGTATCGGGATCGAGATGGACTTGGATTCGTAGACTTTCCGTCTTCAAGGGTTTGAGTAATGAGGCTTCGAACTTAGACGTTTAAAATATGAACTTCTAAACAATCGAGAAGGCTTTGCGGAAGAATAATAGTAGTTCTCGGATAATCCGGACATGGGTTTAAGGGACCAAGATGCTGCCGTTGCCCGAGATCACGAGACGATTGCACAGATGGGCGCTAGGACCCTTGCTGCCGGCGCCAGACGGGAGATGACAGGCCTGCCGCCGGCGCCAGACGGAACAGGACAAGCCTGCCGCCGGCGCCAGGCGCCCTGCCGCCGGCGCCAGGCGCCCTGCCGCCGGCGCCAGGCGCGGCGTGTGCGGCCTGCCACCGGCGCCATGCGTCCTGCCGTCCGTGCCGTGTCCTGCGTCTGCCGGTGCCTGCTGTTGCTTGCCTTTGTTGATCCCCGGGGCTCACGGTCCGTTCATGCCTTCTCGTGAGTTCATCGAGTGACGACCTGTTTCTTGGTTTCGATCGTCACTTAGTTTTCTTTCGAGGACTTTCGGGTGACGATTTCGTCGTTGACCGATTTTGACCCCAACACCTTTCTTAACTTGAAAGGAACGATAGCTTTGTAGTTAATCTCTTCACCCATAAGTTCCATCTTTATGGCAGGAATCAACACTGTCAAGTACAAAAAAATTTATTCTACTGTTTTTTCTAAACCAAATGATAAAATAAAATTAGTGAACCACAGAGTTTGTTTTTACCTGCCAGTTGTTTGATTAGAGGAGTATTTTCAACTCTGATTCCTTTTCGATGAAGGCCACAATGAAATAGCGTGATTGTGTTGTCCATCAAGTGTATCTCCACCCCAATATAGTGATCGCTCTTTCTTTCATGAACAACTCCATAGACAACGTCAACATCTTCCAACCATATTTTCCTTGGAGTTTTTAAACCTCTCACAACTTCGCCTACAACACCCTTTAATATATGTATTCCTTTTTTAGGTGGCTTCTTGAGAGATTCATAACTGTAACCAACCGATTCTAAGAACTGGACTGGTACAAAGCAAGCATCTGGTAGACTTTTGTTGCGGAACAAGTAGATTGCTCAATTCGCTTACAAGTTAGCATTGCAAATGCAGCATCTATGTGCTGCCAATGTAACAACATAGTTAGAAGATTTCATAGGCAATTGAAATAACAAGAACATCTAGTATAGCTTAACCTAACCTATTCCTAAACACATGACATAATCAAATATCCCCAAGCATATTTACCACTAAATAAGAGTGTGTCTATATACAAATATCAATCAATTTTCAATTTTATCAAATAATAGTTTTCAGTTCATTACCTCTTCTTTGAGATTATTTTCTGCATTGTCCATGTATTCAAAGAAATCTTTCTCTTTTTCTCTTCCGTAGATATAGAACGGCCTGTAGTTAATCAAAATTACAAGTATCAATCAAATCTCTTTCAAAATATATTAAGAATATTTATACAATGGCAGAAACTTGCTTACACACAATGTATGCCCCGTAGTTCCATCCAATATCCAAGTCTTGAAAACCGAGGAAATTCAGGTGTCACAAATGGATCAATTGGAAGTATAACCTCAAGTGTTACAGGCATAGGAGGGTTTCTAGGTCCTATTGGCCTCTTCTCTTCTCGCTGTAGAAAAGGAAGCAAATCTACTGGCTGAGCAGTTGCTTTCCTCTTCTTACCAACAACTGCCTTACCCTTTAATTAAAAACACATTCAAAGTATATAATCTTGGAAAGACAAAAATTCAGGATTATCCTTATTCAGGAAAGCCTTCCTAATATGAAGTACAAATTTTATACCTCTTTTTCGTGATCGTCTTGACTTGGCTTCACACTTTGAACCTGCTGTTCTTCCATCTGAGAAAAAAAAACTGATATATTAAACTATTGACTTGAACTTTCAATTCAAATGGATCTTAGGCATTTGTTTTACCTCTTTTTCCATTTTCTCAACAACATCTTCTGGTGGAACAGCTGTTCTCCTTTTCTTACCAACGACAGCCTTCCCCTTTAATTAAAAACAAATACAAAGTATATAATCTTGGAAAGACAAAAATTCAGGATCAATTTATCTTTATTCAGGAAACCCTTCCTGATATGATGTACAAATATTGTATACCTTTTTTGCACGATCTTCTTGACTTGGCTTCACACTCTGAGCCTGCTGTTCTTCCATCTGAGAAAAAAAAACCCATATATCAAACTATTGATGTAAAATTCAATTCAAGTGATCTAAGGCATTTGTTTTACCTCTTTTGCCGTCTTCCAAACACCATCGACCCATTCTTTAGGTATGCGCAGATCAGAAAGGCTGAACTTTATGGATTCAGTAGATCAGTTGAAATTGACAGAATATGTGTCATCATTTAAAATCATTCGAACTTGACCACTGCACCAGCCGTCATTGTGGTACGCCTCCACCTTATCCATCAGCTCAAAACTTTTCCTCTCTCCAAGTTTCTCAGATGGTTGTTGAGGATGGATTCTGTCACTAGATACACTTTCCTGAAGTCTCTTTGTCATTTTCTTTTTGTCCAAAAACAGAGTTGAGTACTCAACAGTCACCATCTCAACTCCATTAAGCATATATGTCTTTAACACATTTCCAGGATACCATTTTCGACCAGATGCAATCTCCACATTTTCACCAACCTCAAAGAGATTTGAACTCTGCTTTCTTCAGTCTGTTATGATTTAGATTCAATTATATCAGTTCATTTGATATTGGCTGTATATTTCAAAATTAATTTTCAAAGCTAAAACTTACCTCATTGTCAAAAGTTTCAGCTGCTTGATCAAGATTTGCTTCACCGCGTTTAGAAGGCGTCCCATCCATAGGCTCTGTTGTGTCCGTCTGTGCAAGTTCAACAAAATCAGGAAGGCAATCCTGAATATTCATAAGAGATTCTTAAAACCAAGAAAAAAGTAAAACAAGAAGGAGCATATACTCTTTTTGTCGAATTAGGAGGAGAAACCTGAGTCCAAGTATTTGGATCATCCTATAAGACAACAGGAAAGTGTAAGAGATTCAAACAGATGAAAAATTGAACTTAAACCTAAATTTAAATTTACCTCATTTTCAAAAGTTCCAGCTGCTTGATCATGATTGGCTTCACCGAGTTTGAAAGCCGTCCAATCCATAGGCTCTGTTGTTTCCGTCTGTGCAAGTTCAACAAAATCAGGAAGGCAATCCTGAATATTCACAAAGGTTTCCTAAAACCAAGAAAATAGTAAAACAAGAAGGAACATATACTCTTTTTGTCCAATTAGGAGGAGAAACCTGAGTCCAAGTATTTGGATCATCCTATAAGACAACAGGAAACTGTAAGAGATTCAAATAGATGAAAAAATTGAACTTAACTTACCTCATTTTCAAAAGTTCCAGCTGCTTGATCATGATTGGCTTCACCGAGTTTGAAAGCCGTCCCATCCATAGACTCTGTTGTGTCCATCTGTGCAAGTTCAACAAAATCAGGAAGGCAATCCTGAATATTCACAAAGGTTTCCTAAAACCAAGAAAATAGTAAAACAAGAAGGAACATATACTCTTTTTGTCCAATTAGGAGGAGAAACCTGAGTCCAAGTATTTGGATCATCCTATAAGACAACATGAAACTGTAAGAGATTCAAATAGATGAAAAAATTGAACTTAAACTTAAACATAAACATAAACTTAAATTTACCTCATTTTCATTGTTTAGAGTTTCATATGAAGTAGCTCTTTTTAGTTTCTCTAGTTCTGTCACACGAACTTTAATCTCCTTGCTGTCTTTTTCAATCAAACACAAATGAGTGTTCATGATCCTGAAATTATCTTCCACCATCTGGCTGTTTCTGTTTATCTTTGATTCCACAGACTCCTCAGGATACGAAGAAGAAGCTTGACCCATCTCTCCATTTCCAAACAGTAAAGATGCTCTTCTTATTTCTTCATTAGCAGCGTATAGGTCTATGGACATGTTATCCCACTCCCTAATTTTAAACTTGTAATCTCTCTTGGATAAATCAGCAATGTCTTCCAGACATTTATCAGCTATGTCTTCAATGCAAACATCAGCTTCTGGATCATGAGGAATAGGAGGTAGGATGCATGTAACCTTCAGCTGAAAACATTAAAATAATTAGCTGTTAAAATGTAGAAGCATAAGGCAAAACAGAAACAAAACAATGTAAAAACTTACATGTTTTTTATTTTCAATTTGTAGAACATCTATCAGACTTGGAGTCGCTAACTGAAAGTACTTCTCACACAAGAAGATAGGGGTAGACGGTTGAACGGCTAAAACAGGAACCACTTGACTGAACTGATACTGTAGCAAAGAAACTGACTCAAGAATCCATAGATGAAATGCATTAGGGAATCCTTGCAGATCATATCTGTTTTTCTCCAGGTTTTTCTTGACAGCTCTCTGAAGTGACTTCAACAGCAAGTCATATGCTACTCTTCCCCATGGGTATGTCATCAAGTCATCAATACTCTGCGCTATCTTCACATAACCCAAACCAAAAGTTGTGTCACCGTCGTCAAAGCTCTTCCGTAGTAATAAGCTTTCAATTAAAAGGAGCATAGCAAGGAGGAATCGCTCATCAGAAGCATCTTGTTTTGTGTTTCTGAGCTGCTTCTCAACGTCCTTCACCGTATGACTACGCCCTTGTAGGAAGTCCCACTTATATCTCTCGGTTCCCCCTCGTGGTTCTTTTACTTCACCCCTAAATTTCAAACCTGTAACCATATGGAATTCTCTTATTGAGAATCTCATTGGCTGCGCACCGAAATGGAACCAAGCTTCATGTTTCTTCACTGTGTCGATGCTTTTGGTCAGAACAGCGTGCACTATCTTAGCTGATAACTTCAAAGACCTCTCTTCAATCTTGATCACCGGTCCCAAAAACGTCCCTCTTATTCTGTTGAACTCATCTTCTTCGAGAATATCCTTAACAGTGTTGATATTACCAACGATCGAGTGTTGGTTTATCGAGATCGTCTTCTTTGGCTCTGATCCAATCTTATACCTCAGTTTAGGCAGTGCTAGTCTTGATTGTAATGGATCTCCCATCTTGTTTCCTGAAACAATACAAATCTTTTGTGAAGTGAAAAAAAAGAAACACACACATACTTACACAAGCACGAGAAATCAAGCAATCGACTCTATTTGACTTAACAGTCAAGAAGCAGTAGACAATCACTCTCAAAGAAAACACACAAAAGCTTGAATCTGCATCCTACCTCAATGATATAGAACTCTGGAGATGGGCTTCCGTCGGAGAAGAGAGAGAGAGAGAGCTCTGGAGATGGGCTTCCGTCAGAGAAGAAAGAGAGAGAGCTCTAGAGATGGATTTTCGTCGGAAGTCGAGAGAGAGCTTGAGAAGGGTTTGTGTAGGAGAAGAGAAATGGAGAGAGTGAGCTCGAGAGAGATGGAGATCGATAGATATGTAGATGAGAGAGCGTTGTGGTGGTGTGAATCGGGAGAAGAGAGCTCAAGCAGAGATGCGGCTGCGTCTAATTAGGGCTAGGTTTAGTTGTAAAGATTCGTCGGAGAAGATGACGGTGGTAGATTCCCGGTTGCAGAAGATGCGACGAGCCATAGAGGCTCGATCTAAAAAATCGAGAGGCGGAGAGGTTGAGAGTGTCGTCTTCGCTGGTAGATTTCCGTAGCATTTTTTTCTAACTGAAAGAAACTAACATTTTATTCTGTAAATCCATCAAGAATACTCGAAATCTAGAAGCTAAATACAATTATGTATTGACAATAAACAATTACCACTCCTTCGCCCAGCGGCTATACTTGCATACCTTCCCGAAACACATAGACTCTATCCCCCCTTGTTCGATTCATGGTGGATACAAAAAATTTTTAAAATTTTTATTCTGGAAACCCATCCAGAAAACTTGAAATCTAAGGTAAATGCAGTTATGTGTTGAGAATCAACAATTACCACCCCTTGGCTCAGCGGCTACACTTTCATACCTTCCCGAAACATTAAGTCAATATCCCCCCCCCCCCCGGGTTCGATCCCTTGTAGATTCAAAAAAAATTTTAAATTTTTTTTTGTCTGAAAACATCACAGATTTGAAATTTACAAGATAGAGCATCAAACCCTTAATTGTTAATCTCATTTCATTTTTTTAGTTTAGACTTTTCTACAAAGAAACACTCTTTAACATTTTATTCTGGAAACCCATCCAGAATACTCTAAATCTAGAAGCTAAATACAATTATGTATTGACAATTAACAATTACCACTCCTCGGCCCAGCGGCCATACTTGCATACCTTCCCGAAACACATAGACTCTATCCCCCCTTGTTCGATCCATAGTGGATACAAAAACTTTTAAAAATTTTTATTCTGGAAACCCATCCAGAAAACTCGAAATCTAGAAGCTAAATGCAGTTATGTGTTGACAATCAACAATTATCATCCCTTGGCTCAGCGGCTACACTTGCATACCTTCCCGAAACACCAAGTCAATATCCCCTTCCCCCCCGGGTTCGATCCCTTGTAGATTCAAAAAAAAATTTTAAAAAAACTTTTGTCTGAAAACATCACAGATTTGAAATTTACAAGATAGAGCATCAAACCCTTAGTTGTTAATCTCATTTCATTTTTTTTAGTTTAGACTTTAACATTTTATTCTGGAAATCCATCCAGAATACTCGAAATGCCTTCCTACATTTTATGATTCACTTTCTTTTTTCTTAGAATCAGAAACAAGTAAATGTCTTAATTGACTTCTTTTTAATCTTCTTATGAAAATTCAAGAACATAACCAAGTGAATATTCATGACAAAAGAGTTTTCTAAAAAATAGTTTTAACTAAATAAAAACTGTTTCACACATTTGCATCCACAAACTGGTTAAAGATCTCACAGGACAGGCTCCATTGCATTGTCATCGTTAATCTTTGACATGTCCTCTATTTTTAATGAGTGGCATTCGAGCATCTTGAGAACAAAGAGAGCACAGTTGAAACGAGAAAGTGTTTTTGGTATACCTTCTGCTTTCTCAATTTTATATGGAACCACTTCTTTTTTGTTAACCTCTTCACCAAAAGCTTCCATCATCAGGGCAGGAATTAACACTGTGAAATACAAAAACAGAACCCCAAACATTAATCAATTGCATACATCAGTCAAAGAAATTTAATCAAATACAAAGATTTTTACCTGCCAACTCTTCTATTTGAGAAATATTATTGTTTTTGTCTTCAGTTGGAAGACCACAATGGAAGAGAGTGATTGTTCTTTTTTCAAGTCTACGGCTATTCCAATCAAGTGTTTTCCATATCTTCCAACAATAACACCATAGAGAACATCAACATCTTCCCCCCATTTCTTCTTTGGATAGATTTCCCCTCTCACAAGTTCTGTTTGACCATCCGCAAATATCTTTTTACCTTCTGCTGGACGTGTTTCGATAAGATCAATATAGTACCCCAACGTCGGGAAGAATGTGGTGGGCAGAAAGTACGCTTTTGGAATCTTGTTATTGTGGAACCAAGCAGCATTCTCATTTCCTCCTGCAATTTAGCATTGCAAACGCTCCATCTATGTGCTGCAAGAAAAAGCCAAATACAATCAGTCAAAGAATTATTCAGGATAATGAAGTATATTTTCAACAAATTACCACGGCTCTGAGATCTTTTCCTTCGTTTTCAATGTATTGGAAGAAACTTTTTCTAGTGACATTCTTATTGATTAATAACGTCCTGTAGTTGATAAAAAATATTAAAGTGTCAAGTAAAACCTATAAAAAAATTAAGAATATATTCACAAGGACAGAAACATGCTTACACTCCACGTACGCCTCCCGTTGATGTCAACCAATTTTGAAGTCGTTGAAACTTGTGATCCGTAGGAGTTGAAAACGGATCAACTGCAGATATAATCTCACGCTTTACAGTTAAAGCAGGGTTCTTCTCTGACTTGAATGGAGTTTTTGTGTCTCTTGATCGTTTAGGCACTCTCTCGCTCCGTCTTAAGAAAGGGACAACAGTATCTTTTCCTAATTCTTGTGATGAACCAGCAGCTTTCCTTTTCTTATTAGGCTTCCGCTTTAGTCAAACCAATAAAAATACAAAAAAGTTAGAAGTTAGGAACCTTTTCTCTTTATTCATGAACACATTCCAAAATTAATGTGCAAGTATTACACTGTTTTTGATTTCTTACCTCTATTACATGATCTTGTTGGCTAAGATCTTGGCTCTGAGTCTCTGGTCCTTTGAAGTAACCTGTTTGCATCTGGAAAAAGATAAAGAGAAAATGTATATCAAACAATTCACGTGAATTTCAATTCAAGTTTATCTAAGTCATATGTTTTATACCTCATCTGCCATCTTCCAGACTCCATCTATCCATTCTCTATGAATTCGAAAATGGGACGGTTCGAACTGAATTGTTTCCATAGAGCTATTGAGATAGACAGAATACGTGTTATCACCAAGTACCATTTTGATTTGTCCGCTGTACCATCCGTTTTTATAAAACCCCTCTACATTATCATTCATCTCAAAAGCCTTTTGGAAACTAGTTGGTGGTGCAGGACGAATTTTTTTGGTGGTTATAGTATTCTGAACTTTCTTTTTCTCAGAAAACACCGTACGGTAGTACTCAACTGTTACCTTCTCTACTCCATTCAGATCAACCACTTTTGCTGGATACCATATTCGAGAAGTAGTGTCATCATTAGACGCAATCTCCACATCTGCCCCGATTTCAAAGAGAATTGGAAGCCTGTTTTCTTCAACCTGTGAAAAGGTAGATTCAGTAACATCAGCTGTCTGATCTTGGTGGATATTAATTAAAGATTACTAAACTCGAGTCACACCTTCTCTGTTTCTGAAAAATCTATAGCACTTGTCTGAAGATGCTTTGTTTGCTGATTAAGAGGCTGTGTCTCAGTTGTATGTTCTGTAGTATCCTGGAGATTTTCTTCTGCTTGATTCTGCTCTGATGGCATCTCATCAGATGGCTCTTTCGTCACTTAACGAAAAATATTGGGTCGCAGTTTCTGTCTCAGTCTATAAGACAAAAGGAAATTGTAAGCGTTAGTTGAATAGAAAAATATTACAAAAACATTTTAAATATTTCTTCTTACCAGAGCATTCTTATTTTCTTCAAGAACTAGTGAAATTAGTGAGGAGATTGGAGAGGAAGGTGTGTTATGCACAGCATGTGTATCCTCCTGTAATAATATTAAAATGAAAGAGGTAGTTATGAAGGAGTTTCTACGATTTAAAATTTAAGCTGTAGTTATGAAATAGTTTCTATGTTTACCTTTTTATTGTTTGCTGAAATGATCTCAGTCAAAGGCTCTGTAATCTCATACGTTCCCTCTGTTATCATCTGCAAACCAAAAAAAAAAATCAGGAAGTGTATCATCAAGACGTACAAATGCTTGCAAACATTACTTGAAATTTCCAAGATTTTATGAGTATGTACCTGCTGCGTCTGAATTGGAGTAAAACTTGAGTCTCAATACTCTTTGGAGAGGCAGGTGTCTCATTCGTTTCTTTCTGCAAAACTTGAGTCTGAGCAGCTAGTGACTCACTAGGTAATGTCTCTCTCATAATCTGTAAAAAAATATCAGAAAGGCCATCATGAATACATTCAACTATAATTTCCAGAGAAAATATTACATCATCATCTGATTTTCCTTCAAATCTATACTCCAAATGTAAAACAATATCATGGATCATATACCTCTTGTGTCAGATTAGGAGTGAAAACTTGAGTATCAAGGGCAGGTGTGTCATACGATGGCTCTTTCTCAACCTGCAAAAAAATCAGGAAGCCCATCCCAATTATGTACTAAAGCTTCCAAATATTATTTCAAAACTCAAAACACATACAAAACATTATCATTGAGCTCATACATGTTGAATTTGAGTCTCAATTTGTTGAGACTTTGGAGATGCATGTGATTCATTCATTGTCTCCTGCAAAAATCAGAAAAGCATTCAAGAAAATGTACAAAACTCAACAATATTTATTGAGCATATACCTCTCGTGTGAAATTAGGAGTGAAAACTTGAGTCTCAAGGGCAGGTGTGTCATCCGATGGCTCTTTCTCAACCTGCAAAAAAATCAGGAAGGTCATCCCAATTATGTACTAAAGCTTCCAAACATTATTTCAAAACTCAAAATACATACAAAACATTATCATTGAGCTCATACATGTTGAATTTGAGTCTCAATTTGTTGAGACTTTGGAGATGCATGTGATTCATTCATTGTCTCCTGCAAAAATCAGAAAAGCATTCAAGAAAATGTTCAAAACTCAACAATATTTATTGAGCATATACCTCTCGTGTGAAATTAGGGGAGAAATCTTGAGTCTCATTCTGTTGATACATTGGAGATAAAGGTGTCTCATTCGATGGCTGCGTTTCATTCTGCAAAAATCAAGAAGGCATTCAAGAATAAGTACAAGATTTTCCAAAAATTATCTGAAAAGTGCAAATGCAAAACAAGATTTTTTTTTGAGAATTTACCTGTTGTGTCAAATTAGTGGGAAAAACTACAGTCTGAGTGTGTGGACCAACATTTTGGTTTCCTTCCAGCTCTGACACACGGGCTTTAAGCTGCATGTTTTCTTCTTCCAGTAAGGACATTCGATCCTTCATGGTTTTGAGATTCTCCTCCATCACCTCGATGATCCTGTTCATTTTGGTATTTACCGACTCCTCCTCAATCGAAGCAGAAGCTTGGCTAGTCTCTTCATTTCCCATCATTTGAATAAAAGCATCCAAGGTGTCAAATGTGTCTACAGACCTATTTTTCCAATCATCGGCTGTAAACTTATATCCTTTCTTGGTTATATCTCTCAAGGTTTCCAGCTCGTCACTATGTTTGTCTTCCATGGAGACATCATCTTCTGGATCATGAGGAATAGGAGGTAGGATACATGTGACCTTCAGCTGAAATTATTAAAGAAAGAAAAATCAAATGAGAATTGCCCTTTTTGAGGAAGGGTTTGGACAAGGTTACCAAACTGTTCTCCAACAACAATGAATCAAACACAGAAAATGTAATAAGTAATAACTTATATTTCTCCAAATACTGTGAGATATCTCAATTCAACCCTAGAGCTAACTCTCTCAAATAAGAGATCGGATGCAGCACTTGGGGATTGAATCCACAGGACGCGGGGGCATACAATAGATCAGATAAGATAAAAGATCAAGCTAGGCAAATCAATACTATTAAAAGGGAAGGAGTCCTAAAAATCTACTTATACAAATTGTTTGGACCCTTTCCATTAACTAACAATATTATTGGTCTTACCAAATATTTCTCTAACTAAACATACAACCTTATATTTCTCTGGCATTAAATTTTATTTAGTAGACCCAATCCTTATAAAAGAGGATTAATATGTATGTGTCTAATTATACAAGTGATGTTTAACAATATGATAAAACTTCAATTCCCTTTTTGGATCAAACCTGGCTTCTTATTAACATTTGTGTTTCAATTTAACCAAGTTCATCGTAATTTTAAAATTGAGATTCAAGCTATATATAAGAACATTCACATTCACTAACCAATATGTTTAAAACCAAATATATTATTAACTTTAAAGTAAACATATTTATAACATAATATACGTTGATAATACAAAAACCGGTTTACTATACGTATACACATATATATATATATATATATATATATATATATATATATATATATTATAGTATTCTAATGTTTGTGGAATATTTATATAAAAAGTTAAAAACTAATGATTTAATATTCTAGAAGATATTTTTAGCCTTTTATTTAACAAGATATCTAGATTCGTGAAAGATCGTAACTTATACTTTCTGTATTTTCGTAACTAATCTAACCTCTATGTATATCATGTATGGTAAACGTGATAGATCTCGATTGCTATTGAGCATTTTTTCATTTATTAAAGAGCTATTATTATTACTCCAGTATATAAAGAATCATAAATATAGTAATGTTTGATGCTATATTTATTGAGAATCTAAAATATAATAATTTTTTGATGAAGTCAAAAAAAGAAGCTTCTTTCGGATATGAACCAATTTAAACTCATAATTCAAATATCCGTAAAATACATGTAAAGGTATATAGCAGGTCCGAATAGGTTTTGGTCCCTAAATTCTGAAGTACCAGCACACCCAAAAATATGTGAAACTCAAAAATACCTGAAAACCCAAATAAGTACCTGAAATATATTCAAATACCCGGAAATCCTGGATTTTCACCCAAATTCTGACCCGAGAAACCAAAAATAACCAAAATTTAATCTGAATACCCAAAATATATTTTTAAAAATTTGAAATTTTACCCAGAACCTTGAACTATAACCGAACACCAAACCTACGGGTTTGGGTATCTGATGGGGTCTCGCGTATGATCCAAAATATATGTAATACAAAAACATATACGTAATACCCAATCATACCTAATATAAAAATTATGAGTATTTTGGGTATCTGATGGGGTCTCACGTATTATCCGGACCAGTACCAAAACCTGAGGGTCTTAAAAATAACCAATAGGTACTTTGCTATGGATCCGAACTGAATTTATATTTTGGGATCCGTTTCCGTTCGTGTTTTTGGATCCAAATAAAATGCACAAACGTCGAGCCAACGAGGTCTACAGTTGCGAGTGTGTCCCAGTTGTTGAGGGATTGCAGAGCGGTCGGGGTTACCTTCATAATCCTAAGGAAAGACCAAAAAAAAGAAGCTTCTTTCGGATATGAACCAATTTAAACTCATAATTCAAATATCCGTAAAATACATGTAAAGGTATATAGCAGGTCCGAATAGGTTTTGGTCCCTAAATTCTGAAGTACCAGCACACCCAAAAATATGTGAAACTCAAAAATACCTGAAAACCCAAATAAGTACCTGAAATATATTCAAATACCCGGAAAGCCTGGATTTTTACCCAAATTCTGACCCGAGAAACCAAAAATAACCAAAATTTAATCTGAATACCCAAAATATATTTTTAAAAATTTGAAATTTTACCCAGAACCTTGAACTATAACCGAACACCAAACCTACGGGTTTGGGTATCTGATGGGGTCTCGCGTATGATCCAAAATATATGTAATACAAAAACATATACGTAATACCCAATCATACCTAATATAAAAAAATATGGTATCTGATGGGGTCTCACGTATTATCCGGACCAGAACCAAAACCTGAGGGTCTTAAAAATAACCAATAGGTACTTTGCTATGGATCCGAACTGAATTTATATTTTGGGATCCGTTTCCGTTCGTGTTTTTGGATCCAAATAAAATGCACAAACCTAAAGATTTACATATAAAATACATACAAAATTTCAAATAAACTAATTTATAATTTTTATAATTTTAAAAATATTATCTGCTTGAATATAATATGATATCATAACATAATAATGTACAACAATCTACAAATACTAATTCATATTAAACTGTTTATAGTTTAAGAAAAACCCGCGCTTTCGAATCGCGGGTCAAAATCTAGTAAATGTTAAGACAGTAAATAAGATAGATGAGATGTGTGTTTGGAGATAAGATGGAAAATATACTTTCAGGTTAGGTAATCCAAATTATGATATAGTTGCTAAGTGCATGTGATAATCAATCCTAGAACTCGAATATTAATGTAAGATATCCAGCTCCCGCTGCAATTCTACGTGTTTGAATCAATGTCCACGCTCTCGCGTGTCACACGGAACATGTGTCGATCGATACACCTATAGGGTGTCGATCGATACGCTTCCAAACAAGCTTTAAGTTTAGATCAATAAGTTCACTAAATCGGTTAGACCAACTAGCTAAAGCTCGTTTCTAACAACTTGTCTACTCTCACAGTTGTCAACTCTTAAATCATGATCTTAGTTAGCTATTCTAGAATGCAAGCAATAAGTCCTAACTCGAAGGATATGAATTAACCACCTTAGCAGTTCTAATATCAATAACTCTTCATAACCATATAAACCCTAAGTCTAAGAAGGAAACTACTCAGACATAATCAAACAAGACATAGAGATAAACTGAATTAATTGCATAATTAGATAGAGATAGACTCCAAACATAACATAAAGACTTTAAATAAGACATATACTATGGCATAAAATGGTCAAATCCATAGTATATCACACTGCCAAATATTCGTTGTTGCACTCTTGGTATTTTTCACAATCAAACTCTTAATGTCCTTTTGCAATGACTTGTTGATGGACGTTCTTGAGGATAAGTACTTCTTGAGCTCTCCCAATAGGTCTCTACGCTTTCTTCCCAGCATTGATTGGATCTCCATGACACTCTCTTTCACCGGCGACAAAGCATTCTTGGAACTGTAGCACAAATCCAACATCATTAGAGATTCATCAAGAAGCTGCTCAATAGATGTCTTGTTTCTCTCTTGGGCTAAAGCTTCTTGTGTGAAAGGAAGATAAATGAGTTTGTCAAGTGATGCAACATATGTTCTTATTCGTAGAAGGCTTTGGTTTTTACTTTTCTTTTTAAGATAAATATTAGTATTCGTATTATTAAAGAGACTATGATGAAGACTTTAGGATAAAATGTTAAATTCTAATAATTAAGGACTTAGAAATTTTACTATTAGTATAAATAGTGAGATCTTTAATTGTAAGAGTCACTTTATTATTGATTTGATAAAACAAGATTTGCTTTAAACCTTTGCTTTCAAGTAGAACATTGGTGACTCAACACATTCAAGTTCGTGGATTCTTTTGGGCATTCTCAAATTAAAAAATCGCATCAACACCCTATTTGTTTACTACATCAGTTGGTATCAGAAACAACTGTTTAGATTTTTTAATCTAAGCACGATCATGGCACCCCGAAAAATTACTGACGAGCAGCTCGACGAGATACATCAAATGTTGGAGATGTTTACAGATGGATTACAAGCATCATTACAGTCTTCATTCATGAACTTGTTACCAATAGTTCTACCAGAGAAACACAATCAACATGACAATCTGGGAGTCCACAACAACATCAACTTCGGAAACACGATGCTCCCCTTGAGGCATCGGATGAAGAAGATATGGTTTACAACCTATTTCTGAGCAACACAACGAACAATAAGGCCGGCATGTCAACCATCAAAATGAGCAATACAACAATCACTGAGATGATTATGATCAACGACAAAACTCTCAAAATCGTTGGGAGTCCAGCTTTCATTTTGATATTTTTGAATTCCACAGAACCTTATACCTGGAGGATTTCATTGACTCGTTAAATACGGTTGAAGAAATTCTTGAGTTTCGATAAGTTCCAGATGATGTTAGGGTTTCCCTTGTCGCAACACGTGTGAATGACCAAGCTATGGATTGGTGGCAGCAATTTAAAGAGTCTCAACGACAAGATAATAAACTTCATCAATACATGGGATCACTTGATTAAACACATGCGTTGAGGTTTCTTACCGTTCAGCTATGAAAGTATCTTATACAACAAGTTACAAAACTTAAGACAAGGATCACGATCAGTTGATGAATATGTAACATTATTTTTCTACATTACGGCTAGGATGACTTCGGGTTAAACCAAAAGAAAAGCATCTCTCACTTCATCAGAGGTTTACAAGCCAGTTGCAGGTGGCACTATCTCAATTCAACCGGACCTATGTTTCAGAGGCTCCCCAACGGGCAATCTCAATGTAGTTCCAACTTCGCTCGTCGAAGACCTCAACATATTACGCTCACTTTCAATCCGCCTCCACGGGTGACAACTCAGGTCAAACTTCCTAGGATGGATTTACTCCATGCTTTGACTTTTTGAAACCAGGAACCAATTAGGACTCCATCACAAACTCGCAACCTGATCGACCAAACTCTCTTCGTTCCTTCTCATGTGGAGAACAGGCACACATCCATATGGCGTGTCCAAATCAAACAAAACAGGGTCTCTTCATTCAGAAAGCCGAGTACGAACCACTTTTCGATGTTTAGGAGGCAGAAAATGATGAAAATACCGACATTATACAGGGTGATACCAGTCTGAGTTTGGTCATTTGTCGGAACTATCTTCTACCCAAGGCCACACCAGAATCATGGTACAAACTAACCTGTTTCATTCAACATGCACCATCAGCTGCAGAATCTCTAAGCTCATTATAGATTTGGGAAGTTGTGCCAATGTAATCTCATAAAATGCGGCACATAAATTAGGCTGGGACATCACTCCTCATCCATCACCTTACATGCTCACTTGGTTCAATAACAGTACAGAAATTAAAGTCTCCAAAAAAATGTTCCTCTCCTTTCCCATCAGCAATTACAAGGATTCAGCAACTTGCATTGTCATTCCAGCGGACGCTTGTCACCTCCTTCACATTCATAGCATCTAACATCACTTCTCCTGCTAGTTAGGTCATAATGTGATTTTGAGCTTCTTCCTTTGCCACTCTCAATTCTTCTTACTGTGTTGTTAAAGTTTTGGGCCAGAAAATCGATAATATCCTCAATTTTCTGATTTAGACTCTCATGTAGTGCTTGTAACATATATGTTTCCTTCTTAGCAAATGCAATATCTTTGATCTTTTTAGGTTGATTAGTAGGTGAATCCATCCCCTTTGCTTTGAGTGTCCAACAAGTTGTGAGAAATTCATCTCATCAGTATTCATACCGACTTTAAGAAGTGCTTTGTAGGATGAAAACTTCTCAGGTAAACAATGAATCAGTTTCTTAACCAGCTTTTTGTCCTTGTAGCTCTTTCCTAGAACGATAGCTTCATTAGCAATGGAGCTCAGTTTTGAGCTGAAACTTGTAACGGATTCATCATCAGACATACATAGATTTTCGAATGGAGAGGCTAAGTAATCCAATCTTGTTCTCTTAACCGTGTCGATTCCTTCGTAGTATTAAACTAATGTGTCCCATACACCCTTTTCTGAAGAACATCCTTGAACTAGTTTTAATTGATCAGAATCAATAACATTGAAGATTTCACAAAATGCTTTGGATTGAATATGGATCTTAACTTTTCAGCTGCTGTCCACTTATCTTTGCGTTTAGGTACTATTTCACCATCAACGATCTCGACTGTGGGTTCTGTCCAACCAAGTTCTACAGCTGACCAGACACTTCGTCAATTCCTTTGAGTCGTTGTTTCATTCATATTTTCCAGTGCCCAAAGTTGTTCTCGTCCAGCATTATAGTTCTTTGAACAACCAGTAGATCCGTTGATGCATCTATGTTTGTCACAGAGTCTTAACCTGTATATAGATCTCTAAATTTAGGTGGATGACCTGTTTTGATGCCAAATGTAAAATTAAGAACACAGATGTATATTAAAGAATACGTTTGCTTCTTCCAAATAAGATAGGTATATTAGAAATCTTTTAAACAAAGAACATCTGTTTCTTTCTAATTAGAAATACACGCTTTCACACACACCTGAATCGCCACTGACTAATCTCTAATCTCCTTAAAAATCAATCTAAGATCTCTCAAGTTTTATCTCTTGTACTCACAGACTTTGCAGCAATGCTTTTAAATCTCTCAAAGCATAATCATACAAACTATGTCTTAAAATCCTTTTATAGCACATGAAGTTCCTGACCCTCGTTTTAATTAGATAAGTTATCTTTAAACTCCTTGATAACAATTTCCTTGTATGTCTTTCAGTTCACAACAATAAATCCTTGACACGTTATCACAAACGTTCCGTTTGATTCTTGAATTTGTGACAAATGCTCCTGCTTTAACAATTCTGGTCTTAATAGTCGAAAAAGCTAAATATGTTTGTTCTGCCTTCTCAATACATCTCCAGTTAGTGCAATTCTAATTAAAATAACATTTAATTCTAATTCGAAACATCTAAACTATTAAAATTAAAGTACATTTGATAATTAACCCTGACTTTTCCTAAATAATTACCACTGAATGCCACTAACATTTAATCTATAGCTATTATTTAGGAATAATATTTGTACCCTGTTAATTAGCCAAACAACTATCATTTGGTTATAAAAGGCAACATTATTTAAAGCTTATATTCTAATTTATAGAATTTATTTTAGAAAGTGAATCTTTGTTTATCACCTAACAATAGCTATCTCACGTAACCATATATACAAACCGGTTAAAATTTATTTGACAAAAAAACCTTTATTTTTTCTTACAAAAAATCGGTATTCTGACTATTTCACATTTGGACAATGAAACCATCTAAATCACTTACGTAGACCTGTTTATAGCTAAAATGTTTGAATTCGGTTGATTTAATATTTATCAATTTTGTTCTATTCTTAAACCAATTTGATATATGCAAAACTTCTATCAAACAGAGTATACATTATATTTTTGTAGGATTTTTTGAATTCGGTCTACAACATAATTTCTTAGTTTTTGAGTCTTATTTGCGAAAATCTATTCTATTAGAAGAGGATCATGACCAATTGATAAATATTATGTTCAATTATATTTAACACCTTTACTAATCAACTGCTATTAGTCACATATAAATATACGTAATATAACTTCCCCCTTTTTTCTTGGAACACTACGTAATATAACTTCCCCTAATTTCCTATAATCTAGGGACCTATTATTCTCATTTATACTAAATAAAATTCACATATACATTATATATAAATTCCACTAAAATCTATATTACAACTACATATGAAATTTATCACATTATTCATGAAAAAAATCATTGACAGCAAGCATTTTCACTATTAGCAGAATTGTTTTTTCTTCATACCCGATACCACTTATACTGTATAAAACAACACCAACAGAATAATACAAGTCTGTATGTATAATATCAATATAAAATTTAGGTTTAAGTGGATTTTTAATAGAAATAAATTTTCATATAAGCTTATTTAGTTTAATGGGTTTCAAATAGGTTATTTGATTAGTGAAGACCATACTAACTATTTACACACACACACACAAATACACACACACACACATATATATATATATATATATTTAACAGAGTATATTAAAATTTATTTTTTCAAACATCTTTCAAAACTTTTGTTCGGTTTTCGGTGCGGGTTATGTCTGATATTGGTTTTCAGATATAACACTTTAAGAACCGTTCGAATATATATGTCAAATCTAATAGAGTATGAGATAGATTCCGAGTCGGTTTTTTTTATACAAATATTTTTTTGACTAACTATGTTACGTAACTATTAAGAAAATATAACATGTTGCAAACTTTAGGATTAAATTTTAAAATAATTTCTGAAATGTATATGACACAAGTGTATAGTTATGCAACTTGATTTATTTAATATAACTATCAAAAATTATATCAAATTAAATTAATATTAAACACAAATAACATCACAAAAAACAAAAATAGAAAAATTTAATTTCTCAAAATGAAAATTAAAACAAAACATATACCCGCCCTTTCAAGGGCAGGTTAGAATCTAGTTAATCAATTATTATGATTTAGTTATTTGTAAATATTTAAATATGTATATATTTTTTAGAATATCACTGATTATAAAACTAACATTTAGTTTTTTTTTACTTCTTCCTAAAACAATAACGATTGTTATAAAATATATTTACAAATTAATAGGATAAATAAAACTAAATATATTTAAAGTAATTTGATTTTAATATATTTAAAACCAAAATAAATTCTAATTTAGTTGAAAATATATATAATCTTATATAATGAAAAAAGAAAAATTGAACCAATCTAATTGTTATACATAAAATCACATATTAATTGACATAAAAACTATTTAAACATAATATCAGATTTCTTTTTTAAACATATAGATTTAAAATAATTTAAAATTAATCAACAAATGAAAATACACATACACATTTACTAAATATAAATTAATTATTTTGTAAATTTTTATATCCTAAGTATGGGAAAGTTACCTAGTACTATTGGTAACTCTTAAGCTAAAGCCAAACATCTTACATCTGACAAGTTATGTTTTTCACTGGTGAAGGAGGGTAACACTGCAGAATAATTATTCTTAGTACGAGATTTCTTCTTTACACAGATTAAAAATATAATAGGTTGATTATAGGTGTAATATTCTGCAGCCATGGGCTTATACTCAAGAACTGGTCTTGTCCCAATTCGAATCCTTGTTTAGGTAACTGCAGCTCTGGTATTGGTAAGACTCCACACGGCAGCTTCAGTGATGAAGATGGTTCCTTTCTCTTTGCTTCTCTCTGTTTCTCTTTGTTCTTGGCGTTTTCCTTATGCTCTTGAAGCATTAAGATGTGGTTTTGTTCTTTCATGGCTTCTGCTTGAGGAAAAGGGAACGAGGTCATCATCAAGTCTTCCTCTTTTCCAGCAAAAGAATTGGTCTCCCAAGACGAGAGAGGAGAGCTTGGGCGTGTTTGTTTCATCTTAGCTTCCATTTCTGCCCTTTGCTCCAATACTTTAAGTGAAGTGGCTTTTCTATATATCTTACAAAGTACAACGTTCTGCAATCAAAAGACAAGACATGATAAGAAACATAACTGATTCAGAATAGAGCTTCTGTGTTAAAAGGTACCTTTGGTAAGGTGCAATGGTCAGGCATCCTGAACTCGTTCATGACCCAATCAGTCTTGGTTCCTCCTGGTGCTCTTCCTGTGTAGAACACAAGGGTCTTCTTGAGCCCAACCATACGTTTTGGCTCAGACAAGCTTATGATCTTACGATCCGACCCAGTTGCTTTCCAATATCCTTTCTCCGTTACCCTGCTTGGTCTCCCTCCATCACCTTGCTTCCTTTCCCTTGGCACAAAGAAGTACCATTCCCTCTCCCCTATTGTCGAGAAACCTGTGATCAAAGTTCAAACTTCATTAACACTATTATAGAGAAAAAGAGATATAATATAAATGAAGAAAGATACTACATTAGTACATACGAGGTAAGTCCCATGGATCATGACGATAGATGTTGAGAAAACCAATAACTTCTACTTTTGATCTTTTCCCGTAAACCATGTTCTTGAGGTAGAAATCAAGAAGCTCTTCCTCAGTTGGATGGAATCTGAAACCTGGCAGCTGAATCTCTTTTGACATATCTCTGCTGCTCTCCCTGTCCCTAAAAACACTCACCAGGTTTTGGTTATCTTATAAGCCCTGAAAGTAAAAAGGTTGTTGGTGGTGATATCACTTAGTTTATACAATGCTCACTTATATATAACACTTGGACCCAATATGTTAAGAGATAAAAAAGTTGTGGGATGAGGCAGTGTTTTGAGGGAGCAGACCAAGTCAAAAGAAAAATGTAGAGGCATACTATTATGTAACATTCCATTTTGTAACTATTCTGAATGCTTTTCGACGTTTGTGATCTTTACCAGGAAAGAGAAAGGGTCTTTATCAAAGTTGATGGAGCCCACGCGTTTTTATCTTAGAAGGGGTCTTGAGGATTTGGCCAAGAGTGCTTTGGTGCCATTGTTTTCTGCTTTGTTTTTAAATAATTATGCTTTAATTAAATATTTATAGAAAAATTAAAGATATATAAAATTTTAAATGTCAATAACTTTAAAAACAAAAACTAGTAATAAATGAAAGATTTTTATAGTAATTTTTTATTAACTTGAAGATATTCCCGATCTATGAAAAAATTCAAACTAATCTTTAATAGGAGGTGTAATCCACATATCAATCCTTTTTTCGGATATTCTAACGAACACTAACCAATAGGACCATATCTAAATAGCCACATGATACATGATGAAGTATAATGGAATGCATTTTAACCCGTGTTGCTTAACAACCCAAAACTCATCTAACGTAGACTACCATAACATGGTTAGAAAAATATAGATGACTAGCATTTATATTTAGCACTTGTAACTTAAGTTTACTAATAAAATTATTTTAGATTTATTGTCTAAGTGATGGCAGAATTATATATCAATCGGCCTTTATGATCAGTATTTGCTAGGGGTGGGCAAAAAAATTAAAAACTTGAGATTCAAACCGAATTTGTATACAATCCAAATTTTAGAATTACCTGAATACATTATGTAGGATGGTATGAAATGTATCCGAATCTGAAATTTTATTAACCCGAATCGAATAGATAATCTAATAACTTTAATATCTGAATAGTACAAAAATCTGATATGCAACCGAATAAGAATCCGAATTATATTCAAAATCTTAATAAGTATCTCACATACTCAATTCTTTGTTTATTTTGATGTTATATCTAAAATTTCAGGACCCAAACCAAAATTATTTGAATGAAAAATGGATTCAGATCTAAAATGAGTTTTAGATAGAATCACAAAATATATCCAAACCCGAACTATTTTTAACTGAATCCAATTTGACATATATAAAATCCGAATGGACTTGTGAGACTAAAAACTAAAAATCGATCAGAAACTGGAACGAGTATCTGAACGCAGATGCCTCGTAGTTGCAATAAAAATTCATTGTATCATAAAAATCATCATGCATGTCTAGTTGTCTACCATCATTACATATAAATATATAAATATACCGGCATTGTATGTAGACATATAAGTCTACTATCAGTAAATGTAAACATACAAGTTTACCATAATCATGTGTAAGCATATAGGTCTACCATCATTAGATGTTAACATACAAATCTACCATCAGTGTATGTAAGCATATAAATCTATAATCATATGATTATGTGTAAACATAAAAGTCTACCTTTATACTGATAAATGATATACATAGCACTCGTAATCAGTAAATCTACTAATAATAAACTAGTGCTTCTGGTTTGGTGGTGATTAACTGAAGGGTAAAAAACTCAATATGGTGAAGCCACCAGGGTTTGAGTCCCGGCCATTGGAAAATTAACATTTTGGCATCGCCATGGACAGGAGACCAACACATGGCAACACGTGACTAGTCTGGACCACATCAGTAGGGCCAGGATATCCCTGTATAATTCAAAAAAAAAATCTACCAATAATAACTTGTTTCAGTAACGTGTTTAAACAATTACTCTAACCGTATAAAAATTAAGACTTTTGTATATGTTATATTTTAAATTTTAAAAAGACTATAAATTGCTAAAAATATTGAAGATTTCACATTTAAAATTTGTGATCAATGATTTAAACTTTATATTATGAAGAAAATGCAAATAATTATAAAATTATACGTGTAGGAAGCCCCATTTAACGATATTCAAAATATAAATTTATTTCAGTACTGTTTAAATTGAATTATATACCATATAAATCTATAAATATTTTAATACAAAATATGCATCATACTTGAAAATATAGAAAAAAATGATTTAGTGGATGTTTGATGCATGTTTCTGTATGTTTTTATTTGTAAGCAAACATAGGTTTGTATTTTTCATTTTACCTTTTTTATGTCATATATCTCAAATTCAAGTGATATGAATTTAAAAGTAAGATCTCAAAGTTTTAGAAGCTTTCTCTAAATTTACCAACGTGAACTGTAATGTATAAGATAATGTGGCATCCAACTATCCATAATCAACCATTGTTTGTGAACAAATGCCAAATAAGATGTAAAAATATATATTTATTTGGCTAGAAGCTTACAAATTCCTACGTCAATTTTTTTTCTTTAGGATAGCATACAAGTGGCAAGTTCCATACTAGCATACATATTTTTATCACATGAGTTCATGGGGCTGTTTTACATATGTTTAAGATACTTAAGTGTGCCATTATATAAAGATATTCTAAAATCCCATGTAATGAGAATGTATATATATATATATATATATATCTATGAGATTCGAAATCGAATCACAACACTCACCAGCCAACAAAATTAAGTTTCTGAACGGTTACATAAATAGATGACGGCTTGTCAAAATGTCCTTGTTTTGAAGCACCCTTTCTGTTTTATAGCCTTTGTTTTTTCTCAACCTTAGAAGTTAAAATAGATTTTTTCAACTGTTTTCGTATTCTACGATCTTTGTAGATAAACGTTTTATTTCAAGTGAGTAATATTAAATTTAAATATATATATATATATATATATATATCTCGAAAATATTATTTGAAAATTAGTTATTTTGATAAAAGTTGATATATTTTTACATTAGATTTGAATTTTTTTAAATAAAAGATTGGTTATGGATTAATGATTTAGTACGTTTTTTTTAAATGACCATTCTATTACTCAAGTTTGAGAGGGAATGAGAATCCAGAACGGAATATAATAACCAACAAAATCTAATTTACTATGAAATTTCGTGTAATTTTGGCTAAATACTTTGCTGTCTGGTCTTGCGCCCATAGAATATGGGTAATTTTGAAGTCCTAAAATATTTCTTGTAGAGATGTTATTTCTATCCGTTCGGTTGAGAAGCTTAGCTATACTGTCAGATCTTGAATAACAAAAATGATATTCTTGCACTCTGTTTAAAATGCTTACATGTTGAGTATCGAAGCATACTCTCAATAGCCCAATGCATCTAGTTTTTTATGCAATGGTGACAAACGTCTTTCTTTATCTCGAAGGCCTTTTTTTTAACCAGTGAGCTGACCATTCATTAATCATGTGATCGAGTCTCTATTTTAAGAACGCATAAAACATGCACTTTCATCCACTTATATCCTTTGGACTTCCTAAGTAAGTCCCAATCCACCTTCGTTATCAATACCCAAAATGGTTTTGACTTCTTTCTTTATGTTCCCAGAAACTCTTTTGCCAAAGAAAAGTGACGACTTCTCAAAGTTAATACACTGGCATGATCCTTTCCCTATACTTTTACCGTTTTCATTACGTCATCACATTCACGGAGCTCCACCTTACAAAATAAAAGACTATCATCAGAAAATATCAAGTGAGACACCGGAGAGCTAGCAGGTGTTACGCACATCCCTATTATCTTTTCCAGACTCTCTACATGATTTAGAAGGCTAACGTTAGCTTCCGTGCAAAAGAAAAATATGAAAGGAAAACAAGGATCTCCATGGCGTAAACCTCTCTTTGGGACAATGTTCCCTCTGGGCCGACCTTTCATGAAGACTTGGTATTTAATAGAAGCAACTAAGTATCAGAGAAAACCATCTTTTTCATAACTTTCAGATAAAATTCCACTCCATACGATCATATGCTTTGCTAATATCGGTTTTATTAGCCATTCGCTTCTGTCTTTCACCTGGATTCGTCCTTAAAGCATGTAATATCTTCTGAGCAATCATAATATTATTGGTAATCGGCCATTCCGCAACAAAGACTAATTATGTTTCCGAGATACACTTAGGTAAACCTTGTTTCAGTCTCTAACATAAGACCTTGGAAACTATCTTATAGCTCACATTGCATAAACTGATTGGTTAAAATTGGGCCACCTCTGTGGGATTATCTTTTTCAGAATGAGAAAAATATTTGTATCACTCAATCCCTGAGAAATGATATTGTTTGAGGTGAGTTTGGTTGAAGGGAATGAATGAAACTCGAAAGTGGGATGAACAGAGACATTTTATAAATTTGACATGAAGAAGTTACAAAGGTGAGGTGAGTGATAATTAGCCGGAGCTCGGAGAGCTTTTACCCGGAAAGTACAAGACGGCTCAGATACAAGAAGATAACTTAAACCCTAATCTAGGCGCTCGCTCTGTGTCTTCCCCTATTTCCTTGGTCGCTTCCTTCTCTTATAGCTCTTGTTCCTCCCGTTTCTTTCCCTAGCTTCCTTTCGCCTTGGTGGGCCTAGTTCCTTGTCGGGCGTGGTGAGAGTCGGTCTTCGGAACCGGCTATTCGCGTCGACTCTGCGTCCCGGCTGTCGACCGGCTAAAAGTACTCCGGAGTCGAGCTGAGGTGCCTTCCGACTCGGCTCCTGAGTTACTCTTTATATTATTCTATTGAGTTGGGCCGACGGTTTGATGGGCTTTGGGATGGGTATAACCTATCCCCAACAGTAAGTCCCCCCAGTTCGCTGTAAAGTCGGTCAGTCGATTACAACGAATTAATGAGTTTGGTTCAGAAAACATAAGGTCCAATGTGGGAGTGCGATTCAGTCTTTACTCAATCCGCCAAGGATCAGTTGAATCGGGATTCAATCGAACCGGCGAAATCTATGGTTTGCTCTTAAGTGGAAACTGGTTTCGTCGCGAGAAGCGGAACCGGCGCGGTTGCGAGCGACGCACTCGGCGGTTATGAGGCCCGTTTAGGCCCATTTAGGTTTAATGATGATTTCTTGGGAGAGGTGCGCGCTCTCCCTATAAATAGAAGACCTCTTTCGGATCTCTCATTCTGCTCTCCGTCCTCAGATACACTTTCTCTCTCTATCTCTACTTTCTGCTTTCTTTAGATTCCTTTCGCAAACCAGCGTGTCATTCGATACGAGTAAATGTGATTAACTCGTGAACAGAAAGGTAAGAGAGTGGCAACCTCTTTGAACTCGAACAAGGATTCCGAGGCGGTTCTTCGCGAGGCGATGATGAATACGGCGGAATTTGATCTATCTCAGCGTCTTCTCGTCTCAGAGGTGGAGCGTCAGTTCAAAGGGGAAGACGAAGGCCAGGATGCTGTCGACGATCTTCCGATCCCGGTGTGTTTTTACCCGGGAAATATATTCGAGGAACAATGACGTCTCGACCCGAGAGAATGCGCCCGGTGATTGTTGAGGGTCAGGATTGGCCGAACGTCGACCCAACGAGGTCTACAGTTGCAAGTGTGTCCCAGTTGTTGAGGGATTGCAGAGCGGTCGGGGTTACCTTCATAATCCCAAGGAAAGACCAAAGGCCCTGGTCGCCACCGAAAGGGTACCAGTGTGTATACGAGTCGTATTTCCAGGACGACACGAAAATTTGGTTTCCGATCCCGCGGTTAATCACTTCCTACTCCTTTCACCGAGACGCGGCCATCAGCCAATTCCTGAATGGGTCATTTCGTCTGGCAGTTGCACTGATGGTGATGAGCGCGGAGGTCGATAAATCGCTCAACGTTCGAGCGTTCGAGGAACTGACCTCCGTAAAATCTTCCTCGGATGGCCTTCTCTCGGTGAGGATCCGGCCGAACTACAATGTAGACTAGTCATCCGAACACGAAGACAAACTGGCAGTGGTACTATTTTTACATCAAGTTCGAGAAAGCAGCATTCGAGGAGCCGCCGAAGACTAGTTTCCACGTTCTTTGGAATGATGATATTGGTATAAGACAACTGTTTTACTAGTTGTCTTGTTTCGTAACTGATGTTTTGCTTTTTTCTCGCAGTGGATCACCCGAATACCAGCGCTTATCTCGAGAAATTCGTGGACATTGACCGTACGGTGGCGTCTCGTAGACAAGAGAGTTGGAAATCATTCACTCGTCAGAGGATCAGCCGATCTATCAAACGAATCACGAAGCGTACGCCATACATGTCTTTCTCTTCTCCTTTTCTTCTCTCGATGCTTTGCTCGCTTTGAACGGTTGGCTGTTGGCAGGTGACTAGATCTCCGATTTGCTTCCTCTCGTCGTACCGGGCAAAAAACGTATTTCGTTGTTTTCAAGAGCGGAGCAGAGGATCGTCAATCAAGATAGACAGATGAAGGCTCTCCCTGATTTGAGTGTAGTCGTGGCGGATCAGCTCGGTTTCTCGGGGGTCGATCCTATCGAAGAGGCAACTCCCGTTGCGCCGGAGGGCTCGGATCTTCCTCGAGACGACGCGGCGACCGTCGCTGGGACCACAACGTCGAAGAAGAAAAACAGAAATAGGAAGAGGCGAGAATACGACGCAGTGACGGACGCCGAGGGTCATTCCAAGAAGAAGAAGAAGAAAACCAAGAAGGTTAGCTCCGCCGGTCGTCGATCTGTCTCCCTCGAGAGGACAGAGCTCGAGGAGACGAGTAAGGGTTTCGATCCTGAATTTTCAGAACAGGTAGGGCAAGCAGACCCACCTCTCAATGGCGGGCAAGAGGAGAAATCGCCCGTGGCGTCGTCTCCGAATGGGAAGAGTCCCGAGGGGTGGCCGGTCGGTTTCGAGGGGGTCAAGGAGTCTTCTGAAGATTTCCGAAACATTCTTGGGGGCGAAGAGATTGATGATGCCGTCAACCTTGGTGGTTCCGAATCGAGCATTCCGTCCCGTGTTCCTGAAGGCCCCAGATCTTCTTCGGCTGAAAGGCCGGTAGTGGAGTTCCCAGACATTATCATGTTTGACTACGAGGGAAACACTCCGCTTGCTTATAACGACGAGGAGCGCACCAGGTTGGTTCGTCAGATCAGGGGCGGTCCGAATGACATGCCGCCAGTGAAGAAGCTCCTTTTCAAAGGGGCTTATATCGACGCTGCTTACGCGTCTGTTTTGTAAGCGACTCGCACCTTTCCATCTCTGTGTTCACTCTTGGTGCTTGAAATCCTAATTCATTTGTGCAGAGTCAGGGCAGTATGAACTATGTCATCGAGAGGTATGATACGACGCTTCGCCGGGCCCTTGATACGATTCAGGAGAAGAATCTGATATCGAGGAGACGGGACTCGCGACAGAGGGAGGAGTTCAAGAGGTTTGTCGGAGAGAGGGATGAGGCAGTTTCTCGGGAGGAAGTCTTAAAGGAGAAGTGCGACAAAATGATGGAGGAGTTGAAGCCCTCCAAGGAAGCAGTAGAGAGGCTCGAAGGCGAGAAGGCAACCTGGAACGTGAGAAGGCGATCCTTGAAGGGAAGAGAGCTGAGTCGGCGTTGAGACATTCGGCGGAGGTTGATCGGCTTTGGAAGTCGCAGGTCTTCGAGGTTACTCATGAAAGGGTTCGTGTGATGTCCGCGATGATCACGAAGAGCGAACGCTGCTTTGGTCGCATTTGCGACCGAGAGACTCGTCGGGATGAGTACGATACGGCCTGATACCTTGACAGTCAGGCGTTTGGGACGAGACGATGTCTTGAGAGACTCAGGAAGACAGGAGTCGCGATTCCACAGGAGACGGTCGAAGTGTTCGCTTCTCAGAAGAGACACTTTGAGCAGGAGGCGGCTCGCCTTGACGTGGGCGAGATTCCCTAGACCGACTTCATCCTTTCCCTAATTGTCTTGGAATCGAGGTTCGTGGACAAAGAGATTCTGACGAAGATTAACCCATACGGGTCAAACGCTGACCTGATCGACTCCGCGACTGCTATGGCTCTGCGCACTCCGAGTGGTTCTCTCGACGAAACTTCTGATGGTGAGCCAAAGGAAGTGATGTCTTCAACCGAGCCTTTGATGATTGGGGAAGTCACTGGTGCGGGTCTTGAGACTTCTCTACCGAGCCAGAGCATCCCGCGGGACAGTGTGCCCGAGATTTCTGGCTCGTCGATTCCTGATCCGGACGAGACGGAAGCGACCTATGTTGCCCTGGAGTTGCAGCCAGAAGAAGAAACAGGATGAGAGGTTCATTTGTCGGGAGATCAAATGCAAGAATCGAAAGTTGATCCGCCCTTGCCGACTACCCTTCCAACCGATGGCCCTCATGAGTCAGATGAGCATGCGGATGAGTGACTCTATCGCGACGCCTTTTGCTTTCTGTGTTGTAGCTCTGTTAAGGACTTTCTGTTTTTGTTTCGGCTCGAAGAAGCCTGGTTTTTTTGTAAAACTTTGAACATCTTACTTGGTTTCAAGTCTTTCTTTTAACTCAAGAAATATTTCCTTTAAATATTTGAGTTTATGACGAGCAAACAACTGATCAGTCGTATTTACTCGTTGAATTTCAAACTACCCAGGTTAGGAACCGAAACCGGTGCGATTCCTCGCACTCTTACTCGTTTGACGAAACTTTGTAAGTAATCGTTCGAGCACAGGCAAGGACTCTCTTTTAGTTTTAAATGAGTTTGAATAGAATTACCGAGGGACAGGTTTTTAGAACGCTTCGCAGTAACCGAGAGAAACTTTGGCCGGCCAAGCCGTTGTTCTTCGTTTAGCGATATGGTCTAAAATTTTCACTCGTTAGTCGGTCAGTGCAAAATACACTGGTGACGCAAGACTGTTGTTTCCCTCGGCTGACATCTGATCAGGATGCCTTCGATTGATCGGGATGAGTGCTCGTCCTCCGCTCGCAAGGGTGCTGGCATCATTTGCTCATCGCGTGGTTAGCGACTCAAAAAAAAGTTTGGACTTGTTTTTTGTTATAGCTGGACCCGCGAAGGGATGCCTACGTACCCTGGAAGGGGATCAAGCCATTCGTAGTTCGTTTGGTCCGAGTAAAAGTGGCTATGATGGCGCATTTACTCGGCCGAGTAGAAGTGACCGTAGGGTGCATCTACTCGGTTTTTGTTATAGCTGGACCCGGCGAAGGGATGCCTACGTACCCTGGAAGGGGATCAAACCATTTGTAGTTGGTTTGGTCAGAGTAAAAGTGGCTATGATGGCGCACTTACTCGGTCGAGTAGAAGTGACCGTACGGTGCATCTACTCGGTTTTTTTTTTTTTTTGAGCGAGCGAACGTGACTTGATAGTCGTTCACAGGTGAGACGAAAACTGATAGCGAGTAAAAGTGATAGCTGATCGTTCACTCGCGTAGTAGTTTACTTGCTAAGAGTAGAAACGGCGTAAGTGCATTGAGTTTTAGGCTCGTGGGACGGCCTCTCCGTGGGAAGTCTCGAGTCGGTAGACGCCCGGTTTGACGATTCGAGTGATTTTGTAAGGTCCCTCCCAGTTGGTGCCGAGCTTGCCGGCGTTGAGCTCCTTAGTGTTTTCGAAGGCCTTGCGCAAGACGAGGTCACCGAGTTCGAGGGGGCGCGCTCGGTCCTTCTTATTGTAATAACTCTCGATCTGATTTTGGTAATTCTAGATCCTAAGTAGAGCCTGGTCACGTTTCTCTTCGAGCTCGTCAGGGGCGTCGAGCAGCATGTCGCGATTGAGTTCAACGTGTTGGGAAAAATAATCCACGAGGAGATTTCCCCAGCTCCCGGCTTCCAGGTTCTGGCCCTGCTCCAGGTTCCTGCCCCTGCTCCAGATTCCTGCCCCTGCTCCAGATTCCTACCCCTGCTCCTAGATTCCGGGTCAGATAATTCCTCACACCTCCGAGTAAAAAAGAAAACTTCAAGATAAATGTAAACATTCACATTTATCTTGATATGGTCGAATCTCCTTAAATCCAAGAGAGAAAGAGGAAGTATTCCAATACATATAGCCGCCTTTAAGAAAAATAGAAATATTCTATTATCTAAGGATATAATGAATATTTCCAAATCTTAAAGAGGAGGCAAGACTTCTACTATAAATAAAGGGTTCATAAACCCTAAAAAAAGGGTCAAGACGTTCATTCTCAGAGCTCATCATCTCTACAGCTGCCAAGGAAATATTTCATACATAGAAGACCTTCTTCTTCAATATGTCTATGATAGGCTGATCCCGGCGATTACTATTAGCCAGATGAAGCTCTATACTCATTTTTGCACGTTCATAACAGAGGAAGACGTCCATCTACAGAAGACATAAACCCCCATAGCCAATTCGACGGCGAATCCCTACGATTACAATCGACCATATGAAGATATAAGATCATTGCAGCACTTCTGCAACTCCACTTATTGGCTTTGGCCACGATCTCCAGCTCATCAGCAGGAAAGCTCCATGCTCCTTGAAGCATACCGGAGCCCCATGCCCCCTGAAGCATATCAACAAGGTTACCATCCGCTATGGCCACGTGCCTTCTACAACAGATGACTCCTATCAACTACAGAGCCACGTGCCTCAACCAGGCTACGTGCCTCCATCCAGGCTACATACCTCCATCCAGGCTACGTGCCTCCATTTAGGCTACGCGGCTCCAATACATGAACTACGAACGGCTTGATCCCCTTCCAAGGGGTACGTAGGCAATCCCCACTATAGGATGCAGCTATAAATCCCAAACACCTTCCATGGTTCCACGTTTAGACAAGCTAGATGACATCCCTGGTAGTTGGAATCACCATCCTGGTGCAGGAACCATCGACTATACTGCATAAGGACCCTGGAGCTTTCACTACAGACCCTGCGATCTTCCATGGAAACAGGCAGCTCCTGCCTAACGACCAATACCCCCTGCTGCTACTAAGGCACCGACGGCATATACTATCCCATACCCATATGGCAGTATCTTAAGAGCAGGATCTTCTGGTTCATCAACAACTGAATCAGGAGAAAGCACCACGAGTACTTGTCTCCTTCTTCCTATCATTCCGTAGGCTGAGCACGAATCGCTTGTACCAGAAAATACCCTAACAGTTTGGCGCTAGGAGGGGCAGTCCTTAACTACGTGACAATGTGATAGGCGGAAGGGATATTACATTTACTCCTGCAAAATCTCTCCACTCAGCCACCTGGGGGCAAGAAACGACTTCTTCTCATCAGATCCATGCCCCACACGGCTGGGAACACCTCTCCAAGGGAGGATAGCACCATGCTAATATCAGTAGCAAGATTCAATGCAGGAATTACTTATGAGTTCCTGCTATTCCATGACTGGTTCAAGGTCTAAACCACAAATCAGACCTCTACAGTCTTTGGTCCCTGCCGGTTCCAGCTTTTAACCTCAAATCAGACCTCTACAGTCTTTGGTCCCTGCTGATTCCAGGTCTAGACCACGGGTCAGACGTCTACAATCTTTGATTCCAGCTGGTTCCAGATCCCAACCAGGAATCGCGCTCCTACTATTTCTGGCACCTGGTTGTTCCAGGTCCCAACCAGGAATCACACCCCTATAACCTTTGGTCCCTGCTAGTTCCACGTCTCAACTAAAGAGCAGGCCTCTACAAACTTGGATTTAACAATCTTGACCAGGAGCAGTCATCAACAGCATCAAATATCGACGGGCAACCTACTAGCACCAATCTAGCTGGACCAAGACACCAGGAATGCGTCCAGGATCACAACTCCTCCACATGTAACAAGGGGAAAGGTTCTCAAGAAGGATGCACGTCTTCCAGCCGGGTTTACAACTTTGACGAATTTCAAGGGTACTGGAGTCATCGTGGCAATACTGTAAGCATACCAGGCAGCCATTAAGAGGTAACTAAGGAACCACCTTTATTTCTAGGTTCTAGCATCTAGGTGGTAGAATAGCTAGAGAACGCCTTTTAAGTACTCGGTGAATTCCATAGGAGTTGTTCCACAAAAGGAACAACGACAAGTGTCATAGAATACATAAGTTCATCCTAGTAGATATATGGGCTACTAAACTTCTGAGGGAAAATCCTCAATGGAGTTCCTGCGGAAAAGCTATGAACCAACCAAAAGTTTGAGGAACCCCGTCCAAATGCCAGGCAAACCGTCGCTTTGTCTCCTGCCAAGGAGCCAGAGAAAATGCTAATTCTACAAAGAAGCAGGAGAACTCCCGCTACTACTCACCCAAAAGAGAAAGCCAAACTTCCAGGTTCCAGATTCCAGCTTCCGGGCTCTGGAGTCAGGTTCTAGACCAGGTTCCGGGTCTACAGCTCCAATCACCTTACTACCGCTTTTCCTGGCAATGTAACCTGATGTACTTCTACAGGAAGCTAAAGCCACGTGCCTCTTAAGATTTCCAAAGGCCACATGTCTTCTTGAACCTCTAAAGGAAGACACGACCACGATGAAAGCAGGGGAAAATAAGCTGAGCGTTAACCCGAGGGCCATCATGCATCAACAAATCTTGTTGGCTTGCCCACAACAAGGAGGAGATCCAATGAATAGGAGCGAAGCAATATGTATGGAAGATCAACAGCAGAAATGGATTAACCACGTCCTAGTCTGAAGTAGAAGACGCTAATCCATGCAAAGAATCATTCTTAGCTGGGTAAATCCCTGCTACCCAAGCAGCGGGTCCCGCTCCAGAACGATCCATTCTTGCCTCCGGGTTGATTTTGACCCGGGCCATATACGATCATGTCATCCCCCGCTATCCAAGCTCATATGGACAACTCAGTATTGTTGCTTCACATGTAACCTCCGGATTTAAATAGAATTTATCCTACCGCCTCCGGGTTTCAGAAGGATACATGCTAGAACTTCCGGCTCAAAGAGGGTGAATCCCACGATCTCCGTAATCTTCAGGACCATGTGTCCCACAACAGTCCTGAACAATGAAGCTGTCTTATAAAGGCTTAAAGATATCCTGAACGGATCCGTAAAAGGCTACGAGGGCAATCTCAACCTCGGCCTGCATCCAATCGACATTGAGGGTGGTTCGTCTCCAGAAGATAGAGTGCGATGCCGAATTGAGCCAACAACGTCTTCGGGTTCGAGAAAGCAGAACAAGAACTTACCTGTTTGTCAGAGAAAAGGAATTCCTCATAACCCAGGCTTCTTAGGGATAATATCTACGGATCCTCCCGTGCCAGAGCATCAATTCCCTGGAACCTCCTAGTTCCCAAGGACAAATCTACGGGCCCTACAAGATCAGAACATGAAGCCCTTCCAAGCTATAGTTCCCAGAGATGAGCAGCAGGAACTACGAGTTCCTACGCGACGTATTTCGATAACCCAAGTTATGTGAAAAGAACCAGCCTCCACGCCTCAACTAAGGTCTCGTTATTCTGTAAAAAGGAACGGGAAGAATCATGGTCTTCACCCGACTACTATCTCCCACAGAACTTCTCCTGCCTACGGTCAGGGAACGTCCCCAAAAGACTAAGCAAAAAGGAGAAGAAAACATAAGCAGGAGAATATTGCTTCCCCAGGATGTATGCCCTTCAGAAGATCATTCTCCAACCAATATCCAATCATTGGGGGCACAAGCAAGGATATACTTACTGAAGTAAGTCAACAATTTTCCTGCTTGGCCCGTCCATACGCCATTCGGATCTGGCAAAAACGTGGCTATATGCCACCAGGGAATTGCACTAAAAAGACGGATCCTGCTTATCACTGTAATGCGAATCTGGGATCAAGAACTCCCGCTTCCAAGAGGGGCAGCAGATCACCTATATTAGATTCCACAGATACGAGTCTAGAAGACAACGTTCCATAAAAGTCTTACACCAAGAAACGAACTCGTCATCCCCGGAAATGAGAAAAAGATCTCCATTCTTCCAAGGTCCTGCTACAAGGTCTAAGGACCCTGCATCCAACAGACGAATGTCAACGCTCACTGAAGCGTCATCAAGTCCATCTCCATCAAACTCCACATCACTGGGAGAGATCTACATGGGACCTGAAAGCAAATCTTGTCGTCCACCGAGATAAAAGATCAGGGTCCTGAACTCTGCAATATCATCTCCAGACAGGTCCAGCGCCTACAGATACCTACTATAGACTCTGGTCTGCTTCAGGGAAGACGACTCTCTCCCAGGTTCAAACACGGCCCATGCCTAAAAAGAACACTGGAAAAGGGGCATTGGAGAAGCAACGTCCTGCTCACGACAAGGCTCGTGAGATAGAGCGACTCTGGTTGACCAAATTACACAGGTTATCTCCCGACTTCACCTGTGAAATCGAAAGATAAGGGGCAAACAATTGGGAGTAAATAATTTGGAAAAATATGACTCCTACTTCCAAGCAAGACCTAGGTCTTCAGATTCATCCGAGCAGAACCCCAGTATGACTCCGAAGCTCCGGCTCCGACCCCTGCTTCCATCCCTAACACTAGGTAACATGAACTGAAAAAACTATGTCCTGTGTCATGTGTTCTGCATAAAGGCCACGTGCTGAAACATATGCAGAACACCTTCGTACGACACATGCCAATCCCTGCAACAACGCAGGAGGCATAAGTACAATCGCAAAGTACTGTATCCAAACTCAGAGTTTGTACAGGGAGCGAACCTATGCAGTTGCATAGAAATGGGATATCCACGAGTACATTGCAAGGGGAACACTAGCTGGATCAGGCCCCAAGGGACCTCCGGTCCTGGCCAACCCTATATCTCCACTGAAACAACATTGGGTGTATGACATACCGGAACGGGTCTGATTAATCCTATTACGCTGTCAAAAACACCTCAGTTCCTGCGTAAGGGCTTCGAGCCAAAAACTTACGTCGGGACCACACGTACTAGTGCGACAGGCCCTGTATTATAGAAAAGCACCGAGTGGGTCTAATGCAAGGGAGCATGACGTATAATTGCATAGTACTGTAACTAGACGCTGACGGCTGGTACACAAGGAGAAAATGGTGCAAAAAACCCGGGAGCACTTCATAATGTATGCTTATCCATACGTGGAAAGTAGCGCGTCTGGCGCCTGTGTCACTTTGAGAAGTGGACCCACGCCAGCACCATATAAGTCTGAGAGTGGCTTTTCTGCAGGAAAGCAGAGTGCAGCATCACACGATCTCGAGAGTGACCAAAACCTCCGGCTGGCAGAGTGCGAATCCTTAATCCGAGATCGGTAGTGGCCTAACCAAGGGGGGGGGGGGGGCAGAATACGATCTCGATGAAAACAACCTCCGGGTTTAATAAGAACCTCCGGGTTCAAAACGACCTCCGGGTCTAAATGCAACCTCCGGGTCTAAATGCAGCCTCCGGGTTCAAAATGGCCTCCGGGCCTACAGTAACCTCCGGGTTCAAAACGACCTCCAGGTCTACATGCAATCTCCGGGTTCAAAATGGCCTCCGGGTCTAGAGTAACCTCGGGTTATAAGACCTGCGGGTCCTAAAAAACCTCCGGGTTATAAGACTTCGGGTCCTAAAGAACCTCCGGGTTATAAGACCTCCGGGTCCTAAAGAACCTCCGGGTTATAAAACCTCTGGGTCCTATAGAACCTCCGGGTTATAAGACCTCCGGGTCCTAAGAAACCTCCGGGTTATAAGACCTTCGGGTCCTAAAGAATCTCCAGGTTATAAGACCTCCGGGTCCTAAAGAACCTCCGGGTTATAAGACCTCGGGGTCCTAAAGAACCTCCGGGTTATAAGACCTCTGGGTCCTAAAGAACCTCCGGGTTATAAGACCTCCGGGTCTTAAAGAACCTCCGGGTCTCAAGGAACCTCCGGGTCTCAAGGAACCTCCGGGTAACAAGACCCCAGGGTCTTAAGATATCCTCTAGGTTATCGAACTAAACCCTCCCGGTTTAAAGAAGGGATTCACCCTACAGCCTTAGGGTCCCTGGACGAAAAGTTCATCCAACCACCAGGTCCCTTGACGAAAAGTCCATTCAGCCTTCGGGTTCCTGGACGAAAGGTCCATCCAGCCTTCGGGTCCCTGGACGAAAAAGTTCATCCAACCACCAGGTCCCTGGACGAAAAAATCCATTCAGTCTCCAGATTCCCGGATGAGACTTCATACAAACTCCAGATTACAAAAAATCACGTCTTCAAAGACATGCCCAGCATCCTCCAGGAAAAGCATGACGCAAGGTCATCCCAACATTGATTGTGGCCCACCTCCGGGAGCAGGTTGCAATATTACATAGTTGAGAGTGGCCAAAAATCAATGGCAGAGTTCAACTAATGTTTCTACCTTCTTCATTCAACATGGATACTACTGCTCACCGCCAACAACATGTCCAAGATATCTACTCCGATACCAAGAATCAACTAGGTTATCTTCAGGTACCAAGACAGACATGCTGAATGTCCCCCTGCCAAAGGTCAAGGTCAAAAAGGTGCAAAGAAGGCCAAAAGAATCAACAATGAGGATCCTCAGCTCTGGCCTCCGGGTCATATTCAACCTCTTCGTTCTCCTATCCTTGCCAAGACTCTCCTTCTCAGAAAACTTGAATCCCGACCCATATATTCCTCCACACGAACCAGAGAGTCCTCAAGAAATGCAAACTGAAGTCCTGCTTGAACCAAGGCCGAGTTTAGTTCCAAGAGCAGCACAAGCATCTTGGGTACTCCCTCAATGTCCGAATGAAGTGGATCCACCTACGGACGAGCCATCCTAATCATGAAAGAAGGCACCACGAGCCTCTGGAACGTGTATCTCAACTGCTAGGAAAATTTCTCTCCTACTCCAACACCAGGATTCCCGTATGCAGGTCATCCGAATCGAGAGTACAACCAGACCCGCCTTGTCTTCATCACTCAGACCAAGCACACACCCATTGAAGCATATCTGAAAGTATGTCTACTCTGGTCCAAGCCACGTCAGAATACGATCTCGATGAATACAACCTCCGGGCTTAATAAGAACCTCCGGGTTCAAAACGACCTCCGGGTCTAAATGCAACCTCCGGGTTCAAAACGGCCTCCGGGCCTAGAGTAACCTCCGGGTTCAAAACGACCTCCAGGTCTACATGCAATCTCCGGGTTCAAAACAGCCTCCGGGTCTAGAGTAACCTCGGGTTATAAGACCTGCGGGTCCTAAAGAACCTCCGGGTTATAAGACCTCCGGGTCCTAAAGAACCTCCGGGTCCTAAAGAACCTCCGGGTTATAAAACCTCTGGGTCCTATAGAACCTCCGGGTTATAAGACCTCCGGGTCCTAAAGAACCTCCGGGTTATAAGACCTTCGGGTCCTAAAGAACCTCTGGGTTATAAGACCTCCGGGTCCTAAAGAACCTCCGGGTTATAAGACCTCCGGGTCCTAAAGAACCTCCGGGTTATAAGACCTCTGGGTCCTAAAGAACCTCCGGGTTATAAGACCTCCGGGTCTTAAAGAACCTCCGGGTCTCAAGGAACCTCCGGGTAACAAGCCCCCAGGGTCTTAAGATATCCTCTAGGTTATCGAACTAAACCCTCCCGGTTTAAAGAAGGGATCCACCCTACAGCGTTAGGGTCCCTGGACGAAAAGTTCATCCAACCACCAGGTCCCTTGATGAAAAGTCCATTCAGCCTTCTGGTTCCTGGACGAAAGGTCCATCCAGCCTTCGGGTCCCTGGACGAAAAAGTTCATCCAACCACCAGGTCCCTGGACGAAAAAATCCATTCGGCCTCCAGATTCCCGGATGAGACTTCATACAAACTCCAGATTACAAAAAATCACGTCTTCAAAGACATGCCCAGCATCCTCCAGGAAAAGCATGACGCAAGGTCATCCCAACATTGATTGTGGCCTACCTCCGGGAGCAGGTTGCAATATTACATAGTTGAGAGTGGCCAAAAATCAATGGCAGAGTTCAACTAATGTTTCCACCTTCTTCATTCAACATGGATACTACTGCTCACCGCCAACAACATGTCCAAGATATCTACTCCGATACCAAGAATCAACTAGGTTATCTTCAGGTACCAAGACAGACATGCTGAATGTCCCCCTGCCAAAGGTCAAGGTCAAAAAGGTGCAAGGAAGGCCAAAAGAATATACAATGAGGATCCTCAGCTCTGGCCTCCGGGTCATATTCAACCTCTTCAATCTCCTATCCTTGCCAAGACTCTCCTTCTCAGAAATCATGGATCCCGACCCATATATTCCTCCACACGAACCAGAGAGTCCTCAAGAAATGCAAACTGAAGTCCTACTTGAACCAAGGCCGAGTTTAGTTCCAAGAGCAGCACAAGCATCTTGGGTACTCCCTCAATGTCCGAATACAGTGGATCCACCTACGAACGAGCCATCCTAATCATGAAAGAAGGCACCACGAGCCTTTGGAACGTGTATCTCAACTGCTAGGAAAATTTCTCTCGTACTCCAAGACCAGGACTCCCGTATGCAGGTCATCCGAATGGAGAGTACAACCAGACCCGCCTTGTCTTCATCACTCAGACCAAGCACACACCCGTTGAAGCATATCTGAAAGTCTGTCTAATCTGGTCCAAGCCACGACATCATACCTATAGAGTGTACCGACGAATATAGTACTTGTTCCAGACCACATGACTGTATTGGACCAAGGATTACCGTCCATTTTCCAGATCATACATCTCCAGTCAGGCTATGAAACCTTTCAGATCATGCACAAGTACATCTAAGCACTACCGACAAGACAGTTTGGTGGCTCAGGATTTGGCATCTTCTTTAGTAGACGAGCCGACGTCGTATCTCAAATTCATCAAGGAACTTGGTACTGTGGTGCAACTCGTGTAGTCCTATGAAGAAAGTTATATTATTTTCTGCCTTCAAACATGAAGCCAAAAAATAAGGGGCAACTGTTGGGGAAAAATAATCCATGAGGATATTTCCCCAGCTCCCGGCTTCAAGGTTCTGGCCCCTGCTCCAAGTTCCTGCCCCCTGCTCCAGGTTCCTACCCTGCTCCAGGTTCCTACCCTGCTCCAGGTTCCTGCACCTGCTCCTGGATTCTGGGTAAGATAATTCCTCCTGCCTCCGAGTAAAAAGGAAAAATTCAAGATAAATGTAAAAATTCACATTCATCTTGATATGGTCGAATCTCCTTAAATCCAAGAGAAGAAATAGGAAGCATCCCAATACATATAGCCGCCTTTAAGAAAAATAGAAATATTTTATTATCTAAGGATATAATTAATATTTCCAAATCCTAAAGAGGAGGCACGACTTCTACTATATATAAAGGGTTCATAGACCCTAAAAAGGGGGTCAAGACGTTCATTCTCAGAGCTCATCATCTCTACAGCCGCCAAGGCAATATTTCATACATAGAAGACCTTCTTCTTCAATATGTCTATGGTAGGCTGATCTCGGCGATTACTATTAGCCAGATGAAGCTCTATACTCATTGTTGCACATTCATAACAGAGGAAGACGTCCATCTACAGAAGACATAAACCCACATAGCCAATTTGATGGCCGTCAAGGCAAGAATTGACCTAGAAGATCGTCCTCATCGACATACTCGACAACCGGCGAATCCCTACGATTACCATCAACCATATGAAGATATAAGATCATTGCAGCACTTCTGCAACTCCACTTATTGGCTCAGACCACGATCTCCAGCTCATCAGCAGGAAAGATCCATGCTCCTTGAAGCATACCGAAGCCCCATGCTCCCTGAAGTATAACAACAAGGTTACCATTCGCTATGGCCATGTGCCTTCTACAACAGATGACTCCTATCAACTACAGAGCCACGTGCCTCCACCAGGCTACGTGCCTCCATCCAGACTACATACCTCCATCCAGGCTACGTGCCTCCATTTAGGCTATGCGCCTCCAATACTTGAACTACGAACGGCTTGATCCCCTTCCGAAGGGTACGTAGGCAATCCCCACTGTAGGATGCAGCTATAAATCCCAAACACCTTCCATGGTTCCACGTTTAGACAAGCTAGATGACATCCCTGGTAGTTGGAATCACCATCCTGGTGCAGGAACCATCGACTATACGGCATAAGGACCCTGCGGCCTTCACTACAGACCCTGCGATCTTCCATGGAAACAGGCAGCTCCTGCCTAACGACCAATACCCCCTGCTGCTACTAAGGCACCGACGGCATATACTATCCCATACCCATATGGCAGTATCTTAAGAGCAGGATCTTCTGGTTCATCAACAACTGAAGCAGGAGAAAGCAACACGATTACTTGTCTCCTTCTTCCTATCATTCCGTATCATGAGCACGAATCTCTTGTACCAGAAAATACCCTAACACAATGTATTGTGGCATTTTGGAACGGCGGAGACTCGTTACGTTGACTTCTGTCGGGGCCATTGCCTCCATCCAGTACGCGAGGGAGAAGGGAGTATATTTGGTTGCGCCGCGAGGAGTGGTGCGATGCAACCAGAGTACGGCGTCTAGTTCATCGGCCCAGTGTCCTTTCTTGAGGTCGAGGCACTTCTTGATGCCGTCGATTATGATCTTGTTGGAGGACTCGGCTTGTCCATTTCCTTGCGGGTAGCTGGGCATCGAAGGACTGAGACGGATATTCCACTTGCTGCAGAACTCCTTAAAGTTTCCCGACATGAACTGAGAGCCGTTATCAGTCACGATCTCATAAAAGACCGTGGCGGCAGATGATGCTTTTCCAAATGAAACTGCGGACTTCCTTGTCGGTTACCTGGGCGAAGGCTGCGGCCTCGATCAAATTGGTGAAGTAGTCTGTGAGGACTAACACGAAGCAGTGCTGTTGGGAGTTTGGCATTGGTCCTATGATGTCCATAGCCATCGCATGAACGGATACGGAGCCGTGGATGTGCGCAGTAACTCGGTTGGGCTGTGGATACTCGGCGTATGGCGCTGAGATTTGTCGCACTGGCGAGCGTACGATTCGCAGTCTGTATTCATTGTCGGCCAGAAGAAACCCAGGTTACAAACTTTCAGAGCTAATGCTCGGCCTCCAGAATGATTACCTCGTGCGCCTTCGTGCGTCTCGGCCATTACTCGTCTCGACTCGTCGCCGTGGATGAACATAAGAAGGACTTTTCTGGCAATTTATCCGGTGGAGTTTGTCGTCCATGATGACGTAATGGACGCTGCGTCATTTTAGTCTACGTGCCGCCCATTTGTCGGCTGGCAATTTGTCGTTTGTGAGATACTCAATGAACTCCATTCTCCAGTCGGTGAGAGGCTCATCGCAATTCGTCGTATCTGTATCCGAAGGTGCTACTAAGGGTTGTGGGGTTGTTTCGGAGACAGGAGCGACGAGGGGACCTGCATCTGTCGAGATATCGATACTAGATTTTTGGATCTGATTAATCGGGATTGTTCTTATTACTTGATCGCGGAGCTTGCTGCCGAGGGCTGCAAGTGCGTCGGCGCACACATTTTCGCCTCGAGGAACCTTAGTGGGTTCGAAGAACTCAAAGTCCTTTGTGAGAGCTTGAACAACCCTGAGGTAGGCGTCAATTCTATCGTTACGGGCGTCATAGTCGCCTTTGAACTGACTGGTGACGAGCTGTGAGTCGCAATAGGCGCTCAGTCGTTTTTCTTTGACCGCTTTCACGAGACAAAGACCGGCGATTAAAGATTCGTATTCCGCCTCATTGTTTGACGTGGGGAAACCAAATCTAAAAGACTGACGGATGACTTCACCCGTGGGAGATTGAAGCTGGACTCCTGCTCCCGAGCCTTTGTTCGTGGAAGATCCGTCGACGTGTAAAATCCAGTCGGTGTCCGGGGTTTCAAGATCTGTGGGAACCTAAGTTCACACCGTCGATTTTTGATGAACAAATATGGAGGAAAACCGAGTTAACCCGATCTTCCTTGAAGGTCCGAATTCTCTGCGTAATCACTTTATAATCAATAAAAAGATAAGTAGAAAGATAAAAAATGAATGGTCGCTCAGAGGCGTCTTATTAGTTGAAAAGTATGAATACAAGATTTCTCCGAAAGGAGTAGAGATATGCTAACTATCGGAACAACAGAACCAGAAGCGGCCTAGACGTCCTAAGCCTTGCCGTACTAGTCTAACCACCTAAGTCCTATGTTCTCTAAGCTAGCAGGAGTTCTCTAAGTCTAAAATCTCGGATCCTCTTCTCTTCTGCTCCAGTCCTCCTTATATAGTCGCTTTAGATCGGTGGCCCGTTTAACCTTTCGCCTTTGGGCCCAAGTTTATCTCTTTTGGAAATATTCCATTTCCAGTCAATCTTCGTAGTTATCCTCGAGTATTGACATTTATTTGCGAAAACTTAGCATTTATCCTACTTCCATAAGTTAGGATAAATCTTCATAGCTCCTATTGGGCTTGGATCTTCAAAATTGTAAGTGAGTCCGTGGACACGCTTCAAGCCCTCGAACGTTCATACGATTTCTCGGAAAGATTATCTTTTCCGCAAAATAAATCGTATAGCCTAAAAATCGATGTTCGAGCCGATCGTCCTTGTTTTACACGATACACTTTGCGGAAGAACCAACCTTCCTAGCTCTAGTCGTAAAACTTCGAGGATAACTCTAATCGAGTCGAACCGAGGAACATTTGGTCCGTAGCTAAGGTGCTACGACTTCACGGAAGCCACGATGTGCGATCTAAATCGGACGGGCTGGGAACAGGCTGGACGCGCCGGCGCACGGGGCCAGGAAACGGACGAGCTCGCGCCGGCGCCCGGGACCAGCACGGGTGAGCACGCGCCGGCGCCCGGGGCCAGCACGGGCGAGCCGGCGCCGGCGCCCGGGACAAGCATGGGTGAGCCGGCGCCGGCGCCCAGGACCAGCATGGACTAGCAAGCGCCGGCGCCCGGGACCAGCCCGGGCGAGGGGCGCCGGCGCCCAGGACCAGCGCGGGTGAGCCGGCGTAGGAGCCCGGGACCAGCGCGGGCGAGCTGGCGCCGGCGCCCGGGACCAGTAAGGGCGAGCCGGCGCCGGTGCCCGGGACCAGCACGGGCGAGCCGGCGCCGGCACTCGGGACCAGCGCGGGCGAGCTGGCGCCGGCGCCCGAGACCAGCGCGGGCTAGCTGGCGCCGGCGCCCGGGGCCAGGTCGCGCCCGTTCTTTTCCGATCCAACCTTTGTCGATTGTTTTTTGCGGAAAGCCCGTAGACAGGAAATGATCTTAGCCGTTGATTTCGAGATAACCGTTTATGACCCCAACAGTTAGCCCCCAGCCCGTAAGACTCGGAGACGATTTTGCGGGCAGTGACTTGAGTTCGAAAATCGAAATTTTTGGCTAAGAATATTTTATTGCGGAAATCTTCATATCCTTATAAGTAGTTGCTCATCACTTCTCGTTCTTCACACACTCCTCCTTTTCTCAACTTCTTCCTCCTTTGCTTTCATAAAGAAGATGTCTTCCTCTCAAGTTGAAAAGAAAGATTCCGACGTCGAGATGGGTGAGGCCAGTCAGGCTCCGCCGGTTTTGGCTGTTCATGAAGCCACTCCGTCTTTCATCGCTGGGTTCGACTCTTTCCAGGAAAGACTGTCGCGGCGCAGCGCTGCGATAAGCTCGAACCGGGCGAGAACCGAAGCACCTAGCATTCCTTCTTCGACTGTGCCTTCGTCCCCAGCCCCTTGTTCCGAGGTTCCGCCCGATGCTCCCTTGCCCGTGGGAGGGGCAGTCGTTCCCGAGCAGATTCCCGACGTTCAGGATCGTCCCTCGGGCTCCTCTACCGCTCCGATCATAATTTCTGGTCGGGAGGACGTGGTAGAGTCCACGCCTCCGGGTTCGAAGATCGTTTTGGGACTCCCAGCACCCAGTGCTGCACCGTTGCCTAAGGGGCGTTCGAGGGCGGTGCCACAACCGGGGCGATGAAGAGGAAGAGGTGCGCTAAGAGCGAAGCGGGAGAGCCTTCGGGATTGTTGTCGCAACATCGTTCCAAGGTTTGATTTTGATTTATCAGCAATTCTTCTTTTCTTTTCTTTTGCGATGATCCTTACCCTTTCTTTTTGCGGACAGTTTGTGTCGCTGATTGATGGGATGCTTGGTGACAGCGGATCGGAGGTTGCGTGTCTGTCGAAGGAGTTGGAGTCGTCGCAGAAAGCGTTGAACCGTACCGAGGCCGCATTGCAGACCATCGAAAAAGCCCATGCTGCCCAGACGTCTCAGCTCGAAGTTCGAATCGGCGACCTCGAACGCGACCTCGAACGCGACCTCGGGAAGACCGCGAGTTTGTTGCTCAAAGTGAAGAAAGAGAAGAAACACAAATCCTCGGAAATCCGTCGTCTCCAACAAAAGATCCAGAATTACGAAGAGATGAGTGCTCGCAAGTCGACAGAGACCGTCGATCCCCGCGGCAACTTCTTCGCTCGTTTGAGGAGGATGGCCAGTTTGTTCGAGTCTCTGATAGCTGTCCGTAAGAGGGACTTGGCTTTGGCGGGAATCGAAGGGAGCTTGAGCGAGCTTCAGCTGCTTAGGGGCAACGAGGCCCTATCTCTGGATTCCGAGGAAGCCAGGCTGCTATCTTGCAAGGGAGAGTTGGCGGCTTCCGAAGGGGACTTTGACTTGATTCTCGCTGGTCTGAAGTCCGAGTGCACCCTTGTACCGGATTCGGAGGGCTCGGAGGATCAGGTTCAGGCAGCAGAGGATCGTGAGGCTGGCGCGGATGAGGCAGGCAGTGGAGGTGCGACCGAGGGAGTCGATGGCGAGGCCGTTCCTGCTGCGGGTGAGTTTAAGGATGAAGGTTACGCTCCGAGGAGCATCTAGGTTTACCAATCCCTTGAGGGATTTTTATTTTGTTTGTGTTGCGGCCGCTATGAGGCCATGATGTATTTTTTCGGGACTGGCCGTTGGTGGCTTTGAATCCCTGCCCTTTTTAAGGCGTTTGTTGAACTCGCGGCTCAATCTAAAATATTTCGTTTTTATGACGTTTAAATGAACTTCTGTTTTTCGAAGTTTAGAGGGAGAGGATACGAGTTGTCGTCTCGTTCCAAACCCTCCGTTGATCGATGTATCTATTGTTTGTACAAAGCGAGACCTTTCGCGGTTTTCTGATTTGCGCGAAGGTTCGTGAAACGAATAGACTTAGGCGAAGAGACAAGTTTTGGGATTTCGTATCGGGTATTGATACTATGTTTATGAGATGTCAAGATCCAGCGTGGCTGGGTTTAAGACAAGACCTAGGTTTACTCTCGGACTGAGGCTTTGCGATGACAAGTCGGCTCTCGTTTTGCCTGTTTGCGATTTTAACCTTACTCGTACCGTTTTAAAATCCGCTAATTGTTATCAGCTTATACGATTTGTTTAGGTGCGAATCGAGCTACTTCCGTTTGGAAGAGCTAACCAAAATTTTGGACTTCTTGTATAACGCGCTATGTTATCCTTGTCGGATGTACGAGAGCCTACCTTTTAGAGGGCGGCTTATTGTCTGTTTAGGACGTTAGAGTTCGTTTGTTGTGATCAGCAACAACGAAATGATACCGTTTTGAGGGCGTATGAAGTTTTGTCGAAAAATATTTGTTCGAACATGAAGCGATGTCTCGCGGTGCTGCGAAAAAAAAATTTCTTATGCCATAAGGGGGTTATGGGCTTTCGGAAGAGATGTTTTCTTAAAACGAGAGTTGTTCCGGGTAATTGTTTTTTGGATGTGATAGTCGCTTAGTGGATACTAGATCCGTTGTCGTAGCCGTTTAGTAGTTGGCGAAATGTGTTGTCTATAAAGAGTTTAGAAAGTTTCAGAATTTTTGAAATTCGTGGAAGTATACGAGTATACGCACCCCACTCCCTCCCCCCCCCCCCCTTTTAATTGGGGGGGGGGGATAGCTGAACCCTCCGGTTAGCGAGTTGCGTACGTACCCTTTTCGGGGATCAAGCCATCTCGTAGTTCTTTGTACCACGTCGTTGTTAGTGATAGTTTTTTTAAGATGCATCGCGTTCCAAGTTCTTGGGATTTTTACGTCTTGCATGTTCGAGATTTGGTACGAACCTTGTCGGACCACTTTTATGACTTTGTATGGTCCCTCCCAGTTTGCTCCCAGTTTTCATGCGTTTCGTTCGGCAGTGTTTTGGAAGACTTTGCGTAAGACTAAATCGCCTTCTCTGAACCTACAATGGCGTACGTTTGAGTTGTAGTACCTTGCGGTAGCGTGCTGGTAATTTTGGATTCGAATGAGCGCCTGGTCGCAGCGTTCATTGATAAGATCGAGATTGTCCAGCATCATAGTGTTGTTTAGATCTTCTCGTACGAGGAGGAATCTTCTCCGTACTCCGGGGAACTCTACTTCCGCGGGGATCATGCATTCCGTTCCGTAAACGAGGGCGAATGGGGTTTCACCCTTAGCCCGTCTCGGGGTTGTACGATGCGACCAAAGGACTCCTTCGAGCTCCTCTGTCCATCGCCCCTTTTTGGCGTCTAAGCGCTTTTTCAGTCCGTCAAGGACGGTCTTGTTGATGGTTTCTTCCTGGCCGTTGCATTGCGGATATCTGGGAGTCGACTTGGTAAGTCGTATCTTCCACTTCTCGCAGAAGGCCTCAAATCGGGGAGAGATGAACTGAGACCCGTTGTCTGTCACGATTTCGTAAGGGACCTCGTGTCTGGTGATAGGAATCTGCCTCCACCCATTTTGAGAAGAAATCCGTGAGGACCAGGAGAAAACGTTTTTGCTTCGAGTTATGCAATGGCCCGACGATATCCATGGACCATCGCATAAAGGGATACGGAGATGAGATGGACGAGAGGACTTCCGCGGGCTGATGGATCGTCGGTGCGTGCCTTTGGCATTTTTTGCACTTTCGAGCGAACTTCTCGCAGTCTTTAATCATAGTTGGCAAGTAATAACCGTGGCGTTTTATTTTGACTGTGAGAGATCTTCCACCGGAATGGTTTCCGCACGACCCGGAATGGACCTCCTCCATTACTCTTCTCGCTTTTTTGCCTTCAGCGCAGGTCATGAGTGGGTTGGAGAATCTCCATTTGTAGATCTCTCCATCTACCGTTACGTATCGTGCGGCCTGGGTCTTGTTCCCTTTCAATGTGTCGTAGAAAGGAAGGCATTTGTCCGTTGAGCGCGAGATAACGGTTTAAGGCGGCGACTCTCCCTGTTAGCCTTTGGACTTCCCTTTTTGTTTTGGGTGAGACCATTTCTATTAATGCGTTTATCTGTTTGGGGTTAGCCTCGATTCCACGACACGTGACTAGGTAGCTGAGAAATTCTCCCGATGCCACGGCGAGTATACATTTAGCCGGGTTCAATTTCATGTTGTGCAAATTCAACCTTGCAAAACACTCTTCCAGATGGGAAACGTGGTCGTGTTCGTCAAGGGATTTTACGAGCATGTCATCGATGTATACCTCCATAGTTTTTCCGAGCTGCTCGGAAAACATTCGGTTGACGAGTCGCTGGTAAGTAGCGCCTGCGTTCTTGAGACCGAAAGGCATTACTTTGTAGCAATACGTCCCGTGGTCAGTGATGATTGCGGTCTTCTCGCGATCGTCCGGGTTCATCATGATTTGATTGTACCCGGAGAAGGCGTCCATAAATGATAAAAGTTTGTTTCCTGCTGTTGCTTCGACAAGTCGGTCGATATGCGGAAGTGGAAAGCAATCTTTTGGACAAGCCTTGTTGAGATCGGTGAAGTCAACGCAGACACGCCATTTGCCGGTTTTCTTTTTGACCACGACGGGGTTAGCGAGCTAGTCAGGGTACCTGACTTCCATTATTGACCCCATTTTAAGGAGTTTTTCAACTTCCTCGTTTAGCGCGGTGGCCCGCTCTGGTCCTAGTTTCCGCCTTTTTTGCTTGACGGGTTTGTAGGTTGGGTCAATGTTGAGCTCATGGCAAGTTATGCCGATGTCGATCCCTGGCATATCCTCCGTGGCCCAAGCGAATGTGCTGAGGTTCTTTTTGAGACAGGCTATGAGCTTTGTTCTCAAAGGTTCGCGGAGGTTGGCTCCGATCTCGACGCATCGTTCTGGGAACGATTCGTCTAGGCAGACTGAGATTACTGGTTTGCAAGTTGGTTCGCGCTTCCCGTCTAGGGCTTCGATCCTCTGAGATTGCCAGAAGACGTCCGAGTCTTGTTCTGGGGCATTCTTATCGGGAGTAGGCTTTACTTTTTTGCTTCGGGAGGCTTCGACTGCTGAGTTTTTTCTTTTCAGCTTGGCAGTGAAACATACTTGCGCCATCCTGCGATTTCCTTGTATAGTTTCGATTCCGCGAGGGGTTGGAAACTTTAGGCACAGATGGAATGTCGAGGGGATCGCTCGCATGGATTTCAGCCATGGAGTACCGATGATCGCGTTATACGATGTTGGACGGTCGACGACTAAGAATTCCGTGATTTTGGCGATGCTCCCGGCTTTAACCAGGAGGCTGATAGAGCCGAGAGTCATAGTAGCATCTCCCGAGAGTCCGAATATCGGGCTAGGTTCTTCCGTGACGGCGCACAGGTCGACCTCCATTCTCTCGAGGGTACTCTTGTAGATAATGTTGGCCGAGCATCCGGTGTCGACTAACACTCTCGCTACGTCGATGTCCTGGATCGTTAGTTCGATTACAAGGAGATCGTTGTGGGGTTTGGCCTGGTCGGCCGTTGCCCGATCCTTGAAGGAAACAACATCGCTGGCTACTGGAGCGGACATCCTTTATCCTTTATTGCTTAGTGACTTTTGAGTTAGAGAATTCGTCCTCCCCTCCTTCTAGCGCCAAACTGAGGGAACCGAAATTCACACCGTCGATTTTTGATGAACAAATATGGAGGAAAACCGAGTTAATCCGATCTTACTTGAAGGTCCGAATTCTCTGCGTAATCACTTTAGAATCGATAAAAAGATAAGTAGAAAGATAAAAAATGAATGGTCGCTCAGAGGCGTCTTATTAGTTGAAAAGTATGAATACAAGATTTCTCCGAGAGGAGTAGAGATATGCTAACTATCGGAACAACAGAACAAGAGGCGGCTAAGATGTCCTAAGCCTTGCCGTACTAGTCTAACCACCTAAGTCCTACGTTCTCTAAGCTAGCAGGAGTTCTCTAAGTCTAAAATCTCGGATCCTCTTCTCCTCTGCTCCAGCCTTCCTTATATAGTCGCTTTAGGTCGGTGGCCCGTTTAACCTTTCGCCTTTGGGCCCAAGTTTATCTCTTTTGGAAATATTCCATTTTCCGTCGATCTTCGTAGCTATCCTCGAGTATTGACATTTATTCGCGGAAACGTAGCATTTATCCTACTTCCATAAGTTAGGATAAATCGTCATAGCTCCTAATGGGCTTGGATCTTCAAAATCGTAAGTGAGTCCGTGGGCACGCTTCAAGCCCTCAAACGTTCATACAATTTCTCGGAAAGATTATCTTTTCCGCAAAATAAGTCGTATAGCCTAAAGAATCTATGTTCGAGTCGATCGTCCTTGTTTTACACGATACACTTTGCGGAAGAACCAACCTACCTAGCTCTAGTCGTAAAACTTCGAGGATAACTCCAATCGAGTCGAACCGAGGAACATTAGGTCTGTAGCTAAGGTGCTACGACTTCACGGAAGCCACGATGTGCGATCTAAATTGGACGGGCTGGGAACAGGCTGGACGCGCCGGCGCACAGGGCCAGGACACGGACGAGCTCGCGCCCGCGCCCGGGACCAGCACAGGTGAGCACGCGCCGGCACCCGGGGCCAGGGACCAGCACGGGTGAGCCGGCGCTGGTGCCCGGGACCAGCATGGGCGAGCCGGCGCCCGGGACCAGCACGGGCGAGCCGGCGCCGGAGCCCAGGACCAGCGCGGGCGAGCCGGCGCCGGCGCCCGGGACCAGCCCGGGCAAGCTGGCGCCGGCGCCCAGGACCAGTACGGGCGAGCCGGCGCCAGCGCCCGGGACCAGTACGGGCGAGCTGGCGCCGGCGCCCAGGACCAGCACGGGCGAGCCAGCGCCGGCGCCCGGGACCAGCGCGGGCGAGCTGGCGCCGGCGCCCGGGGCCAGGCCGGGCCCGTTCTTTTCCGATCCAACCTTTGTCGATTGTTTTTGCGGAAAGTCCGTAGACAGGAAATGATCTTAGCCGTTGATTTCGAGATAACCGTTTTTGACCCCAAAAAGATCTTGTGCGAGTTCGGGGGCCAGCTCTACGAGGAAATCAGGGAGAACTTGAGACGTGGCGGCCGTCCGATTCTTGTAAGTAATGTCGAGTTCGCCGAGTTCGATCGCCCACTTCATCAGTCGGCCAGCTCTGTTTGTGTTTTATAAAATCGTTCGGAGTGGTTGATCGGTGGGCACTTCAACAGAGTGTGCCTAGAGGTATGGCCGCCGTTTTCTCGCGGAGTCGACGACGGCGAGAGCCATTTTCTCGAGTGTCGGATATCTGGTTTCCAGGACGGTCATTCTACTGCTGGTGTAAAAGATTGGCCTTTGCTAGCCTCGATCTTCTTTGATCAGGACACTGCTGACCGCTGCGGAAGAGACTGCAATATAGAGAGACAAGACGTCGCCGACATCTGGTTTGGCTAAGATCGGCGGGGTCATGAGGTACTGCTTGAGTTGAAAAAATGCTTCTTCGCACTTGGCATTGATGTCTTGCATATTTACATGTTTTTAGCATTCATATCTTATGCATTTTGATCATATAAGGTAGGCATTAGGCATATTTAGGTTCATTTTGCATTCATGAGTCTTTATCAGGTCTTGGAGTGTATTTTGGAGATACTGAACGTGTTTGGGTGTACTTTGTTACAAAAAGGAAGGGTGAAAGATGAGCATGGACGATGGCCATAGAGAAGTCTTTTAATGCTAAGATTTGGTGGAGATATATAATTTTAAGTTAGCTTTCCAATGGGAGTGGTTCCAAGCAATTTGAAGCCATATTGGAGGACTTATGATCATTTGAGTGGAGGCATGTCAAGGCAACCGGGTCAGCACACTCGACCTAACCAACCCGCACGGGACGAGGGAGAGATGCTGGACGATGAAGCACCCGGACGGACGTACGCGGCCTCGACAACCCGCACAGCCTGACCGCGGGAACAGACAGCACGTACGCGGCCTGAACACCCGGGTGAAGTTACCCGCGTACGAAAATCAACCTACCGATCACACCCGACTGGACGCCACCCGCGTGCGAGCACACCCGGTAGCGACGAACGCCTAGGACAGGACGCGACCGGACGCACCCAAGGAAGACAACCCGCATGGCCCGACGATGAGAATGCCCAGGATCAGGACGCGGTCGATCACACCCGACCTCCCTCGCCCGCGTACCACTCCACTCGATCTCAGCACACTCGACCAAGACGACCCGCGTAGCCTCACACCCGGCCATGACCACTCAACCAGCACGACCCGCACGGCTTGGACGGCCTGGTCGAGATTCCACACCCGGGTGGTCATACCCGGCCTGGTCGATGCCCATCCGACCAGGGTATCCGAGCTTCTTCCTTTTGGAGCCTTTTAATTGGTTTAGACCATTACTCTTTTAAGGGCTTTTTAGTCATTTTGCTTTTATGTTTCTAAGGGCTTTCAAGCCTTGTATAAATGCTCTTGTAATCTCTTTTGGAGATTTAACTTCTTTTCTCTCAAAAATATAATAGATCTTGAAGAAAGCTTGGATCTTTGATCCTTTTCATCTCATTTCTTTTGTGTTTATTTGATTATCTTCTTCTTTAATCATGTTTAGCCTTGAATCATCATTGATTTTGAGGTTTTCCATGGCTATTTAGTGAGTAGATCTATCTAGGATTCATTGGCTTGGGAGACTAAGGGTGATTAGGTGTAGATCTAAGATGTTCTAGTGAAGATCCTTCTTGATCCTTGCTTGTTGAGGGTTCTTAATGCCATTTTGGTCTACACCATATCAAAATAGGTCTATAGGTATTTCCTGCCCACAAGGTGTATGATGAAATGCCTGAACCAACTCTTCAATACTTTTAGCTTGCTTTGCCTAAGAGATTAGTTGTTAAAGGAGCTAGGATTGCTAGTAGGCTTACTCTTAATGATTGCTTGCATATTATTCAACCAATGACCAGTTGATGCTTGAGATATGTTAGTGAATGAGCATTCTTCTTGACCATAGAGCTTGCTTAAGATAGTGTTAAGGCATAAGGTGTTAGATTGATTGTGTGCTGCCATCTTAGATTGAAGCTTAGTCACCCAAAGTCAATTCCCTTGTCCCAAGAATCCCTTTGCCTCATTGAGAAAGAAAGGTCACTCTTTTATTGCATTTTTAGTATTGCTTTAGTTTTAATCATCCTCTCATCTTGATTGCACTTAGATTAAGCATGAACTTGCATTTCCTTTGCATTAGAATACTTAGAATTGGATTGACATCTTATATACTATAACATTTGATTGGACTTGCAAAAGTCCTTCATCAAATTGGCGCCGTTGCCAAGTTCTAAGTTGGTTTTGACATTGGGATTTAGTCACTTACTTGAGACTAAGTCATTTTTATTTTCTTTTGTTACTAATTCTCCTTCTTCTTATCCCTTTGCATCTCAGGTGTATGATCACAAGAAGCCGAGGTGCATCAAACTTGGTCCCCACTATTGAAGAGATTGCTGCACTTGAGATGGAGATAGCAAGAAAGAGAAGGGGGGAAGAGCAACAAGCTCATCTTCAAAGGTTGGGGTTTGATATGGAGAATCAGCCTTAAGATGGTGATGCCTTAGGGGGCAATGGTCCAAGAGCTGACAACCTTAGACCACAGCGCCAACCACAACATCCACAGCGCCAAGCTAGAGCCATTGGAGCCTATGATCAACCTCACATTCATGGTCATAGGTTTGGAATCAGAGCACCAGCTGTGGAGAACAACAACTTTGAGATCAAGTCAGGGCTTCTCAACACCATAGAGAACAACAAGTATCATGGTCTTGCTGCTGAAGACCCTTTTGATCACTTGTACAAGTTTGATAAGTATTGTGGCTTGTCCAAGACTAATGGTGTTTCTGAAGATGCTTTCAAGCTGAAGCTGTTCCCTTTCTCTTTGGGAGACAAAGCACATCAGTGGGAGAAGGCTCTTCCAAGTGACTCTGTCACAACTTGGAATGATTGCAAGAGGGCATTCCTAGAGAAGTTCTTCTCTTCCTCAATGACAGCTAAGATCAGAAATGAAATCTCTGGTTTTCAACAGAAGAATCTTGAGGGCTTTAGTGAAGCATGGGAGAGGTTCAAAAGCTATTGGTCTCAATGCCCACATCATGGCTTTACAAAGGACAGCTTCCTTAGCACTTTCTATAAAGGAGCTCTACCAAAATGCAGAAACAGGCTTGATACTACTAGCAATGGTTTCTTCTTGGGAAGAACTGAAGAGGATGCTGAAGAGCTGGTGGAGAACATGGCCAGGAGTGACTCCGTCTACAGTGAGGAGCATGATAGGGTCAACAGAAGTGATGACCAGCAGACAAGGAAAGAGATCAAATCCTTGCAAGAAAAGATGGATTTGCTTCTCTGCAACCAAGCTAAACAAGAGCAGCTGAACTTTGTGGGTGCTCCTAGTCAAGAGGTTCTTCCTACATTCAATGAGGTTGATGGTTTAGAAGGCCAAGAGGAGGTGTGCTTTATCAATGCTAATGGCACATGGTACAGGAAGGAGCCAAATTTTCAGTACCAAAACAACTATCAGCAAAGGCCTTACTACAACAATCAAAAAGGAGGTTACCAAGCCAATCAGTCATCTCAGCCTCAAGGAAGTTCTTCTCAAGCTCCAAGTTCAAATATGGAGTCCATGTTCAAGCAAATCTTAGAAGCTCAAGAGAGGAATGCCAAGAACATTGGAGATGAGTTCAAGAATGTCCATGCCAAGATTGATGGAACTTATTCTGACCTCAACAACAAGTACATGTAACTTGCCTCTCACCTCAGAGCTTTGGAGAGCCAGGTTGCCTCCATGTCTTCATATTCAAAGAACCCAATGGGATCTCTACCAGGAAACCCAGAGAAGAATCCTAAGGAGTCTTGCAATGTTATCCTCTCTACTTTTTCAGGGATTGAGCTGAATGATCATGAGAATGAGGTTGATGAGATTGAGAGGCTAGTGCTTGGAAATCAGATTGAGCATGTTCAGCGATTGGTTGTAGCCACAGCTGAGGCTAGAGTTGTGAAGGAAGCTGCCAAGAAGGTTCAAGGAAGGATTCTGAAAATTGATGAGCCTAAGGTTGAGACACCAGTTGAGAAGAGTGCTGACCTCAAGCTGAAAGAAGTGAAGGAAGAAGACACTAAGGTTGAGCTATCACCCTATGATAAGCTCTCTTTTCCTCAAAGAGTTCTCACCAAATCTCAAAAGAATGTGATCTCAAAATTCAGGAAAGATCTTAGTGATGTTGGAGTCAATCTTCCAGAGATCTCGGGTATGCGTGAAGCTCATGTCCAAATGATGCTCATCAAGGACATTCTCACCAACCAAGCTGAAGTGGCTGAGATTTTAGACATCTCACTTCTGAAGATTGATCCACCAATACCTCCCAAATCCCTCCCTAAGCTTGAGTCTGAAGGGAAGTTCACATTGTCTTGCTCCCTTGGTAAGATAACCATGGATGATGCTCTTGTTGATTGTGGTGCAAGTGTGAATGTGATTTCCATGGATATGGTGAAGAGTCTTAGGATTGAAAGCATGGAATCAGACACTTCTTCTCTCACCTTTGGGGATTCTTCTTCTACAACCCCAATTGGTATCATCAAGGATTTCCCCTTGAAGATTGGTTCATGCACCATACCCATTGACCTCACTGTTCTGAACATGGCGACAGCAAAGAGAGTTCCTTTGATCATTGGCACTCATTTCCTTACAACTGTTGGCGCTTGCATTGACTTTCCCAACAAGAAGGTCACCCTCATGCATGTAAACAAAGCTGTCTCCTATCCTCTCCAATCTCCATTGGATGTTAGCTATTGTGGGACAATCACTTGTGGTGAAAAAGCTGATGAGAAGCCACAAGAGGAGGTGGTTGTTTGTAAGAAAGAAGGTCTTGATGGAGAGTCTTCTAAGGAGTTGTGTGTTGAGCACATGGAAAGTGCTAAAAGAGAGGGGATGGGTGGAGCCTCAAAGGCCACTAATGGCAAGAAGAAGATAGTGAAAGAGCCTCATCCTCCACCTCTTGATTTGCTCTCGCAAACTCTCACTCTCCATCCAAAGAAGCTCAAGGATGGTGTCATTGAGTACAAGATCAAGCACAAGGGCAGATCCACACCATTCTCAAGTGCTAGAGCCATCATCACCCCTCAGCTCCAAGATTACCCAATCAAGCTTCAAGAGCTTCTCTCTCAGGTCCTCACCATCACTCTTGAAGGTGGGAAGGATCCTCCTTCTCACTAGTCCAAGAGAAAAGGTAGTCAAGCTAGTGACTCAAAACAAGCTCACTTGGGAGGAAGTCCCATGGTTATCCTTGTATATAGCTTTGCAATTTCACATTTCCTTTTAAGTTTTTAATAAAAATGGTCAAGATTTTCAGGTTGAGCGAAGCACTAGAGGAGCGAATAAAGGTGGTAAGCCACCTAAGCCTTATGATTGCCATGTAGCAGCCTCCTCTAGTGGCTATGAACCAAGCCAACTCCTAGTCCTAACACAAGCACAACGCCCAAATCTCCATATGTGGTATCACTCCAACCCTTCTTGTATATACATTTTCTTTTGTCTTGTTGGTATCTCTTTCTCTCTTACTCACACAGAGACCGTGTGATTTAAGTGTGGGGGGAGGTACCGGATATTTGATCATGTTTGCTTTGTGATTTTGAGTCTCATGCATTGCATTGTACATTCATATTTGCATAGAAAATCAAAAAAAAAATTTAAAATTTTTGAATCATGTAGATTGCATCACCTACATCCTTAAGATTGAGTCTAGAGCAAATAGGTTGCATTTCATTTGCATGTGGAGCATTGCCTTGTAAAGAACACTTGTTTGCACTGAATTTGGCACCCTAGTTAAACATATCAGGTAGCTTAAGCATATCTTGAAAAGCTTGCATGCTTTGAGCCTTGAAAACTCTTCTTGAAACTTGCTTGCTTGCTTGATATTGGCATAGTTCTTAAGACCAGCTCCATCCTGAATTTAGACTTGAATGAACTTAATTTCTCTTGCATATGGGCATTTTCATACTTGATCATGGATCTCATACACATTTGGGTTATCTTTTCCCATTGTACAACTCTTTGTTAACCCAAATGGCACTTCCTTACCCTTGGACCCTATCCATTCCTTGAAGCCAACATTGATTTGCATGAGTGAGGCCTCTTTTGATAGCTTGTCATGTGCAAAATCTTGAGAGTATTGGGAGCGACATGGATCTGTTCTCATCTCTTGCTAGCATAGGTTCATCATTTGAGCTAGCTTCTAGGATGGTGAGTGAAGTGTTTGTTGCTTAATGGTTTACATCTTGGGTTTGGATTGTAATAATGTTGAGATTGATGAACAATAGAGTATCATAAGAAAGAAAAGCCCTAGGGACCTAGAAATGAAAGTTAAGAAGCTCTTGATTGATGTTTTTGACTTCTCCCCTCATGTATATAAAAAAAAAAAAAGAAAAGAAAAAAAAAAATAAAAAATAAAAAAAGATTCAATAAGATAGTGGGGGAGGAAAAACTAAAAGAGTTAGAGCTTAGAAAAGTGAATAGAGGTCCTTAGAGGTTGAATCATGAAGAAGAAAATGTTCATTGGGTGAGTGATGTGAGAATGTTTTTCATTTTGGGTTATGGGATGAATAAAAGGGGTGTAGAACTTGTAATCACTTAGGAATTGGGTAGAATGATGAGGATGGATCCATGTATGCATGAATTGCTCCTAGTCTTAGATAAATTTTGCATAATGATCGAGCTCCTTGATTTTTTTGAGTGATTGCTACCTTGAAATGATGCATTGAACCTTCCTTTTCATCCATGTTAGACCACTTGATCACCTAGCCAAATGATTGAGATCATGTGCCCATTTGTGAGACTTCACCTTGTGTGTGTGTGTGTGAATCAATGTGAGGGCTGGTTAAGAGAACATGTTGGTTGATAGGCATTGCATCTTGTGTAGAGGCATAAGAGTAATTGATAGGCCTTGTGAAGCTAGAGCATAATAAGAAGTTTTGCTCATGCTATTTGCTATGTCTCTTTAGGATGTCAAGTTGAGTGCTTTAAGTGTTTCTTTTGGCTTTGCTCCCATCTTTATATCTCTCCTCCTTGTGTTTTGAAAAGTTTACTTGAGGAAAAGTAAGGTCTAGTGTGGGGGAGTTGATGTCTTGCATATTTACATGTTTTTAGCATTCATATCTTATGCATTTTGATCATATAAGTTAGGAATTAGGCATATTTAGGTTCATTTTGCATTCATGAGTCTTTATCAGGTCTTGGAGTGTACTTTGGAGATATTGAAGGTGTTTGGGGGTACTTTGTTACAAAAAGGAAGGGTGAAAGATGAACATGGACGATGGCCATAGAGAAGTCTTTCTATGCTAAGATTTGGTGGAGACATAGAATTTTGAGTTAGCTTTCCAATGGGAGTGGTTCCAAGCCATTTGAAGCCATATTGGAGGAGTTATGATCATTTGAGTGGAGGCATGTCAAGGCACCCGGGTCAGCACACTCGACCTGACCAACCCGCACGGGACGAGGGAGAGATGCTGGACGATGAAGCACCCGGACGGACGTACGCGGCCTCGACAACCCGCACGGCCTGACCGCGGGAACAGACAGCACGTACGCGGCCTGGACACCCGGGTGAAGTTACCCGCGTACGAACATCAACCCACCGATCACACCCGACTGGACGCCACCCGCGTGCGAGCACACCCGGTAGCGACGAACGCCTAGGACAGGACGCGACCAGAGGCACCCAAGGAAGACAACCCGCACGGCCCGATGATGAGAACGCCCAGGATCAGGGTTTAGGGTTTAGGGTCGATCACACCCGACCTCCCTCGCCCGCGTACCACTCCAGTCGACCTCAGCAAACTCGACCAAGACGACCCGCGTAGCCTCACACCCGGGCATGACCACTCGACCAGCACGACCCGCACGGCTTGGACGGCCTGGTCGAGATTCCACACCCGGGTGATCATACCCGGCCTGGTCGATGCCCATCCGACCAGGATATCTGAGCTTCTTCCTTTTGGAGCCTTTTGATTGGTTTAGACCATTACTCTTTTAAGGGCTTTTTAGTCATTTTGCTTTTATGTTTCTAAGGCTTTCAAGCCTTGTATAAATGCTCTTGTAATCTCTTTTGGAGATCTAACTTCTTTTCTTTCAAAAACATAATAGATCTTGAAGAAAGCTTGGATCTTTGATCCTTTTCATCTCATTTCTTTTGTGTTTATTTGATTATCTTCTTCTTTAATCATGTTTAGCCTTGAATCATCATTGATTTTGAGGTTTTCCATGGCTATTAGTGAGTAGATCTAAGGATTCATGGGCTTGGGAGACTAAGGGTGATTAGGTGTAGATCTAAGATGTTCTAGTGAAGATCCTTCTTGATCCTTGCTTGTTGAGGGTTCTTAATGCCATTTTGGTCTACACCATATCAAAATAGGTCTATAGGCATTTCCTGCCCACAAGGTGTATGATGAAATGCCTGAACCAAATCTTCAATGCTTTTAGCTTGCTTTGCCTAAGGGATTAGTTGTTAAAGGAGCTAGGATTGCTAGTAGGCTTACTCTTAATGATTGCTTGCATATTATTCAACCAATGACCATTTAATGCTTGAGATATGTTAGTGAATGAGCATTCTTCTTGACCATAGAGCTTGCTTAAGATAGTATCAAGGCATAAGATGTTAGATTGATTGTGATGCTGCCATCTTAGATTGAAGCTTAGTCACCCAAAGTCAATTCCCTTGTCCCAAGAATCCCTTTGCCTCATTGAGAAAGAAAGTTCACTCTTTTGTTGCATTTCTAGTTTTGCTTTAGTTTTAATCATCCTCTCATCTTGATTGCACTTAGATTAAGCAAGAACTTGCATTCCCTTTGCATTAGAATCACTTAGAATTGGATTGACATCTTATATACTATAACATTTGATTGGACTTGCAAAAGTCCTTTATCAGTCGTCCCAGATGAACTTCTTGTTTCCACGAAGGAGGTCGTAGAAGGGAAGACACTTGTCGGTGGATCAGGAGATGAATCGATTGAGTGCTTCAATTCGGCCTGTCAGTCGCTAGACCTTTCGACAGTTTTTTGGGCTGGGAAGATCTAAGACTGCCGAAATTTGCTTAGGATTCGCCTCGATCCCTCGCTGTGTTACGATGTAACCGAGGAATTCGCCTGACGAGACACTGAAAGTGCATTTGGCGGGATTCAGCTTCATCCCGTACGTGTTGAGAGTTTTGAAACAGTCTTGTAGGTGCGTCAGGTGATCGTCAGCTCGCAGCGATTTGACGAGCATATCATCAATGTATACCTCCATTGTGGTGCCGAGCTTATTGGCGAACATTTGATTGACGAGTCGCTGATATGTTGCGCCTGCGTTTTTGAGTTCGAATGGAATGACTTTGTAACAGTAGGTCCCCCTGTCTGTTATAAAGGACGTTTTCTCTCGGTCGTCAGGGTGAATCATGATCAGGTTATAGCCGGAGAATGCGTCCATGACCGTGAGCATCTCGTTTCCCGCTGTCGATTCGACCATACGGTCGATGTTTGGCAGCGGGTAGCTGTCCTTTGGACAGGCTTTACTGAGATTGGTGAAGTCAACGCAGATGCGCCACTTTCCGTTCTTTTTCTTTACGACCACGGGGTTTGCTAGCCTCTCCGGATAACAAACTTCGGTGATCAAACCAGCGCCAAGTAGTCGCTCGACTTCCTCATTAACAGCCTTGGACCTGTCCGGGCCTAATTTGCGTCTCTTTGGTCGAATAGGTTTGATATTTGGGTCGACGTTCAGCTCGTGTGTTGTAATGGCCGGTTCGATTCCCTTCATGTCTGACATGGGTCTGGCGAAAGTGGACATGTTTAGCTTCACAAAATCAAGGATCTTCTGTTGCATTACGTCGGGAAAGTAGGCGCCTACTCGCACAACTTTACTCGGGTCAGTGTCGTCGATCGGTATTTCGAGGACCTCCTCTTTCTGCGGGCAAACCTTGCGGAGAGGAGGAGAGACAGAGTTGACGTGGGATGGTGATCGCTGTAGTTTGACGGTAGCGATCAGGAGATCCCTGGCGGCTTGTTGGTCCCCCCTCAAGGTCTTGATCGTACCGTCGGTTCCTGGGATCTTGACGCACTGGTGGTAGGTGGAGGAGATGGCCCGCATCGAATGCAGCCACAGGGTGCCGAGTAAGACGTGATAAGGCGCTCTTGTGCTGACAACTGAAAATTTGACCGTGCGAGTAACCCCGCATGCGTGAACTGGGAGACGGATTGTTCCCATTATCACTTCGGAGGAGCCGTTGAAACCTGTTAGGGTTCTGGTGGATGGCTGCACGTCGTTCAGGTCGATCCCCATTTTTTTGAGAGTTGCGCGAAAGATGATGTCGACTGAATTTCCTGTATCGACGAGTACCTTTGTGACATCTTATTTATCGATTCCAAGGACGACGAGGAGCGGGTCGTTGTGAGGGACATGGACTCCGAGGGTATCGTCGGCTGAGAAGGTGATCGGAGGATCGTTCGGTTGCTTTTGGGGCCAGCATTGAGATATTGTCGCCTGCGTGCAGTAGTTTTTGACAGATCGAACCAAGTCACCGCAAGGTGGTGATCCTCCCATTATGACGTTTATTCGTGGCCTTGTATGTGGATGCTTTTCGCGGAGCATAGTTCGAAGGTCTTCACTCACCTCGGGATCTGCTGACTTCTTGCGATTGAGTGTCAGACGCAGGTCGCTCGCTTTAGCGTTGAGCTTGTCTCTCAGATCGCCACTACGCCTATTCGCTCATTGTTCTTGGGAAGACTCGCTTGTCGATGTGCGCTTGGATTTGGTCGAGTTTAGTGTGAGACGTAGATCAGAGGGATTACGCGTGTCGTCACTTGCTGAGGCGAGTTTTCGCTTAAGGATTGTCCTTAGGTCTGCTTGTTCAGTTGTTGTATCCATATCGCTTTCTTCGTCGGATGACGAGTCTGGTTGGGCATGAATGACCTCGATCCGTTGTTGGTTCAAAGGTTGTTCCTCGTCAGCGGAAGCGTTTTCGTCTTCCATTTGTTGAGGAGCTCGTTCCGCGTCTTTTGGTCTTTGATCGCCTTTGCGGGGTTTTCTCTGTGATTTTCGCTGAGCTTTCTTATCATTATTCCTGCTCCAAATGTTGTCGCTTTTGGCTTCGCTTTTGGAGGCTCAATATTGAAGTCGCCGCTGGCGACGGACGAGAGGAATTGCACGTAGAGCGATTTTCATTCTGACGTGTCGTGCCCTTTGACATCGTGATATTTTCAATGCTTGGAGAGATCGACAGGCGGTCTAGATGGGCCTGCTTGCAAATCGGGTTGGGCAAGGTTGACAGTACTAGGTGAGACGGCTGATGAATCGCTTTCTCGGGTGTACTTGTTCCAGCCCTTTCCTCGGACGAACAAAGTTGAAACAGGCGTATTGTTCTCGTCGACGACGTAGAGGAGACTCTCCTTACGATTATTTTATCGCTAGGTGCGTGCTGACGAGGCTCGGCGCGAGTGTCAGCGTTTTTGGGCACCTGAGGTTTCGTTGCGTTCTGTTTGCTGAGGATCGCCTTAGTGTCTTCTTGCATCCGGATGAAGTTGTGGGAGCGAGAAATGGCGTCTTGCAGCGAAGAGGTGGCGTGGCGATACAGGTCTTCGCAAAACTTGGAGTTGACGAGATGAGTGTTCATCAGGCCATCAATGGCAATGTGATCGGGGATGTCGATCCATGAGACTACTGCTTTAAACTTCTCCTTGGCTCATTTGCGGAAAGCTTAGTTTGAGCTCGGCGATATCGCGAATCGTCGCCAAGTCTGGTATTGCCTGAGGAGCATCCGCAACGAGGGGCTTGTTTGGTTCGGATTCGTCCGAAGCATGGTCTTCCGCTGGCGCTGTAGGGTTTGTGTTAAAAAGTTGACGCCGTATCATTGGAGGTTGGTTCGCTTGTCCGGCGGGAGCGGTGAGGGCAGCTACGAGGGCAGCAAGCTGCTCGTTTGTCGTTTTCTGGACTTCCTCCTGGTAGCAAGTCGTGCCATGACAGAGCTCATGAACTCCGCCGAGATCAGGGGCGCAGCGGGAGGCGTGAGTTCCGGTGCTTCGCCTGAGATTCTGGTGTGCGAGTCATCGATCGTCATATCGATCAAGAAACGCTACTCTGGTCAGGCCTTACGGTGGGCGCCAATTGTTTGAGGTGAGTTTGGTTGAAGGGAATGAATGAAACTCGAAAGTGGTATGAACAGAGATGTTTTATAGATTTGAGATGAAGAGGTTACAAAGGTGAGGAGAGTGATGATTAGCCGGAGCTCGGAGAGCTTTTACCCGGAAAGTACAAGATGGCTCAGATACAAGAAGATAACTTAAACCATAATCTAGCTGCTCGCTCTGTGTCTGCCCCCATTTCCTTGGTCGCTTCCCCTTTTAGAGCCCTTGGACCTCCCGTTTCTTGCCCTAGCTTCCTTTCGCCTTGGTGGGCCTAGTTCCTTGTCGGGCCTGGTGAGAGTCGGTCTTTGGAACCGGCTATTCGCGTCGACTCTGCGTCCCGGCTGTCGACCGGCTAAAAGTACTCCCGAGTCGAGCCGAGGTGCCTTCCGACTCGGCTCCTGAGTTACTCTTTATATTATTCTATTGAGTTGGGCCGACGGTTTGATGGGCTTTGAGATGGGTATAAACTATCCCCAACAGATACCATCAAACATGAATTCATTTCCCATACAGGTCAAATCGTCCTTCACAATGTCCTAGAACTTCAGATAAAATAATACGGTCATATCATCTGGTCCATCAGCTTTTTCTTGGTGCATCGTAAAAAGTGCAAACTTTACATCCCATTCTGTAATTGGATCTGTGAGATCATGGTTTATCGAATCTGTGATAGTTGTATTGAAATTTTCCAATGCATTATCTATCTCCTCCGGATTTGATGATTCAAAAAGAGTCCTAAAATAACTAGTAGTAATAGCTACCAGTCCCTCCTCATCTTCCACAATATTTCTTGATTCATCTATAAGTTGTGTGATTCAATTTTTTACTCGCCTTTGCTTTATTAAATTGTAAAAAGAAATTCGAGTTCATATCTCCTTCTGTCATCTATAGAATTATATTTTTTTTTGTTTCCAAAAAATTACCTCCGTCTTAAGGGCTACAAAAGTTCCTTAAAAGCCATTGACAGTTTTTTCTGTTGTTACATCATCATCCGCATACATGGCCTCAACTTTCTCTTTAAGTTCTTCAACTTGTTTCTCCGAGTTTAAATTATTTTTTCTCCATTAACTCAAGGTTTTTCGGCAGAACGCCATATGGGCCATTATATTTTCTTCAAATTTAAACTTTTTCTTCGCTCTGAATAGTTTCGAAAGAATGATTTCTAGGACTCGATGATTGTCTGTGTAAGCCCTGACCGCCCACGGCTAATGGGCTGTCCACGCCCGCTCTCTCCCTCTTGGACCCCATCCCGTTCCAAAGGTCGGTCCGTTAATTTTTCCAAGGTTCCATTGTTTACTGACCCTGCAATCACCACATGACCTTTATCCATGCTTTGGCCTCACTCGCACGATATCGCAAATCACTTCCCGATAGGTCGCCCATCCTTCCACTACTCCAGCTCAAGCACGCTTAACTATGGAGTTCTTTCTGTATGTTCTCCCGAAAAGGTAAGTGCACTTTGGTGACATATGTAGCCAAATCAATCCTCTTAAGCCTTTCCATATATCACCCTTTCTCAAAGAACGCAACGTCCTCGTAGCGCCCCACGACAGGTCTCAAGACGCCTCTCAGGTCAGAATCGAGATGGCTAACCAGGCTCTGATACCACTCTTAACGCCCCGACCATCCACGACTAATGGGCCACCCACGCCTGCTCTCTCGGCCCGTGGGCCCCATCCCATCCGACGGTCGGTCCGTTAATTTTCTAAAGGCTCGAAATCATTGTTTACTGACCCTGCGATCACCACATGTTCTTTCCACGTGTTTTGGCCTCACTCACAAGCTATCACGAATAACTTCCCGATAGGTCACCCATCCTTCCACTACTCCAGCTCAAGTCCGCTTAACTCTGGAGTTCTAAATGGATGTGTGTCGGATGTTATATATTTTATTAATAATTTAATATAATTTATTATTAAAAAAAGGCTTGTGGAAGCCCCCTTAGTCCAGTGGTTTGACCAAAGGTTTATTAATGCTTCTACACCAGCAGGTCTGGGTTTTAATTTCCGGAGAAAGCGGAATTATGCGAATTAAGGGAGAAAAGACTTACAAGAGATCTGCAGTATGGCGCAAGGAGTACTATCAAGCGTGGATTCCATAGGGCGGCTCAGGTGATGCAGTTAGGCATGAATCCTCATACGGCAAGTAGAATGGTCGGCTGTAAAATCGTATGTAATATTTCTCATAGTTGTAATAGTATAATTATCCATTCTTAAAAATGGCTTCAAATAATTCCAAAGAATATTAAGTTTATAAATATTTTTGGTTTTTTAAATTTAGGGAAAGAGTAATTTTTTTCTGCTATTCAATATAATAAATTTCATTTATAAGTTACTTTGATCCACAATTCAAGGGAAAACATGATTTTAGAAACAAATTGTATGATTTTGAAGGGGAAAAAGATTAAACAAATGCTCAGCTTTCTGAATTGGATCATTATAATCCCCAGGTTCCGAACTAACCATAAAAACCTCAAACTTCTTGCCGAATGGATCAATTTAAACCTGGCGTTAATTACACTAACAGAACGTCTAAATGCAGTTAATTCCATCGTTAACCAAAACGACGCCGTGTTCTACTCAATTAAAAAAAACAAATCTTCTCATTATCTCCCAAAATCGACTTGGGGGTTTTCTCAATTACGAACCCTAATTCGCGAGCCACCATGTTGGGGTCAAAATCGGTCAACGACGAAATCGTCACTCGAAAGTCCTCGGAAGAAAACTAAGTGACAATCAAAACCGAGAAACGGGTCGTCACTCGACGAACTTACGGGAAAGCACTAACGGACCGTGAACCCCGGGGATCGACGAAGGCGAGCAACAGCAGCATCGGCGGACGCGGGACACGGCACGGGCGGTAGGGCGCCTGGTGCCGGCGGCAGACCGACAACGCCGCGCCTGGCGCCGGCGGCAGACCGACCACGCCGCGCCTGGCGCCGGCGGCAGACCGACCACGCCACGTCTGGCGCCGGCGGCAGGGCGCCTGGCGCCGGCGGCAGACCGACCACGCCGCGTCTGGCTCCGGCGGCAGGGTGCCTGGCGCCGGCGGCAGACCGATCACGCCGCGCCTGGCGCCGGCGGCAGGCCCGTCGTCTCCCGTCTGGCGCCGGCGGCAAGGGTCCTGGCGCCCATCCGTGCAGTCGTCTCGTGATCTCGGGCAATGACAACATCTTGGTCCCTTAAGCCCATGTTCGGATTGTTCGAGAAACACGACGATTCTTCTGCAAAGCCTTCTCGATTGTTTAACAAAATTCATATTTTAAAATCTAAGTTCGAAGCCTCATTACTGAAACCCTCGAAGACGGGAAGTCTACGAATCCAAGTCCATCTCGATCCCGATACTCGAGAAATCTCTGAAGACCATAAAGGGTTCGAATGATGAATGGATTTTGATTCATCGTATAAAACGATCACAGTTATTCTAAACACCAATCATCTCGACTATACGAGGAATTGGGATTCCTTTGGAAATGCCAAAACCTTCGAAGACTATTTTCTCGAAAAACCGTAACAATGCCTAAAAAGCCCGACATGACCAAAACGGCCCACTTGCGATTTTTCGAAAAGGAAAGATAATTATGACGGTTTATCCTTATCCTCACATAAGAGATAAATGTTAAGTTTCCAAAAGATAAATATCAAGTTTTCAGAAGATAAATGTCAAGTTTTCTGAAGATAAATGTCAAGTTTCCCGATAAACACGAAGACGGACGAAAATGGAAAAAGCCCGATTCAGCCCGAAGGAAGATAGACCGTCTTAAGAGGAGTATATAAGGAGAGCTTTGGGCGAGGAGCAGATCATCACAAAATTTCCAGAGCAATTTAGCACTTAGAGCAAATTCAGCATTTCTTTTCTGTTTTCACTAGCGAGCTGCGACTCAACTAGGTTAGATTTAGGCGGCCGGACTAGCGGACTTTTCCACAGCTCTTGTAGCCGATTTCTTTACCTGTTGTTCACGCTCAAACGCGAATTCGGAAATAAGATATCTTTTGCTCTATTTTTACGATTTTTATTTTACAACTTAAATTCTCATTGATTGTGTCGTGTGTGGCCCAGCAGATATCTGGGACCTTCAGGGAAGGTTAAGTTTACTTGGCTTTCCTCCAAATCAAACGAAAACTCGACAGTGCGAATTTCGCTTCCCACACACCACCAAAAATCTCGAACCAAACACGAACAATCTCGTAGAGAGAAGAGACGGGTAATGAAAAGAACAAGAAGTCTCGACAAGGGGAACTCGGTGGTGCAGCTCAGTAGCTAAAAGAAAAGGTGGGTCGGTGACGACAAAGCTAATGTATGTAAGAAGAAAAAGAGCAAAATAGATGTACTCGATAGCGAAGAAGAAGGGGAAATCAGCGAGGATGACTGTGGTATTGTCGGTAACGATGAAGCTGATGAAGCCCCAGACAACGAAGAAGTCCCAGACGATGAAGCAGACGGTCATGGTGGTATCGACGAAGAAGGTGGTCGCGATTTGACTGTCTTCTTCTGAGAAGTATCGAGGAATGATGATTGTGAAAATGATGAAGATAGTAGGGACGAATGGTATTGGGAGCATGAAAAGGAATTCCGGATCCTCTATCATCAGATGATGAAAATGAAGAACAATCAATTCCCAGTTTAGCCTACAGAGAAGATGTGGACCCAGAGGCAATGCTTGGACTGGGAAACACTTTCTCCACTCCTGAAGAATTCAAGCATACCCTTCTCAGATATACATTAAATACCCGGTGTAACATCAAGCTTTATCGGTCCACTTCTTTGAAATTAGGTGCGAAGTGTGAAGATAGCTCGTGGCCCTGGAGGGTGTATTGTTCTTACGAGAAGAGCAAACAGAAGCTGATGATCAAATGTTATGTGAGTGAACACAAGTGTGAGATAACAGGACACTCAAAGTTTTTGAAGTGTTCTACAATAGCAATGCTGTTAGCTGAGAGGCTGAGATTGAATCCGAAAATCACCAAGCATGGAATTGCTGGTGAGATCTAGAGAGAGTATAGGATGTTTGTGAGTGTGGAAGCTTGTGGGAATACGAAGACAAATGTTATGAAAGAAAGAAAAGCAAGACAAGAAGAACATTTCAACAAGATCTGGGATTATCAAGCAGAGATTTTTCGAACCAACCCTGGCACTACAATGGATATGGAAACCATCCCTGGGCCGACAGTAGGAAGTAAACAAAGATTTCCGGCTATATGTTTGCTTTCATACGCTGACGGAGACTTGGAAGACTACTTGTAGACCAATAATAGGTTTAGTTGGAGCATTTCTAAAGTGGGACATAAAGGGTCATCTCTTGGCTGCTGTAGGGCGTGAAGGAGACAATCAGATTGTTCCTATTGCATGGACAGTAGTAGAAGTGGAGAATGACACGAATTGGGACTGGTTTATGAGACACCTCACAAATGACTTGGGCTTAAGGGATGGGAAAGGCTATGTTATATTGTCTGACAAACAAAAGGTATGCGTCTGATCTTGATATTTTAAAAACTTTTAGTGCTTAAAGCATTACTATATCTCAGTATTTTTAACTGTCTCATGCTTGTAATTGTCAGGGTTTAGTGAAAGCAGTCCACACCATTCTTCCAGAGGTTGAGCATAGACAGTCTTGTAGACACATTTTCGATAATTTGAAGAAAAACAGACTTGACATGATGCTACAAAGACTCTTCTGGCGAATATGAAGGAGTTATACAGCTGGAGATTATAAAATTATGAGTGAGAAGCTGAAAGAGTACAATCCAGGCGCCTATGCTACTCTTCAAGTCACCAAATCAGAAACTTGGTCCTGAGCATATTTCAAATTAGAGACCTTGTGCAATGATAATCTGAATAACCTAAGTGAGTCCTTCAACAGAACCATCCGTGAAGCAAGAAGAAAGCCATTACTGGAGATGTTAGAGGATATAAGGAGACAGTGTATGGTTTGAAATGCGAGAAGGGCTTTAATAGCTAAAAATTCTAAGACAAAGTTCGCAAAGAGGATGCATCTTCAGATGGCTAAAGTGGAGTCGAAGTCTAAGGATTGTATGAGCTTTCCAGCAGTTGGTCCAGTCACAGTGGTTGATTATGGTGGTTTGTCTTATGCTGTAGATAAGGATGAGCTAAGTTGTGGGTGTATCCAGTGGCAAATGACTGGAATTCTTTGCATTCATGCCGCCTATGTGATCTTTAAAGAAGGTAAAAAAACTTTCCGACTTTGTAGCTACTTGTTACACCATATCTATGTGGCGTCAAACCTATAGCATGGGAGTAAGGCCTGTTCAAGGGAAGAAGTTATGGCCTGAGACGGGTAGATTAGGTGTCCTGCCACCACCTTGGAGAAAAGGAAACCCGAGAAAACAAAAAAACCACGATAGGTTGAAGAGCAAGGGTGAGATAGATTCTAAGAAGAAGGGCCCGACAGTCTCTATAACTGATAGTACGAAGCTAACTCGTGCTGATTGAATTATTACATATTCTAATTGCAAGCAAGAGAATCATAACAAGAAGACATATATGAATGAATTTGTTGAGAGTCAACCCAAGAAACTACGAGGTCGCCCTAGGAAAAATCAGGTAAGTTTAAAGATGTTTTTTGGTTTATTTCTAATCTTGTTATGCTCACTGGAATTGTTTTTCATTGTAGGTTCAGTCTCATGCATCATCGTCACAACCAAGCCAGGGACAGTCTCATGCATCATCGTCACTGTTGGGTCAAAAACGGTTATCTCGAAATCCACGGCTAAAGATCCTTCCAAACTCAAAGATTTCCCGCACGGACGACTAACGGGGGAAAGATCGAACAACGGAAAACCCACGGACGGCAAGACGTCCTGGCTCCGGCGGCACGCGTCACGTAGGCCGGCCTGGCACCGGCGGCACACCCGGCCTGGCGCCGGCGGCACGCGTCACGCGGGCCGGCCTGGCGCCGGCGGCACACCCGGCCTGGCACCGGCGGCACGCGTCACGCGGGCCGGCTTGGCGCCGGCGGCACGCGTCACGCGGGCCGGCCTGGCGCCGGCGGCACACCCGGCCTGGCGCCGGCGGCACGCGTCACGCGGGCCGGCCTGGCGCCGGCGGCACACCCGGCCTGGCGCCGGTGGCACACCCGCCTGGCGCCGGCGGCACGCGTCACGCGGGCCGGCCTGGCGCCGGCGGCACGCGTCACGCGGGCCGGCCTGGCGCCGGCGGCACCCCGGCCTGGCGCCTGCGGCACGCGTTCCGCAAGCCGGCCTGGCGCCGGCGGCACCCCGGCCTGGCGCCGGTCGACGGCCCTCGTCCTGGTCTCGGTCCCACCATGCTCGGTCTGATCCCATCTTGGCTTGTTTGATCGATCCTCGCGAGTTTGGTACGATCACGGCTATGGAATGAACATCTTTCGATTCGGTTGGAATCGTCCTCGATGTTTTACGACAAAAACTAGAAGGATTGGATTTATCGTAGAAGATATCATATAAAACAAAGATCGATTAACTTGAACATCGATCCTTTAAGCTATACGGTTTATTTTACGAGAAAGATAGTCTTTCCGAGAAATCGTATAAAACGCTCAACGACTTAAGACAAGTCCACGGACTTACTTACAATTTTAAGGATTCAGGCCTAATCAGGCTATGACGATTTATCCAATTTCCCGAACGTCGGATAAACATCAAGTCACCGAAAAATAGCGGAAAACTCGAGGATAATTACGAAGACCGACGAAAATGGAATATTTCCTGAAGAGATAAGCTTGGGCCCAAAGGCGAGGTCCATCATCCTAAGGCGAACCGACCTTGGAGTGGATATATAAGGAGAGCAAGAGTAGAAGAGGAGGGGATCCGAAAATTAGACTTAGAGCATCCTGCTAGCTTAGAAGAACTAAGGTTTAGGCGGTTAGACTAGCGGAGCAAGGCTTAGGACGTTTTGGCTGCCTGCGACTCTACCTTTTTCTTTAATCGCAAATCTCTTTGTCTTTCAGAGAATCTTTGTACTCGTATCTTTCATCTAATAAAACGCCTTCGGGCAAATATTACAATTCCCATCTTTGTCTCCTGTTTACTTTATCGATTTCGTGTGGCAACGCAGAGAATCCGGACCTTCAAGGAAAGTCGGGTTTACTTGGCTTTCCTCCGCAATCTTATTTATCGGAAATTGACGGTGTGAATTTCGGTTCCCACAGTTTGGCGCTAGAAAGAGGGGGGGGGGACGGATTCTCTAACCCGAAAACCACCAATCGATCGAAATTCAGTATGGCTTCTTCGTCAGCCCGCAACATCGTATCTTTCGAGGATCGAGCAACGGCCAGTATGGCCAAAGCTCACAACAATCTCCTCGTAATAGAACTCACGATCCAGGATATTAACGTAGCAAGGGTATTAGTCGACACCGAATGCTCGGCTAATATTATCTATAAAAGCACCCTCGAGAGGATGGGCGTCGATCTAAGCATCCTTACAGACGACCCCAGCCCAGTATTCGGACTCTCGGGAGAAATTATGACCCTCTCGACTAACCTCCTAGTCAGAGCCGGGAGCGTCGCCAAAAACACGGAATTCCTGGTGATCGATGGTCCAACGTCGTACAATGCGATAGTTGGAACTTCCTGGCTAAACTCCATGAGAGCGATCCCATCAACATTCCACCTATGCCTCAAGTTCCCGACGCCTTTCGGGGTCAAAACAATACATGGTAGTCCCGGAGCAGCGCAGATCTACCTCGCTACCGAACTAAAACGGAAAAAATCCGAAATCGAGACCTCTCGGAAAAAGCAAACGATTCACGACTCGCCAGAAACCTTCTGGCAGTCCCAAAGAGCTGAGGCCCTGGAAGGGAAGCGTGAACCAACCTGCGAACCGGTGGTCTCAATTTGCCTCGACGATTCCTTCCCGGAACGGTGCGTCGAAATCGGAGCTAACCTCCGCGAACCAATAAAAGCAGAGCTCATCGCATGCCTCAAAAAGAACCTCAGTACGTTCGCTTGGGCTGCGGAGGATATGCCGGGAATCGACATTAGCGTAACATGTCACGAACTTAACATCGACCCAACTCACAAACCCGTTAAACAAAAGAGACGAAAGCTGGGACCTGAGCGTGCCACCGCAGTCAACGAGGAAGTCGAAAGACTTCTCAAAGTGGGGTCGATAACAGAAGTTAGGTATCCAGATTGGCTTGCCAACCCTGTCGTGGTAAAAAAATAGAACGACAAGTGGCGAGTCTGTGTCGATTTCACGGATCTGAATAAAGCCTGTCCGAAGGACTGCTTCCCGCTCCCGCACATCGACCGATTGGTCGAAGCAACCGCGGGAAACAAGCTTCTGTCATTCATGGACGCTTTTTCCGGTTACAATCAGATCATGATGAATCCCGACGACCGCGAAAAAACTGCGTTCATCACAGACCGCGGAACGTATTGCTATAAGGTAATGCCTTTCGGTCTTAAAAACGCGGGTGCAACGTATCAGTGACTCGTCAACAGAATGTTTGCTGAGCAACTCGGAAAAACTATGGAGGTATACATCGATGATATGCTCGTAAAATCTCTTGACGAACACGATCATGTAGCCCACCTAGAGGAATGTTTTGCACGACTCAACCAGCATAACATGAAACTCAACCCGGCGAAATGTAGGTTCGCGGTGGCATCGGGAGAATTCCTCGGATACCTCGTAACGTATCGCAGAATCGAGGCCAACCCTAAACAAATCAACGCACTGATAGAGATGGCCTCCCCGAGAACTAAGCGAGAAGTCCAGAGGCAAACCGGAAGAGTCGCGGCTTTGAACAATTTCATCTCGCGCTCTACGGATAAGTGCCTACCGTTTTACGAAACATTGAAGGGAAACAAGAAGTTCGAATGGTCCGAGCAATGTGAAAAAGCTTTCCAACAGTTGAAACATTACCTGGCCACTCCACCAGTCCTCGCAAAACCGGTGGAAGGTGAACCCCTTTTCCTCTATATCGCAGTTTCCGCAACAGCAGTCAGTGGCGTCCTGATACGAGAAGAACGCGGCGAACAAAAGCCAATCTTTTACGTAAGCAAGACATTACTGGATGCGGAAACTCGATACCCGCTAATGGAAAAATTAGCATTCGCCGTCATAACCTCGGCAAGAAAACTAAGACCATATTTCCAGTCTCATACTATAGTGGTTCTCACCACGTTCCCACTGCGGATAATCCTGCATAGTTCGAGCCAATCTGGTAGGCTCGTAAAATGGGCAATCGAACTGAGTGAATACGATGTCGAATATCGCCCAAGGACATGTGCAAAGTCCCAAGTACTTGCGGATTTCTTGGTAGAGTTACCCACTAGAGGCATGACTAACGAGGAACCAAACTCAACTTGGGTCCTCCACGTCGACGGGTCTTCGTCCAAACAAGGATCCGGAATTGGAATACGACTCACCTCTCCTAACGGGGAAATCCTAGAACAGTCTTTCCGATTGGCTTTTCATGCTTCAAACAGTGAGGCAGAATACGAAGCACTCGTCGCAGGCTTGCGGCTGGCCCATGGATTAAAAATCCATAATATTCACGCTTACTGCGATTCTCAGTTAGTCGCCAATCAATAAAGCGGAGAATATGAGGCAAGAGACGAAAGGATGGACGCGTATCTAAAACTCGTCCAAGAACTGGCTCGTAGTTTCGACCAGTTCGCCCTGACCAGAATTCCTCGCTCGGAAAACATCCAGGCCGATGCCTTGGCTGCCCTCGCCTCAAGCTCAGATCCAGGGCTCCAAAGGATAATCCCGGTCAAATTCATCGAACATCCAAGCATCGGACCACCAGTGGTCGTCAATCTAATCCGGGAAGAGATTGAAGATGCGGAAGAAGTCGAGGGTCAACCGGAAGCGGATGTGGACCCAACCGAGTACGGCTGCGACAGCCCTTGGTTAGAACCAATCCGAGCCTATATCGTGAATGGAACCTTACCCACCGAAAAATGGGCGGCTCGTAAAGTGAAAACCCAGGCGGCACGATACGTCACGATAGAGGGAGAAATTTATAAGTGGTGTTTCTCTGGTCCTCTCATGACATGCGCAGAAGGGGAAAGGGCAAGAAGAATCATGGATGGCGGAAGATCTCTCGCAGTCAAAATCAAACGCCACGGTTATTATTGGCCAACCATGGTAAAAGACTGCGAGAAATTCGCCCGGAGGTGCGAGAAATGCCAAAGGCATGCTCCAACAATCCATCAACCCGCGGAAATCCTCTCTTCAATCTCGTCCCCCTATCCTTTCATGCGATGGTCCATGGACATTGTCGGACCTATGCACCCATCAAAACAAAAACGCTTCCTCCTAGTCCCCATGGATTTCTTTTCCAAATAGGTAGAAGCAGAATCCTACGCAAGTATCAAAGACACACAAGTCGAGAACTTCGTCTGGAAACATATCATAACTAGACATGGGGTCCCATACGAAATCGTAACAGATAGCGGATCTCAATTTATCTCTGCTCGATTCGAAGCATTCTGCGAAAAATGGAAAATACGACTTACGTAGTCAACTCCCAGATATCCGCAATGCAACGGACATGCAGAAACCATCAACAAGATCGTCCTTGACAGACTCAAGAAACGCCTAGACGCCAAGAAGGGGCGATGGGCAGAGGAGCTCGAAGGAGTTCATTGGTCGCATCGTACAACCCCAAGACGGGCTACGGGTGAAACTCCATTCGCCCTCGTTTACGGAACGGAATGCATGATCCCCGCGGAAGTAGAATTCCCCGGAGTACGGAGAAGATTCCTCCCCGAAAGAGAGGATTTAAACGACACTATGATGCTGGACAATCACGACCTCATCAATGAACGCCGCGACCAGGCACTCATTCGAATCCAGAATTACCAGCACGCTGCCGCAAGGTACTACAACTCAAGCGTACGCCATCGCAGGTTCAAAGAAGGCGATTTAGTCTTACGCAAAGTCTTCCAAAACACTGCCGAACGAAATGCAGGAAAACTGGGAGCAAACTGGGAAGGACCGTACAAAGTCATAAAAGTAGTCCGACCAGGTTCATACCAAATCGCAAACATGCAAGACGTCAAAATCCCGAGAACTTGGAATGCGATGCACCTCAAAAAATACTACCACTAAACGATAAAACGTGGTACAAAAGAACTACGAGATGGCTTGATCCCTAGACAAGGGTACGTAGGCAACTCGCCAACCGGCGGATTCAGCTATCCCCCCAATTAAAAAAGGGGGGGAGTGGGTACGTATACTAGTATACTCCCACAAATTTCGAAGACTCTAAAATTTTCGAAACTTTTTCACGACTTTTTCAAATCAGCCGAAACGGCCATAACAACGGATCCAGTATCCACTAAGCGATTATCACATCCAAAAAAAAAACAAATCCCGGAGGGCCAACACTTCACAAAGCAAAATGAATGTAGACGTTTCTCCCTGGGTCGAATTTACGCGACCCCTTGGTCCTGCGTCCAAAACGGAAACAACAGTTTTCTGGCTGCGAACATTCGCAAAGACATCCAAAAGCCCGCAAGCGTTTCAACACGAGATGCGACATAAGGAAAAATCGACCTTCAGCACTGCGAGACGTCGCTAACGCTTGAAGGACATTCTTTTCCGCAAAACATTGCAGACGAAATCTTCGTCTCTGAACATACAAACGCACCTCAAAACGGTATCATTTCGTTGTTGCTGATCACAAAAAACGAACTCTAACGTCCTAAACAGACAAATAGCCGCCCTTCGAGGGGTAGGCTCTCTTACATCCGACAAGGATAAACATAGCGCGCTATACAAGAAATCCAAAATTTTGGTCTAGCTCTTCGTAAAGGAAGTAGCTCGACTCACGCCCAAACAAATCATATAAGCCGACAACAATTCGCGGATTTTAAACGGTACGAGTCAGATTAAAATCGCAAACAGGCAAAACGAAAGCCAATTTTTCATCGCAAAGCCTCAGTCCGAGAGTAAACCTAGGTCTTGCCCTAAACCCAGCCACGCTGAATCTTGACATCTCACAGACATAGTATGGTATACGAGATCCAGAAATTTGTCTCTTCACTTAAGCCTGTTTGTTTCACGAACTTCTCGCGTAAATCGGTAAACCGCGGAAAATCTCGCTTTATGCAAACAATAGGTACGGTGATCATCGGGGAACTAGGAATGAGACGACAACTCACACCCTCTTTCTCATACTTCAAAAAACTGAAGTTCATAAATAATCGAAAACGTTTCATAGATTGAGACCGCAAAAGTTCAAACAAAACCCCAAAAAGGGGCAGGGATTCGAAGCCACCAACGGCCAGTCCCGGTAAATACATCATGGCTTCTTAACGGCCGAAACACATATAAAACGAAATCCCAGAAGGGATTGATAAACCTAGACGCTCCCAGGAGCGTCACCATCATCCTCACTCGCGATAGGGATAGCCTCGCCGTCGCCTCCCTCGGTCGCATCGCCACTACCCGCCTCGTCCACACCAGCTTCGCAATCCTCTCCCGCGCGCTCTTGATCTTCTGAGTCTTTGAAGGTCGACGCAAGGGTGCATTCGGCCTGCAGGCCAGCAAGGATCGAATCGAAATCTCCCTCGGTGGCCGACCACTCTCCTTTGCAGGACGATACTCTGGCTTCCTCCAAGTCGAAAGACGGGGCCTCATTACCTCGAAGCAACTCGAGCTCGCTCAAACTCCCCTCGATCCCCGCTAAAGCCAAGTCCCTCTTGCGGATGGCTATCAAGGACTCAAACAGGGTGGCCATCCTCGTGAGACGACCAAAAAAGTCGTTGCAGGCATCGGCAACCTCCGAGGATCTACGGGCGTTCATCTCCTCATGAGTCTGGATCTTCTCCTGAAGACGGCGGACTTCCGAGGATTTTCTCCTCTTCTCCTTCTTCACCTTGAGTAACGAACTCGCGGTCTTCCCAAGGTCACGCTCAAGATCACTGATACGAACCTCAAGCTGGGACGTCTGGGCAGCATGGGTGTCCTCGACAGTCTGCAATGCGGCCTTAGTACGCTTCAGCGCTTCCTTCAACGACTCCAAATCCTTCGATAGGCGAATGACTTCCGACCCGCACTTGTGGGAACCGAAATTCACACCGTCAATTTTAATGAATAAGATTGCGGAGGAAAGCCAAGTTAACCCGACTTTCCTTGAAGGTCCGGATTCTCTGCGACAGCCAACGACAAGTGACCGAATAAATGCGGAAAAAGTTTTGTTAAGATTTGAGACTGGACCTTAAGAAAGGCTGCCTACGTACCCCTTTCGAGGATCAAGTCGGACGTAGTTCAGTTTAGAAAGAATTGAACAAGAGATCGAACAGTCTGGGCGGGTTCGATCTAGTATGAGCGTTTGTCATAGAAACAGGCATGTCGAAGATAATGCTTAGGGTTTCTATGTGCGGAGCTTTGAAGTAAAAGAATTGTCCGATCCCTCCGAGAGGAGCGGAGATTTGCTAGCAGGAGGCGGCCAGACGTTCTAGGGCCTGGTTCGTCTAGTATGAGCGTTGGTCATAGAAGCGGGCATGTCGAAGATAATGCCTAGTGTTTCTATGTGCGGAGCTCTGAGTAGAAGTATAGTTAGATCCTTCCGAGAGGAACAGGTGTCTGCGGAGAAGATAAAACTAGAACGAGAGGCGGCCAGACGTTCTAAGTCCTGCCTCGCTGGCCTAACCGCCTAAGTTCTAAGTTCTCTAAGTCTAGATTCTAGGATTTTCGGATATTCCTCTCCTCTGCTCTTGCTCTCCTTATATACTCACTCCTAGGTCGGTTTGCCTTAAGATGATGGATCTCGCCTTTGGGCCCAAGCTTATCTCTTCAGGAAGTATTCCATTTTCGTCGATCTTCGTAATTATCCTCAAGTTTTCGGTGACTTGATGTTTATCCGATGTTCGGAAAATTGGATAAACCGTCATAGCCAGATTGGGCCTGAATTCTTAAAATCGTAAGTAAGTCCGTGGACTTGTCTTAGGTCGTTGAACGTTTTATACGATTTCTCGGAAAGACTATTTTTCTCGTAAAATAAACTGTATAGCCTAAAGGATCGATGTTCAAGTTAATCGACCTTGTTTTATACGCTATCTTCTACGAGAAATCCAATCCTTCTAGTTTTTGCCGTAAAACATCGAGGACGATTCCAATCGAGTCGAAGGATGTTTATTCCGTAGCCGTGATCGTCCCAAGCTCACGATGATTGATCCAAACAAGCCAAGATGGGATCAGACCGAACACGATGGGACCGAGACCAGGACGAGGGCCGTCGACCGGCGCCAGGCCGGGGTGCCGCCGGCGCCAGGCCGGCCCGCGTGACGGGTGCCGCCGGCGCCAGGCCGGCCCGCGTGACGGGTGCCGCCGGCGCCAGGCCGGCCCGCGTGACGGGTGCCGCCGGCGCCAGGCCAGGGTGCCGCCGGCGCCAGGCCAGGGTGCCGCCGGCGCCATGCCGGCCCGCGTGACGGGTGCCGCCGGCGCCAGGCCGGGGTGCCGCCAGCGCCAGGCCGGCCCGCGTGACGGGTGCCGCCGGCGCCAGGCCGGGGTGCCGCCGGCGCCAGGCCGGCCCGCATGGCGCGTGCCGCTGGCGCCAGGCCGGGGTGCCGCCAGCGCCAGGCTGATGATCTCAGCGAGGGCTTCGATTTGATATCTTGATCGTTTTCTGGTTCCTCACGGTTTGAGAGAACGACCTCTTCGAAGTTTCGAGGCAGATTCTTTTGTGTTTAGGGTTTTTGTGGTGATCGAATCTTGATGTCCTTGGGCGAGCGGACCGATCTTTCCGGGGACTCTCGTCCGCGCACGCCCGTAGTCTTCCGATCTCACAGAGAGTGGATATTCTAAATTGAGAAAATCTCGTATAACTTCTTTTCAAATTATCCGAGACTTTTTGTTTCAAGAAATATTTTCTAGAGACTTTCAGTCATTGATTCCGTCGTGACCGATTTTGACACCAACAGTTAGCCCCCCAGCTCGTTAGAACCTTCGTGATGTTCTTGCGAGCGATAAGACATGTCAGGTAAGATATGCGGAATTAATGGTTGAAAGGCTCCGTTGAAAGTGGTAAGATTGGGGCTGCGCCTTTCGAAGGCTGCCTACGTACCCTTGTTGTAGGGATCAAGCCTTCCGTAGTTCGTTTTGGAGTTTAAGACCCTTGTGATCTGTTTTCCGGCGAGACTTATATGGTCTGGTTATGTGTCATGAGAGACTTTCGAGCATGATGCTGTTGATGTATTTGTTTTTCGATTATTTATGAACTTCAGTTTTTTCGAAGTATGAGAAAGAGGGTGTGAGTTGTCGTCTCATTCCTAGTTCCCTGATGATCACCGTACCTATTGTTTGCATAAAGCGAGATTTTCCGCGGTTTACTGATTTACGCGAAAAGTTCGTGAAACGAATAGGCTTAAGTGAAGAGACAAATTTTTGGATCTCGTATACCATACTATGTCTGTGAGATGTCAAGATCCAGCGTGGCTGGGTTTAGGGCAAGACCTAGGTTTACTCTCGGACTGAGGCTTTGCGATGACAAATCGGCTTTCGTTTTGCCTGTTTGCGATTTTAACCTGACTCGTACCGTTTAAAATCCGCGAATTGTTGTCGGCTTATATGATTTGTCTGGGCGTGAGTCGAGCTACTTCCTTTACGAAGAGCTAAACCAAAATTTGGATTTCTTGTATAGCGCGCTATGTTTATCCTTGTCGGATGCAAGAGAGCCTACCCCTTGAAGGGCGGCTATTTGTCTGTTTAGGACGTTAGAGTTCGTTTGTTGTGATCAGCAACAACGAAATGATGCCAGTTTAGAGGCATGTTACCATTTAGAGGTGTGTTTGTATGTTTTGAGTTCTAGAGACGAGGATTTCGTCTGGAACGTTTTGAGGAAAAGAATGTCCTTCGAGCGTTAGCGACATCTCGCAGTGCTGAAGGTCGAGTTTCCCTTGTGCCACATTTCGTGGTTGAAATGTCCGCGGGCTTTGGAGATGATTTGCGAATGTTCACAGCCAGAAACTGTTGTTTCAGTTTGGATGCAGGACCAAGAGGTCGCGTAAGTTCGACCCAGGGAGAAGCGTCTACATTCACAGTGCTTCGTGAAGTGTTGGCCTTCCGGGATTTGTTTGTATATATTAAGGATGACTCGTATAACTCTTGGAGCTTTGTCACGAGCGTTTCTTTTCATGCCGTGTTTACGGGGCGTATAGAACTTAATCGATTGACGATGAGTTTAAATCTTCCGTTAACCATATGGTTGTTAGTACTGAGTTTTGGTATGATTTCCGATTCTGGGTTATGCGACAAATTGCTTGCGTAATAGTCACTTGGCGTTCTATGAACAAATCGTGGATTATTGTTTTTAGCTGTTAAGTGATTGGAGCGGTGCTCGCTCAGTAGCTTTGGATTGGCATGGAGGCTAGATTCAGCCGTATCGCCAAGGAAGTTGTTGGTAAACGATCAGACCATGACCCTTATTAAGGTCATGTTAGTTTACGATTGTCCTTAATGGGGATGCCGAATTCAGGTCCGGGCTTTACGGAAGGGCGTAGTTGGCCGAGGACCAAATAGCGTTTGCCGAGATAGACATGCCAAGCATAGCGGAGTTTTCTGAGTTATGGCTGATGGCTTTTAGAAACGATCTTCCACTTTAGGTCTCAGTTATACGATGACTGGTTCGTATAAAATTTTTTTTGTTGCATGAAAATCGTTTCATTTTATCCGAGGGGGACAAAGTTTAAGGGATCAACGCAGGATACGTGCGGGTTCGTCTGCGTGATTATTTCCTGCTCGGACGTAACCGCGGGGAGTGAAAGCAGGAGCCAAAAACCTTGTGGAGCAAAAACTGTCTATGACAGTTACCCGTTGGACCCATTATGTTTATTTTACGAAAGTTGCTTTGTATGAATTGACTCGACCATACAGAGGATTTTTCGTAAAAGTGATGTAAGAGGGGGTTTTCGCAAAGGTAACCGGAGAGTGTTTCTCACAAATTACTTGCGATATTCGCGACCACGGATTATGTTTTCCTCATTCACTTTTGCGTACTGCGAAATCGTTTTGCATGAGACCGATCATGTTTTTTCCATAGGCTGTTTTGTTTTAAAATGTTCTTGTTATACGAAAGTAATGGATGACCGGTTTCATGGAGATAGAAAATCGCAGATTGTTAAAGTAGCGATGTTTCCGCGGATTACACGGGAGATGTTTCCGCTATGATTTCGACCTTTGGACGAAAGCTGCTTCGAACTACTCATGGAGTTTTACCGAAGGTTATTTTGTTATTTTTGTAGTTCACCGTCGTACTATTAGTCTGACGTTGGTACACGTTTCTAGTCGCGAGTTTGCGACGAGAGACGACGTAGAGTTTTCAAGACTATGTTTGTAACGGTTGGGCTATGCCGCTAGCGTCTTTTAGACGAATCTTATTGCTGCGAGAGTTTGATTTGTCAAAAGCGTTGTCTTGATGCTGAAGCAAAAAATTTTCGAACATGGGATTATACGTACCTACTTCCCTTTTCTTTCTACGAAAGAAAACGGGTTAGCCGTTCTTCCGAAGGCTTGTGTACGTTTTTTCTTTCTTTTAGGAAGCGGGATGAGTATGCTTTTACAACGCGGGGCGATCGTGTCTCGGTTTTTCGAGAGACTAGATCGGTTTGCATGTTCTGCCTTAGTCTCATCGATCGTTCAAGGCTGCCTCTTGCCCGTTCCTCTTTGTTTCGTGACTTTTAACGGTTCATCGTCAAAGGACTTTGAAAAGTTTGATACCGAATGAGAATCATTTTTTTGATGAAATTCTGACGAGAATATCGGAGCGAAAGAGAGATATGAACGTCCAAGTTCCTGTTCTCGTTTCTTCGTACTGCTGGTTAAATTGACAATGTGTCCGAAGGAACATTACAGAATCGTTGAAACAAAGGGAGGAGAAGTAGGCGATAACTCGAAGAAGGCTAAGGTGGGTGCTTTAGACAAATGGAGACAATTGGCAAGACGCCACTCCAGTGAGGCTCTTAGCTCGTCAGGCTATGAGCGAACTGGTTAGGTCCTTATCGTTTCATATGATCTTGTATGACTTTACGAAATGTGTTTCGTAAAATATTGCCGAGCTTGATTTTAAAATATGAACTTTGTTAAACAATCGAGAAGGCCTTGCGAAAGAATCGTCGTGTTTTTCGAACAATCCGAACATGGGTTTAAGGGACCAAGATGTTGCCGTTCCCCGAGATCACGAGACGACTGCACGGATGGGCGCCAGGACCCTTGCCGCCGGCGCCAGGCCGGCCCGCGTGTCGCGTGCCGCCGGCGCCAGGCCGGTCCGCGTGTTGCGTGCCGCCGGCGCCAGGCCGGGGTGCTGCCGGCGCCAGGCCGGCCCGCGTGTCGCATGCCGCCGGCGCCAGGCCGGGGTGCCGCCGGCGCCAGGCCGGCTCGCGTGACGCGTGCCGCCGGCGCCAGGCCGGCTTGCCGCCCGTGCCGTGTCCCGCGTCCGCCGATGCTGCTGTTGCTCTCCTTCGTCGATCCCCGGGGCTCCACGGACTCAAAGATCGAGTTACGAAAACTCAGGCAAAGATGCATGGTACTGAGACAGGACCGGTTTCGTCCTATGACGGGACAGAGAGATCCTTCTCATGGGCGAGGTGGTCGAGACAGCGACATTGTTTTCTTCGTAAAATCTCAACGGAAGCTCCGATTGAGACGAAACAAAAACCATCTTGACCTAGACTCAAAGGAGAGCAAAGTGAGGTTTCCACAAGCGAGGTTGCCATGGGCGAGGTGACCTTGGTGATGGTTGTTCTCGTCCACGGGCGAGGTGGCCGGGAGAGTGATTTTGTTCCCTTCGTAAAATCTCAACGGAAACGCCGATTGAGATGAAACGAAAGCCACTTTGAGATAGACTCAAAGGATAACGAAGGTGAGTTCGCCCTGTGGCGAGGTAGCCATGTTGGAGGGTGAGGTGACCTCGGTAATGTTTGTCCTTGCCCACGGCGAGGTGGCCGGGACAGTGACTTTGCTCTCTTCGTAAAATCTCAACGGAAACTCCGATTGAGATGAAACGAAAGCCATTTTGACCTAGACACAAAGGATAACGAAGGTGAGTTCGCCCTGTGGCGAGGTAGCCATGTCGGAGGGTGAGGTGACCTCGGTAATGTTTGTCCTTGCCCACGGCGAGGTGGCCGGGACAGTGACTTTGCTCTCTTCGTAAAATCTCAACGGAAACTCCGATGGAGATGAAACGAAAGCCATTTTGACCTAGACACAAAGGAGAACAAAGTGGGCTCTTACTAAGGCGGACTGGGAAGACTGATCTTACCCTATGGCAAGTCGTCCTAGTAATATCAAGCTCCGACCTCCTTTCGTTTTTCCGTTTGTTCCTCGAGAGTTGTTTGTAAGAAGTAGTGGGAATCGGTGAACCGATTTGCCGTGCTTCTGTTCCGCGAGTAATATAGGGTTTCCCCAAGGTTTCGAGGAGAATAAGTTTTATTTTTCCGAGAGGTTCTCGAAAGAAACGTTTTTCGTAGAAACCTTGCTCGTTGCGATTTCTCTATCTTGGTAACAAGACGAATTTTTGGGGTTTGATAGATTTTATCGTTGCCCTTTCTGTTTAGATAGAGAAATTGCGAGCTCGTTTTTGTGCTCTTCCTGTGGCGGAAAGCCGCGGCTAGGTTTTTGATTTGCTCGAGCACCGTGGCGTTTGCGTAAGCGTTGGCCGTAGGAACAGTCGCTGCTGGAGTTGTTTTACCATCGTTGACACAAACTGCAACTTTTTCTTTCATATTTCCGGACATCGGTTCGATCAAGCGCTTTGCGGCCGTATGAGTAAGAGTAATCCGTCCCCCCCCTCCTTCTAGCGCCAAACTGTGGGAACCGAAATTCACACCGTCAATTTTAATGAATAAGATTGCGGAGGAAAGCCAAGTTAACCCGACTTTCCTTGAAGGTCCGGATTCTCTGCGACAGCCAACGACAAGTGACAGAATAAATGCGGAAAAAGTTTTGTTAAGATTTGAGACTGGACCTTAAGAAATGCTGCCTACGTACCCCTTTCGAGGATCAAGTCGGACGTAGTTCAGTTTAGAAAGAATTGAACAAGAGATCGAACAGTCTGGGCGGGTTCGATCTAGTATGAGCGTTTGTCATAGAAACAGGCATGTCGAAGATAATGCCTAGGGTTTCTATGTGCGGAGCTTTGAAGTAAAAGAATTGTCCGATCCCTCCGAGAGGCGCGGAGATTTGCGAGCAGGAGGCGGCCAGACGTTCTAGGGCCTGGTTCGTCTACTATGAGCGTTGGTCATAGAAGCGGGCATGTCGAAGATAATGCCTAGTGTTTCTATGTGCGGAGCTCTGAGTAGAAGTATAGTTAGATCCTTCCGAGAGGAACAGGGGTCTGCGGAGAAGATAAAACTAGAACGAGAGGCGGCCAGACGTTCTAAGTCCTGCCTCGCTGGCCTAACCGCCTAAGTTCTAAGTTCTCTAAGTCTAGATTCTAGGATTTTCGGATCTTCCTCTCCTCCGCTCTTGCTCTCCTTATATACTCACTCCTAGGTCGGTTTGCCTTAAGATGATGGACCTCGCCTTTGGGCCCAAGCTTATCTCTTCAGGAAGTATTCCATTTTCGTCGATCTTCGTAATTATCCTCGAGTTTTCGGTGACTTGATGTTTATCCGATGTTCGGGAAATCGGATAAACCGTCATAGCCGGATTGGGCCTGAATTCTTAAAATCGTAAGTAAGTCCGTGGACTTGTCTTAAGTCGTTGAACGTTTTATACGATTTCTCGGAAAGACTATTTTTCTCGTAAAATAAACTGTATAGCCTAAAGGATCGATGTTCAAGTTAATCGACCTTGTTTTATACGATATCTTCTACAAGAAATCCAATCCTTCTGGTTTTTGTCGTAAAACATCGAGGACGATTCCAATCGAGGCGAAGGATGTTTATTCCGTAGCCGTGATCGTCCCAAGCTCACGATGATTGATCCAAACAAGCCAAGATGGGATCTGTCATGTCCCCGATCCTGGATAGGATCGTCCGGATGGACCATTGTGCGAGGAGACGCACCAGTCAGGTCATGTGACCTAAAGGCAAGCGTGTCATGATCCAAAAAGGTGGTTAAGGGAATCATACAGCTGAGACTTAACCAAAATAGGATGGAGACAAGCTTAAAGGAGTTGGTCGAGTGTTTCTATAGCTGGACGAGGTCTGTGTGAAACTCGATCAGCTAGGTGAAGCTGTGATGTGGTGCATGATCAGAATGGATCATGGGAGAACTAAGTCTGGGTCTGGAAATAGACCAAGGGACTTAGAAGGATTGAATAAGATAAAGATATCAAGCTGTACAAAGTGATTCACAGCTGGGGGATGCGAGCAAGAAGCTCGACCAGCTGGACGGAGCTCACTTGGAGCTCAAGTAGAGTGTGTCAGCTCCCTGAGCTGGATGGACTAGCTCACTCAGCTGGGTCAGCTGGGGATCAGCTCAACTCAGCTTGACTGAGTGTTCGGGTCTCGGGCAGTTGGACCGGGTCCGGACAGTGGTCGGGCCATGCGGGCAGCCATGTGTGCCGCTGGGCTGGTGGGCTCTTGGGATGGGGCCAGGAGCTTGGTATTCCGTTTGGGCTTGATATGGACATGTCCAGGAGTGGTTGTACAAGCCCAGGACGTGCAGATAACTGCCATAGGCGAATGGGTGTGATCTGGACCATTGATGAAATCAATGGCCAGAAATGAAACCGAAGGGATGCAATGGTTAGAAGTAACCATTCCTTCTTCTATAAAAAGAAGGCAGGTCCGTGCCTTTACAGGCACGCCAGGCATTCATTCTTCACCCTGAAACACAAAGAAAAACCAGAGAAAACAGAGAGAAAGTCGGATTGAAGGATCAAATCCCAAGAGTGGGATGAAGGCAGCAAAGGGGCAGATTTGAGGACAATCAAGAGGGGAGTTGTGAACGATCCTCTGGTGAGTTTTGATTAATTTTGGCCACACCCTGGGCTTCCTCTACATCCATAGAAGACACGCAAATATCCTGGAGAGAAGATTGGAGGCCGGATCTAACCTCTAAGGGCTGAGACAGCCTTGAAGGCAGATGTGTGTAGAAAGGCAGTTTCTTGGACACTGAAGGGGGAAGTGATGCACGACCTTTGGGTGGTGTTTGATCATGGATGAACACATCTAAGGCTTCCTCTGTGTCCTGGGAACACACGCAAATGGTCAGAGGAGAAGGGAGAAGGCCAGACTCCACTCCCAAAGGCCAACACAGCCTCAAAGGTGGATGCAGTGCAGAAACTGGTTCCATGGGAGTTCCATGGAATGGAAGAGAGGCACGACCATTGAATGGATCTTATCATTACTGTAAGTATGTGATAAGGGCTTGATGGAGGCATGCTATGGAGGAGCATGGCCGAACCTAATAAGAGGAGGCACATGATCTAATAAGATCAAGTATAAGGTAACAAATTTGATACTTACTTTCCTGTTTATGTTTATGTCTCTTGTGGTGCTGTTAAGCCAAGGTAAGGCACGCCCCTTGAAGACCATATATTGTGATGTAAACTAAGGATCCAGGACCCTGAGAGGAGAGACGGATCATTGTTGATCTACTTCATCCATGTGGGGTGATAGTTAGATGATGTTCATTGGAAAGTGATCCATGATGGATCATAGTTTGATGTTGAGTTTGATCATGGTATGAACCATGAATCCGACCCAGTGGTGAGACAAATGGGGGTCCTAGTACCAGAGGAACCATGTGGAGTGCAAGGTCCAATTCGTTTGGATCCAACAGCAAGCAAAGGAGAGGAGTAAGGCTAGTACTTGTTGGTGTGGACAACAAGTATTGTGCTGGTGTGTTTATACAAGGAAGGCCGTGTGTGATCTGATCATGGGCAAGGATGGACGACCTGATCCCTGGATGGTGGATCAAGGTGTCTTATCTGATTGATCAAAGGATGCACCGGTGGTAAGAGCAACACTAATCAGGTTCAGTGGGACATGGTTCCATGGCCGGTTAGGAAGTGTGAAGACTCATCAGTTCTGAGTCATGTGGGGTGGTTGGTTGATTGACTTAGGATCTGATGGGCTTTGTTAGTCCATGAAAGGACTTGGTTACAGGGGAGCACACGCCTGAGACATGGTGGTACTAAACCAGGCCTTGGCCGGTTCAGTGGAACTCTCCATGGCCTTGGTTGGGCAGCTAGGTCCGGATCTCATAGTTCTGGATGGAATTGATGGGATCCGACCATGGATTCCTCTTAGTGAGGATTTATCATGATTTATCATGTGATTTGATCGGATTTATCAGGCCGGTTTGATGGTGGTCAGTTATGGCCGGTTTAGTGGGATTTGGCCAAATTCTATGTGAATTAGGCCGGTTCTGATCAATCTGATTGTGGATTCCTCTTAGTGGTGAATTATCAGTATTTGTCATGAATTTTAATTAGATTTTAGAGCATGTTTGCTTGAGGTCGTTTTTGCAGCTGAAGACTTCCCGTAGGTACTTAGTCTGTGGGGATGGTTGGCTGAATGACTAAGTATCCAAGGGAAGAGTTTATGCAGGTATAAGGGAGTTGGACGAGTGGACAGGGAGCTGGGCAAAGCTACCTCACAGCTCGATCAGCTGGAGGAGAGTAGTTGGAACCTCAAGTGAAGTGGTTCAGCTCAGCTAGCTGGATGGGCTAGCTAAACAGCTAAGTCAGCTGGGACAATGAACTAACAAGCTCCATGGATGTGGCAAAGGTATGAGCTATCAATATTGCATAGATCTAGATAGAATGGTTAGGTGAATGGAACCTCGGATTTGGTATGACTTGGTCTAGGTTCAGGATCGACCTTGGAGCTAGCTGGCAGTTGTGTTTACTGACCAGTAGCTGAGGTGATCTGACCAGACAAGTTTTAGATTGGTTTTAGACCAATGGTTTGTAGATATTATTCCGCTGTGCATAAGTTGAAATGATCTAAGCTAGGAAATGACTAAGGTAGTCTTGAGCTAGGATCTGAGTTAGCCCTCACCTATGGGCGATGTTTTAAATAAAGGGCGAAATTTTTAGAGGTTCGGTCAGGGTATGGACCGAGCGACGTGAGGCATCGACCGCGGCCTGAGAGGACGGGTCGGGGTCTTACAGGATCAGACCGAACACGATGGGACCGAGACCAGGACGAGGGCCGTCGACCGGCGCCAGGCCGGGGTGCCGCTGGCGCCAGGCCGGCCCGCGTGACGGGTGCCGCCGGCGCCAGGCCGGCCCGCGTGACGGGTGCCGCCGGCGCCAGGCCGGCCCGCGTGACGGGTGCCGCCGGCGCCAGGCCGGGGTGCCGCCGGCGCCAGGCCGGCCCGCGTGACGGGTGCCGCCGGCGGCAGGCCGGGGTGCCGCCGGCGCCAGGCCGGCCCGCATGACGGGTGCCGCTGACGCCAGGCCGGGGTGCCGCCGACGCCAGGCCGGCCCGCGTGATGGGTGCCGCCTGCGCCAGGCCGGCCCGCGTGGCGCGTGCCGCCGGCGCCAGGCTGAAGATCTCGGCAAGGGCTTCGATTTGATATCTTGATCGTTTTCTGGTTCCTCACGGTTTGAGAGAACGACCTCTTCGAAGTTTCGAGGCAGATTCTTTTGTGTTTAGGGTTTTTGTGGTGATCGAATCTTGATGTCCTTGGGCGAGCGGACCGATCTTTCCGGGGACTCTCGTCCGCGCACGCCCGTAGTCTTCTGATCTCACAGAGAGTGGATATTCTAATTTGAGAAAATCTCGTATAACTTCTTTTCAAATTATCCGAGACTTTTTTGTTTCAAGAAATACTTTCTAGAGACTTTCAGTCATTGATTCCGTCGTGACCGATTTTGACACCAACAGCACTCGCCAAGCATTCCGTCAATCAGCGACACAAACTTTCCGCAAAAGAAGGAGTAAGTATCATCGTAAAAAAAAAAAGAAGAAGAAAGCAATACAAGAATTGCAGATAGATTAAAATCGAACCTTGGAACGATGACGCGCCAACGGCTCTGAAAGCTCGCCCTCCTCGCTCTTCGCACCCCGCTTCTTTTTCGCTCCGGATGCCGCACTACCCCTTGCCCTTCCCTTGGGCAACGGCGCGGCACCAGCCGCTGGCAGTCCCAAGATGAGTTCCCTCTTCGCCGGGGGAAGAGGTGCAGATTCTATCGCATCCTCTCTTCTGGAGATCACGATCGGAGCAGTCAAAGAACCCGATGGATGGACCTGAACATCAAGAGTCTGTTCGGGAACAATAGCCCCTTCCGAAGACGGGAGGGCATCGGATGGGACTTTGGGGCTGGGAACCGGAGGAACAGGCGAAGGGGCCAGAGGAGCAGGCAAAGAGATCGGAGAAACAGGCAAAGGAGTTGGAGCCGCGGAAGGAACATCAGCGTCTCAGTCCTCGCCCGCTTTGAGCCTTTCGCAGCACTACGCCGGGATAGCTTAGCCTTGAAAGAATCAAACCCATCAATGAGGGACGGAGTAGCCTCCTGAACGGCCGGAGCTTGGCTGGCCGGAACCGACGGAGCTTGGCCGGCCTCACCCATCTCAACATCAGAATCATTCTTTTCAACTTGGGATGAAGACATTTTCTTTCTTGAGAGAGAAGAAGAGAGAATTTGAAAAGATGTGAAGAATGAAAAGGGGGGTGATGACACATGTTTCCCGTGGAAAAATCCTTAGCCAAAAATTCCGATTTTCAAAAAAAAATTGAATCACTCGCCCGCAAAATCGTCTCCGATCTTACGAGATGGGGGGCTAACTATTGGGGTCAAAAACGGTTATCTCGAAATCCACGGCTAAAGATCCTTCCAAACTCAAAGATTTCCCGCACGGACGACTAACGGGGGAAAGATCGAACAACGGAAAACCCACGGACGGCAAGACGTCCTGGCGCCGGCGGCACGCATCACGCGGGCCGGCTTGGCACCAGCGGCACACCCGGCCTGGCGCCGGCGGCACGCGTCACGCGGGCCGGCCTGGCGCCGGCGGCACACCCGGCCTGGCACCGGCGGCACGCATCACGCGGGCCGGCCTGGCGCCGGCGGCACGCGTCACGCAGGCCAGCCTGACGCTGGCGGCACACCCGGCCTGGCGCCGGCGGCACGCGTCACGCGGGCCGGCCTGGCGCCGGCGGCACGCGTCACGCAGGCCGGCCTGGCGCCGGCGGCACACCCGGCCTGGCGCCGGCGGCACACCCAGCCTGGCGCCAGCAGCACGCGTCACGCGGGCCGGCCTGGCCCCGGCGGCACGCGTCACGCGGGCCGGCCTGGCACCGGCGGCACCCCGGCCTGGCGCCGGTCGATGGCCCTCGTCCTGGTCTCGGTCCCATCATGCTCGGTCTGATCCCATCTTGGCTTGTTTGATCGATCCTCGCGAGTTTGGTACGATCACAACTATGGAATGAACATCTTTCGATTCGGTTGGAATCGTCCTCGATGTTTTACGACAAAAACTAGAAGGATTGTATTTCTCGTAGAAGATATCGTATAAAACTAAGATCGATTAACTTGAACATCGATCCTTTAAGCTATACGGTTTATTTTACGAGAAAGATAGTCTTTCCGAGAAATCGTATAAAACGTTCAACGACTTAAGACAAGTCCACGGACTTACTTACGATTTTAAGGATTCAGGCTCAATCAGGCTATGACGATTTATCCGATTTCCCGAACGTCGGATAAACATCAAGTCACCGAAAAATAGCGGAAAACTCGAGGATAATTACGAAGATCGACGAAAATGGAATATTTCCTGAAAAGATAAGCTTGGGCCCAAAGGCGATGTCCATCATCCTAAGGCGAACCGACCTTGGAATGGATATATAAGGAGAGCAAGAGTAGAAGAGGAGGGGATCCGAAAATTAGACTTAGAGCATCCTGCTAGCTTAGAAGAACTAGGGTTTAGGCGGTTAGAGTAGCGGAGAAAGGCTTAGGACGTTTTGGCTGCCTGCGACTCTACCTTTTTCTTTAATCGCAAATCTCTTTGACTTTCGGAGAATCTTTGTACTCGTATCTTTCATCTAATAAAACGCCTTCGGGCAAATATTACAATTCCCATCTTTGTCTCCTGTTTACTTTATCGATTTCGTGTGGCAACGCAGAGAATCTGGACCTTCAAGGAAAGTCGGGTTTACTTGGCTTTCCTCCGCAATCTTATTTATCGGAAATTGACGGTGTGAATTTCGGTTCCCACAGTCACAACCAAGCCAGGGACAGCCACAAAAATCAACACCGCGAGAATCAACACAGCCACAAGGGTCAGAGAGATGGGAATAAGCCACACATGCACCACCAAGCTCAGATGCGTCGGGATCGAGACGATGGTTTTCGTGATTTCGAAGTTAGAAGGGACAAGGGTCAGAAGATAGTATTTTCGGATTGCTTTGTGTCTGTGTTTCAGTATTTTCTAATCTATTTTAAAGTTTTAGTGCTTTGACACTTATGTAATGTTTCAAGGTTTGTGTCTTGTGTATCAGTATTTTCGGATATATTTTGTAGTGCTTTGACACTTATGTTATGTTTCAAGCTTTAATTCGGATTGGTTTTCGTCTCTTCAAACAAGCACGACAACTTAATTCTTTACTTCAAACAACAACAACAACTTAGTTATGTACTTCAAACAACAACAACTTAGTTCTTCACCATAATACAAACACAACAACTTCAACTCAAAACAAACACCAACAACTTCTTAGTTCTTCAACCAAGCTTTAATTCGGATTGGTTTTCGTCTCTTCAAACAAGCACGACAACTTAATTCTTTACTTCAACCAACAACAACAACTTAGTTATGTACTTCAAACAACAACAACATAGTTCTTCACCTTAATGCAAACACAACAACTTCAACTCAAAACAAACACCAACAACTTCTTAGTTAGATGTCAAAGCATCATCGTCACAACCAAGCCAGGGACAGCCACAAAAATCAACACCGCGAGGATCAACACAGCCACAAGGGTCAGAGAGATGGGAATAAGCCACATATGCACCACCAAGCTCAGATGCGTCGGGATGGGGACGATGGTTTTCGTGATTTCGAAGTTAGAAGGGACAAGGGTCAGAAGATAGTATTTTCGGATTGCTTTGTGTCTGTGTTTCAGTATTTTCGAATCTATTTTAAAGTTTTAGTGCTTTGACACTTATGTAATGTTTCAAAGTTTGTGTCTTGTGTATCAATATTTTCGGATCTATTTTGTAATACTTTGACACTTATGTTATGTTTCAAGCTTTAAATCGGATTGGTTTTCGTCTCTTCAAACTAGCACGACAACGTAATTCTTTACTTTAAACAACAACAACAACTTAGTTATGTACTTCAAACAACAACAACTTAGTTCTTCACCTTAATACAAACACAACAACTTCAACTCAAAACAAACACCAACACCTTCCTAGTTCTTCAAACTAACTATGACACCAATGCTGATCAAGCTTATGATCACACACACAATCTTCATCTTCAGTTCACATCTCTTCAACTCTGTTTTAGTTCTCACAACCTCTTCCATCAACTCAGTTATCATGCCTTTTAAATCCTCAACATCTATTTTTTCTTTAGCTATATCGGCTTCAAGTCATGAAATCTTTGGCAAGGCATCTTCAACCTCTTCAAGAAAGGCGTCCTCAACCCATTTAAACAAGTGATGCTATGCAAAAACCACAAGATTTTAGGCCAATTGATTCATGTTCAAATTTAACAAAAATTCAGCAACTGCACAATATAATCAAACAAGCAAAATAATCTACCTTTCTTCGAGTAAGACATCTGTAGAAAAGTCTCCCCAGATTCTTGACAGTATACGCCGTGAAGATTGTGGTCGCAATCCCGCAAACACATTTCGCCGGAATTCCACGAATATCAAATGTCGCCACAGTTGAGCCCTCAGACGTCGAATCTAAACTCATCTTCGTGCAGAGTGAAGCAAATCGAGTGAGATTCAAGATTTTTGGTGGTGTCTCGTGATTTAGGGTTCGTAATTGAGAAAACCCCCAAATCGATTTTGGGAGATAATGAGGAACATGTCTTTTTTTTATTGAGCAGAACACGACGTTATTTTGGTTAACGACGAGAATTAACTGTGTTTAAACGTTTTGTTAGTGTAATTAAAGCCGGGTTTAAATTGATCCATTCGACGAAAAGTTCGAGGTTTTTATGGTTATTTCGGAATCTGGGGATTATAATAGTCCAATTCAGAAAGCTGAGGATTTGTTTAACATTTTTCCCGATTTTGGAGTAATAGGTTATGTTCTAATTGATTGTGTGTGCGTAACTTCTTATATTATATTGTTATAGTTAAGATTTTGATTCTGTTGAACGTGTGGAGGTAATAACTAAAATTTTGCCTTGGTTAAGAATAGTTTATTTGTATAGTTTATTCTGATTTTTGTATTTATTGATTTTATGTGTTTAGAAATGATTAAAATCTATATGAAAGTACATATATAAAATATGATTTGAGTCACGAAATCAATAAATTCAACACTTCATGATTGTCACAGTTTTTTTTTATAATCGTATTGGAAAAATGGTAAACTGATTTTCCTAAATTATTGTTAGCAAATTTTTAAAGGAGATAAAAGAGATTTAGAAAATGACATAATTGATATCTTGCATATTTACATGTTTTTAGCATTCATATCTTGTGCATTTTGATCAGATAAGTTAAGCATTAGGCATCTTTAGGCTCATATTGCATTCATAAGTCTTTATCAGATGTTGGAGTGTACTTTGGAGTTATTGGAGGTGTTTGTTTGGGAGTATTGTGATCAGAAAGGGGGTGAAAGATGAACATGTACGGAGGCCTTAGAGAAATCTTCAATTTCTAAGATTTTGTGGAGACATAGAAAATTGAGTTAGCTTTCCAATGGAAGTGGTTTCAAGTCATTTGGAGCTATATTGCAAAAGTTATGATCAATTCATGTGAAGCGTATCAGTCCCACCCGGGTAGACACACCCGAGCACAACAACCCGCACGGCTTGACTGATGCTTGGACGAGGCCGGTACGCGGCTTGGGAGCACCCGGCCTAGGACACCCGGCACAACAACCCGCACGGCCTGATGGCCGAACTGGACAGCATGATACGTGGCCGGATTATACGCGGCCAGAAGGACCCGCGTATGGGAAGCACCCGAGCTCACCTACCCGACCAAACAACCCCGCACGGCTCCTCACACCCGACCTCACCACCCGGCTGGCCTACCCACGTGTTCTTGGACGAAGAATGAAGAAGAAAGTACTCGGGCCAAGACACTCGGCCACTCCTACCCGCACGGGCTGGACGGCCTGGACGAAGGAGAGCACGCGGCTGGCCATACTCGGCCGTGGATCAGCATAGCCTGACCCGGGTGGCTAGTTTCTTCCTTTTGACTTGATTCTGATTGGCTGAAGACTTAATGACCTCAAGGGCTTTTTAGACTTTTATCTTTATGTTTTTAAGGGATTTCAAGCCTCTTATATATACTCTTGTAATCTTCTTTGTGAGATCTAACTTCTTTGTGAGATCTAACTTCTTTTCTCTCAAGAACACTTTTAGATCTTGAGTAAAGTTTGGATCTTGAATCCTTCTTCATCTATTTCTTTTGTATTTACTAGATTATTTCTATCATTAATCATGTTTAGCCTTAAATCATCCATGGTTTTAAGGTCTTCCATGTCTATTAGTGAGTAGATCTATCTAGCGTTCATGGGTTTGGGAGACTAAGGGTGATTAGGTGTAGATCTAAGATGTTCTAGGGTAGATCCTTCTTGATCCTTGCTTGTAGAGTGTTATTATTGCTATTTTGGAGTTGGCCTCTTCAAAATAGAGCCATAGGCATTTCATGCCCGGAAGGTGTTTGATGAAATGCCTGAACCAACTCTTCAATGCTTTTAACATCCTTTACATAAGGGATTAGTTGTTAAAGGTGTTGAGATAGCTATTAGACTTGTTCTTATTGATTTCTTTCATATTATTCAACCTAAGGGATTAGATGCTTGAGATATGTTAGTGAATGAGCATTCATCTAGGGATAGAGCTTGCTTAGGATTGTGTCTAGGCTTAAGGTGTTAGGTTGATTGAAAGCTTGTCATCTTAGATTGAAACTTGATCACCCAAAGTCAATTCCCTTGTCCGTAGAATCCCCTTGCCTCATATTGAAAAGAAAGTTCACTCTTTTATTGCATTTTTAGTATTGTCTTAGTTCATAATCATCTTCACTCAATGGTTGCACTTAGCTTAAGCATGAACTTGCATTCCCTTTGCATTAGAATCACTTAGGATTGGTTCGATAATCTTTTATATTACATCATTTGATTAGGAGCCTTGAAAATTCCTAACATCACTAATAAATTAGGAAAATACATTAATTACTTTAAATGAAAGTTATTTAATATCTCAGTGGCATTGACTTATAACTAAATGTTAGTTTTAAGGGTAAACTAGATTTTGACCAGTGCTTTAAAAGCGCGGGAATATTTTTATTTTAATAAAATTTAATTGAATTTACAATTTTGATTAGAAAATAAATAATTTAAAAGTTTTCAATTTGTGTCTCAAAAAAAATTGTTCTATTATAATACTTGATTTTCAAGCGGTGTTTTTATATCCAACCCAGACCTATGATTGCACCGATAAATTCAGTGATATATGTATGATTCAGTTCAATTTAATAAAAACAATTGTAATTATAATCTTAGATAATCTGGTAAGAATCTAAAAATCCGCTATTGACCTAATATCCAATATGAGATGATCCGCTGAAAACGAAAAAATAAGTAATATTTTTGAAATGTTTATTAAATAATTCATACTTCTTAATATTATATAAATTGAAAAAAAAAAATTATTTAGACTTTATAACTAATAAGCTATGACAAGTTTGTATTTTTATTTATGTTTAGATCTAAAACTTAATTTTAAGATAAGTTAAAAAAAATTGAACACTAAAAATTGGTGTATCATTATTATGTAAAAATAACAATAATATTTTTTAATTTGCATGTATATATTCATATCCGATCTTTAAATAATATTATAGATGGAAAAATGATATTTAAATTAAATGGAAAATATAATCTGCATAAAAATTAAAATTATTATCATTCACAAAATATGGAAAGTATTAATTATCATAGTTATAGAGAATATTCTAATTTTTGTATTAAATACCAATAAAAAAGACTTGTAAATATATTGAAATGTAGGGGCATGATCCTGAATTTTTAAAATATGATCCTGCTTTAATAGTATAGATTTATATTTGTATTTCTCTTTTAATAGATTAGACTAGATTTTGACTCGCGCTTTTAAAGGCGTGGATTTGATTTTTGATTAAAAATATTAGTTGGTATTAAGTACTGTTTTTTTTTATATACATATTTATGTTAAAAACATAAATTCAGTGTTTTCATATCTAATCCGGACCCGTGATGAAACAGTAAATCCAGTGATCGATGTATAACCCGGTTCAAATTTAATGAAAATTTCGTTAATTAAAATCTCATAAAACCCGATAAAATCTAACAATTATCATTATCATGTGACCGAACCATGATTGACCCATTAAAACCCAGAGAAAACTGATAATATTTCTAAAATTAATTTTTATATACTTTTAAATTGTACATAAAATTGAAAAAAAAACAATTAGATTTGTAATTTTTGTACTTTGATGAATTTTTTTACTATTTTAAAAATGAAGAAAATGATATTAGAAAAATAAAAATTTATTTATATGACTATATTAGTTTATTTTTGTTATTTATATTGTTTAAGAAATAAATTTAAAGATGTCGGGAATATTTCAAAATATAAATTATTATAGAATGCATTAAATGAAATCTGATATGGAAAATCTTAATTAATACATAAATGATTGAGATGTTTGTTTAGATTTACTTATTTAAATCTTACTATATTTAAGCTATATTTAATGGTATATAGTTAGTAATATCATAAGTTATTCAAAATTGTATAAGATATATTTTTTAAATATTATACCTAGGATCAAGTTAGGTCCAAATGTTGTGCTTTGTTTTAATAGTATTGATTATAGAGAGCGACTAATCCAGTAAGGAATCTTTGCTAGCATATTATAGTTTCTCGGAAACTGCAGAAAAGCTACTTTTATTCGATTATTTGTCTTTATGAATGCCAACAAGAACATCCAAACACTTTTTAAACAAACATCAATAAACACTTTTTTTGCTCAAAAAGAAACAAACATCAATAAAATATCAACGAAACTACCCAAATAAAGAGGTCGGGTCCTAACAAGATTCCTCATCTAGACACTGAAAGCAAATACATACTCGAGTAAACTGTAATGAGTAACAATAATTGATTGAAGACCTTTTGTTTTTCTTAACGTAATGGATGATTATTCAGAAGAAAATAATAAATAGATGCTGTAGATATTTTTTGTATGATATATGTTACTGAAATGTACTTTCCCATGTGACCGAAACCATTCAACCAATCTCCAACTTTACACTATTTTTCATATTAAATTGTACTTTCCCATGTGACCGAAACCATTCAACCAATCTCCAACTTTACACTATTTTTCATATTAAATTGTACTTTCCCATGTGACCGAAACCATTCAACCAATCTCCAACTTTACACTATTTTTCATATTAAATTCTATAAAATAAAAAATTTAAATCTTATTTTATTTTTAACTTAATTATAGAGTTAAATTAGGTTTAGTCAAAATAATTAATATAATAATATTTATTATTTTCACTTCATTTTATTCAAAACAGAGTAAATTTAGAGTAAAACTTAATTTTATTTTGGAGTTACTACAATTTTAAGTAAAGCATAGAATGATACATTAGAAATGATACATTGGAATTGGAATTTTAAGTAAAGCATAGAATGATACATTGGAATTGATATAAAACCTTATTGGTTAAAGAAATTGTTAACATACCATATATGGTATCCAATGTTTTTTTTAATCTGATCTGGATACTGAGTAGGATATTTTTGGGTCACTAAGTCCTTGGATTGATCGTAGTTGAATTGTGGGTCAATAAATTAAAATAATTATTATATGATCATATATTTATATAATACTAACAACCACTGTAAAATATAAATTAAATTAAAAATTTCAGATTGTTTAAAAAATATAATTCAATATCTGAAAATTTTATTTTAATTTCAGTTAGTACTTGTCCTGAAAAACATTTATGTGACTAATTTCTTATACCAAACTAGGACTTTAGCTAGATATGAAGATAATAAAAAATTAAATAACAATTATTATAGAGTTAACTTTTAAATCTACAATAAACGAAGACCACAAATTTATAATAGATAATCAATAACGAAAACAGACTAATATAGAATCAGATAAATAAATTTTTGTTTTCTTGATCACTATTCTTTTTATTTTATTTAAATGACATAGTAAAAGATTATTCAAAACTAAAAAAAATACAAATCAAATTTTTATTTAATTACTATTAAAAAGTATATCAAATGTTTAATTATTTTTTGAAAATATTATTAGGTTTTGTGGGTTCATATCGGATCAAAGTTTTAAATAAAGTATTTTCAATAATTTCAAAGTAGATTATATATTGGTCACTGGATTTACCAATTCGCCTCCGAATCCGGGTCAGTATGAAAACATTGCTGGCATCAAAGATGACTAGTGAAACCCAATGATGAAGCTCATATTTACATGACTTCATTGATAATTCAACTCTGATGAAAAAAAAAAAAATCAACTCCTTTACACTTTTCTGCTCGATTCTCATAGGGCTTCACGGACGGGCCATTATTTTCTTAACCAATGCTGTTACTGGTGACTTTCCTCTTAGGTTGCTGTGCTTTCTGAAGCACGTGACAACTACATTCTCCACCTTTTATTCACTAAACCTAACATTGATTTCATCCATCCATTTCATCATTATCAACTTGCCTTCTAGTGGAACTCTATTTCGATGGCTCGATGCTTCCTGTAAAACCGACGACTGAGTCAATTCGCGTATCAAATGAACCTCATCTTCATCTAGAAAAGTAAGCAACTCGAAAAGAGAAAGCAGAAAGCTATCCACAAGTCTTTTGAGTGATATGATCGTAAGGCAAGAATTTAAGACCATCATTATCCATAAAAAAAATTTGGGTTTCTTAATTTTTTTTTTTTTTTTAAATTAAAAGGGAAGCAATCACGGACCGCCACGTGTCAGTGGGGCCCGCGAACAGTTCAAGAAACACACTTTGATCGATCCTTGTTTCACGATTTTTACAACCGGTTTTTACAAAAAAATGGACCCCACCACCTTAAGAAATCCTTTGGAAACCGCCGATAATTGTGCCCTAAGACCCAGTTATACGCCTGACGTAAACCTTTGTTCAAGATAAAAAGAGAGAAAGCTTAGGTAAAAGCTTCCTTTTAACCGTAGTTTCTTATAGGGATTAAAGTTAACTCTTGAAAATTACTTTCTTAATTACTCAAAGAGATTCATACAGTACCTAGATATTAATACAACTTATTCATAATCCTTTTAAGCAAAAAAAAAAAAAAAGCACACTCTAAAACAGAAAGGAAATTATGAAGAGAAAAAAAAAATCAGAGTAAAGCACCAAAACTCATAAATTTAAACACCTAACAATACTTAAACTCCTCTTCGACCCAGAGCTTGCCTCAAACTCCAACTCTGCTTACCTATTTGACAACTTCTCTGCATTTTCCAGCAAATCGCACATGTATTCTGACCATTTCATCCAAAATCCTTACTTTTCACTCTTTTGCACCTAAAAAGCCACCACAAAAGCCAAGATTCAACATAGCCATCATTCTCTAGGACAGTTGGGCTTTATATTATTGTTAAAAAAAAAAAAGATAAAGAGGGCATTCAATCTAAAGTTAAGAAATCATCAATAAATGGGTTTTTGGCTTATTAAATCCTCAACTCTTTGATTTCGGCATAAATAAACTCTAATTTTTATTAGAGAAATTGCCAAAATAGAACAAAAAAACATCAATTTTTTTCCCTATAGTAAAAAACTCTTTTTGTTCAGTTTTTGTCTTAATTACCTTTTTCATTTTTAAAACTTAATGAAATAAACAGTTTTAAGAATCAAAAAGATCATAGAACTAGAAACAATTGATAAAAATCTCATATACACAAACTTGTACTTTTTGAGTTGTAGAACTTGTTTTACAAGTTTTTAGCCATGATATATAATTGTTTTAGAGTCTATCTATTATATTTTGGAGCCTTTTTAGAGTCTTTACAGGTTCACGTATGTTCGGAGCAATGTGATGATTATAGACCATTTTAGAGATAAAGAAAAGAGAGAAGAAACTCGTAGCTGTTCATCGAACCAGCCACAGTCGACATTCAGAATCATTCGTCGATCGACAAACATCATTTGTCGTTGACTTAAAGCCCAAGTCCCACATCATTACATGACTACCCCTAGACGAGTTTTAACTTAGTATTATATGCTCTACCATTGTATTAGGCAACATATGCTTTCTTATTCTTTTCATACACATCAAACAGTTTTAGATTTTCTTAGCAAGTTTGGAGAGAAGATCAAAGACTCCTTCAGAGCTTGTACTGGAACTCCAGTTTTCTACCTTATTATATTTATGCATTCTATTCAGTTTATTTTCTTTCTTTGCTTGATCATGTCTAAGTAGATTCACCTTGTTATATTTAGGGATTATTAGGCTTATAAAAGATTAGCTAAAATAATAGAATTGCTAAGGTGTTAGAGATATCCATCAATTGAATTGCTCTGATTGCTTGTGTTTTTGAGTAGTTAACTAGAACCTTGATATTAGTATTGTAGACAACTACGACAGTAGGTTCTCCACCTGAATTGATTCTATTGAACTAAGACTGTTAGAAACAAACAACAGTTGATCCAGGAAGACTAGTGAACCATTCGGATAGCACCATAAAATCGATTCAAGGTACCATCGATCGACGCTAGAATGGTAGCAACGATCGATGGTCATTCCGTGTTCAAATAGCGAAAGCTGGAATACTGGACTTGAATAATTATTAGACTCACATGCGATAGCTGGATATTTATATATTAGAATTCGAGTTCTAGAATATCATACACACATCTTTAGCTTATATATCTCTATAATCATGATTGCCTGAACCCTAGATCTATCATATTTTCTTATATTGTTTACAACCCCAATTAACCAACTGAACAACTATCTTGTTCACCATTGCTTTACTTTATTAATTTCTTTCTACCATACTTTCCTAGCTTAATCATTAAATGCTTTGAGTCTATTTTGTACCCATGCTCCCTATGAATTCGATCTATAAGTACTACAATCTCTTATTTAAAAGAGTAAAGTCACTCCTTATGGTAATTTGAGTGATTTCAGTATCTACAGTTATATTGAATGTAACTTTCTACTTTTATTAGCAATTCTAGGAATATAAAATCTAGACACAACTCATAAATCTATATATGATAGAATCTACTTATGGATTAGTTGTCTGGCTTCTACACATGGGAAGGTACATTTTATGGATAAGATAAACATGATTTCCGGAAACTTTGGAAGTTAAGTTATGAAAATATTCTTAAAATATTTGTAATCTTTGTACTTGTCTAAACACATGTTGAGATGATCTTCCTTGTAAAAAAAGTTAAAAAAATATCGACTAAACATCTTCTTCTTATGTATATATAACAAATTAAAAACATATATATATATATATATATATATATATTCAATGTTTTTTGATATATTTACAAACATATATCGACTTAGAATTATATGTGAATATTTATTTTTATTAATATATTTATTTATTTTAGTTAATATATTTATTTATATAATTATTTGGAATTCAATTGTGTATATCACTGAAAATATATAAATATTAGATTTTCCATGCTATGCATGTGAGTATTTTATTTTTAATTAACATTATATATGAAAAATAACAATTGAATTTACTTATATAAATATCATAAATATATTAACATAAGTATTACTTATTATAACTGTTTAATGTATAAAATCATTTATCAAATATAATAAACATTTAAATTATTTAATAAAAGTTTAATATACTTAAATAATTTATAAATAAAGTTAACATATACTAAAGCTTGTTGAATATCGACTAAAAATATTTAGTCAATATTTTGGAAGTATATGTTTGTAAATTTAAATGTACAATTTATAATAAATTTCAAATATTAATTTTTATATGCTCTTTATGTTAATTAAAATTTTATTAATATATTTAGTTATTTTTATTAATATTTTTATTTGTCATTCAATTGTGTATATCAATTTTTTATATTAATATAAAGACAAATGTTGAATATATTGTTTTTCTTAATATATTTATTTATTTATATTGCTAAAATATGGACTAAAATTATATATTCTTTTTCATATATTTAATTCATTTTTAGTATTTAAATATTTTTAAAATATATTTATTTGATTAATCAAGTGTCAGTTCTGGAATTATAAAAAGAATTATACTACAAGGATAAAATAATGTTGGTTTTATACTATACGGACAAAGATAGTGAAATTCATTTTATTTTGGCGAATTTCTCATTTTTATTTGATCATAATAAATACTAAGTTTTCCAAAGAATCTGATTAAATTATATATTTTTGCGAGCTTATGTTAATTTTATATAAAAAAAAGAGCTTATGTTAATTTCAACTACGACTCCGTCACTAACGCAGTTTTCTTGTCGTCTTTTTCACCAACCTTAAGTTCCACCCAAAATCTTTTCACACCGATCCATAATCCACAATCAACTGATCAGATTTGAGAAACAGTGATTGGATGAACACATAAGTTTAGTTTAAGCTTTTGTTGGTTAACTAAGAAAAAAATACTAGTTTAGTTTGCTGGATGAAATAGTAGCGAAGGAGATTAAAGATGATCTATTTTGTTTTCTGCTTAATATTAAATACGTAGCACAAGTGTTAACACAATTGAGTTGCAGATTAATTTAGAACAGAGAATAAAGTGAAAACTTGTAGAAAATCAGCCAACACAACTAAGGTTGATCTTCTTATGGAGTCACGATGATGATGGCTCTGTTCTTAGAAGCTAGTATACGTTGGGGTTAAAATCGGTTCCGACGAAATCAGTGCCTGAAAGTTTTCGGAAAATGTCCTCTTTGGAAAAGAAAGATAGAATGAGAGCGAGAAACCTAAATTGAGTTTCATATCAATTCCGAAAAGGAATAAGAAAACAAGAAATCTCGAGAATGACTACTCTAAGCCTCGGACAACAAGACGATTACGAAAGTTCTCGACCAAAAGGCCCGAGAAAAAAATATACAACTAACCAAGATAGCAAGTTCGAGCTTCCGAAACGCTTCCAACTCGCCAACACGCCAATTTGGCGAGTTGCTCCTTAACAACTCGACAGATTGGCGAGTTGCTCCTCGACAACTCGACAGATTGGCGAGTTGCTACTCAACAACTCACCAAGTTGGCGAGTTTCTCCTCAACAACTCGAAAAGTTGGCGAGTTGCTCCTCGACAACTCGCCAGATTGGCGAGTTGCTCCTCGACAACTCGACAGATTGGCGAGTTGCTCCTCGACAACTCGACAGATTGGCGAGTTGCTCCTCGACAACTCGACAGATTGGCGAGTTGCTCCTCGACAACTCGACAGATTGGCGAGTTGCTCCTCGAAAACTCGACAGATTGGCGAGTTGCTCCAAAACAACTCGACAGATTGGCGAGTTGCTCCTTCACAACTCGACAGATTGGCGAGTTGTCTCTCAACAACTAGACAGATTGGCGAGTTGCCCCTCAATGATTCGACAGATTGGCGAGTTGCTCCTCAACAATTCGACAGATTGGCGAATTGCTCCTCAATGACTCGAAAGATTGGCGAGTTGCTCCTCAACGATTCGACAGATTGGCGAGTTGCTCTTCAACGACTCGCCAGATTGGCGAGTCGGAGCTTCTGAAGGCTTCCAATTAACCATTTTGGCGAGTTCGACCAGTCAAACTCGCCAAAATGGCGAGTTAGTTTGAATCATGTGCCTTCCATTGGATGTCGGCACGATCAGTCTCTTGTTTCGTCTCGATCAGAGTTACCGTTGGAATTTTACTACAAAAACTGTCAAGGTCAATGCGCCTAAAAAGAAATTCATAGTTTTCATGAAACGGCGACGGTTAACTAAACATCATACTCGTCCAAACTACATGGGAAGTAATTAACTTCCTCGTCAAAACATAAGAGCGCGCTCTCAAAGAACTCGTAAAACGTTCATATCAGAAGACGGCCCAAAAAGGCTTAGAACACGGCCCAAAACCACTTACGGTTCTATTCGAGATCAAGCCCAGCAATGTTATGACGGTTTATCTTACTTGCAAGATAGGGTTAAAACTTCACGAAATCGGAAAGATAAATATTAATTTTCAAGATAATGACGAGGATCGAGAAGAAAAAGGAAAACTTCCGAGAAACGTTCAAACCGACCTAGAGGGCATATATAAAGGGAGCTGAAGCAAAGGACAAGGGGAGAGACACATACACAGCAAAAACTTAACTAGACCCTAGAACTCCGCACTTAAAAATCGTAGGCATTATTCTCGACATGCCTGTTTCTATGACTTGCGCTCATACTAGACGAACTCGCCCAGGCAGTTCGATCTCTTGTTAAAATCTTTCTAATTGAACTACGTTCGACTTGATCCTCGAAAGGGGTACGTAGACAGCCTTCCATAAGGTCCAGTCCCAAATCTTCAAAACCTTTTTCGTTTATTGCTAAGCGAGTTGCGGCCACAGGTCTTCTCTTGACATAGGTGGTACTTCTGATAAACTTAGTCTCGTTTTATTGCTTTTGTCATACAATTTCCTTTGTAATCTCATTTCCAGACAAGCTTCTTGTATGCTTTTGCTTTTGGAACGCTCATACGCAAATTCGAAATAAAGATCTACTGTTTCCAAACTCGATTTATTGTCTTTACATATTTTCCGCATTTGTTTGGTCACTTGTCGTTGGCTGTCGCAGAGAATCCAGACCTCTGGAAAATTAGGGTTTTCCTAACTTTCCTAATTTAAACGGAAATCGACGGTGTGAATTTCGGTTCCCACAGTTTGGCGCTAGGAGGAGGGGGGGGGGGTCGGATTACTCTTACTCACAGCCGCAAAACGCTTGATCAAAATGATGTTTGGATATACGATAGACAAACTCGCAGCACTGAAAGCTCCTACGGCCTCGCTTACGCAAACGCCCAAGTGCTCAACAAAATAGAAAACCTAGTTGCGACTTTTCGCCACAAAATAGCACCGAAACAAGTCCCTTATTTCTCTTTCTAAACAGAAAGGGAAACGATAAAATCTATCAAACCCCAAAAAATTGGCTCGTTACCGAGTTGGAGAAATCTCGGCCCGCAAGGGTTCAATTCGGAAAAATAACACTTGCTCTCTTCAAAACTGCGCGAAAAGCCTAGATTACTCGCGGAAAAAGGAAGCACAGCAAATCGGTTACACAACTCCTGCTGTATTTCTTCCGTATAACTTTCAGATTACTCACGGGAAAAGAAGCACAATAAATCAGGATCACAATCCCCCACGGCTGTCCTTCTTCCGGAAAAATTTTGGAGATACAAAATTTGATCTTTGTACAGGCACTCGAAATCTAAAACGGTTGACGAGGACTAAACAAAGCGAAACGTGAGATCGTATCACTCCACACTAAAACGTTTTCTGAAACCTAAGATTTCGTAAAAACTCAAGTGTCGCTTAAATAGTAACATATTCCGCGAGGTTTCCACGATTGTCGTCTATATAGTTACGGAACAACTTTCTTAAGAAAAAGTTCGACAATATTTTCCGAAACAAGTTTCGTAAAATTAAACTCGACAATGTTTTATGGAACATCGTTCCCATAGTGAAACAAGTCAATATTTTACTATACGAGTTTTGTAGAATAAAATTGACAGCGTTTACGAAATGATCGCATCAACGTACCATCAAGACTGGAGTTGATCGCACATCCAACTCGCCAAAATGGCGAGTTGGATCATACACACAGTCCAACTCGCCATTCTGGCGAGTTGGACCAGCCCCACGGGCTACTCCTTTGCGTTCTCTTTTGAATCCCCATCGAAATGCTTTTCGTTTTGTCTCAATCGGATTTCCATTGAGATTTTACGATAAAAACAAGTTGGATCATACACACAATCCAACTCGCCATTTTGGCAAGTTGGATCAGTCCAACTCGCCAAAATGGCGAGTTGGACCAGCCCCAAGGGATCCTCCTTTGTGTTCTCTTCCAAATCTCGATCAGAATGCTTTTTTATTTCATCTCAAACGGAGTTTCCGTTGAGATTTTATGATGAAAACAAGTAAGACTCGCCTAAACTCCTCGGCTTGCTCCTACTCGCCCTCTTGGGAATCCTACTCGCCCTCTTGAGCCTCTTACTCGCCATTGCCTCTTTCTCTGCATTCTCCTTCGAAATCTCGATCGGAACACCTCTTGTTTTGTCTCGATTGGAGTTACCACTGTAACTTTACGATAAAAACCGCAAAGACTTGTTTTCTCGTATGTATTCAAATTGATCGTATAAAACAGCAACGGTTAACTTAACACCTTAGCTGCCTCAACTATACGAGTAATTTGAACCTTTTTATAAAAATTAATGTTGTATCAAAGGTACTCTTTCGAAGAAATCGTAAAAACATTTAAGTCGAAAAACAGCCAGAAAGGTCTAAAAGCACGACTAAAAACCCACTTACGATTTTAGACAAAATCAAGCCCAATGATATTATGACCGTCTATCTATCACTTGCAGGAGAGGATAAAAGTCAAGTTGGGAAGATAAATTTCTAGTTTCAAAGGACAAACACCAATATCGAAAAAGACGTACAGACACGAGAAGAGGAAGGAGAAATAAGCAAGCAAAACGGAGAAGAGGCAAATCCGAATCTTCGAGAAAACTAAGGTATGTCCGACTTGGAATTTTCGTAGGAAGGTACAAAGAACTAGAAATGCTTTGGAGATTTCTATAAACTTTAGGAAACTTAGAATCTAGGTGGATAGTCTAGTGAACTAAGTCTTAGGCGATTTTTCCCCATCTCGATCTATTGTTTCCTAAACTGTTCAGGCGGATCTTGCTAACCGATCTAAACTCTCGCAAAATCGAGAAACGATCACACCACGCATACTTAGCTCGCTTCCTAAAGAAAGAAAGAACTAGAGACACAAACATCGTCTGAAAATCGATACGTTCCTAGTAATTTTCATAAAAAACCGACATATTCCAAGTCGTCAGCCCGAAAACCAGCAAGTCGCAATGCTTTCGACAAAGCAAACTCTCACAACAACAGGAAGAAAAACACTTAGGCATTCCAATGACTCATCAAAATCGTCCCACAAAGGCAAACGACAATCTAAGATTCGTCTAAACGCTAGCAACATATCTACACCACCACGAACAGAATCTCGAGGACTATACAGCATCTCTTATCGCGATCATGCACAAGAAAACCTGTACCAATATCAAACTAAATCTCGATGATTGGCCAAAGTCTGGAAGACCTCTTCGACTTAATAAAGTGATTTTCGTATAAAAGTAAAAAATTGTACGAGAAATCTTTAAGCACCAAAGCATTGCTTCAGAATTCGTTGAACCTAGTGAGTCACGGAAAAGCATCGAAAAATCGTTCTCACGACTAGATCATAACAAAATAACCTTCGGTAAAAGTCCATGAGTGATCCAAGGAGATCTCGCAAAAGATCGAAATCAAAGCAGAAACACGACCGTGTAATCCGCGGAAACATCGCAACTTTAAAATTTTCCGCTTCCTGTCTTCATAAAACTGGTCACCCATCATTTTCGTATAACCAAAACGTTTTAGACGAAACAGCCTACGGGAAAAAAAAACAAGACCGGTGTTACTACCAAACAACTCCGCAAATCTCACGAGCGATTTACGAAAAACACTCTCCAGTTACTTCTATGGGAAGCCCCTCTCACAATATTTTCACGAAAAATCCTCCGTACAGACGAATAAAATCATACGAAGCAATTTACGGAAATAAAACCAACGGGCCTTATCGAGAACTGTCATAGATAATTTTTCGTATAATGAAAACGAAGCTCCATGAAGATTGCTGACTTCTACCTCTCACTTCCCTCAGTTACATCCGAGCAGGAAATCATCTCGCAACCAAATCCGCAAGGGTTCTGCGTCAAGACTCTTTAAATTCGTCTTCCTTGGATAAAAAGGAAACAATTTTATACGACTGAAGGAAACAGTATACGAAACATTCATCGTATACTTAACCCAAAGTGGAAACTCGTTTTTAACAACCATCAGCCATAACACGGAAAACTCCGCTGTAATTGGCCTATCAGTCTCGACAGACGCTCTTTGGCACTCAACCAACTACGCCTCCCCGTAAAGCCCGAACCGAAATTCAGCGTCTTTTGAGGACAATCGTAAAAAAAAATTCCATGGTCTGGTCCTTTACCAACAACGTCCGCTGTATTGCTGAACACAACCTTTCATCCCAAGCAATCAAGCAACCACCGTTCCAATCACTTAAAAGGCTAAAAAATGATCCACGATTTGTCGTAAAACGCCAAGTGACGATTGTTTGTCATATAAACCCGAGAGGAAATTATACGATAAATTTTCAGAACAAAATTCAGTCCTAGCAACCAAACGGTTAAAGGAAAAATTAAACTTGTCGATAATCGACCAAGTTCCACACAATTCACTTAAAGCCCGCAACGTTTACCCGTAAAACGCGGCATGAAAGGAAACACTCCTAACAAATCTCTTAGAGTCATACGAGTCATCCTTAACCCCGGAAGGCCAAGACTTCACGAAGCACAGTGGAGGACAACGCTTCTTCCCAGGGACAAATCTATGCCGCCCCTTCGTCCTAATCCCACCATCATAAATCAAAGTACTTAACATCGAAACTGGAATTACAGTTTTGGCTACAAAGCAAGACGTTTCTCCAACGCAGGGTTAAGACTAAACCCTTGCAACACAGAAACTCTTCAAGCCCGCAAACATTTCATGCCAATCTTCTGCATTGCGAGACGTCGCAGACGCCCGAAGATTTGTTTTTCGATAAAATCACCTTCCTCGATAAAAACACCTTCTTGGAAGACCAGACAGTCATATGCACTAATATCTTCTTAAACATGTATCCTTAGCGAAGAATCAAAAACGGTAATATCTACCGATAAGTTTGTTACTGATCACAACAAACTCCGAACGTCCTAAACAGACTAAGCCATCTTGTAGAGATAGCTCTCGTACACCCGACACAAGTGTAATAGCGCTATAAAAGAAATCCGAAGAGATGCTTGATTCCTACCATACAAAAATTGTCCCCGAAAAGATGCTCGATTCCTACCATACAAGTCGTATAAGCCGAGAACATATCACGGACTTTAAATCGGGACGGAATCAGGTCGAAAACGATACGGGAAACGTAAGTCGAAGTACTCATCGCACCCCCTAAAGCCGTGATTAGACCTAGGTCTTACCCTAAACCTAGCACACTGGTCTCTAACATCTCTAGGCATAGTATCAAACACCCTAATACGAGATCCCAAAATTTGTCTCTTGGCTATTATTCGCGCATATCCAGAAATCCCGCAAGCTTGCATGCTGCAGAAAACTCTCGAAACAGGTCACGAATTATAGCAGTTCACCCAGAGTTAGATTACGAGATGACAACTCGTACTCTTCCCTCTACATTCACACGAATACAAATATGCTCAAAAAAACCGAAACACAATTCATTTAAAAAGTCGCAAAGTGGCTGGAATTCAGAGACACACGCTGTAAGTCCCGGAAACATAAATTCGGCCACATTCGGCCGAAGCAAACAGCCTACGAGGCTAGTCTCGAGGCTGACAAAACTCCAATAACATAGCCGATAATCTCTACATAACACACAACTAGACCGTAAAGGTCTCGCTGGAAAACAGGTCGAAAGAATATTAACTCCAAGGCAAACTACGAAAGGCTTGATCCCTCCATCAAGGGTGCGTAGGCAGCCGTCATAAGGTGCAGCCCCAATCTTATCGCATTCCATTCTTAGGAGGGCGAAAGACCGCTTACAACAGAATTTTTCAACCATTAATTCCGTCTAACTTGCCTAACTTGTCAATCCGCAAGCTAGAACCTCACGCTCAAGCTCACGGTTCTAACGAGCTGGGGGCCTAACTGTTGGGGTTAAAATCGGTCCCGAAGAAATCAGTGCCTGAAAGTCCTCGGAAAATGTCCTCTTTGAAAAAGAAAGATAGAATGAGCGCGAGAAACCTAAATAGAGTTTCATATCAATTCCGAAAAGGAATAAGAAAACAAGAAATCTCGAGAAGGACTACTCTAAGCCTCGGAGAACAAGACGATTACGAAAGTTCTCGACCAGATGGCCCGAGAAAAAATATACAACTCACCAAGATAGCAAGTTCCAGCTTCCGAAACGCTTCCAACTCGCCAACACGGCAATTTGGCGAGTTGCTCCTCGACAACTCGACAGATAGGCGAGTTGCTACTCGACAACTCGCCAGATTGGCGAGTTGCTCCTCGACAACTCGCCAAGTTGGCGAGTTGCTCCTCGACAACTCGACAGATTGACGAGTTACTCCTCGACAACTCGACAGATTGGCGAGTTGCTCCTCGACAACTCGACAGATTGGCGAGTTGCTCCTCGACAACTCGACAGATTGGCGAGTTGCTACTCCACAACTCGATAGATTGGCAAGTTGCTCCTCAACAACTCGACAGATTGGCGAGTTGCTCCTCAACAACTCGACAGATTGGCGAGTTTCCCCTCAACGACTCGACAGATTGGCGAGTTGCTCCTCAAGAACTCGCCAAATTGGCGAGTTGCTCCTCAACAACTTGCCAAATTGGCGAGTTGGAGCTCCCGAAGGGTTCCAATTCACTGTCTTGGCGAGTTCGACCAATCAAACTCGCTAAAACGGCGAGTTAGTTTGAATCATGTGCCTTGCATTGGATTTCGGCATGATCAGTCTCTTGTTTCGTGTCGATCGGAGTTACCGTTGGAATTTTACGACAAAAACTGTCAAGGTCAATGCGCCTAATAAGAAATTCATAGTTTTCATGAAACGGCGACGGTTAACTAAACATCATACTCGTCCAAGCTACATGGGAAGTATGACCATCCTCGTCAAAACATAAGAGCGCGCTCTCAAAGAACTCGTAAAACGTTCATATCGGAAGACGGCCTAAAAAGGCTTAGAACAAGGCCCAAAACCACTTACGGTTCTATTTGAAATCAAGCCCAGCAATGTTAGGACAGTTTATCTTACTTGCAGGATAGGGTCAAATCTCACGAAATCGGAAAGATAAATATTAAGTTTCAAGATAATGAAGAGGATCGAGAAGAAAAAGGAAAACTTCCGAGAAACGTTCAAACTGACCTAGAGGGTATATATAAAGGGAGCTGAAGCAAAGGACAAGGGGAGAGACACATACACAGCAAAAAACTTAACTTAGAGCCTAGAACTCCGCACTTAAAAATCCTAGGCATTATTCTTGACATGCCTGTTTCTATGACTTGCGCTCATACTAGACGAACTTGCACAGTCAGTTCGATCTCTTGTTCAAATCTTTCTAGTTAAACTACGTTCGACTTGATCCTCGAAAGGGGTACGTAGGTAGCCTTCCATAAGGTCCAGTCCCAAATCTTCAAAACCTTTTTCGTCTTTTTCGTCTATTGCTAAGCGAGTTGCGGCCACAGGTCTTCTCTTGACATAGGTGGTACTGCTGATCAACTTCCATTCAAACTTGTAGCACGGTATTCTCCTCTAGAAGAACGCCGAGCTTCTCTTTGGGCCGTGGTCATTGTTGAGGTAACCTTGGTATTCTTTGGTGGCATCCTGATATAACGAATGGCGCGTCAGATTCTGATTGCAAAAGAGTTCACTAACCTCGTCGAGTAAGCGAGGAGCTTCGGTCCAAATAGTGCCTTATATTAATCTTTCGAAAATCCCCATTTCGTAAAAGTTTGAAAACACTTTGAAACCCGGATAAAAATACTCTTGATCTACATCTACCCATCTGGGACAGTACCGGATGGGTTTAACCCCCACTCTGATACCAATTGTAACATCTCTGTCCCTAGGATCTTGCATCTAACCTTAACCATTCCACTTTCAGTTCAACAACTCCTTTTATTCAAACTCAAGTTGTCTTACATTAACTTAACTTAAAAGCAAAAGCCGAATGACTGAATAGTCTTAGAAGACGTAGCGAAAGTTTGAAAGATAAAGTAAATCCAAATAGATGGCACCATCCCGACTCCGCTCATGCTCCTCTTCGATCATACCTACAAGAAGGAGGGGTGAGTAATTGGGATTACTCAGTGAGGGTAAGTTTTAGGAACCTACGAACTCATCTCAGATCACATTACACGCGAAGCATAAGTCATAAGTTAATATCACCTAACATGCATCTAACAAGATTCCCTATACTCGGTATACCACTAGTGCCCCAAGCCATCTGCCCGGACACCCCACAGTCTTGCACGGCTTCACCATTCTCTGCCAAACCGGCTCTCACCAAATCGGCACTCGCCAAACTGGCACACCAAACTGGCACTCACCAAACCAGCATTCGTCAAACCGGCACTCATTCACATTACTACAAAACCTCATGGATCATAACAACATTTCATTCATCTCACTTTCATGAATTTCATTCTTATCACATCATTTTTACTCTTATCACACATCTCATTCATTCTCAACACTCAACCGGTTTATCCTTTAACAACCTATCATTTACTATGTCCTTTCATCACAATCAGCAATCACCTTACTTTCATCACATCAACACAACTCAACATCTAGATCTAGGTCAATATTAGAAAAGGACTAAGCCCAAGGTATTATACAACATGAAAGAAGTTCACGACCGGGTCCTCACCTTAGCCTTTCTCGACGTCACAAATTCAGATCAAGAAGAAGTACACAGCAAAACAACCACAGATCTGTACTCTCATACTCAATAGAAGATGGGGAACGGGATTAGTATCAGATCTATCACACCCAGTGAAAAACCTCTAAGAGGGAGAAGAAGGACATGTAGATCAAAGGCTTACCGGATAAATCAGAAAATGTGAGATTTGGATCTCAAGAATTCCAAAAAACCCCAATCTGGTCTGCTCACAACCACCATTACCACCAGTTCCGATCGCCGGCGAGGAAAGAGAGAAAGAGAAGAGAGAGGCGTGAGAGAGGAAGAGAGAAAGAGAAAAGCTTGATGGCTAGGGTTTCTTGGTCTTTCAAAATCTCTGCAGAGCTTCGCTCTAGTTTCAGAAAATGAGAGAAAAGAAGGAGGAGACAACTTATTTATAGGAAAAGGAGAAAACCCTAGGTCATTTACCCTAATAGGCTGCAGACAAGGCCTTCTTTTTAAGAAAAGTTTATGGTCCGGATTTGGGATGTTACAAAGTCTTTTGAATCAGCTCGATTCTTTTCAATCTCAGCTTGCGCTTTCTTTCTTTTTTTGTAAATTTCCCCTTCCATCTATTTCCAACAGTAGACTTTTTAGCATTACGTACCGTGATTTGTCTTCTTATGTACTCTAACATATCATGCAATGGTTTTCGTCGAGCTTCTCTAATGGTTTGTTGAAAGATTCAGACAAGTTGTTCGAATAGTCAATAGTCCAAGAATCAGCCTAAAGAAACCCCGAGACCATGTAGTAGGTGCAGTGCGTTGTAGGGAATCATACGCACCTAAATTATAAGTTCTTAATGCTTCAAGGTTGTCTTCAAAGTCTCCTATAGTATAGCTTCGTGTTATTTTCCAAAACATACGCTCCAACTCTTTATCTTTATTAGTTTTTCTCCAGTTTGCAAGGATATGTCGAGCACACATTCGATGCTCAGCTTGTGGAAGCTCATTGTACACAGCATTTACCAAACCCTGAGATCAGTTCAACATGAAAAATCTTAGAATACAAACATAAATTTTAAAATTAGATAGATATATTCATAATCTTCACAACAGACCTTTTGTTTATCAGATATTATTGTCATGTTGTCTCCTTGTCCAAGATCCAAATCAGTTTGGATATGTTTGATGAACCATTCCCAATTATAATTGTTTTCTAGCACATGCGATAGGGAGAATTCTATTATCTGCATCTCTTCCACCCGCAGCCAACAACTCACCTTTTATATTCCACTTTAGAAAAGCACCATCTAGTCCAATTATTCTGCGACATGTATGTTTCCATGCTTCTCGAAGCGCTTCAAAGCATATTGTAGAGATTATTAGCTTAGGTTTACTTAGGATTCAAGTTAACTTAGATCTAGGTTTTACACCTAAGTAAAGACACAAGCAATTTAACGAGTTGCCGGCCTCTAACCGGTACGTTCATGGGAGAACTTCTGCTCCCAAAATTCACTAGGTCAAAGAGACTCTAGCAACACCAAATCAGTGTGCTAGATAGATGTTTACAAAGAATCAAATACTCCTAGCTAGAGGAAACCAACAATGCCCTTAGATACAATAAACTTAAGCCTAAGTAATTGATCTTGTATTGTTGCCTCTTGCTGTCCACCAAATTGATCTGATCCTGGTTGCCGTAAACCTTATTCCCTTATGCTTGCTTAAACCCTAATCGATCATACTTCACATATATATATGTCTCACATGTGATCAGGTATTACCAAGCTGGAGTGGGCCTGTATCTTAGCCCATAAGGATGTTGCTGTCAATGGCCCAAGAGCTTTGCTGAAGCCCAAACCCTCACAAATCTCCACCGGTTTTGACTGAAGCCCATAAGCCCAATCGACCACCTCTCCAGCTGACAAACCCTTCCTCGTGTCTCTTTGTTCAAAGGTGAAGAGATCAATCTCGATCTTTGATATACCATGGATTTTATCCGTTTTTACCCATGGTATATGAGTGTTTTTACTACTGTTATCTATGTTTTGGAGTCTATTAGGTATGTTTTCAGGTTCAAAAGCATTTTGGAGAAAAGTGATGTTTTAGGTGCCTTTTTTGGAGCTTAAAGCCAAGTAAACTTAACCTTCCCTGAAGGTCCCGGATATCTGCTGCGCCACACACGACACAATCAATGCGAGTTTAAGTTGTAAAATAAAAATCGTAAAAATAGAGCGAAAGAGATCTTATTTCCGAATTCGCGTTTGAGCGTGAACAACAGGTAAAGAAATCGGCTACAAGAGCTGTCGAAAAGTCCGCTGGTCCGGCCGCCTAAATCTAACCTAGTTGAGTCGCAGCTCGCTAGTGAAAACAGAAAAGAAATGCTGAATTTGCTCTAAGTGCTAAATTGCTCTGGAAATTTTGTGATGATTTGCTCCTCGCCCGAAGCTCAACTTATATACTCCTCTTAAGACGGTCTATCTTCCTTCGGGCTGAATCGAGCTTTTTCCATTTTCGTCCGTCTTCGTGTTTATCGAGAAACTTGACATTTATCTTCGGAAAACTTGACATTTATCTTTTGCAAAATTGACATTTATCTCTTATGTGAGGATAAGGATAAACCGTCGTAGTTATCCTTCTTTTTCGGAAAATCGTAAGTGGGCCGTTTTGGTCATGTCGGGCTTTTTAGGCGTTTTTACGGTTTTTCGAGAAAATAGTCTTCGAAGGTTTCGGCATTTCCGAAGGAATCCCAATTCCTCGTATAGTCGAGATGATTGGTGTTTAGAATAACCGTGATCGTTTTATACGATGAATCGAAATCCATTCATCATTCGAACCTTTTATGGTCTTCCGAGATTTCTCGAGTATCGGGATCGAGATGGACTTGGATTCGTAGACTTCCCGTCTTCGAGGGTTCGAGTAATGAGGCTTCGAACTTAGATTTTAAAATACGGACTTTGTTCAACAATCGAGAAAGCTTTGCAGAAGAATCGTCGTGTTTCCCGAACAATCCGAACATGGGTTTAAGGGACCAAGATGTTGCCGTTGCCCGAGATCACGAGACGACTGCACGGATTGGCGCCTGGACCCTTGCCGCCGGCGCCAGACGGGAGACGACGGGCCTTCCGCCGGCGCCAGACGGGAGAGGACGAGCCTGCCGCCGGCGCCAGGCGCGGCGTGGTCGGTCTGCTGCCGGCGCCAGGCGCCCTACCGCCGGCGCCAGGCGTGGCGTGGTCGGTCTGCCGCTGGCGCCAGGCGTGGCGTGGTCGGTCTGCCGCCGGCGCCAGGCGCCCTACCGCCCGTGCCGTGTCCCGCGTCCGCCGATGCTACTGTTGCTCGCCTTCGTCGATCCCCGAGGCTCATGGTCCGTTCGTGCCTTCCCGTAAGTTCATCGAGTGACGACCCGTTTCTCGGTTTAGATCGTGACTTAGTTTTCTTCCGAGGACTTTCGGGTGATGATTTCGTCGTTGACCGATTTTGACCCCAACAGTTAGCCCCCCAGCTAGCTAGGAACCGTAGTGCCTTTCGGGTCCTAGTTTGCGGTATAGCCGTATGGGAAGGTGTAGAGACGTAATCGTTTGCCGAAAGTCGGGGTAAATAGTGATTTTACCTCCTTTATAAGGATGGAGTAAGAAATCTCATTCATTCTTACTTCATCATAAAAATTCATCTCTCTTAAGAATCCTTTCTCTCTTTTTTTTTTTTCTTTAAGAACAATGTCTTCAAGATCCTCCAAGAGAAATTCTTCTTCCCATTCATCCTCGGATGACTCTCCTGCCCACGTGACGTTGAATCCGAAGCAAGAAGAGTTAGCCGATGAGGAGGCGAAGAACGCGTATTACCGAGCTCTTGTGGGCTCGGCTCCACCTCTGCCAGATGTCCCTGTTCCGAAGAGATCTTTGAGGCTGCCGGGTGCTTCCTTTACGCCGAGCTTGGTTTCACGTAAATATCTCAGGATTCTTCGGGATTTTTACCAGATTCCTGATAGAGTTAAATTCCGAATTCCTATCGGCAATGAGAGTGCGAGGAATCCTCCGAAAGGTTTCTTTACATGGTACGAGGCCTTCATTACGTACTACCGCATGTGGTTCCCGATCCCCGGTACCATTGTTCGTGCGCTTCGTCGCTTCGAAATTTCGATCAGCGAGCTCAGTGTTTCTGCCTTAGAGAGTTGGCTTGGCATGCTGATCGCAAGTTATGAGCTCGGGATCGATCTTAGTCCCGCTGATTTCGAAGGTCTTTGGAGCACTCGGCCAACGGGGAGCGTTGGTTACTACACCATGGTGCCAAAGAAGGATATGACCATAATTCAGGGGACTACTTCGAACCCTAAGTTGTGGCAGGAGCGTTTCTTCTATGTCCGAATAGATGGTGAGTCCGTCGAGGAGAGCTGCCTCCATCTATTTCCGCACGCATGGAACTTCAACCGAGGTAATATGATAAAAACTTGTTGTCTATTTCACCATTCCGGAAGTGCGAGTTTTTAGTGAAAAAGTTTCGCTTGTAGAGAACGGGATTGTTGCACATACGCATGGTTATCTTTTTGTCAAGAGGGATCTCCATCGTCAAAAGCCGTTTTTCTGGAAGTCCTTCACCCTTGGACGGATTCGAGACGCGGTAAGGCTTTACCGGTCCCGAGACCCTGTCCCGACATGCGATGCCGAACCGGTTATCGAAGCTCCTACTCGGAGACGTAGACAGAGATCTCGTAAAGGGAAAGAAATCGACTGTGGGGAAGGTTCGGAAGACCCTTCACTGTTGGGGGAAATTTCTAGTTTCGTTCCAACGGAAAAAGGCGGAGCCAGCGATTTTACACTCCCAAAAATTTCTTTGACGGCCTTCCTCCGGAGTTCGTTACTGACGAGTCGCTTGAGGATGAGGAGAAGCAACGGGTTTTTACCGAGGTTCCCAGCGGATCAACGAGGTTTTGCCCTTTGAACTTCTTAACCGTATTTTTGAATCTGTATATATGTATATTTATTGATCTTGAATTTATGCAGGGACTAAGAGTGTTTGGCGATGCGCTTGACTCAAGTTTCCGCAAGTCTAGGATTGCTAATTTCAAGACCAAAGAAGCTGAGCGAGAGCTCTTCCGATTCCGACAAGAGTTACAGGCGCAGAACGCAAAGCAAGCTGAGCTTCATGCTCGAGCCCTTGTTCGGGCGGAAAGGAGAGGAAGGAGGATGGTCGCAGCCGAGGTGGCGAGACGGGCGGAATCGTTTGCTTCTGAGTTTCAATGTTTTAAAGATGCTCAGGAGTTTGTTGGCGATTTCCGCGAGTGTCGGGGCTCGGTCGTAAATCTTTACAAGTCTCAGAACCCGGATTTCTCCTTTGATTCCGAGATTGCTGAGATGAAGGATTTCATGGCCGAGTGTGCTCATGCTGAATCCTTGGTTCCTCCAGTCGAAGAAAGAGTCCGGAGACTATGGGAGCCTATCGAGGTTTCCGCGGATACGGTGGAGGCCAAAGCTGATGAGAACGCCCAAGGTGTGAACGAGGAAGTGGACCAGCCTGCGGGTTCATTCGGGATTTCCGTGTCTGGATTTCTCGATGTTGACTTTTCTTTGTGAGTTGTATGTTTGGCTGTGTGTGGCCGTTTTTAGGAGTTTATTCTGCGACCGTTGGAGGTTGCATTCTTATGTTTTTGGGACTGGCCGTTGGTGGCTTAGAATCCCGCCGTTTTTGCGGCCTTATGAATAAATAAAATTTTACGAGATTTCGTATTTTGTTTTGATTTATACTTTCGTCAAGTGTAGAGGAAAGAATGCGAGTAGTCACTTCGTATCCTAACTCTTTTTTGTCGCTTGGTCCGTATGCTACTTTTTAGCGAGCGTTTTTAGGTGTAAGCGATAAGAGACATGTTTTGGGATCTCGTATACGATACTATGTCTGTGAGATGTCAATATCCAGCAAGACTGGGTTTAGGGAAAGACCTAGGCTTACTCTCAGCTTTAAGGCTGTGCGATGACTGATCGGCTTTCGTTTTGCCTGTTAGTGATTTTTTCCTGATTCTTTTCGTTTAAAGTCCGCGACTAGTCGCCGGCTTATATGACTTGTGTTAAAAGAATCGAGCTATCTTCGGAGATTATCCGAGATGCTAAACCAAAATTTTGGGTTTCTTGTATAGCGCGCTATGATATCCTTGTCGGATGTAAGAGGACCTTATAGGTCTGACTACGAGTTTGTATTGAGTGAAACGTTTCTGTGTGCGTCCGTCGGGGCCAATCGACGGGCGTAAGTTATTTTTAAGTCGCAGGTGGACTGTTTTAGCGGATGATACTAGTTTTGTTATCTTTTTCAGGAGTTGCGACGTCTCGCGTTTCTTTTGAAGATATGATTTTCATTTTTCCGAAGTGTTTATGCGTTTACTATACTAAGTGAGCATAAAAAATAGATAGAAAGAATTTTATTGAGAAAATTTCGAAAATTTCGAGTACATGTCCATGCACGAATTTTTGTGGGAGTATAGGAGTATACGTACCCACTCCCCCCCCTTTTTGGTGAGGGGGATAGCTGAACTCGCCGGGTTTCGACGAGCTGCCTACGTACCTCTTTCGAGGATCAAGCCATCTCAAAGTTCTGATAGTTGCTGCAGACGTTTTTACTCCCCGTGCGTTGCCGTTCCGATCGTGCTAGTCGGATTGGTGGTTTGTGCGAGGGTCGAGCTGTCTGCTTTTACGGCGATGGACTCAGAGACTTTTTCGCTGTCTTGAATCGTTGCCTGTTCGGATGATTCTGGATCATCTTTTTTTGAGTCTTCAGGAATGTTGTGTGATTCCTTTGCTCGTTTCGGGTTGGCCGCAGGGGCGTTCAGATCTTTTCGCAGTTTGAACTCGGCTAGGTAACAGAGTCTCGACTGTTTCTGACTACCCCAGATTACTGCGGTTCCGGTTGGAGTCGGAAATTTGATGCCGAGGTGATATGTGGACGGTACTGCCTTCATGGAGTTAATCCAAGGGGTTCCCATGATGGCATTGTAGATGGCCGGTTGTGGACTACTGCGAACTCGACGATCTTTGTGACTTCCTTCGCCATGACTGGGAGCTTAATTCTCCCGAGGGTCATGGAGGTGACGCCCGAAAACCCAGTCAAAGGTTTTGGCTCAGGGACGACTTCCCCAAGTGGGATCTTCATCCTGTAGAGGGTGTCGCGGAAGATGACGTTGACCGTACTTCCTGTATCGACGAGGATGCGGCCGACTTCGAGATCCTGGATTACCAGGTCGATAACCAAAGGATCGCAATGAGGTTTGTCGATTCCGACAGTTTCCTGTTCCTCGAAAACGATCGTGTGGTTGGGAATATCGCTATCTGGAAACCAGTTGGAACTCGTCTCGGATTTTCGCCCGTAGGCTTTTATCGACGAGACAGAGTCTTGGTAGAACTACGATCCTCCGATGATCATATTTACCCTTTGGCGACTACTGTTGTTCCCTTGGTCGTCCTGTCTCCTTCCGCCCTTTTCACCCGATTTATTTTCGGTCGCGCGGTCCTCGGAGACAGTTTTGTTGGTCATTGGGCGGTCGGACTCCAGGAGCATGTCCTCTATACTCTTGACCTTTGACAGTTCGCCGGCGAGGAGCTTTGCGGCGAGCCTGGCACCGAGAACCTTGCAGTTCGCAGTGGAGTGACCTCTGGTTTTGTGGAACTCGCAGTAGGAATTATCCTTGTACTGGTTCCTGGTCCAGGTGTTTCCGGAGGTTTTGCCTTGCTCCGAGTTGATGGCGTAGTTATGCTCGCCTTGGGCGTCTTCCCCTTCGTGATGGACGTACTTGTCGTTACGAGAGGGTTTCTTCTTTGAGGACGTTTTCTGTGGTCCATGCTTTTGCGACAGGACTCTCATCTCTTCCTCCATGACGATGAAGTCTGTTGCCTTGTGGAGGGTATCCTGGATCATCCGTAGTTTCTCAAGCAATATCCACTTTTGCAACTTTGACTTGTACCAGAGAGTTTTCCTCAGGGCGTTGATTGCGACTTTGTCGCTGATACCCGTCACTCTGTCCATCACTAGCTTGAACCTTCTCATGAAGTCGCGAAATGATTCGTCTTCCTTTTGAGCCAGACTCCACAAGTCCACGTCAGAAGTCTCTCTGTCCATGAACATGGAGTACTGTTTGAGAAATGCTGAGGCTAGTTGGCGGAAACTTCCGATGGAGTTTCTTTTGAGCCGAGAGAACCATTCGAGCGCTGCGCCCCTGAGATTTTCCACAAAGAGAAGGCAGTGACCGGCGTCTCGTTCACGGTCCGTGAGTTTGCATCTTCCCATCGCGATCTGGAAGGACTGTAAGTGTGCCTTCGGATCTGTGGTTCCATCGTAGACGGGAATCTTGATCTTCCCAGGGTCTGAGATGCGTGTCTCTGTGATCCGAGCGGTGAACGGCATTTTTCGTGCTTCCTCGAGAAGTCTATCGATCTCGGGAGCGGCACTAGTTGCCTGGTGAATTTGTGATTTCACCGCTTTTACCTCGGCTACTGTTTTTGCGAGAGACTCGCGGAGATCGTGGATCTCGTTATCGCCACCTGCGTTTTTCCGAGCTTGTCGGCGCTGGTTACGATGGATCCGAGTTTGATCTTCCGCCAGTTCTTACTGTTCCATCCAGTAGAGGTCTTCTTCCTCTTCTGTCATGGGTTTTTCGAAGGACACCGTCTGTCGGGCAGACTGACTTCGGGTCCTTCTATGATGAACGTCAGCGTCATCGTCCGAATGATCGGATTGGTCGCTAATGTCCAGGTTAATTCGTTTGACGTTGTTTCCTTCGTTGTCCCCAGAGGGAGGTGGAAGATTCTCCGTAGTCGGTTGCGCACCTGGTTGGAGAGATTCGTCAGGGTTCTGGCCTGAAGAAGTCTTGTCCGCACGTGCAGCTCGATCGCCCGGAGTCTCGAAATCGAGTCTTCTGCCGCTGCGGGCTCTTGCAATCCCTCGCGGGGCCTTGCTCTTGGCCTTCGCAGTTAAGGTTTCCACCTGTTTTACGAGAGAGGCCACGAGTTTTCCTTGTTCGTCCGCCTGTTTCTGAGCGGAGGCGAACATCTCTTTCATCTGGTCGAGTATCGTGGTGTCATTGGTGACCGATGATACGTTTCCATCTGGAGTATTGGTCGCGTTGGCATTGACAGGAGCTCTGTCGTGCGTTTGCGGGTTGTCAGCGTTGGTCGCCATATCAGACCGAGCGTGTGTGGTTGCGAGTGAGATAGATCCGTACCCCCCCTCCTTCTAGCGTCAAACTGTGGGAACCGAAATTCGCACTGTCGAGTTTTCGTTTGATTTGGGGGAAAGCCAAGTAAACTTAACCTTCCCTGAAGGTCCCGGATATCTGCTGGGCCACACACGACACAATCAATGCGAGTTTAAGTTGTAAAATAAAAATCGTAAAAATAGAGCGAAAGAGATCTTATTTCCAAATTCGCGTTTGAGCGTGAACAATAGGTAAAGAAATCGGCTACAAGAGCTGTCGAAAAGTCCGCTGGTCCGGCCGCCTAAATCTAACCTAGTTGTGTCGCAGCTCGCTAGTGAAAACAGAAAAGAAATGCTGAATTTGCTCTAAGTGATAAATTTCTCTGGAAATTTTGTGATGATTTGCTCCTCGCCCAAAGCTCTCCTTATATACTCCTCTTAAGACGGTATATCTTCCTTCGGGCTGAATCGGGCTTTTTCCATTTTCGTCCGTCTTCGTGTTTATCGGAAAACTTGACATTTATCTTCGGAAAACTTGACATTTATCTTCTGGAAACTTGACATTTATCTCTTATGTGAGGATAAGGATAAACCATCGTAGTTATCCTTCTTTTTCGGAAAATCGTAAATGTGCCGTTTTGGTCATGTCGGGCTTTTTAGGCGTTTTTACGGTGTTTCGAGAAAATAGTCTTCGAAGGTTTCAGCATTTCCGAAGGAATCCCAATTCCTCGTATAGTCGAGATGATTGGTGTTTAGAATAACCGTGATCGTTTTATACGATGAATCGAAATCCATTCATCATTCGAACCTTTTATGGTCTTCCGAGATTTCTCGAGTATCGGGATCGAGATGGACTTGGATTCATAGACTTCCCGTCTTCGAGGGTTCGAGTAATGAGGCTTCGAACTTAGATTTTAAAATACGGACTTTGTTCAACAATCGAGAAAGCTTTGCGGAAGAATCGTCGTGTTTCCCGAACAATCCGAACATGGGTTTAAGGGACCAAGATGTTGCCGTTGCCCGAGATCACGAGACGACTGCACGGATGGGCACCAGGACCCTTGCCTCCGGCGCCAGACGGGAGACGACGGGCCTGCCGCCGGCGCCAGACGGGAGAGGGCGAGCCTGCCGCCGGTGCCAGGCGCCCTGCCGCCAGCGCCAGGCGCGGCGTGGTCGGTCTGCCGCTGGCGCCTGGCGCCCTGCCGCCGGCGCCAGGAGCGGCGTGGTCGGTCTGCCGCCGGCGCCAGGCGCGGCGTGGTCGGTCTGCCGCCGGCGCCAGGCGCCCTGCCGCCCATGCCGTGTCCCGCGTCCGCCGATGCTGCTGTTGCTCGCCTCCGTCGATCCCCGGGGCTCATGGTCCGTTCGTGCCTTCCCGTAAGTTCGTCGAGTGACGACCCGTTTCTCCGTTTCGATCGTCACTTAGTTTTCTTCTGAGGACTTTCGGGTGATGATTTCGTCGTTGACCGATTTTGACCCCAACACAAGTTATTAGATAGAAGCCTTCTTTAATATAAGTTTTCATACAAGTCTTTTCTACAATACAAGTTTTATTCAAGTTTCTTCTACTTCTACTTATTTCTTTTAGTTCTTTATTTTGTTAACAAAGGTTATAGAATTCTAGACCTAGAGGAGAGATCCAAAGATATTTGTGATTGGAACCTAAGTGTTCACCCTCTAATAGGTCTATGAACTTCTATTATTACCTTGTTACTATGAACTACTTAGCCATGTCTGAGTAGATTCATTTGTTAGATTTAGGGTTTAAATAGGATATGAGGGATTAACCCCAACCTATAATTGCTATAGTTGTGATATTTATTGTTAGGATTGTTCACTTATGCTTTTTCTAGCTTAGCTACCTAGAACATGAACTTGGATTGCATTGTTTATTACATGCAATACCTGACAACATCCTAAAAATGCTATGACCCTCTTGAGATATGTGAAAGCTGATCTAAGATCATGGTGAGCATTGTATCAACTCGCGCATAAAGCTTGCTTAGATCCGTATCGATCGATACTCCTATAGAGTAATCGATCGACGTAGCTAGAGGTGTATCGGTCGATATTCCTATCGAACTATCGAGCGATACCATCGGCAGAGTAGCCGACCGCCAAACCATTTAGCATCTAAGTAATAGATGGTCTAAATAATGCGAGATCTGATGGATTCATTCAATAAGTGTTGAGCTCTGACATATCATGCAAGCAACTTGTTAGCCTTTATAGTATTTATAATCCTGAATTCCTGAATACTTACCCTGAATCTAACTACTTTTCTTTATTGTTTTAAAACCAAATCCTTTCAACTGAGTAATCTTATCCTTACTCAGCAAACCTGAACTTTACTTTAAACTATTTTCAACCTAGCATAGTCATTAAGATTGCATCTTATTTGTACACTAGCTCTCTGTGGATTCGATCCCTAAGTACTACAACTGAACCTCTTATTTGAGAGAGTAAAGTCATTCCTTATGGTAATTTGAGTGATATCAATCTTTCACTCTCTCTCTAGTATCTCCCTCTCTCACGTCTCCTCCTCGAAGAACCTGCGCCTCCGAGATCGATTTAAGCTCCGTGTTGCTTCTTCATGAGAGATGTCGTTAGCTCCACCACAGCGGCGTCGCTCCGTCTCGTCGTTTCTTCCCAGGTACTTCTAATCCCTCTAAGTCTTGGGGAAATAGGATCATCTGTAGGAAATGTGAAACGATCTTACTTGATCTTGTGCTAACTCTTCACTTCTTCCTTTGCATGTCATCTCTTCGGTTCGCATCTTCGTCACCGACCTTGATTGAGATTCCAACACACCTTGAGCTAGTTTCCGAGCTTACCCATCACGCTCCACCTCTCTCGTAGACCAAGTAAGGATCTTTCTCACCCAATCCTTTACTTTATATGCTTGCTTTGTCGATCTGACTTATCCTATTTTTTCAGGAGTCGATTCAGCTCTGTGACGAGTTGAACTTTGGCTTCAAGCCTGAAGCCGTTTCGTTTAACCGACTTACGCCGGCTCCGCGAAATTCTTGCACATAATCCGTAGCATATTTCAGGTAGCTCTTAAAGAAATCTCCTTGTGCTTTATGATGTACTCGAGTTGATCACTAACACTTATTTCTTTTCACTGTCTGTAGGCGTTTCTGTCTCTGAGATGTCTTGGTGATGTAGTCCGATCTTTCTCGAACATCCCCGTGACTCATATGATATCATGAGTCTCCTGTTGCCTCAAACCCATGACTGTCCGATGCTTCTTCAATCTCCACCCGAATCGAGCACTCTTCTCGATTCTCATTCCTCTCCAGGTAATCTCATTTAGATTCTTGTCTGTCATGGTAACTCGTGTCCTCTTTGATTCACTTTCACAACTGCTAACTCACTCGTTGTTTGTGTTATGCGGGGTGGAATCACGACACTGAGATTTCCTAGAGCCGTCTCTGTCCATTTAGTGGACATTCAAAAGCTCGCAGCAAAGCTGGAACTTCTGACCAGGTACCGTCTTTGTTAGGAAATCTGCAGGATTAACATTTGTATGTATCTTACATAGAACAATGTCGCCTGCTTCCACTAGATCCTGAATGAAGTTGAACTTGGTAGCTATATGCTTAGTCTTCTCGTGATTGACTGGATTCCTTGCTAGGGCTAGTGCACTCTGTGAATCACATTGTAGTTTAATACCCTGTTGTTTGAATCCTAACTCTGAGCATATTTCTTTTAGCCACATTGCTTCTTTATCTGCTTCATTCATAGCCATATTTTCAGATTCTGTTGTAGATAGAGCCACTACTGATTGTAGACAAGATTTCCATGAAATAGTGTTGCCTGCAAACTTAAATACATAGCCTGTAACTGAGCGACTCCTATCTCTGTCTGTAGCATTATCTGAGTCTGAGAACCCTTCCACACACATTATAGAATGCTTCTTGAATGTTAGGTTAGACTCCATCGCTCCCTTTAAGTATCTTAGAATCCATTGAACTGCTTTCCAGTGTTCTCTCCCTGGTTTACTCATGAAACGACTTACATATCCTACTGCAAAACCTAGGTCAGGTCTAGAACCAATGTCCCTTTCTCTCTGTCTCTTATGATATCCATGCCTAAGATCCTTGAAGCCTTTCCCATATCTTTCATCTCAAATTCAGCACTTAATTTCTCCTTGAGATCTTTGATAACCTTCTTGTTTCCTGAGGCAATCAACATGTCATCGACGTATAGGAATAAGTAGATAGCCTTGTCCGTTTGAATGTCTCTCATGTAAACACATAGATCCTTGCTGCTGCGTTCAAATAGCTGGTCCTTCATAAAACTGTTAAAACGGTGGTTCCATCTCCTTGGAGATTGCTTCAAACCATACAGAGATTTTCTCAATAGGCACACCTTGTTCTCTGTTCCTGGTCTTATGAACCCCTCAGGCTGTTCCATTAGAATCCTTTCCTCCAAACTTCCATGTAGAAAAGCTGTTTTCACGTCCATCTGTTCTAGTTCGAAGTCCAGATTCACGACAATACTGAGCATGAGTCTGATAGAGACGTGCTTAACTACTGGAGAAAATATCTCATTGTAGTCAATTCCTTCCTTTTGAGAATACCCTTTAGCAACTAGTCTTCCTTTGTAGCGTTCATCCTCAACCCCTGGAATCCCTGGCTTTAATTTGAATAACCATCTGCATCCGACTAACTTAGATTTAGCAGGCCTATCAATGAGATCCCAAGTCCTATTTTCTTGTGGGAATCCATCTCCTCTTCGGCAGCATGTTTCCACAATTTTCGTTGACGACTTTTCATAGCTTCTCCATAGGACTTAGGCTCCTCAATCTCGAGATCTTGAACAACATTGAGCGCGTAAGCTACAAAGTTGCCATCTTCGTATCGAGATTGTTCTCTCACATTCTGTCTCCTTTCTCTATCTCGAGCCAGAACGTAGGAGTCTAGAGTTTCTGAGTCATCACTCTCACTCTCATCTTCCTGCTGTTGTTGTTCAGTATCATTAGAGCCATTTGAGCTTTCCGATGATGAATCTTCTCCACCTTGATCAGGAGCATCTTCGGATTCCAACGAAGCAGGGGAAGAAGGAGATGGTCCCCTGATCAAATCATCACTGAATGATACTCTGTTCTTAGCACGCGTCTCGTGTTGCTTTTCTTTCTCCTTAGTCACTTCTGAGCTTTCCTTCTTTTTAACCACAGTATGATTGTATAGCTCATCCTCGTTGAACACAACGTTCCTACTAATTCTGCATCTTCCTTCGTCTTCGATCCATACATGATATCCCTTAGTACCCATAGGATATCCCACGAAAACACCTTTTATTGCTCTGGGTCCAGTTTTTTCTTCTGTAACATGGACATATGCTGAGCATCCAAACGTCCTAAGATGTCCCAAATCTGGTTTCGACCCTGACCACACTTCCTCTGGCATCTTAAATTCCAATGTAGAATTAGGTGTCCTGTTATTTAAATAGATAGCAGTAGATGCAGCCTCTGCCCAGAAGCTTTGGTCCAAGCCTGATTCGGCTAACATGCACCTCACCTTATCCATAATAGTTCTGTTCATCCTTTCTGAAGCCCCATTCTGCTGTGGAGTATACGTACAGGTCTTGTGACGTTTAATGCCAGCCTGTTTGCAGTAGTTATCAAACAGTTTGTTACAGAACACCAAGCCATTGTCTGTTCTTAGACATTTAATTTTCTTTTCTGTCTTTGTTTCGACCTCTGCTCTCCATTCTTTAAATTTCGAAAATACCTCATCCTTAGACTTCAAGAGATAGATCCACACTTTCTTCGAGTAGTCATCAATAAATGTGACGAAATACTTAGCTCCAGCAAGACTGTCTTGTGTCGACGGAGATCCCCAGAGATCGGAATGAACATATTCCAGTATACCTTTAGTCACATGCTTTGCTTTAGGAAAACTCTGCTTGTGTGACTTCCCAATTATACAATGCTCACAGAAATCCAAAACTTTTACCTCCTTGTCGGTAATAAAACCATTCTTGACAAGCTCAGACATGAGTTTGAGACTCATATGACCGAGGCGTGAATGCCAAACATTAGTCATATTTCTCTCAACTCTCGTTAGATTAGCCTCTCCCCTTGAGACTGTTCCCTGTAGATAATATAGTCATGCATAATATTTTCCTGAGATAACCGGCTTATCATCCTTGTAGAAGTTTACCGTAAGGTCTTTGCCTTCATATCTGCATCCAGACGTTCCCAACATACCGTAGGAAAATAGGTTTCTACTCATACCGGGCATATACCTTACCCCGGTTAGGATAACTGTAGAACCATTCAGATTAATGATTCTGATTTTTCCAATTCCCTGTACGTTGCTATGTGTGTTTTTTGCCATTAACAATTTTCCGCCTTTGAATTCTTCCAGGTCGAACAAGAAGCTTTTATCTGGAGTGATATGGAATGAGCAGCCAGAGTCCATTACCCATTCATCCTTGGCGTATTGAGTGCTCACGGTAAGTATAAGAGTCTCCTTAGACTCTGCTACTACATTAGCTGAATCTTGTGTTTTGAACTGTTTCTTATCAGGGCACTCACGCTTCCAGTGGCCCTCCTTTCCGCAGATAAAACACCCCTTGGGGTTTTTATTGTTCCTGGGACGCGACTTCGAGCGCCCATGTCTGCTTTTGGATCTCCCATTATAGGATTTAAATTGCCTCTTCCATGACGATGATCTGATCTTCCCCTCTCAACCATCAGACATTCTCCACCTGACCTGGTAAACTTACCACTCTCACTTAACTCTCTTTCTTTGGACCTAGCGGCCCCAGTACCTTCACTTAGGCTTAGCGTGTCTCTCCCATACTTGAGAGTCTCCTTAAGTTGGTCATACTTGTTTGGTAGAGAGCTTAGGAGTAAGATAGCTTGAACTTCCTCTGACACTTCGACTTGTAGATCATTCAAGTCTGCTACTAATTTTAGGAAATCATCCACATTCTCATCAATAGATTTTGAATCAGCCATCTTGTAAGTGTAGAACCTGAGCTGTAGGTATATCCGATTAGGTAGAGAGGTCTCGGTGTACAACTTGTTTAATGTACTCCACATTGCAACAGCAGTATCACAATGTTGAATCTTCCTTAAGACTTTGTTACCAACATTCAGCACACTCAGGTCCTTAGCTTTCTCTGACTTTTCAAACTTTCCAGGGTACATATCTGGTGAGGGAAGTGTGACTCCAGCGGGTCCTTTTCCTTTGTCTTTTACAGTAGACTCCGGTTCTTCTTTAGGGTCTACGTCATCTTTGAGTAGCTCTTCGTCAGTGAGAATGGCTTTCAAGCCGAGCACTCCAAAGTGAGCAAGCATCCTCACTTTCCACAACGCGAAGTCTCCATCACCTTCGAACCGATCGATCTCGATGTGGTCCTTCGACTTCACCATTCGGACAGGTACTGATTATGAACCTATCCGCTCTCTCTCCTCCTAAGTAACCTTGAAGTAGAACCGGAAGCTCTGATACCACTTGTAGAGATTATTAGCTTAGGTTTACTTAGGATTCAAGTTAACTTAGATCTAGGTTTTAAACCTAAGTAAAGACACAAGCAATTTAACGAGTTCCCGGCCTCTAACCGGTAGGTCTCGTGGGAGAACTTCTGCTCCCAAACTTCACTAGATCAAAGAGACTCTAGCAACACCAAATCAGTGTGCTAGATAGATGTTTACAAAGAATCAAATACTCCTAGCTAGAGAAAACCAACAATGCCCTTAGATACAATAAACTTAAGCCTAAGTAATTGATCTTGTATTGTCACCTCTTGCTGTCCACCAAATTGATCTGATCCTGGTTGCCGTAAACCTTATTCCCTTATGCTTGCTTAAACCCCAATCGATCATACTTCACATATATATATATATATATATATATATATATATATATATATATATATATATATATATATGTCTCGCATATGATCAGGTATTACCAAGCTGGAGTGGGCCTGTAGCTTAGCCCATAAGGATGTTGCTGTCGATGGCCCCAGAGCTTTGCTGAAATACTATTATAAATACTATACAATCAATACCATTTTCTTATTATAAATGGTTTTTCACCCTTTATTCGTGGAACACTTCAAAATATCTAGTTTAATTTACCGTTCCTTAAGATATCTATTAAATTTTAAATTTTAATGACACATGTCCAAAACTAACTTATGATTTATTTCCATGTGTCACATTAATGCAAGATTACATAAACATATAAACATATGAAAATATGTTCTGTTTAATAGCTATATAAATAGGGGGTATAGGCACACAACTACATTGTTCTTTATCATCTGTATTCAGATTCCAAACTTTCAAAGTTTTCAAGAAATGATTCGTTAACTTTTGAAAATCATGTAAAAATCTTATACAACCATTCTAGTTAAGACTTCCTTAAAATATATATTATTTAATTTTATAAATTGCAGGAAGAACTAAAATTCGAGTTCAAATCCTCTCATGAAATAGCCCAGATCAAAGCGATTAAGTATATCGAAAGTTGTAAAGGTACACTATCACAATCTAATGGTTATGTTTGAGCCAGAGTTTCCAAATAAGTTTTTTTTTTGAATTATTTTTCTGTTCCAGGAGTGAGTGGTTTGACATTAGATAACAATATACTAACCGTGAAGGGACATGGACTAGAAGAACTAGATAAGGATGAAATGCAGAAAAAGATAGATATGCTTCTTTCAATCAAACCGGAACCGAGGGGGTGCATATCATGTTTTAGACTCAACAAATAACATGGTCTTTATTTATTCCTATGTATTTGAGAATATTTAAATTTATATTATAACTAGTGGTATTCCGGCTCGTAGCGCCGGGTCGTACATTTTATTCTTATATAAATTTGTAATTCATTTTATCGTCTTAGTAAAGAAATATGTTCAAAAATATGAAAATGAAAATTTATCGAAAATGAGATTTTTGAAAGTGGTTAGCGACCCCAGTGTATTACTTTGTTTTGAAGTTACTTAGTTCAAAGTGTAATAGTATGTTATTAATCGATTCAATAAAAAATTAGAATAAAAGACCAATAATTGTAACAAAGTTAATTTAGTTGGAATTGAAACATAAAATAAAATTGATGTTTTATTTAGAGAACATACTTATCATGTTAAGTACCATGTGTTTAGTATATAGAAGAAACGACATCTGAAATTCTATTTTTAGATTAATATTAATTTAGACGTATGTAATGTAAGGTTTTGTTTCTATATTTTTCTTATTTGATTTTTGTTAAGAAACTCATTCTGTCAATGGAACATATTACGAAATGAGGAAACTTGTTTGGAAATTAAAACGAAAATAAAAAAAAGTATGTAAATGAAACTGATAATTGGAACATAAGAAATCCCCTTATAAATTATAATAATGCTGAATCATAGATGACTTTTCCTACAAACAGGACAACTTATATTTGTACAAAGCCAGATCAATGCAGCGGAAATGGAAAGTAAGGCCACAAGCAAGAGAACATTGTAATTTCTGAAACATGCAGTGCATATATCGTTTTCTTCTTCTTTAGATGAAGGCCTATTAGTTACCTTAAAATTGGTGATGATAAGGTCAACGTCAAGTTTTGCAGTCACATTTTAGTTGTAGTCTGTGATGGTAACTGTAATTTGAAGATTATTAATTTTGTTATTGTCTTCGTCTGTTAGGAATTTTAAATTAATAAATTACAGTAGATATTCAACACATAAATAACAAATTATTATTTTTGTTTTCTATTTTTGGATTAATTGATATTAATATTTAAAAAAAAATATTTTAAACTTATATGTTTAAATAACATGAAAATAGGAATTGATTCCTCGTATTTTTTGTGAAAACATTTTCTAGACACCATACTTATTGCTTTTAATAAATATATTTTATATTTTGAAAATTTAATTAAAAATTATTATTAAAATGGTTTTATTTGTTTATTGGATTTCTTGTTTTATCTAAAATAGTATATATATAATGTTTTAGATTATTCCCAGTGAAATTATATGCTAAAGAAAGTTCCCTTGTGGATGTCAATCCCGTCGCTTTTTAGAAACTTCAGTTGTTCATGATGTGTCTGTTTTGAATGTTTACTTCTAATCAGATCGTGTTGGTTAAAAGAATTCTTTCAGTCACTGATTCATCAACTTCGACCTATCAAGAAATAGAAGTAAATACAATGAGTTGTTTAAGGTGAACATTATTCTATAATACATATTCATGTCTATATAATTTTCCTTGGTTCTATAAAACACAGGTGGATGTCTTACAACCTTACCGAAAGCCTGGGTGGGCCTTTTGGTCCAGCATCGATATGCCGTATAGATGAATGTTCTCATGCCATTATTTTCTTTTAATTGTTGCAGTCTGTATATCAAAGTAAGAATGAGTTCAAGAGGTGGCAGTCAAAAATAACCGGGCTGCAGACGAATTATATCAGTGATGTGGTTTATAGAACTCGCAATTACAGTTTTTCACAGTCATTATGATTGCCATTGTTAAGATTCTATAGTGGTAGAAGGAGAGTCACCACCAACGATTTTTGGGGTTAATGCTAGTGGTTAATGTCCGACATAGAAGTTGTACGAAGTTAGTTACAGAACAAAAGTCCACGGCGGAGTCTGGAACAATAAAGCTTTAGAAGATTGTAACCACCTTCGATTTTGGGGTTACTGCTGGCTCCACACCCACTGCCGTTAACTTATCGTGAAGTTGGCTGGCTTGGACGTCAAAAACACTGACACAAACAATGAAAGAGCGGTGAGAAACTTGTATTTACCACATGCTTAAACTCTTTCTGAAGCCGTGAGTAAGGATGATTAGCACAGGCTCTCACGTAGTAGTTAGCGAATCTTTAACCAAAGCGTTTGCCAAATATCTTAAATATCTTGCGCAGACCAATGGCGTTCAACTCAATGAATACCAGAAGCTGTAGAAGATCTCGTCCAACATCTCTGTATGATTGTCGCAGGTGAGCAATTTTGATATGTCTGGATGCAAGTATAGCATCATGCGTTCCCTCAGTGTGGCTAATCTTCCTGCAAGCAACCCTTGTTGTTCCAACATGAAAAGGACAGTTTCCTCAATCTGCAAGACGATGAGTCAGTTTCAATATCAAGGAGTTCCTATCTCATCATCAACATGGTAAATATTTTGTCTAGTAAGCAGAAAAATTGATAAACACAGACTGGTTACTTGCAGGGCCGGCTCATCATTTTGATGAGCCCTGCGGCAAAGAAAAAATTTGTACCCCTAAAAGTCTATGTTTATTCAAAATTAAAAAATATTTAGAAAACTTTATAAATAATTATTTTGTAAATTTTATGATGAAAAAAAAATTTAACTGTTTTTGGGCCCTTTTTCAATCTATTTTTTATTAAAAACAGTTGAAAATTGTGTAAAATCTATAAATACACAAAAGATAAAAAAAAATTAACTGTTTTTGGATCCTTTTCAATCTATATTTTACTAAAAACAGTTGAAAATTGTATAAAATCTATAAATACACAAAAGATAAAAAAATTTAACTATAATTATATGGGGGACATAAGGTTGGACCCGGGACGGTCGCACCCATTGTACCCCCTCCTAAGCCGGCACTGGTTACTTGTACGAAGCCACATTTAACTTATAAAGATTCCCGTAAGATAACTAATGAAACAAAATCATCTTTCCAGTTTGTGTATAACACTAACATACTTGAGTATCGAGCATCCTTGACAAATCTTTCAGAACATGGCAAGGAAATGAAAACGTCATTAGCAACGACAATCATATGATCAAATCGTATAACTATAAGTTTAATATATGGCTATAACCGAGATGTCATAAGCAGATGCATACTCTCTCCAGTCTTCAATTTGTTTCCGGTGCAGATATGTCCCAAAAGCCACCATATTCTTATCGCGTAAACCAGAGAGCAAACTTTTGATAAGAGCCTGAGAAGAATGTAGAGATTTTGCATTTTGTCAGCTTGAGGAAGTAAAAAAAAAAAAGAATTGGTCTGTGGCATACCGAAAATGAATTTTATACAATATATAATAATATTTATCCACGTCAATAGCATTCACCTGATTTTTTGTCATTATACACAACTAAACTGAATTTGGTCAACTTGAGTAAGCCAGCAAAGGGCAGTTTTTTTTTTTAAATACTAAAGTGGAAAGGAGAGAGAAGAACAGATTCATGAAATGTTTGACACATTCGAAGCTAGTAAGACTAAACAACCCCTATGATGTTTGCGAAGAGAAAGTTAGACATCGCTCAGTATAAAGCTGGCGATGGTGGATAAAGAAAAATTTTAGACTCACCAGAAAAATTTTGGACTCACCCGGCAACTGGGTATTTGTATTTGCCAATGACATCAGCGGTCTATAGTTTTGCAGCCAAAAGAGCTGCAAGGGAATTGCAGTGGGTGGAGTGGTAATTTCATCAAACTTTGTAAGATTGGTGAAGCGAATGGAGATGGATGAATCTGAGAGCTTGAAGTGAGTGTTGCTTCTCGTAACATCAAGAGGATTTCATGTATCTACCAGATCAATAAGGAGCCAGAGTGAAGAGAGGCTGCCTCCATGGCATAAGCCAGAAAAAGAAGCAAGATACCCAAAATCCACAATTGCTTTGAATTTGCATAATGAAAGTACTTTTCTGTCGTAACAATACCCAAACCGGCTACTTGAAATCAAGTTCAGTATATCCCCAGATTTCAGCACCTTTGAATTTCTCAATGCCAATGAATTTGTTTTCTTGTAAGCACCTGTACTCTCCTGAAAAAAATAATGTCAATTTGAAGCTCTAAAAGAAACAGATAATAACCATTTAGAAGAACACATAACATCTGAGATACAAAAAAAAATGATGATGATCCAAGCTTTACTCCCATGATTTAATGATTAATCCAAGCTACAATATTGCAGATAGATTGTGGATATGGTTTAGACTAATTGATATCCGTACCTGTTGGAGTAGACCAGGTATAGCAATATGGAGATCGATGTATTTCTGAGAAACTCTGCACATCTCAACAGATATGATGGTGTTTAAACTATGTAACTTCTCGTGAGATCCGGTATTTTCATTATATATCCCAGGAGCATCACTTTCCATTTCTTCAAACTTGATTAGCCACTGGGAGCTCAAGTCTTGGCTTAGCTCTATAAAACCCTCACCACTTAAGCATGCATCTAGCCGATGTACAGAAATAGATCCTGGAAGGAGCAACGACTGTTAAACGAAAAATATGACAACATATTAGAAAAGCAACAAAATAAAGTCAGGTTCTATCATCAAGGGGACATGAAGAGATCGACCTTTTCATCAAGAACATGTTGACTCTCATGAGCTATCCTCCTTTCTTGACATTGCGTGCTCTCCAGAAATGCTGGAGAGGTGTCACCACCATCTGAGACAACAGCCAAACTTAAAATCAGAAATAAAGATATGGGATGACACCATCGTTGCAGGATGTGTTTGAAAGAAAAGAATATGATTGCATCTCGTGAAACAATTAGATTTGGTGCGTCTTCATCTCTATTTATAGTTTCAGGAATTAGGAATTTGAGATGGAAGTTGAGAAAGGGGTCTCATTAAAGTCGACTTAATAGAAGAGCTAGACGGAGATAGTTAATGCAAAAGTGTAATGAATGGATTCAATGAGGACTAAAAGCGTTACACACACATGGGTTCTGCAGTCGCCGTGTAAGTAAGGCACGAAGAAGACGACGACGCAAGAAGAGGAAGAAGGTGAAAATGGGCTAATCTTTTGTTTATTTTCCGGCCCAAAATATAATTTCACGCCCACAAATTAAGCATTTAAGATAGCCCATCTATAATACAAACGGAAATCAAGAAAAGTAAACAGATGCAGATACGTGTCCACATTTGTCCAACCCTCCCTGCTGACGTAGCAGTCCGAGAAGACAGATAAATCACATTTATTATAATATATTTTATTTTATGGTTCTTAATTGTCTTCAATTACTAGAAAAGTGGTTGAGCATTTTTCAATCAATGATTAAATTCATATTTAATGATTTGTATGTAATATTAAATAAAATAATATAGAGAGAAGCCTAAAGACTGGAGATGGAATAATCTTAATGGGAAAATGCTACCCTTTAGTACTAGGGAGACGCTGAAAAAATTAGTTTTTATAACTTAAATCCAAAGTTGCTACTTTATTTATATCTAGATTGTAACATATACATCTCAAGTACTAATTCAATATTCCTGAATGAGTCAAGAGAATTGAGGTAGCAATAACATTATACGATGAGATAAATTTAGAACCATGTTATCTAATCAAAATTTAGAGAGACTTTGGAAATGTAGCACTGTAGCAGATTACATTATCCAAACAATCACAATCATTCTTTTTCTCTTTGAAAAGATGATGTAATCAGCAAACATAAAATGAGGTCGCTATCCATTTAGTTGTCAAATTAGTTTCAGAGTATTTTTTTATATTTTACTTTTATACATATTATTAGATATATTTACCGATGGTACAATAATAAATAATGTTATATTAAATGATTTTTAAGGCTATGACGAAAAGCAAAATACTTTGAATAGTCTTTTCGGCCATCTTAAAGCATCCCACTAAAACAATTCTCCACTGATTTCTTAAAATGCTTTAAATATAGAACATTTTATTCGCAAGTATTGTTAATATTAATGGTGAAAACTCTTATCCAATAATATTTCAAATGAAAAGCTATTGTGCTGAGAATCCTTATTGGATTTCTAAAAAAAGAGTTATTGTATATATTATTGAGCATCTCTGAAGTTGAGAACCTCATTCCAATATTTGGCATTTTCACAAAGATTTTATTATAAAATATTATATATATATATATATATATATAATTGTTGAAATCACAAAAGTTGAGAACTCCAGTCTAATTTTATTTTATATGAAAAATTATTGTGCTGGAAATCTTTAGTGAATTTCTCGAAAAGAATACTCCTATGATATATTGTATTTGGGGATATCTGAGAAGTTGAGAACCTCAGCCTATTAGTACATTAATGTATTCACCTTTTTATATGTCTTAGTGCCATTAAAACTTATATAATATCTTTACAAATCTATATTCTATAAAAACTGTAAAATATATTTTTTATTTATTTTCTCTTTATTTTTCTTTATACATTTAATAAAGAGGATGTTTTAGATAGGAGAACTATTTTATAAATGTATAGACTTTTTATATAACATAATGACATTTTATAATTGAAAAATACTATATAATCAATAACATTTTCTTATTATAAATATTTTTCACCCTTTATTCGTGTAACACTTCAAAATATTTAGTTTAATTTATCTTTCCTTAAGATATCTATTAAATTTTAATTTTAATAACACATGTCCAAAGCTAACTTATGATGTATTTCCTTGTGTCACATTAATGCAAGATTACATAAATATATGATATTATGTTTTGTTTAATAGATATATAAATATGGGGTATAGGCACACAAATAGGTTGAAATTACATTGTTCTTTACCATCTCTATTCAGATTCCAAACTTTCAAAGTTTTCAAAAAATGGTAAGTTAATTTTGAAAAGCATGTAAAAAGCTTATACATATCAAGTTACAGATTAAGTATATCAAAAGTTGTAAAGGTACATTAACACAATGCAATTGTTATGTTTAAGCCAAATTTTCCAAATAATGTATCTTTTTGAATTATTTTTTCTTTTCCTGGAGTGAGTGGTTTTACATTGGATAACCATATACTTAGCGTGAAGGGACATGGACTAGAAGAACTAGATAAGGATGAAATACAGAAAAAGATAGATATGCTTCTTTCAATGAAACCGGAACCGAGGGGGTGCATATCATGTTTTAGACCCAACAAATAACATGGTATTTATTTATTTTTATGTATTTGAGAATACTTAGATCTATACTATTAAAATATGATAGACTTAGGAAGTTTTACTGTTTCTGTCCCTACCGGTTAAGCGTTTCTTTCCTTTTCAGTAAGGGTAGTTTCGTACTTTCAGCCCCTGTTATTTCTTAACCGTTTTCGGTTACGCAATAACCGGCGGTTATAGCCTATTCGGATGCATCTCATTAGTGGTAGTTAAGGACTTTCCGCGCCGGTTATTTCGTTACCGTTATCGGTTATGCAATAACCGGCGGTTATCGCCTACTCGGATCCGGTATCATTTAAAACAGCTTGCACACCCGTCTTTTTACTCTCAATGCCCCTGTGCTTTATTATTGCCGTCCCCTGCGTCAAGGGTAGAAACGACCTTCGATACCTGATTTCCCCTAAACCCTTTCATCGGTTCCCTACATTCCGATTAGATAACCAGATCAAATAATCCTGCCATTGTTCTCCTGTTTGAAACTGCGTCGTTTTGCTCTTTCAAGACGGGTTCCATTTCGAGCCTGTGTCTTTTCTCTCAAACCGTTTTGTTGGTTTGTTTTTAGACCGCTTCAACCTCTGTCTCATCCGGTATACCATGATTTATTCCCTGGAACCAAACGACAACACGGTTAGGGGTCCAATCTCTAAATTCAAATGATTCGACCTCCGCTCAACCCACGTGACTCAAACCGTGAACCCTCTAATGTAGTATCTTATTCCATATTGACGATTAAATGTCACCAGCGCACTCATATTATGATTGCTATTTACACTGACCAATTCATCTCAGCCTTCGGATCCCATGATCTCAACATTTCATTATACGAATGAAGTCCTTCTTTTGACTAATCCATAAATTTGTTCATAGATAAGAACGCAACCCCTGATCCGAATACGTAATCTTTTATTTTATTTTTTTTCAAACACGAAAGCATCTGTTATACAACCCATATTTTCGTATATTCCTGATCATGCTAACTGATGTCATTTTCGTGGATTTTTATAAAATATATACAGATTTTGCATATGGATTATATAACATATCTAATCAGTTATAGATAATCCTAACCATATGACGTTTCTATATTTTCGTTTACATTTTAATGTAAATAGTTATTGTTTTTTGTAAAATGATTTTTTTTGCATTCAAATTAAATAATGTAATACATTAACGGATGATAATTGAAACGTGATATATTTTTCATATGTCATGTTTAATTTGCGCAATGAAACTTGGTCGATGGTCAATGTATTAACTAATATGTATATGTATATGCAAGCTTCTACATCTTCTTAGTGCATTTGTTACATACTTGGTCGATACTCTAACAGTATAGATACTATGAAATAAATTATTAATGCACTTCAAAGTAATTATCGCTGTTTTGAGAAACAAATCTCTCTATTAATTTGAAATGGTTAGTTAATCCCCACGTTTAGGGTCGTAAATATTTTGCCAAATATTATCTTAACTGCATAATTGTTCTTTAGGAAATGAGCATTCAAAAACATATATTTGAGTACCTAAGATACGAACGTAGATATTCTCTAACAATAAAATTTATGTTTTGCGAGCACCCTGTCTATATATGTTCTTATAAATAGAACCATTCCCATTACTTCAACTCACAACCATTTAGACGAAAAACAGAAAAAAATATGAGTTCTCTTATGCCTTTCACGCAGTTGAGTGAAGTGAAGCCTTTCAGATGCGGCTGAAAGGTTCACGTGAAAGTTTTACATAGCTGGAAACAGTACAACTCTGTCTCTGGAGAAACACTTGAAATGATCCTATCAGATGAGCGTGTATGTTTCTTAATGTTTCATTTCCATTATTTAATATTATCGCTTATACACATATGATAACGTTTGTATCGACCTTTTCATATTTATTAAACTATCTGGATATGAACATGACAAAGGGATGCAAAATCCATGCTTCGTGCAAGAATGCGTACTTGGAAAGCAAAGGGAGACTTCTACCAGTTGGCTCGTGGAGAAATATTCAAAATTTCTGATTAAGTCCAGCCACCGGGATGTATCGACCAACTGAGCATTCCTATAAGATGGCTTTCGTTCATAATACCACAATCACCAGATCCACTCATGTTAACGAGGACATGTTTCTCAGTTTGGTCGATTTCAAGTTGGTTATGAGTGGATCGCTTCAACAATGTTTCCTCATTGGTCATATGAACAGTGATTTCTTTCCTTTATTAAACATTTTTTTGTTAAAAGTTGAATACTGACAAATCTATTTCCTTCATATAATCTTTCATATGTTATTGGACAAGTTGTCGAGTTGAGAGATCTTGAAACAATTCAGGTTTTGGGCAAACCTAGGAGGAGACTAGAGTTCTATTTGCGCAACATCAAGTGTGATCCATCAAATCTTTTTTTATAATCATATAATTAGTGTAAACTTTCAATATATTCGTTAAGTATAAATTATGTAATTCTTTTCTTTTATGCAATACAATGATTCAAAGATCCCATGTTGTTTATGGGGAAAGTACGCTAAGATCCTGTATGAAGGTTTTTTTTTTTTTTTTTTTTTTTTTTTGAAAGAATTTTAAATTTATTCAACCAAAAAAACTTTTGTACAGAGTTTAGATTCTGCTATCTCTTTACAAAATTTCAAAAATAAAACAAATTTTTCTATCTTTCACTATCTTCGACCAAACCATATCTCCATAGTTTTCTTGTGCTTACTACCACTTCTTCTCCTCAATGACGTGATTCTGTTACGGACTTGCTTATCAAGTCTAGCAATTAGGCAAGCTGCCGGATGTGAAGCTTCTCCCACTCTACGCACATTTCTCTCATGCCATAACTCATAAGCTACAGCCTGGAAACAGTATCTGACCAAGAACGTCAAACTCCTCTCATGTAGTCCATCTATCACAATACAGAGTACTCTTTCCCATTGATGAATACTGCCCCGTCCAATCAAGTTCCTTACCGTTCCATTCCAGACTTCTTTAGAGTAGGAGCATTCGAAAAAGAGATGATCTCTTGTTTCAGTGTGTGATTTACACAGCCAGCAGGTAGAGTCAGCTTGGGGATTCCATCTAACAATTCTGTCTCCTGTTGCTAGTCTGTTGTGAACAGCCAACCATATGAGAAAGGAAAATTTCGGGGTAGCTCCAACAAACCAGACCCCTCTATGCCATGGGACCTTTGGAGATTGGTTTCTCGTTAGATTCCATGTGTGAGATGTGATAAACTCTGCTCTGAAGTCTCCATTCTCCCTCTTCCAAAGACGGCTGTCTTCCATCCTACTTAGACCACGATTTTTGAGAGCCACCATCTCTTGATCTATCAACTGGAGCGTATGAGCTCTGTGCCTTTTAGATCTGTATATCTGGATAGCACTCTCCACCGTAGCATATTTGGGAATGCCAAGGTCCATACATCCTCTTTCACCTGTTAGTTCAATCAGAGAACCCAAAGAGGACCATTTCTCATACCAGAAAGAGGTTGTAGAGCCACTATTTACCTCATCCTGTATGAAGGTTGCACACAGAATGAAGATGGAATGACTGTTTGCCTCATCCGAATTGCTAAGATCAGGCGATTTAGAGGTTTGATTTATATTCTTATAATGTGTTTATACCGAAACAGTCAAATTATGGTTGTAGTTTGTTTTATTGACATCAGCTGTTTTATATTGAACCAGGAGAAATACAATTGTGCAATGCATTTGAAACGTCTGACATCGTGATTAATCCTCTCATACCAGAAGCTGACGCATTCAAAGATTTGTAAGCAATCTGATTAATAGCACAATTTACATTTTGTATGATTAGCTATCTAATGAGAAACATGTTAACTATTATAATCAATTCAATATATAGATTTAACGATGAGGAAAAACCACTTGCCCTTTGTCAGACCCGAGATGAACAACTTGAGCTCGAACCTGTTAATGGTGTGCAAGATAAGCGTGACAAGTGGCTGCTATCCCCGCAGAGAACTATTCGTGATTTAACAGGATGTCTTGAGGTTAGTTATTTCTTGACATTCTTTAGATTACTAAATATTGTTTATTAATTGAAAAAAATAAATTTTATAACGTGCATGGTTTTCAACATGAAGCGTAGGCTGAGAAAAACTTGGTTGTAGCAACTGTCTATGCAATTGATTCGGACTGGAGATGGTATTACTTTGGTTGTTCGACATGCAACAAAAATGTTTCTAAGGTGGAAACTAATGTGAAGACTCTTAATAGTCAATCGATAACTTCGCATATTTGGTGGTGTGAGGTTTGCAAGGAAAATGTAACTTCTGTGTCTCCAAGGTAATAAAAATTTTATTAACTTTTTTGAATTAGTTTACATATACAGTGTATTTGTCATGTGCTTAGATTTCTTTTTTTTTTTTTTGCCTAGGGTTTAAGCTTCATCTGATGGTGAAGGATGATACCGGAGAAGCAAGGCTGATGCTTCTCGACATGGTAGCAAGGGGATTGATTTCCGAATCTGCTACCGAACTTTTAAATGGATCTTTCGACGAGGTACTTATATATAATATTGTGAAGACGTTGCTAATTATATTACAAAACTTGAATTCTGTAACCTATTGATCAGCTTGAAGATCGTGACGACTTGCCAGAGGCAATTAATCAGATTGTTGGCAAGACATTCACTTTTGAAATCTACGTTGAGAAGGATCATATTGTTTATGGTTCTGAAATTTACAAGGTTGGAAGGGTCTATAAAGACAGGATGTTGTGGTTGAACAATGGCGCTACCCTAACGGATTCTCTTTCAGACAAAGGGGTCACGTTGACAAGTGGTGAAGAGGTATTAAATTTTGACCCTATGGTATTTGAAGATTTGTTCTATTTGCGTACCCAAGTACTAATATGAAACTTATATAATTTTTTGTCTGTTTTACAGTATAACGATGGAGATGATAACAACAACGAAATGTCTACTCCACCCACAAAACACAAAGATGATTCCGTTGGTGCCCCTAGCGTCTCCTCAAAAACAAGAAATCTGCGTTTGAAAATTGCCAAAGTGGAAAAAATGGCGGAGCTTTAGACGAGATAACAGAAGATTCGATGCAATTATTCGTTGTTTTTTTTGAATTTTCATTGAGAGTTTTATGTGTTGGTTGAATTATTGTTTTCCAGTCTTGAATCAATTAATAATATGTTCGTTTTTTCCTACTATTATTTTCTTCCAATCTTATGACAAACATTCAATTGATATACAGAAATAATCTTAATGTTTGAGGAGAAGTGTTACTAACTGAATAGCATGCAAATTATATAATGTAATACATTTATGGTGTATAATTGAAACCTGATATGATGACAAAAAAAACAAATAGAAACCTGATATATTTGACATTCCATATTTAGCATTCTTAGTGAAACTTGGTCGATGGTCAATGTATTTAGTAAAGTGTGTATGCAAAGCTTCTATATATTCTTTGTGCATTTATTATATACTTGGTCGATACTCTAACAGTATAATAAGAAAGTTATAAACTAAATAATTAATGCATTTGAAGGCAAATATTGCTGTTGGGAGAAACCAATTTATATTGACCATATATTTTAGTTGATCCGCACTTTTTGGTTCGTAAAGATTTTGCCAACTATTATCTTAACTGCTTAATTGTTCTTTAGGAAATGAGCATTAACAAAAAGATATTTGAGTAAATATTATATTTGCTTAAATGCAAATGTCTCTATTTACGGAAGAAAATTTTTCTATTTATTTTCAAAATGAGTAATTTATCTCCACGTATATGTGAAAACGATAGCCTAAATATTATCTTAAATGTTTCATTTTTTTTAGGAAATGCCTATTCTTTTTTTTTTTTTGAAACAAGGAAATGCCTATTCAATTTAATATCTTCAACTTAATAAACTTACATTAGATGCTGTCCTTATAAATACAACCAATTCCATATATATACTTTCACAACTATTCTGCATAGAGACACCCAAAAACACATTATGAATCTAATTTTGCCGTATAATTATTTGAGTGATGTTAAACCTTTCAAAACTGGTTGGAAGGTTCATGTTAAAGTGTTACATACGTGGAAACAGTACAACAAAGTCTCTGGAGAAACACTTGAACTCATCTTAGCTGATGACCGTGTATGTTTAGAAAAAAAATTGTATATTATAGATGTACTCTTATTTTTTTCATTCAATTATGTTACATAACTAACAATTTTTATTTGTACATGTAAAAGAGATGCAAAATTCATGCTTTGTGCAAAAAAAATTACATTGAAAGTAAGAGGCGGTTTCTACAAGTTGGAGCTTGGAGGTGTATTCAAAATTTCACTCTCAGTCCAGCAATACGGATGTACAGATCAACTGAACATTTGTACAAAATTGGATTTGTTCTTAACACAACAATCAGTAGATCCGATCATGTGAAAGATGACTGGTTTTTATGTTTGAAAGATTTTCAAACAGTTATGAGTGGATCGCTGCATCCATGTTTTCTCATAGGTATTAATTTTCACGTGTATGTTTATATTTATATTTTAATCATATTTGGGTAATGCAATACCCATATGTTGCAGACGTGGTTGGTCTGGTTGTTGATTTGGGAGAGCTTGAAACAATACACTATTCAGGCAAACCAAGGATGAAACTTGAGTTTCATCTACAAGATACCAAGTCTGATCCTCTTAATATTTATTCAACAGATAAATTAAATTTAATTAAATTTCTTATTGTTTTTTTTCCGAATCATATAATGATTCAAAGATTCTGTGTTGTCTATGGAGGAAGTTTGCTGAAATCGTGTATGATGTCTGCACACGAAACGAAGTGGGAATTACTTGCTATCTAATCCGATTTGCTAAGATCGGACGTTATCGAGGTATTATGAACTTTACTGTTTACCTGTCTATATCAAGTGTTTGAAGATTTCTAAGCTTCATCCTTAAAAACGATATTTTTATTCACAGGACATATACAAATTTGCAATGCTTTTGACGCATCAGACATTATAATAAATCCTCCAGTTGTAAAGCAGACGCGTTCAAAGAGTTGTAAGATAGACTTTACCATGATATTATTTTAGTATTGCATTAAGGTTAATTTAAACGTTTGTTTTTTGCAATTGCATAAATTAAAGGTTCAATGAAGATGAGAAGTCCCTTACCATTTGCGATTCAAAAGAAGAAAACCTTGATCTGGAGACTCTCAATGGAGTGCATGATAAGCGGGACAAATGGATTCTAGCACCCGAAAGAAGCATCCGTGAATTATCAGGATGCCTTGTGGTTAGTAATCTTTGTTAAATTTAGGGAGTTACAAGATTATCACTTATCCAAAGACATTTCGAATTAACAGATATCCTTATATGTAGGCTGAGAAATGTGTGGTTATATGTTCTGTCGTTGCCATTGATTCGGATTGGGGATGGTATTACTTTGGATGTTGCACATGCAACAACAAGGTTTTTAAGACAGAAAAAATGTTAGAACTCTTAATGGACAAGACATTGCTTCACATATTTGGTGGTGTGATGTATGCAAAGAAAATGTTTCTTCCATGACACCAAGGTAAACTATAATGTTTACTATTTTATACAATTTAATGGTTTTGTTATTAGGATTATATTTATAAATTCTTATAAATCTAACATATTTCTTTTTTTTTTTTAGGTTAAAAATTCATTTGATTGTGAAGGACTATACAGGAGAGGCAAAATTCATGCTTCTTGACTTGGTTGCTAATGGATTGATTAGTGAATCTGCTACAGAACTTTTCAACAGATCGTTTGAAGAGGTACATATGAAAACATACCTTTGAGACTCCAAAGCTCTTTGAGTTTATTTTCTACCTTTTTTTTATTATTAATTATTATTTATAATTCAAATTTGACCTCAGCCTGAAGATCCTAAAGACTTGCCTCCTCCCATTAATCAAATTGTTGGAAAGACATTCGCTTTTGGTATCTATGTTGAAAAGGATCACATTGTATATGGCGCTGATATTTACAAGGTTGGGAAGGTGTTTAAAGATAGAATGGAATACCATTCCAATAGAACAAGTGGTGAAGAGGTAATGTCTACACCATCCATATACAAATGGAATGCTAAAACAATGCTTAGTATATTTTTCATATATCATAGACTGCTTTTCACCTCACTGATGGTCAAGACAACACCGGGATATTCTCAACCACCAAGAAAGTTTGGAAACCAAGAATTATTTTTGGAGATTATGATGAAGATGAAGATTTATAATTTTCTATTTTAATTTGCAGTCAAACACCAGTTGTTATTTTTCGTTTACATTTTGTTTCTGTATGGGATTTTCTGATTTTAATAATATTGAGATTTTTTGTTTACTACATATACATTTACATTGGTTATATTATTTTCAAGTTACTTTAATTATATATCGGTTCTATTTGGCAAGAAAACCCAACATTATTCGTATCCGATACATTTTATTATATCATAATATTTGTCAAGATAATCCTAAATTATTAGTATTGGGCTTGGCTTACACATATACTAATCTATTATGGTCCAAAAACAATAACGCATTAGGGAAGCAACTGAAACGACTTAAGTATATAAATTGAATTACACTGGCAATTTAATACCATTTCTGCAAATCCTAATATCTAGCTTCTCCTACATCTCCGTCATCCAAATCAAAAAACTTTTGTAAGTTTTGATTTTTTTATTGAACGATTCAAGTTTAGATTTAGAAATATATGTTAGATCTTACTTCTATTGTCGTCTATTTTATATGATTTTTTTTCTCAAGATCATTAGTCTTATGGATTTGTGAAACTGTAGACTATCTAACTAAGGTATACTTGCCTTGAGCTGTTATACGATCATTGTCTTATATATAAACAAATGAATAGATCATGAGGAATATTGTTAGATCCCATTTCGATGGAAGTTTTTAGATAAATATATGTTCAAGAACATTAAGCCTAATTTAAGAATGCTCATCGTAGATTTTCTAACTTTTGTATCCTGTGTTTGTAATTACTAAAATCATTGACCCGTAAATTGTTAGATCTTATTTCCTTGGAAGTTGATTTTATATTCTTATAGTTTCTTGAACATTATGTTACACTAATTCAATTGTTTTATATTTTACATGCGAGATGGCAGACAAGATGAACTTCGCAACAACTCAAGAGGCTTATCTGACGGGGAAAAGGGAAAGTGAAGAGCATTACAGGGCTATTCTGGCGATGTACAAGGTTAAAACAATTGCTTTGGAAGCCAAGCATGCTGAGGAGACTGAAGTTTGCCGGATTGAAGCAAAGCTGGAGTTGGTTGAAGACCTTATTCATCTGGAATCTCTGAAGTTTGAGAAGGCAAAGCTTGAGGCGGATCTGAAGGTTGCACAGGCGAAGGTGGATGATTTTAGGGTTCCTGAGATAGATTGGTTCAAGATGGGTGAGCTAAATATGGGAGGTCAACCCTTTTGATTTCTTAATCTTAAAAACTTGTTCTGTTTGTTGTTTCTGTTTAATTGTCTTCCAGTTCTGAACTCAGATCCAGTTTGGTAAACAAGATTAACTAAACTTATGTTATGATCTAAACTTGAACTTATATTACTTTTCAATTAATCCTTTATTTTTACCTTTTAATTGCATATCTCACATTATTGTTATACTTTGTTATTGTTTGTTTGGAATATTATGATATTTGCTTTTGTTTTTTTTTTTCTGTTTTGTTTTAATTATTTTTATACTTAGTTAAGATATTAGTTTAGTTTGTAGGTGTAGTTAGAGAGCTTTGTTCATAGCAAATATTTTAGATAATGATTGGACAGTTTAGAGTTTAGATACAATCATAATTTTGTTGTCAGTAGTTGGTCAAGCTGATAAACAATAGAAGATTCGCAGGTTATTGTGAAACGCATTATAACTTTTTTTGCCGAAACATATTTTTCTATGTTTAACCAATTCTGTTAGTACATATTTGAAAAATAATTTGTATATAAATATTTTTCCCAAATATTAAAAAATATGTATTGTGTAAAGTATTTGGTAATATAGTTTTGTTTTCCAAGATTTCGATTATCGCTATAAACAGCAATCATTTTTTACCAAATCTAAGCATGTGATCACAAGAAATCTGTTTCTATAGCTGTACCTTTGTAAATGAATATTCTTAACGTATAGTTTCAAAGAGGTCTTTTATCTTTCCGATGTATATAATGATGATAGTCATAGATATTTGTATTGTATCTTTTCGATGTTCGAATTGATTGAAAACTCTTGACATTTCAATATTTTTTCAAAATATTTGTACATTTATTTATACCCATGTTAATACAAAAATGGGTTTAATAATTAGTTATATATATAAAAAATTGCTTAGCCCAATATCAAGATTTATTCTGTGAATTAGTGACCCGTATTAGATAAGACAAAGAGACGCAATCGTCGATAACCAAAACGACATATCTCTTAATTTTTTTTCAATATAAGGCTGTTCATTGATCGAGTCTTCCAAAACCCTAATTTATCTATCCGTCTGCGTTTTGTTCTCTCTACCTTCCGATACTGTAAGTTTTCGTGCTTAATCCACATGAAACATATAAATAGTCGTTGTCTAATAACTGTAAACCGAATGTACATCTTTTCAATTGAATTAGGTTTTACTTTTTGACAAATATAGATAACTTGAGGCTTGATAGTTTGGATAAATTTTTTATAAATAAGGAAAAGAGAGTTGAAATAGTGGAGTTGTTTTGATTATACTACAGTATGTTTAATTTTAGATCGATTATTGTTTTCTATTTTGAGAAAGATCAGGTCAGAACAAAGGATTAACCTTTATTTGAGACGTTTTTATACTGTTGGAAAAACCGGAGTATGTTTACCTTTTTATTTGTATAGATAACTTTTAACCGAAATTAGATGTGTGAGAAGTTAGTTATTACTGAAAGTTAAATATTTTGGATTGGATATAATCGTTTCCAAGATTAGCATCCGTATGTTTTAAATTAAGATTGATTATTGTTTTGTATTTTGAGAATTAGCAGGCAAAAATGGCAGGAAACAAGGATTTGAAGCTTAAACGTCCTCTTGAAGATGATGAGTATGGTGAAAATCCTAAGGAGGCTTTCAAGAAGGCAAAACTGGAAACCCAAGAGGATTATAGGGATATGCTCTATATGCAGAAGAAGCAAATGGAACCTTCGGTAGAGAAGGCTGATGCAGAGGGTGAAGTGAAGGCTATCACCGCTCAACTGGACTTACTTAACAAGTTCATCCCAGAGTATGAAGTGAAGCTTGACAAGGAAACCCTTGAATCGGAGCTGAGGCTTGCAGAAGCGAGGATGGCTGATGTGAAGGTTCCTACCATTGATTGGTACAAGCTTGGTGAATTAAACATGTTCGCTGATTAAACCCTTTGCTTCAAACTCTCAAAAATTTTGTTAAAATTTATGGTTTTTTTTCTGGTCTTCTGGAACCGGTTTTTTTTGGGATATTATCTAAAACTTAATCGTTTAATTAAGTTCTCATGCCTTCATATTTATTTTTCATATTTATTTATGATTGATTGGCTTAGTTGTTTATAATGTGTAGAGTATATTTGGTGAGTAGGAGTTTACTGATAATGTTTTAAGTTAGTTTAGTTTTACATATGCTTTGACAAGAATAATTAGTTTAAAGAGATAAAGCATTAGTATAGCAATTGGACTTGAAATTGACTTTCGTTAGCTTGAGTATAGCATTAGTATAGCAATTTGACAGGCTATGGGTAGGAGTAGTTTGAATCTATAATTACATTACCAAACTAGAATCTATGCTTCTGGCTTACAATTTATTGAAATATTTTAGTGTTAATTGCACATGTGTTAGATATATCCGTATTAAATAAATTGTTTATGGTTAGAAATCCTATTGGACAAGTTGTATGTCGCTAGATTTTCGTTATTATTGTGAATTTTGAGATTTGCGCAGCTGAATTTATGTTGTATGATTGTATAAGAAATTCCTTTCAATAGTATTATTGTCTTACCATTAATATGAATCCTTATATATTATTGTCTTACCAAGTTTAATGTAGACCAATAGATATAAGATTTGCAAAGATACGAAATCCCGCCTTTTGAAAGAATGTTTTTCAAATTCTTTAAAATATCGTATTTTCCTAAAATACGGCAAGATATTCTCTAACAATCAATTTGTACGATTTAAGGATCTTCTATTAAGAATTTTTATAAATATACGAAGTTCCATACACTTATACTCACAACCGTTTCTACACAGAAGAAATCACTATGGAACGCTATTTTCCAGAGAATGACGAAGAGAACAAATCACTATGGAAATAATTTCCTCAGAACAAATCACTTTTACGCACAACCGTTTTCTCATTTACATCTCTTGGGGGGAAAATGGTTCAAGCAACTCCAAAAGGATGTGAACCTGACATGTTTCAGATTCAGGGAGAAAACTACCATTTAATGGGTAGTTTGAAGCCGCTAGGGAGTGAGTCAGGTAAATTTGTGAAATTTACATTGTAAGCTAGGACCAGTTGTTGGTGTTCGTAACAATTGTTATGGCCGAATGTTATCAGTTTAATTGGATATATTGGATTAATCTATTGATCATTTTTTTTACCTTGGTAACTTTTTAATTCAGTAAGAAATTTAATTCAACCATTACTCTTAATAAATTCTATTAGTTTTCTTATTAATAAGACCCACCTATTCTAAAATCTGATTTAAGAATGACTTGTGAGCCTTTTTGAGTGTAATTAGTTATTTTCACTGAAAAATATGTAGAAATTAACATAAAGATTGATCAAAGTAAGGAATACTTTGATTCTTGATTAAGAGAAGAAAATTTTATTATCATAAAGTCGGAATTACATAATTAGATGGGCGAGAAACATAAGCTTTATAGTGATTGCATCCGGGTTGTCATGACGATAACACTCCAAATAAAATTCTCGAGGCATTCGTTTTAACAAATTCAAAGGAAAGTTGTACAGATCAAAGGCTCTATAAATTGAAGGTCGTTCTGAAACCTCTTTGAGCCGCTTGCATGTCATCTTGACCGTCGCAAGATCTCTGATGGATCCTTCAGCCACCTTCTCTATCACCTTTTCTTGAATTTCGTCTGGTAGGGAGAGAAAATTTGAATCTGCCATTGAAAATTCTGACTGGAAGAAGATAATTGTGTTTCTATCTTAGTTTGTAACGCTAATATATGGTAGTTTTTAAAGGAATAAAAAGGAAAGACGATTTTTTCTTTGCAATATATGTTTGCTTTTTGAAATTGTAAATATTAATTTATATATGTTTTATTACCTGTAAACCATTTGTACACGAAATCATCTCAGTTATGAATATTATCAAGGCCCTCTAATAGTAAATACTATATATGCCTATAATATATATAAATATACTAATATCGATAGATCTTTACAAACATCATTTAAACGGTTAAGTTATTTATTCTAAAAGTTAACAAATTACACCAAGTAAGAAATTGACATATACTTATATAATTCGTAAACTAATTTACTATTAATATATTTATTTATTATAGATATAAAAGGGTTGTATTGTAGATCAAATCGTACCTACTAAACAGAGAATATATTGAAGTAACAGTTGGAGGCTTAAAAAACGTGAACAGCACAATCATTTCAAAGCCTGCACAAATTTGACCGTTTTTGTATCAGAGATTATTTACAGGAATTATTTTTTAAAAATTGTTATTATAATTTATGGAATTCTTAAGCTGAACTACAAAATTCGAATTTCTCTCCTTGAAAACGGATTCACTAAGTCCAATATCAGTGTTTCCTTTTTTTTTGACAGACTAAATTATTTTGATTTCCTAATATATTAACAAGAAGCTATTATTCCTAAATATCTTATTATTATTTGGAAATATATGTATATATATATATATATATTCTATTTACTTTCATATATTCATAACCTACTGAGAATGGCAAATCTTACCAAACTTATATTTTTAGAATCATATAAAATCTGAGGCTTCAAACAATCATGCTTGGGCTTTCAGGGATCGGTTTGAAAATAAAAGGGATTCTATATAGTGATCGTGGGTCTGACGATGAAGATTTATAACTTGATAAATATTTGAAATATACTTTATTTATAAAATCAAAAATTGGAATAGATTCGACCTGAAGTTTTAAACTGTGGATGAGAATGATAGATATATATATAAACACGAAATGACAATATATATAAAAAACGAAAACACAAGTCAAATATACACACTAATCTGAAATTTGGAAAGGAGGATAACCCGCGCCTAGTTTATATTATAATTTTAGTTTATGGTTCTTTATTGTCTTCAATTACTAGAAAAGTGCTTAGGCAGTTTTCAATCATTGATTACATTCATATTTAACGATTCATATGTTAATTTTCTTATTTAATATTAAATAAAAGAATATATATAGAAACCTAAAGATTGGAGATGGAATAATCTCAACATATGTTACCAGATAATTCAAGTCTTATTGATTAATTTGGTAAAAGATGGCATATTAGAAGTCAAAACTTATTAATCTTATGCTTATTAAGTATTTTTGGGTGTTCTGTTGGCTATCTTCATATATATGATTAATAAGGATACAGTTGATAAGGACTACAAAACTAGATAATGGTGAAATACAGAGGAAGATATATATGATTCTTTCAACAAAACCGAGACCAGGGGTTGCCTATCATGTTTTAGTCCAAACAAATAATATGGTGCTTATTTATTGCTACAAATTTGAAAAAGTAATCCAATTTCAAGTTCAGTAAACACTGATAACGGTTCTATAATTTCTTCAGAATTAAATTTAATGGGAAAATGCTACCCTTTAGTATTGGGGAGCAGCTTGAAATATTTGTTTTATAAATTAAATCCAAAGTTGCTACTCTGTTTATATCTAGATGTAATTGATACATCTCAAATACCAATTCAATATTTTTAAAGGAGTCTAGAGAATTGAGGTAGCAAGAATATTATACGATGAAACAAAGTTAGAATCAGGTTAACTAATCAGTTTAGAGAGACTTGGAAAAGTAGCACTGTAGCGGATTACATTATCCAAATAACCTCAACCATTCTTTTTCTCTTTGAAAAGATGATGTAATTAGCAAACATAAAATGGGGTTGCTATCATATATAGGTGTTTCATAGTCTTTTTTTTTTTTTTTTTACTTTTATGCATATTAGATATATCTAACGATTGTACAATAATAAATATTGTTAAATTAAATGATTTTTAAGGCTTTGATGAAAAGCAAAATACTTTGGATAGTCTTTTTCGGCCATCTTAAAGCATCTTCAATAAAAAAAAAAATTCCTCATGGATTTCTTAAAATGCATTAAATATAGGATATTTTATTTATAAGTATTGGTAATCTCAAAAGTTGAAAACTCTAATCCAATAATATTTTAAATGAAAAACTATTGTGCTGAGAATCCTTATTAGATTTCTTAAAAAGAGGTATTTTATAGATTATTGGGCATCTCTAAAGTTGAGAACCTCATTCCAATATTTGGCATTTTTAAAAAGCTTTCTTATAAAATATTTTATATATAATTTTATTGGAAATCACAAAGATTGAGAACTTTAATCTAATAGTATTTTATATGAAAAAATATTGTGCTGAAAACTTTTAGTGAATTTTTCGAAAAGAATACTCCTATGATATATTGTATTTATGGGTATCTGATAAGTTGAGAACCTCAGCCCATTAGTACATTAATGTATTCACCTTTTTATATGTCATATTGCCATTAAAACTTATATAATGTATGTACAAATCTTTATTCTACAAAAACTGTAAGATATCTATTTTTATTTATTTCTCTTTATTTTTCTTAAGACATTTAATAAAGAAGGTGTTTAGATAAGAGAAAATATTTATTTTATAAATGTACACTTTTTTATAATAAAAGACTATTCTATTACTCAAATTTGAAGTGGTTTTGGTCGGGACCGGAACAAAATAGCCAATTTAACACAAATCTCTATAGAAAGATCTTGCAGTCCTAGCTTAAGAGTATGCTATTCCATTTTTCTCTCTTGGGATATGATATATTTGAAGTCCGGAAAACTGATCAGCAACGTCTTTATCATCTCCGGTTTTGTCGCAAAGCTTTGCCATGCATGAGGCTCCTTTATCATCAAGATTAGATCCTTACAGTCCGTCCCAAAACTCTGACATGGCGAACGTTGAAGCATGCTCTCCATTACCCATCGCAGAGCTTCCACTTGAAAATGTAAAACAGATTCTCTCCTTCTTAAGTTTCGCGTTCCCAGTAGTTGAGTGTTTCCCAAGCTATCAATCTAAACCCAACCGCATCCACTAAATTGGGCAATGTAGGTCCATGAGCCATCAACAATACAGATATTTTCCAAGCTTATGACTTGGGACTTGTAACACCCCCGAATCGTTCTAGGTATAGGTCGAACCATCGGCCAACAATTAAACAAGAACATGACCGATGGACCAACTTTCTACCAAGGTTCAGGAGCGCTACATGATGGGCTAGGGGCGTTCCGGCCAAGGTCACTAAGAGTGCAATTCGTGACTAAGCCAGTTCGACCACTAACACGTCCTGTCAGATCAAGGCCTAAGACTAACCCATACCTCAATTTGACGTTGTGTTAACTTGGACAAAGCTAATATCAAATACAACAAGGCATTTACATAAAACATCGCTTTATTAATTTTATAACATTTTTGGTTCACAACACACAAAAGATTATACACGTAGTGGCATGCCAAGAGAGCAAAAGATACCTACTTATAGTTTGAAAACGTCGCAAGCAAGAAGATGCAAAATACTACACCAGCCGGCCTAACTTCCCACGACCTCTACAAACACTACTGGTCACCTGAAAACAACAAAGAGTGAGGAGTGAGTAATCTAGCATTACTCAGTGAGTTACAATCCCCAACTAACAAATACAACCCCTCGCTATCCCACCCCAAACAATCTAAAGCAAGAGGTTCACCTAATAACATAAATCAATAATAATAATAATATAAGCAAAACAGAAATCCGCAGAAAAAAATAATACGTGTAAAATATTTATACTTATAAGATAGTCGCTAAAAAAACTTGTAAATCGATGAAATAGGGTTTACCAAACCCATAACAATATATAATATAACTAGGGCCCGGGTGACGTTATGTTCCTCCTTCATCATCGGCAATATCCTATCTTCCTACCACGAAGGCTAGAAGAAGGAACTTTCAACCGAACGCGGCCCACAGTCATTCGGGTCACCGCGCAACAGTCCACAGTCCTTCGGGTCACTGCCACATTACACCGTCGTGTAATAACTCAGTCTTAGGCCATGACCCCGTCTCTCTGAGTCTTCCCGATCCAGCGAATAAGGGATTTCCTTGAACCCGCCGGGTACGAGGTCTGAAGAAACGCTAACTCACCCACAATATGCCTAGCAATGGCGGGTTACGCACATGCTGTCGGCCAATAAATAACTAGTACTAAACCCGGTAATATAACCAAGGTTCCAAGCAATAATCAAAATCAGCACAATCAACAATATTCTAGAATCTAGCATAAAGACTAATTCCAGAATATCTAACTACCACAACCTAGCGATATCATATAAGGATTCAACGTTCTCTAACTAACCAATCAACCTAACAATTAGCATGCTACTACGATTCTCAAGCAATAACTAAGCATGATATTAACTAATCAACCTAACCATTACTATTAAGTAAACAAACCGTTTCTCAGTTTATATCTGGCCCCTGCCATGATCCAACTTCCAAGTAACGGGAACCTGCATGAAAACAGCTTAGCAATCAATTGATTATAACTCACTGTTTTTGGTTGACCAAGGCCTTGACCCCGTGTCTGTCTTCTACGATCCGAAACCTTTTCTTGACCTTCACAAGTAGACCCACGTCTGAAATGATCTTCACTTTAGCATAACCTTCTTAATATGTCGACTAAAATCGGACAGAGTAACTGTTCTCGGAAACTCTCAAAAACTGCCGAAAATAGCTTGAAAATGATCCAAACTCTAACTTTCTTCTTTGGTTTCTTTCTCACGTTTTCCACTGAATTTGAACTGGTCTGGATGGTATGAAATGATCTGGGGTCGTGGGGGTATTTATAGGAAGCAGCAACCAATCAGAAACAAGACGTGGGGCAGCCTGTGTGTCGCTTCGCATGGCTCTGGACGCATGTGCGGCGGTACCTCGTACTCCACATGTCTGGCTGCATGACCAGGATGGCATGCATGAAGACACCACATCCTCCAAATGTCTGAAGACATGGCCTGGTTTCATGCACATTGACACCACATCGACCACATGTCGATCAGCATGCTTCGATCTCAGGTTGAGTGGCACCTCGTGCTTCTGTGTGTCACTCCGCATGCTGTGATCGTTTAGGCTTCAACACCTCGTTCTTCCCTTGCCACCTACAATTCCAGGAATTTGACACCACGTTCTCCACATGTCTGAAGGCATGGCCTGGTTACATGCACTTTGACACCACATCGGCCACATGTCGATCAGCATGCCTCAGTCGCAGGTTGAGCGGCATCTCGTGCTTCTGTGTGTCACTCCGCATGATGTGATCTCCTGAGATTCGACACCTCGTGCTTCCCTTGCCAACTACCATGCCAGACAGTTGACACCACGTCCTTATCTCATAGATAAAGCCACCTCGAGCTTCTCGGTCCATTTGACTGATTTTGACCCTTTCGATATATTTTCGGCCCACGATCAATCTCGAATATTTTTCTACGCCCGTTCTGATGAGCTGAATATTTTTAATAAACTCCAAAATAATTCTGACCTTGATGGAAAATATTTCCCTAGCCTTCGGCTTCCTCGAAAAATCCCAAAATACCGAAATCAGGGTTTTTGTTCAATTTTGGGTTTTCCCGTGGTGCTTCGATTCCCGTCCTGCTTAAATTCCCGTCCTGCTTAAATTACCGTCCTGCTTCCAGCTTCCAAAATCATATTTTAATGATATAGAATTTTTCCAGGAAAACTTCACGGTGAAGAAACGTCGAGTTTCAAAAACGTTGTGCTTCCAAAATTTGTATTCTTCAAAAACATCCGTTTGATCAATCTAACACCTTCTCTAACAGGTTCGAGCAGCTTAAGGTTCCTTCACGATCAGTTCTTTGACCATTTCGTTCTTCGAAATTTCTTGATCGACCCTTCTTGCCCGCGGTTCGGCCACTATGTGATGCTCGACCAATCTTCTACTTTCTCTTAACCATCTCTACTATTTTGTGATGGAAACTCAACATATCTCCTGAAATTTTGATTCCCAATAACTCGGCTCCAAATTCCAACTTGTCGATCTCGACCACTCTATTAATAATTTTTTAAGGGTTCCTACATTCTCCCCCCCCCCCCCCCCCCTTAACAAAATTTGTCCTCAAATTCTAAGGTTCTTAGGGGCCTCCTTCTTCCATCACGACATCTGCTTGGAAGAACTCCGGTTCGTTGGCCTTATATCTCTCTTCATCCTCCCAAGTGACATGAATCCTGTTTTGTCTTCCCCAGAATACTTGTACTTGAGCAATCTCACGATTCCTCAGTTTCCAAACACGCCTTTCTCCATGTCAGATTGGTCCTTCTGGATATGTAAGGTTTGTCCTTAGCTCCTCATTTCTCTCGGGCCCAACAGCACTTGGATCTTGTAAATGTTTTCGAAGCATGGAAACATGGAATACCCGGTGTAGATGCATATCCTCAGGCAGATCCAATCGATAAGCTACCTCACTAACCTTTCCGATGATCTTGTACGGACCAATGAATCTGACTACGAGTTTCCTGACCTTGCCAAATCTGTCTTTCCGTTTCTGTACTGTAACCTTCAAGTAGACCAAATCTCCTATCTCAAAAGTCACCTCTCTTCTCGACTGGTTGACGTACTTCTTCTGACGGTCTTGAGCCTTCTTCATGTTGGTTTTGATTGTCTCCATCTTAATCATAGTCTCTTGTGCAATAGGCGATCCAAACATTCTTCTTTCTCCCACTTCCGTCCAACACAAAGGTGTCTTGCATGGCCTTCCATACAGCGCTTCATAAGGTGACATCCCTATACTCGCATGATGACTGTTGTTATACGAAAACTCGACCAACGGTAGATGCTTCTCCCAGTTTCCTGCCCAATCTAAAATACACATCCGAAGCATGTCCTCGATGTCCAAATGGTTCTCTCCATTTGGCCATATGTTTCTGAGTGGAACGCCGTGCTTTTGAACAATTTAGTTCCCAAGGCTTCTTGTAGTCCTTCCCAAAATGCTGCCGTGAACCTAGCATCAAGTTCCAGGAGGATTGTTGCAGAATCTTCCGATACCTCAATAGAAATGGGACTCTATTTCCATGGATTTCATCACTGGATTACCCACTTCTCTAGGTCGATCGAACAAATCAATTTGGGTGATTGTGGATAGGGTAACCAAGGTCACACACTTGTTGCCTATGCGGGACACTGATATACCATCAATTTGACCTGATTTTAGTCATGGTATATGATAGTTTTAGGATATATTTAATCCATTTTGGAGTCTAGATAGCATATTTACAGGTTCAGGAGCAATTGGAGAAAAGATGATGTTTTTGGAGCACTTTAGAGGTTACACCTGAGATGACCATATCGACCACTCAAGGTCGACACAGAGAGAGATGCGTCGATCGATACACCTTCAGTGATATCGATCAATATTAAACACACGGAAGCCCCTTTTGGTCACAGCTGACTTGAAGCCCAAGACTTCATCCATTTTACCAAGATACCCCTAACGAGTTTTAACCTAATTTTGAGTATTTATGTTATGCCTAAGTGTTTTAGCAAAGAGAGTTTTAGAAGTAGTTTTTAGAGAGAGTCTTTTTGAAAGTTCTTCATACTATTGTTTTGTGAGAGAGAGAGTTATAATTGAGAGCTTTCTTGAACACCTTTATTTTCTATCTATTCTATCTATGCAGTTTTATTTAATTATTATGATGTTTTGCTTGGCCATGTCTGAGTAAACACATTTATTAGATTTAGGATTCAAATAGGTTTTGAGGGATTAGCCCCAAATATGAATACTTGAGCATGTAATATTCATCTTAGAAGATTGCTCATAATGCTTGTATAGGAGTAGCTAACCTATACATGATGACAGTGGATATTATCCTTGGATCTATCTTCTCTGAGTCAGAATTTGCTAAGCGCAAGCGACAACATGGTCTAGTAAATCTCTGATGAACTGTTATCAACCCGCGTTTAAAGCTTACTAGTGGTGCATCGATCGATTCTCCTATCGAGACATTGATCGATTGACGTGAGGCTATATCGATCGATACGTGCGACAGCAGGTCGATCGATGCCTTTCTGATGATCTGCAGCGGTATATCATTGGTCCTAGTAATAGATAACCCCGAAAACGACAGTTACGGTTATTGTTACTGTTGGTTCTATAATATCATGCAAGCATCTCACATAGGCATTCATACTATTATAATCTTGATAACCTGAATAGTAATCCTAAGTCTAAAGCCTTCACCATATCTGCTAAACACCCAAATCAATCACTTGAATAATTGTCTTGCTCACCAGTTTTTAAAGTTTACTTGCAATTTACTATTTTGAAATCTTCAACCTAGCTTAGTTACAATAAGATCTAGTGCGTTCTCTAGCTCTCTGTGGATTCGATCCCTAAGTACTATAACTTGACCTCTTTTGATGAGAGTAAGGTTGCTCTAGGGTAATTTGAGCACGTATCAAATTTGGCGCCATTGCCGGGGAGCTTTGATCGCCATTAGATTTTATTTAAGTTTAGGTTTTCTTTTATTTTACTACTTGTTACTGATAAAATTTTTCTTTTCTTTTCAGGTGCATACCCAGCATAACCAAAAGCAAAAAGAACAAGGAACTTTTGTCTACTTATCCAGCTGCTTTGGAACGTTCAATCCGCAAACAGATTCGTTCCACATCGATCGATACACCAGCTTGTGCATCGTTCATCAACAAACGTCTACCAACTCTCAAACACCGTCGACCGCTACCAGCTCACCAACATCGACCGATCTCATTCATCTGACATCGACCGATACCTGTTCATCCACATCGACCGATACTTTTCAGTACCCGTCGACCAACATCTTTCATCCAACATCGACCGATACTGCAATCCGCATATCGATAGATACTGAGCCACATAACATGGTCGAGACATTGATACTCATGTTAGACGACGAAGGCAACCTGCGTGACCAAGAAGGTCACCTGCGTAATGCAGCAGGTCAGAAAATTAATGATCAGGGGGCTGCAATCCCTGATTCAGAAGCTGAGGCTGCTGCAGCCACTGCTCGAGCTGCAGAAGAAGCCAACAGAAACAGATCACTGGCTGACTACATCCATCCAGATCAATACTACGCCAACAGATCTGCCATCCGTCCTCCAGACATACAGAGGGCTGATTTTGAGGTGAAGCTTCAATACTACACACTTGTAGGATAGACACCCTACAGTGGAGCATCCAATAAGCATCTTCTGGACCATCTAGAGAAGTACAAGGATCTCATATCTGCTATCAAAGCCAATGGAGTCCCAGCTGACTACCTACTTTGCAAGCTCTTCAAATACTCTCTTACTGGAGAAGCTTTGCAATGGTTTAAGTAACTACCACAGGATCTCTTACATCCTGGGATGATATCAAGAATGCTTTCTTGATTAATTTCTTTGATGATGCACACACAGAAGAGTTGAGAAGCAAGATTGCTACACTCATGCAGAAGCCTATAGAGCCTTTCAGACATTGTTGGGTTTGTTTCAAGTCTTATCAGAGAGATTGTCCAAACCATGGATTCAGTGAAGTGCAGCTACTCAGCACTTTCTTCAGAGGTTTAAATCTGACCTATCAGATAGCACTAGACACAACTAGTGAAGGAAACTTCAACACCAAGAATCCAGAAGAGGCTGTGAGACTTATTGAAAACTTGGCAACTAGCAACAGCACCAAAAACACTGATTATGAGAGAAAAAAATTGGCCAATGCTCTTAGGAAGGAGCAGTTGGACGATGTGAGAGCCAAATTGGACAGTGTCAACAAGCTTCTAAGAAAGCAGGTTAGCTTTGCAGAAGATGTAGAAGCTATAGAGACTGATGAGGAAAGATATGAAGAAGAAGAGAATTACATAGGATGTTTTCAAAGGCTTGGAAATCAGAATGGAAACAGGAACTTCTATGGCAACAGTCAGAGGAGCAACTACAATCAAAATTCACAATATCAGAAACCCTTCAGCAACAGCAACTACAGCAACAACAAGAATCTCAACAATTCTTTCTACCAAAATCCACCACCACCTACTCAGGAGAGCAAGATTGAAGAAATGCTTGATTCAGTTCTAGAGGGTCAGCAGAGGCTTACTGTGGATTCCAATGGGAAGATAGATGCTGCTTATAATAACCTGGATGTGAAGTTTGACACCTTGAGCACTCATGTGAAGAAGCTAGAGACACAAGTGATTCAAACAACATAAGCTATTCAGAGGCAAGAAGCCTTAATAAAAGGGAGAGAGGAAGATCTCATCAGACACCACATCAATGCCATCACAGTAGATGAATTCTGGCAAGTGGATGAGCATGAGAAACTTCAAGAAGGAGACTTTGAAGTTGAGGGCTCCATGAGTATCGGCAGTTCTCACTGGTGTTGATCGACGCCAGAAGATAGTCATCGATCGACATGGCAAGATGACTATCGATCGATGTTCGAGATACCACATCGTTCGACAGAGTCTACAGAGTCTACGGCTACGAACAGACCAGTCCGAATTATAACACATGCAGCGTTCGCAGCAAGACACCCAAACCCACTCCACCCTTTCATCGATCAATCTCACGATGATGAAATCGATCGCCAACCCAAACCAGACATCGATCGACATGCTACACCAGACATCAATCGATATACAACCATTAAACAGCGAGAGCAGCTACCAAGGATAGATGCAGCCTAACTCTATGAACTCAGATCCCGACCCAAACCTACTGAAAACCCACTAGAAGAAATTGAGGATGCATCAGAGCCTATGGAGATAGAAAAGGAAAGTGCAAAGAGAACCCTAAGGAAAAGGAAAGAGAAGATTCCTAAGCACTTTAAAAGAGAGGCTAATGCAAAGGAGTTGGAAAACTTCAAGAAAAGAGTTCTAAGGATTCCAGCAGAGAGACCCTTTGAAGAGGCATACTTCACACACAGATTGTGGATGTTCTTCAGAGAGAGAAGAGTAACATAGGCTGATATTGAGAAGATGTTCAATCAAATCAGAGAGGATATGAAGAAGATCACATTGAAGAAGAAGAGTGACCCTGGAGAGTTCATTATCTCATGCATGGTGCAAGGCATTGAATTCTCACATGCACTATGTGATACAGGAGCATCAGTCAGCATTCTACCAAAGGTTATGGCAGACCAACTAGGTCTGAAGGTAGAACCTTCCAAGAAATCATTCTACTTTGTAAAATGTTCCAGAAGGAATTCATTGGGAATCATCAAAGACCTTGAGGTACAGATTGAATACTCATTCATTCGCAGAGCAGACGAGTATGATGAGGACTACAACAGGAACATACCATATTCATATATCCGCAGAGAAGATGAGGTATACCACCCTCCGGTGGAAACAAGAGATGATGAATATGATGAAGATTTTTGGGAAGAAAGAGAGATTGAGTACTCTTTCGTTCACAGAGATACAGTGCCCATCCACTATGTTCCCCACCAGTTCATTCCAACAAGACGATCAGCCTACAAGGATGACACCAGTCTGAAACCGATCCCAAGATCAGACACAAGGAAATCGATCGACACCAGCATCTGCACATCGATCGATACGATAGTTTAAAAGACGCGAGATGATTGGCCAGCATACTGCTATCCGATCTTTGCCCTAGAAGCTACTACGCCTTCCCAATATGTAGAAGAATTCAATGAGAACCGCAAGGAAGAACCAGCTACAGACCACCAAGGAGTTCTCACTAGAGATGGATCCAGATCACATGGAACCACACTACACGAATCGATCGACGCAACAACGTTGACATCGATCGATACCGGTCCAAGACGAGGGAAGAAAGAATAAGAATCGATCGACATACATCACGTATCGATCGATATGAGTCAGACCGAAATTGAGAAAAATGGAAATCTCAAATTTGGAAATTTGGTTGAAGATTACTACTATAAAAGGAGCCACGGGGTAGAAGCAGCTTCACAAACCCTAGAAGCAGACTAGATGCATCAACCACCTTCCAATCCTCAGCCACATTGAGAAGAATCCAGTTGCAATCTTCCCCGTCAGCTACACAATACAAATCGATCGACGAGCATTCTACCGCATCGATCGATACTCAACCCTTACCATTCAATTTACATAATGATAATAAGTTAGATTATGGACATCTAACACCTGATGAGTTTGGTATTTTCAGAGATCCAGCAGGCAATGCAAGAGCTATGGATGGCCGTCTCCTACAAGTATCCAAAGAAGACATCACAGATATTCTTGCTATGGCCAATGTACCAGATAACCTATTCTTCAAGCAACGTAATGATCTAGAATATCAGAAGATGCTAGTCGATGCAGACTATGCAATCGCTTGCAATAGAGAGCCTTACTTCAAATACAACTATCAACTAGAAGATTAGAAATTGATCGACGGCAACACCTCCGCATCGATAGACAAGGTACCTCCCAAGTACCAAGAAGAAAAGGATAAGTATGGAGTTTACAGAGACATGTATGGACGTCCAAGAAGCATCACAGGAAAGGTCATTCCAGTATCCACCATCCACATCAGAGACATTCTGCAAAGAGCTTCACAATGTAAGCCACCATTCATATGCTTACCAGAGCATCGGGAAGGATTCACTCAAGCTACACCTTCATATCCAAATCCTTACAGCAGAGTAGAGATGGATGAGAAGCTCAATGATATCTACACCGTTCAATATGATTCAATGAATGATTTCAAGTGCAAACTTGATAGTGTCTACCATCCACTCAATGACAAGATTACATGGTTAACCAAGACCATGGAGACCCTGGCAGATGATGTTAACACCATAATGAGGCAGAAACCACAAAGAGCTTCAGCACGGAAGCCCTGAAACCTTCGACATCCAACGAGTTTCCACACCACACATCAACCGGTGATAGATAAATACCATCGACCGATGCAGCTTACCCAAGATCGATCGACACATACTTCAAGCAATCGATCGATAGACGCTTTACAAGATTGGAAGAGAGGTTATGTTCTTATGAAGAAAGATTTGGTAGTTCCTACTACCCAATGAGTGATGATATGAATGCACTCGAAACACAAATGGATGCTTTGCAGCAAGAGATGGATACGATTCAGAACCGAGTTGATTTTCACCAGAAGACATCTCCATCGACCGACATTCCTACTAGCACATCGATCAATCCTGATCAAGCACCAGCAGAGAACCAGCAAAAAATCAATCGACAGCGACAATAGCACATCGATCTACACATATCTTCAAGAACAATACACTTCTATGAAAGAGAAGCTACTCAACACCATCAAGACAGATAAATAATGTGAAGAACAAGCCTTAAAGGAGAATCTTGATGTGTTCCACTGCCGCCTCAACACCAACCTCAAATGGATAGCCAAGAGCTTTGAATTAATGCAAAGAGAATTGCATTTGCTCCGCAACAAGCAGAAGCAGTCACAATCGATCGACACAGATGACACCACATCGATCGATATGGAGACAAGCAAGCACAATGGATGGAATACAGAATTCCACTACAAACCAAAGTATGAAGTTAGAGCTTATGATACTTATCACAGAAAGAAGAGAAGCTGGACAGACACAGCAGAGGATCCAGCCATTCAAAGAAGAAAAGCCACCTACACCAAGAAAGAAGTTGACAAGATGATAGCTGAGATCTATGAAGCCTTAAATTATTCAGAGGATGAATACTACAGAAAGTTTGATGACATATATTTCCCCTTCGACAACAGCATTGAAGCTCTGCATTCACGGACAGAGGGGATAGACAAGGAGATCAAGGCTATTCAGAGAAAACTTGCAACTCGCCCTTCACCCTACACATCGACCGATATGCCAACACATGCATCGATCGGCGAGGGCACTATGACATCGATCGATATTCATGTAAACAACATCGATCGATACTGATACACCATCAGTCCGACAGGAAGCCATCACGGACAGATTGGGTGTGCTATCTTCAATACATGAAGAACTGTCAGAGCCATCAAGGAATGCTTATGATATGCTTGAAAAGCAGCAGTTCAACATTGAGAACTTTGAGAGGAGGCTACATTTGGTGAAAGATGAGTTAGAGGATATGAAAAAGAGATGGACCAAGTCAGATGATGCCACAAGAAGCTTTACTGCAACTCAGTCCACAGAAAAAGAGGATGTTTGCACACCAGCAAACAACTTCTTCCACACCAACTAAGCCATTCAACCTTCAAAGTCAAGCTAAATGACTATAACAAAGCGCTGAGTGGGAGGCAACCCACTATTAGGTAATCTCATCTATTTCATGCATTACTAGTATTTATTTTCGTTTTCCAAAAAAAAAAAAATCCGAGTAGACGCTTGCCATCTCTATCGACCGACGTGATCAAGTCGACATCGATCGACGACACTACATCCGTCACGATTGACACGCTTTCATATACATCGATCGATATGGTATCGGTCAGGTATAATGTTCTAACTTGTTCAATTTCGCATTTATACTATTTTTTTTTATAAACTCTGACTGTTTTACACTGGGGACAGTGTAATTAAGTCTGGGGGGATTACTAATGTTTATCTATTATTTATCTACTATTTTGAGTCTAATTTAATTTTTTTTTTTTTTTGATTCAAGAAGGGGACAATGATCTTATCTAGTTTATTACTTCTCATTTAACCACTTTCTAGACCAGTCTTAGATTCATTGATTGCAGAAGTACTAAAGATACTAAAGTGGATCAACCTATCTACTATGTTCGCACCTACTGAGAGTGTTTGAAGGAACCAAAGCTGACCTCCAACCTAATACTGACATTACCTACTTGTCTTGGGGCTTGGTATACACTGGATCGGGTTCCTCCTGCAAGTCTGGAAGGTAAAAGCCTGTATGTTTCTGGTTCCCTTCTCTCTCTCTCTCTTCAAGCATCCCAGATATAAAAGATTGAGATGATTTCCTGGAAGATGTAGAGGGGTAGGAGTGTCTCCTATGACCCCAATATTCTAATTCAGAAAGGAATGATCACACATTATGGAAATGAGAGATAGGAGTGTCTCCTGTGACCCCATTATTCGCTACACTTTGTCCAAATAAGAGCTACAAAAGTAGAGAGTCAATAAGATGAACAAGACGGTCTGCATCAGCATCACTGTTCATTGAAATTGAATCTATAAGGATTCAGAGAAGAGAGAAAGAGGGAAGAAAGGGATCAGAGAAGACTACCTGTGTGTTCAGAAACTTGTTTGAGTAAGAACCCATGTGTCCTTTGATCGATACTCCTAAGGTAAAGCCTACACTTATATTTTATGCAAGAAATGAGCTTAGTAGAGGAGATTTTCAGACAGGATTGGTTGAATTGTTAACTAGCAAAACTTGGTTGCTATACTAGGATATGGTATAATGTGCTTTTGTAGTTAGAATTATCTTGACTTGGCTTGCACTACTAGGAAGATATGTGATAGCTTGCATATTTACATGTTTTTAGCATCCATATCTTATGCATTTTGATCATATAATTTAAGGCATTAGGCATGTTTAGGTCCATTTTGCATTCATTTGTCCTTATCAGGTGTTGGAGTATGCTTTGGTGTGATTTGTGGTGTTTGGAAGCCTTATGGCCCCAAAAGAGATGAAGTATCATGTTTGGCCATGAAAAGAGAAGTCAATCCATGATCTGGTCAAGACAAAGATGAGCATGGACGGAGGCCTTAGAGATATCTTCTGCAGCTAAGATTTTGTGGAGACACAGAAAATTGAGTTATCTTTCCAATGGAAGTGGTTTCAAGTCATTTGGAGTTATATTGGAGGCGTTATGATCAGTTTACTAGATGCATATCAAGCTGGCCGGGTAGATCAGTCCGGGTTCGAGCACCCGGTCGGAACGCTGGACGACCAGGCTGGGGAGGCAGGACCGGGTAGGCTGGTCCGGGATGAGCTACCCGGTCGGGAGAAGCTGGACGGCCAGAACAAGGCTGGTCCGGGTTGGTTGGACCGGGTTGGGTCATTTCCTCCACCCCTGACCGAATTTCAAGCTGTTTTCCTATTGGTTGAAGCCTAATTGACCCTAGGGACCTTTTAGTATTTTTCTATGATGTTTTTAGGGCTTCTAAGCCTTGTATAAATACTCCTTTATCTCCCAATTTGGGACTTATCTCATTTTCTCTCAAGACTTTGCCTCATATTGTAAAAGCTTGAATCTTTTTATCAATCTAAGAAAGTTCTTCATCTTATATCTTGTTACTCCTTCTCACAAACATGATTAGCCTTGAATCTCACATAGATTTAAGGTTTTTCATGGAGATTAGAGAGTAGACACACTTTGGATTCATGGGCTAGGGTGATTAAAGGTGATTAGTGAAGATCTAGGGTGATTAAGTGAAGATCTAGGGTGTTTTAGTGTAGATCTATCTTGTTCCTTGCTAGTAGAGTGCTTTTATTGCTTCTTTTGAGTTGGCCTCTCAAAGGTTGAGTTCTAGACATTTCTCACCCACAAGGTGTTATATGAAATGTCTGAACCAACTCTACTAAGCTTTGAACATTCTTTACCAAAGACCATTTGTTGTAAAGGTGTTAAGATGGCTAGTAGGCTTGTTCTTAATGATTACTTGCATGTTATTCAACCAATGACCATTTGATGTTTGAGATGTGTTAGCAAATGAGCATTCTTCTTGACCATAGAGTTTGTTTAGGCTTGTGCCTAGGCCTAAGGTTGTTAGATTGATTGAAAGCTGCCACCTTTAGATCGGATCTACTTGTTTCCTTGCTTGTTGAGGGTTCTTAATGCTATTTTGGTCTTGATCATATCAAAATAGATCTATAGGCATTTCATGCCCGAAAGGTGTTCTATGAAATGCCTGAACCAACTCATCAATGCTTTTAGCTTGCTGTGCCTAAGAGATTAGTTGTCAAAGAAGCTAGGATTGCTATTAGACTCATTCTTTATGCTTGCTTTGATCATTACATCCAAAGAGATTTGGTGTACTTGGGTGATCATTGCAAAAGAGCATTCATCTAGAGATAGAGCTTGCTTAGTTTTGTTGTTTAGGCATAAGGAAAATGTTTGATTGATTGCTTGCCACCCTTTGATTAGATCTTAATCATCTAAAGTCAAGTCCCTAGTCCCATGGATCCTACCTTAGCATTTGATTGAGTTCTTGCACTTATTTCTTGATTGGATTTGAGATCACCTTGTTTATATTTTTAGGATCTTAGCTTGTTACCTTCATCTATCTTCTTGTTTGCTTAGATTAAGGAAAGCTTGTGTATTCTTGGTGCTATAGATCACTAGTTCTCTGTGGGTTCGACAACCTTTCTATACTATCATTTGACTTGGGAGCCTTGAAAACTTCCACTATCAATATGACTGAGATCTTTAAACTTTTTGAGTTCCTGCTGTTTTCAAACCTTTTCCAGAGAGATTACCAGTTGTTTTTGCTTGAGAACAAGCAAAAGGGTAAGTCTGGGGGAGTTGATATACCATGAATTTGACCTGATTTTAGTCATGGTATATGATAGTTTTAGGATATATTTAATCCATTTTGGAGTCTAGATAGCATATTTACAGGTTCAGGAGCAATTGGTGAAAAGATGATGTTCTTTGAGCATTTTGGAGCACTTTAGAGATTTCACCTGAGATGACCATATCGACCACTCAAGGTCGACACGGAGAGAGACGCGTCGATCGATACACCTTCAGGGATATCGATCGATATTAAACACACAGAAGCCTGTTTTGGTCACATCCGACTTGAAGCCCAAGACTTTATCCATTTTACCAAGATACCCCTGACAAGTTTTAACCTAATTTTGAGTATTTATGTTTTGCCTAAGTGTTTTGGCAAAGAGAGTTTTAGAAGTAGTTTTTAGAGAGAATCTTTTTTGAAAGTTCTTCATACTATTGTTTTGTGAGAAAGAGAGAGAGTTACAATTGAGAGCTTTCTTGAACACCTTTATTTTCTATCTATTCTATCTATGCAGTTTTATTTAATTATTATGATATTTTTCTTGGCCATGTATGAGTAAACACCTTTGTTAGATTTAGGATTCAAATAGGTTTTGAGGGATTACCCCAAATATGAATACTTGAGCATGTGATATTCATCTTATAAGATTGCTCTTAATGCTTGTATAGAAGTAACTAACCTATACATGTTGACAGTGGATATTATCCTTGGATCTATCTTCTCTGAGTCAGAATTTGCTAGGCGCAAGCGACAGCATGGTCTAGTAAATCTCTGATGAACTGTTGTCAACCCACATTTAAAGCTTACTAGTGGCACATCGATCGATTCTCCTATAGAGACATGGATCGATTGACGTGAGGCTATATCAATCGATACATGCGACAGGAGGTTGATCGATGACTTTCTGATGATCTGGAGCAGTATATCTTTGGTCCTAGTAATAGATAACCCAGAAAATGATAGTTACAGTTATTGTTACTGTTGGATTCTATAATATCATGCAAGCATCTCACATAAGCATTCATACTATTATAATCCTGATAACCTGAATAGTAATCCTAAGTCTAACGCCTTCACCATATCTGTTAAACACCCAAATCAATCACTTGAGTAATTGTCTTGCTCACCAATTTTTTAAAGTTTACTTGCAATTTACTATTTTGAAATCTTCCACCTAGCTTTGTTACAATAACATCTTGTGTGTTCCCTAGCTCCCTGTGGATTCGATCCCTAAGTACTAGAATTTGACCTCTTTTGTTGAGAGTAAGGTTGCTCTAGGGTAACTTGAGCACGTATCAGACATAAAGTTGAAGTATTGGCTGAGTTGTACATCAACCAGATCGTGAAGTTACATGGTGTACCTTCAGACATCATCTCAGATCGTGACCCTAAACTTTAACTTGCTGACATGTTGCACACTGTGCAACCCATTGCGCTACTGATCTCTTCATGCCCGGCCAATGATAGTATCATCTCACGTCTCGGTACATCTTTGAACTTCCAGGATGAATAATAAGTAAGGAATGGTGTGCGACCCTTAGTATCTCATCTCTCATCCCTTGTCCTTTAGGAACGGTGATCCTTCCATTGATAAACAACATTCCATCTTCCGCCAAGTAGTATCCAACACTATTTGGTCCGACTTGCCCCCTGAGTTCTTCAGCAATCTTTTGTAGTTTCTCGTCTTTAACTGGCTTCTCTCGAATTTTCTAAATCAAGCTGGCCTGATTCACTTCTTATACTCCCAATGGTTCACTGGTTTATCCCTCCAAAATGACCAACTTCACTTTCTTCAGCTCTTGGTTCAACAGCTCCACTTCATTTTCCATATCAGCATCCATCTTCCTTCCACTTAAGGCATCCGCAACCACATTCGCTTTACCAGGATGGTAGCGAATCTTTAGGTCATAGTCAGCCACGAATTTCATCCATCTACGCTGACGCAGATTGAGTTCTGGCTGGGTGAAGAGGTATTTAAGACTTTGGTGGTGTGTGTATACGTCCACTTCTTCTCCGTACAAGTATGCTCCCCAAATACGCAATGCGAATACCACAGCCGCTAACTCCAAATCATGTGTGCTGTAGTTATCTTCATGCTTCTGTAGTTGTCGCGAGGCATACACAATCTCTCCCATCTTGCATTAACACACAACCTAGCCCAACTCGTGAAGCATCTGTGGGAACCGAAATTCACACCGTCGATTTTAATGAATAAAAACGGAGGAAAGCCAAGTTAACCCGACTTTCCCTGAAGGTCCGGATTCTCTGCGACAGCAACCGACAAGTGACCGAATAAATGCGGAAAAGGTTTTGTTAAGATTTGCGACTGGACCTTGAGAAAGGCTGCCTACGTACCCCTTTCGAGGATCAAGTCGGACGTAGTTCAGTTTAGAAAGAATTGAACAAGAGATCGAACCGTCTGGGCGGGTTCGTCTAGTATGAGCGTTTTGTCATAGAAACAGGCATGTCGAAGATAACGCCTAGGGTTTCTATGTGCGGAGCTCTGAAGTAAAAGAATCGTCCGATCCTTCCGAGAGTAGCGGAGATTTGCGAGCAAGAGGCGGCCAGACGTTCTAGGGCCTGCCTTGCTAGTCTAACCGCCTAAATTCTAAGTTCTATCAGCTAACAGGAGCTCTCTAGGTCTCCAATCTAGGATTTTCGGATCCCCTTCTCCTCTGCTCTTGCTCTCCTTATATACTCACTTCTAGGTCGGTTTGCCTTAGGATAATGGACCTCGCCTTTGGGCCCAAGTTTATCTCTTCAGGAAATATTCCATTTTCGTTGATCTTCGTAATTATCCTCAAGTTTTCTCCTATTTCTCGGTGACTTGATGTTTATCCGATGTTCGGGAAATTGGATAAATCGTCATAGCCTTGGGCCTGAATTCTTGAAATCGTAAGTAAGTCCGTGGACTTGTCTTAAGTCGTTGAACATTTTATACAATTTCTCGGAAAGACTATCTTTCTCGTGAAATAAACCGTATAGCCTAAAGGATCGATGTTCAAGTTAATCGATCTTGTTTTACACGATATCCTCTACGAGAAATCCAACCTTTTTGACGTAAAACATCGAGGATGATTCCAATCGAGTCGAATCGAGAGATGTTAATTCCGTAACTGTGATTGTATCAAACCCATGAGGATTGATCCAAGCAATGCCAAGATGGGATCAGACCGAGCACGATGGGACCGAGACCAGGACGAGGACCGTCGACCGGCGCGCGTTACGCTTGCCGCCGGCGCCAGGCCGGCTTGCCGCCGGCGCCAGGCCGGCTTGCCGCCGGCGCCAGGCCGGCTTGCCGCCGGCGCCAGGCCGGCTTGCCGCCGGCGCCAGGCCGGCTTGCATCACGCTTGCCGCCGGCGCCAGGGGGCTTGCCGCCGGCGCCAGGCCGGCTTGCGTCACGCTTGCCGCTGGCGCCAGGCCGGCTTGCGTCACGCTTGCCGCCGGCGCCAGGGGGCTTGCCGCCGGCGCCAGGCCGGCTTGCGTCACGCTTGCCGCCGGCCCCAGGGGGCTTGCCGCCAGCGCCAGGCCAGCTCCGTTTCGCCTGCCGCCGGCGCCAGGGATCCTCTGCCGCCCGTGGGTTCTCCGTCGCCCGATCTTTCCCCCGTTGGCCGTTCGTGCGGGAAATCTTTGAGTTTGGAAGGATCTTTAGCCGTTGATTTCGAGATAACCATTTTTGACCCCAACAGTTACCCCCCCAGCTCGTAAGATCGGAGACGATTTTGCGGGCGAATGATTCGAGTTTTCTGAAAATCGAAATTTTCGGCTAAGGATTCTTTTCCGCAGGAAACCTACGTCATCATCCCCTTTTTTTAATGATGATGATACTTACCCCTTCTTTTGCGAACAGTTTGTGTCGCTGATTGACGGAATGCTTGGCGAGTGTGGGTCGGAATTCATTCGTCTATCGAAGGTGTTGGAGTCACCGCAGGAAGCGCTGAAGCGTACTGAGGCTGCACTGCAGACCGTCGAGGACACCCATGCTGCCCAGACGTCCCAGCTTGAGGTTCGTATCAGCGACCTTGAGCGTGACCTTGGGAAGACCGCGAGTTCACTACTCAAGGCGGAGAAGGAGAAGAAGAGCAAATCCTCGGAAGTCCGCCGCCTTCAGCAGAAGATCCAGACTCATGAGGAGATGGACGCCCATAGATCCTCGGAGGTTGCCGATGCTCGTGACGACTTCTTTGGTCGTCTGACGAGGATGGCCATCCTGTTTGAGTACTTGATAGCTGTCCGCAAGAGGGACTTGCCTTTAGCGGGGATCGAGGAGAGTCTGAGCAAGCTCAAGTTGCTTCGGGGTAACGAGGCCCCGTCCTTGGACTCGGAGGAAGCCAGACTATCGCCCTGTAAAGGAGAGTGGGCGACCTCCGAGGGAGACTTCGATTCGATCCTTGCCGGCCTGCAGGCCGAATGCACCCTTGCGTCGACCTCCGAGGACTCAGAAGATCAGGAGCGCGCGGGAGAGGATTGCGAGGCTGGCGCGGACGAGGCGGGTAGTGGCGGTGTGACCAAGGGAGGCGACGGCGAGGCTGTCCCTATCGCGGGTGAGTTGAGGATGAAGGTGACGCTCCTGGGAGCGTCTAGGTTTATCAATCCCCTCGGGGATTTTGTTTTATATGTGTTTCGGCCGTTAAGAGGCCATGATGTATTTACCGGGACTGGCCGTTGGTGGCTCCGAATCCCTGCCCCTTTTTGGGGCTTTGTTTGAACTTTTGCGGTCTCAATCTATGAAACGTTTTTCGATTTTTTATGAACTTCAGTTTTTTCGAAGTATGAGAAAGAGGGTGTGAGTTGTCGTCTCATTCCTAGTTCCCTGATGATCACCGTACCTATTGTTTTCATAAAGCGAGATTTTCCGCGGTTTTACCGATTTACGCGAAAAGTTCGTGAAACGAATATGCTTAAGTGAAGAGACAAATTTTTGGATCTCGTATACCATACTATGTCTGTGAGATGTCAAGATCCAGCGTGGCAGGGTTTAGGGCAAGACCTAGGTTTACTCTCGGACTGAGGCTTTGCGATGACAAATCGGCTTTCGTTTTGCCTGTTTGCGATTTTAACCTGACTCGTACCGTTTAAAATCCGTGAATTGTTGTCGGCTTATATGATTTGTCTAGGCGTGAGTCGAGCTACTTCCTTTACGAAGAGCTAAACCAAAATTTAGATTTCTTGTATAGCGCGCTATGTTTATCCTTGTCGGATGCAAGAGAGCCTACCCCTTGAAGGGCGGCTATTTGTCTGTTTAGGACGTTAGAGTTCGTTTGTTGTGATCAGCAACAACGAAATGATGCCAGTTTAGAGGCATGTTACCGTTTAGAGGTGTGTTTGTATGTTTTGAGTTCTAGAGACGAGGATTTCGTCTGGAACGTTTTGAGGAAAAGAATGTCCTTCGAGCGTCAGCGACGTCTCGCAGTGCTGAAGGTCGAGTTTTCCTTGTGCCGCATTTCGTGGTTGAAATGTTCGCGGGCTTTGGAGATGTTTTGCGAATGTTTGCAGCCAGAAACTGTTGTTTCGGTTTGAACGCAGGACCAAGGGGTCGCGTAAGTTCGACCCAGGGAGAAGCGTCTACATTCACAGTGCTTCGTGAAGTGTCGGCCTTCCGGAATTTGTTTGTATATATTAAGGATGACTCGTATAACTCTTGGAGCCTTGTCACGAGTGTTTCTTTTCATGCCGTGTTTACGGGGCGTATAGAACTTAATCGATTGACGATAAGCTTAAATCTTCCGTTAACCATATGGTTGTTAGGACTGAGTTTTGGTATGAAGAGTTTATCGTATGATTTCCGATTCTGGGTTATACGACAAATTGCTTGCGTAATAGTCACTTGGCGTTCTATAAAAAAATCTTGGATTGTTGTTTTTAGCCGTTAAGTGATTGGAGCGGTGGTTGCTCAGTAGCTTTGGATTGGCATGGAGGCTAGATTCAGCCGTATCGCCAAGGAAGTTGTTGGTAAACGATCAGACCATGACCCTTATTAAGGTCATGTTAGTTTACGATTGTCCTTAATGGGGATGCCGAATTCAGGTCCGGGCTTTACGGAAGGGCGTAGTTGGCCGAGGGCCAAATAGCGTTTGCCGAGATAGACATGCCAAGCATAGCGGAGTTTTCTGAGTTATGGCTGATGGCTTTTAGAAACGATCTTCCACTTTAGGTCTCAGTTATACGATGAATGGTTCGTATAAATTCTTTTTTGTTGCATGAAAATCGTTTTATTTTATCCGGGGGGAAAAAGTTTAAAGGACCGATGCAGGACACGTGCGGGTTCGCCTGCGTGATTATTTCCTGCTCGGACGTAACCGCAGGGAGTGAAAGTGGGAGCCAGAAACCTTGTGGAGCAAAAACTGTCTATGACAGTTACCAGTTGGACCCATTATGTTTATTTTACGAAAGTTGCTTTGTATGAATTGACACGACCATACAGAGGATTTTTCGTAAAAGTGATTTAAGAGGGGTTTTTGTAAAGGTAACTGGAGAGTGTTTCTCACAAATTACTTGCGATATTTGCGACCACGGATTATGTTTCCCTCATTCACTTTTGCGTACTGCGAAGTCGTTTTGCATGAGACCGATCATGTTTTTTTCATAGGCTGTTTTTTTTTAAAATATTCTTGTTATAGGAAAGTAATGGATGACTGGTTTCATGGAGATAGAAAATCGCAGATTGTCAAAGTAGCGATTTTTCTGCGGATTGCACGGGAGATGTTTCCGCTATGATTTTGACCTTTGGACGAAAGCTGCTTCGAATTACTCAAGGAGTTTTACCGAAGGTTATTTCGTTATTTTCGTAGTTCACCGTCGTGCTATTAGTCTGACGTTGGTACACGTTTCTAGTCGCGAGTTTGCGACGAGAGACGACGTAGAGTTTTCAAGACTATGTTTGTAACGGTTGGGCTATGCCGCTAGCGTTTTTTAGACTAATCTTATTGCTGCGAGAGTTTGTTTTATCAAAAGCGTTGTCTTGATGCTGAAGCAAAAAGTTTTCGAAGATGGGATTATACGGGTATAGTATACGTACCTACTTCCCTTTTCATTTTACGAAAGAAAACGGGTTAGCCGTTCTTTCGAAGGCTTGTGTACGTTTTTTCTTTCTTTTAGGAAGCGGGATGAGTATGCTTTAGAACGCGTGGCGATCGTTTCCCGGTTTTTCGAGAGATTAGATCGGTTTGCATGTTCTGCCTGGAGAATCAAGGAAGGATGGAACAAGACTGGAAATTTTGCCTAAGACTTAGCTTGCTAGACTATCCACCTAGGTCCTAAGTTCCCTAAATTCTACGGCAGTTTTCAAGACGTTTTTGTTCCTTTCCTACAAAAATTAAAACCTTGACAAATTTTCTAAGTTGGACGTACCTTAGTCTCATCGATCGTTCAAGGCTGCCTCTTGCCCGTTCCTCTTTGTTTCGTGACTTTTAACGGTTCATCGTCAAAGGACTTTGAAAAGTTTGATACCGAACGAGAATCGGTTTTTTGATGAAATTCTGACTAGAATATCGGAGCGAAAGAGAGATATGAACGCCCAAGTTCCTGTTCTCGCTTCTTCGTACTGCTGGTTAAATTGACAATGTGTCCGAAGGAACATTACAGAATCGTTGAAAAAAGGGGAGGAGAAGTAGGCGATAACTCGAAGAAGGCAAAGGTGGGTGCTTTAGACAAATGGAGACATTGGGCAAGACGCCCCTCGAGTGAGGCTCTTAGCTCGTCAGGCTATGAGCGAACTGGTTAGGTCCTGGACCTTATCGTTTCATATGATCTTGTATGACTTTACGAATGGTGTTTCGTAAAATATTGCCGAGCTTGATTTTAAAATATGAACTTTGTTAAACAATCGAGAAGGCTTTGCGGAAGAATCGTCGTGTTTCTCGAACAATCCGAACATGGGTTTAAGGGACCAAGATGTTGCCGTTGCCCGAGATCACGAGACGACTGCACGGATGGGCCCTAGGACCCTTGCCGCCGGCGCCAGATGGGAAACGACGGGCCTGCCGCCGGCGCCAGACGGGAGAGGACGAGCCTGCCGCCGGCGCCAGGCGCCCTGCCGCCGGCGCCAGGCGCGGCGTGGTCGGTTTATAACCCGCGCCAGGCGCCCTGCCGCCGGCGCCAGGCGCGGCGTGGTCGGTCTGCCGCCGGCGCCAGGCGCCCTACCGCCCGTGCCGTGTCCCGCGTCCGCCGATGCTGCTGTTGCTCGCCTTCGTCGATCCCGGGGGATCACGGACTCAAAGATCGAGTTACAAAAACTCAGGCAAAGATGCATGGTACTGAGACAGGACCGGGTTCGTCCTATGACGGGACAGAAAAATCCTCTCCCATGGGCGAGGTGGTCGGGACAGCGACTTTGTTTTCTTCGTAAAATCTCAACGGAAGCTCCGATTGAGACGAAACGAAAACCATCTTGACCTAGATTCAAAGGAGAACAAAGTGCGTTCGCCTTAGGGCGAGGTAGCCATGTCGGAGGGTGAGGTGACCTCGGTATTGTTTGTCCTTGCCCACGGCGAGGTGGCCGAGACAGTGACTTTGTTCTCTTCGTAAAATCTCAACGGAAACTCCGATTGAGATGAAACGAAAGCCATTTTGACCTAGACACAAAGGAGAACAAAGTGGGCTCTTACTAAGGCGAACTGGGAAGACTGATCTTACCCTATGGCGAGTCGTCCTAGTAAGATCAAGCTCCGACCTCTTTTCGTTTTCCCGTTTGTTCCTCTAGAGTTGTTTGTAAGAAGTATGGCAGTGGGAATCGGTGAACCGATTTGCCGTGCTTCTGTTCCGCGAGTAATATAGGGTTTCCTCAAGGTTTCAAGGAGAGTAAGTTTTATTTTTCCGAGAGGTTCTCGAAAGAAACGTTTTTGTAGAAACATTGCTCGTTGCAATTTCTCTAACTTGGTAACAAGACGAATTTTTGGGGTTTGATAGATTTTATCATTGCCCTTTCTGCTTAGATAGAGAAATTGCGAGCTCGTTTTCGTGCTTTTCCTGTGGCGGGAAGCCGCGGCTAGGTTTTTGATTTGCTCGAGCACCGTGGCGTTTGCGTAAGCGTTGGCCGTAGGAACAGTCGCTGCTGGAGTTGTTTTACCATCGTTGACGCAAACTGCAACTTTTTCTTTCATATTTCCGGACATCGGTTCGATCAAGCACTTTGCGGCCGTATGAGTAAGAGTAATCCGTCCCCCCCTCCTTCTAGCGCCAAAATGTGGGAACCGAAATTCACACTGTCGATTTTAATGAATAAAAACGGAGGAAAGCCAAGTTAACCCGACTTTCCCTGTTTCTGCGACTGGACCTTGAGAAAGGCTGCCTACGTACCCCTTTCGAGGATCAAGTCGGACATAGTTCAGTTTAGAAAGAATTGAACAAGAGATCGAACCGTCTGGGCGGGTTCGTCTAGTATGAGCGTTTTGTCATAGAAACAGGCATGTCGAAGATAACGCCTAGGGTTTCTATGTGCGGAGCTCTGAAGTAAAAGAATCCTCCGATCCTTCCGAGAGGAGCGGAGATTTGCGAGCAGGAGGCGGCCAGACGTTCTAGGGCCTGCCTTGCTAGTCTAACCGCCTAAATTCTAAGTTCTATCAGCTAACAGGAACTCTCTAGGTCTCCAATCTAGGATTTTTGGATCTCCTTCTCCTCTGCTCTTGCTCTTCTTATATACTCATTTCTAGGTCGGTTTGCCTTTAGGATGATGGACCTCGCCTTTGGGCCCAAGTTTATCTCTTCAGGAAATATTCCATTTTCGTCGATCTTCGTAATTATCCTCGAGTTTTCTCCTATTTCTCGGTGAGTTGATGTTTATCCGATGTTTGGGAAATTGGATAAACCGTCATAGTCTGATTGGGTCTGAATTCTTGAAATCGTAAGTAAGTCCGTGGACTTGTCTTAAGTCGTTGAACGTTTTATACGATTTCTCGGAAAGACTATCTTTCTCGTGAAATAAACCCTATAGCCTAAAGGATCGATGTTCAAGTTAATCGATCTTGTTTTACACGATATCCTCTACGAGAAATCCAACCTTTTTGTCGTAAAACATCGAGGATGATTCCAATCGAGTCGAATCAAAAGATGTTAATTCCGTAACTGTGATTGTATCAAACCCATGAGGATTGATCCAAGCAATGCCAAGATGGGATCAGACCGAGCACGGTGGGACCGAGACCAGGACGAGGATCAAGACCAGGACGAGGACCGTCGACCGGCGCCAGGGGGCTTGCTGCCGGTGCCAGGCCGGCTTGTGTCACGCTTGCCGCCGGTGCCAGGGGGCTTGCCGCCGGCGCCAGGCCGGCTTGCGTTACGCTTGCCGCCGGTGCCAGGCCGGCTTGCGTTACGCTTGCCGCCGGCGCCAGGCGGGCTTGCGTCACGCTTGCCGCTGGCGCCTGGGGGCTTGCCGCCGGCGCCAGGGGGCTAGCCGCCGGCGCCAGGTCGGCTTGCGTCACGCTTGCCGCCGGCGCCAGGCCGGCTTGCGTCACGCTTGCCGCCGGCGCCAGGGGGCTTGCCGCCGGCGCCAGGCCGGCTCCGTTTCGCCTGCCGCTGGTGCCAGGGATCCTCTGCCGCCCGTGGATTCTCCATCGCCCGATCTTTTCCCCGTTGGCCGTTCGTGCGGGAAATCTTTGAGTTTGGAAGGATCTTTAGCCGTTGATTTCGAGATAACCTTTTTTGACCCCAACAGCATCCGTGTAAACCGTGTAAGGTTTACCTTACTCGGGCTAAGCTAACACAGGTGCACTTGTGAGTGCTTCCTTAAACTTCTTGAATGCCTTCTCTGTTTCTTCCGCCCATAAGAAAGGGACTCCTTTACCGGTCAGTTTAGTTAATGGCTTTGCAATGGAAGAAAAGTCCTTAACAAACTTCCGGTAATAACTCGCGAGTCCGAGAAAACTCCTTACTTCCGTCACTGTGGTAGGTCGAGGCCATTCTCATATGGGTTGGACCTTATCTGGATCAGCAGCCACGCCATCTCCTGATATTATGTGACCAAGAAACCCTATCTCTCTCTCTTCCAAAACGAGCATTTGCTGAACTTGGCAAACAGCTTCTGATTTCGTAACCTCTCTATAACTAGTCTCAGATGCTCTTTGTGCTCTTCCTCACTTCTCGAGTACACCAGGACATCGTCAATGAAAATGGTCACAAACTTGTCGAGGTAGTCATGAAACACTTCATTCATCAATCGCATGAAATCCGCACGGGCGTTGGTGAGACCAAAGGGCATAACAACGAACTCATACTGCCCGTACCTCGTCCGAAATGCTGTCTTCATGACATCTGGCTTGGCAATAGAAATTTGGTGATACCCTGATGCCAAATAAATCTTTGAAAATTAACTAGCTCCTCTAAGTTGGTCAACCAGCTCATCTATCCTCAGAAGAGGATACTTGTCTTTTATGGTGATGTTGTTGATACCGCGATAATCGATACACAACCTCATGCTTCCATCCTTCTTCTTCACAAATAAAAACAGGAGCTCCCCAAGGTGAGGAGTTTGACCGGATGAATCACTTGTCCAATAGATCCTACAATTGTTTCTTCAGCTCAGCCAACTCCGCAGGTGCCATCCGATACAGTGCCTTAGCTATAGGTTTAGCTTCAGGGTCCAAAGTAATAGTAAAGGGATTACTCGGAGGTGGAGGTAATTCCTTTAATAGCGCAAAGACATTCTCAAAATCCTGGACCACTTCTATGTCTTCGATCTTAACTTCATCGTTAGTGGCTCCTCCACTAACCGATAAAGTTACCAAGTACACTTCCCCGTCTTGAAGAAATTCTTGTACTCTTAATGCTGCTACCAGTGACACGGTCATACTAGGACTGATTCCATAGTATACCATCTCTGGATGTTTGCCCCTGCCAAACAACAACCTTCCCTTTCTACAATCGATCTGAACTCCGTAGATCGATAACCAGTCCATTCCAAGGATTACTTCGTACCTTTCCAAAGACACGACTAACAAATCTGCCACAAACTCTTTCTCTTCAATGACCAAAGGAACATTCTTGATACACTGATGCGCTTGAAGGGTTCGGTCTGCAGGGGTCAAGACTGCCACGTTTACCCTGTCAACCAAAAAGCAATCCCAAAACTGGGCAGCCACCTTAGGGGTCACAAAACTATGTGTTGCCCCCGAGTCAAGCAATACATGTGTGGGTTTACCAGAAACATGTATGGTTCCTGCCACAGTATCTCAATCAACAATATCTCAATCACAAAAATACTAATCAAGACTCACACAATCATCAATCAAAATCGAAATATTTCTAAACGCGCAACCTAGCGATCAAGCAATCTATACCTAACCAGAATCCTAACTAAATTCCAACAACTAAATCTACACAAAGTTCATGCAATAAAAAGAGGAGGTTTAACACCCACAATACCTGTTATGGGACCCTTAGACGGTCCTGCATTGTCCGGGTTTTCTATACCTAAGGCATAAACTCTACCTCCTAGGTTTTGCTTCTTTGGTGCTGGCTCAATTGCTGGAGGGCTAGGAGGAGCTCGGATCGCGAGAGGGGTCACAGGGATTGACTTGTTTGGACATGGCGCTGCATAATGGCCCTTCTTGAAGCAAGAGTAACAAGTGACGTCTTCCATCCTTACCGTTGAACAGCCCTGCTAGTTGCTTCGCTGATTGCGGGGACAGAACTTGGAAATGTGTCCCGTTTGACCACATATGTAACATTCCCTAGAGTTACCGCGATAATTGGTTTGGCATCCAAAACCTCGCCCTTTGCCTTTGCTAAATCTTGGACCCTTATTGTAATTTGGTCTTTCTCCTTGGTTGAACTTGGTGTGTCCGCCAGAATGTTGTGTAACCTTTCTTTCAACCTCTAATACATCCTCAACATTAACGGCCTTTTCCACCAGATCCAATAAGCTGCTAAAGTTGCTCCCAGCTAATCGACTTCCAAGCTCCGGCTTTAATCCGTACATGAAGTTACGGATCATAGTTCCTTGATCTTCACGTCCATCAAAAACATGTCGCCTCAACCTTGTGAACTTAGAATCATAGCTCCTCACTGGCCTATCTCCTTGAACAAGGTTCATAAACTGACGCTCCAACCGATGCTTTGCTTCAGGAGGAAAGTACTTCCTCTCGAACTCTCCCTTGAACGATTCCCATGATGTGATGGTATGTCCACGCTGCCTTTCTATGCTGTCCCACCATCCTGTTGCGTCTCCCTCCAGATAGTACACCGCGATCTTCTTCTTGTATTCTTCTGGGCACTTCATGGCTTTAAAATTCTTCTCCATCATAGTTATCCACTTTTCGGCTTCAATAGGATCTGATCCTCCTTTGTATTTGTGGGATCCAATGTTCTTCATGGTAGATAACAACTTGGAAACTTCAGGAGTATGAGTATGTGTGGCCTGGTTACTTAACACCTTGGTCATCACGTCATGTAAAAGCTTCAAGGGGTTTTCTGCTCCTTGATCTTGTGGTCTTTCTGTTGCACGGTTCTGATCTGGCCTTGGGTTTGATTGAGCGGATTGATCATGCTGATGTCTCTGGTCCCAATTACGACTTGGACTAATGCTCGCCATACTGACTTCCCTTATAACTCTGGTCCTATTACCGTACACAGGAAAAGATCTTGTTCTCTGAGGAGGGCTCCTATCATGTCCAAACATCTCACTAACGCCATTTCCATTTTCTCGGTCTGATCTGTAGCCCAATCCTCTTCTAGTCGAATCCCTACCCTCTCCCCAAATCCGATCTCGTCCATCATTACCTATCTCGCGATTAGCCATCTGCACACAATTAAAAGGGTAAGTCCTAATCCTATATAACTAAACAAGGGAAGTAGCGGGTTTCTTAAAGAATCTTTTTGCGACTCTTTTGACTCGATAAAAATCATCGAAAGCACTTGTGTCACAGATGGACGAAACCATGCTCTGATACCACCATTGTAACACCCCTGAATCGTATAGGTATAGGTCGAACCACCGGCCAACAATCAAACAAGAACATGACCGATGGACCAAATTTCTACCAAGGTTCAGGAGCGCTACATGACGGGCTAGGGGCATTCCGGCCAAGGTCACAAAGAGTGCAATTTGTGACTAAGCCAGTTTGACCACTAGCACGTCCCGTCAGATCAAGGCCTAAGACTTCTCAACCCGTACTTCAATCTGACGTTGTGTTAGCTTGGACAAAGCTAATATCAAATGCAACAAGGCATTTACATAAAACATCGCTTTATTTATTTTATAACATTTTCGGTTCACAACACACAAAATATTATACACGTAGTGGCATGCCAAGAGAGCAAAAGATACATACTTATAGTCTGAAAACGTCGCAAGCAAAAAGATGCAAAATACTACACCAGCCGGCCTAACTTCCCACGACCTCTACAAACACTACTGGTCACCTGAAAACAACAAAGAGTGAGGAGTGAGTAATCTAGCATTACTCAGTGAGTTACAATCCCCAACTAACAAATACAACCCCTCGCTATCCCACCCCAAACAATCTAAAGCAAGAGGTTCACCTAATAACATAAATCAATAATAATAATAATATAAGCAAAACAGAAATCCGCAGCAGAAAATAATACGAGTAAAATATTTATACTTATAAGATAGTCGCGAAAAAAACTTGTAAATCGATGAAATAAGGTTTACCAAACCCATAACAATATATAATATAACTAGGGCCCGGGTGACGTTAGTTTCCTCCTTCATCATCGGAAATATCCTATCTTCCTACCACGAAGGCTAGAAGAAGGAACTTTCAACCGAACGAGGCCCACAGTCATTCGGGTCACCGCGCAACAGCCCACAGTCCTTCGGGTCACTGCCACATTACACCGTCGTGTAATAACTCAGTCTTAGTCCATGACCCCGTCTCTCTGAGTCTTTCCGATCCAGCGAATAAGGGGTTTCCTTGAACCCGCCGGGTACGAGGTCTGAAGGAACGCTAACTCACCCACAATATGCCTAGCAATGGCGGGTTACGCACATGCTGTCGGCCAATAAATAACTAATACTAAACCCGGTAATATAACCAAGGTTCCAAGCAATAATCACAATCAGCACAATCAACAACATTCTAAAATATAGCATAAAGACTAATTCCAGAATATCTAACTACCACAACCTAGCGATATCATATAAGTATTCAACGTTCTCTAACTAACCAATCAACCTAACAATTAGCATGCTACTACGATTCTCAAGCAATAACTAAGCACGCTATTAACTAATCAACCTAACCATTACTATTAAGTAAACAAACCGTTACTCAGTTTAGACCTGCCCCCCTTCCATGATCCAACTTCCAAGTAACGGGAACCTGCATGAAAACAGCTTAGCAATCAATTGATTATAAATTGCTGTTTTTTGGTTGATCGTGGCCTTGACCCCGTGTCCGTCTTCTGTGATCCGAACCCTTTTCTTAACCTTCACAAGTAGACCCACGTCTGTACTGATCTTCACTTGAGCAGAACCTTCTTCAGATGTCGACTCAAATCTGACAGAGTAACAGTTCCCGAAAACTCTCAAAAACTGTCGAAAATAGCTCGAAAATGATCGAAACTCTAACTTTCTTTCTTTGGTTTCTTTCTCACATTTTTCACTGACTTTGAACTTTTCTGGATGGTATGAAATGATTTGGGGTCTTGGGGTATTTATAGGAAGCAGCAACCAATCAGAAACAAGCTGTTCGGCAGCCCGTATGTCGCTTCGCATGGCTCCGGACGCATGTGCGGCGGCACCTCGTGCTCCGCATGTCTGGCTGCATGACCAGGATGGCATGCATGGAGACACTACGTCCTACACATGTCTGAAGGAATGGCCTGGTTGCATGCACATTGAGACCACATCGGCCACATGTCGATCAGCATGCTTCAATCGCAGGTTGAGCGGCCCCTCGTGCTTCTGTGTGTCACTCCGCATGCTGTGATCGTTTGGGCCTCAACACGTCGTGCTTCCCTTGCCACCTACCATGCGAGGCAGTTGACACCACGTCCTCTACATCTCTGAAGGCATGGCCTGGTTACATGCACTTTGACACCACATCGGGCACATGTCGATCAGCATGCCTCGGTCGCAGGTTGAGCAGCATCTCCTGCTTATGTGTGTCACTCCGCATGATGTTATCTCCTGAGATTCGACACCTCGTACTTCCCTTTCCAGCTACCATGCCAGGCAGTTGACACCACGTCCTTATCTCATAGATAAAGCCACCTTCAGCTTCTTGGTCCATACGACAGATTTCGACCCTTTCGGTATATTTTCGGCCCGCGATTAATCCCGAATATTTTTGTACCCCGTTCTGATGAGCTGAATATTTTTAATACTCCAAAATAATTCTGACCTTGATGGAAAATATTTCCCTAACCTCCGGCTTCCTCGAAAAATCCCAAAGTACCGAAATCAGGGTTTTTGTTCGATTTCGGGTTTTCCCCTGGTGCTTCGATTCTCATCCTGCTTACTTTCCGTCCTGCTTAAATTCCCATCCTGCTTCCGGCTTCCAAAATCATATTTTAATGATACAGAATTTTTCTGGAAAAACTTCGCGGGGAAGAAACGTCGGGTTTCAAAGACGTCGTGCTTCTAAAATGTCGTGCTTCCAAAAATTTTATTCTTCCAAAACATCCATCTGATCAATCTAACACCTTCTCTAACAGGTTCGAGCAGCTTAAGGTTTCTTCACAATCAATTCTTCGATCACTTCGTTCTTCGAAATTGCTTGATCGACCCTTCTTGCCCGCGGTTCGGCCACTATGTGATGCTCGACCAATCTTCTACTTTCTCTGAACCATCTCTACTATTTTGTGATGGAAACTCAACATATCTTCTCAAAATTTGATTCCCAAAAGCTCGGCTCCAAATTCCAACTTGTCGATCTCGACCACTCTATTAATAATTTTTTTAAAGGGTTCCTACAGGACTCCTATATGTTCTGCTCGTGAGAAATGGGACTTGTCATCTCATTCGCATTAAACCATTTTTGGCACTCACTTTCTGCATATCTTACTAGCTCTAAAGGATCTCTGTCGATCCCTCTAAATAGTTTATCATTCTGAGTCTTTCAAATTTACAAATACTATACCATCAATAACATTTTCTTATTATAAATTATCTTTCACCCATTATGCATGGAACACTTCAAAATATCTAGTTTAATTTATCTTTCCTTACGATATCTATTAAATTTTAATTTTAATAACACATTACCAAAGCTAACTTATGATGTATTTCCATGTGTCACATTACTGCAAGATTACATAAAAATGTGAAAATATGCTCTGTTTAATAGAAATATAAATAGGGGGTATATGCATGCCTCCTTGCATCCTTAAACAAAATGTTCATTGATTCCACATTGTTGCTATTGTCCAAATTGTATATGTCACGTGAGAAAAAAAAAACCTTGCCCATGTCTCTTTCTCAGTATGCTCCTCCACATACTTGTACTCTAAAGGATATCTCGCCTGAAAAGATGCGTAAATGGAGCTGAACTCAGCCACCGTATAATACCTAGCTAATTCCATGAATCTCTATGCGACTATGGCTTTTTTGGTGTTACAATTATGCCCTCTCACACTCTTAGCCAAATTCAATAAACAATGGCCATAGTCAGATTGTGGAAACACGTTTGCTACAGCCGCGATGAGGCTCTTGTTGCTATCTATCGTAAGAACTAATTCAGAGAGTCTGGTAGAACACTTTTGAGCATCTCAAAAAACCAAGTCCAACTAGCATTATTCTCTCCATTAAGTACACCAATAGCGAGGAGATAATAGTGATGATTAGGATCTTGAGCTTTGAAAAAAAACTAGTACACCACCATATTCGTTCTTCAAAAATGTGGCATTCACAACTATCACATTCCTCATGACCGCAAACCCTTCAATGCAAAAGCTATGAAGAGGTACTTGAACTTATTTTCTTCATCCAAATTCACACTTGTTTTTGTTCCCAGATTGACCAACTCTAACATGTACAAGTAGCTATACATCATCTTGTATCTGTCTTCCAAACTACCACGCAAATCATAAACAACTTGATTTCCCCTCTCAAGGCTATGGAGTATGATATTTGGACACCAATTTTTAACTTTAGAAGACATTATATCTCTTGGAACAGGAGTTCTCAGTTGTCCAGGATATTCATCAGTCAAAAAGATGCAACTAATTTTCACTACAGGAAATGTGGGTATTAATATCGGCTGTTAAATGCTATGAGTTCGTTATAATAGTGTTTCCTAAAACGCTCTGAAGCACCCATTATCGTAGGTCTGACCCTTTCGATAGCATATATGTTGTATGCTATAGTTAAATAAACAACGATAGTGTTAATGTCTATGCAATTGTTAATATTTATAATAATGTGATACAAATGTTATCAAAGCTCATTAATCTGATTTTACCTATACCAGTTTGTTATACAAAGATAGAAAATATTTCGTGTTATTAATTTGTCTTTAAATAACCCGAAAATTTATTAAAATATAATTACGAATTGATTTAATTTTTTAAATATAATATTTATTTCGAATATTTTTAATAAAAATAATCAATCATATTATAAGTGTTTAAAAAACCAAAAAACATTTCCTAGTATACACAAACCATCAACACCTACAAACATACTATCAACCTACCACTAACAACCCTTCACAATCATCCCTAACATAAACACTATTATTATCAGAAGCTTCACCACCAAAATCATCAATTTCTTGGACAGGCAAAGGTGCACCACCTAAATCCTCTTTTGTTTCCAACTCATGATTGCCTCTAGCTGGTGCTCTCATAACAACATACCAATTTGGATTATCATCTTCACTAGAATAGAAAACCTGTTTTGCTTGAGATGGTAGAATGAACGGATCTTTCAAATAAGCTGCTTGGTTCATATGAAAGTTAACAAGAGTGAAGACATCTTCTTCCTTCACACCATTCCATGTGTTGGCCATTGGCATCTAAACAGCGGTACTTTGAACATATGATAGTCCATAAGTAATCTCTTTTATCACTCCATAATATGTAAGCATATCAGCAACTTGTCTCATATCTTGAGCACTTTATCTACACATGCTAAATGCTTCATAAGTTACTCCACTGTTTTGTGTCTTCCGCTTGACCGCATCAGTGTGAAACCGCTGACTCTTAATGATAAATCCTTTATGTGCTAAAGCAACAGTTCTTGGTCCAAATGCCAATCACCTTATCTCCTTAGACAGACTATTTATTGAGTCTGAATGAATCTGCCACAGGAAATCAGAACATGATCATCAAGCTAAAGTACTAAAATGATAATGAAAACATGATCATGAAGAAAACAATATGTACCAAGACAACCAGTCATCGAGCTACAAGCTGTATAAAATAATAATCAAGGAAAACAAGTTGGAGATGGAAACCTTGTTTTTAACCCATTGTGCAAACTGCTCAGTATGGTTTTTCCACAACAAAGTTTCATTTCTAGCACATCGAGAATCATTAGCTTGTAGTTATGCATCCTAATTTTACATTAAACAATAGTTTTCAAAAAAAAAATTATAATTATAAGTAGATGAAACAGAAAGGGTAACCTCTTACTCAACATAGGGATCCATAGATGCCATGTTCATTAGCACATAGTGATGTGCAATGTCTCTACCTTTATCTGGAAGGGCAACCTCTATACCTTTCTGCAAAGGTCGACCTTCAACCACGATTCTATCATCCTCAATATCTTCATTACGATTAACTGCTTCTTGAGCTGGTACTGAATCTTGAAGGAACTCTAAACAATATGCAACGCATTCTCCAGCTAAATACCCCTCAGCCATACATGCTTACGGCCTTGCATAATTCTTAGCAGAAGCCTTTAGTGTTTTCATGTACCTATAACTCAGTCAAGCAATATGAATATTAGTCAAACATCATTGCAGGAAATACATATATTGAAGCAAATGAGTAGATCAAACATTTCGAAGGGATACATCCAGCGGAAGTGTACTGGTCCTCCCAAGCGTGCCACTTTTGATAGATGTATTGGAAGGTGGAACATGATATCAAAAAGGGATGGAGGAAAGAAGCGCTCCAGTTGACGCATTGTTTCAACAAACTCTGTCTCCCTTTTGTAAGTTTCTCCGAGGCAATGATGCGCTGACAAAACCTGTTGAAGTAACTTCATAATCTGTTAATGGCAATTCTAGGACCCCTATGTAACAACTGATCTACCAATGGATTTTACCCGTTTTTACCCATGGTATATGAGTATTTTTATTACTATTATCTATGTTTTGGAGTCTATTAGGTATGTTTTCAGGCTCAGGAGCATTTTGGAGAAAAGTGATGTTTTAGGTGCCTTTTTGGAGCTTAAAGAAGAGTTCACCCGAGATCAGACTAGAGGTCGACATCCAGAGCTACACATCGATCGATGCACATTCCGTTCTATCGATCAACACACATTTGCCGAAGGACGATACATCGAGATCATAATCGATCGATGTACACCCAGTACTATCGATCGATATCGAGCGGCGAAAGAAGACAAGTTGGACTTGGCCGAACTTGAAGCCCACACATCACATTTTTACAAGATTGCCCCTGACGAGTTTTTAACCTGATGAACTCATATTTATATTTGCCTAAGTGTTTTTGGCAAAGGAGAGCTTTTTTACCACCATCTTTTCTACACATTTCTTTTACCATTGTTTCATTACTTTGCAAGTTCTCAATAAAGTTCTATTTAGTTCTTAATTCTTTACTTGTTCTTCTTAACAAAGGTTATAGGATTCTAGATCTAGAGGAGAGATCCAAAGAGATTTGTGATTGGAACTTAAGTGTTCACTCCTTTAATAGATCTATGAACTCCTATTATTACCTTGTTACTATGAATCACTTAGCCATGTCTGAGTAGATTCATTTGTTAGATTTAGGGTTTAAATAGGATATGAGAGATTAGCCCCAACCTACATCTGCTATAGTTGTGATATTTATTGTTAGGATTGTTCACTAATGCTTTTTCTAGATTAGCTAACTAGAAAATGAACTTGGATTGCATTATTCATTTAATACAATTCCTGATAACATCCTAAACATGCTATGACCCTCTTGAGACAAGCGAAAGTTGATCTAAGATCATGGTGAGCATTCGCGCATAAGTTCTGCTTAGAGCCGTATCGATCGATACTCATATATAGTAATCGATCGACGTAGCTAGAGGTGTATCGGTCGATATTCCTATCGAATAATCGATCGATACTGTCGGCGATATAGCTGACCGCAAACACCATTTAGCATCTAAGTAATAGATTGTCTAAATATTGCGAGAGCTGATGGATTCATTTAATAGTGTTGAGCTCTGACATATCATGCAAGCAACTTGTTACCATTTGTAGTACTTATAATCCTGAATTCCTGAATACCTACCCTGAATCTAACTACTTTTCTTTATTGCCTTAAACCAAAACCTTTCAACTGACTAATCTTACCATTACTCAAAAACCTGCATTTTACTTTAAACCATTTTCAGCCTAGCATAGTCACTAAGATTGCATCTTATTTGTACACTAGCTCTCTTTGGATTCGACCCCTAAATGCTACAACTGAACCTCTTATTTGAGAGAGTAAAGTCACTTCTTAGGGATAAACATTTGAGTGATATCAACAACCCTCTTAATGCAGCTGGTAACAAGTTCTATAGTAGGACATGATGATAATGCGACTTTAAACTACCTATTGGAGAGTTAACTGAAACACTATTCGCAATATTACCACAATAACCATCAGAACCTCTAAACTTAGATAATGGTCTTCTCTTTCTTGGATAACAAATACGCTGCTGGAGGTAAGTATGTTTTCTTTCCCCTAACCTCTGGGTGCAAGTGATTTCTGATTCCAATATCTTCTAAGTCTTTTCTTGCTTTCAAACCATCTCTTGACTTTGAACTTTGCATCAAGATAGACAATATAGCATCTCACACATTTTTTTGTACTTGCATAGCATCAAATATTGTGACGAACAAGCATATCCTAACACATTTAACAAGAAACTGTTAGGCCTATTCATATACAACAATCAGAGAATATAGTTCAATTACTCTACTTTACCTTGCAGTAAGGTAGTTCAAAGAATATTGATCTCTTCTTCCACCGCCATAATCATTTGATTCTTCACACTCTTCTTCTTGAACCATCTCATCATCTTCCAACTTTGATATTTTTCTTTTATTTTCCTTATCTAGAGGTCTTCCAAAATCATTCTTAAAAGCTTCTAGTGTCTCATATATATCAGCGCCAGTTTGTATCATATTGGCATTTTCTTCCTCAACAGTGTTGTCAAACCAAGCTTTTTTGTATATGTGACGATGGCCAGGTGGTAGTCTCTTTCTATTTCCCATGTAAACAAACTTACGGCTAAACGTAGCCACCTATAAGGTGTGTCCTTTCCACATACATTGCAGGCTTGTTTCCCCTTCACTTTGCATCCAGACAATGTTCCTAAGGCTAGATAGTCACTGATACTCCAAAGCAGCAAGGCTCTAAGTATGAAATTCTCCTTCGCAAATGAGTCGTAGACTTCAATACCCTCATCCCACAAATCTTTTAAATCGTCTATCAATGATGCTAAGTAAACATCTATGTTATTACCAGGAGATGTTGGACCAGGGATCAACAAAGTCAACATTATATTCTCAGCCTTCATACACATAGTTGGAGGCGTGTTGTAGTTCACTAACAACATTGGCCATGTGCTGTGATTGGTGTTTTGTATGGAGAAAGGGTTCATCCCATCTGTAGAAATCCCAAGTCGAAGATTCTTTAGTTCAGCAGCAAAGTCTGGCCATTTATTATTCACTTGTGCCCAAGAGACAGAATCAACGGGGTGTCGCATTGTACCATCTTCAGTGGCATTGGTAAGTGGCAATGCAGATCTTCAGCCATCCTTTTTGATCTAAACATCCTCCTAAATCTGTCCTTTATTGGAAAATATCTAAGGACCTTTGCTGGAATCCCAATCTTTATCTCATTACTGTGCTTATCCTTTTCCCATTTTGAAACTTTGCATCTTGGACAGCTTTCTAGCTTCTCAAACTCCTTCCTATATAATATGCAATCATTCTTGCAAGCATGAATATTGTCATAGCCGAAACCAAATATCTTCAGAAATTTCTTCGGAAGAACATTATCTTCAGGTAGCATGTCCTGAAGTAAACCAACAGCTGATCAAAGTAGTTCTCAGACACACCAATTTTAACTTTGACTCTGTAAAGTCCCATGATTGCTTAAACCTTCGTGTATTTGATACAATCAGTGTTCAGTGACGTTTCAGCGTCTCTTAAATTTTTTAAATTCAGTTTCCTCTGCTGCTTCATCATCATCATTTGCCTCCACCCCATTGTCATTCGTCTGATTTGGATCACCTTTACCCATAGAGAATACTGTCTTACACAAATCAAATGCCTCTGTTTCATATTGAAGACCACTATCTTCTGTAGAATCTATTTTTTTCACCATGAATACTCCAACAAGAACTCTTGCACTTCTTATCCATACCCCTAATCACCAGATGCTCAACTATTTATCTACTAACTGATGGCATAACTTGTGGCAATCTCTACAAGGGCATAGCATTTCAGTGGCTCTATCCACGACCCTTACTTGCAAATTCCTGAAGCTTACTCAGACTCAAACCTTCTTCCCATTCCTCTATAAACTGACTAGATTATTCTACAGGTGTCTTCTCAACATACTTATCTGCCAAATCGATATTCATTTCTGCACCGGTATCCGTCTCTACAGCGGTATCCGTATCCACTGCGGTATCCTTATCGACAGCAGTGTCCGTACCCACTGCGGTGTATTAACTGTGGTATCCATATCCATACAATCATCTTGTATTGTATCATCATCATTCTCTGCCTCTATCACCTCCCTCTATTGATTTGCTTGTCTGCCTATTATGTACAAAGTTATGGCATTAGGTCCGATTTCATCATCATGTCTCTCCAGCACTTCATAGTTCATACCAAACAAACTTATGCCCACTCTCGATAGCTTCTCTAACTGATCTGATCTACTCGTCTCTTCCACTAACAAAAGACATCAATGGTTCTCTTTATCAATGGACGTTAGGTAAACAAACAAATCCTCATCATCACAAATTGTTAACTGTTCCTCATATCCAACCACCATCGGCATGTATTTCAATGCCAGTTTTACTTTACTATCATCCAACACAAGTTTTTTATACAACATTTATTCTATCATTGCCAAACTTATATCCTCCACTGTTGTCTTCAAGGTTACACTATACATGCGACATTTGAATTTGAAATGTACGCTCACGTGTTTCGTCATTGTATCCTGCAAAAATAATAGAATAAAGTTCTAGTTATATCAGTTGTTCTGAGTTCTATCGAGTTATCTACAGTTATACCAAGTTATCTACATTTATACATGTTATACTACAATTATAAGATCTACTAGCTATACCTAGTTATGCTTCAACAAGAACTCAAACTGAGGTTTCAGGTACTATTAAGATCTCCTTGCGAACCTACTCACAATTCAATCTCATACATTCAACCACATGATTGGATTGTATAACAATTTCATATATAAATCGACTCATAATCAATGGCGTTTCAACACTAATGTGCATACCAAATTCATCAAATCCTATTTAAAACCAATTTCTATCCAATGCAGCTCGAGGAGGATAGAAGAACTAACATGCATTCCGACTTTCCCAAAGGAATGCTCGCCTATGGAAATGTTGTGGGTCCGATGGCGTTGCCGGATAAGCTATCGACGTCAACATCACAGTAGCTGGGAGGAGAGGATGGCATACTGCGGGGGGGGGGGGGGGGGGGGGGGGGGGGGGGGGGGGGCCGGGGGGGCGGGGTTGTGAGCTGAGCTTTCCTTTTCTTTTTCTTTTAATTTCAGATTTTGTTTTAATTTGAATTGAATCACAAACCGTAAACCGAGCCAACCAAAACCAGCATTTCCGAACCTAAACCCAATTTAAACAAAATTTCATATATTTTTTTCACCCACTTAAGGGTATTTCCATCATTTTGAATTTCATTAACTCATTGGAGACATAGGCGATTGAGGGAGTCCATAGGAGATTTGGTTTTTCAAATTTAGGAACACCAGAGGAGATGTCTCATCCACCATGGATGAATTCAAAGCTGTTCACAATAAAGAAATAAACCTAATTATTTTAGACCAAAGACGACACATATTGACCCGATTCGTATACGGACAACCAGATTCGAATCTGATACGTGTAGATTTAAACCCTTATAATCTAAGACAATTATTTTGACACGAACCAAACCAGTCCAACCGAACTGGTTTGCACTTCTCTAGGACTAAATTTATTGCTTTAAGTTCAGTTATAACTAGTGTTCAAGAAACCTTTTCCGGCAATAACAACATAAATCGTGTAAAGTGATTAATTATATAAATATATAATAGATATTAAATATTATTACTTACAAATGATAAAATTTATACTATATTCTTTTTTTATTATAATATATTAATTGTTATAATTTATAAATAATAAATTATATATTATAATCGATTAGGTGGTTTAGAAGATAATCTTTATAGTTTTTAGAAGATTTAACATCTAAGCATCGTCAAATCAATTGTCTAGAACACTATTTATAGCACTGATTATGAGTTAAATTCAAATTGACTACCAACCTAAATTAAAAAAAAAAATCTTAATTTTAACCAAATTAAACCAAAAGACGCTGTTAGGCCATCATTATCGGTAGGATCTAAAGGGGTTCTTAGTGCCCTTTTAATGAGGGGTCCCACCAAAATGTTAAGAATCGGTTTTAGAAAGCCCAAAATAAGAACCGAATTTGTAGGGGTTTTTGCGTTGTTCGCAGGCCCCCCTGACACGTGGCGACCCGCGGCGACCCGCGATTGGTGTGTCTTTTAATTTCTTTTTTCAGACAAAAAAATTAAAAAAATATTTTTTTAAGAAATCCTTTCACGGTTTCAGGGATAATGATGGCCTTAGAGCAGGTCCATTAGTGGTCCTTAAATGGTCCTTAAGCATGGGTTCTAATGAAATAAGGACTAAAATTAAATGAAAAAGAATAATTAGAGTGAGGAGCGTGCCTTAATAGAGGAGTTAAAGGAATGGTAAGGAGTCCTAACGTGGCCGACTCTCATTGAACCACTCATTATTTTCTCTCTCTCTCTCTTCTTCGGTGTTTCGATCAAACCATCGCCTCTCTTCTCTCTGACGACTCCGACATCTCTCTCTCTCGACGATTCATGCTCACGCTCACTCGGTCGTGTCCGGCTTGTCTTTCACTCGGTCTTCTCCGGATTCTCTCTCACTCTGTCGTCTCCTTCGTCTCTCTCGATGAGTCCGTCGAAATCCCATCATCGGGTCTCTCTATTCCTTGTCGATTCTGTCAGAATCTCCAACGGAGAAAACGTTTGATTCGTTTCACCGACTTCGTCGATGTTCTCCTCCAGACTCATCCATGCAATCACCACAAAGGTTCGGTTTCTTTTTTATTTTTGTTTCTGTGGATTGAATCCCTTTGTCGATTATTATCCAAAATCTTGTTTGGATTATGAGATTTTCCTCTGTTTATCTCAGATCGATGGGGGAAGTGTTGGTTTGAAGTCGCGAGGAACGGACTATGATGATGAACAGAGTAGCTTCCGACAACTGTGGTTGCGGTTTTGGTGGTCGAATCCGAGAAAGGTCATTCCTTTACTCTGTTTTATTTGATGATTTAAAGTTTTCCTTCTTTGTCTTGAGATTTAGAAGTTTGAGTTAGAAGTTTCATTGTCTTAATCTGTTCCAAGTTTCATTATCTTTTGAAGTAAGAAATGTCTTGTGTTTTGATTTGAAACACAGTTGGAGCTGCGTGGGAGACAGTAAATGAGAAGAGACATAACATTGAAGAAGACAAAGGTCTTGCAGGGAGCAGCAAGATACAGAGGTCACACAAAGACGTCAAACCATCTATCTTTAAGTTCAGAGGTAAGTAGACACAATCCTTTAATGAGTGCTAGACATTGTTTAGGTTGGAATTAAATGGTCTTTAGGAGTAGATACATTGATGGGCATTGTTTACGTTAGAATTTAATGGATTTTTGAGGTGTTCTGGGTTGATTTATAATTAGGTACATACACTGATTGACATTGTTTACGAGTAAAGAGAAGTAAATGGACTTTTGAGGTGTTTTGAATGTTTTATAATTAGGTAGATACATTGATAGGCATTTACACGTAACAAATCCCATACTCTCATTAAGTTTGCTTTAAAAACCGACCAACTATCCCTTTCTCAATTCATATTTCGTAAATATCTCTTCTCTTATAAGAAGAAGCTCTCTTTCTCTTTTTTTAATTTCTTCTCCTCCGCTATGGATCCATTAAGTGAACCTTCTAGCTTTCAAAATCTCCTATACAGTCAACAACCAAACCCCTCCTTCTCCTATGTCATTCGTGAACCATGTATTCAAGTCCCTGCCTCGGATGCGTGTGCATTTGGTACTGGATGCCCTGAAGATTCAAACGATGATGAAGTCATCGTGTCTGACCGTAAAGAAAGGCAGAAATGGTCACCAACTGAAGACAAGGTGCTCATTTCTTCTTGGTTAAACACGTCCAAAGATCCTGTAGTGGGAAATGAGCAGAAAGCACAAGCGTTTTGGAAACGAATTGCTGCTTATTTTTGTTCAAGTCCACAGCTTGCCGGTTACTAAAAGAGAGACAAAGCTTTCTGTAAATTGAGATGGGGGAAGATTAATGAGGGCGTGTGCAAGTTTGTTGGTTGCTATGATGCTGCAACCAAACAAAAATCGAGTGGCCAGAGTGAGGATGATGTTTTGAAGATGGCTTATGACATTTTCTTCAATGATTATAAGAGCAAATTCACACTTGAGCATGCATGGTTGGAGTTGAGGCATGATCAAAAATGGTGTGGAGGTCTGACGAGTAAAGAGAATGTGAACTGTAAGAGAAGAAAGCTTGATGATCAATCACCCCAGTCATCAACGTCAGTCCCATGTAGCCTTGGAGGAGATGAAGCAACGACTCGGCCTGGTGGTGTCAAAGCTGCGAAGGGCAAAAGTAAAGCGGCTGTGAGCAAGGGTAAGACTTCCGAAGCAGAAGGGAAGATGTGCGTTGACTTTCAGAGCCTGTGGGAGATCAAGCAAAAGGATTATGTATTGAAAGAGAAGCTTAACAAGCACAAATTGCTTGACTCCCTAATTGCCAAGATAGAGCCATTAACTGAACTAGAGATTGCTTTGAAAAATAAGCTCATTACTGATATGTTGGCTTCTTAGAACGAGTTTATGCATCTTTACCTTCTCTTATTTTAAGTATGAGTTTCAGTTAATGCTTCTGGTCAAGTCTGTATTTGTGTCTCTTTGTTTTCGAGTCTATGCATTTGCTTTGGCTGTCTTCTTATGTATCTCGAGTCTGTATTATGGATATTTCAATGTATAATATTGGTTTCTTTTTTAAGCTGTTTTTCTTATCCTAGACTTGGCTGTTATGTGCTTTGGCTGTCTTCTTATGTATCTTGTTATGTGTTGCAGGACAATTGGCGTGGGTGACAGATACAAACAAGACTTGGCGTGGGAGACAGATACAACCAGCAAAATAAAAAGAAGAAGGCAGTGGCTTATGGTATGTCTCAGTTACTCAATACATTTTCACTATATGGCTCCTTGTTAGGAATGTAACTGATGGTTAGGAATGTAACTGATGGCTAGGATTGTAACTGATGGTTAGGATAGTAACTAAATGTTTTGAGAATTGTTAATGATGCATAGTCGTTTGCTTTTACGTGTGTGACATGTGACAGAAACAAACAAGAAAAGAAAAAGAAGAAGTCAGTGGCATGTTGACAGAAACAAACACCAAAAGAAAAAGAAAGCTTGCATTGGCATGTAACACAAGCAAACACAAAAAGAAAAAGAAGGAGGCAGAGCATGTGACCTTTGCTTTTACGTGTGTGACATGTGACACAAACAAACGCCCAAGTGCCATACATTTCCTCTTCTTCCTTTATAAATATCAGATGTAAAAACAAACGCCCAAGTGCCATAGGCCTTCTGTTTTCTCAAACGTTTGATGCTTTGTAAATCATATTGTCCAACTTTGTTTCTCTTTACCATTTTCCAATCAAAGAGTTCACTTATTTATTGTCCAACTTTGTTTCTCTTTACCATTCTCTTTAGCATTTCTCTCTTACCATTTCTCTCTTATAATTTATCTTTAAAATGGCTTCTTCTTCTTCTCATGATCTTGATGACATGATGGATGAAACATTTGATCAACTTTTCGATCAACAATCCGAACAACTTTCCATCCACTACGAACAACGTCAAAATGCATCAAGTCCAAAAAAAGAGAGCCTACATTGAAAGACAACGAGAACAAGGACACATGCAGTTATGGAACGATTATTTTAGTGAAGATGCAACATATTCTTCTCACATGTTTCGACGACGTTTTAGAATGAACAGGCACTTGTTCATGCGTATTTTTGATCGACTCTAGGCTGAAATCCCATACTTTCAACAAAAAAAGAGATGCTACTAGAAGATTCGGTCACTCTCCATTACAAAAGGCAACGGCAGCAATTCGTATTCTGGCATATGGTTGCGCAACTGATGCGGTCGACGAATACCTACGACTTGGTGAGACCACCGCGCTTTTATGCTTGGAACATTTTGTTGAAGGAATCATTAATTTATTTGGAGATGAGTATCTAAGAAGACCCACGTCAGAAGATCTTCAACGACTACTCGATATTGGAGAGATATGCGGATTTCCCGGGATGATAGGAAGCATCGACTGTATACATTGAGAGTGGAAGAATTGTCCGACCGCATGGCACGGTCAATATACACGTGGATCAGGAAAGCCAACCATTGTTTTAGAGGCTGTAGCTTCACAAGATCTCTGGATATGGCATACGTTTTTTGGACCTCCAGGTACATTAAACAATATTAATATTCTTGATCGATCACCGGTTTTTTGATGATATATTACAAGGTCGAGCTCCAAGAGTGAATTACATTGTCAACGGACACGAGTACCATTTGGCTTACTATCTCACAAATGGTATTTATCCAAAATGGGCTACTTTTCTCCAATCTATTAAACTTCCACAAGGTCCGAAAGCATCCTTATTCGCTACACATCAAGAAGCTGTACGTAAAGATGTCGAGCGTGCTTTTGGGGTATTGCAAGCTCGATTTGCCATAGTCAAAAGACCAGGTCTTTTCTGAGATAAAATAAAAATTGGAAAGATAATGAGAGCATGTATCATTCTACATAATATGATCGTAGAAGACGAACGAGATGGGTACACTCAGATTGAATCAGATTTCGTAGAATCAAACCAAAGTTCAGAAGTGGATTTCACGTATTCAACAAATATGCCTTCAAATCTTGGCAATATGATGATCATTCGGAATCGAGTTCGTGATAAAACAATACATCAACAATTGAAAGCTGATTTGGTTGAGAATATATGACAAAAATTTGGAACAAATCAAGATTTCAACTGATCGGCTTTTCTAGTTTACGATTTGTATTTGTATTTCTAGTTTACGATTTATATTTTTTTTTCTTTTAAATCATTCAACTTAAAAAAATATATATTTTTTAGGAACCTCAATGGGGTTCTACCGATGGAGGATGAAAAAATTAAATAGATTAATTGGGGTACTTAAGCTTTCAAATCACAAAATTAAACATTAATTTATTCTTAAGTACCCATGAGGAGTACTAATGGATGGAGATGGTCTTACGGTTCCTAAAGTTTATATTTTTGGGGCCTAAGGCAATTGCCTTTTTTATTACACTCGGCTCTGTTGGAACTGAAGATTTTTTTTTTTTTTTTGAAGCATGTGGATTGCATAACAATGATTCAGTTTGTGTATGTTCAACAAATTCTCCCCTAAAATTTTAGATAAAGATAAAGAAATGAAATCAGCGAAGCTATTTTAATCTGTGGCTATTGGACACTCCTTTACCCCAACTTATAACGATTTAACTCTTATTATTTGAAAATATTTGAATACGTTAAATTGCTTATAGTACACCCCATGCAATTACACGTAACACTTACTCTTTTTAATTAGTCAAAGTCATGTGCCCATGCATCACAACAAGCGCCGAAGTTTATGTTTCCTTGTCTAAAGTTCGTAAATCTTTTTTCTTTTCTTCAGTTTTTTTTTCTCACTTTGTGAATGGATTTCAGAAACTCTTTCAAATCTCACAGCTCTTACAATTCGTAGCCCAGAAGATCAAAGCGAGACAAGCACTCCTGAGCACCGTCCGATTCTCCACGATCCCAATATGGACCACCACAAAACAGAGAGCTCTAGTTCTATCCATGAAGACTGTCGGGACGCTCCCGTGGAACGTGATCCTAGCTACAACTTTTGGCAAGACAACAAAACTTCTGAACACGCCACCGTGGCGGCGGCTGCAGGAACCAGTGGCAGAGAACCAACCTCCATGACTCGAAAGAGCGGTAGATTAAGTAGAAGTTTCAACTTCGGATCAGGAAAGCCGCCACCTCTGGAGGAATCTCCGACGAAAATGGCCGGAGGAGAACAACAACGACAATGGGGTGGAGGTGGAGGAGGAGAGATCACACTCGACGTGGATCAAGAGAACGAGGAGGATGTAAGTCGCCATACGTTACCAACGCCAGCATCAACATCTCGGACATCATTCGACGCGTCTAGGGAACTGCGAGTCTCTTTCAACGTGCGTGGAGGAGCTGGTAGTACAAACTTCACTGGTTCGGTTGCTTCTTCTTCCACTACTACTCCATCATCTTCTTCCTCCGCGACAAATCAAGACGCACAACAACAGCAGGAAGACGAGGTTGTTAGATGCACTTCAAACACGTCGTTTCAGAGGAAGTCGGAGCTTATTTCGAGGGTTAAGACAAGATCGAGGCTTCAAGATCCGCCACGAGAGGAAGACACGCCTTACTCAGGTTGGAGATCTGGTCAGTTGAAATCCGGGTTACTCGGGGATATTGATGAAGAGGATGATCCATTAGCTGATGAAGATGTACCTGATGAGTATAAAAGAGGGAAGCTCGACGCGATAACGTTGCTCGAGTGGCTTAGCTTAGTGGCTATAATAGCTGCATTGGCGTGTAGTTTATCGATACCTTCTTGGAAGAAAGTGAGACTATGGAACCTACATTTATGGAAATGGGAAGTATTCTTGCTTGTTCTTATATGTGGGAGGCTAGTTTCAGGATGGGGGATCAGAATCATCGTCTTCTTCATCGAAAGAAACTTCCTTTTGCGGAAACGTGTTCTTTACTTTGTGTACGGTGTAAGGAGAGCTGTTCAAAACTGTCTCTGGCTAGGTCTAGTTCTCCTCGCTTGGCATTTCTTGTTCGACAAGAAAGTACAAAGAGAGACAAAGAGCAAGTTTCTTCCTTACGTAACAAAGATCTTGGTGTGTTTCTTGTTAAGCACCATCTTGTGGTTGATCAAGACGCTAGTGGTTAAAGTCATGGCTTCTTCTTTCCACGTTAGTACCTACTTTGATCGGATTCAAGAAGCTATGTTTAACCAGTACGTGATCGAGACGCTATCTGGTCCTCCCATGATTGAGATGAGCAGGATTGAGGAAGAGGAAGAAAAGGCTCAAGAAGAGATTTTCAAGATGCAGAACGCAGGTGCTAACTTACCACCAGATCTTTGCGCGGCTGCGTTAGCACCGGGGAAGAGCGGGAGAGCGATGAATCCGAAACTCTCACCGATTATTCCGAAAACAACAGCTGATAGTGGAATCAGCATGGAGCACCTTCACAGGATGAATCACAAGAACATCTCAGCTTGGAACATGAAGAGGCTAATGAAGATTGTGAGACATGTTTCTCTTACCACGTTAGATGAGCAGATGCTTGAATCCACATACGAAGATGAATCCACTAGACAGATACGAAGCGAAAAAGAAGCTAAGTCAGCTGCAAGAAAGATTTTCAAGAACGTGGCTCAACGTGGCGCAAAGTGTGTTCACAGTTTCCTTTGATTTTTCTTTCTTTATTAGAACCAATGTTGAGTTTTGCTGATAAACTCATATATCTGAATGAACAAAAGGCACATTTACCTGGATGACTTGATAAGATTTTTGCGGGAAGACGAGGCTATGAAGACAATGGGCCTATTCGAAGGTGCCCCAGAGACAAGAAGGATTAGTAAATCAGCTTTGAAGAACTGGCTGGTAATTTGTTTATCTGCATATATAGAGCTTATTCTCCAGGATTCTTGTGCATATATATATCACTCTGTTGTTGACTTTGATTAGGTCAATGCTTTCAGAGAGCGACGAGCGCTTGCCCTGACACTCAACGACACTAAGACAGCTGTGAACAAGCTCCATCACATGATTAATATTGTCACTGCCATTGTTATAGTTGTCATATGGCTTGTCCTTCTCGAAATTGCATCATCCAAGGTACTTCTATTTGTAAGTTCACAGGTTGTACTCTTGGCCTTCATCTTTGGGAACACTGTCAAGACCGTTTTCGAGTCAATCATCTTCTTGTTCATCGTACATCCTTACGATGTTGGTGATCGCTGTGAGATTGACGATGTACAGGTAACAAAAACAACAAAACGGTTCACCTTTGAAAATTTTACGTAGTAACAAATGTGTATCTTCAATTTAGTTGGTGGTGGAGGAGATGAACATACTTACCACAGTGTTCTTGAGATATGACAATTTGAAGATTATGTACCCGAATAGTCTTCTATGGCAGAAATCTATCAGCAATTACTACCGAAGTCCAGACATGGGAGACGCAATCGAGTTCTGTGTCCACATTACTACTCCTGTTGAAAAGATTGCAACGATCAGGCAAAGAATATCAAAGTAAAAACCAAACACTTTAGCCCTTTAGTGCTTATTATGCATGTTTTATACTTTTGAAAACCATGTGCTGATCCGTTTTTTTACATTAAAATGTAGCTACATTGACAACAAGCCGGAGTATTGGCACCCGTCAGCCAAGATCATTGTAAAGAACGTGGAAGAGTTGAACGTGATAAGGTTAGTAATTTGGCCAGATCACAGATTTAATCACCAAGACATGCTTGAAAGATGGTCTAGAAGATCCGTGTTGGTTGAAGAATTGATTAAGATCCTCCTCGAACTCGACATTCAGCACCGGTTTTATCCACTCGATATCAATGTCAAAACAATGCCTACCGTTGTCTCCAGCAGAGTTCCACAAGGCTGGTCAGAAAACCCTGCTTGAATTTGATGAACAAACAAGGTGTCATTGTTGTTGTTTTTTTTTTCGCCTCAGACGGAAGCAAAAGCGGTCTAGCAATTTTTGTAACCAACAAACATCAATCAGCTTCTATACCAGAATTTTGACCTTCTTATGATTTTGTTTCAACATTTGGTTCCCAAAAGTTCTACACCAAAATTAATCTATGGCTTTACTCCTACATGTGCTTTTAGTATTAATTAGGAAACAAAGTATATTATTCTACAAAATAGGCTAACATCATCTAATCCGTTGAATCACAACAAGTTTGACCTTCTGAAGATTCGTATTACACCATTTGGTCGCTCATACCACATAGATTTGTACATTATCCAAGCATCTTAGTGCTACTCTTGCATGTGCTTTTAGGATTAAGGAACAACTACAAGCTCTTGACTAATCACTGATAAGCTGTATTTTAGCTGTTTTGAGTATTTTATCGAATCAATTATGTGTGTTTATATTATTTTAGTCTTTTATCAGTTTTTAGGTTTTAAATTGATTTGGAATAGAACAAGTTCATTTGGATACAAAAGATCATATAAAGATGCTGAATTGTACATATTCTCCAGATGTCTAACAATGGATAGAAGATTTTCCACCAATGGATAGTTTGATCACAAGATAGAGAATAGAGTTGCTTTCTAATGCAAATGGTCTGAGATAATCGAGATATTTTACTGAAGATTGATATGTATACTAGTTCAGTATAAGAAAAAAAAAATTTTGGTTTTCTTTATTTTCTTTTGATTTTGCCTGAATTTGATTATGACGTGATTTTGACATGTACCTGATATTTTGAGCCGTTGTTTAGGCAAATGCAATTTTCATCATCTCTTTTTGTTTTTACTGTCATGTATGCGTAGATCATTATTATCTTTTAGGTTTCAAAGGAGTTCATCGATTGATGATTGTGATTTGTTAGAATATAGTATAATTTATTGGATTCTTCAATTAAGTTGATTCTAATACTTGAACTTGATGGATCACCAAGTTCATGATTACTAGATTTTTAGTGCAACGAAAGTTATTGTTTATATGTTTGAACAAACTTAGACGAACAGAATAACTGTAGTCAATGGAAGTCAATGTTTTAGAACCAATAAATCAAATTTACTACACCTAATCATCACGTTCATTGGCGTGAGGATCTGATCGTTTGTCTCTCCTAGGTTGAAGTTTCCCTGGAAACTTTGATCTCCACCTAATCATCACGTTCATTGGCGTGAGGATTACCGTTTATTCTTGTCCCGATCTCTGCTGTAAAACCATCTGCTTGATCCATACGTCTCTTTCACGATCCTTATCGGCCAAACCGTCTTTAACGTAAGCGTGTTCTCTTTATAACCGCACTTCAGACTCTCCGTATGAGATCGTCTGCTCACAGTAGATCTGCTCATATGGCAGATCTCAAGAGGAAGGGCATAATGTACGAGAATGACGATGAGCCAATACAACTATTGGAGGACGAGGGCTGTCAAGCCATTAAGGAGTTTCAGCTATCCTTAATTGGCAAGATTTTGAACCCAAAGAAACAAAATGTAGAGAAACTAATCCAATACATGCCAAGTAATTGGGGCTTGCAGGATCGCATAACAGCAAATGATCTAGGAAATGGGAAATTCCTGCTCAATTTCACAAGTGAAGAGGATATCGAAGCTGTCCTTAGACAGGCTCCTTTTCATTACAACTACTGTATGTTTGTTCTGGTAAGATGGGAGCCAATCATCCATGATGATTGTCCTTGGATTATTCCTTTTTGGGTCCAAATTACTGGGTTGCCATTACACCTATGGAATGTTGATAACCTGAAGAGAATAGGAGGTCGCTTGGGCCATGTTGAGGTGGATACTATGGAGCTTGCTGAGGGCAGGATACGGATTGATATAGACTCTCGCAAGCCACTTGTTTTCAGTAGGAAGGTCACGACTTCGGGTGGAGAAACGACGATAAAAATATCATATGATCTCCTCTTCAAACATTGCTCAACATGTGGTCTTTTATCACATGAAAAGGAGTACTGTCCAACGGTAAAGGATGTGCCTCCAGCTCAGGATGATCGAGTTGGCGTCTTTAAACGTGTTCAAGTTCCGCCGAAAAATGGTGATCATCATGATAATGCGCCTCATAGGAGGTATCATGATAGTGCTCCCCATTGGGACAGTGGGTCTTATGTGACTCGATCACAAAGCTATGAGGCTCGTACTTGCGTTTTTGAACGTGTACAGCTACCACAACCTTCTGATGAACGGTATGTTCCACACAGGCAGTATCAGTAAATGGGTTCTCACCAAGATAACAAGTCATATGCCTACCGTAGTGAGAACCGCCGAGATGATAATCGCTGGAATTCACACTCGGATAGGGTGATGAGAAGAAGAGATGATCCCCGCAAGTATAAGAATGCTGCTGCTGCGAATCAGTATGCTCCTTATGGCCGCAGGAATGATCTGGCATGGCGTGAAAAACAAGAGAACAAAACAAGGTCACAAGTGGCTTCACCAAGAGATATAGTGCCTTGTGATATCTTGCATATTTACATGTTCTTAGCATTCATATCTTATGAATTTTGATCATATAGGTTAGGCATTAGGCATCTTTAGGCTCATATTGCATTCATAAGTCTTTATCAGGTGTTGGAGTATATTTTGGAGTTATTGGATGTGTTTGGGAGTATTGTGATCAAAAAGGGAGTGAAAGATGAACATAGACGGAGGCCTTAGAGAAGTCTTCTGTTGCTAAGATTTTGTGGAGAGACCGAAAATTTAATTAGCTTTCCAATGGAAGTGGTTTCAAGTCATTTGGAGCTATATTGGAGGAGTTATGATCGAATCACTGAAGACATGTTAACATACCCGGGGTGAAGTACCCGGGTTGAGCACCCCGCTCGGGAATGGATGAGGCTGGACACACCCGACCTGATACACCCGAGGTCGACCACCCGCACGTGATTCTGGGCGAGGATGGTTGAGGCCGATACGCGGCCTGAAGGACCCGCATGGCTGACATACCCGGCCTGGCACACGCGGCCCAAAACACTCGCACGGCTGGAAGGCTGGACGAGAGTCTGGTACGCGGGTCGCCCATACGCGGGTCGGACCAGTATCACCTGATCCGGGTGGTTTCCAAGTTTCTTCATTTTGCTTGATTCTGATTGGCTGAAGACTTAATGACCTCAAGGACCTTTTAGACATTTTGTCTTTATGTTTTTAAGGACTTTCATGCCTCATATAAATACTCTTGTAATCTCCTTTGTGTATTTGGATCTTGAAGAAAGTTTGGATCTTGAATCCTTTTTCATCTTGTTTTCTTGTGTTTGCTAGATTATCTTCATCTCTAATCATGTTTAGCCTTGAATCATCCATGGTTTTAAGGTTATCCATGTCTATTAGTGAGTAGATCTATCTGGGATTCATGGGCTTGGGAGACTAAGGGTGATTAGGTGTAGATCTAAGATGTTCTAGGGTAGATCCTTCTTGATCCTTGCTTGTAGAGTGTTCTTATTTCTATTTTGGAGTTGACCTCTTCAAAATAGAGCCATATGCATTTCATGCCCGGAAGGTGTTTGATGAAATGTCTGAACCAACTATCCAATGCTTTTAACATTCTTTACCTAAGGGATTAGTTGTTAAAGGTGTTAAAATAGCTAATAGACTTGTTCTTATTGATTGCTTTCATATTATTCAACCTAAGGGATTAGATGCTTGAGATATGTTAGTGAATGAGCATTCATCTAGGGATAAAGCTTGCTTAGGATTGTGTCTAGGCTTAAGGTGTTAGTTTGATTGAAAATTTGCTATCTTAGATTGAAACTTGATCACCCAAGGTCAATTCCCTTGTCCCATGAGTCCCCTTGCCTCATATTGAAAAGAAAGTTCACTCCTTTATTGCATTTTTAGTATTATCTTAGTTCATAATCATCTTCATTATCTTGATTGCACTTAGCTTAAGCATGGTTTTGCATTCCCTTTGCATTAGAATCACTTAGGATTGGTTCGACAATCTCTTATACTACAATCATTTGACTAGGAGCCTTGAAAACTCCAAACATCAAATTGGCGCCATTGCCAAGTTGTAAGTTGATTTTGACATTGGGATTTAGTCAATTGCTTGAGACTAAGTCATTTTTCTTTTATTGTGTTATTGCTTCTCCTTTTTTTTCCCTTTGCATTTCAGGTGTATGATAACTAGAAGCAGAGGTGCATCAAACTGGATTCCCACTGTTGAAGAAATTGTTACAATTGAGAGGGAGATTGCAAGAAAGAGAAGAGAAGAAGAGCAACAGGCTCACTTGCAAAGATTGGTGTTTGATATGGAGAATCAGTCTCAAGATGGTGATGCCCTAGGGGGCAATGGTCCAAGAGCTGACAACATAAGACCACAACGCCAAGCTAGAGCCATTGGAGCCTATGATCAACCTCACATTCATGGTCATAGGTTGGGGATCAGAGCACCAGCTGTGGAGAACAACAACTTTGAGATCAAATCAGGGCTGTTGCATTTGATTGAGAACAACAAGTTTCATGACCTTGCTGTGGAGAATCCACTTGATCACTTGGACACATTTGATAGCTACTGTAGCTTGTCCAAGACTAATAGAGTCTCTGAAGATGCTTTCAAGCTGAGGCTGTTTCCCTTCTCTTTGGGAGACAAGGCACAACAATGGGAGAAGGCTCTTCCAAGTGACTCTATCACAACTTGGAATGAGTGCAAGAGGGCATTCCTAGAGAAGTTCTTCTCTACCTCAAGGACAGCCAAGATCAGAAATGAGATCTCTAACTTTCAGCAGAAAAACCTAGAGGACTTTAGTGAAGCATGTGAGAGGTTCAAGGGCTATTGGTCTCAACTCCCACATCATGGCTTCACCAAGCAGATTAGACACAGCCAGCAATGGTTTCTTCTTGGGCAGAACTGAGCAGGATGCAAAAGAGCTGGTGGAGAACATGGCCAAGAGTGATTCTGTATACAGTGAGGAGCATGATAGAAGGAACAAATGCACTGATAAAGATGGTCAACACACAAGGAAGGAGCTGAAATCTCTCCAAGAGAAGTTGGACAGGATTCTTGCAGAGAAGGCTAAGCAAGAGCAGATTAACTCCATTGGGAACCAGAAACAAAAGCAGCCTACTAGGACTAATCAGGTTGATGGTTTAGAAGGTCAAGAGGAGATGTGCTTCATAAATTCTAATGGCACATGGTACAAGAACGAACCCAATTTTCAGTACCAAAACAACTATCAGCAAAGGGCTTACTACAACAATCAGCAAGGAGGTTACCAAGCCAAGCAGAACTATCCTCAAGCCAACCAGTCTACTCAGTCTCAAGGAAGCTCTTCTCAAGCTCAAGCTCAAGCTCCAAGCTCAAATATGGAGTCCATGTTCAAGCAAATCTTAGAAGCTCAAGAGAGAAATGCTAAGAACATTGGAGATGAGTTCAAGAACATCCATGCAAAGATTGATGGGATATATTCTGACCTCAACAATAAGTACATGCAACTTGCCTCTCATCTCAAAACTTTGGAGAGCCAAGTTTCCTCTATGTCTTCATCTTCCAAGAGCCAAATGGGATCTCTACCAAGAAAACCAGAGAAGAATCCCAAGGAGTCTTGCAATGTTGTCCTCTCTACTACTTCTTCAGAGATTGAGCTAAGTGATCATATGAGAAAGAGGTGGATGAGATTGAAAGGCTAGTTCTTGGGACTGAGATTAGAAATGTTCAGAGATTGGTTGTGGCCACAGCTGAGGCTAAGGTTGTGAAGCAAGCGGCCAAGAAGGTTGAGGATTCTTCTTATACAACCCTTGGATATGGTGAAGAGTCTTGGGATTGAAAGCATGAAACCAGACACTTCTTCTCTCACCTTTGGGGATTCTTCTTATACAACCCCAATTGGCATCATCAAGGACTTCCCCTTGAAGATTGGATCCTGCACCATACCCATTGATCTCACTGTTATAAAGATGGCATCTGAGAAGAGAGTCCCTTTGATCCTTGACACTCCTTTCCTCACTACAGTTTGTGCATGCATTGACTTTCCCAACAAGAAGGTCACCCTCATGCATGTGAACAAAGCTGTCTCCTATCCTCTAAAATCTCCATTGGATGTTGGCTATTGTGGGACAATCACTTGTGGAGAACAAGCTGTTGAGAAGCCGCAAGATGAAGTGGTTATTTGCAAGAAAGAAGGCGTTGCTGGAGAGTCTTCTAAGGAGTTGTGTGTTGCGCACTTGGAAAGTAATAAAAGAGAGGGGATGAGTGGAGCCTCAAAGGCCACTAATGGCAAGAAGAAGATGGTGAAAGAAACTCATCCTCAACCTCTTGATCTGATCCCACACACTCTCACTCTCCATCCAAAGAAGCTCAAGGTTGGTGTCATTGAGTACAAGATCAAGTACAAGGGCAAGTCTACACCATTCTCAAGTGCTAGAGCCATCATCACTCCTCAGCTACAAGATGACCCCATGAAGCTTCAAGAGCTTCTCTCTCAGGTCCTCACCATCACTCTTGAAGGTGGGAAGGATCCTCCTTCTCACTAATCCAAGAGAAAAGGTAGTCAAGCTAGTGACTCAAAACAAGCTCACTTGGGAGGAAGTCCCATGGTTATCCTTGTACATAGCTTTGCAATTTCATTTCTTCAAGTTTCTAATAAAAGTGGTTGAGGTTTTCAGGTTGAGCCCAACACTAGAGGAGAGAAGAAAGGTTGTGAAGCACCTGAACTTATGATTGCCAAGTAGCAGCCTCCTCTAGTTGCTATGAACCAAGCCAACTCCTAGTCCTGACACTAAACACCACGCCCGAACCTCCTTCTTAGGTATCACTCCAACCCTACTTGTATATACATTTGCTTTTGTCTTGTTGGGATATCTCCTTCTCTCTTACTCACACAGAGACTGTGTGATTTAAGTGTGGGGGAAGTACCAGGTATTTGATCATGTTTGCTTTGTGATTGTGAGTCTCATGCATTGCATTGTACATTCATATTTGCATAGAAAATCAAAAAAAAATTGAAATGTTTGAATCATATAGTTGCATCACTTGCATCTTTAAGGTTGAGTCTAGAGCATATAGGTTGCATTCACTTGCACATAGAGCATTGCCTTGTAAAGAACACTTGTTTGCACTGAATTTGGAACCCTAGTTAAACATATCAAGTAGCTTAAGCATCTTTTGAAAGGCTTGCATGATTTGAGCCTTGAAAAATCTTCTTGAAACTTGCTTGCTTACTTGATATTGGCATTGTTCTTGAAACCAGCTCCAACCAGAACTTAGACTTGAATGAACTTAATTTCTCTTGCATATGGGCATTTGCATACTTGATCATGGATCTCATACACATTTGGGTTATCTTTCCTCATTGTACCACTCTTTGTTAACCCAAATGGCACTTCCATACCCTTGAACCCTAGCCATTCTTTGAATCCTACATTGATTTGCATGAGTGAGGCCTCTTTTGATATTTTTTCATGTGCAAAATCTTGAGAGTATTGGGGGCGACATGGATTTGTTGTCATCTCTTGCTAGCATAGGGTCATCATTTGAGTTACCTTCTAGGATGGTGAGTGGGTCTTTGTTCCTTAAAGGTTTATATTTTGGGTTTGGGATGTGATAATGTTGAGATTGATGAACAAAAGAGTGTCATGAGAAAGAAAAACCCTAGGGGCCTAGAAAAGAAAAATAAGATAGCTCTTGATTGTAATGTTTGAGACCTTCCCCCTTAATAAAAAAAAAGAAAAAGAAAAGAAAAAGAAAAAGAAAGATTTAATAAGATAGTGGGAAAGGAAAAACAAAAAGAGTTAGAGCTTAGAAAAGTGAATAAGAGGTCCTTAGTGGTTGTATCATAAGAAAAGAGAAGTTGTTCATCGGGTGAGTGATGTGAGTGTTTTTCATTTTGGGTTATGGGATGAATAAAAAGGGTGTAGAACTTGTAATCACTTAGGAATGGGTAGAATGATGAGGATGGATCCATGTATGCATCAATTGCTCCTAGTCTTAGATTAATTTTGCATCATGATTAAGCTCCTTGATTCTTGAGTGATTGCCACCTTGAAAATGATGCATTGAACCCCTCCTTTTAATCTATGTTAGACCATTTGATCACCTTGCCAAATGTTTGAGATCTTGTGCCCATTTGTGAGAATTCACCTTGTGTGTGTGTGTGAATCAATGTGAGAGTTTGTTAAGAGATAATGTTGGTTGATAAGCATTGCATCTTGTGTAGAGGCATAAGAGTATCGATAGGCCTTGAGAAGCTAGAGCATAATAAGGGAGTTTTGCTCATGCTATTTTCTATGTTTCTTTAGGATGTCAAGTTGAGTGTTTTGAGTGTTTCTTTTGGCTTTGCTCCCATCTCCATATCTCTCCTCCTTGTGTTTTGAAAAGTTTACTTGAGGACAAGTAAAGGACTAGTGTGGGGGACTTGATATCTTGAATATTTACATGTTTTTAGCATTCATATCTTATGCATTTTGATCATATAGGTTAGGCATCAGGAATCTTTAGGCTCATATTGCATTCATAAGTCTTTATCAGGTGTTGGAGTGTACTTTGGAGTTATTGGAGGTGTTTGGGAGTATTGTGATCAAAAAGGGGGTGAAAGATGAACATAGACGGAGGCCTTAGAGAAGTCTTCTGTTGCTAATATTTTGTGGAGACATATAAAACGGAGTTAGATTTCCAATGGAAGTGGTTTCAAGTCATTTGGAGTTATATTGGAAGAGTTATGATCGAATCACTGAAGGCATGTCAACATACCCGGGGTGAAGTACCCGGGTTAGCACCCCGCTCGGGAATGGATGAGGCTGGACACACCCGACCTGATACATCCGGGGTCGACCACCCGCACGTGATTCTGGGCGAGGATGGTTGAGGCCGGTACGCGGCCTGAACGACCCGCACGGCTGACATACCCGGCCTGGCACACGCGTCCTGAAGCACCTGCATGGCTGGAAGGCTAGACGAGAGTCTGGTACGCGGGTCGTCCATACGCGGGTCGGACCAGCATCACCTGACCCGGGTGGTTTCCAAGTTTCTTCCTTTTGCTTGATTCTGATTGGCTGAAGACAATGACCTGAAAGACCTTTTAGACATTTTGTCTTTATGTTTTTAAGGGCTTTCAAGCCTCATATAAATACTCTTGTAATCTCCTTTGTGAGATCGAACTTCTTTTCTCTTAAGAACACCTTTGGATCTTGAAGAAAGTCTGGATCTTGAATCCTTTTTCATCTTATTTTCTTTTGTTTGCTAGATTATCTTCATCTCTAATCATGTTTAGCCTTGAATCATCCATGGTTTTAAGGTTATCAATGTCTATTAGTGAGTAGATCTATCTAGGATTCATGGGCTTGGGAGACTAAGGGTGATTAGGTGTAGATCTAAGATGTTCTAGGGTAGATCCTTCTTTTTCCTTGCTTGTAGAGTGTTCTTATTGCTATTTTGGAGTTGGCCTCTTCAAAATAGAGACATAGTCATTTCATGCCCGGAAGGTGTTTGATGAAATGCCTGAACCAACTTTCCAATGCTTTTAACATCCTTTACCTAAGGGATTAGTTGTTAAAGGTGTTAAGATAGCTAATAGACTTGTTCTTATTGATTGCTTTCATATTATTCAACCTAAGGGATTAGATGCTTGAGATATGTTAGTGAATGAGCATTCATCTAGGGATAGAGTTTGCTTAGGATTGTGTCTAGGCTTAAGGTGTTAGATTGATTGAAAATTTGCCATTTTAGATTGAAACTTGATCACCCAAGGTCAATTCCCTTGTCCCATGAGTCCCCTTGCCTCATATTGAAAAGAAAGTTCACTCCTTTATTGCATTTTTAGTATTATCTTAGTTCATAATCATCTTCACTATCTTGATTGCACTTAGCTTAAGCATGGATTTGCATTCCCTTTGCATTAGAATCACTTAGGATTGGTTCGACAATCTCTTATACTAAAATCATTTGACTAGGAACCTTGAAAACTCCTAACATCACCTTGTGCAAATGCTCCGAAAGACAACAAGAATTCTCAAGAGCGTGATGCGAGACCACTCAGGTCAGAAAGAGAAGATGGCAACAACGACGCTCTTCCTATACATGATATCAGTTCATATGGTGTTGTTCCTTATGAACATACATCGAGCTCAAAGAACCTCAATAAAAGAGATGGTAGCAACCAAGTGAAGTGTGATGCTTATCGTAGTGGAGGTGAGCGACCCAAAAGATAAGCAAGCACAATTTTCACTCCATCACGCATGCTACCCACAGAGGACAACGTACATTTCGTAACAAAGAGGTCATTCGCTCTCTCAATTACTGGCCAGTGGACAAAGAACCAAAGGCAACTGAAGATGAGCAAATGATTGATGATTTGAATGATATGGAATTAGTGGATCAGTATGCTGGTGGTATAATGGACTGTGAGGTTCATGATGATGACTTATTAGGTGAGGAACTAATGGAGTTTGAGGAAAGAGACTGGCCTGTCTCTATTGGTACTTCCTCGAACGGCAATGATAAAAAACGAAGGTCCAAAGCCGCGTAGAGTGCTAGACGAGTGCGTATCCCTTTGGGTATGCAAACCAAGAAATTTGGGGTCCTCCGTAGGGGATATCAGAGCCAGAGAGCAGTAGTGAACATCAGCCATGGAGATGGTGAGAAAGCAAGACGATCTACTCATTCCAAGGGTTGAAAGCCTGCTACAGTTAAGAGTGATGGTTTGATGGGTGCCAAACATCCATCCAAGCATCATCTATGAAGCCAATCAGTTGGAACTGTCGAGGGATAGGGAGCAACCTCACAGTTCGACGCTGATGAGGACATAGAACCAGATATCAACATCCCAACTCTTAGACAAGCCCAAGAACAAGATCAGGAACTAGAGGTGTGATTGCAAGCTTCAGTGAAGCCATAGAAGGCCTATTTGCCAAGAACAACACCAGCTCAAACCTATAAGACATCACAAACCGTTTGAACAAGCTTTCCATCTCCGGATCAGAGGCTAAAGAAGATGTACCTTATGTTATACATGGCGGTCCAAAAGATGATGCTATCCTATGGTCCATTATGCCTTGCAAAGAAATGGTTTCCTTATTTACTATTTCTCCACTTAAGTGAAACGGTGTGCAACAAGAAAAGAGACAAGAACCTAAACGACATCACTTCATATTTCGATTTTGGCTCCTTCTTCCAACGGCAGTTTCCAATCCAAAGAGGTAAGTAAGGTAAGCACATTTCCATATGATTACATTTCGATTTGTCTTGCAGGTTTTGAGTCTTTCTTTATTTTTAATTTGAATAAAAATAGGCATTGTTTAGCCTATTGCTTTCATTAGGTCCTAAGATTGAGTCATGTAATAAATTTGCTTCAAAGACCCCTAGAAGGGCATAGCTGCATTGGCGAGTATATAAGCCCCTATAAGCAGCCTTGTATCATTCAACCTTTATGAAATATATGAGTCAGTTTGCCCCCTAGCAAATACCTAAGTCTTTTGAGAGTTCGTGAGGAACAATCTTGAGAGCAAATTGTATTTTATCAAGTTCATTTCCATAGCACTTGTGGTTGCACTTCGATACATTTGATTGTGTGATTCAATTAGTTTCTATCTCCACCGTCAATCCCTTGTTCTTGATGAGTTGTTTATACGAACAAGCAGCTTGAATCCACTCCATCTACAAGCCATCTTATCATCCCTTGAATCTAGTAAGTTGGTTATACGACCAAGTGCTAGTTCCCATCTCCATAGTCTCTTTCAAGGTATCAAACCGGCCGGATCCATCCATCTATTCTCATACCATCCGATCTCGTCCATTCTCGACTATCCTTCCATCAATCCGAGTTGATTCATCCATCTCTCTATCCAGCTTGAGGAGGGTGCTATTTGTGCCCATATCATTTTGGTATCAGAGCTAAATGCTCCTACTTTGGTTATCTCTTTTTCCTTTTTCTATTAGATCGTTTCATTTCATAAAAGAAAACCTATAAAAATTGTTTGCTTTGATTAGCTGAATTGTTTCTTCCATTGTTAGTTAATCAAGCTCTTAGTTCATAAAACCAAAAAGAAAACAAAGAGGTCGATCTAGTTTATGCTTTGAAACCGCATTTGATAAAAGAAAAATCAAAAAGTGTTAGTTTCGATTGATTGCATCCTAGTTTCTATTTATAGATTAATTGCATCTCAATCAATCAGATTTCATCCGGTTTTTCCTTAAAGCTTTTCTTATCTTTCGAAATCAAAAACCATAAAAAGTTACTGTTATATTTTTCTACTTTGCATTTCGGTTAATTTCATTTATATTTTTCAAAAAAAAAAATATCATATCATATCATAATTTTTCCAGCTTTCCATATTTGAATCTTATTGCATACTCTTAGTTACATAATCGCTTGAATTGATCTTTGTTGCATATTGTTATTTGTTTCAAGTTTCTATTTCCCATCTCTTTCACTTGTTTTTGAAAGTCTTTTCAGGATAAGCAATGGGAGACAACAGCTCATCATCAACTGATACCGCAGTTACTATGGCTCAGCAATTTGAAGCTATGCGTTCCATCAGTGAGAGGATGACTCGCCTTGAGCAAGGTCACCAAGCTCAGGCTAACAACCAAGGCCAGAACCAGGCGCAAGGTCAGAACAACAATCAGCCTCAAGGGCAGCAACAACATCAAGATAATCCACAAGATGGAAGTGGAACTGATAGTGATATGCCAAGCTTAGAAGAGGATGAGCAAAGGCTTCCACCTAGGAGGAATGCTAGGAATAGAGGCAGAAACCGAGGCAGAGATTATGATCAAGAAGATGAGAGACCATGGCAAGGAGGCAGAGACTTGAAGCTCACTCCACCAACCTTTGCTGGAAAGGTTAATCCTGATGCATACATTGATTGAGAGACAAGAATGGAGCACATCTTTGACTACTATGGCTACACAGAGATGAGGAAGATCTCTCTAGCTGCTGCTCAACTCACGGAGACTGCTCTAACTTGGTGGGACAGAGAGACCTCAGAAAGGAGAAGGCTTAGGCGTGATCCCATTGTTCTTTGGGATGACATGAGGGACTCGCTGAGGAAGAGATATGTTCCTAACTGCTACTACAGAGATCTGAAAAAGAGGTTCTTAAAACTCACTCAAGGAACCAAGTCCGTTGAGGAATACTATGAGGATTTTGATGCCTTAAGGAACCGCTTGGAGGTACAAGACTCCGAGGAGACTTTGTTGGCACATTTCTTGGATGGGTTGCAAGACCGGATCACTAGAAAAGTGGAGAGGCAGAACTATGAGCATTTCCATGATTTGTTGCACTATGCAATCCAAGTTGAGCAACACATTAAGAGGAAGACAGCCGCCACCAGCAGGAGCAAGAACACTTGGACTTCACCAGCACAAAGAAGCAATGACAAGGGCAAGTCTATTGAAGTGGAGAACCAGTTTAAGAAGAGTGCAGCACCAGAGGCAACTAAGGGCAGCAAAGCTGATCAAGGCAAGGCCACTGACCCTAGAAACCGAGATATCACTTGCTATAAGTGCCAAGGAAAAGGCCACTATGCTCGTGATTGCCCAAACCAAAGAGTTATGGTCCTTAGAGAAGATGGAGGATATGAAACTCAAGAAGAAGGTGAAGCAAAAACTGCTGTAACTGATGAAGAAATCACTGATTATCCAGATGAGGGAGAGATACTTGTGACCAGGAGAGCATTGAGTGCTATGTTTGAACCAGAAACCATCCAAAGAGAGAACATCTTTCATACTAGATGGATGCGGCCATCCAAGTAGAGGTTCCCATAGTTAGGCATGGTCCGACCACCCGGAGTGGAACAAGAGCCATAAGAGAAGGTTTCTCCAAGGCTGTCCAACAAATCCTTGATCAAGATGGACAAACAGACCAGAACCAACTGTTGATTGAAGACATGTGCCAATTGAAGATCCAAGACCCAACCGGTCCAATAGAGGTTCATTCAGCCGGTCCAATCTAATTCACATCATTCAGCCAGAACCAAGCCGGTCTCAACATCTCCATATCCGACCTCAACTCAAACTCAATCCTTATTCCATCCAACCAATTTGATTCAGGTTCAGAGATCTAGCCAACCATCATAGGGAGTAGTATGAAATGTACTCTTTTTCCTTCATCAGGTTTTGTCCCACTGGGTTTTCCTGATAAGGTTTTAACGAGGCATCATGCAAGCATACTATGAACTCTGGTCAAGGCATCTCAATCCGCAACCGGTTTACTGTTTTATTTTAATTTTATTTCGGTTAAGACTTTGGACAATTGTCAGCCTTTTATTTCTGTTTAAGAGTTGGCCTTTTTGTTTTGGCCTTTTATCATTTAGAGACCATTAAGGGTTATCTATATAAACCCTTGAGTGTGGCCGATTTTGAGGCTAGATTCTTTTAATAAAATTTCAGTTTGCCTAACCAAATAAACCTAAGTCTTTCTAGTTGTGAGAAACACCTTGAGAGCAATTTTGAATCTTATCAAGCTTAAACCACCCAGCTTGTGGTGATTCTTCACTCCATCCATCCATCCAACGATTTGCCTTGAGAGAGATACACATCCAGCAAAGCCAATCCCATCTTCTATCCATCTTCCACACACGTATCTGTTGAGAGTGATACACATCCAGCAACAGATCCCATCCTCCATCTCTATCTCTTATTTTCTTTGTTTTGATTCATTTACTTATTATCCATCATCATCCCATCAACCGGCCATATAGTTTAGAATCACCTTGCATATTTGTTCTTCTCATTTTCATATTTCTTTGCTTGTTGCATCATATAAAAATCTATAAAAAAACTCATAAAAATCTTGTCTTTGCATCAGGAACCAATCGGCCATCTTTGGACACTAGGGCATTTCCAGCCGACCAGTATCAACTCGGCCAAAAGACACCTTCAGTCCGGCCAGCCGTTCAGCCTGAAATCAGCCTGTATCATTTGGTATCAGAGCTTAAGGCTCCTGAAAAAATTGATTGCATCCATCCCCTTTCATTGCATCAAAAAAAAAATTATATTGCTGTTCTTGCTGTTCTTATTGTTCTTGCCTTGTTCATATTAGTCTTGCTAGATCCATTTTCGTGCAGGAGAAGGATAGACCAACCTGTTTGTGTGAATTTTCTGCCAGACTTTCCTTTTGGGAAGTTTGATTGAAATCTGCATTTTAGGCTGCATTGTTTGATTTTCCTTGCTCATCAAGTTGATTAGCTGCATTCATTCTAGATTTCCTGAATTAGTTTGCATTTAATTGTCAATCATCATTAAAAAAAAGATTTCATTTAGCTTTAAATTTGATTTGCATTTATTTTTAAAACTTTCCTTCCTTTTCAAATTGATTTGATTTATAATTTTCAGACTTAAAAAAAAAAAAGATTTCAACTTTCCTTTTAACCTAATTTCGAAATTTACTTTCCTAAATCAAAAAAAAAAAAAAAATCTTCTTCAATCATTACATTTGCATTTAAAGTTTGATTTATTTGCCTCATTCCTTAGTTTCAAGTTTCTTTTCTCTCATTTCTTTCTTCTTCTATTTCCTTTGCACTTGATCACTTTCTTCTAAGTGTTTCAGGAAAACAATGGGAGACTTAGGTCAGACATCCAGCCAAGCTGAGATCAATGCTCAGTTGATAGCCGGCCAGGCCCAACTCAACTCAACCATGGCTGCTATAACCGAGCAACTGACTCGCCTGGAACGGAGGAGCCAAGGCCAAGAGCAACGGCCTTTTGGGAGGAACCATCCATACTTGGAGGATCCGCGGTCTCAATCCGAGGGAGACAGTTCTGACCCCGAACCACCCGATCATGGAGGGAACGGACGCGGTCGGGCCAAGGGAGGCAGACGCGAGTTCAGGGTTCAAGGAGACGGCAGTCCGATCCGGAGGAGAGGGAGAGGCCGGGAGGACGAGGTTCCTTGGCAAGGAGGCAAAGACTTAATGCTTCAACCGCCTACCTTTGCGGGCAAGGTTGATCCGGACGCCTATATTGAATGGGAGAGGCGCATGGAGTACATCTTTGACTACTATGACTACTCAGAGGCTAGGAAGATTGCCTTAGCTGCTGCTCAACTGACCGACAATGCCCTAAACTGGTGGGATAGGGAAGTTGCGGACGCAGGAAGGATCCGTAGGGTCCAGACTTGGGAAGAGATGCGGTCCAAGCTCCGCGTGAGGTATGTTCCATCTTATTACCAAAGGGACTTACAAAAACGTTTTAGAAAGTGTTCTCAGGGAACCAAGAGTGTGGAGGACTACTTTGAAGAGTTTGAGTCCCTCAAAAACAAGCTCAACACCCGCGAGACACAGGAGTCTCTGATGGCTCAATTCTTGGATGGACTTCAAGACCGCATTGCCCGCAAGGTAAAGAGGCAGCCGTTTGAGAACTTCAATGACATTCTCCACTATGCTATCCAGGCCGAGCAACACATCAAGAGGAATAACGTATCAGCTGCTAGGAGCAAGGCTCCCTAGACACAATCTGGTTCCAGAGGTGCTGATAAGGGCAAATCCATAGAAGTGGAGAACCGGTTCAAGAAGAACCAAGGAGAGCCGGCCAAGACTGGCCAATCCGAACAAGGTAAAACCCAAGCTCAAAACTTGAGAACTCGTGACATTACTTGTTTTAAGTGTCAGGGAAAGGGACACTATGCCAGAGACTGTCCAAACAAATGGGTGATGATAATTAAGGCCGATGGTGAGTATGAGTCCCAAGATGAGGCCGAGGCAGAACCCATGGCTTCAGATGAAGAGGTGATCGATTATGCTGAAACTGGTGAACTCTTGGTGACCAGGCGATCTCTTAGTGCCCTCTTTGATCCAGAAACCGTCCAAAGGGAAAACATCTTTCATACAAGATGTAGCATTAAGAGCAAGGTATGTAGCTTAATTATTGATGGAGGTTCATGTACTAATGTTGCAAGCCAGTACCTTGTTGATAAGCTAGGGATGGTCAAGACGCCTCATCCACACCCATACCGCCTCAGATGGCTCAATGATGAGACCGAGCTTAGAATAGCTGAGCAAGTTGTGGTTCCATTCAGCATTGGTAAATACCATGACCAGGTCAAGTGTGATGTGGTTCCCATGCAAGCCGGCCATATACTCCTAGGGAGGCCGTGGCAATTTGACAAAGACACCATCCATCATGGGCGGACCAATGTCTACAGCTTCAACCACAACAATAAGAAGCACAGTCTGGCCCCTCTAAGCCCACAAGAAGTCCATGACATGCAAAAGGCAATGGACCAGGCCAACAAGGTAAGTAAGACTAACCTTTATATTAATTCTGGCCAAGTTCTTAAATCCTTACAACATGAGACACAGGTGCTACTAATGGTCTTCAAGGAAGGTTGTTTTGCAGGATTTGAAGGACAGGAGCTTCCAGCTGAGGTACAAGACCTCATGGACAATTAAAAAGACGTCTTCCCAGATGAGATACCAGCCGGTCTACCACCCATCCGGGGCATTGAGCATCAGATCGACCTTGTGCCAGGTGCTCCTCTACCTAACCAAGCCGCCTACCGGGTCAACCCTGAAGAAGCCAAGGAGTTGGAAAGACAATTCCAGGACCTCATGGACAAAGGCTATATCCGGGAGAGTCTCAGCCCCTGTGCAGTACCAGTCTTACTAGTGCCAAAGAAAGATGGTTCATGGCGCATGTGTGTAGACTGCCGGGCCATAAACAGCATCACCATCAAGTATAGGTATCCCATACCCCGGCTAGATGACATGTTGGACGAGTTGAGTGGATCTTCTGTGTTCTCCAAGATAGACCTCAGGAGTGGATACCACCAGGTCCGGATGAAAGAAGGAGATGAATGGAAGACAGCCTTCAGAACCAAGCAAGGCTTGTATGAGTGGCTTGTCATGCCATTTGGCCTCACCAATGCGCCTAGCACTTTCATGAGGCTTATGAACCAGGTTCTAAGGCCTTATATCAGTAAATTTGTTGTTGTCTATTTTGATGACATATTGATTTACAGTCAGTGCTTATCCGATCATGTTGAGCATTTGGAACAGGTGCTGAAAGCTTTGAGGCAAGAAAGACTTTATGCTAACCTTAAGAAGTGTGTGTTTTGCACTGATCAATTGGTCTTTTTAGGTTTTGTTGTGAGTTTGCAGGGTTTAAAGGTCGACGAGGAGAAGATCAAGGCGATCCAAGACTGGCCCACACCGACCACAATAGGACATGTCCGCAGTTTCCATGGACTGGCCAGCTTCTACCGATGGTTTGTACGGGACTTCAGTACCATTGCGGCCCCAATGACCTCGGTGATCAAGAAGAATGTATCCTTTGTTTGGGGACCAGCTCAAGAAGAGTCCTTTAACAAACTTAAATATAGTTTGACCCATGCACCAGTCCTTACGCTTCCTAACTTTGATAAAACTTTTGAGATTGAGTGTGATGCATCAGGGGCTGGAATAGGAGCTGTGCTTACCCAAGGAGGCCGACCAGTTGCCTTCTTTAGTGAGAAACGGAGTGGAGCTGCCCTCAACTATCCTACCTATGACAAGGAGCTCTATGCTTTAGTGAGGTCTCTCGAAACTTGGCAACATTATTTATTGCCTAAAGAGTTTGTTATTCATACAGATCATGAGACACTTAAGCACTTGAGAGGTCAGACCAACCTAAAGAGAAGACATTCCAGGTGGTTAGAGTTTGTGGAGACCTTTCCCTATGTGATTAAGTACAAGAAGGGCAAGGAGAATGTGGTGGCCGATGCACTATCTAGGCGCCACACACTTATCTCAACCATGGAAGCTAAAGTTTTGGGTTTTGAATTTCTTAAAACTTCTTATGCTACTGACCTTGATTTCCAAGAAATTTTCAGGAACACTGTCAAGGCAGCATCCGGCCCTTACTACCAGCATGATGGGTTCTTGTTCAAAGAAAAGAAGTTGTGCATACCTCAAGGGTCAATGAGGGAACTGCTGATTCGGAGGCCCATGGTGGCGGCCTCATGGGACACTTTGGCAGAGATAAAACTCTCAGTGTCCTAGCCGAGCACTTCTTTTGGCCGAACATGAGGAAAGATGTTGAGAGTCTATGCGCCAAGTGCATTATTTTCCTTCAGACAAAATCCAGGTCACATCCCTATGGTTTACGCATGCCTTTACCCATTCCTAACCACCCTTGGGTAGATCTTTCTATGAACTTTGTGCTGGGCTTGCCCAAGATAGACCACAAAGACTCCATTTTTGTAGTGGTGGTCAGGTTTTCCAAGATGGCTCACTTCATTGCATGTAACAAGACCAATGATGCCACCCAAGTGGCCAACCTGTTCTTTAAGGAAGTGGTCCGTCTACATGGAGTGCCTAGAACCATTGTGTCCGACCGAGACACCAAATTCCTGAGTCATTTCTGGAAGACACTATGGGGTAAAATCGGAACCAAGTTGTTGTTCTCAACCACATGCCATCCTCAAACCGACGGCCAAACAGAGGTAGTAAACCGTACACTCTCTCAGTTATTGAGAGCTACGGTCGGTAAGAACTTAAGGAACTGGTTGTCTTGTTTACCCTTTATTGAATTTGCCTATAACCATGCTAGACACTCTGCCACTGAACTTTCTCCTTTTGAATTTGTCTATGGTTTTCAGCCGGAAACTCCACTTGATCTTGCCGAACTGCCCACTTCCATGCACCGCAGCCGAGATGGTGCTAGTAAGGCCGAGTTTGTTAAGAACTTTCACAAGCATGTCAAAGAAAGATTGGAGGCCAAGGCGGCCAAGGTGAAGGCCCGGGTTGACTAGAAGAGAAAGGAAGTTCTATTCAAACCTGGCGACTTGGTGTGGTTACACATGAGGCCAGAGAGGTTTCCAGAAGAGCGCAAGTCTAAACTATCACCCCGAGGGACTGGCCCATTCCGTGTCCTTGAAAAGATCAATGACAATGCCTACAAGATTGAACTTCCAGGTGAGTTTAAGATTTCCCCCGTGTTCAATGTATCTGATTTGTCTCCATTTCTTGCAGATAATGTTCTGAGGCCAGAACCTTTTCAAGAGGGAGGGAATGATGCGGCCATCCAAGTAGAGGTTCCCATAGTTAGGCTGGTCCGACCACCCGGAGTGGAACAAGAGCCATAAGAGAAGGTTTCTCCAAGGCTGTCCAACAAATCCTTGATCAAGATGGACAAACCGACCAGAACCAACTGTTGATTGAAGACATGTGCCAATTGAAGATCCAAGACCCAACCGGTCCAATAGAGGTTCATTCAGCCGGTCCAATCCAATTCACATCATTCAGCCAGAACCAAGCCGGTCTCAACATCTCCATATCCGACCTCAAATCAAACTCAATCCTTATTCCATCCAACCAATTTGATTCCGGTTCAGAGATCTAGCCAACCATCAGAGGGAGTAGTATGAGATGTACTCTTTTTCCTTCATCAGGTTTTGTCCCACTGGGTTTTCCTGATAAGGTTTTAATGAGGCATCATGCAAGCATACTATGAGCTCTGGTCAAGGCATCTCAATCCGCAACCGGTTTACTGTTTTATTTTAATTTTATTTCGGTTAAGACTTTGGGCAATTGTCAGCCTTTTATTTTTGTTTAAGAGTTGGCCTTTTTGTTTAGGCCTTTTATCATTTAGAGACCATTAAGGGTTATCTATATAAACCCTTGAGTGTGGCCGATTTTGAGGCTAGATTCTTTAATAAAATTTCAGTTTGTCTAAGCAAATAAACCTAAGTCTTTCTAGTTGCGAGAAACACCTTGAGAGTAATGTTGAATCTTATCAAGCTTAAACCACCCAGCTTGTGGCGATTCTTCACTCCATCCATCCATCCAACGATTTGCCTTGAGAGAGATACACATCCAGCAAGGCCAATCCCACCTTCTATCCATCTTCCACCCACTGATCTGTTGAGAGTGATACACATCCAGCAACAGATCCCATCCTCCATCTCTATCTCTTATTTTCTTTGTTTTGATTCATTTACTTATTATCCATCATCATCCCATCAACCGGCCATATAGTTTAGAATCACCTTGCATATTTGTTCTTCTCATTTTCATATTTCTTTGCTTGTTGCATCATATAAAAATCTATAAAAAAACTCATAAAAATCTTGTCTTTGCATCAGGAACCAATCGGCCATCTTTGGACACTAGGGCATTTCCAGCCGACCAGTATCAACTCAGCCAAAAGACACCTCCAGTCCGGCAAGCCGTTCAGCCTGAACCTCAGCCTGTATCATAGATTCACCATAGACTCCAAGGTATGTAGTCTGATCATTGATGGTGGTTCCTGTACTAATGTTGCTAGCAAGTATTTGGTTGATAAGCTAGGCCTCAAGAAGACCAAGCATCCTAGGCCGTATAGACTTAAGTGGTTAAATGATGAGACTGAGTGGAAGATTGGAGAACAAGTGGTGGTTCCTTTCAGCATATGCAGATATGTTGGTCAGGTAACTTGTGATGTTGTTCCTATGCAAGCTGGTCATCTTTTGCTTGGTAGACCTTGGCAGTTTGATAAGGAGACCATACATAATGGACGCACCAACTACTACAGATTCACTCACAACAACCTCAAGCACAACCTTGCTCCTTTAACTCCACAGCAAGTCCTAGACATGCAAAAAGAAATGGACAAAGGTAACAAGGCAAGTAAGACCAATCTTTATATTACTTCCCATCAGGTTTTAAAATCATTAGAGTGTAAAACACAGGTGCTACTAATGATCTTTAAGGAAGGTGTGTTGACAGGTTATGAGGATCAGGAGCTTCCACCAGAGGTTGTTCAACTAATTGAGAAGTTTCAAGACCTCTTTCCAGAAGATATACCCACTGGTTTGCCACCCATTAGAGGAATAGAGCACCAGATTGATCTTGTTCCAGGAGCTCCATTACCAAACCGTCCAGCATATAGAGTGAATCCGGAAGAGGCCAAGGAGCTGGAGAAGCAAGTGCAAGACTTGATGGACAAGGGGTACATCCAGGAGAGTCTAAGCCCTTGTGCAGTACCAATTCTTTTGGTACCTAAGAAAGATGGAACTTGGAGGATGTGTGTTGACTGCCGAGCCATCAACAACATAACTATCATGTACAGGCATCCAATACCAAGGCTAGATGACATGCTAGATGAGCTCAGTGGTGCCACTATATTCTCCAAGATAGATTTAAAGAGCGGCTACCGCCAGGTGAGAATGAAGGAAGGTGATGAATGGAAGACTGCCTTCAAGACCAAGAGAAGTCTTTATGAATGGCTAGTTGTGGGAACCGAAATTCACACCGTCAATTTTCGATAAATAAGATTGCGGAGGAAAGCCAAGTGAACCCGACTTTCCCTGAAGGTCCGGATTCTCTGCGTTGCCACACGAAATCGACAAAGTAAACAGAAGACAAAAAATAGAAATTGAATTGTTTGCCCGAAGGCGTTTTATTAGATAAGGAAAACGAGTACAAGGATTCTCCGGAAGACAAAGAGAGTTGCGATGTAAAGAAAAAGTTAGAGTCGCAGGCAGCCAAACGTCCTAAGCCTTGCTCCGCTAGTCTAACTACCTAAACCCTAGTTTTTCTAAGCTAGCAGGATGCTCTAAGTCTAATTCTCGGATTTTCGGGATGCCTTTCTCCTCTGCTCTCGCTCTCCTTATATACCCACCTCTAGGTCGGTTTGCCTTGGGGTGATGGGCCTCGCCTTTGGGCCCAAGCTTATCCTTTCCGGAAATGTTCCATTTTCGTCGGTCTTTGTAATTATCTCCGAGTTTTCCGCTGTCTTTCGATGGCTTGATGTTTATCCGATGTCTCGTGGAATCGGGTAAACCACCATAGCCTGATTGGACCAAACTCACGAGGGCTGATCCAAACAAGCTAAGGCGGGAATGAACCGGGCACGATAGGACCGAGACCGGACGAGGGTCGCGGACCGACGCCGGGCCGACCCGCGCGATGGGTGCCGCCGGCGCCAAGCCGGGGTGCCGCCGGCGCCAAGCCGGGGTGCCGCCGGCGCCAGGGCCGGGTGCGCCGGCGCCAGGCCAGCCCGCGTCCCGCGTGCCGCCGGCGCAAGGCCAGCCCGCGTCCCGCGTGCCGCCGGCGCCAGGCCAGCCGCGTCCCGCGTGCCGCCGGCGCCAGGCCGGGGTGCCGCCGGCGCCAGGCCGGCCCGCGTGACGGGTGCCGCCGGCGCCAGGCCGGCCCGCGTCCCGCATGCCGCCGGCGCCCAGGCCGGTGGTGCCGCCGGCGCCAGGCCGGCCCGCAGTGACGTGTGCCCCGCGCGCCAGGCAGGGTGCCGCCGGCGCCAGGCAGCCCGCGTCCCGCGTGCCGCCGGCGCCAGGCCGGGGTGCCGCCGGCGCCAGGCCAGCCCGCGTCCCGCGTGCGCGCCGGCGCCAGCCGGGGTGCCGCCGGCGCCAGGGCCAGCCCGCCGTCCCGCCGTGCCGCCGGCGCCATGCCGGGGTGCCGCCGGCGCCAGGCCAGCCCGCGTCCCGCGTGCAGGCCGGCGCCAGGCCGGGGTGCCGCCGGCGCCAGGCCAGCCCGCGTCCCGCGTGCCGCCGGCGCCAGGCCGGGGGTGCCGCCGGCGCCAGGCCAGGCCCGCGTACCGCGTGCCGCCGGCGCCAGGCCGGGGTGCCGCCGGCGCCAGGCCAGCCCGCGTCCCGTGTGCCGCCGGTGCCAGGCCGTCTCGCCGTCCGTGGGTTTTTTCGTTGTTCGATCTTTCCCTCGTCAGTCGTTTGCGGGAAATCTTTTGAGTTTCGGGAAGGTCTTTAGCCGCAGATTTCGAGATAACCGTTTTTGACCCCAACAGTTAGCCCCCCAGCCCGTAAGGTCGGAGACGATTTTGCGGGCGAGTGATCTGAATTTTTTGAAAATCGAAATCTTTGGCTAAGGATTTTTCCGCAGAGAACCTGTGCCTTCTCCTCCTTTTTTCTTATAAGTAGCCAACCCTCCCTTCTCATTCTTCACATCTTTCCAAATTCTCTCTTCTCCTCTCTCAAGAAAGAAAATGTCTTCATCCCAAGTTGAAAAGAATGGTTCTGATGTTGAGATGGGCGAGGCCGGCCAAGCTCCGGCGGTTCCGGCCAGTCAAGCTCCCGCCGTTCAGGCCGTTCAAGAGGCTATTCCGTCCCTGACTGATGGGTTTGATTCTTTCAAGGCTAAGCTATCCCGGCGTAGTGCTGTGAAAGGCTCGAAGCGGGCGAGGACCGAGACGCCCGATGTTTCTTCCGCGGCTCCAACTCCTTTGCCTGCTCCTTTGGTTCCAAGTTCTGAAGTCCCATCCGATGCCCTCCCGTCTACAGAGAGGGTTATTGTTCCTGAACAGACTCTTGACGTTCAGATTCATCCATCGGGTTCTTCGACTGCCCCGATCGTGATCTCCGGAAGAGATGATGCGATAGAATCTGCACCTCTTCCCCCGGCGAAGAGGGAACTTGTCTTGGGACTGCCAGCGGCTGGTGCCGCGCCACTGCCCAAGGGAAGGGCAAGAGCTGGCCCAGCGTCCGGAGCGAAAAAGAAGCGGGGTGCGAAGAGCGAGGAAAGCGACCTCTCAGAGCCATTGGCGCGTCATCGTTCCAAGGTTCGATTTTGTCCATAACTCTTGCACCGTTTTTTTTTTTTTTTTTTTTTTTTTTTTTTTTTTTTTTTTTGCGATGATACTTACTCTTTCCTTTTTGCGGACAGTTTGTGTCTCTGATCGACGGAATGCTTGGCGAGTGCGGGTCGGACGTCATTCGTCTATCGAAGGAACTGGAGTCGTCGCAGGAAGCGTTGAAGCGTACTAAGGCCGCATTGCAGACTGTCGAGGATACCCATGCCGCCCAGACGTCCCAGCTTGAGGTTCGTATCAGCGATCTTGAGCGCGACCTTGGGAAGACCGCTAGCTCGTTACTCAAGGTGAAGAAAGAGAAGAGGAGTAAATCCTCGGAAGTCTGCCGTCTTCAGGAGAAGGTTCAGGCTCACGAGGAGATGAACGCCCGTAGAACCTCGGAGGTTGCTGATGCCAGTGACGATTTCTATGGTCGTCTGACGAGGATGGCCATCCTGTTTGAGTCCTTGATAGCTGTCCGTAAGAGGGACTTGGCTTTAGCGGGGATCGAGGGGAGTCTGAACGAGCTCGAGTTGCTTCGAGGTAACGAGGCCCCGTCTTTGGACTTGGAGGAAGCCAGATTATCGTCCTGTAAAGGAGAGTGGGCGGCCACCGAGGGAGATTTCGAGTCGATCCTCGCCGGTCTGCAAGCCGAATGCACCCTAGCTCCGACCTCCGAAAACTCAGAAGATCGGGAGCGCGTGGGAGAAGATTGCGAGGGTGGCGCGGACGAGGCGGGTAGTGGCGATGTGACCGAGGGAGGCGGCGGCGAGGCTGTCCCCGTCGCGAGTGAGGATGAAGATGACGCTTCTGGGAGCGCCTAGGTTTATCAATCCCTTCTGGGATTTCGTTTTTATGTGTTTCGGCCGTTTAAGAGGCCATGATGTATTTACCGGGACTGGCCGTTGGTGGCTTCGAATCCCTGCCCCTTTTATGCGGGTTTTGTTTGAATTTCCGCAGTCTCAAACTATGAAACGTTTTTGATTATTTATGAACTTCAGTTTTTTCTTTGAAGTATGAGAAAGAGGGTGTGAGTTGTCGTCTCATTCCTAGTTCCCCGATGATCACCGTACCTATTGTCTGCATAAAGCGAGATTTTCCGCGGTTTACCGATTTACGTGAAAAACTCGTGAAACGAATAGGCTTAAGTGAAGAGACAAATTTTTGGATCTCGTATACCATACTATGTCTGTGAGATGTCAAGATCCAGCGTGGCTGGGTTTAGGGCAAGACCTAGGTTTACTCTCGGACTGAGGCTTTGCGATGACAAATCGGCTTTCGTTTTGCCTGTTTGCGATTATAACCTGACTCGTACCGTTTAAAATCCGCGAATTGTTGTCGGCTTATATGATTTGTTTTGGCGTGAGTCGAGCTACTTCCTTTACGAAGAGCTAGACCAAAATTTTGGATTTCTTGTATAGCGCGCTATGTTTATCCTTGTCGGATGTAAGAGAGCCTACCCCTCGAAGGGCGGCTATTTGTCTGTTTAGGACGTTAGAGTTCGTTTGTTGTGATCAGCAACAACGAAATGATACCGTTTTGAGGTGCGTTTGTATGTTTTTAGAGACGAAGATTTCGTCTGCAATGTTTTGCGGAAAAGAATGTCCTTCAAGCGTTAGCGACGTCTCGCAATGCTGAAGGTCGATTTTTCCTTATGCCGCGTCTCGCGTTGAAACGTTTGCGGGCTTTGGGGATGTCTTTTGCGAATGCTCGCAGCCAGAAAACTGTCGTTTCCGTTTTGGACGCGGGACCAAGGGGTCGCGTAAGTTTGACCCAGGGAGAAGCGTCCACATTCACAATGCCTCGTGAAGTGTTTGGCCATCTGGGATTTGTTTTTGGACGTGATAATCGCTTAGCGGACACTAGATCCGCTGTTGTGGCCGTCTCGGCTGATTTTGAAAAAGTCGTGAAAAAGTTTCGAAAATTTTAGAGTCTTCGAAATTTGTGGGAGTATACGAGTATACGTACCCACTCCCCCCCTTTTTTAAATTGGGGGGATAGCTGAATCCGCCGATTGGCGAGTTGCCTATGTACCCTTGTCTAGGGATCAAGCCATCTCGTAGTTCTTTTGTACCACGTTTTATCGCTTAGTGGTAGTATTTTTTGAGGTGCATCGCATTCCAAGTTCTCGGGATTTTGACGTCTTGCATGTTTGCGATTTGGTATGAGCCTGGTCGGACTACTTTTATGACTTTGTACGGTCCTTCCCAGTTTGCTCCCAGTTTTCCTGCGTTTCGTTCGGCAGTGTTTTGGAAGACTTTTCGTAAGACTAAATCGCCTTCTTTGAACCTGCGATGGCGCACGTTTGAGTTGTAGTACCTTGCGGCAGCGTGCTGGTAATTCTGGATTCGAGTGAGTGCCTGGTCGCGGCGCTCATTGATGAGGTCGAGATTGTCCAGCATCATAGCGTCGTTTAAATCCTCTCTTTCGGGGAGGAATCTTCTCCGTACTCCGGGGAATTCTACTTCCGCGGGGATCATACATTCCGTTCCGTAAACGAGGGCGAATGGAGTTTCACCCGTAGCCCGTCTCGGGGTTGTAGGATGCGACCAAAGAACTCCTTCGAGCTCCTCTGCCCATCGCCCCTTCTTGGCGTCTAGGCGTTTCTTGAGTCCGTCAAGGACGGTTTTGTTGATGGTTTCTGCCTGTCCATTGCATTGCGGATATCTGGGAGTTGACTTTGTAAGTCGTATTTTCCATTTTTCGCAGAATGCTTCGAATCGAGTAGAGATAAATTGAGATCCATTATCCGTTACGATTTCGTACGGGACCCCATGTCTAGTTATGATATGTTTCCAGACGAAGTTCTCGACTTGTGTGTCCTTGATACTTGCGTAGGATTCCGCTTCTATCCATTTGGAAAAGAAATCCGTAAGGACTAGGAGGAAGCGTTTTTGTTTTGATGGGTGCATAGGTCCGACGATGTCCATGGACCATCGCATGAAAGGATAGGGGGACGAGATCGAGGAGAGGATCTCCGCGGGTTGATGGATTGTTGGAGCATGCCTTTGGCATTTTTCGCACTTCCGGGCGAACTTCTCGCAATCTTTTACCATGGTTGGCCAGTAATAACCGTGGCGTTTGATTTTAACCGCGAGAGATCTTCCGCCAGAATGATTTCCGCATGATCCTGAATGGACCTCCTTCATGATTCTCCTTGCTCTTTCCCCTTCTGCGCATGCCATGAGAGGACCAGAGAAACACCACTTATAAATTTCTCCCTCTATCGTGACATACCGTGCCGCTTGGGTTTTTACTTTACGGGCCGCCCATTTTTCGGCGGGTAAGGTTCCATTCACGATATAGGCTCGGATTGGTTCTAACCAAGGGCTGTCGCAGCCATACTCGGTCGGGTTCACATCCGCTTCCGGCTGATCCTCGACTTCTTCCGCATCCTCAATCTCGTCCTGGATTAGATTGACGACCACTGGTGGTCCGATGCTCGGATGCTCGATGAATTCGACCGGGATTACTCTTTGGAGCCCTGGATCTGAGCTTGAGGCGAGGGCAGCCAAGGCGTCAGCCTGGGCGTTTTCCGAGCGAGGAATTCTGGTCAGGGCGAACTGGTCGAAATTTCGAGCCAGCTCTTGGACGAGTTTTAGATATGCGTCCATCCTTTCGTCTCTCGCCTCATATTCTCCGCTGTATTGATTGGCGACTAACTGAGAATCGCAGTAAGCGTGAATATTACGGATTTTTAACCCATGGGCCAGCCGCAATCCTGCGACGAGTGCTTCGTATTCTGCCTCATTGTTTGAAGCGTGAAAAGCCAATCGGAAAGACTGTTCTAGGATTTCCCCGTTTGGAGAGGTGAGCCGTATTCCGATTCCGGATCCTTGTTTGGATGAAGATCCGTCGACGTGGAGGACCCAAGTTGAGTTTGGTTCCTCGTTAGTCATGTCTCTAGTGGGTAATTCTACCAAGAAATCCGCCAGTACTTGGGACTTTGCACACGTCCTTGGGCGGTATTCGACGTCGTACTCACTCAGTTCGATTGCCCATTTTGCGAGCCTCCCGGATTGACTTGGACTATGCAGGATTATCCGTAGCGGGAACGTGGTGAGAACCACTATAGCGTGAGACTGGAAATATGGTCTTAGTTTTCTTGCCGAGGTTATGACAGCGAATGCTAATTTTTCCATTAGAGGGTATCGAGTTTCCGCATCCAGTAATGTCTTGCTTACGTAAAAGATTGGTTTTTGTTCGCCGCGTTCTTCTCGTATCAAGACGCCACTGACCGCCGTTGCGGAAACTGCGATATAGAGAAAAAGAGGTTCTCCTTCCACCGGTTTTGCGAGGACTGGTGGAGTGGCTAGGTAATGTTTCAATTGCTGGAAAGCTTTTTCACATTGCTCGGACCATTCGAACTTCTTGTTTCCCTTCAATGTCTCGTAAAACGGTAGGCACTTATCCGTGGACCGTGAGATGAAACGGTTCAACGCCGCGACTCTTCCGGTTAGCCTCTGGACTTCTCGCTTGGTTCTCGGGGAGACCATTTCTATCAGTGCGTCGATTTGTTTTGGGTTGGCCTCGATTCCGCGATACGTTACGAGGTATCCGAGGAATTCTCCTGATGCCACTGCGAATCTACATTTTGCCGGGTTGAGTTTCATGTTATGCTGGTTGAGTCGTGCAAAACATTCCTCTAGGTGGGCTATGTGATCGTGTTCGTCAAGAGATTTTACGAGCATATCATCGATGTATACTTCCATAGTTTTGCCGAGCTGTTCGGCAAACATTTTGTTGACGAGTCGCTGATATGTTGCACCTGCGTTTTTAAGACCGAAAGGCATTACCTTATAGCAATACGTTCCGCGGTCTGTGATGAACGCAGTTTTTTTCGCGGTCGTCGGGATTCATCATGATCTGATTGTACCCGGAAAAAGCGTCCATGAATGACAGAAGCTTGTTTCCCGCAGTTGCTTCGACCAGTCGGTCAATGTGTGGGAGCGGGAAGCAATCCTTTGGACAGGCTTTATTCAGATCCGTGAAATCGACACAGACCCGCCATTTGCCGTTTTTCTTTTTTACCACGACGGGGTTGGCGAGCCAGTCCGGATACCTGACTTCTGTTATCGACCCTACTTTGAGGAGTCTTTCGACTTCCTCATTGACTGCGGTGGCACGCTCAGGTCCCAACTTTCGTCTTTTTTGTTTTACGGGTGTGTGAGTTGGGTCGATGTTAAGTTCGTGACATGTTACGCTAATGTCGATTCCCGGCATATCCTCCGCAGCCCACGCGAACGTACTGAGGTTCTTTTTGAGGCATGCGATGAGCTCTGCTTTCATTGGTTCGCGGAGGTTAGCTCCGATCTCGACACACCGTTCCGGGAAAGAATCGTCGAGACAGATTGAAACCACCGGTTCGCAGGTTGGTTCACGCTTCCCTTCCAGGGCCTCGGCTCTTTGGGACTGCCAGAAGGTCTCCGGTGAATTGTTAACCGTTTGCTTTTTCCGAGAAGTTTCGATTTCAGAATTTTTCCGTTTTAGTTCGGTAGCGAGGTAGATCTGAGCTGCTCCGTGACTACCATGTATTGTCTCGACCCCGAAAGGCGTTGGGAACTTGAGGCATAGGTGGAATGTTGATGGGATCGCTCTCATGGAGTTTAGCCAGGGAGTTCCAACTATCGCATTGTAGGATGTTGGACCATCGATCACCAGGAATTCCGTGTTTTTGGCGACGCTCCCGGCTCTGACTAGGAGGTTAGTTGAACCGAGGGTCATAATTTCTCCCGAGAGTCCGAGTACTGGGCTGGGGTCATCCGTAAGGACGCTTAGGTCGACGCCCATCCTCTCGAGGGTGCTTTTGTAGATAATATTGGCCGAGCATCCGGTGTCGACCAATACCCGTGCTACGTCAATGTCCTGGATCGTGAGTTCTATTACGAGGAGATCGTTGTGAGGTTTGACCGTACGGGCCGTTGCTCGATCCTCGAAAGATACGATGTTGCGGGCTGACGAAGAAGTCATACTGAACTTTGATCGATCGGTGGTTTTCGAGTTAGAGAATCCGTCCCCACCCTCCTTCTAGCGCCAAACTGTGGGAACCGAAATTCACACCGTCAATTTTCGATAAATAAGATTGCGGAGGAAAGCCAAGTGAACCCGACTTTCCCTGAAGGTCCGGATTCTCTGCGTTGCCACACGAAATCGACAAAGTAAACAGAAGACAAAAAATAGAAATTGAATTGTTTGCCCGAAGGCGTTTTATTAGATAAGGAAAACGAGTACAAGGATTCTCCGGAAGACAAAGAGAGTTGCGATGTAAAGAAAAAGTTAGAGTCGCAGGCAGCCAAACGTCCTAAGCCTTGCTCCGCTAGTCTAACTACCTAAACCCTAGTTTTTCTAAGCTAGCAGGATGCTCTAAGTCTAATTCTCGGATTTTCGGGATGCCTTTCTCCTCTGCTCTCGCTCTCCTTATATACCCACCTCTAGGTCGGTTTGCCTTGGGGTGATGGGCCTCGCCTTTGGGCCCAAGCTTATCCTTTCCGGAAATGTTCCATTTTCGTCGGTCTTTGTAATTATCTCCGAGTTTTCCGCTGTCTTTCGATGGCTTGATGTTTATCCGATGTCTCGTGGAATCGGGTAAACCACCATAGCCTGATTGGACCAAACTCACGAGGGCTGATCCAAACAAGCTAAGGCGGGAATGAACCAGGCACGATAGGACCGAGACCGGGACGAGGGTCGCGGACCGACGCCGGGCCGACCCGCGCGATGGGTGCCGCCGGCGCCAAGCCGGGGTGCCGCCGGCGCCAGGCCGGGTGCCGCCGGCGCCAGGCCAGCCCGCGTCCCGCGTGCCGCCGGCGCCAGGCCGGGGTGCCGCCGGCGCCAGGCCGGCCCGCGTGACGGGTGCCGCCGGCGCCAGGCCAGCCCGCGTCCCGCATGCCGCCGGCGCCAGGCCGGGGTGCCGCCGGCGCCAGGCCGGCCCGCGTGACGGGTGCCGCCGGCGCCAGGCCGGGTGCCGCCGGCGCCAGGCCAGCCCGCGTCCCGCGTGCCGCCGGCGCCAGGCCGGGGTGCCGCCGGCGCCAGGCCAGCCCGCGTCCCGCGTGCCGCCGGCGCCAGGCCGGGGTGCCGCCGGCGCCAGGCCAGCCCGCGTCCCGCGTGCCGCCGGCGCCAGGCCGGGTGCCGCCGGCGCCAGGCCAGCCGCGTCCGCGTGCCGCCCGGTGCCAGGCCGGGGTGCCGCCGGCGCAGGCCAGCCCGCGTCCCGCGTGCCACCGGCGCCAGGCCAGCCCGCGTCCCGCGTGCCGCCGGCGCCAGGCCGGGGTGCCGCCAGCGCCAGGCCAGCCCGCGTCCCGCGTGCCGCCTGCGCCAGGCCGGGGTGCCGCCGGCGCCAGGCCAGCCCGCGTCCCGCGTGCCGCCGGTGCCAGGCCGTCTCGCCGTCCGTGGGTTTTTTCGTTGTTCGATCTTTCCCTCGTCAGTCGTTTGCGGAAAATCTTTTGAGTTTCGGGAAGGTCTTTAGCCGCAGATTTCGAGATAACCGTTTTTGACCCCAACACTAGTCATGCCATTTGGTCTCACCAATGCTCCAAGCACATTCATGCGCCTCATGAACCATGTCTTAAGGGCATACATCTGTAATTTTGTGGTAGTGTATTTTGATGATATCTTAGTCTATAGCACTAGCTTAGAAGATCACCTTACACATCTTGAAAAGGTTTTAGAAACATTGCGCCAAGAGCATCTCTCTGCTAATCTTAAGAAATGTACCTTTTGCACTGATCAATTAGTTTTCCTAGGCTTTGTTGTTAGCTCACAGGGACTAAAGGTGGATGAAGAGAAGATCAAGGCAGTGCAAGACTGGCCAACACCAACAACATCGGCCATGTGAGGAGTTTCCATGGGCTTGCAAGTTTCTATAGGAGATTTGTCAAAGATTTCAGTACCATTGCTGCTCCATTGACATCAGTAATCAAGAAAGATGTGGCTTTCAAATGGGGAACTGAACAGGAAGAGGCTTTTCAAAAGCTTAAAGATAGTTTAACCAATGCTCCTGTTTTGGTTTTGCCTAACTTTGATAAAACCTTTGAGATTGAATGTGATGCTTCAGGAACAGGTATAGGAGCTGTGTTAACTCAAGGAGGAAAGCCAGTAGCATTCTTCAGTGAGAAACTACATGGAGCCACACTCAACTAACCCACCTATGATAAGGAGTTGTATGCCTTAGTGAGGTCACTGGAGACTTGGCAGCATTACCTCTTATCCAAGGAGTTTGTGATCCACACTGACCATGAAACACTCAAATACCTGAGAGGCCAGACGACCCTGAAGAAGAGACATGCTAGATGGTTAGAGTTTGTGGAGTCTTTTCCTTATGTGATCAAGTACAAGAAGAGGAAGGAGAACATTGTAGCTGATGCACTATCAAGGAGACATGCGCTCATATCATTGATGGAAGCCAAGGTGATGGGTTTTGAACACATCAGGATCAGTATGGAGAAGATCCTGAGTTTGGAGACATCTACAAGCAGTGCAAGCAAGGCGCTTTTGGTTCATTTTATCAGCAAGATGAGTTCCTTTTCAGAGATAAAAGACTGTGCATTCCTCAAGGGTCAATGCGTGATCTGATCTTAAGAGAAGCACATGGTGGTGGCCTCATGGGACACTTTGGACGTGATAAGACCTTGAGTATAGTGTCAGAACACTTCTACTGGCCGCACCTAAGGAGAGATGTTGAGAAGCTTTGCGCAAGATGCATTGTTTGCCTCAAAGCTATATCCAGGTTACATCCTCTTGGTCTTTACATTCCTTTACCTATCTCTGACCTACATTGGGTATATATTTCCATGGATTTTGTTTTAGGATTGCCAAAGATCAGGAACAAAGACTCCATCTTTGTGGTGGTAGACAGATTCTCTAAGATGGCAAACTTTATCCCTTGCAACAAAACCAATAATGCTTCTCAGACTGCTGATATATTCTTTAAAGAGTTAGTTAAGCTTCATGGTATTCCTAGAACTATTGTTTCTGACAGGGACAAAAAGTTCTTAAGCCACTTCTGGAGAACTCTTTGGAGGAAGTTGGGTACCAAGCTACTCTTTTCAACTACTTGCCATCCCCAAACTGATGGACAGACTGAGGTTGTTAACCGCACCCTCTCTACTCTTTTAAGAGCCATGGTTGGTGAGAACTTAAGGAATTGGCTTGATTGTTTACCTTTTATTGAGTTTGCTTATAACCAGGTTCTACACTCTGCTACTAAACTTTCACCTTTTGAGATTGTGTATGGATTTAAACCAGCAACACCACTTGACCTCACGCCCATCCTGCCCCAAAAGGATCAGATGGTGAGCACTGATGGAGAGACCAAGGCCGAGCTGATGAAAAATATCCATGAGAAGGACAGAGCCAATTTGGAGCATCAGAATGAGTTGAACAAGAAGCAAGCTGATAAAGGAAGGAAGAAGGTTTCTTTTGAACCAGGAGATTGGGTTTGGTTACACATGAGGTCTGAAAGGTTTCCAACTCAGAGGAAGTCTAAGTTAGCACCAAGAGGAGACGGCCCATTCAAAGTCTTGAAGAAGATCAATGACAATGCATATCAGCTTGAGCTGCCAGGTGAGATTAATGTATCCTCTACTTTCAATGTGTCTGATCTTTCCTACTTTCATGCAGATGAATCTGTTCTGAGGTCAGAACCTTCTCAAGAGGGAGAGAATGATGAGGACATAGAACCAGATATCAACATCCCAACTCTTAGACAAGCCCCAAGAACAAGATCAGGAACTAGAGGTGTGATTGCAAGCTTCATTGAAGCCATAGAAGGCTTAGTTGCAAAGAACAACACCATCTCAAACCTAGAAGACATCACAAACCGTTTGAACAAGCTTTCCATCTCTGGATCAGAGGCTAAAGAAGATGTACCTTATGTTATACATGGCGGTCCAAAATATGATGCTATCCTATGGTCCATTCTGCCTTGCAAAGAAATGGTTTCCTTATTTACTATTTCTCCACTTAAGTGAAACGGTGTGCACCAAGAAAAGAGGCAAGCTCCTAAACGACATCACTTCATATTTCGAGTTTGGCTCCTTCTTCCAACGGCTATTTCTAATCCAAAGAGGTAAGTAAGGTAAGCACATTTCCATATGATTACATTTTGATTTGTCTTGCAGGTTTTGAGTCTTTATTTCTTTTTAATTTGAATAAAACCAGGCATTGTTTAGCCTATTGCTTTCATTAGGTCCTAAGATAGAGTCATGTAATAAAATTGCTTCAAAGACCCCTAGAAGGGCATAGCTGCATTGGCGAGTATATAAGCCCCTATAAGCAGCCTTGTATCATTCAGTCTTTATGAAATATATGAGTCAGTTTGCCCCCTAGAAAATACCTAAGTCTTTTGAGAGTTTGTGAGAAACAATCTTGAGAGTAAATTGTATTTTATCAAGTTCCTTTCCATAGAACTTGTGGTTACACTTCGATCCATTTGATTGTGTGATTCAATCAGTTTCTATCTCCACCTTCCATCCCTTTTTCTTGCTGAGTTGTTTATACGAGCAAGCAGCTTGAATCCATCTCCATCTACACGCCATCTTATCATCCCTTGAATCTAGTAAGTTGGTTATACGACCAAGTGCTAGTTCCCATCTCCATAGTCTCTTTCAAGGTATCAAACCGGCCGGATCAATCCATCTATTCTCATACCATCCAATCTCGTCCATTCTCGACTATCCTTCCATCAATCCGAGTTGATTCATCCAGCTTGAGGAGGGAGCTATTTGTGCCCATATCAGACGCCTTACGGAGATGTGTCAGAAGCATCAACCAGGACTTGTGTTCCTTTCTGAAACGAAGAATAGGAGGCTGCTGTTCCAAAACATTCAGGCCGACTTAGGATTTGATAGTTTGTTTACCGTTGAGCCACTTGGTCTCAGCGGTGGTTTAGCTCTTTTTTTTACATGGATGAATTTCAAGTTAATTTTTTATTTTCGAATAACAGAATGATTGACATTGAGGCAATCATTGATGGAATAAAAGTCTTTATGACATTTTTTTATGGAGACCTTGTACTCGAACGAAGAGATCAAGTTTGGGAATGTCTTACGCGTTTCTCAACAACTAAAACTGGGCCATGGTTTATGATAGCTGATTTTAATGAAATCACTGGACATAATGAAAAGGATGGAGGGAGACAACGCCCTGATAGCTCGTTCCTACCTTTTAAACAAATGCTTAGCGATTGTGGAATACTGGAATTTCCATTTACTGGAAATATGTTATCATGGGTAGGAAAGAAAGAGAAGACAGAAAGAGAGTAGTTGTTCAAAAAAGGGTAGGAAAGGGAGCAGGACATTCTACTGTTAGATGTCGATTAGATAGAGCTGTTGGGAATGAGGACTGGCATGAAAAGTTCCCTCACTCAGCTGTAAGGTATATGAGGTTATGGGGATCGGACCATCGTCCGATTCTTGCGGATATCCTCAGAAAGCCATTAAGGAAATCAAAGAATTTCAAATTTGATAAGAGATGGCTAGATAATGAGAAACTGAGGCAAATAGTACTTGAGGGATGGAAATCTCTAGATCTTCCCACATATGCGAATATCATGGATCATATTGCAAGTTTCCGGAAGGCCTTGAGTCAGTGGAGGAGACAGCACAACTTTAACTCGGACCTGTTAGTCGAGGAATACGCGAATGATAATGCTATGACTGAGGAAATATTGGCTGCCTTGAAAGAACTCTCTGATGCTCTTAAGGCAGAAGAGCTGTTCTGGAGATAAAAGAGTCGAGTGTTCTGGCTGAGAGAGGGAGATAGGAACACAAAATTTTTTCATGCACTGACAAAGCAAAAAATAGCGAGAAATAAGATTACCCAGCTGTTAGATGCGAATGGGAATGCTGTTGATGATGAGAAAGGACTGGTGGCCATTGCTACCAGCTATTTTCGGCAAATGTTTGAGTCGTCAAACCCAGGAGATATAGATGAAGCACTGTCAGAGGTTTCCACATCAATTACGGAGACAATAAATAATGATCTTACAGCTCCAGTCACAGAATGGGAAGTTAAATTAGCACTCTTTGCCATGCACCCAGAGAAAGCCCCAGGGCCAGACGGGATGACAGCCTTATTTTACCAAAAATTATGGGATATTGTCAAGGAAGATTGAACTCATATGGTTAATAAATTCATTTTCGATGGGGCGATGGCGAGTGGTTTGAGTGACACTAATATATGTCTCATTCCAAAGACGACGACATGAGCAAGCGCATGATAGGATGGAGTGGCCGTTTATTGAGGCTGTCATGAGGAAGATGGGCTTCTCAGAAAATTGGATTACTTGGGTCATGCGATGTATCACTACGGTTAAATACAAAGTCCTTATGAATGGACAACCCAGAGGGAACATTGTTCCGGAGAGAGGCCTACGTCAAGGAGATCCTTTGTCTCCTTTCATCTTTATTCTATGCACGGAAGCGCTCGTTAGCCTTCTTAATCATGCAGAGAATCAAGGGAAGATAACGGGAATGCGTGTTACACGCGCATGTCCCTTGGTATCCCACCTTCTCTTTGCTTATGATAGCCTTTTCTTCTGTAAGGCCGAGCCCCGTGACTGTGAAGAACTGATGAAAGTAGTCAGAAAATATGAACAAGCATCAGGCCAATGCATCAATTTTGATAAATCCTCTCTACTCTTTGGTAAGAGGATAATGCAACCACACGACAACAGATTAAAGACACTCTTGGGATCCAAAATGAAGGAGGAATGGGAACATATCTAGGAATTCCAGAAGATATTAGCGGATCTAAATGTAAGCTCTTTGCCTTCCTCAAGGACAAATCCTCAAGGACAAACTGATGCACTGAGTGAATGGATGGACGGGAATATGGCTATCAAAAGGAGGAAAAGAGGTTCTGATAAAATCAATCTTGGTAGCTCTCCCGACATATGTTATGTCTAGCTTCCTGTTACCATTAGAGATATGTGAAAATCTTGAAAGTGCCATTGCACAATTTTGGTGGAATTCGAATCCCCCAAAACAAAGAATACACTGGGCAAAGTGGGAAAAGCTTTGCTTACCAAGGGAGGAAGGTGGAATCGGTTTTTGTATGATCCACGAGTTTAATCTGGCCTTGTTAGAGAAACAACTATGGAGACTAGTCCAATACACTGACTCATTGGTTGCAAGGGTTTTGAGGGGCAGATACTACAGATTAAGTTCGCCTTTGTGATCAATCTCTGTCGGCAACCCATCTTATGTGTGGACAAGCATTTCAGCGGCACACAAGCTATTGCTTCTGGGGATTAGACAGAAAATACATTCAGGATATGAGGTCAGGGTGTGGGAGGATCCTTGGATCCCAACGACGCCAGCTAGGCCGGCTCAACCTTTGGCCCCAGCTTTGCATCCAAACATGAGAGTAAGCAATCTTATTAATGGAGAGTTGAACGAGTGTAATGTAGAGTTACTAGAGAACTATGTCGCACTTGAGGATATACCTCTCATCAGGAGTATGGCCATAAGCACAACCCATCGTCGGGATACATTCTGCTGGAGCTATACCAAAAATGGACAACATTACACTGTCAAATCTGGATATTGGGTTGCTAGGAACTTACTGAAAGATGAGGAAGAAAATGAGGTACTGGAACCCAGTATACCTAAACTCCAAGCCTTTGCTTGGAAGATAAAAGCTCCTCAGAAGATTTGTCATCTTATATGGCAATTGATAACTGGCCATGTGGCAGTAACGCGGAACCTCATTCAGAGAAACATGAGATGTGATAACTAATTCCCATTATGTGGAGAATCAGAAGAATCAATAACACATGCAATCTTTGAATGCCCGCCGCTCTACAAGTTTGGTCATTATCAGCCACTTCAACAAGCCAAGACATTTTCCCGGTTTCAAGCCTCTATGAAAATATGGACTATCTTTTCTGGAGGAAGAATAATATTGTTGAGCCTGAATTAGATAGGGATCCTTATCCTTGGAGAATATGGTATATCTGGAAGGCTAGAAATGATAAACTCTTCAGAGGGATCAACAGGGATCCATTGAAGATAGTTCGCTATGCTGAGAGTGAGTGTTAAGCATGGTTCAATGCAAATGAGACGGTACAATCCAACCCACATGAACAAAACATCGATGAACCTCAAGTCTTAAGTTTGAGTAACATATGCATGATAAATGGATCATGGACATCCACATCACGGTTTAGTGGGTATGGATGGGCATGGATGGACAGCTTGGGGAAGGCACAACTCATGGGGACAAAGAACTACATACAACGTCAATCTGTTTTGCACTAAGAACTAGAAGCGCTGCGATGGGCGATGGAGAGCATGCTTCAGCACTCGCCATGCCAGAGCTTTGGAACGGATTGCAAGAATATAATCGCCATGATTAAGGAGCCTCATGCTTGGCCAAGCTTTGCAACGGAACTAGAAAGAATAGAGACTCTACAGATTTGCTTTCCAGACTTCAAGATCTCAAATATTCCAAGAACGCAGAATCGAATTTCAGACTCTTTAGCTAGAACTGCGAGGTCTTTTCATAGAGAGTTATATTTTATTGGTTGTAAAACATTTGCAATCTAACTACAATATAGCTAGGAATAATATTAAGCTTATCTAACTAGGATTGAGACAAATCAATCCTTATCAATCGATACAGAATTATCTAAAATATGTTTGTCTTTATCACCAATAAATAGCAGTAGTTCATACTAAATTTTACACTACCAATTTGGTTAGCTATCTATGCAATTTTCCTTTATTTTCGGTTATTTGTTGCAAATACGAATGACAAAAAGGATTTGAATGCCAAAATATATAGAAACAATTTATCATTCGGCAACTTCATTGCGGCAAGTCTTGTCACAAGGATAAGGACAGTCTATGAGTTTCGCTCCTCTTCTCTCGAAAAACCAATCTCCCACAGCTACTGCAATCCTCTGTTTTCGTATATGCAGCAAACATCATTAATAACTGGGCTAAAATCGTAACAAAATTATCGCAAACAATATAACGAAAATAACATGATTATCAATCATGGGATTTTCATTTTATGTCAGTCTAAAAAAATTAGATCAAGAAAAAATGTTCAAAGAAGAATAGTAGCTAAAGGTGTTAGTTTGGATGTTTTTCAATATGTTTCGTAGCTTTTCAATGGGTTGTTTGGCTTATTATATTGTACCAAAATGTTGGCTACCTTTTACCAAAAAAACAAATAATGTTGCCTACCTTGTTCTTAACAGCAGGAGAGTTTTTGGAATACCATGTGTCTTGATTCTCTGCTTGGCAATGAGTAAAGCACGAGTTAATAAATACTCCGTTCTTACTTGGCTTTGTAAAACCACTGATCAAATTCACCATACGAGTTCTGAAACCTGTATTACATATTTAGAAAGCAGTATTAGAGTTATAAACCATTGTAAATGTAACTAAACCGTGTCTGTTGCTTAGTATAAATAGAGACAATACATACATTTGTACAGTTGAGCTGAATATACAGATTTATACATTTCTAACTACCTTCATATCTCTCTCTCGACTCAATTACCTTCATATCTCTCTCTCTCTCGACTCAATCATCTAATAAACAGCATTTCAGATGGTTATTCAAAATCATGAACATTATTAGCTTATCTTTCACCTTGCAGGAACTTGATCTGAGATGAATTGCACTTTGCGATGTTAAGTCTACAGTCAGACCAACTTCCACTTGGATCTGCAGATTTAGGAGTTAAACTCTCTCGGATCTGCACAAATAGAATATATCATAAAATATACATTTTCCCTTTTTGTAGATAAAGCTGAGGATTAAAGAAGAGAATAAACTAACCTGCCATGAATCGTATGCAGCATTTAGAATAAACAATGAAGCGTTGACTTGGTTTATTAGGTTTTGCGAGAAAAAACACTGCAGATATTGAAGCGTCAAGTAAAATCTCTTATGAGATCTAGTTCACTTGATTTATTATAAAGCTAAGCTAAAAAGATGTAAGATGAAAACAAACCGAAGTTGGATTAAGACGTTTTAAGCATTCGTTAGGTAGCTGTGTTGTAATACTCTGTATAAACATTACACAATTATCATATTAGTATAGTAAAGACAAAGTGTAACACATAACAACTCTTGTGTTCGTACCTGTAATTCTATTAAATCTCTGTATAAATTTCTAAGAGGTCGATCTCCAGAGACATCGGCACTTCAGTTACAGACATTACAAAACAATTCAACATATATACGAAAGTTTGTTTATGTAAGTAGCTAGAAAAGCACTCACGCATCAAGGAAAAGGCCGGCATCACTAAGACATTTCACTTTGCCTTTAGGGAAATGCCATTTAAAATTATCACAGTAAAGTATAGCTGCAAGGCCTCCAGTAGAACATCCAGTAAGCAGAGCCTAATGTGACATAAAGGTTTTAGGCTCCCGTAAACGTAGGCACGGCAGTGAAATTACACGACATATGCATAAACGAAACAACAACGAAAACGACGGTTACCTGCTTTGCTTCACGCAATCCATTGTTTTCCATCAAGTCTACCATAATAGCTATCCATATTCGCTTTCCTCTAAACTGAAGTTTTGCATCCTAATTGTATGTAGCAAAAGTAACATATAGCAATTAATAGGTTACAAAACACTTGTATTTTAGACTTGGCTTACCTTATTTTCATTGTCTCCCATTAAGGATCCACCGTCACAGGACCTAAGTTTTACTTTGTTCCAGTTATAAAAGTCTGCAAACAAACATTTGCATCAGCAACCTAAACAGATATATATATATATATATATATATATAAACATCACACAGGGTGATTTATAAGACACTAGCCTGGATTTTCCGCAGCTTTGTCACTTAGAATTCCTGTAAAAGGTATCTGTTTCTCCATATATTTGGACGATCCATGACGAGTTTTTTTCATATTTACACAATCTTCAATGGTACCACACCATCCACCTCCCTATCAAAACATAAAATGAATTCATATACGACTAATATTGTTAAACATATATCAGGAGAGACTAATTGCAACAAACCTCAAACTGAACGATCCAATTCTTTACTCCTGAACCGGACCCGGGATGAAAATGATATCCGGAAGGACTTCCATCTAGACACACTGCAACAATAACAGTGCTATATCGAATGAAATTATGAATCAATATTCGAAAATGTGAATATGGATCATATCATGTTATAGAAGATGTTACCTGCTGATCTCTCATTAGGATTCTTAACGAAAGTGAGTTCTACCATTGTAGGCTTTGCTTTGGAAGAGACATCATTTTCAGTCTGATACACATTTGTCCCATTAAAATCTGGGAACCTCTCCATTTTATCAAACTCCATCACCCCATTAACAGGGAGGATTAAGACGACACCAAACAGAGTCAGACTCCATAAAAGTTTCTTCATTTCAAAGGAGAAACAAGGTGGTTCACACTTGATCAGCAACTTTGGTTTATAAAGAAAAGTATATAAGAATGAAAGTTACTTAAGAGGAGAGAGAGAGAGCGTTAATTACCACATATTTTATTATTATTAAGAGAGATAACAAAAAATTACGAGACTAAGGAGATTTACCAGGCTTGTTATGTTGCATTTGACCAGATCAAGGAATCGCAAAAGTTAAATATAATTTGGTAATTCAGAGATAAGATCGCCAAATGTTACAAACAGATTGGATTTATTTCCGAGATGACCAAAAGTCTTTTAAACTAAATGACAATATATTTATAAGAAGTTTATGCTATACTAGGACCGACCCGCCTTACGGGCGGGATGTGAATATTAAAATTATGTAAATTGTTTGAGGTCATGTATGATATAATGGTTTATTATTTAGGAATATAATTTTGTTTTTTAAATTTAAGAAATAAATAAACCATGCGTTTGTAAATTTTTTTTTAATTATTTTTGTGGAGTTGAATGAATTTAAATGAAGTTGTAAGGATACATACAACAGCTTCTGAAAGCCGTATAGATTAAAAGACCAGTTACATACAACAACTTTGAATTGTAATCTATTTCTCACCATTAACAGAGAAAGAGATTACTAATTCCTGAGAAGCTTGGAGACTCAATCTACAAAGGTATGCAGTTTATAGCAACACTCTGTATGTCAAGTTCAGACTATCTACAAACACATGTCCGTATGTAATAAAATTCACAGCCATAAATGTTTTTAAGTTCTGTGAGTAAGTAGAGTCATAAGTCTGTGATCATTTTTGCAAGTACATAAATGTACACATTACTCTCAAATGTCAAGAATCTGTAGCATTTCTCAGAACAAAAGAAAACACTAATCTGTAGCAACGGATATAAAAAAGTAATGTAGTCTCTCCTCCCTCTTGTACAAACAACATTATAGTAATTTAGATACTCTTCTTTGATTTTTTTGTCTCTTCTCTTTCCACTACTTGCGCAAAAACTTAACTCACTGCGACACCTTGCCATATATATCCCATTCCATCCACACTAAAATGCACCGTTGATCACACAATGATACCTTTGGAAAAGCATGCACTATCGCTGTTTTATCGTCTTTCACTTCGACCTGAAGTATAAACTCTAGTTTCCACAATAACTTACCATTGATGGCCTCTAAAATCCTGTTGTGGACTAAACACTCCTCTGTTAAAACTCACAGTACAGCCTAATCTCTTCAAGCTTTACTTTCCCATCAAGAGAATGGGCCATGGTCTCTTCTATCTTTGCTTTATTCACCAACTTTGTCGCACATTTGATCAATTCACTATGTCTCTCTCTTGACATATATGGATCAATGAGTGGTATACCACATAGTACCTTAAGAATCACAGCAAACAAAGAGAGTAAACATCAGATTTCTCAGTCAGTTGTTATCTGGTCAAGTACTCTGGATCAAGATAACCAAAACTTCCTTTCACCGTTGTACTCACATGTGTCTGGTCAAGATACAGACCAGTCTTAGACAATCCAAATTCTGCAACTTTGGCCATGAAATTCTCATCCATGAAAATGTTACCAGACTTCACATCGCGGTGTATGATGGCTCTTGCAAAACCTGTACGGAGATAGTCCCTCTAGCTTCACCAACGCATATCTCGAGCTTGTGCTGCAGCTCACCTTGGGTTATCCAAGCCATACATTTGGTTCTCAACTGTTCCTTTTTCCATATACTCGTACACCATGATCATCTTGATGTTCTCCTTGCAGAGCCCAATTAAAGGAACCAAATGCATGTGTCTGAACTGAGACAGTATATCGATCTCTGTCCTGAATATTATTGATGCTAAGAGGGCTGGTATTTCTGTGTTTGGAAAAAGATACTTTACATTATGGGCTAGTAACAAAATATAAGTGTCAGTAGCATCAACAATGAATAAGAATTATTATCCTAAGCACTTTCTAAAACTATAAAAGAACACTGTGCAGCTGAGAAGAGTGAAAGAAGATTTACAAATACTCACTGAATAAAGCTGTCTATGAGATCTCCCGATAAAGCAGCAATCATCCTGCGCAAAAAAAAGAAAGAAACAAATGTTCTTTACACATCCACACAGAAAAAGATATGTTCTTTGTTCATGAGTATATGCTTGCATGCACTTGATTAACGATATAATTGTGGGAAGATAGCAAACCCAAGAAAGGTTTCAAGAGAGGATCTTACTTTCATTTGTAAGCCAGAGAAAAGCTTTGAGAATATTTTTATTTTTGCGAGATAACCAACGGCATAGTTTGAACAAATAGCAGCACCTCTTCATAGAATAAAATAAAATCTACTGCTTTATTCCGTTCCTGCGTTTAATAAACCAAATCAACCAAATCATTCTCTCTCTCGCTCTCTCTTTCTCTGAGAAATATGTATGCTGACGGTTACATCGAAGTCAGAGAGCTCATAAACAGCCCCTTCTCTGAGGAGCATATTTAGGTGATGGACGCTAATAGAGGTATGATTAAGCGTAGACTGCGATCAACGAAAGAAACCATATACAGTATACAGATTATTTTGAATTCAAGGCTTACACAAATTATTTATAAAAATAAAACACATTTCTGGAAATTGCTAATGGGATACGAAATACCTTCTCCTCAACCCAAACCGATGAGTGTGCCTTATTGACATCATGTGCCTCCCAAAAAATGGAAAACCCTTGTGACAAACAACACCACCCTGCCTTCAACTCAGTGACAAGAAGCTACGGATTAGTCATTGCTAGAATTGATGCGTTAGAGAGATAGTAAGCTATGAAAAGAGGCAATGAAAATTTATCGAAAACAACTCGCAAAGACACCGACTCAACATTTTAGGAGAATTGATATAGTAAAAGAGATATAGAAGGGAAGATGATTGTGAGAGGAGGAATACTGACCTATTTATACTCGCAAAGACACCGATCACTGATGTAAACGACGCATTCAAGACCTCATCGTGGTGATAGAGTAAATACGATTTAAGACGAAGAAGTCATGACTCGGACCGTTTCAGAGAGGGTGATGAAAATCAGAAGTCGCCACAGCACAAAGAAGATAGACGAACCCTTATTTCTCTGTGAAACGTTGCGTACAGAAGAAAGGGACAGATCTCGGAATAGGAGGCTTTGACTTGAAGATGGATCTTGACTCCGAGCCCAAACGAAGCCCAGACGGAACACACAATAAAAGACGCATCGTTTCATTAAGATGCCACATGTCGCAAGCTCAGGCCTCGAATTTCCAGGCTGGATCTGATGTGGAGGGTCTCAGGAGTGAGGGATCTCATTTTTATAATAACTAGAGTCTTTGTCCGCGCTACGCGCGGAAAATGGGTTAAAATATATTATGTTAGATTGAAAATTTTAAATAACATTGAGAATTTATGTGATATGTTTAATTAATTTTTGTTTCGATGTTGATATTGTGCAAAGTTTTTCATAGTGAGGAAGATTAAATTTGTGAAAAATAGATGAGAATATATTAGTTTAGAAAAAATAATAGATGAGAATAGAGTTGGGTACACTTAATTTAGCAAAAGCATCTTTATAATATTATTTGAGAAGTCAGATTCCTATGTGTCACGCTCACGTTAACTCTCACGATGGTTGATTACATAGCTACCATTAATAAATTTAAAAAATATTAAATATAATTCCCATTATCAACTTTTCTATTTTTTCATTTTATATTATTTCCAAATAACATATATAATAAAAGAAAATATTTATCAAAGAAATAATTATTATTTTAAAAAAGAAATTTAATATTATACATTCATAAAAAGGAAACTTCCCAAAATTAATATTGGGTTAAAAATAATTTATTTCTTTTAATATATAATATTAAATAACATAATATAGATATATATATTAAGTTATATAATTATTTTCTTTATCAATCTATTTTCTCATATGATTAAAAACAACTTCAATAACATAACCAAAATATTTTTAATGAGCTAAAAATATTGTAGAATTAATAGTACAGAGATATTTTATTTATATTTTCAAAATAGTTTTGTGTTAAATTTTAAATTTTATTTAGACTTTCTTTATATATATATATATATATATTTTTTTTTTTTTTAAAAAAAAAAATTACATAGATAATACTATCTAAAAGAAAGTAACATATTTTTTTTACTATAAGTTTATTTGGAACAAATAATTCAAAGTATATAATTAGAGAAGTCATTTTCTACGTATATCACTCATTTTAATTTTCATGATGGTCAATTACATAGGTAAACTTAATAAATTACAATATTTCTACCTAACTGTTACTATCAAAATTTTTTATTTGTTTTTAATTTTTGTTTCCTTTATATATTATTTCTAAATAACACATATGATGAAAATAAAATATTAATCCAATGAACAATGATAAATTTTATAAAGAAAACTATATACTATATATAATATAATTTCTAATAAAAAATTCCTAAAACTAATGTTGATATTTAAAGTATATATTTGCTTTTAAAATAATCTTAAATAATTTTATATACGTATGTATTGTTTAAAAAGGTTTTATTGATGTACCGAAGTACGAATAGAGTTAAAGAATCGTATACAACACAAGAAAATACAATTTATTACATAAACAGAATATGAGACATATTATATATATTTAAAATAATAAAAATATTTTCTTTATATATTAAGCTATTTTCTTATATAAATGTACACAAACTTATTAAACTATATTTAGAAATCTAAAAAAAAACAATCAACTAAATGCAAATAATTAAATTAATCAAAATTTTAATCTGTTAAAATAAAAAGGGTAAACGATCTAGTTCCCCACGAAAACTATCATATAGCATCAGATCTCCATCAAAATATTACCTCGTCTTAGATCCCCACGAAATGAAAGTTATAAACTTATTTCCCCATAAATTTAAAGTTGCAAACATATTTTTCTCCGGATCTATAATTCGAAACTCAATCACCCATAGACCATATTTTCAACCGGTTTACAATTAACCGAACAATATTAAACCGCCTAAACCAAATAAAAATTTATTTTGTATTTAAAAAATAATTTTTCATCCTCCGCGGATATAATTCCGGATTCAAAGTCTTGGACTATGTAATCGAATGAGACAGGCTATGATGATCAGTAGAAAAAATTCTCTGCTTCTGGGATCTCTTCTTCGTTTATGTGCTTGGATGATAAAGGGTTTCGTTTTTGACGGATACGAAGTCCCATGAGAGACAGGAAACGAATAAATGAGCATTGAGGAGAAGGAATCATGAGATTTGTTTTGGGTTAATGAATTCTCGTTTGTTGTCAAGGAATTACGATGGTTATGAGCTGTTGATCTCTAGTAAAGAGAAGTCATCTGGCTACTCCACTGTCACTGTTACTGAGTTTGGAGCCATGTATAAAACCTTAAGAGGTGACAAGAAGAGTAAAGGTGAAAGACACAGAGAGATTGGATGTTTAAATGTTTGTCATTGCAAAGATGACACTTGTGATTTGAGAGAGATAAAAGAGAGGGGTCTTACATCTATGTCGAATATGGGGTAAACTTTGGAAAAAGATCAACTTTTTTCGACCAAAAAAAAAGATCAACTTTTTATTATAAGAATTGTTTTTTTTTCTGGTCTAAACGGTTTGAAATTTTTAGTTAATTGTAAACCGGTAAAAAATATGGTTTATGGATAATTGAGTTTCGAACTGGCGATCCGGAAAGAAATATGTTTGCAACTTTAAATTCATGGAGAAATAATTTTATAACTTTCAGTTCGTGGGGATCTAAGACGAGGTCATAGTTTGATGGAGATCTGATGCTATATGATAGTTCTCGTGGAGAAATAGATCGTTTACCCAAATAAAAATGTTATGGTTGAATTTATAAAATTATATTCAATCTAATATACCTAAATAATTATCAACCTAAATAAATATTATATATCCAAAATCACATGTCTAATTAAAATAACATATTATTTTTTATAAATAATCTCACATACAAATTACATAAGAATTAAAAATTAAAATTAAAATTAACTATTTCTAATAATATATTTGTTTTGTTAATATTTATATCCGTGCATGAGCACAGGAAAATCACCTAGTAATACATTACTTGGTGGTACATGAATAAAGGAATAGGAAGAGTTGAAGTTTTTCTTTTCCTCTCTAGAGTTATTGTTTCTTAACATATTTTTTTCAATCTATATTTTTCAAATATATGTATATTTTGGATTAACTAAAATCACGAATTGGATGATTTAACAGTAAATAATTTTTCAATATATAGGATTGTATAATATATAAATATGTAATAAGAATATATTTGAATATAAATAAACTAAAAGTAAAAGTTTGTTGGGTATTGAAACGTAATATTATGGATTGGGTATTGAAAACTTTTAAAAGATTTGCTTACTTATTATTATAATATAACAAACGATATCTTTAAAAAAAATCTTGAGTTTTCAAAATTTAAATAAACAATCGGCTAAGTTCAAAATTGTGAAACTTGTAGTAGAACAATAACCGATTATTTAAACAAAATTGTAATTTAAAATAAATTATAGATGAAATTTGTTAGTCTGTATAAGTGTACATTTGTTCATTCTAAATTGAATAGTTTAAATGTTAAGAAATATAAAAAAATATGAAATAGACAATTGAAATGCATAAAAATATATTGCAACATGTGTTAAGTAGATAATCTGCTCGATAGGTAAAATTAATTATTTGTTGCCAAAATATATATTAATTATTGTAGCCATGAAGAAAGTTCCCGAGGTGGGTTTTATCAGTTTTGTTGGAAAGGTAAATACCAGTGACTTTTCAATATTTTAAAATCAGTCTTCAGAAAATAAATACAGATATACAGTTGACAAATAGAAAATAATTACAAATTGTCAAGAGGGATGATATATAAGATGGTAAGAAATTACATAATGTTGTTGTTCTTGGCTTCTTGCCACTATCTTCTAAACAACATGCATGAAACCGTTGTCTAGACCCTTTTAAGATTTCTTCATGTTTATAAAGATTTGTTAAGTTCAATATTGAGAAAACCCAAAATACGTTGGCAAATTAGAATAGCAATGAAGCTCATAACTAATATCGATATTATAGAAATGTTTAGCCTATGTATCTGAAACCTTTATTCCACATTGGGGTGGTACTACTGCGCTGGACTATTCTTTTTTGCATCCCTCAATTTCTGAAGCTTTAACAGCATGGTAAAACAATTAACATAATGATTGGATTCATTGATTTTTGATTTTTGGTAACACAGCATATATATATATAAACTCTAAAACTAACGTTTTTTCTTTCCAAAATGCATATCGGTTCTTTTTTTGTAACGTTAAGCGGAAAGTTTAGGCAGCAAAAGTTTTGAACATGTATGTATTTTATGAAGATAGTATCCCATTTAAAAAGTTAAGCTAGCAATGCATTTGGGTTAGTACCTCTCCTTTTAGATAATACTTGAGCAAGTAAAAGAGGAGAACCAGTAACCAGTTTGTTGGTGCAAAAGATAACAACAATAAATGGGCAGTCTAAAATTTCTATACAATCATTTGGACTATGGGTGCAATCAACTAACGTTGGAAGATCATTGCCAATAAAGCTTCTCTTAATATATCAAAATAAAATGGAAAGCCAAGAAAATAAAGATTTGTTTTAATGATCAAAAAGTAGAAAAGTTAATAGCTCCAATACGAATATAGGATCAACACGACCTATAATGGTGGTATACACCAAATTGGCAAAGTTAATATGTAAGACTTCATTAGCTGGAGCTTTCACCGAGTCTTTGTGATTGATTTGCAAAGATCTATGTTTGCCTCGTACCTGTCATGACCATTAGAGCTGTAGAAGTTTAGAACCCAGTTGTTAACTCAAAAGACTGAGATCCTAGTTTGTGCCATTGGTGTAAGAGAGGGAACTTCCAACATAGAGACACTCCACTTCCACTAAATACGGATGAAGCCACAGAGAGGAAACAGTCTGCATGGGAAGAGAAGAGACGAATACCACTCAAGAAGATATCACCATACTGAGATTCTCATGACCCTCCGTTTGAGAAGAAAGAAGTGGAATGGCCTGTTGATCGTATTCAGCGTACTGTCTGAGAGCAGTAAACTTGTGTCGTAACAATGGAATTCACCCGCGCCAGAGAGCTTGTTGAGAAGGATATCTTAGCTCTCCGTCTGGTCCCATACCTAATATGATTCCCTGCAAAAAAAAATCAGGAACTAAAACTGGAGTAGACAAACTGAGAATGCAAGTTCAAAACAAAGACTAATATAATACAATGAGTGTTGCCCATGAAATCTGAGAAAGCAGAATTAAAGCTCCACAGAAAGTCTTTTTGTAATGGTTAAGCTTCACCAATCTTTACCACCCAGTAAGGGAGGCCAATCCTTGGGTGTTTGGCTCCATTGACAGAGAATGAGGCGTGAAGCTTGAGTCCAACCTTCTCAGCAATCTCTGCCAGACTGCCACAGCGTAGTACCAAGACCATCATATTTCCCTGCAGCTCCTTTCCCAACAACTCCCTAGAAGACTGGTAACTTAATACCATCTACACCACGTGCTTCAAAGCTTTGAGCGCAGCCGTAATAGCTCTCTTGTGGTTCACGTTGATGCAATCTGAAACTTAGAATCAACAGAAACTTGCGTCTGAAATCATCCTTAGCAAAACCAAAACAGGCTTATTCACCAAACAACAAGTAAAAATGTTGTCTCACATTAAAAAATAAAGAAATTACAAATGGAACTGCCGCAGAGAATCACAATCGATGACATTTAAAAGTCAAACCCTCAACTTTCTTCGGTATTTGCTGCTGATACCTGAATATCAAGGGTAGCTGAAGTCAAGATGAACACTACCGCAACATAAATCTATGTAAGACATCAGCCTGAACTTTATGAGATATGAGCAAAAAAAAATGTAACTTAACGTATGTCTGAAACTATCAAGTATTGACACAGATGCTGCATGAAGAGCAAACTAAATTTAAGAAGTGGGATCCATCGGGTTTGTGTCTAAGAAGTCTTCTCCCCTTTGATGATAAATAAGCTAGGAAACATAAATAAGATAGAAAAGGAATTTATACCGGATTTTTATAATAATTTATGTATTGATAATAAAATTTATTTTAATGAATTTATCAAATTTTATTATCATTTTAAAAATTATTTTCCAAAATTAAAAAACTGTTTAATTTTAAGTTTAATTCCTACATCATTGATTATGAGGTTTAGACAAATAAAATAGTTAGTAAAATTTGAATATATGCATGAAAGTCATATTAATCTTCACATTAAATATTTTATAACTTTAGGTATTAGTTTTGTTGTTTTGCTAAGACTTTGTAATAATTATCTGATATTTTGGATACTGAATGACCTTTTAATATATACTTTATCTTCAAACTTAAATAATGGAATAAAATATAAACATGTATCCTTTAATTAAATACCATTTTCTATCTTTTACTTTTTATACAGAATACTTTCGTAGTTATATTGTGTTATAAAATTGTAAATTATATTTTAAAAATACTATATAATTTCCGGTGCATATAAGTTTCTAGTATATATTTTGAATCTTATTACATATATAATAAATCTATATACATAATGTTTAGCTTGCTTTTTTAAAAAAAGTTTAATCTTTTATGCTTGTTCTATATTTATTAGATACACACATACATGTTTTAAAAATAACTTTACCTAATCTTTTTTTTTTAAATTGTGTATGTGATTGTATATATTCAAATTTTAAGCATCACAATATATATTTGATAAACTTAACTAATAATAAATAATTTTCCAGAAAAACAAAAACAAAATAATTTTTTGCTAATGTTGTTTCATTTTTATTATTAATATATTCAGACTAAAGAAGATTGAGTATTAGATACATGCTTCACCTTGATTTAATTAGTTATAATTTGTGGTCGTGAAATTGATAAGCATGTATAATCCTCTGTAGTAGATAAAATTTTGACTTCCTGTTAAGTGAATAGGAAATGATGGAAATTAGATTAGTGCAGAGAATGTTACGTTAGCACTGTTTTGAAATTTTGACTCTCGAAAATTTTTAAAACGGGAAAAGACTTCGTTTTAGATTTTTTGATTCTTTTTTTTTTAATTCTTTAAAAATAGGTTTTAAAAAAGAAGGCTTTTTTTTGGTAGAACCAAAAGGTAGGTGCCATTAATCTATCTATATAGAAAAATTCGTAGAAAGCGTAAATTTAAGTCAGACGTGGTGGTTTGCCAAATTTAATGGAAAGCGAAGTTTGTTTATTTACCTTTCTCATCACTGGATCTGTAAGAATGTTATGGATTGCCGGGTCTTGCATTCCCCTAGGCTCTACCCTGCAGAAATGAAAAATAAATAAAATAAGCTAAACTCACTGGTTCTCTCTAAATTGGAAAAGGAAGACATAATAGTTACTTACAATCTTACATGGCTTTCTTTCAACTCCTCAGGAGTAAGGCACCATAGTTTGCCTTGTTGATCTGTTGTACACATCAGCAGAGTACGTATACAACACGTTACATAGCTGCTAAAATTACATAGTGAATAATTTCTCCACGCCTGTACACATGTAGCATACCTTCTAACACTGTCGAGAGACTCCTGATTTATAGGATCGTGTTGAGACCTCTTGGTGTGTTTCCATTGCATTGTTGCTTCTGCATCTTCTCTGGTGTATCCCATTGAGAATGCAGGATCAAGCTCGATTCACTTCTCCGCAGCGTTAAATCCTTCGAGTATTGCTCTTGGTTTTGTGTTACACGCAGCGCCGCGGTTACTGTATGCCTATATGGAATTCAAAGAAGCAAAAAATATAATTCAAACGATCAAATACGGAAGCCTTTGTACACAACAGTGATGCACCTACGATGATTAGAATCGGCCTAAGTCTTTTGGATTCTTTTTGATAGCAGTGTGATGTTTCACTCCGTAAGAGCTTTATGTTAAGACTCAAGCACAAGTTCATAGTCTCTCGAGACTATTTTCAGCTTCCCCAAAGATGTTCCTCTGTTTGTTCTCCTTTTATTCTCCAAAGTCCGGCTCAGGTTCATGTTCTGGTTCTTGTTTCTTCTCTACCTCATGCTCCTTCCTTGTAGGCACAACCATCTTATCCTCCTGATCCACCGCTGCTTCTTGTTTGTTCATATAAGATTTTGTTTGTTCATATCTCCTACTATACCTCTTCTTCTTAACTCCAAGTATCTAAGGTCTACTGGTACCAGCGCTTCCCCCATAACTGGCTCTAAGATCTCAGCAAGAATTCACTAAAGAGACACAAAGGAAGTTACTTGATGGTACCAAACAAAGCAAAAACGAAATGAATTATTTCCTAATGAAAACCATGTAACCTTGTCATGAGAAAGTGTTTTCTCGGATATGAGATAACAAATCGGACATCTCTTCAGAGCCACCAGAAATTGGTTATGAAACACGTCGTACACCTTTTTCACCACCAGCACGCCTATGTCGTCGATCATTAGCAATATGCACGAAAGTGTAAATATATAGCTACCGTAATTTTCTAAATTTAGATGAAAAACTTATATAAGAGGAGGATCAATGGGAGATGGAACGAAACAATCAAGAAGCGATTAAAGAGCAACATTGATTGATGAGGAGGGGATTCACAGTAACAGGAAAAAAAAGAGAGACGGTGAAGACGATCAATGATTTAATGTTCGGAGAGGAAACAAAAAGCCCAATTAATCTCGTCAAAAGCTGTCTGACATTGCCTGAAGAGACACCGATCTGGAAAACGGGTTTGACAGGAGCCGAGGGGTCCGCCACTTTGCCGTTCGTTTTCACTAAGTCAGGGACACCGGATAACTTCATCGTTATTTCAGCCGAGAGGATATAAAAATTTGGGATGAAATAAATCTTCGGGAAGGAGATCTTTATATAGAATCCCACACGGGTAAAGCGAAAAGAACCCATTAAGACGGGATTAAAGAATGGATAGGAGTGGGAAGAGATTAATGCTCGTCGAGCCGAGATCCTTTAACGGAAAACGAAGAAGAAACGAAGAAGAGGAGGAACCAGATCGTCTATCGGGTTTTCCAAATTAGGGTTCACTCCTCGCGTAAAGGGGAAAAGAACATCAGCCACAAAACGGGCTTCAAGCGCTTTCCGTTTCTAAACAATCCGGGCCGATGAATGAATACGAAGCCCACTACATGGCTGTCGCATCTGACATGGACGAAAGCTCCTCTCCTATTGGTCGATTTGTTTTGCACATGTGGACACCTTCTCCATCTAACTTATTCTCCTTTTATTATAGGTTAGATAGATTATTAGGAAGCTGTAACCTTTTGGGTCTGGATGGTCATAAAGAGGTTGATTAGGAAGAACGGTAGAAACTATGGACAACCACTTAGTCTTTCTATAACTTTATTTTAAACCAATCATGATTTACCTTCGAAAAACGAATCTAAATAAAAAAAAAATTAAAGGAAATATACTACCTTTGAATATCAAGTACTCTATGATTTTTATTTAGTAATTTAGATGTTTTTGAAAATAATTATGTAAGAAAAAAATAAAGCTAAAATCTAAAGCAAAAAATCTTAAATGTACGGGTCTCAACTATCAAATGTAATAAGAAGATTATTATTTTGATGTAATTAAAAAGATTATTATTTCAATGTAATTAACCAAAAATAGATTTAAAGCATCAATATAGTTGATAAGAAACTAATAGAAAATTTAAAATGAAAGTCATATTTTCTATATCCAAATGAAATGAGACTAGTTAAATATTTATAGATTATAAAAATGATAGAATTTTGATATAGTTTTTTATATAAATTAATTAATTTTGAATAACTTAGTTGGAATAAAAAACATAAAAGTATGGATAGCTAATATTCCCTCGTTTCAAATTAGATGATGTTTTAGGCTAAGTATATAATTTTTTTTCAATTTAATTGAAGTTTTGAGACTTTTAATGTAAAATACTGATTATATTTTAAATTAATTAATTATTTTTCCAATATTGATGCACACTTTAGGATAAAATCATCAATAGTTTTCTTCTCTAGGTGGAGATGCATTTAAATCAAACAAAACTCTTCTTTCATCATTTTTGAGCAAATAAATTCAAATAAAAATTTGTATCTATGAAAAAGTATAAAAATCATTTTTTGTTCTGAAATTGATATAAATGGAAAACTGTCTCAAAAAAAACTTCAGTTTGACTATATTATTTTTCTTTGAAATTTAACTTCATGCATGTAAAATTTAGCTCAATTTAGAAAAAAATAAAAGATGACGTGTGACTGTTTGTATTCACTCTATGAATAGCATTACCTTTTTCCCAGTAATCAAGTGTTTTGAATAAAATAATATTTTCTTAATTTATGTGTTTTGTACTAAAACATCATCTAATTAGAAATAGAGGAAGTAAGAAAGAGCACATGAATTTTATCTAGATGTAGCAGTGCTTGTCTACATGCATCCAACATTTTCTCCAATGAGAGTCTAACACGTGGCCGAGCAGATCCATTTGTCTTTTTAACATGTTGAAGTTATTCATCTTCTATGGGTCTACGTGTTATTTTTCTAAGTTAACAAAACTTCATTGCATTGCTTTAAGCTGTTGAATTATTTATTCAACATGTTTAATGTAAATGGTTTAAGAAACTCATCTGAGATATTCTATGGATGTGGGTGCTCTAAGTGTTTGAGTTATAGAACGGGTTTTATCTAACAATCATCTTTATCAATCTATGTTTTCTGAGATTTATCCGAGACCTTACGCTTTATATATATATATATATTTTTAATTGTTTTTATTTATGTACATTTATGCAAACAAAAGCAAGCACCTTTTCATTTTAGTTTAACTTTACTTTCAGTGATATGTAGTCTGACATTGTTTTTGTGGATTTGATCCATAAAATACTATTGAAGTTCATTTTCCACTTGCATTATACTTCTAAGGGTAAACCCTGATTATCAGTCACACTCGAATTGAGTCCCATAAGAAGAACAACTTACGTCAATAGTATTTGTGACCTTATGTGAATGATTTTATTCATATAATTTGTTCCTTGTGTGTTCATCCTTGTTTACGATTTTGAACTAGATTATTTTAGATACGAACAAAGTTCGTTTATCCGACATCAACCATGCAACAAACATTAGTGATATACTATGGATTTGACCCGTTTTTATCCATGGTATACAGGTGTTTTAAATTATATATATATATATATATATATATATATATATATATATATATATATATATATATATTTTGTTCTGGAGTCTATTAGGTATGTTTTCAGGTTCAAGAGCATTTTGGAGCTTAGTAGTGATTTCATCCGAGCTGACCATCAAACCAGACCAGAGGTCGATATTTAGGGACAACAATCGATCGATGCACACTCTGTGCCATCGATCGACATCAGTATTCAGAGAGGTCGACGTATCGAGATTATAATCGATCGATGCACATCCTGTGACATCGATCGATACCGAGTCGCGCAGAAGACAGATTGGTTTCAGCCGACTTTAAACCCAAGTCTTCACCAAATTACAAGATTGCCTCTGAAGAGTCTTTTAACCTAATGAACTCAATATTATAGCTTGCCTATGTGTTTAAGGAAAAGCATGCTTTCTTAGTTCTATTCTATTCTATTGTTTTAAGGTTTTAGAGATTCTTAGAGTTGGAGAGAAGATCCAAAGAGATTTGTGATTGGAACTCCATTATTTGTTTCTCTATTTATCTATCTATGAAGTTCTTCTTTCACCTTGTTGTTATAAATTGCTAGGACATGTCTAAGTAGTTCCATTGTTAGATTTAGGGTTCAAATAGGTTGTGAGGGATTAGCCCCAACTATAGACTGCTAAGTTGTGATATTTATTGTTAGGATGTTCTTAATGCTTGTGTTATAGAATAGTAACTAGAGCCTTGACCTAGGATTGCTTGTTAACTTGACTTCATCCTGAATCCATCCTATTCAAGCTAAGATTACTATTGAAAGTCGGAAGCTGATCTAAGAGTCTTAGTGAGCATTCATTCAATCCGCGCATAAAGCTTGCTAGAAGCGCGTCGATCGATATTCCTATAGAATAATCGATCGACGGAGCGAAAAGTGTATCGATCGATACTCATATAGAGTCATCGATCGACACTTTCTAATTGATCAAACCCGATTGGTGAGATCATTAGATCTAGTCATCAGACGAATCTAGAAAGCGAACGCTGATCGATTTGTTTATAAGTTGTTGAGCTCTTTAATAGCATGCATGCAACTTGTTAAGCATCTATAGGACTATAATCCTGATCACCTGAATAGAAACCATAAGTCTAGCTACTTTCTTTAATTGTCAAAGCCCTCAATCAAATCAACCGAGCAACTACCTTGCTCAAACCTGCAATTTAAAGTTAATCATAATAAACTTAGCTTAGTCACTAAGGATTAGATCTTTTTTGTTCCCTAGCTCCCTGTGAATTCGATCCCTAAATACTACAACTGAACCTTTTATTTGAGAGAGTAATTCACTCCTTAAGGTAATTTGAGTGAGGTCATTTAGATTCCTATTATTCTGAGAACCCTAAGATCAGACCAGTTACACTTTCCAATCATACCATGATAAAGCAATGATTACTGAGTATAGTTGGAGGAAAACAAATAACTCACGTCCAAAAAAAAAAGCTTCTTACCTTTTTTTTTACCTACTTCGTCTAATTTATTAAAAAAAAATTTTAAAACAAAAATTTAGTTCATGTATTATTTATACCAAATGCCAGTTAATTAAATATACTCCATTTCATGTGACTTAAATTATTTCATAGTTAATATTATTTGATATGACGAATAACTGCTTCTCCTTTGAATAGGAATAATATCTTTAATCATCATTTGTCAATATCTTATTATATAAAGTATACTTTCCCTCTTTTCTGGTGCTGCCACATCACGAAATAAGGGAGGAAGAAGTCACCACATGTCTTTATCAAATAGATTCACGGCAAGGTGATTCATGAATTATTATAGATGGCTCTCTTCCCGAGACTTTTGTTGCCAGAATGAATCTGTTTTGTTGGGATTGTATAACCTGTTGGGTCGTGTAATATAGATATTCATCGTCTTCACTCTTTGATATCTCCGCCGCCTTCGTACTCCATATGAATCCAAGCGGCAGACGTTACGGAAGTCACATATTCCAAATGTTGGCTTTAAATATTCATTACTATCGTTTCTCCACTCCTCTCACGATCTCTTATTCAATGCATCTCCATTACTTCCTTCAATCTCTTAGTACTAGTTCCACCGTAAAGCGGCACCAGGAAAAACCTCACCTTTAATCTGGACCGACGGATTAATATATACCACTTGCTCTAGGCGCATGAAATAATTTTTATTTAGAGAGGATAAGTACCACCGTGCTGAAAGCGGTTCGAACTCAAGACCTCTGGCGCTCATCTTTATATAATACAGTTGAGAGTTTAGTTTATATCAAAATCATTTGCTTATGAGGTCATGCTAATGCGTGGTTTAAACAATAATATTACTTTATCAAGATAGTTTCTTGGTTTTTTAGCAATGGAAATGCATTAAAAATGGAAGATGGAAGAGAAGCTGTTACAGGTGTGTTCAAAATTGAAGAAAGAAACAGAGAATATATATATATATATATATTTGGATAAAGTGACACAAAGGACTTCAATTTCTTCTTATTATTGTATGTATTCTTCTGATATTTTTTGACACCTTTCTACTATTTTTTTTTTAATATTCTTAGGACAAAACTAGGAGGAAAAATAAGAAAATAGCCATAAAACTGACATGAATAAAGTGTATTACTGAATGGAAAGAAATTTTATTAGAGCAGTGATGCTGAAGATGACCTTCCACAAAAGACCAGCCTCCATGAAATATTGTCTCCAAAAGGGGATAACGACAAGGAGATTCTTTGTCTCTTTTCATTTCTATTCTATGCACGGAAGCATTTATTAGCCTTCTTAATCATGCGTAGAATAAAGAGAAGATAACATGAATGCGTTTTTCACTTGCTAGCCTTCCGATATTACACTTTCTTTGCGCTGACGGTATCTTTTTTTTTTCTAAAGTGTAACCCCGTGAATGTGATGAATCATGAAAATTTGTTAGAATATATATAGAAAAACCTCTTAATAGAGTATCAACTTTGATAAGTTATGTATACTCTTTGGTAAGAGAGTATCAGGAAATGTGAAACAATCATCAAAAGATACTCTAGAGATTGAAAAACAAGGTGGGATGAGTTCATACTTGGAAATTCTTGAGGATATAAGCGGGTCAAAGTGAAAACTTTTTTCTTTCTAAAAGGACATATTACAACATAGAATTAATGGCTGGTCGTCATGCTAGTTGTCAAAAAGAGAGAAGGAGGTTCTGATTAAATATATGGTGCTGCCTCTTTCAACCTATGTCATTTCCAACTTTCTGCTATTCTTAAACATATGTGATAAGTTGTGAGTGCCATTACATGATTCTGGTGGAGCTCAAATCCACCAAAAGGAGGACTACATTGGGAAAATGGGAGAAACTTTTCCTTCCAAAAGATGATGGTGGTTGTGATTTTTTTATGATCCATGAGTTTAATCTAGCCCTGTTGATAAAACAATTATGGAGGCTACTGCAGTACCCAGCTTCTTTCCTCGGTTGAGTCATGTGTAGTAAATATTACAGACTGTTTTGCCATTGCGATCAAATCCAACAGACAGCCCTTCTTATAGATAGGCGAGTATTTCAGCAGCAAGACCATTACTAGTGCTAGGAATCAAACAAAAGGTGAATTCAAGTTTTGAGATAGAGTGTGGGAGGATCTTTGGATTCCGACCATTCCTGCAAGGGCAGCGCGGCCAACTGCTATGTCTATCCTTAGTTGAAATTAATCAATTTTTTGAGGTGAGCCTAAAATTGGAATGTGGAAATGATATAGAATCTGATTGAGCCAAAAGATATATCATTAGTATGGAGCATGTCCATCAGCCATGCAATCGATCAAGACTCTTTTTGTTGGAGCTATATAAAGAGTGCTCAATACAATGTCAAGTCAGGTTATTGGGTCTCTAGGAGTATCGTGAATCAAGAGACTAAGATCCTATTCTCTTTTTTTTTTTGAATGAGTAAGATCCTATTCTCAGAGACATGTATCACTAAGCTCCTAACTTTTGTTTGGAAAACAAATGTTGCTTGGAAAATGTGTCATTTTATATGGCAAATGGCAACAAGATATTTAATTGTAACAAAGAATCTGTCACATCTTCATATGCGATGTGATAATCATTTTTAAAGATGGGAAAATTAATAAATTAGTAAATCATGATATCTCTGAATGTCCACTCAGCTATACAAGTATAGACCTTATCATCACTCCATCCAGCCCAAAAATCTTTTAAAGTTGGTTAGGCTTGCAGAAGGAGAGTGTGAAGCCTATTTTGATGCGAAGGAAACAATGGAGTTGCAACCACAAAGTCTAATAGTTTCTTAAGTTGTATTTTTGCAGAACATTTTTATGGTGAATGGATCATGAAACCTTTCATCCCAATTATGTGGATGTAGATGGACTTAGAAATCAAACTCAGTTTTAGGGTATAAGAAATCATATGAGTCGAGTAACATCACTGCATAAAGGAGTTAGACTGCAATGGAAATTATGCTACCATACTCAAACAGTCAACATTTTGGACCAGACTGCAAGGTTTTGATCTCGATGATTGAAGAATCCAAGACATGATCAAAGTTTTTTCAATGAAACTTAAAGAGATATCATCTCTAGGAATCAGATTCCAAGATCTCAAACTTTCTTATGTTCTTAGAGCACAAAATGCGATTGCGGAAATTCTTTAGCAAAACCTGCTAGAAATTTTTCATAGGTAGTTTTTATGTATATTGTTCTATTTCGGTCTGATTTATTAGATTATCCCTTATTTGGAAAATAGAATAATCTTTGTAAAAAAAACTCGATAAGTTACAAATGATTACAGAAAGTTGTGTACCAATATTTTGGATATCAACGTATAAATATAGCTTGATCACATGCTATAAATATATCTAATATATTCCATTCTAGATGACAAAAAAAATATATATATATATATATTAAATATATATATATATATCTTCATCACACGATATATATTGATATTCTTTTCTTTTATGATTGATGAGTTATTTCTACATCCTAAATTGGCATTCTTCTCTTTATATATTTCATAAGTTCCTGTAATCACGCTTCCTCCCTCGAGGTACTGTTGATTTCTTTGTTCAATTCTGACGCTGGAACATCTTTTATCATTAAGCTCTGCAAGAAACCGATCATCTGCACTAGGATAAACAGTTTGGTCCATCATGATTCGATGACAATAATATCCAAGTACCAGTCAAGGATGAAATGGCCTTACCGACGACAAGGAAATGCATAAAAGGCTGAATCCAGGAAAATAGAAGGGTGCATTGTTCGAGAGGAAAACCGCTATACAAATTAAACCAAATCTTATCAATGATGTCAATAAAAAACTGAGACTTAGCAGTAAATAGCTAAGTAAACTGTCTTCTTATGGCTTCACGAACCTGTCAATGGACTGAAAACAAATGGTGCCACGACTTTCCCAAAGGACTTCACTCCAGATATGCATCCTTGCACTTTCCCCTTCATCAATTACTCAAACATTGAACTATTTCTTTTGAGGATGTTGATCCAACAAAATAAACTTTCAATCGTTACAAGATATATACCTGTTCACCGGGTCCCACTTGTCTTGAGGCAATACCACACACCTGTAGCCAAGATTGTTCAGTTTTATACTTATAAGTAGCAAATTCGCCATAGTTAAGGACATATAAGCTATGTCTATAGCCTTACTGATGGCATCACAAGCATGGCTCCAGGTACAAACAAAGTGGTGAGATAAGAAACCTGCCACATAAATTAAAACAAAAACAAAACACAAAAGTAGATCATATCGACACTGAACATCGACTCAAGTCACAAGTTTCGACCGACTCACCCATGGGCCCAAGAAATGCTGACAACGGCCATCTGCATCTCAAATACATGCAACCAAATTCATTATATGCCAAGATCTTATTTAGCGTTTCATTAGAAAAAAATTCAAGAAAAAAGAGATATGCTTACATTTGTAAATTCCATAAAAAGCCCTGCTGATAAAAGCTTACGTTCTTCAATGGTAGAAGCAAATCTTGGCAGTACAAATAGCTAATAAAAAATTTAAAACACATGACGTACAAAATTTATTCGTATTAATGTTATTTACACATATTATCACTAGTAATGTAATTACTTGAGAGATAGACCCAACGATAGTAATCAGTAGCATGAGATCAGCAAACTGGTTCTTGTCGAAGCCAAAACGCGCTTTCAGAAAATACTGCATAGTTAAAAGGAAAAAAAAACATCTGTTTTGTTCACTTATTTGATAAAATAAAAACTAAAAATGTAGAATACTATATGAGCTAAACCAAGAAAGCAGACTGCATTCCACTATCTGAGAAACTGCTGAAGAATGTAACAACCAATGCTTGAACGAAGATAGTACTGCATTACAAAATCCATATCCATCATTATATTTAGAATGCTATATATATGTATGCATCAACATATGTATTTTAATATAAACATACCTGGTTTTCATTAAGATCATCATATCTTTTAACGAAGATTGCTTTTTGTTTAAAACACTAGTTGTAATTGTTGTGTTGTTCAACATCGGTTCTGCTAACATTGTAACATTATTACTATCACGGTCATCTTGTTGATGATCACCATTTTCATCATTGTTTAGCCTTTCCTTTAGGAAAATTCTCATGTACACCATGGCAACAAGAAACGATATAGCTGAAACCTAATTTTTCGACACGAAAAGCATGTCTCTTATATTTTCAAAGTAATTATTCGGTTGACTAGATTTGACGCTAATGATTATAAGATACCTTAAATATCAAAGCTACGGGTAGAAATCGAGCAACAAATGTTCCGCAAAGAGAAGACATTGTTTTGACACCAGCTAAAATGCTAAATGCTGATATTCTTGTTCTCCCCTGAATATTTTCTGCCTAAACATAAAAAATGAAATGGGATTAAACCGATAAAAATATTAGTAGGCTAGCCCTTGACTGTTATTGTAATAACAAAATTATTACTACTCAAAATAAAAGTGTTACCACATAATCAGAGGCAAGGCAGTCCACGGCGCCTTCGCATATCAAAGCGGTCAGAATCTTGATTATGTAAAACATGTAGAAGAAATGTGTATCCCTTCTGTACCCTAAAATGACTGGCAAAAATAATATTTTCAGCCTTATTTTCTTTCATCATATAAGAAAATATTTCGAGAAATGCTAGATATGAAAAATGCTATGTAATACTTATACAACAATCTTTATATTATTATAACTAAGTAGAGTTATCTTAAAATAGTTTGCATTGGAACATTGAATATCAAGATCAGAAAAAAAACAAATAAAAGGTAGTGATCCAGTTGGTCTTGGTTTTATTAAAGACATTGGCGATGGTCAAAATCTCAACCAAACATGTCGAAACGGTTGTGTCATTTATTTTTTGTGTACGATTTTCTTTAATTTTGGTAATTTACTTCATTGTTTAAATATGTTAAATAGATTCACGGGAACAAAATCTTCACAAATTCCATTATTTTTACTTTATTTTGGAGTAGAAATAGATTTACTCAAAAAATAATTATTTCACTATTTTTTATTTACCAAAATATAATAAAATTAAATTAATATATTTCAGAATTATTCTATTTTTGGAAAAAAAAGTAAAGGTATGAATTAAAAAATTTTTTAGTCAATTTAGATGAAAACTGTTTTTTTCGTTCGTTTTCATTTGTGTTTCACTGAAATTGTTAGGGCTGGAATTATTATCCGAGATCGGGATCTGATCCGGATCTACTCCGAAAATAGGATATCCGGGGAGTCCGGATCCGGATCCGGATAGTAAAATGCCGGATCCGTCGAATCCGGATCCGGATATCTGGAATTTTAGGTCTGGATATCCGGATCCGGATCCGTTTTTTAATATATATAATTTAAATTTTTATTAATAATTATTGTTGATTTATTAATATTTATACATAAAATTGGTCTTATAATATTATATTTTAATTTTAATAATATTATTGCATAAATAGATTTATAAATTTTGTAAAATTATTTAATTTATGTAATATTTATAGATTTTTTTGTATTTTAAAAAATATTTTTATTATTTTTTAATTATTTTGACGGATTTGGATCCGAATCCGAATTCGGATACTTGCGGATATCATGATATCTAGACGGGTATCCGAAACCCGGATAAAGCACGGATCCGGATCCGGATATTAAAATCACGGATCCGGATACCTCGAATATCCTGGATATCCAGATCCGTCCTAGCCCTAGAAATTGTGTTGCCAGTTAATAAAATTATGGAAGGATACGCTAGACATCGACTTGTCGTTGCGGTGGGGCAAAGCTATTTTCATCCACGCGTTACTCTCCTATAAAATTCACGTATCATATTCTATATTCTTGTATTATTTATTCAAAATAGATTAGCGAGTTCTTTAGTGTCGTTTTGTTGATGCGTTCAAGTAGGCCCGAGACTTATTAACCGAGATCCATATTCGATCTGAAATCCACTCTGAATTCGTTCCAAAAATAGGATATTCGGGACGTCCGGATCCGAATCTGGATAGTAAAATCAAGAATCCATCAAAACTGAATACGGATCCGGGTATCTTAATTTTTAGGTCCGGATATCCGGATCCGGATCTGTACTTTTAAAATATATTAATTTTTTCTTTTAATTTTATTAATAACTATATTTAATATATTAATATTGGTTCATAAAATTAGTTTTATAATATTATATTTTAATTTTTAAATATTATATTCATATTCATAATTAAAATTCTTGTATAAATATTTAATTTATGTATTATTTTAGAATTTTAATATTTTTTAAAATATTATTTTTTATTTTATTAATGATTTTTACGAATCCGGATCCGGATATCCGCGGATAGTATCATAACTAGACGGATATCCGGAATCCCTATATCCAGAAACCCCAAATTTGGATCCTGATACTAAATCTACGGATCCGACGAATCTAAATTTGGATCCGGATACCCCGAATTTCTCGGATATCCGGATCCGTCCCACCCCTACGTCCAAGTATCCAGCAGAGGATTAAAGTAAGATAAAGAAAAGTTAAAATAAGAACGAGTGAGAGAGAAAACAGACCAGGCGGAAGGATTGAGAGACACATGGGTTAAAGTGAGAACTGCTTTAATTCCATCTGTCTGATAGATTCCCAATTACTGGCATCATCACCATCGTCCCCAACCCTATTGCCTTCATTAATAACACACATTATCATACTGACCACATTTGTCTTATGACCTTTTTGTCTTATAAACTGACCACATTTCAATTTTGTGGCCGACATAAAATGAGTTATTATATGACCTTTTTGTCTTAGGCTCTCTGCATAAAAAATCTCTCAAATATGAGTTTTTCAAATGTTTAATTTTTTTTACATTTAATATAAGTATATATAGTGAGAAATTCTAGTTGAAAATTTAAAATATAAACCTTAAATCAAACCAAGTCTAATAAATATTAGTTTCCTGTGTTTGCAAAACCTTCCAAATGTAATACTTAATTTGTTGTATTTGGCATTCTACGTCTGTTTATCGATCTACATAGCAAAATTATAGAACAAAACAAAGGTTCATTTTATGGGGTGAACTTTTAAATTCACTGCACTTCTTATCACCAATCAAAATTTCATCTAGATTAATAATAAAAAGTATAAAATTTTATATAAAAAATTTCATAATAGTTGAAAAACAAGAATGATGCCAATTTTAATGACGCTAATGCCACTAAAAAAATCCTAAATCCTAAATTCTAAACCCTAAAGTCTAAATCCTAAACCCAAATCCTATACCTTAAATCCTAAACCCAAACTATAGACCCTAAACCCAAATCCTAGACCCTAGAACCAAACCATAAACCCTTAACTCAAACCCTACATCTAGACTCAAACCGTAAACCCTTAACTAAAACCCTACATCTAAACTCAAACCTAGACTCTAAACTCAAACCTTAAATCCTAAACTCAAACTTAGACTTTAGGATTTAAGGTTTGAGTTTAGAGTCTAGGTTTGGATTTAGAATCTAGTGTTTGGATTTAGGATCTATGATTTGAGTTTAGGATTTATGGTCTAGGATTTGAGTTTAGGGTATAGGATTTGGTTTAGGGTTTAGAATTTGGATTTAGGATATATGGTTTGGATTTAGGGTTTATGGTTTAGATTTAGGGTTTAAAGTTTAGAATTTAAAATTTATGGTTTTGTTAGTGGCATTAGTATCATTAAAATTGACATCATTTTGTTTTTCAACTATTTTAAATTTTTTTAATAAAATTTAATATTTTTTTATTAATCTAGTTGACATTTTGATTGGTGATAAGAGGTGTAGTAAATTTAAAGGTTTATTTTAGGAGGTGAATCTAAGTTTTGTTCAAAATTATACTAAATTATACTAGTATTCATTTTTCTTTCAAATAATAAATTGATTCATATATTAATATTCAACGTTATTCGTTTTACAAATCTTTGTTCACACAAATGAGAAACACAGTTTATGCACACTGTGTAACTTTGTATTTAGTGAAGGAAAAATAAAAAGTCGTTTTATTTCGGAAAGTCATTTTATTTCGAAAACAAAAAAAAAGCCTTCTTTAAATCACTTTAGATTGTAAGAACCAAATCCACTTATCTGGATAATAGGCTCTCAATTTCAAGTTTAGATACATCAGACAAAGATGTAGATGGCAAGTAAAAGAAACATTATCTTTAACAATCAAGATGTAGAAAACATCAGACAGAGATGTAGAAAGAACAGAGTTCAGCAAAAATAAAAAAAAAATTAGCCCAAAAACGAAAGAAAGAAAGAAGAGAAACATTCTTTACAAGAAATTCAGAATTAAGTACCACTTGTTGGAAACCGGTGAGGTAGACAGCGAGAGAACATGAGTCGTCTGGTGAAGAGCAAACGGCGGCGACGGTGACGTCAGTAATCACAGGGCCTTCCATGAATCCGGCGAAGCCAGACAAGAAAACAATAGTTAACATGTGTCTCATCCCGACGAACCCATCCTCCATCATCACCATCATCAATAAACCAAGCAAACTAGTGCGTAAGATTTGTTCGATTTTGATTAAAAGGAAAAAAGCTTGTTATTATCCAAGAGCATATGTTTTCACAACTCACTGATATTTTTCAGGAGTCTAACTCGAAATACCCCTCTCTCTTGAAAAATCCTCATATTTCCCTATAATAAAAAACTATTTCTTTTATTATTATTTTTAAATGTATTTAAATTCAAAACATGGTCAAAGACTCCAACACCCTTCACTTAATAGGTTATTTACAAGATTCAACCAGACCCATCGGATCTAATCCAAACCCAATCGGGTCTTGTAAGCAAATAACGCGTTTTGGTCCTTTCCATTCTCTTATCCTTTTTTTTCTAAGTCATCTCCCTACTCTCTCTTCTTCCGACGACAAACCCTGGATCAACAAACCCTCCCTAATATATGATTCTCTTTGTTGCTTCTTCTTCATTCTCCAACGAAATCGACGCTCCAATTAATGGTCTTCATCTTCCTCTTCAATTTGTACATCGCGTGGTAAGTGTTTCTTGTCTCTCTAGATTTGGTTGGATTTTGAAATTAGGGTTTAAAAAATTGGGGAAAATTAACAACTTTGAAATGTGTAAGGGGAAATCGTGTTTTGCCTATGAAATTGGGGGAAAAGATGGTGAAATATTAATTTAGGTCAATGTTGTTTTGTGAAGTTGATATTTGAAAGGAGATCGAAATGTGTTGCGAATTTGTGGTATTTAACTGGATTAGTTGAATCAAAATTTTTGAATGGCATGATAAAAGGTCGGAACATGTTAAAAGAATAATTTTGATAAATTGTGTGTTTGTGTGTTTGTGTGTTTGTCGGGTAAAAGGTCGGAACATATGGGTGTTTTGTACTTTCTCTATAGTATGTATATATGAGTTCGTGGTGAACCTTAATTGATGTTAGTAAGGGGTTTACATTTCGAATAATTGACTTGTTGTGTTTGTAACATCTTGTACAGGAAATGAAGGGCAAAAAAAAAGCGTCCATCTAGTATTTCCGGTGGAATCTCCACGAGAACTAGAGCTAGAAAGGCGGTCTCAGATGGGAATCAGCCCGTAGGAGAAGATGTAGTCCATCAAGAGAGTATTGGAGTGAGAGAAACGACTGTCGTTTCGCTTTCACTTGATTCCGAAAGTGAAGACATGTCTGTTGTATCATATAAGGTATTTTTTGCATTCATTTTAATCATTGGTAGTTAGAAAGTATGCTAGTTTTAGAAGTAACAAATGACTAATACATACATATATATATATATATATATTTATTTATTTTTTTTTAATTGCAGGAAGGGCAACCACCGCAGCCCCTTGAATTTTACTTCAAGAGCACAGAGTACACGAAGACTTGCAAGATTCAGACCAAGTGCAGAGTGAAGAAGACAGTCTATGTGATTAAGAAGCTTAAGGAGGAGGTCAGCTGGTTCACAAGCCATCCTCACATTCATCATTTCTTCCACATGCCTGATGAAGAATTCCTGAAGCTCCAAGGAATGTGGATGTTACTCATGCGCACCATTCGTACTGAAGGAGAAGATGCTGCATGGTTTGGGGTGAATGGTGTGCCCATCTGCTATTCTATGAGGGAGCATGCCCTCATATCTGGCTTGGACTGCCATGAGTATCCAAGGAGACATTTGAAGCTCGGGGGTACTAAGTTTGTGGATTATTACTTCGGTGAGAAGAAGAAAATCACCATAACAGATGTGGAGCAGAAGCTGTTGTCTATGAAGACAGCATGTAGTGATAGATTGAAGATGGATGTCTTGTTCTTCCTTGGTCGAGTTATCAGAGGAAAGCCAAATGATACCAAACCATTAGACCCGTTCATCTTAAGGATTTTGGAAGATTTGGATGTTTGCAGAACATTTCCTTGGTGTCGTCTAACATTTGAGGATGCAATAAAAGAGATTAAGCATGTTATGGAGCTTCTGAAGGGTGAAGTGCACCAGACATGCAGCTTTCCTGGATTCATAATTCCGTTAGAGGTAAGCATATAATTTAGTGATTTTTTAAAAATTTTAGAACCAAAAATCTGACACTATGACACTTCATTTGTGTAGGTTTTGGCTTTTGAGTGTATTCCTAAGTTGGGGGAAAAATTTTGAATCTCTTCAGACAGCGCCTGTAAAGATTGTCCTAGAATGTGCAAGAGTCGGTTTACAAAGAGTAGCATGAAGGATTATCCTTTCGAAGATATATATGACGCGCTTGGAAACACAAAGGTATAATAGCATTTATTTCATTTAGTAGAAAATAGCAGAAAAGAATATTTAAACTGATCTTTCTAATTGTTTTATTTTCAGGTTATTAACAGTGTGTTGGTTCCAACTGTGGACGAGGAAACATTGCTGGCTCGTATAATTGATCCAGAGCCAGAGTATGACCGTGAGGACAGCACAAGTGATAGTTAGAACTATTGGCTAAATGTGGAGCAAAAGAAAATTTGGTGGAAAGAATTGTATGAGTCAGATGTGGCTGCACGAGTATTTCCAAAGAAGAATAACAAAGAAAAGGTGACGATTGTAGAAGTATCATCTTCTAATTCTGGTTTAGAGTCGAGTTTGAAAGGCCTGGAAGAGAGGATTGTGAAGACCATGGGAGAAGGATTTTGTGGACTTGAACTAACAGTAGAGACAAAGCTGGATGCTATGAACTTGAAAATGGGTGAACTTGAGAAGAACCAGCGGCTTATGAAAAGAAGGGCTAAGAAAATAGAAGACATATTGACTTCTATTGAAAGCAAGGGAAATGAGGATGTGGATAGACAGTGGAATGATTTTGATTATGGTAGAGATCAAGGGAAGGATAAAGAGATGGCTAAGGCAGGGAAGAAAAACAGTGAGATGGGTGAGGAAGACGAGGAAAACAGTGAGAAGGGTGAGGAAAAGGAAGAGCAAGAACTTGAAAAAGACAAGGAAACAGTGAGAATGGTGAGGAAGAGGAAGAACAAGAACCTGAAAAGGACAAGGAAAATAGTGAGTCTGCTGAGAAATGCAAAGAATTTGTGGAGGAATCAGATGAAGAAGATTCTCTAACAAATATTTGTGAGAAAGCGAGAGTACAAGCGGAACATTTTTGGAGGAAACTTGATGATGAGTCTGATGATGAGAAAGAGGCTAAGAAAGAGGCTGAGAAAAGAGAGAAAATTCCTACACCACCAGAAAAGGGGGCAGAGAAAAAACCCAAGGAAACTCCTACACCACTACGTGGTAGGACTAAGACAGCAGCCGCAAGGAGACAATCCCATACACTACTAGATAATTGGATAACGCCACCAGCGGTGGAAGCACCTGAAAAAAAATGAGGAGATTGCTGTGGTGGAGAATTCCAGCGAGGAGGATGCTGAAAAAATGGTGGAGGAGCAGAAAAAAGATGAAGAAGCTGAAAAAATGGTGGAGGAGATGGAAGAACCTGAGGAAGAGGCTGAAAATTCACTGAGGAAGAAAAGCAAGGCTGGTACATGGTTGTCTATGAAGACAGTACTTGTGAAACGAAGCCTGATGAGGAGGTGGAAGAACCTGAGGAAACAGTGCAGTCTGACAAGGAGGTGGAAGAATCTTAGGAAGCAGCAAAGCCAGACAAGGGAGCAGTCAGAACTGGGATATGCCATAGGCCCAAAGTCATGGCCGTGAAGGGTGGGAGTACAAGAGCAGAGAGATTAGCAAAGAAAGCTCAAGGTATATCGAAGAAAAGAGGCAGGCCGAAGAAGACTGCTGCTACATTGAAGCCATGTACGCCGCTGCCGGAGAAGAGAAAAAGTGAACCATCACGGTGGGTGCAGTCTCCTTTCACTGAGGGAAAGACTGATGAGCTAGAAGTGCCAAAGAAGAAGCCTAAAACAAAGGCCTAAAATGCTTATGTTATGTATGTATTATTCAAGTTAGGATGTTATGTTTCTGTTTAAAATGCTTCTCTTGAACTTGTTAGGATGTTATGTTTCTTCTTTTGGATGTTATATTATGTTTCTGGTTGTGGTATGTTTTTGGAAAATAGGTGTAATAACTCGAAATTACAGGGGAAACTCTGCTCAAAATTTTGGAAAAATACTTCAAAAACTTGGAAAAATACTTAAAAACATGCAAACCTCATGTAAACGTGCATGGATAAAAAGTGCACATGTAAAACGTGCAGCCGTCATATATTTTGATATAATATTTTGATTACACTTAGTAATTCTTGGTAAGCTTCAAGGACTTAGTAATACTACCTTACACATAGTAATCTTTTAGGAATTTTTAGGTTTATCTAGTAAAACCATAAGAAAATGAGTTTTTTTTAGTAAAACTGATGCTTTTTCACTATGATTATCATTAAATAATACATTTTCATTACATATTTGCCAGAAATACGTATTTTTAAAGATTTTCCTTACTATGGCCTAACCATTCACACACTAACAATGAAAGTTAAGAGAATTTTTTGGGAAACTGAAAAGGTTTTTCTTAAAATGTTGAAATAACCATCAAAAATAGTCTATATATATATTTATTAAGTAACTAGTCTACGAAATAATAATAATCATAAAATATATATCGATTCTACATACTAAACATAAATACTCCTACAAATAACACATAGTAATACCAGTAATCCAGTAATCCAAATAACATATAGTAATACCAGTAATCAAGTAAACCAAATAGCATATAGTAATACCAGTAATCCAGTAATCCAGATAACACATAGTAAAACCAATAATCCAGTAAACAAAATAACACATAGTAATACCAGAAATCCTAATAGTCCGAATAACACAATTTCAACAATCAAACACCTGAACCTGAACCACTTCCACATTCAAAATACGCTGCCATACCTCCTCCTCTGGCTCTGCCTCTGCCTGTGTCTGTGTCTGTGTATGTGCCTGTGCATGTGCATGTGGCTCTTCCTCTTCCACTCCCTTTGCCTCTTCCACGAGCTTCTCCTGCTGATGGAAACCTTGTTTCTTGCGGTTTTCTTTTCTTGACTTCAAAGTCTGGAGGAAGTACTTTCATTGCTCTAACTTCTTCTGGTATAACCCAATCAGACATATGAGGAATGGGATATATTGTCCTATGATAAGCCAAAGCCCAATTCTCCACCAATTAGTACTTAGAACAATACTCAGATAGATGGAGTTCCCTTCCCGCTTTAGCTGTCATGAATGTGGCAGCAGCTACTGCATGCACACATGGGTATTTGTCTTTATCAAATTGCTCACAGGTGCACGTCTTCATAGCCATATCAATGGTATATTGCTTCCCGTCACTACCATGCACATTGTACTCGAGATGGAAGCTGTTTAACTCGTCAATCGTAAGAAATCCTGCATCAACACATCTTTTAGAAATTTCCGCCTCCACAATAGGCACAAGCTTTAGTGCGGGTGGTATTTCAGCTGCCTCCTTCATGTGCTTGTTAAACCATTCAGCGATTTTTCCAATGATAAAATCAAACATTGGAAGTAAGGTGAACTTTCTTGCATCCTTAATAACACCGTTAAAAGATTCTGCAGAATTGGTGGTGTCAACATTGTACCTATCTCCTTCAAAGTAACATCTAGCCCATTTCTTTTGTTCACAACTTTTGTCAAGATACTCCGCACAACGAGGATACTTCCTGCAAAAAGCGTCATAAAGGACCAGGAACTCAGCCTCCTTATAAGCGTGTGCGCACTCCGTAAACTTAAATGCACATGTATCTCTGTTGTTACGGACGTAGCCTTTAACATTTTGAGACAAATGCCATATACAATACCCATGAGCGGCCTGAGGGAACACTAGACGTACTGCCTTGATCAAGCCTTTTTTCTGTCCGAAAAAAACACCAATCCAGGGACATCGGATATCACTGATTTCAACTGTTCCATAACCAGAACCAACTCTCAAAGGTCTCACCACCTGCAACACCAAACGCAATTGGGTGGTGGTGATGATCAGGATCCTGAGCAGTCGCAACAAGTAACACTCCACCATAAACAGTCTTCAGGTGTGTTGCATCCACAAGTAGGACTTTTCTCATTGCTCGGAACCCTTCTATGCTAGCTCCCAAAGCCCAAAACAGATACTTAAATTTTTTTCCCTTATCCACAACCACACGAGTTACTGTGTCAAGGATTCGCTTGCTCCAGCATGTGAATATAACAATATAATAAAGAATAACTCTCTTCAGGAGTTCCGCGCACTTTATTAGCAGCTAGTCTTTTTCCTCTATATGCCGTTGTGTATGATAATTCCACAGCAACCCTGCGATGAACCAAATCAATCAGAGCTTTGGGACGTGGTGTGTTAAAACTGCCGGGATAATCTTGGGCCAAAACAGATGCAATGATTTGTTTTGTGCCTCTCCTTCTATTAGGCAGTGTTCTTGTGGTAACAATAGAACATCTATGCTGCTTGATGTAAGTTCTAACCGTCCAACGATCTGAATTCGTTAACTTTGCAACACGCACACACCAGTTGCAGCCTTCTTTGGCTCCTCGGCATTTTATCACATATCTCTTAGTATCCGACTTAATTACCTCATACCCAAAACATTTCAGATGTGAAGCCCTCTGAATATGAGTTTATGCTTCCTCCTTGGTTCTAAATTCTTGACCTAAAACTAAATCCATACCATGATCCCACTCTTTATAGATAACTGGTGAGACTTCAACTGATGGTCCTGCTTCTGTTTCGTTGACATTCTCATGCATCTCAATGTTTTCATAAAATGTGAGCACACCATCAGTACATTCATTATCAGTTGCACCCATCTCAGTACCATCTTCATCACCAGCCTCCGTATCAATCGCCTCTGTATCAGTAGCCTCTGTATCAATAGCTTATTTATCAGTAGCCTCTCTATCAGTAACCTCTCTATCAGTAGCCTCTCTATCAGTAGCCTCTCTATCCGATAAACCGCCATAGAAATCAATATCATCATCCATTTTGTTGAACTCCACATGTAGAACACTTCTACAATTCTCTTGATTTACTTGCATTAGATAACCAAAAACGTCTTCATCATCCCAGATATATGATGGCTTGTTCGAATACATTACCATTGGAAAGTAACTAATCTTCGCTTCCATCTTATATCCATCTACCTTTATCTTTATGCAAATACGCTCAACCAAAACAGAGTATGTGACCTCCTACACTGATTTCTTCAAGACAGTAGTGTGAATTTCATCTTTCCTTTCACCATCTCCCGATATCCATTTCATTTCAGCCCCATCCTTCATATAATATCCTCCATAATCAAAACAAATGATTTTGCAATGCGGATTTTGCATTTTCCTGAAATAAAAAAAGAATTATAATTACAATTAGCACTATTAAGAAGCTTACATTTAATCCTAACACTGTACAGTGCTCTCTTACTAATACTAATTTGGTTTCAATACTACACATAGTAAAACTATTAGTAATACTAGTAATACCAGTAGTATTTGTAAACAAAGTAATACTAGTAATATCAGTAATACTATATGTCCTTAGTAAAACGAGTAATCTAAATAATACCCAGAAATTATCCTTACAGTAACTAATCACGTTTTTAGTCCAATTTTGTTTGGATTCTGCATTACCCATGATATATAATTCATCTTAATGAAATTACACAAAAAAAAACATCAAAAACGGACATATAATATACCATAAACTCATAGACACAGTTTTCAAAATCCATTTTAATCTCTTAAAACTTGCATCCAATCTTCCTTTTTACACTAACCGAGATCCATACACTTTTTTTAATAGTATTCCAGCAAAAATTTCATCAAAAACGAACATAAAATATACCTAAAATCTATAAACACAGTTTTTAAAATCATTTTTAATCTCTCAAAACTTTCATCAATTCTTAGTTTTTCAACAATACCCATGATATACTCAACATTTAAATGATATTCTACAAAAAAAATCATCAAAAACGGATAAGGATTACCTGTTTTAGAAGCTTCATAATCGCCAATGGATGATGAGGAAGAAGAGAGCTTTACGATGGGAGGGAGAGGGAAGGTGAGAAACTTGAAGACATGTGGGTCCAGTCTTTTCTGATTGGTTAAGGTTGTTTTGTGGGAGTCCATATGGTTGTTGATTTATTTAATTCAGAAATAAATGAGAGTGGAAGAAATATATTAAAGAAAGGAATGGATAGTTTGGTATTTGTATTGAAAATGAGTCCACATAAGGGGTAGAAGAATAGAAAAGGGATATGAAGGTTGAATTTTTTTTCCCATGAGGGCATTTGGTGTTAGTCCCCTATTTTTCAGTCAATATATTGTAAAAATTGGATAGATGTATGTTCCATCAGATTGTTAAGGATACTTTGGTATTTTAGTCACACTCTTTTTCTTTTAGTTACCGACTCCGTCAACTAGTCACTATCAATGTTCGTCATCAGTGAGTAAATTGTCACTATTTGTCGTTCATATGTTTTAACAAGTGTGACTCCCTAGATTAAGTATTGGACTCCAAAACTTAACGGCCTAAGGGCACAATTATCGACGGTTTCCAAAGGGTTTCTTAAGGTGGTGGGGTCTATTTTTTTGTAAAAACCGGTTGTAAAAATCGTGAAACAAGGATCGATCAAAGTCTGTTTCTTGAACTGTTTGCAGGCCCCACAAACACGTGGCGGTCCGCGATTGGTTCCTTTTTAATTTTTTAAAAAAATCAGTAAAAAAAAAAATTAAGAAACCCAAAAAGGTTTTGTTGATAATGATGGTCTAACTGATTCGAAATAATATTGAATTTTGGACTTTAATAGCTTAAGAAATCAAAGTATAGGTCACCTAGTTTTTGATTTCCATTGCCTAGAAATATAACGGTATTTTTGAATAATGGATAAAATGAAGAGTAAGTGGTCAAGAAGAGCTGAGGGATCATCTTTTCTATATTCATGCTAGTTGTAGGTGAGACTGGGAATGAGTATAGTGTTGGAGATAAGCTTCAACATCGCTAAAAAGGAAGTCATCTAGAAAAGAAAATTCCTAATTCAATGTGTAATAAGATAGAAAACGAAATTTAGCTCTTAAATAAAGAGATCATCGTGTGTGATGAATCCATAAGGAAGAATAAGAGACACAGTAACTTGTTTAGTTTTGGAGAAGTTTTCTAACCACTAATAAAGGAAGGAGTATTTATTAAGCTGTTGTGTACAATGCCGAAACTAGGGCTGAACGTATTCATGTTTTGGTCACTTTATTTAGTATCAGAGTCAGGTTTGATTCGTTGAAGAAGTTTCACTGAAGGAATTAGTTATTCAAAATCAACATCGAAGACAAGAGAAGCTGTGCCCTCCACTGTGGTCTGAATAAAACGAGTTTCAAAGATATTGTTAGGAGACTAAAAGAGTATGAAGAACGGATTCAGGAAGAAGATATGCAAGAGCCACAAGGGAACCTTCTGTACGCGAACTCCAATAATTTGTACAACTCAAGAGAAAGAGGTAGAGGATGGAGTCGTGGAAGAGGAAACATAGGAAGAGGCAGAGGACATGGCCGGTTTAACTCACAAGACAAATACAAGGAGAAGAAGGACATGTCTCACGTTGTATGTTTCAAGTGTGAAAAACTGGGTTACTTTGCTTCAGTGTGTCCAGAGAAGAAACAACACGACCAACAGCTTAACAAAAGCGAAACAGCGGTAGCTAATGTAGCCTTATACATGCATGAGATCGTGTTTCTCAATGAGGAGAAGGTCATACCGAAGACACTGGAACAAAGCAAGCGTGAAGATGGAATGTGGTACTTGGACAACAGAGCTAGTAGTTATATGACGGGCGAGAGATCTTATTTCTGAGATTAATGAAAACATCAAGGGAAGAGTTAAGTTCGGAGATGGCTCATGTGTCCACATCAATGGCAAAGGGACAATATTATTTGAACCGAAAACAGGGGAACATAAACTCTTGACCAACATTTACTACATTCTAGAGTTAAGGAGCACCATATTGAGCTTAGGACAAGTGACTGAGCAAGGGTGTGATGTTAGGATGAAGGAAAATTATCTAACACTGAAAGACCCTAACGGAAGACTGTTGGTGAAAGTGTTAAGGTTTCCTAACCGACTGTACAAGTTGAGGCTTGAAGTTGGTAGACCAGACTGCTTGCACACGAGAATGGAAGAAGAGACTTGTAGATGGCATGCTAGGCTTGGACACATTAGTTTCAAAACTATAAGGTCCATGACGACACAATAGATGGTGCACGGGTTGCCAGAGATTCAAGAAGAGAATCAGCTTTGCAACTCTTGTTTGGTTGGCAAGCAAGCTCGTCAATCGTTCCCCAGAGCTACTGCATATAGAGCGTCACATGCATTGGAGCTCCTACACGCATACCTATCTCACCAGCCACTCTTGCACACAACAGGTATATCTTTGTGATAATTTCTGATTGCACAAGATATATGTGGTCGATCTTACTAAAGGAAAAGGGAGATGCGTTTGAAAAGTTCAAGGAATTCAAGAAACTTATTGAGAAGGAAGTCAACAAAGAGATAATCACACTACGTACGAATAAAGGTGGTGAGTTTACATCAAAGGAGTTTAAGAATTCTGCAACAAGAGGGGTATAAGACATCATCTAACAGCTGCATATACCGCGCAACAAAACAAAGTGGTCGAGAGGAGAAATTTCACACTCATGGAGATGACAAGGAGCATTCTAAAGGCTATGAGTGTTCCTAATTACTTATGGGGAGAAGCAGTTAGTCATGCCACATATCTGATTAATCGAGTCCCCACAAGAGCTTTGAAGAATCAGACACCATACGAATGCTTGAGATGACCGAGCATAACTCATATCAGGGTGTCTAGTTGTCTTGCACATGCTAAGCTCGACTCTGGACAGATCAAGAAATTTTATGATAGATCACAAGCATTGGTTCATCTTGGCATTGAGCCCGGATCCAAAGCTTATCGACTTAACAATCCAAGCTCTAGAAGAGTAATTGTAAGTCGAGATGTGATCTTTAATGAAAAGAAGTGTTGGAATTGGATGGGAGCTAACAAAGATGAACAGAGCGAACCAGGTATGTTTCGGATGTCATGGGGTGCTACAATGGACGATGGACACGGTCCATTTGTGGTTGGAGCTCAACAGGAAGAGTCTGCTGCTCAAGAGACTGAAGCGCAGCTACCGGAACCTTTTCAAGAAAATTCCAACGTTGAACAAGTCGAACCTTAACAACCTAGACGCTCAAATCGACAATCAAATCGTCCTAGCTATCTTGAAGACTACATACTATTGCTGACATAGAGTGTGAGTTTTTACTTCTCGCACTTAATGACGACCAATCAACTTTCAAGCAGCGAGCAAACTTGTTCAAACAGACGAGATTGATTCTATTGATAAGAATGAGACATGTGTGTTAGTAGAGAAGGTGCCTGGATTCAAAGTGATAGGACTCAAGTGGGTCTTCAAGATCAAAAGGAATGGAGATGGGACTATCAACAAATATAAATCAATACTTATCGCAAAGGGATATGTGCAAGAACAAGGAATCGACTTTGACAAAGTCTTTGCACTGGTAGCTCGAATAGAAACCATTAGATTGCTATTTGGGTTAGCTGCTGCGAGTGTAAGAGAAATCGATCATCTGGACGTCGAAACAGCGTTCTTACACGGTGAACTAACTGAAGACGTGTACGTAGGATTTGAAAAGAAGGGAGAAGAGCATAAGGTTGTCAAACTTTGAAAGGCTTTGTACGGATTGAGACAAGCTCCGCGAGCCTGGAACATGAAACTGGATCAAGTTCTGAAGAGTCTGAGCTTCAAAAGGTGTTCTAAGGAGAGTTCAGTCTATCGTAAGGAAGAAGGATCGACTATCTTGATACTTACCATATACGTCGACGATCTTTTTGTAACCGGAAATTCTTTTAAGACAATCATAGAATTTAAAGCTTCTATGTCATAGCAGTTTGGGATGTCTGATCCTGGAAAGCTCACATACTACCTTGACATTGAAGTGAAGCAGAGCTCAGAAGGAATTGAGATCAAGCATGAGGCGTATGCACAACGAATCTTAAAGGAAGCAGGAATGGATACTTGCAACGTCGATTGTTATATAATAGCGTTTATCTAACGCTACTATATAATACGGAAATTTCTAAGTTATCTACAATAGCAGTTCAGTAAAACGTGCTATAACAATCTGCTATCAATGTAGACTTTTTTTTGTAGTGAACCCTATGCTCATACCAATGGAGTTTGTTTTGAAGTTGTGTAAAGCACTAGAAGAACCCGAGATCGATGCAACTCTTTACAGGCGAAGGATTGGATGTCTGAGATATCTCTAGCACACGAGACCGGATCTGTCCTTTTAAGTTGGGATTCTTAGCAGATACATGCACACTCCACGCGAGTAACACGTAAACTTCCTAAAACAAGTGTCAAAGTATGTACGAGGAACACTTGGTTACTGCTTGGAGTTTAAGCATGGAGGATTATAGAAGCTCATCGGATATAGTTACAGCAGCCACAACACTTATCCACACAACGGGAAGAGCATGACTGGACATCTTTTCTGTTTTGGAGAAACCCCAATAACATAGTGTTCTCAGAAACAAGAAACAATGGCACTATCATCTTGTGAAGCCGAGTTTATGGCTGCAACGGAAGTTACTAAACAAGAAATTTGGCTACAAGACTTAATGTGTGATATTACTGGAAGGAAGCACGAGAAGACACAGATTCCAGTAGACAACAAGTCGCTATCTCTCTTGCAAAGAACCCTGTATTTCATCTTCGAAGCAAACACATTCATAAGCGATATCATTTTATTCGAGAATGTGTTCAAAGGGAGCTAATCGACGTTGAAATGTTCCGGGAACTTAGCAAAGAGCAGACATACTTACCAAGGCATTGGCGAATATCAAGTTTAAGGAAATGAAGGATCAAATTCGAGTTCAAGACCTTAGCAAGGATGTCATGAAGCTTAAGGGGGAGAATGTTGGAGATAAGCTTTAACATCACTAAAAAGCAAGTCATCTAGAAAAGGAAGGTATCCTTAAAGGAATTAGGATAATTAGTACTAGGAAAAAGGAAATTCCTAATTCAATGTATAATAGGATTGAAAAGAAAATCTAGCTCCTATATAAAGAGATCATCGTGTGTGATGAATCCATAATACATAATAAGAGATACAATTGCTTGCTTAATTTTTGAGAAGTTTTTTAAACATTAATAAAGGAAATACTATTTATTAAGCTGTTGTGTTCAAGGTCGAAACTAGGGTTGAACGTATTCACGTTTTGGTCATTTTATATAGCACCTACCTACCCACGACTGTTTTATGTTACTATTGGAAATTCATATTTTACAATAGCTTTTTTACCGAAATTAAACACTCAATTATATTTTTATTTCAATTTTATGTTTATATTATGTAAATATATATCAATAATAATTATCAGCTAAAATTAAATAAATAAATAAAATTTAATTAATTTAAAAATATTTTAATTAAAAAGTAGAAAAAATTGATCTGTTTCACATAAAATTATTATTAATATATTAAAGACATTTTTGACTAATATCAATATTATAGGAAAGCAAGGATATATCCAAATCAAATAAACTAAGTTTCTATATATATCACAAAAATAATAAATTTTGATATAAATTTCTTATTGAAAAAAATATTTGTTACAATAATATTCATTTGAATAATTAGGATGAATTTTAAAAATTACTTAACTAATGTGGACCTCTTTTTAATTTTTCAACTAGTTGAATTACTTCGACTCAAAGGAATCCACTTTTTTTTTTCATTTTCAACATCAACGCAGCAACCGTTCAACACTTGAATAATATATTTAATTATTTCGTTGTACATAGTATAATGAGCTTTTTGCAAATATGATTCAAAACTCAAAGTTAAACACAAAATTAACCTATGATTTTTTTGGAAATTTTATTTGCTTTATTCACTCCAAAAGTTTGAATTATTCACGAAAATGCTATTATTTTTGTTTTCTTTTTCCCGAAAATGAGTCATTTACTCTATCATCATCATCTTCATCAAGTATTTACAATATTGCCATTGTCATCAATACCCCAACCACCATAAACAACCAATTTGAAGCTTTTAATGCACCTAAAAATCAATTTTGAATCTTCCTATCTCATTTCTTATACTCAAAACTACATCTGTTTCACTTTCTCTTTATATCCATCCAAAAATCCTAGATTTTTATTCTAAATTTTGTAAGGTTCAAACTCATGATTCTTGGTCATCAACAAGTGGGTATGTTTCATGGTGAAGTTCTGTGTGCTAGGAGAAGATAATCAAGTTATCTCGCTGGATGAAAGTATGAAATTTTGTTTTTCCAGATATCTTCGTCAGAAGACTTCTGTGTAAGGGCTTGACTGGTTTCCCCACTGCCATCCGAAAACACAGCTTTTGCGGTTGGTAGCGGTTGTTGGCCTTTTCAAACAATCACAGTAAACGCTACAAATCGCTTCAAACTTCTCTGAACCTCTTAAAATCAAAAGCTGGTTCCAGCTAGTGTTTACGGTTGCGGGAGGATAAATTTTTTCTTAAAAAAAATAAAAATAAAACTAAAAATATTCAATAGAAATTTTAAATTGAAATAATAGAAATTTTAAAATGTACACATATTATATTTTAATTTATATTAAAAACTTTAAAATAAAAATGTTTTCTTTTAATTTTTAAAATTTTAAAATTATGACTTTATAAATATTATTTTTATATTTATTATAATATTATGATTTTTAATACTTTTATAATTATATAAAATACAAATATTATTAATTTATTATATAACAGCTGTTGCGTTTGCTAGTTTACCAGTCATAAAAGTCCGGCAAACACACCAATTTCTAACTGTTGTACCAGTCGTACAAATCTATAGAAAACGCTTAAAACCGCAACTACCCGCAACCGCAAATTCCCGCAACCGCTGCGGTTACACCAGTCAGGCCCTAAGTCTTCTGGTCGTAGAAGACTTACACAGAAGTCTTCTGGTCAATGCAGAGTTTACTTCTGTAATTGACTTTGTATGAGTGTTTTAGAGACGACTTCTTTGGAAGTCTTCCAACTTTTCTTTGTTAACAAAAAAATCTCGAAAATACCAGAGAATACCAAAGAAGACTTCCGGTAAGTCGTCTAAGATAAACAAATTAGTTTTTCAATTAACCGAATTATGTCAGAAATTTGACTTTCTTTAGATGTCTTACATGGACGTCTTCCGCCAGTAGACTTCCATGTAAGTCTTCCGAAAACTAGGTGAAAGTCGTCTCAGGTTACTTTTGCAATTGAAAAATAAAACTTAAATATTTAATTTTAATTAGGCGACTCCCATGTAAGTCTTTCGGAAGACAACTTTCACGGAAGTCTTCCAGAGTTTTATTCTGAGATTCTGGTCAAACCTTGGTGATCATAGAAGATTTCTGTGTAAGTCGTCTGCCGGAAGACTTACATGGAAGTCGTCTAATTAAAATTAAATATTTAAGTTTTATTTTTCAATTGCAAAAGAGACCTGAGACGACTTACATGGAAGTCATCTAGTTAAACGTAATATTTAAGTTTTATTTTTCTAGTGGAAGACTTCCATGTAAGTCTTCTAGAAAAAGTCAAATTTTGGAGACGATTTGGTTAAGTGAATAACTAATATGTTTATCCTAGAAGACTTACATGTACGTCTTCTCTGGTATTTTTAAGATTTTTTCAAAAATAAAAGTAAGACAATATTTACAAATGAAAACTTCCATGTATGTCTGCTGTAGAGTAGACATCTCTAGAAGTCTTCTACGTCAATGTTTAATAAACTTTTGTTTTCTCTAAAACTATAAGGACTTTTTAACATTTTATTCTTAATTCATGTATATTAATCGATATTAGGACCCTGAATGAAATTCATAACTTAATTGGTTTTAGTTATGAGGTTACCAACATTCATGTTTATTAATGTTTCTAGCTAATTCGAAAAGATTTCCGTGAAAGTGTTCTACGTTAGTTTTTTTGTAAACTTTTAAGTAACTTTAAGATATGTTTTTTAACTTTCAAAATTGTTAAGTAACTTCAAGAATATCAAGTCATATGGTTTAATGTGTATTCTTAGATCAAAATATATACTTTTTAACTTTCATGAGATTTAAATTTTCAATTTTCACTTAAAATTCAAGTTTCCATGCTTAAATATTAGTTTCCCACTTATATTTTAATTTTCCGCTAAAAGTTTCCCCCTAAAATTTAGAAGTCTTTTGAGAAGTCTTCTGAAAAGTCTTCCGAGAAGTCTTATGAGAATTCTTCGGAAGACTTCTGTTGGACCCAAAAACCGGCATTTAATAAATGGGCTGAAGCCCATCGATGTCAACAACACGATTTTGGTGGAAGTAGTCGACCAAGGATCTCAAAAGCCCGGATCGGATAGAAAAGTAATTCTGGTTAAAGGTCCACCAAGAAATCAACAAAGATTTGATCTCAGCGACCTCGAAGGAGAGGAAACAGAATCCGGAGATCGAGGAAGAAGTTAGATGAGATCGCGGAGTCAAGACAATATAAAAGAGAAGACAATCACATGAGGAATATACGCAGAAAACCCCTAGAGAGAGAACCAGTAATACATCGATCTCCTTTAGCTCGCTTTAATTCTATATTCTTTTCGATCTCGCTTGTAATCTCGACCTCATTTCTTCACTGTATTCAACTTACACAAATCAATAAAAGTCCATTGTTGTCAACCGGAATCTGTTTAAATCTTTGTGTTATAAGGAAGTCGTTGCCACATCCTTTTTCTCCCTAGTTTAACATCTCAAACACTACAAAATACTTAGTGTAGATTTTAGGATCTAAGGTTCCTAAGCACGATAATGGATCCCAATCAAATCCGATCCAGAAACTCGCAGTCAGGAGTGGCCGACTCCGATCTCACCGGATCTAATCCAAGAAACGACGTACCCCCCGTCGGGCTTAACAGCACGGCCGCGGCGGATGCATCTCAGCAACGAACCCCATCTCGGGGAGTCACCGGAGTAACGAATCAAAGTCAAACCGGAGCGAGAGTATGGACCAGAACCGGACAGAATCCACCCAGTGATGATCCGACCTCTCGAGTACAATCAACGAGACCGATTTCACCGACAACTCTAGCCCAAACCAGGGAACAAGTAGCTGAAATCACGAGTATGGTGGCGTCGCTCGTCGATAAATCCCGAACTTAAGAGCTCTCTTACCGGACCATCGCAGATTGACTAGAGCAGACTGAAAGGGAGCTCGCTGAAAAGCGAGCTACCGCCCAAGCACAAGCTGCGAGTCGATCAGATCAATTAACTCGAGCACCGACCTCGCGGAATAACGGAGCCTTTGGCACCCCCGATTATCCAAGCTCATGACCGACACGGTACCCCGGAGAAGGGTCCCAACAACCTTTCCAATCAAACCCAGCCGTGAGAGGCTGGAATTACAACGGGTCCGGAGAGAGTCCAACCAGGCCTCGAGGACCGACAAACACCCCTTCAACGGTTCATAACGCCTTTAATATAGGACCAGAAGAAACTAGATCACATATCCCACTAACTAATCCCGGACCTTCAGGAGACAGACTCGCGTCCAGTATTAGGAGCAGAGCCGACCAAATCCCTCAAATTGACTTTACTGAGGAATCTAGACAAGCCCGGGGCTATACGTTCCAAGATTTCACCAACACGGAACATCAGCGGGAAAGATGTGCTATGCCGAACGACGCTGGTGACTTCCAAGACTACATAGAAAGAAATGATGCCGAAAAAGAGGACCAGAGAGGTCGAAAAAGAGTCACCGAGCTCGCCTCCACCAACACCCAAAAAGAGGGTCGATATGATCAGATGGGGAAACGAACACGAAAGATCGTGCCAAAGCATTCGGCCAAAAGAAGAAATACCATGTATTGAAATCGCAATCACTATCCAAACCGCGAAGAGCCATAGCAAGCCCGACAATGCTCAGATCTGAAAAGCTGCATATCCAGAAACATTCAAATGATTTAAAAAGAGAGAAAATGAGTGGAAGATTATATAGATTTACCTTTATAGAACACACAAAAATACATATCTAAAATTTAAAGATCTACTTTTAAAGGAGTATGAGATGAGAACCATGTGATTAAAAACTTGTAAAAACAAGATAAATTCGTGAGAAAGACATAGACAAAAAATGAAAAATTGATATATATATTTTAGTGTTTTCAAGTTCTAAGAGATTAGAGAAAGGTTATAGAGTTTTAGAGTGAGAAACATTACATTTTTGTTGCAACCATTTCAGAAGAAGAGAGAGAATGTGTAAATTTTTACTTATATACCGTGTCAATTTTTCTTTATATATGGAGACAAAAATTTCCATTTAGGTCAAATACTTTTGATTCAGAAGACTTTCAGGGAAGTCTTCTAACCCGTAAATACTATTTATGAGAAGACTTCCTAGAAGTCGTATAGCCTGTAAATACTATTCATCAGAAGACTTCCTGTAAGTAGTCTAGACCTTAAATATAAACCTCAAACTTAATTAACTAACTAAACACTTCATTAAACTTAAATTCAAATTAAAAAATGTTTAATATACACAAAACTAAACACATATAGATCAAAATTTAATTTTTCAAAAAAATGTTAAGCTTCCAAAATCAAGCCCTAAGAAAACATACAATACTACGATATATATTACCAAACCTTAAACCAAAGAATACTATGAGTCACTACATTCATTCATCGATGTTGAAAACAATTCAATTTTACTATATCTTAATTATATCATTTACAAATTTTTATAATTACATGATTTCAATTTTTCCTCCAGCAAAGTATTTTTCATAAAATTTATAAATTATTTTTAAGATCTACTAGACGAGAATACTTCTTGAAAGTCATCCAGAAGACTTACAAAACCTCATACGACTTATAAACTTTAGAAGATTTTATGGGGTTATATTCTCAAAAATGATTTCTAATTTTCTGTTTGGTCATAAGGGACCGGTTGTAATTTCACTAGCCATTTGGAATTTTTGCATTTGATTCAAATTTTGGTATATCTTTGAGATTAAAATCAAAATTTGAGTCATATTTGGCAAATTCTCCAAGTATAATAGTGCGTATTTGACACAATAATATCAACTATAAAAAATAATTCAAAGCATTGTTTTGCCTGTTCTATTTTCGAACAAACTGCACATGATTCATCATTTCTCTTTTTTTTTTTGAAGAACGATTAATCATTTCTCGTTCATTTATGGTGTGGATTATAGTGGACTATGTGTGTTTTTCTCACTAAATGTTTTATTACTATTTAAATCTTAAATACTTATATCTATTTGAAATACTCATATTAATTTTAGAACATATTATGTTAATTAATTATGTAATTTTATTGCAAAACGAATAATATTTATTAGTAACAGTACAAAAATTGGGTTTCTCTCTTAAAAATATGATCAAATGTTTACTCATTTTTATAGTTTTTTTTTACAGTTAACACATTTGCACCGTATTTATTTTATACAACTCACACTTGTCCGTATAACGTATCATATCTTTATGAATTATCCAAACTTTTCTAGTTTTACTAATATATTTATTTATATTACTTTATATAAATAATGTCCTGTTTTTCCATCAGATCGTCTTATTTTTTAATCAAAACCACGCGATTTTTACTATCAAAACCGTATTTGCTCATCATATCGCATAAACCTTTATTGCAACGTACCGTACTGCACTTTCATTCTTCATCGCTTATAGTACCAAATCCACCGTTACAATTTGTACCCATAATTTTTTTTTGAAAAAGGCTTTAATTTGTAACCATATTATATCAACAAAACTGGAATATATTCAAATTATATTCATATCTCTAATCATTAAATAAACGCCTTTATATCTGCATGTGATAAATTAAAGAGTAATAGTTTTTGGTGCCTAGAAAGATAAAAGTATGAGAGATGGACATATCGTGCCTAGTTTGCTACGTTCAATTAGTACATAGAGACAACTGGGTCTGGGCACGGATCGGATATCCGGGATTTTCAAGGTATTTGTGATTTGCTTCGTATGTCACGGATATCTAATTTTTAGATTTGCTTTGCTTCGGTAAAATACGGATATTAGGAAAAACGGATATCCGGAAAATAAATAGATATTTGCGAATATTTCCGAATATTTACGGATATCTTATCTATTTGAATTAATACAAATAATCTTAAAAATTTGATACAAAATTGTTTTGTAAAATATTTTTTACATGATATAAAAGATAAAAAATTAAAGGAAATAGCGAATCTACATATTTTGTAAATTTTTTAAACTTAGTTAACAATTATAATAACACAAAACTGAAGAAAAAAATTATAATTGTCATAATTTTTTTTTCTCTTTCTTTTATGTAATATAAACTACTTTTATATAAGTAATAATGAAAATAGAATTTGTCAAATCATATGTTAGAATAATAATTATAAAATTTTATACATTTAAAACTTTAAATATAATCAAGATATACATGTATTTATATATTGCCGGATCGGATCAGATATTCGCTTCCCAAAATTTTAGTATTTGTGATTTGCTTCGATTTTAACGGATATTGAGTTTTAGTATTTGCTTTGCTTCGAAAGCTTACAGATATTCGAAATTTTCGGATCGAATCGAAACGAATAACGAATCGAATCAAATTTAACGAATAAAATGCTCAGCCCTAGAGACGACTATCAATAAGGTTTTGTCAAGCAGCTGGCACATTTAATCAAAAATAGGTGGGAGAGTAGTTGAGTCTTCAATAGATCCGGCATCAAACCTACAAACCATGGATCCGATTCAGCTTACCACCTCATGCCAGAGAAATTTTATAAATACCTTGCTTCCCATAATCTGATATAGTCTTTTCTTATTTGTCTTCTAACTTAAATATTAGAAAATGACTAAAAATATCTTACTATTCTGTGTTTTTGGGGTTTCAAAATTGTTTTATGCTTGATAAAAATCTGCCCCCGAAAAATGAAAATATCTCCTACACAAAAATAAACAACTACTATAACTTAGAAATTTAAATTGGGAAAACCAAGCAAACGATGGATAAGAATGTAATAAGTACTAGAAGTAGTAGTAGTTTTTTTTTCTGAACAAAGTAGTAGTTTTCTAAAGACGGTTGTTACGGTATAGATCTTATAAATAGTACAACAAGGTTCTTTTGCAATGAAACTGCGGTGACTTACATTGGTTATTCTCAATTCGCAATATGATGACAAATTTTTGTCGCAAATTCATGATTTTTTTCGTATAAATTGAGATACATAGATGTTATCTTGTTGTAGATGGGCAGCTGACAAAAAAAAAATGTTATCTTGTTTGAAAACCTATCTCAATCATGTGGCAACAAAATTATAAAAAATTTCGAAATTATTGATAATAATTTAACAATTAAAAAGAGAATTATATTAAAAAGTGGATACAAGTAAAGGCTTAAAAACCGAACAAATACCCACTCGTAACAATACGGATGAAAACATGTCGGAAAATGAATCTGGCTTAGCTATGGCCAGCTTTATTACCATGGGGGTTTAGCTGCAATTTTGGAAATATAAAATTTGGATATTTTAACATAATTTTATTAAAAATTTAAATATTTTATAATTATATAGGTTATTAATTTTAGAATTTTATTTACATCTACATATTCTAACTTAGGGTTTGACTGGTATCCCCGTCCGCAAACGCAACATTTGCAGTTGGTAGCGGTTGTTGGCGTTTTGAAACAATCATAGAAAACTTTACAAATCGCTCCGAACCTCTTAAAATCAAAAACTGGTTCCAGCTAGAGTTTGCGGTTGCGGGAGGGTAATATTTTTTTTAATTAAAAAAAATAAAACTAAAAATATTCAATAAAAATTTTAAAACGAAATAATAGAAATTCTAAAATGGATACATATTATATTTTAATTATATTATAAAAATTTAAAACAAAAATATTTTCTATAATTTTTTAAAATTTAATATTATTATTTTATAAATACAAAATTATATTTATTATAATATTATGATTTTAATACTTTTATAATTTTATAAAATGTAAATATTGTTAATTTATTATTTAACAGTTGTTAAGTTTGGTAGTTTACGAGTCATAAAAGTCCCGCAAACGCACCATTTTCTAACCGCTGTACTAGTCGTGCAAATATCTAGAAAACGCTTAAAACCACAACCACCCGCATCCGCAGCGGTTACACTAGTCAGGTCCTTAGCTATCCATAATAATCATGAAAACTAAAAAAAAAAGAGAATGAGATGATAAAAATATTACAAACATAATTAAAAATCTAATTTTACAGATAAAAGACTAGATAAATATCATAATCATGTATATGTGACAATAATGTTCTAATATATTTTAAGGAATAATAATTTTTAATTTTTGATCAATGTTATATTTATATTAAAATCTTCTCCAAAGAGGTATCAGAACATTACATCTGGTATTCCAGTGAAACCGAAAATTTTAGATTACATGGATCTACGTAAACTACAGATCTAAGAAACTTAAAGAAGAACGAGAGTGAGAAGAAGACTGGACATGGAAGCAAAGGCCTCCAACTCTGATTTAGACCCATGACTAGTAATCATATTTATGTGATTTCACAATGGTTGGGTCGTCCATAGCCAGAGGGTTGACGTCGTATCGTCAGAGTGAGTCACCACCAAAGGTGTTCCACGGCTACAATGTTGATTTCCGTGGTCAAAATCTACTTCTGTAGCCTTGGTCACAACCAACAGTTGAGCCTCGTCATCTCGCAAGTCTGAAAAGAGTCACGTATCTCTCTTCAATCCACCGGTCAAATAGAGATACACACGTAGCATTTGGTTACGTTTTTATACTTTCCTTGGATCGTGGTTGTGGATGATTGTCGATCGATGTTGAAGCATTGTTGTCGATCGATATTCGGTTAGCTCTTTCGATCGATTCATGTTTTTCTCTATCGATCGCTGCCGGTCTGTCTTCTTTACTAATGCGACTGAAACGAGTTCTTTTACCGCAGGCTTCTGCAAAAAGTGAGTCTGTATCTACTCGCGCCTGATCTTCTGCTTTGAGGGGACGGAAGTTATACTCGATGTTCTCTGTAGCTCATTCCTTGTGGTTGAAGAATTCCTTAGTAGTGAAGCCTTCATTTAATTCATCTGCACCTATCACATGTGATGCGTTCTCGACTGCATAACTCTCTTGATAGCGATCATCTACCTAACTGCCAATTGAGTAATTTCCTTCTTGCGCATGGTCGATCTTAGTGTCGATTGATATCACTCAAATTACCCTAAGGAGTGACTTTACTCTCTCAAATAAGAGGTTCAGTTGTAGTATTTAGGGATCGAATCCACAGAGAGCTAGTGTACAAATAAGATGCAATCTTAATGACTATGCTAGGTTGAAAATAGTTTAAAGTAAAGTGCAGGTTTGCTGAGTAAGGATGAGATTACTCAGTTGAAAGGATTTGGTTTTGAAAATAGTAAAGAAAAGTAGTTAGATTCAGGGTAAGTATTCAGGAATTCAAAAATATAAATACTATAAAGGCTAACAAGTTGCTTGCATGATATGTCAGAGCTCAACACTTATTAAATGAATCCATCAGCTCTCGCATTATTTAGACAATCTATTACTTAGATGCTAAATGGTGTTGCGGTCGGCTACTCTGCCGATGGTATCGCTCGATAGTTCGATAGGAATATCGACCGATACACCTCTAGCTACGTCGATCGATTACTCTATAGGAGTATCGATCGATACGGCTCTAAGCAAGCTTTATGCACGAGTTGATACAATGCTCACCATGATCTTAGATCAGCTTTCGCATATCTCAAGAGGGTCATAGCATGTTTAGGATGTTGTCAGGTATTGCATGTAATGAACAATGAAATCCAAGTTCATGTTCTAGGTAGCTAAGCTAGAAAAAGCATTAGTGAACAATCCTAATAATAAATATCACAACTATAGCAATTATAGGCTGGAGCTAATCCCTCATATCCTATTTAAACCCTAAATCTAACAAATGAAACTACTCAGACATGGCTAAGTAGTTCATATCAACAAGGTAATAATATAAGTTCATAGACCTATTAGAGGGTGAACACTTAGGTTCCAATCACAAATATCTTTGGATCTCTCCTCTAGGTCTAGAATTCTATAACCTTTGTTAACAATTAAAGAACTGAATAGAATTTTATTGAGAACTTGCAAAGTAATGAAAACAGTAAAAGAAAATGAGTAGAAGAAGAAGAAACTCTTTTAGAACTTTAAACAACTCTTGAAAACTCTTAAAAAGTATATCTTTGCCAAAACACTTAGGCACATATAAATATGAGTTTATTAGGTTAAAAAACTCGTCAGGGGCATTCTTGTAAAATGTGATATCTTGGACTTCAAGTTCGGCCAGGTCCAACTTGTCTTTCAGCCGCCTCAGTATCGATCGATAGTACAGGGTGTACATCGATCGATTATGGTCTCGATGTATCGTTCTTCGGCTAATGTGTGTCGATCGATTGCACAGAGTGTGCATCGATCGATGTGTAACTCTGGTGTCGACCTCTGGTCTTGATCTCGGGTGAACTCTTCTTTAAGCTCCAAAAAGGCACCTAAAACATCACTTTTCTCCAAAATGCTTCTGAACCTGAAAACATACCTAATAGACTCCAAAACATAGATAATAGTAGTAAAAACACTCATATACCATGGGTAAAAACGGGTAAAATCCATGGTATATCAACTCCCCCAGACTTAACCTTTTGCTTGTCCTCAAGCAAACACACAGGCAGTCTTTATGAAAGAGGTTTTGAAAAGCAGAGACTAAATCAAATTCAAACTTAGAATTATAACCTCTACTTTGTTGCAAACCACATCTAAGAGTCTGTCAATTACAGAAGCACATTATGCAATATCCTAATTGAACAACCTTGATCATCTAGCCAACAACTTAGCAATCATGTCTGACTAACTCCTCTACTGATTTCATTTCTGTAAATAAAAATAAAAGTGCAGGCTTTACCTTGAGAGTATCGATCACAGGATGCAAGGTTGCTCAAACAAGTATCTGGACCTGCAGGTAAAAATTAGTTCCTATCCTCTCTCTACTTTCTCTCCTAGTCAAGTCTGCTTTCATTTGCAAGACATTGACCAAGATTGGACAGACTTCCATGAATCAAGCCTTAATGGTTGCAGCCACCAAGTCTTGTTCACTTCTTTTTGACCTATATCCTAGGATTCATTGCGAAGCAAGTCTTGAAGGGGGTAACCACCAAGCCCTGTTCGAACCCTTTACCTATAGAATTCTTATGAATCAAGTCTTGAGGGGGGGGTAACCGCCAAGCCCTGTTCGAATTCCTTCCTAGTTAATAACTAACTAATCCTAGAACATAAATTTAAGATAATTTTCGATTTTTTTTTGAACTGAATAAAAATTAAATCTAATTTCGAAAATGAGAGAGAGAGGGTGATAAAACTATCTACACACGGCTTTTACCTTCCAGACTTGTTTGAAGCATCCGATCCCATGTATACCAAGCCCCAAGACAAGCAAAGAATTGTCAGGTTAGGTTGGAAATCAGCTTTGGTTCCTCCAGACAATCAATGAAAATGTTGTCATAGCTGATAGGTGATCAACTTTAGCATCTATAGTACATTCTGCATCAACAAATCTAAGAATGGTGCCTAAAAGATTGGTTAGATAAAAAGTGAAAATTTAATTTATCATTATCCCTTTCTTGACTCAATAAAAACCATTTTGAAAATATTTTTGGATGAAATCAAAAGGTAAACAGCATCAGTAAACATCCCCCCAGACTTAAATCATACACTGTCCCCAGTGTATAACCAGTTCAGTGAAGGCATATGTAATAATAAAGTACACCTATATCAAAAAGTTTAGAACGATATACCTGACCGCGATGCGTATCGATCGATGTTGAGTCGCATTCGTCGATCGCTTCTCTGTGGTTCATGTCGATCTATATCGACAGTGTCATGTCGGTCGATTTCAGTGGCAATCGTCTAATTGTAACTGCAAAAAAACAAATACGAAAAATAAAATCCTAAAGATAAAAATAAAATGAAAAACTACCTAACAGTGGGTTGCCTCCCACTCAGCGCTTTGATTATAGTCATCTAGCTTGACTTTGGATGGAATGAGCTATTGAGATGAAGTCCAGGTACTTGTTGAGAAACAAGTATCCTCTGTATCTTTCGTCTCACCGAACCATGCGTCAAATAGGCTTCTTGTGGCTTCATATTCTCTAGTTCGTTTCTTCTTTAACTTAATCAGCTCATCAGTGATCCTTTGAATCCTTTCTTCATGACTTTCAATGCTGAACTCGTGCCATCCTAACTTCCTGTAGGCATGTTCTGAAAGATCACTAAGCTCTGCTTGCATTGAATCAAGGCGTTGGATCATCTTTTCATGGATGGAGCTGGTATCGATCGATTCCTTGGTTGAAATATTGGTCGATGGCTGTTGAAGTCCATCGATCGATGCGCTGGTTGCTCGGTCGATCGATTCTAAGGGCGCAGGTCTTCTCGCAAGCTGTCTCTGAATAGCTTTAATTTCTTTTTGCATCCCTTCTATGCTAGATTCCATGCTTCCAACCTCGTTAACAAGTGGGAAATACGTTTGGTCTAGACGTCTATCTTGTGAATCATCCACGCTCGTTATTGTTGTGTAGACATCATCAGCTAATTTATCCAAATCGGCTCTGGTACAGATCTCTGAAGTCTGTATATCGATCGATGCAATAGGTTGCTTATCGGTCGATTTTCGCTTCTGCAGATTCTCGTGAAGCTTCTCTGCAAAGAGCTTCATCTGGCTGTCGATTTCAATCAATCGCCTATCGATCGATGTGAGGTTGAGCTCATCGATCGATGCAATCGATGCAGCCTGATAATCAAGTTGACGTTGGAACTTCTCAGCCTTCTGCTGCGTAGTATCTATGCGTAGTGCGAGTTCCTCCACTTCTTAGTCTACTAAGAAGTGTATATCAGCAATTTTCCTCTCAACTGCTTTCAGAGGAGTCAATCCTCCAAAAGGATTGCAAGGCGCAGCGGGGTTCATATCTGCATGTGCTTCATTGATAAGGCGGATAGATCTCTTCATCTCTTCTGTGCAGATTCTTAGATCTGCTAGGTTGTGAAAGATACCCTCACAGGTTGTGGTTTGTTTGATGCTGAGACGAGCTTCTGCTTTCTTCAATTCTTTCCAGATATCTCCAAGAGATTCATCAACCTCATGTTTTGAGTAAGTGGTCGATGGTGTGGGCTCCGTATCGATCGATGTGGATGTTACTCCGTCGATCGATATTGATCTTTTCTGGCTATGGTTCTGTGCGTTGCGAAGATCTTCAAGTTCCAGATCAAGACGTTGAACCTTCTTGAGTAATCCTTGGTCTGCACTGAACATCCAGTTCATCTCACTGCGAAGCTTGTCTGTGGCCTCTTCCAAACTCTTTTCCATGGAGAGCTTTTCCCATTTGCGTTCTCCAAGTAAACCGGTGAACATCTCGTTGATCTCGTCCTTGGTGTAGGTTTCTTGCACCAATTCTCTTCTTGTAAATGAATTAGCGTGCTCTGGTAGACAGATGTAGGAGCTCTCTTCCATTGAAGTTCTTTGGAGCAGTTTCTTGATCTCGTCTTTAGAAATTCTGATGACGTCACCATCTATTCCTCTAGCAAAACCATTCTCGTCTCTGTAGACCCCATACTCATCTCTCTTCTCCCAAAAGAATTTTCGAACTCCATATCGAAAGGCTCTCTTTCCGAATTCGGGACACTTATCGATCGATGCAACACACTCTGTATCGATCGATTTTTGTTGAAGATATGGATCCTTCCTGTTGAGATGGTTATCATCAGCTTCCTTTGGCTGGGTTGTTGTGTCTGCCTCCTGGTGCTGATAATGGTGGTCTGGTCCGTAGCGTTGTTGCAGGAATAGGTTGTGGGATCCATTGGCTAACTGTAGGATGTCTGCAATGTCTTCTTTGGATATGTGGAGTGTTCGTCCATCCATTGAGCGTGCAAAGCCTTGTGAATCCCTGAAAATACCAAACTCATCCAGGATTAGATTACCGAAATTAAGTACATTTGAATTTGTTACCTGGGATGGTTGGGTGTATGTATCGGTCGATGGCACTGGTTCTGAATCGGTCGATGGTTGTTCAGGCCTATCGGTCGGTTGTACTCGTGCCGTGTCGATCGATGAGACTTCTTTGGGTTGGGTGATGTGTGTTGGTGTGGCGGTCTCGACCGCGAAGCTTTCGTACTGGTAGTCGCTTGCCCAGCTCCCGATTGAGTAGTCTCCGTCTCGCTTGTTGTTGACTGTGTTGTCGAATGATGCGAGGCAAGTAGTATCGATCGATGGGGAGAAAGCCCTGTCGATCGATGTCGCGATTCTGAGGTTGTGGTGGAGAAGTCGATCTTCATCTTCTCGAAGGTTTTGACATTCTATAGCTCTCTCCTCCTTGTAATCATCAGTATACTCCTCAATATGAGTAGTATTTGCAGCATATGGTGGGATGTAGTAGTCATTCTCCCACGTGTTTACTTCGAAATCACCTTCTGTAAACTCCTCCTCGATCTGATTGAATAGTGAATCGATCGATGACCATGTGTGGCTGTCGATCGATGTCGGTTCACCAGAGATGATCGATGAGACAGTGCTTCTATTGATCGATTCTGCGGTCTCTGTCTCGTATTCGCCTTGTGAGTCGTATTCATCTCCACAATAGCAAACAGCTACAAGGTCTGAGCCGTCTTGGATATTCTTAGCGACCTTGATGACTCGTACTGGATCATAGTAGACCGTAGGGTTGATCAGGGTTAGGCACAGTTTGTTTGTCTGAAGGTTGCAGACTGCTCCAACTGTGGCTAGGAAGGCTCTTCCAAGTAGCAAAGAAGTAGGTAGGGTTATCTTGACGTCCAAGACATAGAAGTCTACTGGAATTAGGGCTTCTCCTATGGTGACCTCAAGGTTTCTCAGAATTCCTCCAGAGTTCTGCTGAGAACAATCCACAAAGATGAACGATTCTTCAGTAGGCTCTATCTTCGGACCTAGATGGTCTGCTATCACCTTGGGTAAGATGCTAACTCCAGATCCTGTGTCACATAGGGCACGTGGGAAGTTGATCCCATGTACTGAACAAGGAACAACAAACTTTCCTGGATCACCCTTCTTCTCTAGTTTGATCCTCTTCTTCATACTTTCTCTGACTTGGTTGAACATCCTTTTGATGTCTTCTTCTGTCTCCTTGGTTTTTCTGAAAAACATCCACAATCTGTGTGAAAAGTAGGCTTCTTCAAAGGGTTTCTCTGTAGGTATCCTTAGAACTTTCTTTCTGAAACTTGCCAACTCTTTCTCATTAACTCCTCTTTTAAGGTGTTTAGGAACCTTCTCTTTCCTTTTTCTGAGAACTCTTCCATCTTTTTCCTTTTCTATCTCCATTGGATCAATAATATCCGTGGGTTTCTTCATTATGGCGGTTGGTGGGTTTCTGGAAGGCTTAGATTGCTCCTGGAGTGCATTAAGTCGTGCAACATCTATCTTGGGAAGTTGCACTCGGCGTGTGATAGTTGAATATCGATTGACAGCTTCTGGAGTGTGTCGATCGATTTCTTTATCAATCGGTCGATCGATGGGGCGTCTGTCCTGTCGGTCGATGTGGTAAGGGCTGGGCGGATGTGGGTGCTTTGCTGCGAACTCCTCGTGAGTATGTATCTTCACGGTATTGCACTCGTTGGTGGATCCCTCAAGGTCCATCGGTCGATGCTCGTTTTGTTGCATCGATCGATTGGTGTTGGCGTACATCGATCGATGTGGTGATCCTGACATCGATCGATTCCAGTGGTTGTCGCCAATTCTTCCGATCTGGAAGTCTCCCTCTTGCAGCTTTTCTTGCTTTACCACTCTCCAAAAATCATCCTCTATGATAGCATTGACGTTGTGGCCTGTTGTTTCTTCTCCAGTCCCTTTTCCTAAAGCTTCCTGCTTCCTAACAGCTTATCCTGTCTGAATCAGTTGAGTCTCTAGTTTCTTCACATGGGTACTCAAAGCATCAAGCTTTGTGTTCAAAGTTGTGTAGACAGCATCAATCTTTCCATTGAAGTTCACCTCTAACTGCTGCTGGCTTTCAAGAACTTTGCTGAGCATGTCTTCTAGCTTTCCTTCTGGGGTTAGTGTGGGTGGCTTCATGTAAGATGAGTTTCCATAACTCCTGTTGTTGTTGGGGTTGCTGCTGTTGAAGTTTCCTCTCTGTCCTGCGAAGTTTCTGTTTCCTTGGTTTCCAGACCTCTGAAATCCGGTTCCACTGATTCAGTTGACTTCTTCTTCTGTGTAGTAATCTTCTTCATCAGCTTCTGCATCCTCCACTGAGCAGATTTGCTTTTTTAGCAGTTTCTGAACATTGTCAAGTGTAGCTTGTACCTCATTTATCTGTTCCTTTCCAAGGAACGCTGCAGATCTTGCTCTTACAATGTTCTTTGTGCTGTTGCTGGATGCTAGGTTGTCTATTAGCTTCACAGCATCTTCAGGATTCCTTGTGGTGAAGTTGCCTTCACTCGCAGTGTCTAGAGCCATCTGATATTTCAGTGCGATGCCTCTGAAGAAAGTGCAGAGCAGCTGCACTTTGTTGAATCCATGGTGTGGGCAGTGTCGTTGGTAAGACTTGAATCTGATCCAGGTATCCTTGAATGACTCTCCAGGCTCCTGATTGAATGTGGCAATTTTCTTCCTTAAGTCTTCAGAGCGCGCATCATCAAAGAAGTTACGCAAAAATGCGTTTTTGATGTCGCTCCAGGATTTAAGAGATCCTTGTGGTAGCTGCTTAAGCCACTGCAAAGCTTCTCCAGATAAAGAGTGTTTGAAGAGCTTACAGAGAAGGTAGTCCACAGGGACTCCATTGGCTTTGATAGGAGATATGAGATCCTCGAACCTCTCCAGATGGTCCATGGGATGCTCACTGGACAGCCCATAGTAAGGTATCTGTCCCACAAGGGTGTAGTACTGCGGTTTGAGCTTGAAATCACCTCTCTGAATAGCAGGGGGACGAATGGCTGATCTGTTGGTGTAGAACTGATCTGGACGGTTGTAGTCAGCTAGTGTTCGAGCAGCCTCTTCTACAGGTTAAACAGCTCCTGTAGGTGCAGTTTCTGGCTCAGGGATTACTTCATTCTGAGCGTTGAGTTTATGACCTGCTTCATTACGAAGGTGACCTTCTTGGTCACGCAAGTCTCCATTCTCATCTCGTGTGAGAATAATAGGCACAACCATGACTCGCGGAGTAGTATCGATCGATATACGGTTAGGGGTATCGATCGATGTCGGATGAAAGATGTCGGTCGACGGGGAAGTAGTGTCGGTCGACGTGAAGGTGCGAGTGTCGGTCGACGAAGACGGTGTCTCGGTCGGCAGGGGTGCGTCGGTATCGGTCGACAGGCAGTTGATGGCGTCGATCGATGCGGAACGGATTTCCTTGCGGATTGAATGTTCCAAGCTAGCAGGGTCTTCTGAGAACAAAAGTTGGGATTCCTTGTTGCTTCTGGTGCTGCTGGGCATGTACCTGAAAAGACAAGAAAAATTTTTGTGTCAGAAAACAAATTAAAACAGTAATAGAAATAACCTAGACCTAATCAGATTAGATCCTATTGTATCAAAGCTCCCCGGCAACGGCGCCAAATTTGATATCACTCAAATTACCCTAAGGAGTGACTTTACTCTCTCAAATAAGAGGTTCAGTTGTAGTACTTAGGGATCGAATCCACAGAGAGCTAGTGTACAAATAAGATGCAATCTTAATGACTATGCTAGGTTGAAAATAGTTTTAAGTAAAGTGCAGGTTTGCTGAGTAAGGGTGAGATTACTCAGTTGAAAGGATTTGGTTTTGAAAAAAGTAAAGAAAAATAGTTAGATTCAGGGTAAGTATTCAGGAATTCAGGATTATAAATACTATAAAGGCTACCAAGTTGCTTGCATGATATGTCAGAGCTCAACACTTATTAAATGAATCCATCAGCTCTCGCATTATTTAGACCATCTATTACTTAGATGCTAAATGGTGTTGCAGTCGGCTACTCTGCCGATGGTATCGCTCGATAGTTCGATAGGAATATCGACCGATACACCTCTAGCTACGTCGATCGATTACTCAATAGGAGTATCGATCGATACGGCTCTAAGCAAGCTTTATGCGCGAGTTGATACAATGCTCACCATGATCTTAGATCAGCTTTCGCATATCTCAAGAGGGTCATAGCATGTTTAAGATGTTGTCAGGTATTGCATGTAATGAACAATGCAATCCAAGTTCATGTTCTAGGTAGCTAAGCTAGAAAAAGCATTAGTGAACAATCCTAACAATAAATATCACAACTATATCAATTATAGGCTGGGGCTAATCCCTCATATCCTATTTAAACCCTAAATCTAACAAATGAATCTACTCAGATATGGCTAAGTAGTTCATAGCAACAAGGTAATAATAGAAGTTCATAGACCTATTAGAGGGTGAACACTTAGGTTCCAATCACAAATATCTTTGGATCTCTCCTCTAGGTCTAGAATTCTATAACCTTTGTTAACAATTAAAGAACTGAATAGAACTTTATTGAGAACTTGCAAAGTAATGAAAACAGTAACAGAAAATTAGTAGAAGAAGAAGAAACTCTTTTAGAACTTTAAACAACTCTTGAAAACTCTTAAAAACTATATCTTTGCCAAAACACTTAGGCACATATAAATATGAGTTCATTAGGTTAAAAAACTCGTCAGGGGCATTCTTGTAAAATGTGATATCTTGGGCTTCAAGTTCGGCCAGGTCCAACTTGTCTTTCAGCCGCCTCAGTATCGATCGATAGTACAGGGTGTACATCGATCGATTATGGTCTCGATGTATCGTTCTTCGGCTAATGTGTGTCGATCGATTGCACAGAGTGTGCATCGATCGATGTGTAACTCTGGTGTCGACCTCTGGTCTTGATCTCGGGTGAGCTCTTCTTTAAGCTCCAAAAAGGCACCTAAAACATCACTTTTCTCCAAAATGCTTCTGAACCTGAAAACATACCTAATAGACTCCAAAACATAGATAATAGTAGTAAAAACACTCATATACCATGGGTAAAAACGGGTAAAATCCATGGTATATCATCGATCGATATGTTATCGGTGATGTCGGTCAATGCTCGTGCACACTCTGCCAGGTGCCGATGAGTGTCGATCGATGTTGAGATGTCTCTATCGATTTTTGTTGCATTCTTTATCCTATAGGAATGGTGGAGAAATTTATCTCCCTCTGTAAGAAGACCATGATACTCTGTAGCTCATTCCTCCTTGTAATCCTCATCATACTCCTTATCTCTTATCTCAGGCATTGCAGTGTCCGCTGCAAATGTTGGGTGATATCGATCGCTTTACTAGCTGTCAATCAAAAAAATCTCTTCTGGGTAATCGTTTTCTCAATGTGCAGAGTTACTGTCGATCGATTCTTCCTTGGTGTTGTCTATCGCTTCAGGGTGATGAAGATCGATCGGTTTATCCATATCAGCGTCCATCGATTCTTCATATTATGTTTCGTACTCGGCTTTTGAATCTCAGCTCCACAGTAGCATACTGTTATGAATCCCGGATCATCTCCAATTTCTATGCTGGGATCTTGTGTCTTGACAACTCGAACTGGATCATAGTAGATGTTCGGATCTATGAGTGTTAGGCACAACTGGTTAGTCTGCATGTTGCAAACTGCTCCTACAGTAGCCAAGAAAGCTCTCCCAAGTAATAGAGAAGTGTTCCAGTTCAGCTTGTTATCCAGGACATGAAAGTCTACTGGAACTAGGGCATTACCTATCTGCACCTCAAGGTCTCTGAATCATTCCTCCTGAGTTCCTTTGAGAACAGTCCACACATGTGAATGAGTCCTCTGAAGGCTCTATCTTCAAACCTAGATAGTCAGCCATCACCTTAGGTAGGATGCTGACTGAAGCTCGTCGCACAGCGCACGTGGGAACTCAATACCTTGTACCAAGTAGAGTACTGTGAACTTTCCAGGATCACTCTTCTTCTTCAATGTGATCCTCTGCTTCATCTTATCTCTGACCTGATGAAACATTCTCCTAATGTCCTCCTCAGTCTCCTTGGTCTCTCTGAAGAACATACACAACATGTGGGTAAAGTAAGCTTCCTCGAATGGCTTGTCTAGTGGGATCCTGAGAACTCTCTTTGTGAAGCTATCCATCTCCTTCTCATTAACTCCCCTCTTCAGATGCTTAGGAACCTTCTCCTTCCTTCTCCTCAGAATTCTCCCTTCAGTAGCCTTATCAACTTACATAGGCTCTGGTGCATCTTCAGATTGAGTGCTGCTGTTGTCTGGTGGGTTATCTGAAGGTTTGGATGAATGCCTGAGTGCATTAAGTCGTGCTATATTAATCTTCTATAGCTGTACTCTACCTTACGAACTTTTTCTGTACACCTAACAAACTTTTGCTGTACACCGAATAAAATTTTGATGTACATCTACTACAATAGCTATATGATAACACTTTACCTCATCCTCCTCCAAAATTTTCAGTTTTGATCCTGGTGTTTTCACAGTTGGTGAATTAGTGGACGAGACTTCTGCACGTGTGGGAAACGTTGGTTCTATAGTTTGTGCACTACTTGGGAGGCCTTCATCACGGGGAGGAGCCGTTGACACATTGGCCTCTCGTATGTTTGCCAAATTCCCGTAATTAAGGCCTTGTTCTACCGTTGCATCCACTTACAATATCATTTGCTGTGTACTGCATAAGGGCGGCAAACAGAACCTTTAGAAATATTCAAAAAGTTGTACCAGTTTCTTACCTTTTTCCCAAACTCATCATATGGGGTATAATCATAACGAAAATTGTCCAACATTGGCATCTCATGCTCCTCCAACCCATCGTGCCTGGTCTTCATGGGTTTTTTACATTCACACCCACCAATGTCTGCGTACATCAATGCCATCAAGTCTGTTATATCGTCGCTTTTTTGGGAGATCCCTGCCCCTAACATCATCAAGACTGTTGGCCTTGGGGTTTTTTCCTTGCGCTTTGCTCTGTGGCACCGTGAATGCGGCTCTTGCATTATCTGGATGGCCAGACCTTTCGTTGGTGTGTACCCAAGAAAAAAAAATTCTTCCCGCAATGTTTCCAACTGTGATTTCAGCTCACCTCGGATCCACGCTTTCAACTCTTTGTTTTTTTCTCCATGTTTCCTGATTCAGCCTCTTTACAAAAACCACGCCGAGGACGAGATGGACGACGCGGAGTCTGACTCGAACAACCAGGTTCTTCAAGTTGTCTGCAAAACCGCGTATTGGGCTTCTCACACTCCTTTTTAACACCTGCCACTCGAACCTTTGCAGTGGTCTTGAGAGGTGGAAGGGATGAATCACCACCAATAAATTATGTTGCTTTGAATTTGTGGCCTTCCCGCATTAGTCTAACTAAGTTAACAACTCGGGGGTCATCTACTTCTTCCTTCCACTTTGGATCCCCATCTGCATTTGGGAGTGAAAACATAACAGCAACCTAACAACATAGAAAATGAATGTTACAGAAGATGCCAACCTTTTTCGAAGCTGATATGTGCAAATCAAAAAAGGCGCTTAAAATGTACATCCGCATCGGCTTCAACTTGAAATAAGTCTTCAAAGCTCAGAAGTGTATTTGTTGAGTTGCATCCGTCAGGGTCTTCCAAGAAAGTTGTCGTCTTATTAGGTTCATAAATTTTCTGAATCAAAGCATGGATCGCTTTGAAAGCCATCAGTTACAGCGCCAAGGGGAAGCCATAACATGCTGTTGTTTGCTGTTTCAGACATTTGCGCATTAACTCAAGGGATTTACCAACTTCAGACGGAGAAGCAGGTTTAGGCGGTGTCAATCTAGACAAAGTGGTGAGGAATGTCTTTCTTCCCCAAGGATGTTGAAGAAAGAATCCGGTGTCTTCAAGCATTTTGACGTACGAAGGTGTTACTCGGAGATGTTTGTTACGACAAACTAGCAGACCATCAACATGCGCAATGAGCGCTAGTGGCATATGCTTCCACTCAGGTAGATTTGGCTATTCAAGCATTCCAAGCACCTGCGTTACGGTCACGTCTAGATCTTCAGTTTCAAACAGCTCTTTCAAACATACGTCCACCAGCTGTCAAATCTTCTGACGGTGGATCGTTCCCAACTTTTTCCACCAAAGGGTCATATTTCCAGCCAGTGATGTCATAATTCACAGAGGGAAAATCGTAGTGGATAATCTGCAAATACAAACCAGAGCTCATATCTGGCAGCGTTACCAGTTGACGGCTGAGTAGAGAATGTACGAGTTTAGCAGAGTTTGGGCAGCGTGACACTGGATAGTGGAACAAAGCTCCTAACTGACTTCTCAGCAGACAGTTCATTTCCGGTGTGCCTTTAAGCCCAATGATAGTTGCTTTTGAATAGATGTTCAGGCAAGGTTTACTTGGATAACAGTTACGTGCGAACAGTCTCTCCGGGAGTGTTGACGGAGATGGCAGCAATGTTTCAATAAACTCTGTGTCGTTCGTCGACATTCCCTCTTCGTCGGTTCCTACGCTGTATTCTGAAATCCAATAAGCAAATACATTATTGGATTTGACCGCGTTCTGAAATCCAAGTTCTATATCAACCATAATAATAACACACTAACATTACTCTGAAAAGGGTAAAGAACGGCTCTACCTGCATAATGCGGCGGAGCTTTAGCAGCAATGGGATTTTTCCCGGGTTTTGCAGGCTTCTGGCCGGATTGACTGCAAGTCACTCTCCTCGAGGTTTGACTACGCAATTGAGAAACCATGAAAAACAGAAAAAAATATCGCTTTGAATCCAATTGTGATGCTTGAAGAAGCTTTCGATTTGCAATTATCATGAATTGTTCGAAATCAAGAGGCCTTTTTACTCACAAACTCTTTCTCGAATCTAGGCACTGTTCTTATGTTTAGGTTCATCAATTATAAATGAAATTTTAAGAAATCCCAAATTTTATTGTTTAATTCAATCGTTTTACTTTCTTATAAATGGTCAATGGTCAGATTGAATTTGTGATTTTAAATGGTGAATGGTAAAACTGTTATTACGCAATACTACCGAATCCTTCGAAGACATTTCGCATTGGGCGAAAAGCAAAGTCGTCCATTTTTCCAAGTAAAACTTGAGGTCGCCCAATTTGCCAATTACAAACTTAAAATTTGCGCAATTTGCCAAAAAAAATTTATTGATATAAATTAGTATATTAATGTTTAGTAGTTTATATTTTGTAAAATCTTGGTATTTGATACAGTAATTAAGATTTTTTTAATTATCAAGCAAAACATTTAGGGTTTGAGATTTGTAGTTTAGGGTTTCGTAGACCTACAATAAAGTCTATATAACTAGAGACGTCTTTTTCAGTATACATTTTTAAATTTTGTTTATAAAAAATCAACATATTTAAATTTAATTGATTTCTTTAAGAAAAAAAATGTGAAACCCTATAACTATTAAAAATAAAGAAATAAATTTAGTATATCATATATTAAAATTATTAAAACATTAAAGAATAAACAACAATAATGAAATTATTATTATAGTAGACTTCCAAAAAGGTCTATTAAGTTACAATAAAGTCTACTCCAAATTTTTAATTTTAGTAGACTTCAAAAGAAGTTTACAATGTCGTAAAAGTTTAACCTAGTTACATTTTTGTCTCCCTATATAAATAAAATTTATACAATCTCTCTGTAAAATGGCTGCACAAGTTTTTAAAACTCTCTCACTTCTCTCTTAAACTCTCTCTTTTCTCTCTAAAATTCTCTCCCTTCTCTCTAAAACTCTCTCATTTCTCTCCCTTCTCTCTAAAATTCTCTAATGTCTTTCTCACAATATCATCATGTCATTTTAGGTATTATGATTCATGGTTTTCATCTTCTCCTTAAAAAAATGAAAGTTTAAGATCTATAGATTTTAAATGTGTATTTTTATGTTACTTCTTTCTCACAATATTATCTATTTTTGTAGGTATCATCTTTCATGGTTTTCATCTTCTCCTCTACAAATGTAAGTTTTAGATCTATAGATATTAAATGTGTATTTATATGTTTATATTGAAATAAATTTATAGATCAAACTATGTGCATTTAATTTGCTTCTATTTTATCTATTAAATTCTATTTTTAAAGTATTGTCAGATTTAAAACTATTTTCACATTTTAAAATGCATAGATCTTTTCAGATCTGAAAATTATCAGACAGTACTTATAAACTAAAGCTAGTAGACTTCATATAAAGTTTACTAAACCACAAAGTTTAAGCAGACTTCATTGAAAGTCTACTAAAAATATGAATTTAATTTTTTTCTATGTTTTAAAATAATTTTATCTTGTTTTGCAGGTATTTTCTTCCATGATTGTTATCTTCTTCTCCCAAAAATGTAAGGTTTCATTTGAAATCTAATCAAATATGATTTTAATTTTTATCTTATTTTTCATAATTTTATCTTATTTTGCAGGTATTCTCTTCCAAAGTTTTCAAATCATCTTCCTAAAAATGTAAGATGTACATATATTCATTATAGGATATTTTTGTGTTTATATTGAACTAAATTTATAAATTCATACTTTATGTTTTTGCTTTGTTACAAAGTCGACAAAAAAACTATTTTGAAATATTTTCCAGAACAAAGTATTTTCAAGTTTTCTAAATGTACACTTTTAGATCTGAAAAATTCTCTGTTATTGTTGACTTCAACTAAATTCTGCTAAACAATAACTTTAAGTACACTTAATAAAAAGTCTACTAAAATATTTTTAAATTTTTTATCTTATGTCTTTTCATAACTTTATCTTACTTTGCAAGTACTCTGCAAGTACTCTTTTCAAAGACTTTGTTTGAGGCATCAAGATAATGAAAAAAACAAACATGCTCAAGAATGTTTTTAAATAAATTTCTTGTAATAATTTCTCATAATAAAATATTCATTTATAAATAATTGTTTACTGCATCTATTAATATAAAGAAGAGGATTCTCTCTTCTCCCTCTGCCATGTCAGTAAATAGGGCGAGGAGGCACTGACATGTGTAGACTTTTACAAAACGCGCCGTGTTATTTAATCTGCTATGTCATTCGTTCGGGCTTTAGTGTTATTGGGCTTTGTTTTCTATTCGTCGAGTACATACCATAATATATCAACTTGGCGTAAATGAAACGCGGCGTTTTTTATTAGGTTAGCGTGTGTTTTTTTTTGTGAACAATTTCTTTTTGAACAAAGTTAGTGTGTGTTCATCTTCGTTTCTCCATAGGCGATCTTTCATCATCTTCCTGTACGAAGCGACACCAGTAACCAAATTATCCTCTTAAAACCCTCCATTAATTGTTCAAGGCGTTCGACTATAAAAATATATGGTTTTCTACTTTAAGAATCATCTTCTCATTCGTTCTAAACTAACCAGTAATCAAAAACTGTGAGCTATGGTTAACGTTTGGGTCTTCCTCTCTGTTTTATAGTCTGGCCGCTCCTCCTCCACAGTTGAAGTTCCCTTGCTCTGTTTCTGGGAGGCCAGGAATGTATGCCGTGGTGGAGAATTCATGGGATTCAACATGCTCCTACTTGATTCTCAGGTTATCTATTTAACTCCACATATTGTGGTTAAATCCCTTTCACATCTCTGCCGTCTTGAATCCATATTATAATTTCTTCTTTGTGTTTTTAAGTTTTTGTTATCGATTTTTGACTGGGGCATTTTCCAACTTTGGATGATTGTTGTGTCTATTTTTGATGTTCATACAGATCTGTGTCTTTTCGTATGATTTTCTACTTACCGGCGAAAGAAAGAGATCTGGAAACATTACGATAGTCGGCTGAATCCAGCGTCCTCTTTAACGCACACATTAACAACAACTCTTCACTCCTGTGCCGATTTGTCTTTCAATGTACCTCTCATTACTGCCATTGTGTGAATCCTCGACTATAAATAGGGTAAGCCCATTCCCTGGAAATTCAAATGTTCGGGTTTGGAATCAAAGCGCAAAACACACCTTTTGTTAATAATATCTTGAGTAGTATGCGCCTGTTGTGTTGTCGAGATGAAGAAATCCATCTTCGAGTTCGTGAATTTCTTGAACTGGTTTTTTTCTGATTGCTCATGCTAAAATATTGCTCCTTGATTAATTTTTAGATTGAATATGAGCGGCATGAGAGTATCTGAGAGCGATAGATTGTGAGAGAGGAGAGAGCGACTGGTGCTAATGAGGTCAGAGCTTTGTCGCTTTTGGATTATGTTTGGTGAAGACAGCGCTGGTGAAGAAGTTCAAGAAGGTATCCCGTCATCTCTGTTTCTACTTATGCGCCCTATTGGATCTGATCCACCTGATTTGAGATTAGCGTTTGTTTGTGCGGGAAACGGTATCGAAAGAAGATGAGATGTGGGTTTAGCAAAGACGTCTTATTAATGGTCGAAAGAACGTTCGGACGGTTACAAGGTAAAGAACGACTAAATGGAAGACCGGAGCTCGGAGAGCGTCGGTCGGAAAAGTACAAAACAGCGAGAGCAAGAAGAAGTGAAAACCTTAGTTCTAGCCGTTTCTTCTCTCTAATTTTGGATCCCCTTTACGTCGTCCTTCCTTGTCTATTTATAGCCGTCCTTCGCCCTTCCGTGACCTAGTTCGCGTCGTGTTAATGGGCTTTTGCTCGTTGGGCCGGATCACGTCGAGCGTCCGTTGAGCCGGCTTCGCTTGGTCGCTGAGGAGCGACCAAAAGTACTCTGGAGCTGCGGCGAGACTTCGGTGTCTCGAGCCGTTAAGCCGAGCCGAGCGCTCATGGAGACGGGCCTGGGAATCTGTCTTTTGGGCCTTGAGGAGATGGTTGAATCTATCCCCTACAGCGTTTAGTCAAGATCTATTAGGCTTCGTGAGTTGCAAGGTACAGTTTTAGTTTCGTGAGTTACTGTGAAGTTTTGGTCTTTGATCGAAATTTGTAGGTTTCATTGATTTTAAGTGGTTTTTGTGTGGATGTTTATGCTATGTGATTACCTAGCTAGGTGAAGAGAAGCCAGATGTTTGTATTTGAAAGATTCATGAGTTTTTAGTTCCGATGTTTCCAGGATTGCATAAGAGGTTCCATTGTAATAACATTATCTCAGACTATATAAGTTGAATTGAAATTCTTAAAAATCGTACGTAGTTGTTTAAGTTTTGACTTTTGCTTATATTTTTGATGTTTATGTTCGGCTATGTTTCCTTTTGTATGTCTATACACATGTTTTATGTGTATACACACACATTGGCGAACCTAGGTAGAAAACAATGGATGCACATGCCCCAATAATAATTTTAAAATTTAATATATTTCTTCACACATTTGATGTTAGTTCTATAATCATATGAAAAATTATACATATTCTAACATTTTGCTTCCACTGAAAAAAATCTTTGGATTCGTCCCTGTACACACACCTTTCAATTTCGATAATGTTCTTCGCATGTTCTGGAATTCTGTTTTTTGAATTCTCACAGATTTTTCTTTTATGTGTGTATACACCTTTGTATGTTTTTTTTTTGGTCAACACCTTTGTATGCTTAGATCGTGGAAATACAAAAAAACTATAAAATCATGTAAATTCATAAAGCCTTTTTGTATATTCTGCTCATTACTGTTATCTTAAATTTTCACCAAAATCACCATGATTGAGATATATATTTACTCACAAACAATGACTACCAAACAGGCAAATAACTTGAATGCAACTTAGCAAATTACATGACTACAAGACCGACAACTACATGTTACTCCAACAACAATGAAAACCGGTGGGCCTCATGCTACCAAGGCCAACTAAGTATAGGGGCAGGTGGTGTCAGTGGTGGAACAAGCCAAAGTTTTGACTGCGGTCAATTTTATTTATAAAAAAATATTAATTAATATCAATTAAATATTATTAAAATAATGTAAATATTGAATAGGTTAAAGTAATGTATATTAACTTATAAAATTGTTAGTATTCTGATTTTTTTAAAATAAGTAGTAATTTAAAACGAGTTTTACTTAAATAGATAAAAAGTAAACAAAATTATAATAAAGAATGAAAGGAAAAATGTTTATGAGTAAAATAAATTTATATCAATTGCTTTTTAGTGGATAGAAATATTGAACTGCTGTAAAATTAACAGGAAATAATTAGGATATATAAATGAAAATAATGTTTAAAGAATTACGAGTATCTTTCGGTTTTGACTTGTGATCAAAGTAAAAACATGTAATAGACTTTTTGGAGTTGAACAAAATAGACAGTTTTGAAAAAAAAAATCATGGGGTCAAATCACGTTCCCTAAATATCATAGGGGTCAGTATACTAATTATACACTATTTTACCAAAAATCTTTCCAAAATGCAAGTAAAATTATTTTTGAACGAAATCTATAGGGGTCATGTGACGCCCTCTCCTACGGCTGCCTCCGCAACTCGGTGGTGTGGCTGCCCCAGAGACCATACCAAATCTAATATTTTAGAGGTTTAAATTTTATTAACATACATTATCTTCGTTTTAAAAAAATGTTTCTGAGAGACAAATGTTTCAAAAATATTTTAAATACATGTTTATTAAGTTTTTGTTTTTAAAAATTATTTTTCTTTTAAAAAACAATTTTTAAAAAATGGACCCCTAATATCTAGGCCTGAGACTTATTATCCGGGATCCGGATTCGATCCGAGATCCGTTCCGGATCCGTTCCGAAAAAAAGATATCCAGGACGCCTGGATCCGATAGGATATCCGGGTTGCCTGGATCCAAATCCGGATAGTAAAATCAAGGATCCGTCAAAACCGAATAAGGATCCGGATATCTTAATTTTTAGGTCTGGATATCTGGATTCGAATCTGTACTTTTAAAATATATATATATTTTTTTTTTTAATAATTATATTTATATATTAATATTTATTCGTAATTTAGTTTTAAAATATTTTAATTTTAAAATATTATATTATATTCATATTTATATTTATAAATTTTGTATAAATATTTAATTTATGTATTATTTTAGTATTTTAATATTTTTAAAAATATTATTTTTTATTTTATTAATTATTTTTATGAATCCGAATCCAGATCTGGATATTCGCAGATAGTATGATAACTAGACGGATATCCGGAAACCCTGAAACCGGATCTGGTGAATCTGAATCTGGATCCGGATACCCCAAATTTCCCGAATATCCGATCCATCCCACCCCTACTAATATCATAGATCTCGGGACGATCGTACTGAGCCGGCACTGATCACAGTGTAGTAACAAATGATTCTATTGACAATCTGCAAGACAAAGTGACATGGCAAATAGCAAATCCCTCAAAGACTTTAAAACTTTTCCGGTGATTAAAGATCGAACGATTTCCACACAACCTTTGCTTTAACCAACCACTGGATCTCGATCCGCACAGTCGTGTGGATAATTATTTTCATTTTTTTACATGTAACCATTTGGTTTATATGATTAGTGATATATAATTTTAACATTTATCATATTATTAATAGTTTATTATAGCATTTTCAAATACAACAATTTTATAGTTTGCATGCAGTAATTTATTTATTTTTGTTTCAAATTATTAGTGATATCTCTCTTATTAAAACATGAACACTAACTAAAATCTTACATTCTTTGATATTTACGACAAAATCCATTCAACTTAATATTAACTTAGATATTAATTTCCTTAAGAGTGTACATGTATTTTAGGTTTTGATCATACATATATGTTAATCGAATTATTTGTATGATTTAAATATTTGACTGAATAACCTACATCAAATGTAATTTATGCTAATGACAAAAATTGGTACAATATATATTGCTTTTTTAAAATTGCACAAAATAAAATATACAAAACAATCACATTAATGAATAATATATGAATATGGTCTATTTAAAAATAAGATTGATTATATTTTTGTAAACGAATGAGTCATACACTTATATTATTAAAATATAAAATAAAATCCATTATATTTAATAACAGAAACTGAATGCACTTTCAAAATAGCATTTGTAGACCTATTGTTCATATTGATGGCATATTTTTCAATCATGTGGTACAAATATTAACAAATCTTAATTGTTAGAGATCTAAGATTTAATTGAAAGTATTATATTAAATTAATATCACAAATTTAATACAAAATTGTACATGAATTTAATATAATAACCAAATTAATTAGATACTTAAAATGTTTATTTTAATAAAAATGAAATATACATCTATTCTATTATTAATTACGAAAATAATTAAGTATTTAAAAGATTTGTTTAAGTGAAAAAATATACATTTATATTTTAAATAAATACGATAGTTTAAATAAATACGAATATATATATATATATATATAATTATATAGTAAATAAAAATATTTGAAAAGATTTTATTCTGATGTAATTAAGAGAAAATCTAGAAATAAATATTTATAATTTATTAAGAAAGCAAATATGTCTATGTTAACCAATCCAGTTTTGTAGGCGTTGATGGTTAGATGGTTATATTAAAATGATATATTACTAAGCCATATTGTTAATAATAAATGAATGATAACTGATTTCTGGTGAGAGTCCATTTTTTAAAAAAAATCACACATGAATCAAGGTTGTGACTTCTGTTTTAATCACACACTAGATTTTGACCCGTGCGTCCCGCACGGGTTCTGAATTTTATTTATAATATTGAGCATATGTAACGACCTTTGTAGACTGAAAGTTTAAATAGTATACTTATTTAGGTTAGTCTTGCTTCATTTGTTTGACAACTTAATGTTTCATTTGTTTGATCTTATTTCAGGAATCAGATAAACTATCAACGTTATAAATATAAAATAACAATTTAATTTATATTCGTCTAACCAAAATACGAAAGACAATTATAAGCTGTGACAATAAGAAACACATAAATGAGATAAGCAAATAAATAAGAAGATAACATATAAGATAAGTAGTTTATTTTAATAACCAACCAAGATCAAAGGAAAACTGGTTTGAAAAACCAGAAAATATGTTTCAAAAGACATAACCATAATATAAAAAACATTAAATGTTTTAAACTTGAAGAGATTAAGAAAGCAAAGACGTTAATCAAACATCTGTGGCTCATTCAACTTGTACCAATCGATGTAAGGAAGCTCAACATCAGCCGCCTTGGCCTCTGCGCGCACAAGTTCGAACTCTAGCTGCTTCTCTTTCTCTTTGCTTAATGGGTTCTTCTTGAAAAGTTCATTCATGAGTTCCAGCTTACCTTGTATGCGCGAGACTTCACGCTCTTCAACATGTTTCTTGGCGATGGCATCATTTAGTTGCTTGTAAATAAAGAGCTTGGCTCGGTAATGCTCAGTGGTCGCCACCACTCCCTTGTTGAATGCCTCTTCTAGAGAAGAACCATAATCTTCAACCATGGGAGCCTTGAGTTTAAGGTCTTTGTTGAATGCCATACTGAGATTTTGATCTGGATGTTAATATAAACAGTGTTGGTTAGAATCAACGAAATTATCTAAGTGAAACTAATTTGTTCAATCAATAATAAGCATCTGCTTACATAAGATCTCCTAAATTCTCAAAAAGTAAAATAGTTGAGTAAATTGAATCAAAATTATTAAAAACCTAGCTAGATTAATATGCGTTATAGAACAAAAAGACTCACGACGGCTAGAAAACCTAAAACATGTTTATTCCATAGACAAAATATATATAAAACGGATAGATCAAAATTATTAGAACCCTAGCAAGATCAATATGGGTTATAGAACAAAAAAATTCACGACGGCTACAAAACCTAATTGATTCCATTAACAAAATTTACATAAAACGAATAGATCTAAACAAAGAAAATTTACATAACACGGATAGATCTAAACAAAATTTACATAAAACGGATATAAAGGAAAAGGATAGATCTACTTACTTATCTAATATTGGGACAGACTAAATTGGAGAAGAAGAGAGATGATAGTAAGAGATGAAATCGGTTAAGTGTACAGTTTATATAGAAGAGGATATGATCGAAGAGTCATATCTTTTCACATTCCTAATAATCTTTTCAAATTACTAATCAAAATTAATATATTAAAACTCCAATAACTGAATTACAGTTTCGTAATAGCAAGTGATCCTAATCACATATTTTATTTGTAGTTTTTATACATTTAGGATCCTCATATCTAAGTAAATAATTAATGTAACATTTAATAATTGTGAGATATAGAGAATACTAGTGGTTTGTCCGCGCTCCGCGCAGAATGTAATCTTTTGTTTATATGTATGTGGTGTGTAAGTGTATTTTGCTTTTGTTTCGAACATTTTGGATTTGATACTAAATGTTTGGTTAATGTTTGGGACTTGTCTAAGGGTCCGACTGGTTTAAACGCTATGGTTACGGTTGCGGATGCGGGAGTTCGCGGATGCGGATGGTTGCGGTTTCAAGTGTTATTAAGTGTTTTGTATGACAGGCACAACGTTTGAAAATTATTGCGTTTGCGGGATATTTGTGACTGGTTGATTATAAGATATTGCAGCTGTTTAATAATAAATTACCAATATTAACATATTATAACATTATAAAAATATAAAAAACTATATTAATGAAATATAATAAATATCAATATAATATAATTAATAAAAAATATAAAAACTTTTAAAAAATATTTTATTTCGTTTTATATAAGTGTATATCTTTATATATGTATGTATATGAATTTTTAAAAATTCTAATGAATAGTTAGTTTATAGTTTTTGTAAAACAAATAACGATAATGTTTGTGAGTTTAAATTAATATATAAAATATGTATATATTTTTATTTATAATATTTCCATTTTAATTTCTTTTTTACAATTTTTTTTAAATTGAAAAAAAATTTATATTTAATTATCCACCCGCGACCGTCCGCAACCGCAAATGCTATTTGAAATCAAATTTTGATTTTAAGAAGTTTGGAGCGGTTTGAAGAGGTTTGTAACGATTTGTATGATTGTTTCGAAACGCTGTCAACCGCTAGCAACCACAAAAGCTACGTTTGCGGGTGGTAGCGGTGAAACCAATCAGACCCTAAATAGTTATGTAATTCGTAGGTGGCTAGAATAAGTTGCTGTAACTCGAGAATGAGTTATGTATTATAAGATGATGGGTATTGAAATGAATGGAATATTTAAAGTGATTTATATTTTTGTGTATTTGTTTCACACTATTATAACAGTTTTGTTATTTAATTATTTTTATTGGGTTTCATAAAGTATGGATGATTATTTCATTATTGTCTTCTATATGGTGTTGCACCTACAATATGTAATTCGTGGGTGGTTAGAATAAATTGCTGAAACTCGGGAATGATTTATGTATTGTCAGATTGTGGGTATTGAAATGCATGGAATGCTTGCGGTGATTTATATTTTTGTGTATTTGTTTCAGACCATTATAATAATTTGTTATTTAGTTATTTTTATTGGGTTCCATAAAGTACAGATGGTTATTTCACTATTGTCTTTTATATGGTGTTGCATCTTCTGTTGGTTTAATTCGGTTTAGTTTTCTGTTAGTCTAATCATAACTGCATGGTTAAAATCTAGATTTGGGTTGTATAGTTGTACCATTTACAAATGTGGGTGCTTGTAAGGTTTATTTTCTTTTGTTGGGACATGTTATGTGATGTTGACAGTTATGATGTGTTGTTAACGTACATGTCAAGTGAGTTGCAGATTTTTTGCCAGCTGAGTTCGTGAGTTCTAGGTTCTGACTTTGCATTTCATGGAGTAGATGTTTAACTGTGTGGTAGTCAGTTATGTAATGATGCAAAGAATATTTCATGTCAACTGTTATCTTTTATCTTTGAACTATGAAATTATATTATTATATGTGATTGAATATGTGTATCAATGTATGTACACGATTGTTGTGAGAGCCAATAATTTTTTTTTTTTGAATCAAAGTCGAAGTAAAGAAATACACATAAACCACGTAAATTTGTACATAAATATCTTCATATGAAATATAGATTTGTACATCTGCTTAACATTTTGGATGCCAATCTAGTCGAGATTTTTAATGTGTCAGCTAGGTGGAGGTTTGCTGTCGTGAAACTTGTTTGTGATTGTTGTTGTAACCTCAATAACTTGGAATAAACATGCAAGTTTAATTAGTTCGGGTTATTCGGCTCGGATTCGGTTCAACCGAAATCTTACTAAATTAACCAAAATAAAATTTTGTTTAGTACTCTGTTAGTTCAGTTTTTAAATTCATTCTGAAGGTTTCTTTTTATTATGGTTAGTTTTTGGTTAAAATTTTGAATAAATTTGGTTAATTTTGCTTAGTTTGGTTAGTTTAGTTTCAAATTTGATTTGTAGGGTTAGTTTGATTTAATTTTTTTATTTGGTTTGGTTATATTTTAAAAAAAAAACTAAAGTGACTGAATTTCTAAAATATATCTTGGCATTCGGGTTTTCGAATGGGGTTCGGGTCGGTTTCTATCGGATTTGGGTCCTTCGTGTGTGGAAAAATCAGATTCAATAGATACTTGTGATTTTTCTATTTGGTTTCAGATTGGTTTTTACCGGATCGAGGTCATTTAGGTCAGAAAGTTAAAACCTGTTAAAAATCTATTAATTTCATATATCAACGGATAAGAGTCTATGTTTCGGCTAACTTTTTGTTATGTCATTTGATTTCTGCAACTTTTGGTCCGCGGAAAGACAAATTATAATGCAAAAAACACTAAACCTATTTTCATGGACCTAAATGACAAAAATCTAACAAAAATTAAAAAAAAAAAATCAAACCCAAACCAAAACAAAACCTAATTCAAAATTCTCATCAGCAAATGATACTATGACAAGTGTCATTTTTTCCTTCAAGGAGAGAAAAAAGTCTACTTTATTATATAAGATACTAAGATATATAAATGTTTGCTTATTTTTATTTCTTCCGAGTTAAAGGTTTGTTATTTATATTCAATTAAAAATTAGGAGTATTTAAATTCGTTGCATCTTGATTGTTTTTATTTAAAACTTAGGAGTTTTTACAATCAGTTACCAAAAGTTTATGAAAAATATCAATTTAGGTTATGAAGATCTTCTTGGGATATTCTTTTCTTGTCTATCTTTATGGTTAGATCTATTTAAAGTAATTATAATAAATATGTTAATTACGTAGTCAATAAAAAATTTCGTTGGGCCTCGTAGTTATAAATTTCAAATAAACACATTAGGGTTTCTGTTACAATTTTTTTTCCGGAAACAAAACAGATTTTTTCTGATCAACTAAAGAAAACTTCTTTCTTCTGACAGTCATAAGGCACCTTCGACCAAAGAGGAGCTATAGGATCTGTTTTACTTAGATCGTTATTGACAACCGCATCATATACAGGTTTGACACACTAAAATTATTCTCAACCGATATATATATTTTGTATGTTTACTAATTGATATTCTTATAGTTTTTGATCTAAGGAACAGATATTATACTTGCTAATTATAATTTTTATGTTTGATCTGTATAAACTTGGAATGTGTTTTTTTGGTTTGGCAGGTCAAAAACGTTTTGGAGAAGCAAGACCACTATACGGATCACAAAATTAGACATCGCAAATCCTGACGAAGTGGAACAAAAACGGTTAGTAAATTAAATGATTTGACAATTAGGTGAATGAAAGAACTTAGCATCACATAAGATGTGAGGCTAGTTTCTCTATTTCTTTAACTATATTTGTTAGCTATCATTTAGGTTATGTGATCAATTAGGTAACTGAATTATAAGTCTTGGATGCTCATTAGATGGCTGTAGCTTAGAAGCATTTAGGATTTCGAAAAACAAAAAATAAATTGATCTTAATCAATCGTACCAAACCTGAATAACTGAAATGTCAAAAGGCAAAGCAAATGAAAACCTAAAACAAATTACATGTCACAAACAAACCTAACACAAAACGAAAGTTTGCAAGAACCAAAACTCACGTGACACCAAATCCACGTAAATCATTGAAGCCTGCATGCAACAACAAAAGTAACTTATAATCTATATTAAAACATAAACGGATTTAATGTGGAGAATATATTTAAGAGTACCTTATCACTCATGCTGCTCGAGGTTTTTTTAAATCTCTTTGAAAACTACATTCATAGTTTTTTTCTGAGGTTTACCATCTTTGTCGACAATCAGAATTTTCAATCCTTTCTTAGAAGTGACACTAGAGACAGCCACATATAGTTGTCCATGCGAAAACACAGGTCTTGGAAGAAAGAGACCAACTTGAGACAGTGACTGCCCTTGGCTTTTGTTGATTGTTATTGCAAAAGCCACAGCCAAAGGCAACTGCCTCTTGCGCATCTTAAAAGGCAGGGCGGTGTCTGATGGTGTTATTAACAACCTAGGAATATATACTATCTCACCAACCTTTTCTCCAGTAATTATCCTAGCTTGAACCATAAAATCCATAAGCTGAGTGATCTGAACTCTTGTTCCATTCATTAATCCAACATTAGGATTTATGTTTCTTAAAACCATAGCAGGACAACCAACTTTGACTCTAAGCATATGGTTTGGCAGAGCAGGGACCTTTATTTTGTTGAGAAAATCAGGTCCAAGTGCTTCATCATTCATAGCTGGTTTATCTATTGGGTCAATACTGTCTGCACTCATATAAATCTTTTCTTCGCCTAATATTGTATAAAATATTTAATTAGTACACTAATACTATTTCAAACAATTGTAAACTATTTAAAATTATCTTCTAGCTGATCCAACATGTACTCATTAATTGTGTTGACATCCTCATTAGTAGGACACAAAATAGCTCTTTCTTTGAAGAACTTAGGCTCCTTGCTTTCTTGTAATTCCACGAAATCACCATAGACAGCTTTGCTGATGGATTCTATTGGATCCTCGAAGTTGGTAATCAAAAACTCAGGAGGAATTTCAATCTCGGCCTCACCGTCATTAGGCTCCGCTAGTTTGCCTTCACCAACTTTTAATATCCATTCAGAGAAGTCCTTAAGATCTTTTGCCTCTTCAGTTGTCAAACAGCCAGACAACAACCGCATGTTCTTCGTGAGTTTCAAAACTTTATAGTTCTCCCAAAGATACGAAGCATTCAAAGCTGCTTTTGCAATCTCTGCCCTACAAGCTCCTCTTATCACAGTAGAACCTGTCGAAAATCACCTCCAAAAACAACTACTTTTCCTCCAAAGGGTTTATTTCTGTGCTTACCAACAATATCAGATAAGCTCCTGTCCAAAGCCTCAAAACAATGCTTGTTCATCATGGGTGTTTCGTCCCATATAAGAGTGATGCCTCTTTTACTAAATTGGCTTGATCTGTTCCGTGAGCCATATTACATGATGAGAACTCGTCAGGATTAAGAGGTATACTAAATCTCGAATGAGCAGTCCTACCACCTTGTAACAACAAAGAAGCTATCCCACTCGATGCAACATTAAGGACAATATCTCCTCTAGATCTTATTGCCGCTGATAGTAACTTCCAAAGGAAAGTTTTTCCAGTCCCACCAAACCCATATACAAAAAACGTCCCTCCTCTTTCTTCTGTGACAGCATCAATAATCTCATGAAATATTTTCTTTTGTTCATCAGTCATCTTTGGAGAATCTCTCTCAAGAGTTTCTAACATATTTTCACGGGGATAACTGCGCTCATCTAATATAAGAACGTTTGAATAATTTGTACTTGATACGGAAGGCTGTGGCATCTTCGTAAATCTTTCTAGTGAATCACCATTCCGCCTCATCAGGATCTCAATCTCTTGTAAAGCATAATTCTTCTTCTCTTTATCACTCAACACAAGTCCTACAAAATTAAACAAAAGTTTAAAAGCATATCAATAACAGATTCAACAATAGTATACAGACTTATCTCTAACCTGGTCTCTTAAAAAAATTTCTACACCTATGCTCAATATCTTCAGACAAACACTCCCAAGTATGTTCCCATACGTTCTCCGGCAATTCTAAGCTATCATTCAGCAACATCGTAGAAAAAACCTCACGTAGATCGCTTGCTGAACTCTCATAACTTCTCCGCAAGAGATCATCTATATTCTCGTGATCATCATCTAGTAACCCACGTGCAGAACATGCTTTTTTGTAGCCATCATGAAGAACACCTTCAAATGTTTGTATGTCCTCATAACATGTAGGACCTCTCACAACGTTCAACAACACCCGAAGATAATAAGAATCTTCTTGTTTACAGGGAGCATAATTAATCCTACCAATGGCAAATCCTCTTTTTCTTCGTTTGAATTTTTTTTTTACTTTTCACAAAAGTATAAAAGTTGGAAATCTGAATATAAAGCAGGGTTGCTGCGAATGAATCAACTTTGCAAAGATCAAACCATGCTAAGAACATTGTATTCTCAATGAGCTTGCGACTCAACACCGCCTCCATCTTATCTTTACCTCTGAAAATAACATGTTGTTTTCCAGGTAGATGGAAAGTAAGCTTCTCAACTGGTGTAGATCGATAGTGACTAGAGAACATAAATGTTCTCCATGAAGATTCACACGAAGAAACATATCTACAAATAAAGGCACCACAAAATCGATTAGAACATGTATACTTATATATAAATTTATTAGTAATGAACAATATGGAAAATTTAACAACCTGCAATCGAAGAAATCTTTGAACTCATTTTTTATCTTCTCCACACTTTCCTCAACGTTCTCCATTTTGTTTACAACCACATGTTCAGGAGGTTCCACCGCCACAGTGACACGATCTTGTCCTTTGTTAATATACTTAAATAAGTATTTAATTGATCCAGCTTGGTTGCACCACTCGACACTTATGTGAGCTCTGTACCGAAGAGATAGTTGCCTGTCGTATGGAATAACCCAAAGATTATCACATCTCATCCTGTTCTTCTCAACATAAGATTGTGGTTGCTCGAGCCTTCTATAAACTGGAAACCCATCTTTATTAATTGTAGTATTTTCACAATATGATTTAGGATATAGTTTCAAGGACAATCCATTTTCCATACATGGAGAATTCATATTTGCAGCTCCACATGGTCCATGCATCATCATATCTTTAACCACTTCATAAAGTTCAGGCTCTTCATCTTGATTAGGAATTTCCGCGCAAATTATCTTGTCTATGTCTTATGGTCTGGGAAGCCTGCTATCCGGATGCATGAATAAAAGAAAATGCGAATGAGGTAGACCACGTTTCTGAAACTCTATCGTGTACATTGCTGTGAAGAAATAACAAAAAACGGATTTAGTAGGACAAATATTAAGATCTTTTAAAACATTGGATAATAAATTCTTCTAATTAGGATAAACTCACATGCAACAACCTTCCCCAGTAGATGCTTTTTGGTTAAATCATCCATTAGTGACTCGAGCTTTATTTTAAAGATCCTGGAAAGAACGTCTGGTCTATCGTTTGCATCTAGGTTTCTCTCTTTAACATATCTGGTGATCTCTGGCCATCTAGGATTACACGTAAATGTGATGAAAAGAGTGGGAAAACCAAAATGCTTACAAATGGCCATAGCATCCAAATAATTATTCTTCATGTATCTAGGACCACCAGTGAAAGAAGCCGGCAATACAAATTCTGTTCCTTGTTCATGCATATCAATCTTGCCAGCATTTTCTGATTGTTTCAGAGAGTCAAAACTATCAGATCTTAAAGTATCCTGATTGAATTTTAGATATCGCAAACGGTTAGACTCTATAGTTGTGTAAGAATCCACCAAAAATTGTTGAAAAAGTCGCCTAGAATGCAGTAGATGTCGTGACTCATTCCTCCTTTCGAACAACCGATAGGCAATGAACTGCCTCATACTAATCGTTTTCTTTTTCTGCTTTTTGGTGCCCTCGGTAACACCTTTCTTAATTCCAAGTCTGAACCCATCCTCTCCATAAGGGAACAATAGAGGATACTGTAGTGCTAGATAGGAAACATGTATCTCATTAATCCTCAAAAGCTTTCCAGAATGTTTCTGAAGCACTATATCCCTTTTATCCATATCGAGATTAAAGTCTCCAGGAATCAATGCAGCAACCTCAGATGCGGTGGGTGTGTTGTATGTCCTTCCGTCTTTAAGTCTATCACTAACAATCCTCATATGAAATGCATCGTTAGGATTAGTGTCAAATCGATCTCTAGCTGATCTAAATTGTTGAACATACAGATTCACACCATCTAACATCTTTATTAAAGCCTCAATGATTTCTTTCTTCAGAGTGTCCTTTTCTTTTACTCGACCACTCTCACTTCCATTTCTGCGGATACATTAACATATATCAAAAATGTTAGTCGTGTACGTTTTTAAACCACCTCTTGAAATAATAAAAAAAGGTATAAACTGATAGTTACCTAAGACAATTTGACCTGTTTTCCACTTCATTTTCTGTGTCCGCAATATACATCTGTCCAAATTTGGCATCGTCACCATCATTTGGAAATAAACTTCCTGCTAGATGATAATTTTCTCTATGCAATTGAAACATGTCAGGACCTATTCCTTTCCTCACCGATCTCTCAACTTTGCCACCGAGTGAAGTAAATGAGAAGACCATATTGTAAGGCCTCAAATTTCTTTGAAAAGGTTTGCTTAGTTTATCTTCCCCCTCAAGCAATCGTGTCAACACATCTGGTGGGGACTTTAAAAGTGGCAATGTTACTTGACCATTCATACAGCACAGAGTAAAAGAAGGAATCTTGGAATTTCTGCGTTTATTAATATGTTCTCCGTACCACATATAAGCGCCACAGTGGGAACATGACCAAGTGGGATCACCCTCATCGATATAGGCTGCATATGGCAACATACAACAAATATAGCTTTTAGAAATAAGTGAGAAAATAAACAGAATGTAGATCAGTCCAAATATGATAATATACTACCTAGAGCTTTTGCCAAAGGTTTCTTTTTGAGAGATTTATGTGATACGTTTGCGCGGGTAGAAGATGACATTTTATTACTTTCCGGTTCATTAGGAAATATTTTTTCTCCATCAGAATGATGTACACAATCAGTATTACTTTCAGAATCAGAATCTTCCTGTGAGCTACAGTCAAACTCTAGAGAACCATCGAGTTCTTCGATTATCCCTGGATTTCGAGAAACATGTTAGTTTAGGAGTACCACATAAAAATGTAAAGGAAAAACACTACTAAAAGATCTAACCTCGAAAATCATTAAGATCTTCATCGATTGCTTCATCATCATCTAGTATATTATCATCGTCTCTCTCATTGTTTGTTTTAGATGCTTCATCTATTGTTTCACTTGGAGACAAATTTCCTGTATTGGTAATGTTATCAAGAAGGGCACTTCCATTCATATGGTGCTTCTTCTGAATTGGTCCCCTATTCTTTTTACATGTATTAGTTGCCTTGCTGACATGCGCTATACAATTAACATAAAAATACAACTTAAGAACAGAATAGTATAGTCAAGGGGATAATATATATTTCAGTTTTAAAAAAGACAGATTAACTTACACTTGACGGATGACAAACAACTTCCCTGATCCGAAGTCCTAGTTACTTGTTCCGTTTCCATAGAAACTCCTGAATCAAATATACACAGAAGATAGTGTGCTGTGAATGATGAAAAAACCTTGGACAAAGACCGCCAAGTATGATCTTAAGAACTATTACCAAGAACACATCTTCTTTTGTTACTTGGTGGTGTCGGCGTGCAGTTAGTGATCAATTCTCTAGAAGCTAAATTTGTAATATCATCAAGTGCAATACGTTTATTCTTTCGCTGGTTCCTTTGGATATTACTTTCAGTAGTATTGATTGCGGTTGACTTGCTAGATTCTGCTATAGAAAAGAAGATAATTATATACGACAAACTCATAGGACAAGGATATGTATAGTGGTTTCGATTATAATTCCAAGTTACAAAAATATATATTTAAGCTTACTGTTCAACTGGGTCAAACAGCTTCCCTGTTCTGGTGTTCTTAATATAGATTGGGCAGAATCTAAAGAAACACCTGATAAACAAAACATATGTAAATAAATATTTCCAAACAATCAAGTAAGAATGCAAAAACTCCAAACACTGGATAAGAGGGTCTTAAGAACTATTACCAAGAACACATCTACGTTTGGTACTTGGGGTTTCTGGTGTGATTGCGCTATGGCAAATGTTTGAATCAATCTTTGTCTTTAACTTTGGATCAAGGCCAACAAATAACCTTTTAAAAACAGAGCCCATAGGAACAGGAGACTGCCCACCGTTCTGTGCTAAGTTATGATCTCTCGAGATTGATTGAGTTTGACGACCTTCATTCCCCCTACTCGTGTTAATCTCAGAATGCAAGTCTGGTATATCATTCTCATTGTTAGGCATGCCAATCTTTCTTTTTCTCTTCATACTGTCTTGACTATCACTGTTCTAACTTATGCAGAGACTAATAATATGCAATGATGTTATTGTATTGCCAAAGTTGTAGTGGAAATCACAATTATACCTAATTTTCAAAGATATCGTGTAGTATCATTATTTTGTAATAAATGGGATATTAAACAAACATAAACTAATTATGGTAACAGAAAATCAAAACAGAATCTTAATAATGATAGTTTTGTATATATTAGTTGATCTCATCCCTAAATTTTAGTAAGTAATATCATAGGTTTTTTATGAGTATTAACATTAAAATATTATTAATAATAGTTTTATAGAATGAGGTAATTAGGTTTGAATCTATAATCGTGTAGGTCAATGTTATAAAAATATTCTATCAACATGATGCTACATTGGAATTTATACTCGTACACGTGAGAAGTTCTTGTTCTATCATATAAAAAGCTAGTTTATGATATATACATCTTTGTTTCAAAATCATCTAAGATTATTAATGCTGAAATAATACTACCATAAATCATACTTCGGTTACTAAAACTATTCATAATACTACCAGATATCATCTAAGATTGTTAATGAAGCAAAGTTCTCTTTGTTGTTTACTTTCTCTTTTTTATACATCTTAGTTTCTAAAATCCTCCAATATTGTTAATGCTTAAATAATACTAACCTAAATCATACTTCAGTTACATTTTATGGTCTCACGTGTATCCCCGCATCACATAGAGAACTTATAAACTTCCATAAAATGTTTAAATCTCTCATTATGGTCTAACGTCCGTTTGCATGGATTATGTAACAATGATATAATTAGAACATATAATACGGTCCAATTTTCTTTTGTTTCGATGAGACAAACACTGACCTATCAGTTTCTTATACAGAAACCTATCTAGGTGAATGAACATTGACCTCCTATCTTGAAAACTCACAAACTTATCTTGAAAACCAAAAAACTTTTGTGCAGTTTTTTCACTATTCGAATAACAAGACTTTACTATATCATCGTGGACTTCAATGAAGATTGTTATATAAGTCAAAAGTAGCAAAGGCTGACTCATGTTACATGAATCAAGAAGCATGCAAATGACAACACCACATAAGCACAGCCTTTCTTGAAAACATGTGTCATTGATGATAATGTACTATCAAATCAAGGGTTTTCCACAACCCTCTTTATAAACATCGGCCTACAACATTCCAACTCATATGCTTCACCACCAAATAAAACTCACAGGCCAAACTACAAGCAACACTAAGTAAAGATGGGAGAAGAAATGTCAGTCAACAATTACAACAACAACCCCTCGAGTGATTCCTCAAACAACGACCACTCTAGCTCCGATCCCAACTTCTATTTCAGAAACCTATCTCTGGCATATTTTGTTGCGCAACCTATGGAATTCCTCACCAAGCACAAAAGACTCAGGGAAGAATGCTTAAAGCATGGTAACCTCGAGGGACACTATATTGAGGGAATCCTTCAATTTTTTGTTGAGAAAGACAAAAGCAAAGGCTTCTTTCATCTACGTCAAGCAGCAATTGGGGGCTATAGAGATGGTTGGTATTTATTAGGTTTGTTAATGCTTGCATTAGAACGATTTTATAAAGGTGAAAAGTATTTGGATAAACTTCAATGGAAGACAAATCTATCAGTGTCCGATCATTGCAAGGCACGAGTAATGAAGACACTAAGCACAATCTGTGGCATTATGAATGCTGGCTACTATACAGCTATGGTAAACCTCGAGTGCTTGACAAAGTGCGATCAAAAGAACAGCTCCAATCACATATGCGATGCATTTACTACTACAAACAGCTTAAGGAATTTGTTGTGTTTGCTATGAATCAGTATAATTAAGAGGGAGAGTCTAGGAGGTGTATTATGGGTGCATGAGTTTGCTATGCTTTTTATCTATAATTTTAGTTTCATACTATTAGTTGTGGCCGTGTATTATGTGTTTACTTTTAATGTTTTGCTTGTAGCTTTATATAATATGGTTTTCAAATAACCAACTTATAGTTAAAAAGCAAGTCATTTTAAGTAAGTCATTAGTAGTACTGGTCTTGAATATTATTTTGTTAGTATTCTCACGAATTTTTGCTTAAAATGATTAAAATGAAACACAAAATGAAAAACAACTAAGAAGTCATTATTTGAATAAAATGAAATAAACCAACTAAGGAGTCATTATTTTAATAAATGCAATAAAACATAAAATGTAAACCAAAGCCAAATAAGTCTTATTCCAGCTGCTCCATCATCACTTAACAATCTTCTCCTTCTTCACGATCGTGCGGCACAACTTCTTAGATGTAGAAGTCATCTCTTGTTGATCTAAATCATCTTCCTTGCGCTCAACATTAGGGGTAGCAAATCCATCAGATGAGTTCTCATTGCTTAACTCCATCGTCGGTATCTAAAAAGAAAATTGAGTTAGGTATCTCGTGATTAAACATAATTCAATTCAATAAGCATTACAAAATGCTTACTTCTCCACCAGACATTGTTGACGAAATGGTCTCATTGAGGGAGAGTGGTTCAGAGAGTGATTCAATCCTATGAATATAATCCCCAGACCAGACCTCAGAAACCTTGAAAATGTCAGATCCATTTGAAAAATTTTCAGTGGTTACTTTAACACCAAAACAAAAGGATTTGCCAACCAAGTCTTGTAAAGGCATAGGGAGAAACTCTGGATCTTCAATCTGTTGTGCAATTCAAGCTAAATTTTATTAGGTTTAATAACTATATATATGCTTGCGATGTATCTAAATGAGACTGTAACAATTACCTCAGCGAAAGAACCATCCCATAGTTCAGTAGCTTTGCACCCAATAATGGTCATAGCTATGGTGTCAAGAAACATAATCTTGCACGTCTCGGTGTCATCTCTAATAGTCAAATGTAGCTTGAACCTGTCGAAATAATTATAAGTTATCACATATATTTTACATTAGAGAGTCTAAAGAAATTGATGCTTACTTGGGTGAGAAGGTTGAACATGGTGCACGACACACGTCACAATAAAACTGTGGCTTTATGGATCTGTTCATCTGAACAGATGCATTTCTACCAGTCTTAGTCAAACGGCGGTTGTGTCGATCACATCCAAAATAGAATCAACCCCAATCCGTGTCAATGGATTCAATTGAGCAGATGATTTTGCAGTTCTCGGGCTGAATGGTAATTAAGTAATAAAATTAAAACATTGTAGCTAGAGACCAAATGATTTAAACATTGTATATATCTATATTATTACCTCAACGCTAAGCAAAAGCTCAGATATGCATCTCACGTCTACAACATCCCAGTCGTCTCTGACCTTTGTCATAATTTTTTTCTCATTCTTCTGATCAAAGAGAGCTAGGGGAAGAGGACTATTCTCAACCCTGATAAACACATTTAGACAATATATTTTTATATAAGTAAAATTTTATTAATTTTAAAAAATGAGTAACACAATAATAAAATAAATCTAACTTACAATTTTTTAAATTCAACAGCTTCCTTCATTGTTGGATTGAGAAACAAAAGTGACGCATCAAATGCGTTGGTAATTTGGATTTCTCCTGGATTTTTGTATTCAAATATATGTGAAATACTATTCGAAATCATAATATTCAAAATTATGTTGGATGCGTCTGATTCTAAAGTCTAGCACGTATAAATCTGTAAATATAATAACCATCGGAAAAATAATAACATTAGTGTATACCTCTGTATTCTTTGATTTTTGCAAACCTTATCAAACATATATCAGGCGTAGTTTCTTTCATATGTTTTTCAAATTGCTCAGCATATTTTTCCCATAAGCAACATGCAACCTCATTACCACTAATAGAACATTATGTAAAGTCAAACAAAAATATAGTTAGATGAATATATAAACTATCTATATTATTAGAGATCTATATACCTTTCATCACGTAAACGAAAGTTCACTCTTTTGGTGTTAATCCCTTTGACTTGGACCGTGGCTACTGCTGCAAGATCAGTAACTTGTCCCATGACATCTGTTGAAAAAACAGGATAATTTAGTAACTAAAATTGTCATATACTATGAAGTATAACAAAGTAATTAACATTTATGTATACATACCAATCAGAAAATTGGGTTTGCACGTTCCATTAAAAATCTCCTCGTAGCTAGCCAGATCAAGGAATTCACTATCGTTAAGATAATCCGAACGGCTGATCATTGTGTCTGTAAGGATAGTCATCTTGTACTGCTGCTTTGTAGGTCAATATTGACCTCCTGCCCCACCTATTTTAAAGGTGTCAATGACCTTCCACTGACCAATGGGTAAGTAATGCTGAACTCGAACCATTAGTGATTTTTTGCAAGACGCTTGGATCTTGTCACCCTATCACAAATATATGAGCGGGTCATTATTAGTTAAGTGACTTACTCGTCTATATATATAAGTATCTATATTAAGTGAAATGATCTTACACTTTCGTCTACCAGGACGCACTCAAGAGTATCTCCTCCAAACCTGGTACTTTGCTTCCAGAAATGAAGCAGTTTCACTGTTAGTCGCCATTCATCTTTGTAAGGTTTGAGATCTTTAATAAGACTCATTTTTTTTTCGTTTGGCATGTTTCCTTTGAGAGGTCAATGAGAAGTCTCTAATTGTGTCTTGGTATATATAGATGAGTAAAATAATCTAGGTTAAGTTGTATCCGCAGCTAGTAAAGATATTTGAGAGATATTCTCATTTCTGTTTTGTACAAAATCGTATATTTAGCTCAATAAATGGTAACCAAGTAAGATAGTTATATTTAATTTTTAGAATTACTTGATTGATCTTTTTAATTTACTTGTGCAGGAATTAAACCGAGTTTATGTGGGGAGGGATCAAAGATATTACCTTCAAAATGTGCCTTAAATGTAGGAGAATCTAATTGTATATTTAAAAATCTGTTTTTGAATTCATGATTATCAAAATCGGGAATATTAAATTAAATCATGTTTATGAGCTACATTAAATCATATGAATTAAGTAATTTATTTTTAAAAACATCTAAACCTGTTTCCAAACATACTGATTTTACTAAAGGCTATCCAAGTAACCAAACAAATCGATTTTGCACTTCTGCTTTAATAATATAGATGAAGCAGTTTCACTGTTAGTCGCCATTCATCTTTGTAAGGTTTGAGATCTTTAATAAGACTCATTTTTTTTCGTTTGACATGTTTGCTTTGAGAGGTCGATGAGAAGTCTCTAATTGTGTCTTGGTATATATAGATGAGTAAAATAATCTAGGTTAAGTTGTATCCGCAACTAGTAAAGATATTTGAGAGATATTCTCATTTCTGTTTTGTACAAAATCGTATATTTAGCTCAATAAATGGTAACCAAGTAAAGTAGTTATATTTAATTTTTAGAATTACTTGATTGATCTTTTTAATTTACTTGTGCAGGAATTAAACCGAGTTTATGTGGGGAGGGATCAAAGATATTAACTTCAAAATGTGCATTAAATGTAGGAGAATCTAATTGTATATTTAAAAATCTGTTTTTGAATTCATGATTACCAAAATCGGGAATATTAAATTAAATCATGTTTATGAATTACATTAAATCGTATGAATTAAGTAATTTATTTTTAAAAACATCTAAACCTATTTCCAAACATACTGATTTTACTAAAGGCTATCCAAATAACCAAACAAATCGATTTTGTACTTATGCTTTAATAATATAGATGAATCAAGGTTGTGACTTCTGTTTTAATATATAAGATGTTTTTCAGAATTTATGCAATCAGTACCACTATTATAAAACGTCTTTCACCACCGACTTGGATCATGAATTTTTTAGTAAACGTGATTTTGAGATAATGTATTTAATTCCAGTCCCAAATCATATAATTCCCTGGATCACTTCAGGGTGTCCTGGGTCTTGACTCATGGGTGTTTGATGTGTCATAAGAGGAAGTTGAGGTGGCTTAAGACAAAAGATGTCGTTACATGTTAATACTTGGATCACAAATCACAATTCTCTTAAAAATATATATATACTTACAATCATCAGAATTAAGATAAAAATATTGAAAATATGTAAAGTAATTACCTTTACGTGTATCTTTTAGTGATGAAATATACATGTATTATCTAAAAACAAAAAAAATAATAAAAAGTTAATTTTACAAAATTATATATATATATATATATATATATATATATATATAAACACAATTTCATTTTTATATAATTTATACATTATTCGTTTCTTTACTTACCCGCCCGTAGGGCGGGTTTCTCCCTAGTAATCTATAAACATTGTATTCAGTTTTTATTTGTGTTCCACTTGTATTATATTATTAATTTTTTGTTAGATATCAATTTTTCACAAGATCTAATCAACCAAACAAGTAAAACCACCATAAGCTAAAACAATAACTGATACTCATGTGAGAAGAAGAAAATCTATACAAAATTCTCAAAAAGTTTCAAGAGTAAAACTAATCCCAAATTTTTGCAACATGTTTCAAGTGTATAATTATAACACATTAACTTTTTAAATTCATCCAAGACCATTAAAATTTTACTAACATACACTGTAAAATAGTTAAATCGTGAAAAATATGATGAATAATACACAAATGCACTTCTAATAGAATTTACGACGTACACTTCAACTTCAGTCTACATTTGTATATTTACAACGACATCTACACTTATTATCTACATATAGTAAAACCAAAAATTTGTAGTGTACTTGGTTCTGGCTTGATACACAAAGGCGTACAAAGTGTGTCTAAGATAACTCGACCAAGTTCCGCACTTGTCGATTATTCGTGACATGCATAAGAGGAGAATTCGGAGTCATTCGTTGTAAAATGACGCCTGGTAAGGAATACGTTAGTACCACCTTCTCGATTTTCTTGTCCAGATCATAATCTTCTTGTCCCATTTCAAGAAGTTCACCATGTGTACAACCATCATGCACAAGGAACATTCTCCCTCTTTTCCGATTATTGACCACAAACTCCCACAAAGAGCCTATCACCACCCATTCTCTGTATACAACAGGTAACACCACCCATTCTCCGTATATAACCGGTAACTGAGCTATTTCTGGCAAAAAAAATACAGTTTACATAATTAGCGAGGAAATAAAATGCAGACTTACAAATATGTCTACAATTATTAGCTAACAACTTAGTCAAATCAAAAGTATTATACTTTCATAATTATAACAGGATTTCTTTTCAAAATCACTCAAACCCATTAGGACTAACTAATACACATTGTCAAACGAAAGAATCTTGAAAAAACTTAATGAATAATACATAAATTCACTTTTAATATAGTTTTTCTATGAAGACTCCATATTCAGTCTACAAAGATGTAGACGTTCTTTTCAGTTTACTAATGTAGACTGTCAAATAGGTCTTATTCTTTGGGTTAGTTTTTGCAATTGCAAATTTTACGGGTTACTTTCTAAATTTGAAAAAAATGTGATTTATACAAATAGACGTCCTTTTTAGTTTACACTTTAAAAAGGTTAGTTTTTGCAATTGACCAGGATTTGATTTTCAGAAGTAGACTTCATATGCAGTCTACATGTTTCAATTGTTTTTAAAGAGGTTAGTTTTGCAATTGACGAAATTTTACTTTCTACGAGTAGATTGAAATGAACATCTACGGGCATGTAGACTTCGCATGAAGTCTACTCTCAAATCCGACGGGTTAGTTTTGCATTTGACCAAAATAAAAAAGTATAGTTCACACATAGTATATATTTTTTCTAAGATTAGAAAACTGCATATGAAGTCTACAATATAATAAAAATTTTGATTAATTTTAAAACTTTAGAGTGAAAAACAAAACTAACCTTTTCAACGAACTCAAAGTTTTGGTCAAATGCAAAACTGACATTTTGTAAACTTCTCTGGCAGTCTACATAGTGTAAACTTCCGTTGAAGTATAATATGAAAAGTCAAAAGTTTGGTCAAATGCAAAACTAACCTCTATTACGTAGACTTCTTGGTAAGTCTACCCAAATGTTTGTTTTTGTTATCAAAGGAAAAGACAAAAACTACTAGGGAAGTCTGCGTTACAAAAAAAAAATGTTTGGTCAATTGCAAAACTGACTTGTGCATTGCCAAGTAGACTGCATCGTAAGTCTACACATAGGCTTAGACATACAAAACAGTCTACTATCGCGACATATATCTGAAAAATGACGAAAACCATGTAAATAGTTACCCTTTTCCAAGGTAAAGCTCGTTTACAACCTTTTCAGCCGTCCCAACTCCAAATATGAGCAAAAAGAAACACCTTTGACAGTTCACTAATGAAGAAACTCGAAAATATGAAGATTGTGCTTATGACAATGAAAGTTATGAGAGTTTCTTAAATGGAAATGTAGAGGAAATGAAGATTGGTTGATTTAGAATGAGAAAAAAGTGGTTGAAAATTGAATTATAGAGCTTTGAGAGCTCAACAATGGTGGTTCATAGTGGTTGGAAAAATTGATTATAATGGTATTATTTTAACAAAGAAATGTTTAAGGTGTATTTGGTTTTTTGTTAATTTCGAAATTAATAAGAAATTAAATAATAGTGGAAATTTGTAAATAATTCAAAAATATAGGGATAATATGGAAAATTCATTGATGAATAGTAATGACCAAACAAAAAAGATGTTGGTTTTAGGTTTGACTTGAAAACATGGGTTGGTTTTGAAAAGCTCCCTTAAAAAATAAAGATATAGTTTTTGTTCCAAAGTCTTCTTTTATAATAGAGAAACTAGGTGGATGCCCGCAATTTTGCGGGTTTGAATATTTTGTAACAACATATTTATTGTAAATTTCAAATTAAAATATTTCTTTATCATCATAAATTGAATAAGTGTTTTTTTAAAAAAAAAAAAGTTAAGAATAATTGTTTTTGAAAAATATTAATATGACCATTTTAAATCTTTTTGATATTTTGTATTGATAATTGCACTAAATTAGTATATATTATTCATTATTTAATTTTTAATAAAATTACTTAAGTTTTGAAGATATATGATATTGAAACTTTTGTTTTTTAATAATTTTTAGGTAAAGTTTTATGTCTTTAATAAGTTTTTAAAAAATTAAAGAAATATAATTGTTATTCATTTTCTACATATTCATATTCAATTACATAGGAATACAAAACTACTATATTAATTCTACAAAATTATTTTTGAAACATTTTATATAATTGATAAATACTTGATTGCTAAAAATGATTTTATGAAGCATTATGAATATTTGATGTAAATCACATATTTAATTACCATAAATTATTATGTGCAATATATTTAGGTTGTTTGGGTACTGATAAAACTTGGTTCTAGAACTGATTTTCTTACTCATAAAATAAATAAAAATTGAAAATCCATTAACAAATCAAAATTTAATAATTTTTTTCAAACTTTCTAAATCATTGACCCCTAAGAAAAAAATCAATTAAGTGACTTCTCATTTAATATAAAAGGAAATTTATAAATTTATAAATTAATTTATAAGCTTGTAGAAATGACTTACAACATTTTTAGTAATTTAAAACATATGATAAGCAAAGATAAATAATTTTAGAAATGTATTTGGGAAATTGTCAAAAATACCACTTTCAAAGTACCATTTTCATGTTTACACTAACCACTTTTACAACTCTTTGATTAACTTTGACCAAACATTCTATGGTTAACTAATCTAAACTTAAAACCTCAACTCTAGACCATAAACAATCAACTCTAAACCCTAAACCCTGAAATATCAATTCTAACCCCTAAACCCTAAACTCAAAAACATCAACTCTAAACCCTAAATCTTCAATTTTAAACACTGAAACATCAACTCTAAAACCTAAACCTAAATCCTAAACCCTGAAACATCAACTTGAAACCTTAAACCCTGAAACATCAACTATAAACCATAAACCTTCAATTCTAAACCTTAAAACATCAACTCTAAACCCTAAATCCTCAACGGTTTAGGAAGAAGACTCCCTGGTGGGGCGTGGAATTATTATTCAGGCACTGTACCATCATTTTGCCAATTGAACAAGTTTTGGAGGGAGGATATTGATGATATTTATGTGCCGGTGAATACAAAGACACTCATTGGATTGCTATGTGGATATCGATCCCTAAGAGGCATATAGTCGTTTGGGACAGCATTTGTTCATGTTTCTCCCAAAAAGAATTCGATGTGGTAATGGAGCCTTTTCTCCACATGGTCCCTTATCTGCTTGTTGAGTGCACTTCCTCCATCGAACAACGTGCCCAATACACCCTGGAGCCATTCACATATGAGAGACCGACCAATATACCTCAGGCTCGATCTGGTGATTGTGGTGTGTACGCTCTAAAGTACATTGAATGTCATACTCTTGGGATTGCATTTAATCAAAAAGATTTTGCTAAGGGCAATGGGAAGGCTATGAGGGATAAGATGGCCGTGGATATATTTAAAGAGCTTCCTGGCCAGCATGATATAGATAACGTGGACAATGATGACAACCTGGCAACGTATGAGGGGTGATAAACAGGCTACGTTAGATTATTTTGTATGATAGATTAGGCTGATGTGTGTATTTGAACCTTTCGGATAATATAAAAGACCTTCCTAAATTTGTTTGGTAGTGCAATTTGACAAAGAAGTTGACACAGATAAGTTCATAACACATAATTTCTTAATACACAAATTCATAAGACAGATTCATAAGTTGACATAGACCCCACAACATAAATTCATAAGACAAATTCATAAGAAAAATTCATAAGTTGACACAGACAAATTCTTTGGGAAGAACAAACCCTGGACGACTAACTTGAAGGTCTTCTGGAAGACTTACTTGAAGGTCTTCTGGAAGACTAAACACTGGACGACTAACTAGAAGGTCGTCTGGAAGAATAAACCCTGGACGACTAACTTGAAGGTCTTCTAGACGACTTACTAGAAGGTCGTTCACGTCATTTCTTACATTGTGGTTTCGTATGGCCAGTTTCTTTGCAGTTTGAGCATCTATAAACCTTGTGTTGCTTCCGGGGTTTGCGTCCTCTCATCCTGGATAGCTCCAACCAAGATTGCCATCTTGATTTCTTCAGTCTCCCCGGACCACGCTTTACATCCGGAGGAAAGCATGTGCGTTCCTCAACTTGTTGTCCAACACAAGGATATATATTCTATGAGTATCCTGCAAACAAATAATCCTTTGAGTACACTGGACATACAAGTGTGGAGATATTCAAACTAGCATATGTTCCAGCAGCTATAGCATGAAAGGAAGGTATTTTCTCCAGTGCATAGACACCACAATCTCACTTTCCATGTTCCAAATCAACCACATAGTCTATTTTGCCACCTTTCACAAAGAATCGCCATCCATCATTTGGTTGGACCCTCATCGTATCCGCTATCTCCGATCGAACAGCAAGCAAGTATTCAACACCCCGACTATGTTGAGTTGGGAGACTCAAACTATCTTCTCTCCTTTTCCAAAACCACCTTCTTAGCTTCTCCCTTATGAACACAACAGGAACTGAATCGGAAATCCTCTAGCTCGCTTCAGTGCGGAATTAATAGATTCAGCGATGTTACTTGTTTTTATGTTGTATTTGTCCCCCTGACAATAAACCCTTGACCATAGGCTGACGTCGGCATTCTCCAAATATGTTGCAAGGTCCGGGCTTGCACTCCGTATCTCAGCCATGTACCGGTCAAAATCTGAAACCGTATGAGCATAAGCAGCACCTTTCACCAAGTACAAGAGATGTTTTCCTTTATACATTTTGACAATGTTATCTTGAAGGTGATAATAACATATTCCTCAGGTTTCCCAAGGAAACACCTTATCACACGCACTTTTAATGGCCGTGTGCCGGTCGGAGACTATCACCAGAGGCTGCTCATCAGATATACAACTAGCCAATTTTGTGAAAAACCATTCCCAAGAAGGTTCATCTTCAGCATCGACGATCCCAAAAGCCAATGGAAATATCTGAAAATTTCCATCTTGTGCGGCTGCAACTAACATAACACATCCATACTTTCCACTTATGTGAGTCCCATCCACCACAATGACCCTTCTCTGATACTTAAAACCTTTGATAGAAGCTCCAAAAGTGAGAAATAGATACTTAAATCTATTCTCAGAATCAAGTTCTATAGTCGTGATAGAATCGGGATTTGCTAAGGAGATTTGCTCGAGATATGATGGCAGACGCGAATACCCATCTTCTGCTGATCCTCTCACCAATGTTTGTGAATATAACAGTGCTCTGTATGAAGTGGTGTAATCAAGTGTCATGCCAAACATGTTCTTCATTGCATCAGTGATATTCTGCGGAGTCAACCCATCAATGATTCCAACACGATCAGTGAAAAGCCTACCAATATACTTCGGAGTACAGTGTCTCCGCTGAGCGATTCGGTCTCCCACTGAGCATGTATGTTTTTCCACATACTTTGTTACCCAAAACGTGTTTGTCCCATGTTTCACACTCGCTCTGATCTTCCATCCACAACCATTAACCCGACATGTTGCCACAAGGAGAGTTTTCGTTGACTTGTATATTCCGAAGGAGAACCTACGCCTCACTGCTGTCAACCGCAGCTCTGAAAGCAGTATCCTTGCTAACAAAACTCTGGTTGACATAGATAATGTTACCATTCGATCTTCCTCCTTCAATAGCAACAATAGAGATATCAGCATCCTCCTCCCCATCCTCCTCCTCCCCAACATCCTCCTCCCCATCATGATCTTCATCCTCAAAACATTCATCAGCTTCATCAGCTTCATCATCTTCTCCCTTTCTTCTGAAACCGTTTCCACCTTGCTACGGCTTGATACACAAATCCGTACTCCATGCGTTTTGGTTATCTCGAGCAAGTTTCGAACTTTTCTATCACTTGTAACATGAATAGAAGGGGTGTATGGAGCCATTTGTTGCATCATTTCTGCTGGTAATGAGTAGGTTATCTCCACAGACTCTGTGCTCATGTTCAGGTTATAATCTTCTTGAGCCATTGCAACAAGTTTAGCATGTGTTGAACCTTCACTCAGAAAAAACATTCTCCCTCCTTTGAAAATATCAACCACAAAATCCCAACAGCCATCTTTCAACAACCATTCTCCATACACTGCATGTATCCAACGCATCATCTGCAAAAATTCAAAATAAAACACATTAGTAAACATAGAGAAAATGAAAGTTTACTAAACATTGATGCGGACGACATACCAGTAAGTCGTCTGGAAGACTTAGACGACTTACCAGTAAGTCGTCCAAACAGATCATTTTGCAATTGACTTTTAAATGGGACGACTAACTTGTAAGTCGTCCCAGCTTTGTTTGTTAAAAAAAAAACTAGACGACTTACTGGTAAGTCGTCTAGGATAAACGGGTTAGTTTTGCATTTGACCGAATTGTGTCAGATATTTGATTTTTCATGTACGACTTACCAGTAAGTCGTCTCTGGGAAAACAAAAAACTCAATATTTTATGAAAGCAAGACGACTTCCTTGTAAGTCGTCTCAGGTTAGTTTGCAATTCGAAAATAAAACTTAAATATTTGACTTTTCCCAGACAACTTACTTGAAAGTCGTCCATTTAGACGACTTACGAGAAATTCGTCCGAGATAAGCAAGGTTTGACCAGAATCTCGGAAAAAATATGGATTACTTTGCTTATCCTGGACGACTTTCAAGTAAGTCGTCTGACTGGACGACTTTCAAGTAAGTCGTCTGGGAAAAGTTAAATATTTAAGTTTTATTTTCCAATTGCAAAACTAACCTGAGACGACTTACTTGCAAGTCGTCTAGCTTTAATAAAATATTGAAATTTTTGTTTTCCCAGAGATGACTTACTGGAAGTCATCCAGGAAAAGTCAAATATCTGACACAATTAGGTCAAGTGCAAAACTAACCTGTTTATCCTAGACGACTTACTGGTAAGTCGTCTAGGGTATTCTCTAGATTTTTTTTAACAAACAAAGAGTCGTCTAGGGTGTACTCTATATTTTTTTTTTAACAAACAAAATGGACGACTTACAAATAATTCGTCCGTTTGACCAGAAGACTTACCCGTAAGTCTTCTACAGCCAGACGACTTACGGGTAAATCTTCTACGCGAACAGATCTGGAAAAAAAATCAATTTCATACCTTAAACTAGTGAAATGACTTCCTTAGCACACAGAAGTCTTCTCCAACCACCAAGAACCTCAAACGAAATTAACCCACCAAAAATAGTATGCTTGAATGGCTCTATCAACCATAAAAAGTTTTGAATCAAAAGCTTGAGTTTTTTGGATGAATATGGAGACAAAGTGAAAGAGATGTTGTTTTTAGTTCATAACAATTGAGAAAGAGAGAGTGTAAATCGATTTTAATTAAGAGCTTCAAATTGGTTGTTCATGGTAGTTTGGGTATTGATAGCAATGGTAATCATGTAAATACACGAAGATGATGAGATTGAGAGAGTAAAAAATAATTTTCGAAAAAAAAAAATTAATGGTATTTTCGTAAATAATGTGAACATGTGAAGTGAATAAGACAAGAAAAAAATTAAAATAAAAAATAAATGTTAGTTTTGTGTTTGACTTTGGATTTTGAATCAAATTTGCAAAAAGCCAAACATTTTTTTATTATAGAGGAACATACAGGAAAGAGTAAACCTCCTCCCTCTTTTTTTTTCTGTAATAGAGATTTCTAAAATAAAAGCAAGTGGAGATCTCTAAGAGATTGATTACTACTGACTGGAACCTAAACTATTAGGATCAGATTACTATTGGGAGATATGTAAAATGTAGATGCAACTGGAAACAGTTATAATTAGTATTTAACCTAACACAAGTGATCATAATGTCACTAATATCAAACGAGAATGCAGAAGAAAACACAAAAAATCCAGATCACTTTTTTTTTATCCTTATTGGTATCCACAGGTCCAGTACTCAGTAGTTAACACAATTTGGAAGCACAGTGAATCTTAAAATTCTCTTAGCTCTTTCGTTTCAGAAATCTTAACCAAAACTGTTCCAACCACCACCGTAACACGTTGAAGAATTGATGTAGAAATAAAAAGAAAAGAAAAAAGACAGGACGTAGAAGTTATCCGAAGAGCCCCCACACATACACAGACTCTGTACTGTTTCTCTCTTTCTCTTGGGACTCTTTTTCCCTTCATTAAATCTTGTAAAAAAATGGTCTCAAGCTCTGTGAAATCTTTTTGTTTGCAACGAATAAGATAGATCACATCTCTCTGATTTGAGACAAACCGGTTTACATTCAAACATATCTCGCAAGCCTTTCTTTAACAGGAGGTTCCAAAGCAGACAAACATTCCGCCCATGAGTTTCCCAGCAACTGAACCAAAAAGAAGAATTCAAAGACATTAAACGTTTGGCATCATATTAAGAGCGAGGCGAGTGCTTGTGATGGTTAAAAGCTGAACTTAAATTCAGCACAGCTTACCTGTTTATAGCCGTTCAGCACTTGGGAGACTTCGTTATTGACGTCCTCGCTTCTTATTTCCTGTGATAAAAAGTTCCTAAGATCGCATTTGGTTTTTCTTTGGTAACAAGATTGAATTTAGCTACGAGAGAGTTGCATTTGGTTTTCTTTTCACTTACATGCCAGCTTGCAATGGCTTTGCATATGAAAACAAGTGAGCTGACACCTCCTGATGGATTCACTTTAACCTGAATTACGGAGAACATTGAGTAAATATAAACTTGAGTTGCATGTTTCAAACACAAACTAAAAGAGTAGAGACAAATACCACTGCACATAACCCTCTAAATGCATCTTCTTTCTCAATGTCATCACGTACCCTACAAAAAATTATTGTAAGAAATTGTTTGAAGGAGCAGAGAGGTTGAGAGTGCAAAGACTCTAAATCCAACACAAAAGGTTCACTAACGTTGACAATGCCAAGCACCATGGCTTCATAAAGTGCTCCATATGAGGTGCGACGAGGTCTGGACGAATCCATGCTAGTCTTCCGAGGGTAATTGCACTGTTTTCGACTAGTGACTTATTGACAGCCTGTTTCACAAGAAAGAAAAATCAGACAGTCGTCAGGTACAACAGTTGATAGACTCAGAAATGGCCAAGAGGCTAATGAAGTCACCTCTCCATGCTGAAGAATCAGGCCTAGGGAAGAGGTAACGTTGGTCACAATTGGCGAGACTTCTTGACGAACCTGAAACATTGAGTTCATATCATTCACAGGTCTGCCTTTAACCAAAAACTTTAAATTCGGTAGCAAAAATAGTGTTTTGGTATTACCTTGACCGCTAATTCTCCAATGGCCCAACAAGCATTATTGGCGACAGAAAGGTTTTCTCTAATGAGGTTTGCGCTCTGTACAAACCATAGATATGATCAATGCAAAAGAAGAAGAGAATTGGTATAACCGGAGTGAAACTTGGATACCAACCAGTTGCTGGCTTGCAATTTCAAGGAACTCAACCATGCGGGGTTGTAGGTAGGCCGGGAATACCTGCCAGTGGTAGCCAAACAGCATTATAACAGTATCTATATAGCAGAAAAGCTTTGATATTATGTTTAATATTGTTATTGGGCACTAAAAGTAGAAAAGAATATGCAGCTTACTCTTGCAAGATCACCCATAAGAGCAAAAGCACTTTGTCTGACATCAGAAGCTTCATCCATGCAACATTTGAGAAGCAGATCCCTGAGATTACTTGGTGAAACCTGGAACAGAGCGATATATTAAGAATATATCCGGTTGTGATATCTGTTATATTATACCAATAACGTCGAGTGGCAGCTAAAAGAGTTCTTCAGTGAGTGAGAAAAGGCGGTACCAGAGACTCTATCCCACTGCCAAGCCCTTCAGCAAGTCCAGAGAGTAAATCAAGGGAACAAACAATGAATTCTCTGTCGTACTGAGCCCCAGCAGAAGCAGGATCAACCTACAAACACCACAACCAAGATTTAGTCAAACAAAAACACACCCGTGCAATAGTTATGTACATGCGCCAGTGAAATATGAACTGTTACTATACTCAAGCCTATGACGCTTATCTAGCTGACGCAAAATTTGGAAAAAGTGTTGAAACAGTTCTACTTCTGAGTCTCCAATGAAATGAAATTTCAAAATTATGAATGAAACCTTAGCCAGGTGTTGTAGTTGGATGATATCCATGCATCTCTGGAAAACAGGCTGAGCAAATGGAGCGAACCCCACACCTAAAGCCTGAAAGATGGAAACACAATTTGTTAGACATACAGTTCATGCTGCAAACAGTCTAACATTCGTGTCAAAATGAACTTTGTCTGACATCTCCTATTATTTGTAGCAACCTCAGGCTTAACTAATAATCTAATCGAATGCAAGAAGTTTTGGCCTATAGCTAACCAACAACCTATTGTTACTTTTTCATAGTTCTTAAGACTAACAAAACCTGGGCACCTTCGCTGACTAGGATCACTGAACTTAGTTTCACTGGTGCAACAGATTCAAGACATTACAGATATTCAGAAGGTCTTGACAAATAGCTCATACCTGAGAAATAGATGTGAAGCATTCCAGCAATGGAAATAGATCTTTGTCTGAGTTTGAAAGTTGTTGCCACTTTGCAACCAGTGGAGGCATCAGGATCTCAAGATAAGCCGGCTGCACAAGGAAGAATATAGAGTAGGCATGAAAATTTATACCAGCACCAATATATGGAATAAAAAATAATAGCCAAAGAGCTAAAATTAACAAGAGCAACTAAAATTTTGACAAACCAATCGTTATACCTTGTTTAACTCTTCTCTAACCGAATCTGCTAGTGTTCCAATAGCATCATAGACAATTCTTAAGTTCCTCCTCTGGATATGAAAACTGTATGTTAGGTAGACGTATAGAAACAGTTGTTTGAAGTTGATAATAGCCGCCACATAGATTATTATGTCAAAGGATTTAATGACCTGATACTTTCCAAAAGCGCACATTAGATGCTGCAGTATTACTTGCAGGTGTGGCACTAACTCTTCAGCAGCATCCTACATGGCCATAGAAAACAATTCACATGGTAAACCAACATCCATATATAATATCAAAAACCAAGACCAATAGTTACCTCTTCAACGGTTGCAAAAGCTGAACATGCAGCCTCCTGGACCCGCTTGTTCGAATCCAAGAGTCTGCGGAGAAGACCCATAAGAACTTTCTCAAACTGTTCATAACCCTTTGGATTGCCAATTTCCTAGAGAAAAAAAAAGCAGTGACAGTGAGTCATCTCAAGACCGTTTGAAGTACCAAATCTCATGTCCAAATCATACCTGGATAAGATACTTTCCAAATCGAGAAAGCGTCCAGCAAGATATGCTTCTTATGAGAGGGAACTTATCATCTAAAAGCGGAAGAAGAAATGCTACGATCTGCAGAAATATTGATGTACTTGAACTGGGGGAGAGATATCAAATAATTTGAGATGATTTAAAATTAAAATCGAACTTGCCTCGGACAAGAGAGGGTAAAGACCATTAAAGCAGCCTTCAGCAATAGCCCCAAGGGTCAAAACAGCAGCTTCTCTTTCTTTCCAGGCCTCATCACCAGAAGCTGATAATTTTGCCTGCAGTTTGGACGAACAGGGTTTAGTATTTTTGTATCTATTTCGAAAGACCGAGGTGAATAACATTTACCTGAATAAGGGGCATGAGTGCTGGAAGGATTTCATCTCCAAATACATTAGAGAGAACGTCAATAGCTGCTGCACTGCACTTTCGTAAATTCCACACGTTAAACGAGTCATCATCCTGTACCAAGAGATAGTCATTAAAGAGGTATATGCAGAATTAATGGTACACACCTACTCAACATCTATACACATATCAAATGGCACTAAGAGAAGTAGATCACGTACATCGTCATCAAAATCCTCTGATCCATGAAGTCTTGATGTATGAAAACGAGGTTTCAAATCCTGTCCGAGAAGCAAAATCAATAAAATTGAAACTAATTTTATATAAGAAATAATCAGTCATGAGTACAAACAACTGCACCTGATCTCTGTCTGGTTGAGACTCATCTTCCTGCAAAAGTGAACAGTTTTCATATGATGGACAATTATATACTGACAAAGGTGAAAAAACATATATATCAACAGAAGAACAACCTCGGCATCCAAAAGCGACTCGTCGTCATCTGCATAAGCCATGTTTGAAAGCAACACCTAAAACAGAAATATTTTACCAAAGTTTCAGACTACACCAACTGAGTAAATGATTAAGAGAACAAAAATATATTGAAGAAAAGGAGAAAGCATCATTGTACTGGAATTAGGCGTGGCAGAAACTCTTTCAAGTTCTCGGTCGGTAGTTGAGCATCACAGTACGCAGACCTGCAATAAAATGAGGACAGGGATGGAAAAACAAGGCCAGGAAGGAATGAAACTGCAGAACATAAGACAAAAACAGGTGTAAAAACATCATCTATAGAGCAAACACAGAGAACATCATTTTACCAAAATTCACATGCTTCAAGAGCCACTTCTTCGTCAGGGTCTTTGTTAACTTGTAGCATGTACTCCATTACATTCCTGAGATGTGGCTGAAATAGACAATAAGGGAATATGCGAAATTTAAGAAGCAGGGTGGATGAATAGCTCGAACAAAACATAAAACTACAATGAGAAATACCTCTATAGACGAGGGGAGGACTTCCGTCAGATGCACAAATGCTGCGCAGACCTTTTAGGCAGAAGAAGATAAATTATACATAAGCCAAAGAACTTTAACATGAGATAAGAATCTGATTCCACCATGTGTAATCTAAAGGAAACAATCAACATAAGCTTAAATAAGACACGTACTAATTTTCTGACTTCTGGTACAGGATCATTGGCGAGGACAAACAATCCCTGAAGGTACTTATCCATGGAATTGTACAAAGCCTGCAAAACATAGATTGATCCATTTCACAGTCCTTTCTACCTATAAAACGAATAAGGTATTATAAATAGTCATCTCAGTACTTACAGCAGGCATAATTATGACATATTGGTTCACACAACCCAGGGCAAGCTTCCTCAGTGAAGCATGAGGCGACTGGAAAAACTGCTCAAACAAAAGAAATTAATCTTACAGCAAAACACACTAGAACCAAGCAAGTGCAACAACCAATATGAGATGTTCACCTGATACAGCCTAGGCAAGAAGATGTTAATAGGGCGTTCTGCTAAACCAGGCACTTCTGAATCCAACACTTGTGGGATATCCTCACAAATCTGATCGATAAAGACATGTAAATATTACAAACAAAACTTTGAAAACATTCCAACTATATCACAGCCAATATGGAAAACTTATGGTTCATAAGTGTAGGTTGAACAAAAAGAAAAGAAATAGAAACAGAAAAGAAAAATGACAGCTGCTGCAACATACCTTTGACAATGCATCCATTGCACCATCCATGTGGTTTAAATCATTACTGTCTAAACAAGTTACAAGAGCTGGCAGAAGCTCGAGCCATCCAGAAACCCCCTCTGCATTAACAATTTCACTGATGATAGTTCCAACAGTTGTCCGGATATGTCTGTCCACAGCTCCAAGACAAGGAAGCAACTCTGACTTGATGTATTTTTGGTTTTCTTGAGCCATAGAAATCCATACACGCTTCAAGTTGTTTTTCAGCAGCAATCCAGCAGCTTGACGAATCCCTATGGACTTACCCTGATGCATCATACAAAAATACACATCAGTTCGGAAACATATGTTCAGAATTAAAATGCAAAGCAAATCATTTCTCAACAAACATCTGAGTACAAGTAAACTTCGTCAACTAGGAAATATAAAAAAAAAAACAATCGAATCAACAAAAAACATACTAAGGTAAACAGAACACGGATACTAAAAGTTCTGGTCTGAAGAAACTAAAGCAATCCACTAGGGCACAGAGAGAACACCGAAACTAAAGTTCAGGTCTTGACAAAACTAAAGCAATACAACAAAAACGCAGGATCAAGTAAGGTGAATCAGATTCAACGATCCGAACTTTAAAAGACCAATCGTCTCTCGACAAGTAGACTGAGTCAATATGGTAAGAATAAGCAGATAGAGAGTAGAGAAATCTCGGGGAAACCTCAGCGCGGACGAGGATGAAGACGAGATAGTTGTTGAAATCGGGGAACTGAGAGAAGTGCTCGAGCTGCTTCCAAATCTGAGACTTGTCAGCGACGGAGGAAGGGGAAATCTGTTGTTCGAGGAGAGTGAAGATCTCGGCGAGGCCATCTTCTCGGGGCTGCCAGGCCGTCGTCGCCGCCGCCATGATTGGTGTGGGAAGAAAAGGAAGGTGACGTTTCGGACGTGTGAGAAGGGGCAGGCGGAAGAATATGATTCGTTGGACAGAAAAGCACAGCAAAGCCTTGAAAAGACAGAGGAGACTCGAGAGAAAGACCCCTCCTGACTCAGTTGGGTTTTCCTGGGTTTTAATTTTTTTTTAAAGGTTCTGTATGGGCCTTTTATGTGAGTTCGTCTATTTCTTTTCTTTTTAAAAAAAAAAATAATTCACAAAAAAAAAATCTGCTTTTAATTTTAAAAAAATTCCATAAAAATAATTGAATTAAATTTCGTTAAATCTTTAATACTCAAATTTTTTCTATTCAGATTATATATTCATCACAAAAAACTTTTTTAGAAAACTCCACAACATTATTTAGTACTAGTAGTAAAGGTTTTTATTGGATTCACCTCCGAAGATGAATCTCTAGATTTCCTAACATCTAGTCAAAAAATTTTACTATATCATATTCTATCTATGAATAAAAGAATTATCAGAAAATAGTTTTAATTGGCGAAAAAACTTTGATGTTGTTAATGTCGTCCGTAGTTGGAGATTTCATCTGGTCTCCTTTCTTCGGGTGGTCTGGTGATGTTGCAGTTTGTATAGCGGTTATAGAGCGATTTTCAATGTTTTGTGTTCTATACCCTTCTTCTATATCACCTTCGAACTTAATGGCAGTGACGATTACAAGTTTGAGGCGATCACGGATTGCTATCTACTCTGGAGGCGACACGGATGGTCCTAGCATCCGAGGCAACGAGAAGAACCTCAACTACATGTGGTCTATCGTTGAAGGTTTAGAATGGTTATCGGTTCCCGAGGATTTCAAAATTGGGCTAGCGGAATGTATTGGGGTTTAGCAGATGGGCAAAACTAGTTTTGTAATAAAATGATTTAGGTTATTTTGTTCAGTTCGCTCTTGTAATTCGGATCTGATTTCCTGATATCTTGCATATTTACATGTTTTTAGCCTTCGTATCTTGTGCATTTTGATCATGTAGATTAGGAATTAGGCATCTTTAGGGTCCATATTGCATTCATAAGTTTATATCAGGTTTTGGAGTGTGCTATGAAGTGATTGGAGGTGTTTGGGAGCTTTGTGATCCAAAAGGGGGTGAAGAATGAAGTTTGGCCAAGCCAATACAAGAAATTCTTTGAAAACTGGTCGAGCCTCAACCGGGTAGAACCGGCCAGGTAGCCGTACCTGCTCATTTTGGATGAGAGGAAGGAGACTGGTCGTGGCCGGGTAGAACCAGCCGGGTAGACTTGCCCGCTCGTTTTGGATGAGAGAAAGAGGCTGGACGTGCGCGGGTAGAACCGGCCGGGTAGCCTTACCCGCTCGTTTTGGACGAGAGGAAGGAGACTGGTCGTGGCCGGATAGAACCAGCCGAGTAGACTTGCCCGCTCGTTTTGGATGAGAGAAAGAGGCTGGACGTGGCCGAATAGAACCAGCCGGGTAGACTTACCCACTCGTTTTGGACGAGAAGAAGGATGCTGGTCGTGGTCGGGTAGGATTGGCCGGGTAGCTGGTCGACGACCTACCCGGCAGTTTTTATGGGATCTGGTCGAAATGCAAAGCCTTCCAAGGCCATTTTAGTTCTTTCGTCTTGATCTTTTTAGGTTTTCTAAGGAGAGTATAAATACTCTTGTATCCTAAAGTTGGGAATTATCATTTTATCTCTTAAGAAACACAAAACCTTTGGTGAAAGTTCTTTTTTGAATCAAATCATCATCTTGTTCTTGTGTTCTTGATTGATCTTGAGTTCTTATTTTGCTTTCTTCACATCATTAAGCTAAAATCCATCATGATTTTGAGAGTAATCATGGTGATTAGTGAGTAATCCACTTTTGGATTCATGGGTTAGGGAGACTAAGGGTGAATAGGCTAGATCTAAGGTGTTTTGGTGTAGATCTCTCTTGTTCCTTGCTAGTAGAGTGCTTTTAATGCTGTTTTAGAGTTGGCCTCTCTAAAGTTGAGCTCTAGGCATTTCCTGCCCGAATGGTGTTCGATGAAATGCCTGAACCAACTCTCCTAAGCTTTTAACATTCTTTACCAAAGAGATTTGTTGTTAAAGGGATTAAGATGGCTATTAGACTTGATATTAATGATTGCTTTGATAACATTCAACCAAAGAGATTTGATGCTTGAGTTATCCTTGTGAATGAGCTTCCATCTTGAGAAAGAGTTAGCTTAGGATTGTGTTCTAGGCCTAAGGTTGATAGATTGATTGAAAGCTGCGACCTTTAGTTCAAAATATAGTCACCCAAGGTCAATTCCCTAGTCCCATGAGTTCTCCCATCTCATAATCAAAGAAAGCTTCATCTTTTATTGCATTTTAGTATTGTTCTAGTTCATAATCATCTCACTTATTGGCTGCACTTAGATTAAGTATGGTCTTGTATTCCCTTTGCATTAGAATCAATTAGGATTGGTTCGACAATCTCTTATACTACAACATTTGATTTGGACCCTTGAAAAGTCCTAACATCAAATTGGCGCCGTTGCCAAGTTCTAAGTTGATTTTGACATTGGGATTTAGTCACTTGCTTGAGACTAAGTCATTTTTCTTTTATTGTGTTATTGATTCTCCTTCTTCCTCTCCCTTTGCATTTCAGGTGTATGATCGTGAGAAGCAGAGGTGCATCAAACCTGGTTCCCACTGTTGAAGAGATTGCTGCACTTGAGAGGGAGATAGCAAGAAAGAGAAGAGAAGAAAAGCAACAAGCTCACTTGCAGAGGTTGAGGTTTGATATGGAGAACCTGCCTCAAGATGGTGCTGCCCCAGGGGGCAATGGTCCAGGAGCTGGGAACCTTAGACCACAGCGCCAACCACAACATCCACAGCGCCAAGCTTGTGCCATTGGGACCTATGATCAACCTCACATCCATGGTTATAGGTGAGGCATCAGGCCAGCAGCTGTGGAGAACAACAACTTTGAGATCAAGTCAGGACTGCTCCACGTGATAGAGAACAACCAGTTTCATGGCTTTGCTGTGGAGGATCCACTTGACCACTTGGACAAGTTTGATATTGATAGCTATTGTAGCTTGTCCAGGACCAATGGAGTCTCAGAAGATGTTTTCAAGCTGAGATTGTTTCTCTTCTTTTTGGGAGACAAGGCACACCAATGGGAGAAGTCTCTTCCAAGTGACTCTATCACTACTTGGAATGAGTGCAAGAAGGTTTTCCTAGACAAGTTCTTCTCTATCTCCAGGACAGCCAAGATCAGGAATAAAATCTCTGAGTTTCAGCAAAAGAATCTGGAAGGCTTTAGTGAAGCATGAAAGAGGTTCAAGGGCTACTAGTCTCAATGCCCACATCATGGATTCACCAAGGAGAGCCTGCTTAGTACCTTCTATCGGGGTGCACTTCCACACTGCAGGAACATGCTTGATACTGCTAGCAATGATTTCTTCTTGGGAAGAACTGAACAGGATGCAGAAGAGCTGGTGGAGAACATGGCTAAGAGTGATTCAGTCTACAGTGAGGAGCATGATAGAAGGAACAGAGGAACTGATAGAGATGATCAGCACACAAGGAAGGAGCTGAAGTCTCTCCAAGAGAAGTTGGACATGCTTATTTCAGAGAAGGCTAAGCAAGAGCAAATGAATTCCGTTGGGAACCAGAAACAAGAGCAGTCTGCAGGGATCAATGAGGTTGATGGTTTAGAAGGCCAAGAGGAGATGTGCTTCATCAATGCTAATGGCACATGGTACAGGAAAGAGCCAAACTTTCAGTACCAAAACAACTACCAGAAAAAGCCCTTCTACAACAACCAACAAGGAGGTTACCAAGCCAAGCAGAACTACCCTCCTGGTTTCACCAACCAAGACAACCAGTCTCCTCAGACTCAAGGAAGCTCTTCTAAAGCCCAAGCTCCAAACTCAAGTGTGGAATCAATGTTCAAGCAATTACTAGAAGCTCAAGCTAAAAATGCTAAGAACATTGGAGATGAGTTGAAGTATATCCACACAAAGATTGATGGACACTACAATGAATTAAGCAACAGGATCAGAGCTTTGGAGACTCAGTTTGCTTCTATGCCTTCAACCTCCAAAAGTCCAATGAGATCTTTACCAGGAAAACCAGAAAAGAATCCCAAGGAATCTTGCAATGTTGTCATCTCTACTACTTCTTCAAGGATTGAGCTGGGTGATCATGAGAAAGAGGCGGATGTGATAGAAAGACTCTTGTGTGGAACATAGATTGATGCCAAAGCTGAATCAGGGATTGTGGTTGAAGCTAAAAAGAAGATTGAAGCTCAGATAATGGCAGGGCTGAACACAAGACTTTGGAGAGAGTTTAGGTCCAAGCTGAAACGAAGGTTGAAGCAACGAATCTGCAGAGAGCTGAGCCTAGGGCTGAGAAACCAGTTGAGAGGAGAGCTGACCAGAAGCTGAAAGAGGTGAAATAGGAAGACACTGAGGTTGAGCTATCACCCTATGATAAGCTCCCATTTCCCCAAAGAGTCCTCACCAAAGCTCAAAAGAAGGTGATCTCAAAGTTCAGGAAAGATCTTAGTGATGTTGGGGTAAGGCTTCCAGAGATCTCAGGTATGTGTGAAGCTCATGTCCAAATGATGCTCATCAAGGACATTCTAAACCATCAAGCAGAGGTAGCAGAGCTTTTGGACATCTCCATTTTGAAGATTGATCCACCAGTCACACCAAAGTCTCTCCCAAAACTAGAATCCCAAGGGAAGTTCACATTGTCTTACTCCCTTGGTAAGCTCACTCTAGATGATGCCTTGGTTGATTCTGGTGCAAGTGTGAAAGTGTTCTCAATGGAAATGGTGAAGAGTCTTGGTATTGAGAGCATGGAACCAGATACCTCTTCTCTCACCTTTGGGGATTCTTCTTCTACAACCCCAATTGGTATCATCAAAGACTTCTCTTTGAAGATTAGATTCTGCACCATACATATTGACCTCACTGTCTTGAAGATGGCAACTGAGAAGAGAGTCTCATTGATCCTTGGCACTCCATTTCTCACAACAGTTGGAGCTTGCATTGATTTTTCAAACAAGAAGGTCACACTCCTAAATGTGAACAAGGTTGTCTCTTACCCAATACAGTCTCCAATGGATGTTGGGTATTGTGGAACAATCACTTGTGGAGAACAATCTATTGAGAAGACCCAAGCTGAAGTGGTTGTTTGTGAGGAAGAAGGTCTTGCTGGAGAGTCTTCTCAAGAGCGATGTATTGAGCACTTGGAAAGTGCTAAAAACGAGGGGATGAGTGGAGCCTCAAAGGCCACTCATGGCATGAAGAAAATGCTGAAAGAACCTCATCCTCCACCTCTTGGTATGCTCCCACACACTCTCACTCTCAATCCAGTGAAGCTCAAGGATGGTGCCATTGAGTACAAGATAAAGTATAAGGGCAAGTCCACGCCATTCTCAAGTGCTAGGGTCATCATCACTCCTCAGCTCTAAGGTGATCCCATCAAGCTTCAAGAGCTTCTCTCTCAGGTCCCCACTATCACTCTTGAAGGTGGGAAGGATCCTCCTTCTCACTAGTCCAAGAGAAAAGGTAGTCAAGCTAGTGACTCAAAACAAGCTCACTTGGGAGGAAGTCTCATGGTTATCCTTGTACATAGTCTTGCTATTTCATTTCTTTAAGTTTTAAATAAGTGTGGTTGAGGTTTCCAGGTTGAGCCTAGCACTAGAGGTGGTGAAGCACCTGAGCCTTATGTTAGACACCCTGTAGCAGCCTCCTCTAGTTGCTATGAATCAGGCCAGATCCTAGCACCAGCCCCAGACGCCAAACACCACACCCTAGTCTCCTCTTGAGGTATCACTCCAACTCTTCTTTGTACATAGCATTGCTTTTATCATGTGTTCGGTATCTCCTTCTCTCTTACTCACACAGAGACTTTGTGATTTAAGTTTGGGGGAGGTACCAAGTTTTTGATCATGTTTGTTTTGTTGATTATGAGTCTCATGCATTTCATTGTACATACATATGTGCATAGAAAAATTTGTTTTGAAAATTTCAAAAAACTCCAAAAAGATTATGTAGTTGCATCACTTGCATTCTTAAGATTGAGTCTAGAGCATATAGGTTGCATTCACTTGCATATGGAGCAGTTGTTGATAATGCCTTGTAAAGAACACTTGTTTGCACTAAATTTGACACCCTAGTTAAATATATCAAGTAGCTTAAGTATCTCTTGAAAGGCTTGCATGCTTTGAGCCTTGAAAACTCTTCTTGAAACATGTTTGCTTGCTTGATATTGGCATTGTTCTTGAAACCAGCTCCATCCTGAACTTAGACATGAATGAACTTAATCTCTCTTGCATATGGGCATTTACATACTTGATCATGGATCTCATATACATTTGGGTTATCTTTTCCCCATTGTACCACTCTTTGTTAACCCAAATGGCACTTTCTTACCCTTGAACCCTAGCCATTCTTTGAAGCATACATTGATTTGCATGAGTGATGCCTCTTTTGATAGTTTGTCATGTGCAAAGTCTTGAGAGTATTGGGAGCGACATGGATTTGTTCTCATCTCTTGTTAGCATAGGGTCATCATTTGAGCTAGCTTCTAGGATGGTGAGTGGGTCTATGTTCCTTAAAGGTTTATATCTTGGGATTGGGAAGTGATAAAGTTGAGATTGATGAATAAAAGAGTGTCATGAGAAAGAAAAGCCCTAGGGACCAAAAGAAAGAAAGAAAGCTCTAGATTGTATTGTTTGAGACCTTCCCCCTATACAAAAAAAAAAGATTCAATAAGATAGTGGAAAAGGGAAAATAAAAAGAGTTAGAGTTAAGAAGTGTGAAAAGTAAAATAAGAGGTCCCTAGTGGTTATGTCATAAGAAAAGAGAGTTGTTCATTGGGTGGATGATGTGAGAAGGTGTTACTTTGGGTTATGGGATGAATAAAAGGAGTGTAGAATTTGTAATCACTTAGGAATGGGGTAGAATGTTGAGGATGGATCCATGTATGCATGAATTGCTCATAGTCTTAGATAAATTTTGCATAATGATCACGCTCCTTGATTTTTGAGTGATTGCCACCTTAAAATGATTGCATTGAACCCTCCTCTTCATCCATGTTAGACCATTTGATCACCTAGCCAAATGATTGGGATCATGTGCCCATTTGTGAGAGTTCACCTTGTGTGTGTCTGTGTGAATCAATGTGAGGGCTGGTTAAGAGAACTTGTTGGTTGATAAGCATTGCATCTTGTGTAGATGCATAAGAGTATTGATAGGCCTTGAGAAGCTAGAGTATAATAAGAGAATTTTCTCATGCTATTTGTTATGTTTCTTTAGGATGTCAAGTTGAGTGCTTTGAGTGTTTCTTTTGGCTAAGCTCCCATCTTTATATCTCTTCTCCTTGTGTTTTGAAAAGTTTACTTGAGGACAAGTAAAAGACTAGTGTGGGGGAGTTGATATCTTGCATATTTACATGTTTTTAGCCTTCATATCTTGTGCATTTTGATCATGTAGATTAGGAATTATACATCTTTAGAATCCATATTGCATTCATAAGTCTATATCAGGTTTTGGAGTGTGCTATGGAGTGATTGGAAGTGTTTGGGAGCTTTGTGATCCAAAAGGGGGTGAAGAATGAAGTTTGGCCAAGACAATACAAGAAATTCCTTGAAAACTGGTCGAGCCTGAACCGGGTAGATACGGCCAGGTAGCCGTACCCGCTCGTTTTGGACGAGAGGAAGGAGACTGTTCGTGGCCGGTAGAACCAGCCTGGTAGACTTGCCCGCTTGTTTTGGACGAGAGAAAGAGGCTGGACGTGCGCGGGTAGAACCGGCCGGGTAGCCTTACCCGCTCGTTTTGGACGAGAGGAAGGAGACTGGTCGTGGCCGGGTAGAACCAGCCGGGTAGACTTGCCCACTCGTTTTGGACGAGAAAGAGGCTTGACGTGCCCGGGTAGAACCAGCCGGGTAGACTTGCCCGCTCGTTTTGGACGAGAAGAAGGATGCTGGTCATGGCCGGGTACGATTGGCTGCTTAGCTGGTCGACGACCTATCCGGTGGTTTTTATGGGATCTGGTCGAAATGTAAAGCCTTCCAAGACCATTTTAGTCCTTTTGTCTTGATATTTTTAGGTTTTCTAAGGAGAGTATAAATACTCTTGTATCCTAAAGTTGGGAATTATCTTTTTATCTCTTAAGAAACACAAAACCTTTTGGTGAGAGTTCTTTCTTTGAATCAAATCATCATCTTGTTCTTGTGTTCTTGATTGATCTTGAGTTCTTATTTTGCTTTCTTCACATGATTAAGCTAAAATCCTTCATGGGTTTGAGAGTAATCATGGTGATTAGTGAGTAATCCACTTTTGGATTCATGGGTTAGGGAGACTAAGGGTGATTAGGCTAGATCTAAGGTGTTTTGGTGTAGATATCTCTTGTTCCTTGCTAGTAGAGTGCTTTTAATGCTGTTTTAGAGTTGGCCTCTCTAAAGTTGAGCTCTAAGCATTTTCTGCCCGAAAGATGTTTGATGAAATGCCTGAACCAACTCTCCTAAGCTTTTAACATTCTTTATCAAAGAGATTTATTGTTAAAGGTGTTAAGATGGTTATTAGACTTGATATTAATGATTGCTTTGATAACATTCAACCAAAGAGATTTGATGCTTAGATATCCTTGTAAATGAGCTTCCATCTTGAGAAAGAGTTAGTTTAGGGTTCTGTTCTAGGTCTAAGGTTGATAGATTGATTGAAAGTTGCCACCTTTAGTTCAAAACTTAGTCACCCAAGGTCAATTACCTAGTCCCATGAATTCTCTCATCTCATAATCAAAGAAAGCTTCATCTTTCATTACATTTTAATATTGTTCTAGTTCATAATCATCTCACTTATTGGCTGCACTTAGATTAAGTATGGTCTTGTATTCCCTTTGCATTAGAATCACTTAGGATTGGTTCGACAATCTCTTATACTACAACATTTGATTTGGACCCTTGAAAAGTCCTAACATCATTTCCCGTTTTCGGGTTATACCTTAATATATTTTGCTAAAAATATATATATAAAATATGTTTATGTTATATATATATATATATTATTAAAACGTTTTTATAAAATATATTTTTATTAAATAAAATAAAATTGTTTCAAATAAATTATTTCATAAAACATCATGTTGGACCGACGAAGAATGTTGGTATTTTCTTACTCTTTATGCCGATGAGAAATGGAAAGGGAACAAAACAAAGAGTGGCATGAATCAAGTTGGAAGACAGTTTATCCCTAAAATTTTTGAAGAGAAATTTATTAAGAAAAGGTTATGGGATAAGTTTAAGAGCAAGACTGATGTTTGTAGAAAAGCCTACATCAAGTTTAAGAAGCTGACTCACAATAGAACTGGGCTTGTCTATGATGCAATTGGAAGGTTGGAGATGCCAGATGCTTGGTGGGATCAACGCTTAGCGGTAACTAACTTTTTGATTTTTGTTTTTGCTTTATGAAACGTGAGCATGCATTTTCTCTTAGTCTTATTGCCTTAATAATGTGAGTTTAGGACGTGAGTACACAATTTGTATGTCTAATGTTTGAGAATGTAGTATGTGAGTATCTATGATGACACTAGTTTAAGAATGTAATATGTGAGTATCTATAATAACACTGGTTTGAGAATGTTATATGTTTAGAGTTTTAATAATGTAAGTTTTCAAGTATTTTAACTTTTATTTTGTAAACATGAATGGCCAGGGGCAAGATAGTATAAGAACAAAGTGCCTCCAAACATGGATATGTTTGAAGCAGAGTTTGGTGTTGTTACTGTGACTAGAGCAGAAGGATAGAGTGCTCGGCAAGGAGAAACTAGCTTAGATTCTAGAATGGATGCAGAAAAGGAAGATGAATCAGATTCTGCCGACACTGATATTCAGTTCGCCCTCCTAAGCAAAATGCAGAAGCATACAGAGGTAAAAAACAGGAGCCGATCAGAATGTCCTTGCTATATGTAACTTTAATATGAAGTTCATATATGCTTATGTGGATGTACCGAGTAGAGTACATGACACAAAGGTATTGACTTATTGTGCGAGGAATGAGCCTTTTTTCCACATCCACCAAATTGAAAATATTATTTAGTTGATGTTGGATATCTCACAAGAATAGTGTATCTTGGTACGTATCGTAGAGTTCGATATCATCTCAATCAATTCAACAGAGGAGGACTGCCAACGAACACTCGAGAGGTGTTTAACTGTGACATTCAAGCTTGTGATCAGTGATTGAGCAGACATGTGGAGTGTGGAAAGCAAAATGGAAAATTCTTGACCGTAGGCATCCAAAGTATGGTTTGACCAAATGGATAAAGCTAGTAATGGAAACGATGACACTACACAACTTCATACATGATTTACATCTAGAAGATAATGATTATGTGTGTTAGCAGAGAAGAAGAAGAAGAAGGTCATGGTCATGGTGGACATATTCCATATGAGCCGACTATAGAGCCATGGAAGGTTTATATGATTATATTACTAGTGAGTTGAGTAAAGGATATTGATTACCTTACTAGCTTATTTAAGTTGGTTTCGTACTAATTTTTATTTTTTAGTTTTATAACATTTGACTTTTATTTTTTGAACATTTATTTTATGTTTAGTTCATTAATATAGTTTTATTTACAAGATATGTATAAATTAAATATAAAAATTGAGTAGCTAAAAAGGAATTTTAGAAAATATAAATAGCTCTAATCATATTTTGTCAAAAAATAAATAATTAATTTACATATAAATATTTGGTCGCTATTGACATTGAAACGTAGCGATAACTGCTGCGATCAACCGCGACACATGGAAACGAACAACTCAGCGGAAATCGATGCGATCAAACGCGCGACTTTCGTACGAACAACTATCAGCGACATCAAGTCGCAGCCGCTGGTCACTGACTGTGGTCGCTAACGGGCGACCACCAAACAAACATGGCTTAATTTGACTGCCTTTATTCTATAATAAAGATATGTATAAATTAAAAATAGAGAACAAGATATGTATAAATTAAAAATAAAAATTGAGTAACTAAAAAAGAATTTTAGAAAAATATTAATAACTCTAATCATATTTTGTCAAAAAATAAATAAACAATTTACATATAAATATTTGGTCGCTAGCGACATTGAAATATAGCGATAACTGCTTCGAACAACTGCGAGACATGGAAACGAACAACTCAGCGGCAATTGATGCGATCAAACGCGCAACCTTCAAACGAACAACTATCTGCGACATCAAATCGCATCCGCTGGTCACTGACTCTGGTCGCTGACGCTGGCGACCACCAAACAAACATGGCCGAATTTGACTGCCTTTATTCTACATCTCTATTGCACCTCCATTTCAAGCCTAAATCATTTGTTTTTTTGCAATTTATTTGTTGAATGAGAAATAAATGCATATGCATAATAAACTATAAAATTTCGGGATTACATTATTTATGAATCTCTCTTGCACTTCCATTTCAAGCCAAAAGTTGGTTAACGTGTTTGTTATTTTTAATGATTTAGTCTGATCCTTAAAAATGTTTGACATTTCTCATATTAATGTGTTTGTATTTGCTAAGACTCATTCATCGAGCGACGTTATAATATGTTTTTTTTGTTAATTACAGCATGGATTTTCAAGGTTTGGATATATTAGCGGCTCTTGATACCCAACGTTAATTATCAGACATGAGTGAAGAAGATGTTCTAAAGTTGAATCATTTAGGTGAATCAACTCAAAAATCCACGCGAGAGATGTAAAACATCAATGGTTTGGGCATATTTTGAATTTATCTATAATAATAAAGTTGGCTTTTGTCCCTCACTAGGGCTTTTCTCGCCATGTGGCATCTTCAAACTTTTCTTGGGCTGGGCCATCTGTTTGTATTTTCATTGGAGTCACGATAGGTTCTTAAAAAAGTTCTTGATCCTTTAAAGATTTTAGCCCAATACTCAACAGCGTATCAAGGTGCCGTCTGAAGCTCCCTTTCTCCCCATGTCTAATCTGTAACCGGCGACGGTTCTTCTCTCCACTATTTTCACTTCACAGGGAAAAATAAATCATTGGAATTATGACCAACAATCAATTGACCCCACGATGCTCTCATCAACTTCTGATTCATCATCTTCTTCGTAACGCGGATACCACATCGCTATATATATGGGGCTCATCGAGGAGCTGGAGAATAAATCACAGCATCTTTGGGATTTCTCTCTATTACAAAACAGTGCAAACTAATGCTCCAAAAACCTGGTGATTACCAACATTCACCTCGCCGATTTGATACTCTGGTGTTCTCGAGAAGTTATGGATGATGCAAACTTCAGATATGAGGATGTGAAGAGTGGGAAAACTTTGGATAGTGCTCAGGTTATATCTGTCCCGTGTGGTAGCAGATGTTGCCGCGTTGTATGAAGGATCCATGCTTGAAGGAAAATAAGAGAAATTCCATGTGCCAAATCACTAACAAGATATCAGTGGTAAATTTCAAATCTTTGAAACCTTACTCCGTTCCAACTTTATTTTTATCCATATGACAGTTCCTATCTCTATAGTATCTCAGTTTCACAATATCATGTTTGTATCTGAGTTTGATTCCTCATGATGTCTACATCACTCTGTAGGGTAACTGAGCTTGGTGTTATGACAGCTAAAGCTGACGAGGAACGGACGTCCTAACTACCGACCTATATCGAATCAGGTTAATACTAAACTAAGGTTAAATGTGTTATATAACTAATAGGTTGAAGGAAACTAATATTACTGTAGAGAATTTTTGCTGAGAGAACCAAAATATATATATATATATATATTGTCTCTAACGTGTAGGATATGAATAAAATAAAGACAAGAGAAGAGCTTTTTAGCTGAAGAGAGAGATTACAGCGTCGAAGAATGTGAAATCGTGGCAAGAAGTTGAAATGAACGCCTCGATAGGTATGATATTTCTTCTTTTTTCGTGCCTATGATGGTCATGATTCTTAGTGTTGTGAATGTTTCTCCATCGAATTTTTTTAAAAGAGTTGTAGAATGTTTTGGCTCCACCATGTCCTCTTGAGGCATTGTGCAGATTTTGTGAGACATTTGAACGTCGCTAACTCATACTTTCATATATATTACATCATATAGCACTAAACTTAAGTGAGTTGTCTCTATTATTTTGTCATGTAGCAGGAGGTATTGGATGTTTTGAGAAGGGAATGTCATTACACTCCTCTTTTATAGGCAAGGATCAGAAACAAAGTGACTGTAGATACAATTCTGTATCAACATCATTAACAGACGTATCAGCAAAAGAACCTATACATACTTTAAGGGCACTCATGTCTGATTTCGGGTCCTCCATTCTTCAACGCAACCTCCATAAGACACTTCTACTTTCACCAGGAAACTCTTGCCAGCAACAGCTTTCAGAGAGTGTAAGATGAACCGACTTCACCCTATTGTTTTCACTTCCTTTCAGCCTGTTTTCTAATACTTCTTAAACACTGTTGCATGCAGAATGTGTGGTTCTGAGACTGGCTCATCCTCGACTTTATGTCTATCCCTGTAGCAAGCTGAATTCCTCTGCAAAGTCAAAATCAGTGAAATCTCCTGTTCTAAGTGCTATCAAAAGCTACAACATGGCTTCACATCCTTTACATGTGCCTGGTGTAATGACTACAAGGTATTCTCACATCAATAGCATTGATCGTTTATGCATCATCATATGGTCTTCTCCTGAAATTTACGCCTAACTAACACCTTTTGACCACCGCATTACACAGGTACCGTGTTCAGATGGTGGTCACAGATGGGCGACCACCATTGACCAATTTTGTATGCCAGGTAAGTCCTAACATTTGCAACAAGTTCTTCAGCTTGAAATATAGGCATCACCAAGATTTCCCAGTGAACAACAGACAATGCGAGTCTGTCCAAATATTGAAGGGCACCGTGACTGCACCGCCGCTACAAGCTCCAACTGTGGCATACGCAAGCTCCATGGAGGATCGTGCTCAAACCGAAGAGAACGCAATGCAAAGTAGGCGCGCAAGGAGTGATCACTCAATTTTTTTGGAGATGATGGGCCTGCTACACATTATGAAGTCCCACCAGCAATTTAATCTTTTTAAAATTTGTTTCAAAATTTATGCATCGATTTTGTATTTTTAAACCACAAATTATTTGGGGTTAGTTTAGTATCTATTAAATCCTTTTTTTCTCTTCACAACAAGATAGTGACGACAAGTAAAAATACAACTTACCCGCAGGAGTCCCACTGCCAACCTATTCATTTAGGCGAGGTCCGTAGGAACACCTGCCAAAAAAATGAAACACGGTATTTAACAAAGCCTAGAGTTTACTTTTTGGAACCAAAAAATATATTTCATTTATTAAAATAAGTAGTTCTAAACAAATAAAAATATCAAAATTGATGCTTCATGGATCAACAATGGCAACGTTAGTGGCTTAGGGTGGAGCCTCAAGGACCAAATGGGCACAGAACACTTTGGACTACGGGCGTGTAACAGGAGCCTCTCAGTTCTTCATGCTGAGATGGAAGGTTTACTTTGGGAGGCCTCATGTATGAGGGACAGAAGGATAACTTCGGTTCGGTTCGAGACGGACTGTTTAGATCTAGTGGACATGACTACCAATCCGATGGACTGGCCATCATTCGCAATAGAGATCGAGACGCTCTAGAGACTACATGAAGACTTTGAGGATGTGAGTCTGTCTCATATTCCTCGGAGCCGGAATGGTCGGGCAGACGCATTAGCAAAAGAGGCAAGGTCCAGAGGCTACATTTTTTCCCATATAGATCAGACCCGGACAGACGGAGAAGCTCCTCGGAGAATCGGCTCGTCTGATCCCCACATGATCTAGGCTACATGGGTGGTTGACAAAAAAAAAACAAATAAAAATATCATATTAGGAAAATAAACTTAAACGAAAAATACTTCTAAAGCATTAATAGAACTTATAAGAAATAATACAGTGTTTAACTATTTAAAATATAAATCAACAAAATATACTTTTCAGTCATATAATATCTATTTTCAATATATTATAAGCTTTAGCAGTTAGCACTCTAATAATTTAAACTTCATTTCGTAATTATATTTCGTAAAAGATCAATAGATATGCATTATATATATTCAAAAATTAATACAATAGATTAAATCAAACTAAAATTTCTATAAAAATACCCGGGCGTAGCCCGAGAAAACCACTAGTTGGGTATAAAAATGGCAAATACGACCAAATGTCTGCATACAATACAAATTTAGTGATACGTAATAAAAAGAATGAACACTTTGAGATTTCTTCATCTACATTGACCCTTAAAATCTTGTTCAAAGAAGTCTTTGAAGGAAGATAAGCATTTACATGATCAAAACATAGATTGTTAATTGAGTAGTGAGGTAATCATATACCATGATGCAAAAAAAGAAATTAAAAAGGTCAGCCTATTTGTAGATAAACCTTTGTTGTTGATGTTCTTAAGAGGTATGAAATTAAAAAGGAAAAGCAAAAAATGTTTTCGATAGACATTTTGCTCGGGTTTGGTTAATTCGGTTCTATAATTTTTCCAACCAAAGTAAACCATAATTAGTTTGATTTGGATCAGTTTCGGTTCGGTTTGAATTCGGCTTGGTTTGTGTTTCGGTTCGGTTCAATCGGGTTCCCCTAGTTTAGTTCTTTACAGAGAAATCATGTTTTAAAACATAAACTCATGGTCAAGAAATCATATGTTGGTGACTACGAAAAACGATATTGTGCTGACTAAATTCAATATAAAACTAAAACAAAAAACTTTTAAAGTTAACTACAGTAAATAGAAAATTAAAAAAAAAATCGTTAATAATGCCTCTTAAAAATAAAATATGTAAACTAAATCTAATATAACACTGAAACAAAAACCTTAACAAACCACAATCAAACCAGAGTTACTAAAATAAATAGAAAATTAAAAAAAAACATCGTTAATAAAGTTAACAATGACTTTAGTCTTAGGATTTTAGTATATTGTATATTGCAATATGTTTAATTCAAATAATAACAAAAGCACATTGGTTATGAGTTCGGTTCAATTCAGTTCGGTCCGGATCAGTTTTGGTTCGGTTTGTTCGGGCTGGGAAAATTTTAAATCTAACTATTTGATAATAGACTTCGGTTTGGTTTGGATCGGCTTCGGTTCAGTTGGTTCGGTTCGACTCAGTTCGGTTCGGTATCGAGAAGACGAGAACCTCCATAAACCGATCAGAATAGTGATTTGTCAAAGAAGGAAGAGATCGGATTTTAGATTAACACAACAAAATATCGCCTAATGTGAAGAGACGTCGCCTACACGAATTTATTAAATTCAACCACAAAACTAATACAAGAAGAGAAGTTGAAGATCAGAACTGTTTTGAGTAGGGGTGGGCACTTCGGTTATTTTATCGGTTCGGGTTCGGGTTCGGTTCAGTTTGGTTAATTCGTTTCTATAATTTTTCCAACCAAAGTAAGCCATAATTAATTTGGTTTGGATTGGTTTCGGTTTGGTTTGAATTCGGTTCGGTTTGAATTGGGCTCGGTTTGTGTTTCGGTTCGGTTCAATCGGGTTCCCCTAGTTTAGTTCTTTAAAGAGAAATCATGTTTTAAAATATAAACTCATGATCATGAAATCATCATGTTGGTGACTACGAAAAACTAAATTATGCTGACTAAATTCAATATAAAACCGAAACAAAAAACTTTTAAACATTTATAAGAACACAATCAAATCAAAGTTAACTACAGTAAATTGAAAATTAAAAAAACATCGTTAATAATGCCTCTTAAAAATAAACTATGTAAATTAAATCTAATATAAAATTGAAACAAAAACCTTAACAACCCACAAAAAATTTATAAGAACACAATCAAACCAAAGTTTACTAAAGTAAGTAGAATTTATTTTTAAAAAACATCATTAATAAAGTTAACAATGACTTTAGTCTTAGGATTTTAGTATATTGTATATTGCTAGTATGTTTAATTCAAATAATAACAAAAGTTCATCGGTTTCGGTTCGGTTTGTTTGGGTTGGGAAAATCTTTAACCTAACTATTTGATAATAGACTTTGGTTCGGTTGGATCGGTTTCGGTTCGGTTCGACTCAGTTCGGTTATCCCTAGTTTTGAGATTGAAAGCACAAACAAAAGTCGCCAATGCGAAAGATAAATCCGATTACACAGAAGAAAAGTCGATCAAAGATCGAGTTATATTACACCAAAAAAAGATAAACTTAATCCCCTGTGAAAGATAGAGATCCCTGAACAGAGGTAATCGAGAGAGAAAATCCTCTCTCTAAAGGGACTTTACGTTCCAACTGTATCCGTTTCCACACTCAGATAATTGAAAGTGTCTTTGACCAAAAAAAAGTTAATTGAAAGTGTCTTTCTTGTAATTATCTCAAAGATAAACTTTTGAAAGCCCATAAGCCCAATAACTGCTTTTGAGTTTGAGAAAAAAAATTCCAAACAAAGTCGACGGTGAACCCTTCCCCTCTTGGCCGCCTTCTTCCGCCATTGAAGCTCCGCTGATCTCTCTTGATTTCCTAAATTCTACACTCTCTTCCCTTCTCTTCTATATTAAAACACCCCCTGTTCGATTTTACGAAATCGTGCTCCCAAATCAGAAGCATTTGCTTCCTTTGCAGTTCCAAATCGAAATCTCCCTTCTGATTCCAACCGAGGAATCGTGTTCACTTGTTCGATGGCGGTTTGGCGTATAATCACTCGGTCGTACCTCAAGTACGCATCAACGCAACTAACCAGGAACTACAGTCAAGTCTGTCTCGCTACCTCCCTCACTCATGCCGTGAAGCAGACAAAGTTGTCTTCTTTCGGCATCCCAATTTCAGACATCTCTAGAAAGCCTTCTAAACTCTTCGACACTGTCAGGTTGTTTGCCACGTCAGCTCAGGTACACTCGTTTATCTTTCTCAGCACTGTGTTCTCTTAGATTGCATTTGATGATGGTTTACAGAACCGTATGGAAGATCTGGAACAACAACCCTGCAAGATTTGCTTTTTAAATCTATGTTATTGCTTCTTGGAGTTTGTGTACTAAAAGCTGGCATAAACTGCAGTTTCTCCTTAAGGGTTTTTGGGTTGTATGTGTTTAGTTCGGTGGTGTTTTGGTGAATCGAAGTTTTATTGGTTCTCCTAGATTGTGTATATCCTGTGATGTTGATCATGATCCATAACTTCATACTTCCATTATTTTGTTCAGACAAGGAAGCAGGAAGAGGAAGTTGAATCTGATGGTCCACGTCTCAATGAGAAGATTACTGCCGAGACTGTTAGATTAGTTTCAGAGGAAGGTACTCTCTTTTTTTTTTTTCATGTACATGCTTTTGTTAGTATGTGCCTTTCTGGTTAGAGCATCTTTAGATTGAGTCGGTGTTTGTATAATTTTACTAAAGAAGTGTGTGTCATCTGCGTAGAGCTTTATAACACACAAAGAAAATTATAACACTGACCTTAGTTGTCGTTGTGCAGGGCACTGCATTGTGTCACTGAAGGAAGCTCTCAGACGGGCTAAGGAGCTCAAGCATGACTTGGTTGAGGTGATATGTTAATTTAAATATTAGTAATTTGTCTGATGATTGCAGATATCCTATAGTCTACAAATGTCTCTCTTGAGTTGAGGTATATCTCTAATCTGTATGTATTCTTCTTTGTCTTGTAGGTCCAGAGAGATGCTAACCCACCAGTGTGTAAAATTGCAGACTACGCCCATGAGAAGTACAAAAAGGCTCAAGTAGGAAAGGAGCGTGCTAAGGCCAAGGTCAGTGATAATGGCCTACTCATACTTCAAATTCTCAAGCTTTTTTTTTTTTTTTTTTGTATTTGCGTCTTGAATTTATTGTTTTGATGCCTTTTTCTAGCGTGCTGAAGTAACCATTCGACCTGAGGTCAAGGAAATTCGATTTACTCCAAAGATTGTAGGTTCCTCTTAAACGCCTTTTTAGTTTCTTTCTCTTCTCTTTTAATGATTAAACCTACAACGAAAAATTTTATTTTTCTCTTCAGGATGCAAAGGACTTACAGTTCAAAGCAAAGCAAGCAAGGAAACTGATGGAAAGTGGATATCGTGTGAAGGTATAAACCAAAGTCCCTAACTTGAAAGAAGTAAACATCTTTGTTGAGTAATTTTTTCATATATATCATAGGTATATACCTAGTTAGTTCTTCTCTGTTTTGTTATGTGTAACAGTGCCATGCAGTTCCTGACAAGGACAAGAAGAAGGAGCTTGAACCAGAGAAGCTGCTTGAGTTATTATCTCGCTTCACTTGTTATGTATGTCTCCCCTGCTTCTGTCATATAGTTTTCCTGTCTTTTGCTTTGGTTTAAATCCTCAGCTTCGTATTGGATTACAAGCAATGCTTGACGTAACTGTATCGGTACAGATAGAAGATGCACTTGTGGAGTTTGGGCCAGAGGCGGATAAATGTAACGCCGTTGTGGTAGTTAGACACGCCAAGTTTGGACCGCCCAAGAAGGGCAAGGCGATAAAACTGAAGGAAATGAACATTAAAACTGCTGCAAGAATAAAAGATGATTCACCAAAGCTGGACAGCTCAGAAGCTGATGATGATCAGGAAGTAGTTATAGAGACACCCGAACCAGTTAAAATCCAGAACAGGTACGCAAAAAGTGAACCTAGCAATGACTTCTCAGGAGGTAGAGATGCAAACCGCTTTGAACCTCAGTCTCCAGAACGTCCTCGGTTCCAAAACCAAGCTCCAAACCAACAACCCAATGGGCGGTTCGATCCTCAGTCTCCAAACCAGCCTCCAGGTCCACCACGGCCTCGGTTCCCAAACCAACAACCTTCGGGGAGGTTTGATTCTCAGTCTCCTAGTCCAACACAGCCTCGGTTCCCAAACCAACAACATGCTGGGCGGTTTGATCCTCAGTGTCCAAGCCAGCCTCCAAGTCCACCACGGCCTCGGTTCCCTGACCAAGCTCCAAATCAGCAACCCTCTGGGCAATCTCCAAACAGCCACCTGGACCGGCAAGATCCTCTACCTCGATTCCAAAACCAGTATCCAAATCAACAACCTGCGGGTCGGTTTGGAGCTCAGCCACCAAAACCACCGCCCCGAGCTCCACCACCACCGCGTCCACCCACCCGGTTACCAAATGAAACTTCGAACAAACAACCTACAGCCCCTGGAAGAGCTACGGGTGAGGCTCCAAGTTATGGGATTTTCAGCACCCCAAATACGAAGTAGGACCAGCCTATTTAAAAGAAACCTATAGGACTTGAATCTTTGTGATGCTTTTCTTGGGACTCATTATTTTATGTATACCTAATAGTCCAATAATGCATACACTTGTAACTCTCATTCAATTTGTTTTGTTCATCTTTGAACAAGAAAGCTTGAACCATTTTGATTCCATATAGAATGTAATGAATTATTTTAATTTAATACTAAAGTGAAAATAATATGAAAAATCAGAAAATAGTAAAATGGAAAACCCTTCAAGTAGGTTCGCGTCTGGCAGTTTTACTTTCCGTTTACATAAACACAAAATCAAACCATCAAATCGTAGCTAATATACAATATGACTTGAATGTATATTATAGAATTAAAATTTGGTAAACTGTTTGAAATATGTAGAAAAGAAAGTTGATAGTAAGGTGATGTTAGTTTGCTTGGTGATCCATCTAGATGAAGTTGAATACGAATGTTTGTTTAATTCACTTAAATGAAATATTTAGATGGATCACCTAATTGATTTTTTTAAATTTAGTTATTTTCTAAAAAAATTGGCTAAGTCTTCACCATACATTCAGCCGCAGCTGATTCAACAAAAAATTGTCAATTACAAAAATGACTATGTAAATTTGAAAATTACACATATCTAGGAGGTTCTTATTCTAGGGTCTTGATTGGTAAAACATTAACATAATCATTACGCCATCTATTATCCAATCAAAAATTTTTAAAAGAGCATTTAGAAAAGTATTTACAAGATGATAATGCTCTCCAAATACTATTTATTCAGTGTTCTCAAATGAAGTTTTTGGTAAAGTATTTGCAATAAAATTAAAAAATTAAAAAATAATTATATATAATTAATTTATTTTATTTATTAATATCAATTATGTTTATATCCAAAAATTAAATATATATTTTAAAGAATTTTTTTAACTAAGATATATTAATTTTCGTAATAATTATAATATAGATAAATAAATAAATTATATACCATATATAAATTATTTACTGTTCTACCAATCATCTTATTCAATATATAAATGAAAGCATACAGTTTTCGCAACATACTCCTACTGTTTTATCATCAGTTCTGCCAATCAAAGCCTAAGTCAGAAGTTAATAGGAAAAGATCAAGGCTTGTACAAGCAGAGCAAGATGTGGCAAACTTGATTAAGTAGTGTGTAGCCTCGCCACAAGATTATTTCCCACAAGAATCATCTAATGTAGAACCATCTGCAAGGATTTACACTCCTTTCCTATTACAAGGATGTGGTTTTCTTTGTACAAAGCCTCAATTAACCATCTCAGGGGAGATCCAGAAAACTATCAAACTTTCTTGTTTTATGGAGATGATGAAAATAAGGTTTTTTAACTTGGAATATGCAACAAGTCAAAGCAGAGATGCATGAGGAGATATTTATGTTTAAGTCTATGTTTTTTATATAGTATGAACTCTAATGAATCATGTTTACGAGTTTATGTTTATGACTTTATGCTTATGTGTTTATGTTAATAAGTCTAGGTTTATGAGTTTCTGTTTATGAATTTCACTTTATTGGGTTGCTGGTGCTGGTGTAATTCTGGTGCTGGTGTAGTTCCGGTGCTGGTGTAGTTCTGTATTTTGGGTTCTGGTGCTGGTGTAGTTCTGATCTGATAGGTTTAAACAATACTTTCAGATGGCTGGCCATTCTCTTAGAAGTTTTGAGTTATTGGTTTGTACTTATGACATTTTGCGTACATGGTTCTACTCTTATTCATTTGGGACTTGGATATATATTGGTGTTGTTTTCAGGCTTTGATCAATGGCTGTGTTGGTCTCATCAAACTAAACACAGGAAAAGACCCAGTGTGTTGCTATGTTTTTGCATACATTTAAGCCAATCATGGGATGGCTCATTGGTTTCCAAGGTTATCAAACTCGAGGGAGTAAGGATGTGAGGTTCTCGATCATAGGATCGAAATTTCCAGGCTCCGTTCTGCAGTAGAACCGGATTGGCAGTTTTGAAGCGAGGATTGGGATAATAAGGAATGCGATCTGGAACTTACTTTCGCAAATTGGCTCCTAGTTTGCCGTAGAAGTGGAACTTTGATTTTTCTGGTATCATGGGCATACGTGTTTTGGAGATTAACACATTTAATAATTAAGAGTTTTATATTAGATAATGTCCCACATCGACTAAATCAAATGTCCTTGGGCAATATATAAGTGTATGGGCAATCCTCCACTCATGAGCTAGCTTTTGGGTGTGAGTAGGCCCATCACTAATATGGTATCAGAGTCAGGTTAAGCCCAGCAGATGATTTCCCATATAAATAGTTGTCTACCTATGTAGCCTATAAAAATGGCCCATCTTGCTGTGGTATGTCCGAGATGTTGGGCTTGGGCTGTTTCCGTTGGACCGTTTCCCACCCACATCTCGAGAGGGGCTATTAGATAATGTCCACATCGACTAAATCAAATGTCCTTGGGCAATCCTCCACTCATGAGCTAGCTTTTGGATGTGAGTTAAACCCATCACTAATATTTTATTTGGTTTCTTAAGGCAGTATGGAACTGGTGGGTGTCGTTAATTATTTATATATTGCAGCTTCAAGAGAGGCGCACAGAAATATTATATAGAAATTTGGTTAGGCTGTTATGTCAGCAAAGAGCTGAACCATTACCATCAGACGTATGTTTTATAAACTTCTTCCTTTATTGTGAATGGGAGGAAGCGCAAAGAAGTCGTTTGGTGGCGTTAAACGTGATGTGGTTTATTGGTTTAAATGATCTTGGATTTCAGGATATTATTAACTCTGATTTGGTTAGCTTCACGGAGCATTCACAAAAATTTTAAAATGAGAATCCTCAGTTGGAATTACCATGGAATGGGAAGTAAGTGTACTATAAGATATCTTAGAGAAATATGGCATAAACATAAATCAGATTTTTATTTTTATCTGAAACAAAGCAAGATTTTGAGTTTGTGCAAGGATTTCAATCTCATTTTGGATTCGATAATCTGGTTACCGTGGATCCAATTGGGAGGAGTGGTGGACTAGCTCTATTCTATAAAAATGAATATCAGATTAAGGTTCTATATTCTAGTAACCGAATGATAGAAGTGGAAGCAGTGACTCTTGGTAAAAAGGTGTTTTAACCTTTGTTTATGGTGATCCAGTTCAGAAATTAAGGAAACAAGTTTGAGAACGGTTAACTAGATATAGACTATTGATATCCTAACCCTGGTTTATCATTGGTGATCTGAATGAGATCACGGGCAATCATGAAAAAAAGGGAGGATCTTTGAGAAATACACTCTTTTATTCCTTTCAACAACATGAAAAGAAATAGTGGTTTATTGGATTTTTCGGCTCGGGAAACAAAATATCATGGCAAGGGAGAAGAGGGAAAGGGAAAGGGGCAGTGATGATTAGATGTCGTCTAGATCGCTCTCTAGCTAATGAAGACTGGCACACACTCTTTCCATGTTCTTATACAGAATGCCTAGGGATGGTAGGGTCTGACCATCGTCCAATAATGGCTTACTTAGAAGACAAAGTCCCTAGACGGAGGGGGCAATTTTGATTTGAAAAGAGATAGATTGGACAGGAAGGTCTTATGGAATCAATTGCAACAGGCTGGTCAGAAATCATGGAGGTCGCTGTGAGGATATTGTTACAAAAACTAGTAACTATCGTCATGAAATTGCTAAATGGCGGAAAAACAACCGACCATATGGGAAGGAAAAAATTAATGAACTTCAAAATTCCCTCGAAGAGGTACAAACACACAACAATAGGTCTCAGAAAGAGATTTCAGAGGTATCGAGAAAGTTACAGGATGCGTACAAGGATGAAGAGGATTATTGGTGTCAGAAAAGCCGGAATATATGGTATACGTCTAGGGATCTCAATACAAAATTTTATCATGCTTTAACAAAGCAACGGCGTGTTCGTAATAGGATTGTGGGGCTACATGATGAGGATGGAAATTGGATCACGGAGGACAAAAGGTGTTGAGAAGGTGGCAGTGGACTATTTCAAGGTCTTATTTAGTACCACTTCCCCATCAGAGTTTGATAATTTCCTGGAGTAGATCACACCGTATATCACCTCTTAGACAAATCAAAGGCTGTTACGGATAGCGACGAATAAGGATGAGGTACGACAGGCTTTGTTTATGATGCATCCAGAGAAGTCTCCAGGACCGGATGGAATGACAACTTTTTTCTTCCAACACTCCTGGCATATAATTAAGAATGACCTGGTGGAGATGGTGAATAATTTTATGGTTTCAGGAGAAATGGACTCAAGGTTAAACATCACCAATATTTGTATGATTTCAAAGATAGAAATGCCTACAAAGATGACAGAACTACGACCAATAAGCCTATGTAATGTTGGGTATAAGATTATATCGAAAGTATTATGTCAGAGACTGAAACTATGTCTCCCTACCCTTATCTCGGAGACTCAATCGGCATTTGTGGCTGGAAGGTTGATATCGGATCTTATAGCCCAAGAAATGTTCCATGAGTTGAGAACCAATAAAGCATGCCAAGGAAAGTATATGGCAATCAAAACGGACATGAGTAAAGCGTATGATAGAGTGGAATGAGACTTTATTCAGGCCCTCCTATACAAAATGGGTTTTGATTCTCATTGGATTAAGTTAATGATGGAGTGTATATCATCAGTTGTATATTAGGCTTTACTAAATGATCAATCACGTGGTCTCATATTTCCACATAGGGGTTTACGTCAAGGGGATCCGTTATCACCTTATTTATTCATTATGTGTACTGAGGCTTTAATTGCAAACATCAAAAAGTCTGAGACAGGGAAACAATTAACCAGAATGAAGGTAGCCAGAGCTTGTCCATCGATACTCATTTGCTCTTTGCATATGATAGTCTCTTCTTTTGCAAGGCACAAAAAGAAGAGTGTCAAACCATTCTCAGGATTTTAAAGTAGTATGAGGCTGTATCAGGTCAACAAATGAATTTTCAAAAATCTTCGATTCAATTTGGACATAAGATTGAGGAATCAAGCCTACAGGAGTTGAGAGATATATTGGGAATTCAGAATTTAGGAGAAATGAGATCTTATTTAGGACTACCAGAGAATCTCGGAGGGTCCAAGATACAAGTTTTCGGATTAATTCAGGATCGCTTAAATAGCAGGGTCAATGCCTGGACTTTTAAGTTCTTTACTAAAGGAGGGAAGGAAGTGATTATTAAATCAGTGGTTATGGCCGTACCAAATCATGTGATGTCTTTCTATCGTTTACCTAAGGCAACCACAAAGAAATTGACAAGTGCGGTAGCACAATTCTAGTGAGTCCGTGTGGTAGTACAAAAGGTATGCACTGGAAATAGGGGTGTCAAAACGAGCTATAGCTCATGAGCTGGCTCAGCTCAGCTCAATTTTTCGTGAGCATGATCACTATTTTTAGGCTAATTTAATAAATGAGCTTAATGATCGAACGTAAATTAGATCGCGAATTATATGAACGATCTTAAATGAACATGAAACTCATGAGCTTGGTCATTTTTATATTTGATGTATAAATATTATATATGTATATATGTGTGTGTATGTGAATGACTTCTATATTTCTTATGTAAGAAAAGATAGTTTCTATACTAATCATATTTATCTTCTAATATTAAAATGTAAAACCAAAATTTTTGAAATATATACAAAAATGTAAAAGATATTGATATCAATTCTCATATCATATAACTTTAGAATTAAAATATAAAATATTTCTAAGACACTCTTGCGGAATGTATATCTTTATGATTTGAATAGATGAAGAGTTTGAAGATGAATCATCTGAAGACTTTTATGTGAAATAGAGTTTTGGATCATTGATTTAGCTTTGATATAATATATTATTAGGTGTTGGTTTTATTTAGTGTTTAATATTAACATTTTGGATTTTTAATATTTAAATTATATTATAAAAATTAATCTATATTTTATTTTTGATTATCTTTATAATATTTATTTTTTTATATTTGATCACGAGTTAGCTAATTTAACTCATGATCTAGATGATCTGAGTTTGAGTTTACATATTGAAGCTCATATAATAAATTAGCTGAGCTGAACTAGCTCATGAAAGACACGAGTTCACTATGAGCTGAGCTGAGTTGAGCGAGCTAGCTCATTTTGACACTCCAAACTGGAAAATCATGGGACAAAGTATGTCTAAAATAAGGATGAAGGAGGCTTGGGTTTTAAGGACCTAACTGATTTTAACACGACGATGCTTGGTAAGCAGCTATGGCGTCTGATTGAGAAACCAAATACCTTATTCTCTCGAGTTTTTAAAGGACAGTACTATATGAATACTTCACCCCTGGAACCGATCCGATCATATTCTCTGTCATATGGCTGGCGGAGTATTGTTTCTGCTAGATCTCTGGTTAGCAAATGACTAATTAAAAGGGTGGGATCAGGATCATCTATCTCTGTATAGAATGATCCCTGGCTAGCTCCCAACCACTCGCCCGAGACCAGCAAATAAAAATCAACATACCAGTTACCCAGTGCTTACAGTTGACTCTCTCATTGATTCAGCTTTGTGAACTTGGAACTTGTAGGAAATTCAGGCTTTAGTGGATCTCCAGGATACAAAAATAATAGAAAGCATACCACTGACGAGGACACATATGGTGGATAGGGATGGATGACATTTTACCCAGAATGGAAAATACACTGTCAAATCAGGTTACCTTAAAAGGGTTTACCTAGACAGGAAAAAACCAACAGTAGTGTTTGGACCCACAATTGATTTACTGAAAGTGTTCTGCTGGAAAGTACGGTGCCCACCAAACATTATGCATTTTTATGGCAATTGGTGTCGGGGTGTATAGCAGTTAAGAAAAACCTGCAAGCAAGAGGGCTACAAGGGGATATATGTTGTGCCAGAAGTGAAGCTTCAGAGGAATCGATAAACCATGTGTTTTTTGAATGCCTTCATGCGCGTTAGGTTTGGGCCCTCTCACAGATACCATCAAATTCAGCTATTTTTCCCACTGGTTCCCTCTTCATAAATCTGAATCACCTATTTTGGAGAGTTCAACTGAAAATGGACGATCATAAAATTAAATGGATTCTATGGTACATTTTGGAAAGGAAGGAATAACAAGATTTTTAGTAATCTAGACATTGATCCCAGAGAAACGCTAAAATTTGCGGAAATAGAATCAACACTTTGGGCTGAAGCACAAATGTTGACCACACAGAGGGAAGCACAACATGTAGAGGTTTTAAATCTACCGTCAATCCCAGGGTGGTGGTGTTTACAAATGGCTCTTGGAAGGATAATTAGTTTTTACCAGGACGAGGTTGGTATAGCACTTTAGAAGGCTTTGATGGTTTGATTGGGGCAAGAAATGTCCGGGCGAGTCTCTCCCCTCTTCACTCGGAGGTGGAGGCGCTACTTTGGGCAATGGAGTGTATGAAGAATTTGCGTCAGTTTCGGGTCACGTTTGCAACAGATTGTTCTCGATTGGTGAAGATGGTTTCCGAACCAGAAGAATGGCCAGCTTTTGCAAGTTATTTGGAAGACATCAAGACCCTGCAAGAAAGTTTCCTCCGCTCATAGATCATTCATGTACCATGAACACAAAATTTAAGGGCGGATAGTCTAGCATGAAGTATCAGGAATCAACCGTCTTTCGTCGTTCATATGGATGCAGAGTTACCAGTGTGGTTTACAGAGTCAATATGAGTCTGTTTTCTATGTTGCCGACAAAAAAAAGATAGTATGCTTATATGTTTTAATATGTTTATATGGCTTGACGTCGATAAATGCTTAAATCAAACATGTTATGCTTATATGGTTCGGTAATGTTATGTTGCAGCGTTATATCTGATTTCTAAAACATATGTAGATTTGCTGTTGTAATGTTATTTTTGTCTGATTCTTGTGTGGTTATATGCTTGTGGTTTCCTTGATACATTTAGGTTCTTATTTGAGGATAATGGTCACATATTTGATATTAGATAAGGTGAAACATATGTATGCTCTTATAGAAAAAAACAATGTTCTAAAAATCGAGAGGCGGTAACTAAGCGCTTTATAGAGGACTAGCGACTAGGCGGATTGTTTGGGGCCTAGGCGAGGCCTATGCGTTAGTAAAATATTGATCTATTTTTATATATTATACATTTATATGACATATTTTAGTTTTAAAATTTAATTATAAAATTATTGTGATGAATTATGAAAAATAGATTTGTAATAATTTTATGCTTAATTTAACATATTTAGAGAAATTTACATCTATTTAAACTGATTTAGAACAGTTTAAACCAATTTGAATCGTATAAATCAGATTTTAAAAAAAATCGTTTCGGATAGGACCGAATAACCGCCTAGGCGCTGCCTAGACCGATTTTTAGAACCTTGAAAAAAACATATAGAGTGTCAGAAAGCAATACTGGCAAATAATTAGTGAGGATAAATCAAGGTGAAGGTTGGCAATATGTACAATATTTTTGTATGAATCTACGGTACAATGCTATGATATTCTTTGCATAAACCAATGAACATTTAAGATTTATGTAAGATTCTATCAGAAAATTACAAGCTAGAAGAATCCTACCATATGTTACCTAGAAGATAGTATTGTAATGTTCTTAGAGTGGTTGGACAAAATTTAACCACCTGGACCCTAGTTGAGAGATACCAACATTCACCTAACATAGTGAAAAGAAAATTCAAAAATCAATTATCTGCAACTTTAAGATTTGAATACCTTATTCATATCCAAAATAGAATGTAATATTTTAATTATATCCAAAATTTTTATTTTTTCCAGATTTTTTGAAAGAAACACATAAAAACAGTTATTATTTCCGTTAAATTTAAAATAAATTAAAAATAATCAAACCAAACAAATCAGCAAAGCCGATGTCAGAACTATAGAAGTCTCCGACCATAATTTTGGAGCTATACAAAACTGCTTTCTTTTTCTCTTATGACATTTCTGTTTTTTCACGTGTTAAAAATAAAATAAGTAATTACCTAAAACAATTATAATATTATTTCTTTATAAGAGAAAGATTTTTAGTGACTTAGAATTATGTTGTTGAATTATCTTAAATCTCACAGCTCCTCTGATAATATATACTGAAATTTTGATTATCAAACTATTTGAAGTTAAAATTTATAATTTTAATATTTCTAACTATTATTCAAAAATTCTAATACTGTAAAACACATAGCTCCTCTGAAAATATATACTGAAATTTTTGATTATCAAACTATCTAAAGTTAAAAGTTATAATTTAAATATTTCTAACTATTACTCAAAATTTCTTATACTGTAAAACATAATATATATTTATTCATATCCCCTTATTATTATTTGAGGAGAATTATTAAAAACTAACCTTCAACTCATGTGTTATTAACCAAATTGCCATTCCCTAGGTGTCAACACTATAATCACTCTCATACCCTTTCATTTAAAGCCCTCTTCTCACTAGACTAATTACATATACTGCCATTATTCTATAGCTTAACATAATATGCTATATGCTTCCTATCTATATAACCGATAACTCATTTGATCATACATTACCCGATTTATCGCGAGTTCACATGTTGGTTTCAGTGACTGAACTTATTATATCATGTACCTCTCTAGATATATAACATGTTAAGCTATGGTTGTGACAGTACATGATATATAGCATGTTAAAATTATCGATATGAAACTCATATATATAAAATCATTATAGGGTATAGTTAATTCCGAAGATATAAATTTCGTATATGGGTTCAAACTTCAGCTTCTACAATCCATGGTTCTGATGTTTGGTACATAGTCGAATCAACCTTTTAATAGGTTCTCTATTAACAAGAAAAAACATCTCAAAGCAGACGATCCAAAAATTTAAATGGTCTGACTAGTCAATTTCAAAATTATATTGGTTCTGTGAACATCTGAAAGTAATCTGTCAAGCATATATTTAATCATCAGTAACTTGATTCTATTAATTATATTGTTCTACATAATTTAAGCGAGATGAACTAAGGTATAACCTTGACATGTTATCTACGTATGATATTGTGTTGAATTTGAAAAATAAATTAGTTTGCATGGACAAATTAACACTGGTAATCAATTAATAATTTTCGTTGATTGATTTTTTAAAATCAATAAGTATTTCTCAGCAATTACGGTTGTATGTAAATAAAGTTAGATTAGTCTGATTGGAAAAATTAAATTAGATATCAATTCATAATTTTCATTGATTGATTTTTTTTTCAATCATTAAGTATTTCTCAGCAATTACGGTTGTATATAAAGAAAGGTAGATTATGTATCCAAATTTTTTAAATTATATCACACAACTTTGTTGTTGAAATATCCTTATGAAATCGTAAGTTTTGTTTAAGCGAGATGAACTAAGCCATAACCTTGACATGTTATATACGTATAACATTGTGTTGAACTTGAAAAATAAATTAGTCTGCATGGACAAATTAATCTTAGTAATCAATTAATAATTTTCGTTGATTGATTTTTTAAAATCAATAAGTATTTCTTGGAAATTACATTGTATGTAAAGAAAGTTAAATTAGTCTGATTGGACAAATTAAATTAGATATCAAATCATAATTTTCATTGATTGATTTTTTAAATCATTAAGTATTTCTCGGCAATTACGGTTGTATATAAAGAAAGGTAGATTATATATCCAAATTTTTAAAATTATATCACTCGAATTTGTTGTTGAAATATCGCCGTGAAATCGCAAGTTTTGTTTAAGCGAGATGAACTAAGCTATAACCTTGACATGTTATCTACGTATAACATTGTGTTGAATTTGAAAAATAAATTAGTGTGCATGGAAAAATTAATGTTTGTAATCAATTAATAATTTTTCGTTGATTCATTTTTTTAAATCAATAAGTATTTCTCCGCAATTACGGTTGTACATAAAGAAAGTTAGATTAGTTTGATTGGACAAACTAAATTAGATATCAATTCATAATTTTCACTGATTGATTTTTTCAAATCATTAAGTATTTCTCAAGTATTTCTCGGCAATTACAATTGTATATAAAGAAAGGTAGATTATGTATCCAATTTTTTAACATTATATCACACGATTTTGTTGTTGTAATATTGTCCCGAAATCGAAGGGGATATTGTTACAAGTTTTTTAAAAGAAAGTGAAATGATTATATGATTGGTATATAACTTAGTTCTTACCTAATTTGATACTTTTATTAATAAGCTGATTATTTGTTATGACAATTTATAGGATTGCAAACCAGGAGTTTTGAAGATACTTTTCACATCAGTTGTGAAAGAAATCAGTTTTTTTTTTGTTTCTTTATAATTTGTTTGTTTGTATTTTATTATTTTATTGCTTATGTTTCGTTTGGTATTACATTCATAATTTATATTATGAAATCAATAATTCTATTGTCTATATTTTGTTTTTTTTCTTAAATTCATAATAAATTTATATAAGTCTTTGCTTACTTTTAAAGATTTTTTTTCATAAAATATACTTCAATTAACCTAACCAATGACACAAGTTTGTAGAACAATAAATAAGAATACATTATATAAATATGCACAATTTCGTTAAATATTTTGTTATATCAAATATTTTTTACTATAATCTTTAATTCTCTAATATCTATACAGTATAGTCTCTTTTGGTTCATCATTTTGCGCAGGGCGCGGATTACCACATATTAATATTACTAAAAAAAGAATAGTGAAAAAATAAAGTAAAAGAGCAAATAAATGGATTGGGCCTTAGACCCGAAAGAGGGTTTAAGTCTGAATCTGGCAAGTGGTACCTTATTGAGAGATATCGACCACCTCACAAGCTTCGTCTTCACAGCCATTCTCTTGCCCTAGATTTCGAGCGAGCGGGAGATTTCTAGATTGAGAGCAGTTTGGACCTTCTCCCAGTTCGTTGCTTACTCTCCCTTCTTCAAGTTTCGTATCCAGAGGTAAGTTAACTAAGCTCGTTTTCAATTTCAATCTGGAACTCGTCTTATCCTTGCTTATGAATTTGATTCCACGGAAAGAAAGAAACCTAATTAGTAGATCTTTGTTCGAGAATTAGGTTTTGAAATCGATTTAGATACTCTTCCTTTGAGAATGATGTTGAGTCTGTGCTTGTTCTTATGCTAATTTTACCTTTTCGATTACGAATTTTGTAGATTTTGTTGGCATTGGTGTTGAAGTTATGGACTTTGATGAGTATGAGTACTTAGAGAAGACTGTTGAGAATCCTCACCTGGAGAACGAAGTTGGAAATGGTGGTGATGAGAAACCCAAATCTGAAGTAAAAGAGCAGAGTAGAAGCTCAAGGCGTAGGAGTGATGAGAAGAGAGATGAAAACGAAGATGGTAGGCGTTCTAAGCGGTCCAGGTCGCACCACCGTTCACGATCTAGAGACAGAGAGAGGGATAGGCATAGAAGTAGTCGGGAGCACAGAGACAGAGAGAGAGGTGGTAGAGATCGTGAGAAGGATAAAGATAAGGAAGAGAGAAACGGGAAAGAGAGAGAAGTGGGCAGAGACAAGGATCGTGATGGTAAAATGCGTGACCATGAAAAAGATCGGGAGAGAGATCGATCACGTCGAAGCAGGAGTCGATCTGAGAGACGTCGGAGTCAGGAAAGAGAAAAGAGTCCGGAAATAGAAACCAAGGAAAGAGACACCAAGGACCGTGATAGAGATCGCAGGTGCCTCTTCTTTTTCTTTTTTTTTTCTTTTGTTTACATTTTGGTCTCATAAATGCTCACTGCATTCAATCAATATACATACTTGTCATTAATTGGCTTGAAAAGACGTATCAAGTTAGTGATTATCACCGATTCTTATTGTGTTTACTGGTGGTGGCTGCTTTGCTATTCTATCCTTTTTAAGAAGAGTCCTTCATGGAAGGTTCAGAATGTTATTGGTGAAGTTGAGACTGAAATTAAGGATGTGGGCTCCTAGTGTGATCCTGTAGTCTTGAATAGACAACTGAATTTGGAATTTCTCTTATGCTTTTTGGGTTATGCTACAATAGCTTTGTTGTAAGCGAAACGTTTAACAGGTTCGTAATGCTATTAGGTTCATTGGTATTGCCTTCTGTACAACTTGATGGGGCTCGTTCCGTTTAAGATTATCATTGTTCTGTAAGGTAAAACGTTGTTGGTTAGACTTTAGGTTGGTCACGTGCTACATTTAAAATGAAAGAAGTTCTTAGTTTAAATTTATGAGTTTATTGTTCATCACTTGTTGACTTCGCATAGTTCCCTGCAGGGCCATCTCATGCTTCACGTGTACGCCTATCGGAGAAATGTTTCTCTATTTTGAACTGTCTTAATACTAACATATTGCTTCATACCAGAATATGCCTTCTGATATGTTGTCTCTGGCATATTTTAAAGATGTTGCGACTTGCGACTTCTTGTAAATTATGGATGAAGGTATCTAGAATCCAATGATACAAGCTCACGTGTTTGTTATTATGCAGACGCCACAAAGATAAAAAGGAGGATAAGGTAGAGCCGGAGGCTGATCCTGAAAGAGACCAGAGGACAGTTTTTGCCTATCAGGTATGCATGTTGTGATAGCTATGTGGCCTTTGGAACATTATAACTTGATCAATAATTGATTATTTGTGGATACCTGTACGACAGATTGCTTTGAGGGCAACTGAAAGGGATGTTTATGAATTCTTCTCCAGAGCTGGGAAGGTTTGTACTCTCCCCTTTTGGTTTAGTGACGCCATCTAAATGTTTTTCTGTCTGGTTCAGTTAAAAAAATTATAATGCACTGCCTCCTGATACTGTTTTAGGTACGAGATGTGCGGATAATTATGGATCGAATTTCCAGGCGTTCAAGAGGAATCGGGTGAGTTTAAAACAGTTCGATTCTTTAAGACTTTTGTGAGGAAATTATGTTTCCATTGGTGTTTAAAGAATCGTTTATTGTTGGTACACTGATAAGCTTCCAGTAGTTTTGGGGTACACAAATAGTGTCATAGTTTCAGGCTTTCGGTACTGTTTGCTAGTTTCTAAGTTTGTCCTACTTGCAGGTATGTGGAGTTTTATGAAACAATGTCAGTCCCTATGGCTATTGCTCTATCTGGACAGCCTCTTCTTGGTCAGCCTGTTATGGTAAAACCATCTGAAGCTGAGAAGAATCTTGTTCAGTCAACAACTGCTGCCGCTGGAGCAGGAGGGATGCTGGGCCCCTATTCTGGTGGAGCTAGACGTCTTTATGTTGGTAACCTGCATGTGAACATGTCAGAAGATGATCTGCGAAAGGTAAACTCGTATACCTTTCTGTGCAGTTATGTGTGACATGTAACACACCTACTTTAACTGCTTTTATCCAATTGCTATTATGCTTAATATAGTACACAGATGTTAGTGTAAATATTCCTGTTTTTACAAACCATAGGCTTTCAGGAATATAGATTTCTTTTGTAATTGATTCATCTTTTGATCATAAAGTTTGTGTTCATGTAACATAATAATACTTTTCTTTTGGCCTTTTTAGGTTTTTGAATCATTTGGGAGCGTGGAGCTGGTGCAGGTACCTCGTGACGAAACTGGCCATTGCAAGGGATTTGGTTTTGTTCAGGTATGTCGAGTCAGTTCCAGTCTTGACTTCTTGCTGATATTCTTTGTGATTTACAGCAATCTTATCTTTTCTAAACCTTACAGTTTGCTCGCCTGGAGGATGCTAGGAATGCAGTGAATCTGAATGGGCAGTTGGAGATTGCAGGTCGTGCAATCAAGGTATTGGCTGATCTTAATTTTGAAAATCTTATATGATATCAATCCGGAAGGCCATAGAGAGCTGTAGTTGTGTTAAATATTTTCTAGACTCTAAGCAACAAGTAATAACCAAACAGAAATTCGTGTTCTCTCTGCTTAAGGATGTTAAATTTTTAAGTCTACTAAGCAAACTGAGCCGTGACATTTGCGTGTGGATTTATTTTGTTGCTTTGAGCAGTTATACCATCTTGAGTCCATTACAGAGGCTTCTGTTGATGATGTGTTTTTTACCTTTCATTAGGTGTCAGCTGTAACAGATCAAACTGAAGTCCCAGACGCTGGACAAGCGCAAAACACCGGTGATCTGGATGATGATGATGGAGCGGGCCTGGTAAGTAATTTTCTTTATCTCTCTAACCTATCATCCAAAAGAGAACATATCTCATGGATATATAGAGGGAGAACTGAATTTAAGGAAAAATGGAGTACTTTTCAAACATCTTTGGTAAACTTTAAGCCTTACCTGGTTCTTTATACTGCAGTCTCTGAATGCACAATCGCGGGCTGCACTCATGATGAAGCTCGATCGCAGCGGAACTGCATCAAGGTTTCCCTGGATCCTGTTACTTATTTTTGTTGATGTAGTTTGCATTGTTCATGTTCCAGTTACACTAAAAACAAATCTTCTTTGCAGCACTGGCCTTAGTGCAGTTCCATCTATTCTCGGTGCACCTTCGACCGTCTCTCCGCTGGTTGCTCCTCTTGTACAAGGGGGTTTCCCTGCTGTTGCTGGACTCGCAGGGCTCGGTGTAAATGTTCCAGCTGTTGTCGACCCAGTTGGTGTCCCCAGCGAATGTCTACTGCTCAAAAACATGTTTGATCCATCCACAGAGGTCGGTGTAAACATTTTTCTTGTCTGCTTAACAGTTTTGTCTCTCTCAAGCTAATTTGTCTTTATTCATGTATCTGTCTGGCACAGACTGAACTTGAATTTGATAAGGACATCGAGGAAGATGTTCGAGATGAATGCTCCAAGTTCGGAGAACTGAATCATATCTTTGTTGACAAGTGAGTGAGCGTCAGAATCCTGTATTATCTCTCTTTCCGACTGATCTTTATTGACATTGATTGTCTGTTGCTCACAAAAACAGGAACAGCATGGGTTTTGTCTACTTGAGATTTGAGAATGCACAAGCAGCAATGGGAGCGCAACGTGCTCTCCATGGAAGATGGTTTGCCGGGAAGATGATAACAGCTACTTACATGGTAAATGACTTGTTTCACTTCAAGACTGTTGGATTTAATTTCTCTATTATTGAATATTCTTCTTCTTGTTTTGTGTCCGCAGACTACAGAGACTTACGAGGCCAAGTTCCCTCAGAGTAAGTAGAGAGCTTCGTGAGAACGTAAGCCTGGGAAAAATTAGGTTTGTATTCTGGTGGAGCAGAGAAACAGTATTTTAGTTGGTCTTTAAAGCATCAGTGAAAGATGGTATTTAAGATAATGAAGCTTTGTCTTGTTTCTATGAAAGAAATGCAAATGTTTGACGAACGTTTCTTGTATTATTAAACTCTCTCGATATTGTGTGTTTTGTTTACTTTCTGTCTTTTATAGATTATAACCTTTCTTTAAGTTCAATTCAGTATCTTGTATTATGCCAACACATTTTATAGGGGTGCACTACAACACTTGTTTTGTCATTAGTTGTCAAATAGCTTCTAACAAAGAAACTTTCAGGTGAAGATGTTAGGAAGTTTTTTTGGCTTTTATATATACTTCTATGCCCCATGAGAATCTGATATTCCTTTTTATTATATTTCTTGAAATGGAAAGATGTTTGAATTTCTTTCTCCTGCAAAGAACACCCATCTTGATAGGTATGGAACATGTTCCTTATTGGTTTTGGTAATGGTTGATGTGTTGGTGATGATGATGATGGTGAGTGCTGTGATTCATCTGAGGATCATGTAGGTGATGGTGGTGATCATCATAGTGTTGATAGTCAACTTCGTTCTTTTCGTTTTGCATGGAACCGGTTGCCATCTGATCATCATGCCATCCTCTGGATGTGTTCCTGGTTATTTCTAGCAAAGAGTTCCTCACATGTTCAGCTGGCACCATCTCGCTATCGATTTTCTGTAACATGGAGACAAAAAAAAAAAGAACCATATAGTTTCTGTATGTTCTGTTTTGTTTCTTCATTCCGCAGGTTCTTTAGATCATACCTCGACTTTAAAGACATTGGAGACAAGGCTGAGGAAGCGAGTAGTGTTAGCATTTGTAACCTCAAGTCCTAAAGAATCAAGTGCCTCCATTAGCCTTGTGAATCCTCCTGGTTTGTATTCACAAATCACCTTTACGAAAAACTCTCTGCCATCTAACTGAGCCACGTCCACCTGCGGCTGATACCATTAAAAATGAGGTGTTAATAGTTTCAATACAGAAGGTGAGACTTTAGGTTTCTATCTTATTATCCTCTAACCTCCATTTCTTGTCCTTTATCATTGGCATTCTCAAGATCAACATCTTGTTTCAGGTTAGGAACATTGGAGTTACACGAAATCCCCGGGTGAAACCCAGTGACTACTGTCCCGTTCCCTACTTGCTGCCTATTTGATCCATCCTCAGTCTCTGAATTCTCTTCAAGTTCTTCTTGAAGCTCCTTTGCCTCATTCTGCAACTCCTTAACGTAGTTGATCGCGTCACCAAGAATCGATGCCCTATCCAACTTCCATGCCACAATAACTAGTTTCAGACAAAGAAACAAACCCTTTATAGATTAAAACCGCAGATACATATTACCTTGGTTATCCTAGGAACAAGAGATCGGAGAGCGTAAAGCCTATCGTTTAGCTTCTTCCTCCTCCGTCTCTCAGCCAACAGGTTCTTAGCTTGAGAATGTTTTCCTGTCTTCTTCTTGTACTTTGGATCATCTTCATCATCAATCTGGTCGCTACAATCCGAACCAGTATCCAACCTTCCGTTCTCGTTCATTTCCTTATCATTAGCAACTTGTTGTTCATTCACAAGCAAGCTAGGCTCGCCCATCACCGACATCCCATCTTCTGTGCCAAATGGGTTCATGCCCATCATCTCCTTGCTACCATTCTCCGGGAGATACCCTAAGTCTTGGTGAAGATAATCACTCTTCACCTTCAAGTGTTGTTGTGCCTCGTAATCACTCATCTGAGGCAAGAAGTTGAGCCGCATTTGATCGGTGGAGATGTCGTAGGGTGATGCGAGATTCATCATTTCTTCATCCTTTGAACCCTTTTGATGGATGTCACCAGATAACATCCCGTATGGCTTTGATTCGACCTCATCAGCTACCATCATGTTAATCGTTGCGGTTTCATCCATCAACATGTTGCAATTCCCCAATACAAAATCCACCACGTTCTGATCTTCAGCGACCTACACATCCGTACACACATCATCACAAACAAGCACAGTTTTTAACCAAAACTTGTCAATATAGTTAAGACACGATAAACATACATGTCTGGTCGCAAAGAGCTCCACTAATCCTCCCGGTATAGGAATCAAAACCCTAGTACAGATCGTTTCCTGGATTTTACAAATACTAAGATATTGATTAAGAGTTCTTGTTCATGTGATTGAAATGATATAATACCTGCATGAAACCTGGTTCTGAGCTCTCACTCAACCAACCGGTCTGGTTAGTCAGAAGAGTCTCCGCATATACCCTACAAAAAAGTCCATGTTTCCATCTCTGGATGTATCATATGAAATAGTGTAGTTATGCCTGCCAATTGTATATGATCATACCCGGAATCAAGAGGAATGGAAGAAGGAAGATGAGCAAGAAATTCACAAGATTTGGTTCGAGGATGATGAAACATGACATCCCTACAACCTTCGAAGCTAAACTCTTCGGTTCCATTTTCCTCTATGAGTTGTGTCCCACCACAACAACATCCCATCCACTTCACAAACCTGTCTCCTCCCAAACCAAAAAGAAATAATGTGACGACAGGGGAAAGATAAGAGAGATAAATTCTTTATAACTTTATTGTACTGAAATAATCAAATAAGACCTTTGATCTTCGTTTAGTCTCCAAAGAACACAATAGTCCCAAGCTCTTGCACCCACAAGAGGCCTTAGTTTCTCCAACAAGTTTTGCATACTACTCTCCATTCTCTCAAAATAACTACACCACAATAAGAAAAAAATAAACTTTCAAAGATGGACAAGTTCCCTTCAAACTCTAACCAATATAGTGCCAATATTTTTGGTGGTTTTGCTCGTTAAGAAAGGAGAAATTTGAGATGACATAAGGAATTAGAAAGACAAAATGTATCATTTACATGATTTCAAACTAATGAGAGAGCTCAAATATCATGAAAAGAAATAAGATAACAAGAACTTACACAAGATTCTTGGAAGGAAAGATTCCTCAAAAATCTTGTGACTGCTGAAACGTAACAAGATAAAGCAAGAACAGCTAAGTAAGGAAACAAGAGACTGCAAGAAAGAAGAAGAAACAATAGAAGCTAACTGCATACATACATGGTTGTGCTTTCTGTGTAAAATAACGTCACCAACAACTTAGATTTATATATATGTGTGAAAATAGCTGTGTATAGTTTTCTTTCTTTCTCTCTTAGGAGAGATTGAATGTGGCTTTGGTAGGTAATGTGCAAGACATGCATGACGATCATGTATATATGTGTATACACGTATATATATGAGATATAGATAAAATAAAATATATTAAAAAGAATTAGAAATACGTATATAATGAGATATAGATAAAATAAATATATTAAAAAGAATTAGAATGATGAAAGGCGAAGATTGCATGAGCTAAGGTAACGTGCAAAACCCTAACTACCTTTGCTGAGAGCTTCTCGTAGTTCCGTTTAGGTTATGCATTCTTCTTTCGGTGTCTCAACTACTATTTCTCCTTTTTCTATTAGAACAGATTTAAACATGTTATAGTCCCGTTTGAAACCATTGATTACCTGAAAGTGAAAGTATTTACAATCAGCATATTTAATATCCAATTTTTAGTTGCACAGATTTTTTTTTCTAACTAATCATTAGCTGCACAGAAAAAAGAAAGAAATAGTCAAACTTTAAAGAACGAATGATAGTTTTCATTTATTTAAACTGTTGATTAATTTAATCCTAGTTATGCAGAATCAATGGTTACTTGATAAATAAATCTACACATACAATACTTGAGTAATAAATATGCATATTGCAAACACTTGAGGAATAATAACAAAAAAACTAATTTTTCCGTTATGATTCATATAAATTTTTAAGTCAAGAACACCATATATTTTCTAAAAATCCAAGTTAAGAAGATATCTCAAGTTGGACATTACTAATATACGATATGTTAAAGACATTAATCATTGTCAGCTACGAAGCAAAGAGTCATGAGTCACGAGAGAAGAATATCAATGTCAAGAACATTAAATAAATATGCAAACTGAGCTAAGCTCTAATGGAGGCCACTGTCGATCATTGAAGCACAAACAACACTAGGAGAAACTACTCGGCTCATTTAGAGCACACCGTGAAGAAGAAGAATCCATAAAGGGTTCACCGTGAAGAAGATATTGAAGATACAATCCAGCATAGATTAATTTATCCGATGGAGACACACGATCACTCTTTAAAGCATAACGACCAAACCATGATGAACGAAGCAACCCATATTTGATTGTTATATTCTCAACTTATCCGAAGCACACAATGAATTAGATTTACGATGAAATTCATTATTGTTTAAAAGTTACTCAACTTCTAAGCCGAGTGAGTTTTGGCTTGACTTATTTTTAAGATGAGAAGTTTAATCACTTGCAAACCATATTTTGGCGACAAAGAGACACATTAAAACATTCAGGAGAGTTATATAACGTTTTCTTATGCACCAACAAACACAAGATCATGCAAATTAAGTTAAAGAATCACTTTCCATATGTTGATCTTTTGACATATTTCTCCTACAGCCCTTCACTGCATTCTAGATGTTTACTCTTGTTCATTCTCAAGCTCTCAAGATTCAAGAAATAAGCATCTTGAGTGATGCAATAATTAATTAGAGAATAAATCTACACAAGCAATACTTATATATTAAAAATGCCGATTGTAAAAACTTGATAAATTAAAAGCTTATTTTCTTCTTACTTTTTACTCCTTACTAGGTGATTTTCCCGTGCTCATGCACGGATATAAATATTAACAAAACAAATATCTTATTAGAATTAGTTAATATTTATTTGAATTTTTAATTATTATGTAATTTGTATGTATGATTATTTATAAATAATAATATGTTATTTTAATTAGACATGTGATTTTGATATAATATTTAATTAGGTTGATAATTATTTAGGTATATTAGATTGAATATAATTTTCTAAATTCAATCATAACCTTTTTATTTTTAACAGATTAACATTTTGATTAATTTAATTATTTTCATTTAGTTGATTGTTTTTTAGATTTCTAAATATAGTTTAATAAGTTTGTGTACATTCATATAAGAAAATAGCTTAATATATAAAAATAGTTTTATTAGTTTAAATATATATATATAATATGTCTCATATTTCTGCTTATGTAATAAATTGCATTTTCTTGTGTTGTATACGATTTTTTAACTCTATTTGTACTTCGGTATATCAATAAATTTATTTTAAAAAATACATTTTTATATAAAATTATTTAATATTATTTTTAAAGTAAATATATACTTTTAATATCAACATTAGTTTTTGGGAACTTTTTATTTGAAATTATATTATGCATAATATATATTTTTGCTTATAAACTTATCATTTTTCATTCAACTAATATTTTATTTTCATCATATATGTTATTTAGAAAAAATATAGAAAGGAAACAAAAATTTAAAACAAATGAAAAATTTGATAGTAACAGTTAGATATAATATTTTAATTTATTAAGTTTACCTATGTAATTAACCATCATAAAATTAAAATGAGTGATACACTTAGAAAAATGACTTCTCTAATTATATACTTTGAATTTTTGTTCCAAATAAATGTATAGTAAAAACTATGTTAGTTTCTTATAGATAGTTTTATCTATGTAATTTAAAAAATATATATAAAGAAAGTCTAAATCAAATATAAAATTTAACAAAAAACTATTTTGAAAATATAAATAAAATATCTCTGTTCTATTAATTCTAAAATATTTTTTAGCTCATTAAAAAGATTTTGGTAATGTTATTGAAGTTGTTTTTAATCATATGAGAAAATAGATTGATAAAGAAAATTATTATATAACTTAATATATATATATATATATATTGTTATTTAAGATTATATTTTAAAAGAAATAAATTATTTTTAATCAAACATTATTTTTTGGGAAATTTCCTTTTTATGAATGTATAATATTAATTTTAGTTTTTAAAATAATAATTTTTTCTTAGATAAATTTTTTATTTTATTATATATGTTATTTGGAAATAATATAGAAAGGAAAAAATAGAAAAGTTGATAATGACAATTAGATTTAATGTTTTTTAATTCATTAAAGATATCTATGTAATTAACGTTAACATTAACGTTAACGTGAAGGCGACACATATGAAACTGACTTTTCAAATAATATTATAGAGATTTTTTTATGCTTTCTCTTCTTTATTAGTTTTATTATTGTACTTAGTTAGTTTTTATCCTCAAAAATGTCTAACACATGTTGACATATTTCTCCTACAGCCATATCTTCACTGCATTCTAGAGGTTTACTCCTGTTCATGCTCAAGCTCTCAAGATTCAATAAATAATCATCACTCAAAGTTTCCTTATTTGGACAAACAATCTCGACCAACATTCATATTCATTAAGATTTTTTTTTTCAAAAAAAATGTCTAACACAAGAAAAACAATTTAAGCATGACCGACTCTTAGATTTTGAGGATCATAAACATTTTAAAATAAATTTTAATAACATAAAACTTATATATTAGCTTTTAAAAATCGGGTAGGCTCAAGATTGTCGTTGGGTTGAAGTTGTTACTGATTTTGGATAATTTCGGGGTTAATATGCATCTCATACTATGACTTGAGAGATAAATTGTGCACAATAATTGAATCACATGCTCAATTAAATGAGCTGACAATGACGTAGATCTATTATGAATACAATTAATACTTAAGTTATCCATATCTATCTATACACATATTACATGTATAATGTATTACAAATTATTTACGTAAATACTGTATGTTTAATTTTAGTGGGGAAAAGCTGGGGCTGGCTTTGTCTCCTAAGTCCTAATCAATATCCATAGACCCAACTATCCAGTGCTTTTATGAAGCTGAAATTCCGATTATGTAACAAAACCACTCCCATAGTCCGACGTAAGTTTCTGCACTTGGAATATATATTCACGTATGTCTTTCATCATAAATGAATGGAATGATAAACTACTGGACCAAGAGAATTTGTACAGACAACCTTCACATCACATACGGGGATTCTAAATTTATAAGCTGTCAAAGTTTGTCATGATTCTCTTGTCTAGTAGTTTATTTATCAATGATTTAAGGAAAAAATGATTTCTGACTATACGAAGAATTGACCATCACATGGCTAACAATATAAACTAAGCTAATGTATATCTAGTCATATAAAGTATATATTATGCATGATAATATCCTTCAACTTAATGATGTTACTAGATTTTGACCCGCGCTTTGAAAGTGTGGGATAACTTGTTTGGTTAAATTTTTTATTTATAAGTCTTTTTTTGTTTGAATTTTAATATTTGAGTTTTAACTTCTATAATGAGAGTAATTTATTTCGACATCTCATTGCGATAGGCATTCGGGTTCTAGGTTTGGGTTATTCGCTTTTCAAGTTATTAGGGTTGGGTGTTTCGGACCCGTTTATGAACCATATATTTTCCGGATCAAACGGTTCTGGTAATGTTGGGTTCGAGTCGAGTTTTTATTTTGCTGTAAAACCCGAAGTGAACCGAATTAAAAATAGTTTGGATAATTCAGGTTTAAAGACTCCCATAGTCCGACGTAAGTTTCTGCACTTGGAATATATATTCACGTATGTCTTTCATCATAAATGAATGGAATGATAAACTACTGGACCAAGAGAATTTGTACAGACAACCTTCACATCACATACGGGGATTCTAAATTTATAAGCTGTCAAAGTTTGTCATGATTCTCTTGTCTAGTAGTTTATTTATCAATGATTTAAGGAAAAAATGATTTCTGACTATACGAAGAATTGACCATCACATGGCTAACAATATAAACTAAGATAATGTATATCTAGTCATATAAAGTATATATTATGCATGATAATATCCTTCAACTTAATGATGTTACTAGATTTTGACCCGCGCTTTGAAAGTGTGGGATAACTTGTTTGGTTAAATTTTTTATTTATAAGTCTTTTTTTGTTTGAATTTTAATATTTGAGTTTTAACTTCTATAATGAGAGTAATTTATTTCGACATCTCATTGCGATAGGCATTCGGGTTCTAGGTTTGGGTTATTCGCTTTTCAAGTTATTAGGGTTGGGTGTTTCGGACCCGTTTATGAACCATATATTTTCCGGATCAAACGGTTCTGGTAATGTTGGGTTCGAGTCGAGTTTTTATTTTGCTGTAAAACCCGAAGTGAACCGAATTAAAAATAGTTTGGATAATTCAGGTTTAAAGACATAAATCCCTATAAAAAGACAAAAATCCTGAAAAACACCTAAACCCCGAGTTAAATCCGAAAACCCAAAAAATCAGGTAATTCATGTAATTCAGGATTTTAAATAATTTTATTTATAAATTAAATTATATATACATTAATATTGTATTATATTTTAAATATTCGGGTGCCTATTCAGTATTCAAGTACTCATACCCGTTCAATATTCAAGTACCCGGTTAATTATGTGTTGTGTATCGTTTCTTTTTTAAAATCCGTTCAGATTTTTTATCTATTTCTTGAAAACGCGTGATTATTTTTTGGTTGAAGAAAATAATGTAATTTATATATTATATATCATTTCTTGTTAAACTCATGTACATGATTTATTTCAACTATTTTGGTATGTGTGTTCAAATTTTGGATTTTGAAGAAATTATAATTTTTGCTACACACTAAAGTATTTATTGAATATTTGAAAATTATATGAGAAATAACAATCAGAATTGTCATTTTTTTAATGTTTATTCAGTGTTTTTAGGTCCGATCCAGATCTATGGTCAAAGCAATAAACCCGTAATCTGTATATATAGTTCAGATTTCATGAAAACCCGTTAGTTAAAACCTGATAAAATTTCGTAAAATCCCAAAAACCCACCATTATTCCGTCACCAGACACTGGTTGACCCGGTAATTACCAAAAAATTTGATAATATTTTTAGTGTTCGAATAAACTTCTCATATACTTTTTAATTTTTGTATAAAATTTAATAAATCAATTATTTTGTCATTTTTAAACTTTGGTTGAATTTTTATTATGTCATTCTAAGAAACGAAAAAAATAATAATAGAGAAAACTAAAATTTATTGATATAGCATCATTAGTTTATCTATTTTTATTAATAATCTATTATAAGTTTGCATATCTTATTTACTTTTGATTTTAAATTTAATTTATAATTTTTTTGTTTAGTTCTTTATTATCTTAACATGTTGCCAAAGTTCTAGTTCAATATTAAAGATTTGTCAAATAATTTTTTTATAACAAATGAAAACTGAAGTTAAAGTAAAAATTGAAATATTTAGTTATATTTTGTAAATAAAACATAAATTTTGATATTATTTTACGTTTTTTAATTGTTAAGGATATTATATTCATATATAACTATATATTATAATTTATTGATATATTGATATGTGATCCATATATATATATCGTTTATTGTATAATTGATTGTTTACAAATACATAATTTGTTAGCGATTACATTTATATATAAGTTAAAGAAATTATATAAATTAATCAACGATGAACTTGATATCTGTCAATACCATTATTTTTTTTTTTTTGAAAAAGTCAAAACCACTTATCAAAATTCAAACATGCTTTAGCTTATATAAAAATGTTACTAACATAAAAAATGATACCATTATGTTAGTAACATTTTTATATGAGTTAAAGTATGTTTGATAAGTGGTTTCACAAAATATAGTTTTTAGAATTATATTGTACTTTATAATTTTGAAAGATATATACGTGTTTGCAAATTGTAACTACAATAGTGGATGTTGTAAATATTGTATATGGTTTCTATTGTTTGTTACTGATTTGAAAAAGATTTGCAAACCTATTTTTGGTTTAAAGTTAGTGATTTTCGTGAATATACTGTTTGTTTAAAATAAATGATATTGTGAAGTTAATTCAAATAATTTAATTCACAATATTAATTTAATTCATCCAAAAACTGATATGGAAGTCAGAGGCTGTTTAAATATCTTGTTTAATCAATTAAAATATCACTGGCTGACTATAACTTAATTAAAATTAGATTTTAACAAAAAAATTGATAAGTATTGTTTTAACATTTTTATTTTAGTGTATTTGAAAATTATATAATTTTATTATTTTTATTTATATTAAATATGAAGGTTATATAAGATATTATTTAATGCTTTTATTTATTTTAATCTGTTTTGTAAATTTTTAATGAAAAATTTGAAATTTGTTTGATTAATTGTGTAATATATACTTCTTTGATAAATTTTTAGTTATAAAACATATTTGACATTAATTTATTGACTCTAACATTTTATTTGTTTAAAACTTATGTGATGTCAACTTAAACCAAGTATAATCTTGTGTATATAATTATTAATTATATACTTTCAAGAATAAAAATAATCAAAGAATAAGAATCATTTATGAAAGTTTTACTAAGTTTAAACAAATGCAATTTTTATGGAAATATGTATAAAATAATTATTTAATTTAAGCTAATAAAATGTTAGCGTCAATAAATTGACATCAGATAATTTTTATAATAAAATAATTATCAAATAAGTATATATCACACAATTAATCAAACGAATTATATAAATTTTATTAAAATTTCATAACAAAAATGACTAAAATAATTAAAAAATTAAATTAAATCTTATATAACTTTTATATTTAATATAAATAAAAATAATATAATCATATATTTTTCAAATACACTAAAATAAAAATGTTAAAACACTACTTATCAAAATTTTATTAAACATAATGATTTTGTAAATTAGATTTTGTTAAAATATTCATATGTTTTTAAAACACAGGTCAAAATCTAATTTTAGGTAAATTACCGTCAGTTATATCATATTTTAATTGATGAAACGAGAGATTTAAGTGGTCTCTGACATACACATCACTCTTTAGATGAATGAAATTAAACTCGTGATGTTAACACATAACATCATTAAGTTGAGAGATGTTACCATACATAACATATACTTCGTGTAGTCAGGTATACATTAGTTAAGTTTACATGGTTACCTATGTGATGGTCATTATTTCATGTAGCCAGCAATCATTTTTCCATGATTTAATGCTTAGTTCCATTCCACAGAAAATACATTTTTGTAGATAATAGATTCAAAAGAGTCCAACATGATACAATCAGACCTTCATGTCGTTATTTTGTGTAATGTATGTAAAGTTGTTAATTAAAACTCGTATATTGCGGATACAAATGTTGGAGATGAATTGCATCTCTACACAAAGCTAATAAAGAACTCGGCCTACGAAATTGGCTTAACTCAGCACCACAAGCTCGGTTTGATAGTTGGGCGACTAGAATTACGGCCCAAGTACTCGGCCCCCAAAGGTTGGCACAGTTGGTCGGCCTGTTAAATTCATCCCAGCTCATTAGGTTAAACTGACTTATGGCGAACATAGGAGGGGTTGATGTATAAAGAGACAACGACGACAAAGAGAGACATTCACACTTAACCACAGAGATCTGACGCATAGACACTAGGGTTTCAATTTGTCATAACTTTTTCTCGCCGACTTGTACTTTTCTTACACACTTCACTGAGTGACGGCTATTTTCTCTCTTGTTTATACACACATATTGTAAACTCTCTCATCTGATCAATAAAACACCTTTGAAATAATCCACAATCGAATTTTGTTCTTCTTATTTAAACCGACCAACCCCTAGGATTATACAAAGCAGCGTTTACAAGATCAGCATTCATTATGACGGTTTGACAGCTGGAAACAAACTTGAGCCAGGGTACCGACCATGATAAATTGATGCAAATCATCATGCACCGCCTTGCCCAGTAGGAGGAAGCTCACAAGGCGACGAACGAACGTCTCGCCACGCTAGCCGCTCTCATCTGTCAGCAATCCGCCGACGTTTATAAGATAACTCTTCGCCACAAACCCTAATGCGGCGGAGAGCAGGTGACTGGTGCTTTAATCTGATGGCTGGCGGCGTAGAGTCAATCACAAGCCGCCAAATAGCCAACCTCCAGATCTCGATACAAGACATGAACTCCAAAATCCATCATGTAATGAGCTCGGCCCCGCAGATCAAGCGCATCCTCACCGCGACGCTAAGGAACCCCTTTTCAAAAAGGATTACTAACGTTAAAATCCGCCAAGCGGACAAGCTCCGTATTCCATCTTACTCTGACAAAAATGGACTTTTATTAATTTATGAAGGTTGATTACAATAAAGAAATGAGATCGAGAACTACAATTGAGATCGAAATGAGAATAGATCTAAAACGAGCTTGAAGAGGTCGAAGTATAGCTAGTTCTCTTTCTAGGGTTTTTGTGTGTCCTCTCTTCTTTGTCTTGTCTTCTTTTTTATACCACTTTGACTCCGCGATCTTGTCTAACTTCTTCCTCGATCTCCGGAGTCTCTTGCTAGATCTTCGAGGTCACTGAGACCAGATCTTCGATCCTTTCATAGTGGGCTTGGTCCAGCTAATCCCTTTTTCGGCCCATATCCCACATACTTAATGTTTCCTACCTGGTCTCGTAATTGCGATCAAGCTCGGTTTTATAATGAACGTGGGCCTTCGGCCCATCTATTTCGTGGTCACTTCGGAACCGCCGTGTGTTTGTTTCATGATCGTGAAGGCCTCTTTGAAGGTTACGCAGAGTAAGTATGGTTCGCTTAGACTTCGTTTGTAAAGTTTATCTTCCATGATGCAATATCGCGAGCTTCTTGCTTTTAGCTTTCGAGCGGGAGTTCTCCGTCTTTTATGTAATTTATGATCGGTGTTTTCCAGTCGGGTCGCGCTTTGAATTCGGCTCTAAAGGATTCGTGGGCCTCTGAATTGGTTTCGTGATCGGCATCCTCTAACGGTAGTGTCGGTAAGATTGGTACTCGAGTTCCTTCAGGTCGAGCATCTTCATCTTCGACTGAAAAGGTATTGTAGTTGTCATCGTCTTCATCCTTGGGGTTGATTTGAGTTCTTTCGATTTGTGATAAACCGAGCTCCTCATCCTCGAGATCCTGAGTTGCCCTCAGGGCTTGGCTCCTTGTTACGGTGGCGTTGACTTGACGAGGTTCGTTTTCTCGGAGGTCTTGGTCCTTGAGTGTGATGTTTATAATTGGTTTTTCAATTCTCTCGACTGGTATTATTCTTCTAACAGTTGGGTTTGAGGTCGATGTCAGAGCAGCGATGGCGTCTGCAGAGGAATTTTTTCCTCTTGGGATTCTGGTGAGCTCGAATTGGTCGAATTGCTGAACGATTTCTTGCAGAACAGCGAGGTATGCTTCCATCCTTTCATTTTTGGCCTCATATTCTCCGTGGAATTGACTTGTGACAAGCTGAGAGTCGCTGAACGCGCTGATCTTCTTCGCTCCGATGCTTATGGCGAGGCGAAGTCCTGCTATTAGAGATTCATACTCTGCTTCATTGTTTGATGCATGAAAACCAAGTCGGAACGATTGTTCGATCATCTCGCCTATCGGAGATTCAAGCTATATCCCGATTCCGAATCCTTGTTTTGAGGATGCACCATCCACATGGAGTTTCCATTTATCAGTCCTAGATTCTTTATCGGTCTCCTTAGGAACGAGTTCGATGACAAAGTTGGCGAGCACTTGAGCCTTCAAGCTTGTTCTAGTTTTGTACTCGATGTCATATTCCCTGAGTTCGATCGCCCACTAGGCTAGCCTTCCTGATTGGCTGGGACTATGGAGGATCGTTCGCAATGGTTGCGAAGTCATTACTTTTATGGAATGCGACTGAAAGTATGGTCTCATTTTTCGGGCTGCCGTGATGACTGCTAGTGCGAGCTTCTCCATTACGGGAAACCTCGTCTTGGCGTCGACTAGCGATCTGCTCACGTAATATATAGGACTTTGCTCGTTCTCTTCTTCGCGAATGAGTACTCCGCTTACCGCGCACTTCGAAGTCGCGTCGTATAAGAGGAGGATCTCTCTTTCGACGGGCTTGGAGAGTACGGGCGGCTTGCTTATGTAGGCTTTTAACTCCTTCAGAGCGAGGTCGCATTCTTGGTTCCATTCGAATTTTTTGTTCCCTTTCACGAGTTTATAGAACGGGAGGCATCTATCGGTCGACCTTGATTTGAATCGGTTCAAAGCCGTTATCTTTCCTGTGAGTCTCGTTGCACTTCTCGGAATGACCTGGGAGGGGTGTGTCAATTAGTGCGGTGATCTGTTTAGGGTTGGCGTCTATTCTTATTTTGGTTACCAAGTATCCTAGGAATTCTCTGGAGGCTACCCCGAAAGTACACTTCGTCGGGTTTAGTTTCATTCCGAATTTATTGAGAATGGCAAAGCATTCCCCAAGTTGCGAAACGTGGTCTATGGCTTTTGACGATTTTAAAAGCATGTCGTCGATGTATACTTCCATCGTCTTTCCAAGCTGTTTGGAGAACATTTTGTTTACCAACCTTTGGTACGTTGCTCTGGCGTTCTTTAGCCCAAAAGGCATTACCTTGTAACAATAGGTTCCTCGCTCGGTGATAAAACTGGTTTTCTCCTGGTCATCGAGGTTCATCAAGATTTGATTGTAACCAGAGAAAGCATCCATGAACAAAAGCAACTCGTGTCCTGCTGTGGCCTCCACTAACTGATCAATGTGCGGTAATGGGAAACTATCTTTCGGGCACGCTTTATTGAGGTCTGTGAAATCAATGCATACCCTCCACTTCCCATTTTTCTTCTTCACAACGACGGGGTTAGCTAGCCAGTCTGGGTATTGAACCTCTCGGATGGATCCGATTCTGAGGAGTTTATCGATTTCGTCGTTTACGTCTTTGGCTCGCTTGGGACCGAGTTTCCTGCATTTTTGCTTTACTGGTTTGAAAGTTGTGTCAACTATCAGATTATGCGAGGCGATGTTAATGTCGATTCCGGGCATATCTTCGGCCGACCACGCGAAGGTTCGAATGTTCTCCTTTAAGAAGGATATGAGGTCGGTTTTGATCTTTTGAGACAGGTTATTCCCGATATTAATGACCTTTTCTGGGGATGACTCGTCTAAGGGTGCGATGCTGGATAATTCCATTTCAGAATTTTTGATTGGGGATCCGATCTCTTTTTTGCTAACGGGGTTCTGAGGATGCGAGCTTCTGAATCCATTCATGTAGCAAGCTCGGGATCGTTTCTGGCTCCCATAAATGGTTTTCGCACCAGTAGGGGAGATAAACTTTAGACACTGATGGTATGTGGAAGGAACGGATTTCATCTGGTGAAGCCAGGTGCGTCCCATTATGGCGTCGAACGCGATGAAATGCTGAACCACAGCAAATTTGGTTTCGAGTTCGAGGTCGCAGGCTTCGACGCTCATTGAAGTCATTCCGAGCGATTGTATCGTGCAGCCACCGAGGCTTGCAAAGGGCATTTTTCGAGAGTGTCCAGGGGAGGCGGATGCTCGATTGATTCGAAAGCTTCTTGTGAGAGGATATTCGTTGCTCCCCCGGTATCAACCAGGATTCTTGAGAAAGTGGTTCCTCCCATATTCAATGTGATTGCCAAGGCGTCATCATGGGGCATATCCAGTTTGGCGATCTTGTTCCCGTAAAAGGTTACCCTATTATGGACGCGAGCTTCTTGCCCTTGATCGTCGAGCCTATAAATTGGTCGGTTCGCTCTTGGTATTGAAGCGTTCAGCCGTTTCTTGGCAGGGGCTTCATCTTCGATCTGAACGTTGCTCCTCCTCTTAGCAGGTAGGCCGACGTATGCTGGTTCCCCCAGCGATGTCGGTTCTTTTGATTGGGAGAGCTCGATGTCGTTTTTCTTATAAACGTGCTTCAGTTGGCTTTTGGTAGGATCCATTATCGTGCTTAGGAACCTTAGATCGGATTCTTAGCAAGGATGATAATCGTTTTTCTCCCCACAGTCGGCGCCAAAATGTAGATTCTAAAATATACACTAAGTATTTTGTAGTGTTTGTGATATTAAATTATGGAGAAAAAAGAATGTAGGCAACGACTTCCTTAGAACACAACGATATAATCAGATTCCGGTTGACAAAAACGGACTTTTATTGATTTATGAAGGTTGATTACAATAAAGAAATGAGATCGAGAACTACAATTGAGATCGAAATGAGAATAGATCTAAAACGAGCTTGAAGAGGTCGAAGTATAGCTAGTTCTCTTTCTAGGGTTTTTGCGTGTCCTCTCTTCTTTGTCTTGGCTTCTTTTTTTATACCACTTTGACTCCGCGATCTCGTCTAACTTCTTCCTCGATCTCCGGAGTCTCTTGCTAGATCTACGAGGTCGCTGAGATATGATCCTCAATCCTTTCGTAGTGGGCTTGGTCCAGCTAATCCCTTTCTTCAGCCCATATCCCACATACTTTGTGTTTCCTACCTGGTCTTGTAATTGCGATCGAGCTCGATTTTATAATGAACGTGGGCCTTCGGCCCATCTATTTCGTGGTCACTTTTGGGTTCAACAACCATGTGATTTTGTTCTGCCAAATATTTTTAGAAAGCCTCTGCGTGCCATACTTGACTTGGTTCTAGAGGTCATCCGAAGACTCCATCGATAGTTTCCATGACCTATCAGCCGAATTCCTGAAGCACTACATCATGTTCACTCATCAAAGAGTGTCAGCGTCCGACTTATGGAGATGTCCTAGACTCCACCAAAAGTCTCAGAGTTTTAATGAAAATGTCTAGGGTGCATGTCCCAGACGAGACAGCAGTAGAGGCCCTGCGTAACGTGTTGTGGGTACATTCCAAATTCCAAGACGACTTCAACATAAACCCAACCATCACTCTCAAACGCCATACATCACTCTAATAATTTCATCACGATGAAAGAGGACAAGTGAGCTTCTTAAAAAAACACGACGCGATGAAGCAAGTGGCAGCAGAAACTCAGCAAGAGCCGCGTCAGTATTCGTCCTACACCAAGGCCGACTTAAAGAAAATTTTTGTTACGCTGTTGACGGCGAAGACGAGCAATCCAGCTTGGCCTCTATAGTGAGAGAAAAAGGATTGAACGTTTGGGAGAGAGATGCCGAAGGAAAGCTACAACCTCCTAGTAATCCAGTGAGTTCTTTCGATGGGACAAAGTACTGCACGTACCACAACCAAAAGGGCACGATACAAAAGAGTGTAAGCAGCTCCACGAAGCTCTGATGGCAGCATTTGTCAATAGACATGAAAATCCTAATATGCCGAGACAAATACCCACCAAAAACAACAAGAGCTGGATAAAAGCAAGAAAAAGAAGTCTCATATGTCCCATAATAGGACTTAGGACGAGTTTCCGAAAGAAGACAAAGCTGATGCTTCCCGTCATCGCGATAACCCAGCTCAGGAAGAGCAAAGGACAAGGATCCACATGCGTTTCAACATGATCACTTCCGGACCTTCATCCTCTTATGACGAAGAATCTCAATCTCAAGACTTACGTGCTACACTAAAAATAAAGCCGGCAGAGTCAACGATTAGTTCGTAAACCTCCGCTGACTTATGAACAAAGATCACGAACATGAAGACAAGGATGCTTGATTCATCCGAAGTTCATCACGAACTCAAGACGAGGAAAAACAGAGCCACAGCCAGATCTAATGTTCCTTCCCTTTGCAATGAGGTTGTTGCTGACTAAGAGTCCTTTGACTTCAAAATTTCCGACTTAAGGAAAAAGCTCGACTCCAAGGTCGGTGACCTAAGAAAAAATCTTGAAAAATCCAGGACTGTAGACCTAAAAAGAAGCTCGATGAATCAAAATTCGAGGATGAGGAAAAGATGCTTGACCAGCCCAACACGGAGTATTTGTGAGCCAAACTAAATCAAATCAGAGCCAAGGACCTGAGGTATCCGCCTCGACTGAACATCATCATGGGAGAATCACCTCCGTTTTTTTACTGTTCCATAGTACTTTCAAAGATCCTACCTAAAAATACCCTAATAATGCACAGGTTATCTCCCGACTTCGCTCATAAATTCAAAAGATAAGGGGCAAACTGTAGGAGATATTTAACCGAAAGAAGTCATTCATCCTACCTTCTTCTCCTTCTTAGACGACTTCCGGCTCCCGAGTTGGTTTTTTTTTGCCTCCTAATAAAATGAAAAATTGCTACTAAAGGGAGATCTTACCGTATTCCAAGATATGGAAGGATCTAACCTAGTTTCTACTACATGGACCTATAAAAGAGAGTTATAACCCCTAAATAAGGGATCGACTATTCTGCACTTTGACTTTAGCAGCCGTAACTAGAACTAGGGTTTCCAGATCTCTCCTAGTTTAATATACCAATAAAACATTACCTTTGATCCTTGTCCCTTGTTAAAATTGTTTTGTTTCTTGTTTACGTACTGTCACGAAGAGCTCTGCATAATTTTACCCTAACAGTATACACTAGTAAAATCCTCTAGACATTTTTTAACACTAGGTAACCAATTACATCATCATATAATCCTTTAATTTTAGGGAAATTACCAAAAATACCACATTCTTAATACCACTTTTCATGTTTACCTTAACCACTTTTACCCTCACTTTTAAAGAGGCAAATATACACTTATGACCCTATGGTTAACTAATCTAAACTTAGGGTTTAGAGTTGAGGGGTGGGATAAGGTTTTTGGATTGTGGAGTTTAGGATTCTATTAAACATATAAATAAATAATTAAAAAGATTAAAAAGTTTTAAAAATAGTTTCCAAAGTTATTTTTGAATCTAAACTTAGGGTTTACAGTTGAGGGGTGGGATAAGGTTTTTGGAATGTGGAGTTTAGGATTCTATTAAACATATAAATAAATAATTAAAAAGTTTTAAAAATAGTTTCCACAGCTATTTTTGAATTTTAAAAAAAAAAATCAAAAAAAAATTTATAAAAAAGTTTGTGTTTGAAAAGTATAATCTGAAAACATAAAAATAATATTTTTATTTATTTAAATAATTATTTATTATATATATAGGGCAAGGGTATAAGAATCTTTTGTCTTAATAATGGTACCAACCAGAACAAGGTGGTAAACATGAAATTCCCCTTAATTCTATTACATATGATATCGGACCTGCAACATATGCGATATTGATGACCCATAGAAATTATTTGTGAAGTGATTTGGACATGGGTTATCACCACATTCGATTTTACTAAAAAAATACGACATGACTTTGGAAAAGTACGATATGTATAATTTCCTTTATAAATGTTTATTTTTTGCGAATTTTTTAAATAAGGTAATAACTAATAAATTTTACATCAGCCATTAATGTAAATTTTCTTTACAAAAATTTATTTTGTTAAAGATTTTGAAATATAGTAATAATTATTATTTTTATTTATATTTCTAAAAATTGAATATATATATATATATATATATATATAATCAAAATTATATGTAATTTTATCCTACAAATATAAAATTAAACAATACTAATCAAATAATTTTAGTTGATATTTAATTGATTGGAATTTTATTTAAATTTATCGGTTGATTAAGTAAATTAACATATTGATTTTTACCAATTTAAAATATTTTAACTAAAATAAAAAATAAAATTTTTATATATATAAATAATTTATTTAAATATAGATTTATAAGACTAGGGAATAATAAATATATTTAAATAAATAGCCATTATCCTATAAACAAAATGTTATTGTTAGCAAATATAATATTAATTATACCAAATTTAAATAAATAAAAATTTAAAAAAAAAATTTAAGACAAATCAAAAGAAACAAATATATCTTCTTAAGAAATTATCACTAAATACAATTTAAGAGATTACACAGTCGAACCCTTCGAAAAAAAAGCTCTCGCGACTTTTCCTCTCTAACAAAACCCTAAGCCGCCGTCGTGTTTCTCAATCTGCTCCGGCGGTTTGGCGTTCTCGCCGCTGTCGGGAGAAATCCCGTTCGTCTCTGTTTATTTTCTTGCGGATCTTCCCCTTTTTAGATGTCTTCATTGGTTCTGGCTTCGGATCTGGTTTCCGCAAGAAGATCTGGTTGGGCTGTGGTTCAGATCTACGCTTGCTCAAGCTGGGTTGGAGCAGCGGTGGGGTGGGGTCACAGTGGCTTCTGTATGGTGGTTGTGGACGAGTTGGTAGGGTTCCGGCGCCGGTGAAGTTAGCGGTCTTCGTGTCCGCCGCAGCTCTTGTTTGTGGTCACCTCCGAAGATGTTTAGAGGTGGTGAAGGTGTTTCCTTTAGTTTAGGCTGGGTTGATTTTTTGGACTGCTTGGAGAGGTTGGGTTTGGTGTGCTTTTTCTGTTCTTTGAAGTCAACTCTTGTGGTTGGTGATCTTTGAGGGACAGAGCTTTTACGAGCTCAATTTTAGTTTTGAGAAGACTCGGAAGATATAGATGTTTTGGAGCGAATGCTCCATTGTTGGTCGATTCTTATCGATTTGTTCGTGATTGTCTTGGATTTGGAGTGGTTTTTATCCAGTTATCGGCTGTGTGAATAAGACGAGTTCGGGAAGCTTTTATAGTCTTCGCCGTGGGTGTTGGTGCGTATGAGGTGTGTGGTGAGCCCAATCAAGGTCCAATGGCGAGTTTTAGTTGGGATTGAAGGGTTTATACAGCGACGGTTAAGGATTCTAACCTCTCTTGATTTTTTTTATGTGTTGGTGATGTTCGTGTGCTTCATGTTTATCTCGATGATCTTTTCTTCTGGTGTTATTTGTGGATGTGTTCTCGTTTGGTATGCCCGTCCTTGAGTGCAAGGTGGATCTCTTCTCTCCTGTAGTGATTTTGCCTTTCCTTGTTTTAGATTAAGTTATGTTCTTTGTTGGTGTTTTTACTTTTGGCTCCGAGGGATGTTGTTTTACCTCCGTCGGCTTATGGCTCCGGAATGGCTTTGTTCCTTTGTCGGTATTGTGTAAAACATGGCTATTTTAATATTAATCTAACAGATGACAAAAAAAAATCAAAAGAAACAAAACTAAATTATATTTATTATTTTATTTTTCACATCGATTAAAATATAAAAAATAATGTTCAAATGTAAACCAAATATTCTTTAAAGTTAAAATAAATTCTATTTAAAATTATTAGCTATGGACATGGCGCCCAAAAACTCTTAGTATTGTGTGATATAGTAAAGTTACTATAAAAAATTCCTAAACTTTAATAGGAAGTTACCAAAAAAAAATGTTCATCGCATAGACTTAAATTATGGAAAGAAATAAAAAATGATTGATTAACATCAGGTCTTTTGATTAATGTAAATAAATAAATAAAAAGAAAATATTATACTTTTTACCAACATTTCAAAAAAAAGTTAACAAACCCGGATCTATTAAAGACCCGACCTAATTCCCGGATGGAGGTAAAACTCACAGATAGACCCTCTCCTAGGTACGTTTCTGAGCGGAAGAGCCGTTTTCAAGTAGTGTTCGATCGATTATGTATTAATCAATATTCGATTGATTGGTCTGAGGTTATTGATAAAAAAGATTGGTCTAAGTCACTTCGTTTCTTTTTGTCCAAGTTACTTCTCTTTTTGTCTAACTCACTTCCTTTTTTCTTTGTGAGTTTCGAGAATATCCCCATTCATAGGTCTGAGATCCACATCTATGAATTGAATCGCCCCAAAAACTCGAGTTCCTTTTGGATTTCCTTCTTGATCAATGACAACTGCGGCATTGTCTGGGCCGAAAACAATAGCCTATATCTGTGTGGCCAGTGGGAGTTGAACAAGGGTTCGCTGTATTGGGGTTTATTCCCTCAATCGCCACTACACTACCACCACTAGTTGAACATTTACTTTTTTCTTTTCAAAATAATTTTTATGTATTCCAAAATTTTAACACCTTAACTTTAATCTCATAATAATCTCTAACCAGATCAATATTTATCATAAAACTAGACAATATAAGTCACTAAAACCATAAACCAAATATATGATAAATCTAATTACGATATTATCTTTAAAAAAATTTAATATTCATTTATTAATTATTTATTTCAGTAGCATTATATATATATATTAAGATACAGTTATAAATAATAATATTATTCTAATAATTCATCTTAAAATTATTGAGAAATGACAAATCAGCAAAATTATTTTTCAAATAATAGTATTGATTATAGATTTTTTTACCATATTTGGAACAAAATATTAGAAGCTACTAGGCTCACACGTGAGCGTGATCAATAAAGTATGAAATCTGGTTAATTAGTAGGTATGAACTGAAAGAGGCTTTCTTTGTTCCCCTTTTCTTCCTCTTTGCTTCGTAGTTGTCAACTTCTGGAAGCCCTTCTCATTGATCGCAACGTGTATCTTCATTCTCCTGCGCAATTTAATGAATAGTCAAATCTTCTTAGAATCTTCAACGATCTTCTTCGTATATTTAATAGGTTTCGGTCAAATGAAAACATCACCTCTTCCTATATAGTTGTAAACTTTACATCGTTAACCAAAAAAATCTATTTCGCTTCCTTCTTCTCTGCTTCAAGACCTTTCTTCACCACCATCATTCCCATTTTACAGGTATCTTTCTTTATCTCTCTCAAAGAAAGTTTGAGGCTTTTATTTTCAAAGAGATTGTTGTGGTAGGGCCTGCTTTTGCAGGACTTCTGTCTTAAGCAGTTATTGTTGTGGGGATCGTCTGATGCAATAGTTTCAAAGTTTCTTTAATGTGCGTATTGGTGGGAAAGTCTCTTTTTCATTTCTACCACTTGTTTACTCCTTCTTCTCTTTTTGTTTTTGGAGAGATAAATCATGAATGGTTGGTTTTAACAAGGGGGTCCAATGGAGCTGTTGTATGGTTTTCAACCATTTTAATATTGAATTTGATGTCTAAAGTCTTGACCTTTTTACATACCCTGAAGTGACTCTGTTCAAACTATAGAAACCCACAAATAAAAAACTAAACTTTATGTGCTTGGTCTTTGAGTTTGGTTCCTGTCTGCAATTCTTGCTGATAAGCCTTCTTCTTCTGGTTTTTTCTTGTTTTATTATTTTTGGAATCTGATTGAGTCTATACATTGATTTAAGATTATGGATACCAACCGGAAAGTTCACCCGGATTGCAAATATTCTAGAAACCCCTTCCATGAATGTGCTTCTGATTGTTTAGAGAAGGTTGCTCAAGGCAATGGAAAAAAGAATTCAAAGAAGCAAGGTACCTTTTTATAACTTTCTCTGTAATTGGGTATAGAATCTGCAGTATGAACTTGTACATCATGTTTAATCTGAGTGAAAATGATAAGATTTGTTGGTATCAAGAATAAACTCTGTTTTTGCTCTGTTGTTGCTTTGTTTTATGGACAATCAAGGCTTATCCTTTCCTTATTCTTATTCTTGAATGTTTTATTACAGCCTCAAAGGTTCTTAGCCTCCCAGGTAGTTTCGGTAAGAAAAAGACAGGATCACAGCCACCGTCACCTCTTAACACAAGGCAGTATCAGAACGGTATGGCCAATTCTCCAAGAGCTCATCAACCAAGAACTTCACCAATAGCTGTGAAGAAGACAACGGTTCCAGAAAGTAACAGATCTTTCCCCTCTTCATCTTCTGATGAAATCTCTGTTAACCTCAACGTTCAGCATGATTCTTTCAACCATAAGCCAGAGAAGCCCTTGAAGACGGTTCCTCTATCCCCAAACAACATGGTATTTTTTTGACTTGTTATTTAATAGGACAAATCTTACAAGTAGAAAGTGTCATGTTGACATGTTCTGTTTTGTTTTAATGTTTTTGTTCAGGCTGACCGTACCAAAATCGTATCACCAAGGCCTCGAGGGTATGAGCACAACGGCAAGAATGACACAGCTAGTGAGATTAGTGAATTCAATGCTGTAAGCCCTCCAAGGTCTTACGTCAATGATGATGATGATGATGAAAACAATGATGATGAGGAAGGTGTAGAGCTCGACCTTCAGTCTGTAATGTCTGACACATGTGTTTCGGTTGGAAAATACCGTGTGAGCTCTGGTGTCTCCACAATCCTACAGTCAATTATCGACAAACACGGAGACATAGCTGAAAACTGCAGGCTAGAATCAGCATCGATGAGGTCAAGATACCTAGAGTGCCTATGCGCATTGATGCAAGAACTTGGTTCAACTCCTGTCGCTCAGTTGACAGAACTGAAAGTGAAGGAGATGCTTGCGGTTATTAAGGACTTGGAGTCTGTGAACATCGATGTTGGTTGGCTACGTTCTGTTCTTGAGGAGTTTGCTCGGTTTCAAGAGAACGCAGACGCAGAGAAAGAGAGACAAGAAGAAACGGTGAGGTCTAAGAAACAAGAGTTGAAGATTCATGAAGCAGACTTAGCCAAGATAGAGGAGGATGCAAGGGAAGCGAGGTTGAAGGTGGAGGAGATGAAGGCGGAGCTGGCTGAGCTTGAGACAGAGCGGTTGAGGATGGAAGCGATGGGATTTAAGGTTGAGAAATTTAAAGGGAGGTCGTTTCTTGATGAGCTTCTTTGATGTTAATAAAAGAAATTAAACTCAATACTCCAAAAGTATAATGTTTAAGTTTGATATTGTTCTTTAACAGTCATTAAAGTTGAACGGTATTTACAGTTCCTAGTGAGTTGATTACTATTCACAGAGGGTATTATTTTCTTGTTTAATTCTTTTGTATCTGTGACAATAAATTACTTTGTTCTTAATGTAACAGGTTTCTGAATATATTGTTCATATTTATTGTTTAACAAATTGCTGATATTACAGGTTGAAATGCAAAGCTTATACATTAATTTTTTAAAATTAAATTGGGTTTTGGATTGGAGTTTCATTGACCATAATTCTTGATTCAGTTTTGGGCAGTGTTTTTAAAACCGGACCGAACCGGCGATCGGACCGGGTTTAACCATGAACCAAAAATAATTCGGGTTGGGTTAATGTCAAAACCCAACTAAAAGTGAACTGACTAAAAAACCACATTGAACCGTCAAAATCCCGGAAACCGATGATCCATTGAACCGGCCAAACTCGGTTCGTATACAAACCAAAATTTTGTTAATAAAATAATTAATTTTTCTTCTTTTAAACTAAAAATAGGATTGAAACATTCTATTTCATGGTCACTTGTATTAAATACTTTAATAATTGAAACATTTACATTTTTGAAATTTGTATAATTTATAAAAGAACAAAACACTTGTTTTGTTTCAAAATATAAATTTCTAAATAATGTATATAAATTTTTTAAAAGGTGATGAAGATTTAGAGTGATAAAGATCCAGAGAATAAAGTTTAAATATGTTTTTTGTATTGATTTTAAATTTGTACTATTAAATTTTATTACTTTTGTTACATTTTAGTTGTTATTTTTTTAAAAAAAAATTCTAAACATTACGGCTATTAAAACATTTTATTTAATATGATATATCTTTGTAAGAATATACATGTTATTTACAAAATATCATTAATTCAGTTTAATCCAATCAAATCTGATCAAATCCGGTTCGAACCCGGTCATGCCACAGTGACCCATGACCCAAAATATTTCCGGTTCGCTAGCCGGTCCGGTTTTAAAAATACTGGTTGTGGGTTAGTAAATTTCCAGTTAATTAACTGACAAGGGAATCAATATTTTTTACCAATTAGCATCTATAGATTCCTTATTGCAACCTTTAGCCAATAATTTTTTTCTTATTTTCAGCTTTTCATAAATGAGTTAGGCATAAGATTTTGACCTGAACCGAACAATGGAAATCAAAGTGAGCATGCTGATCCTGAGTAGTCAGTCAAGTGTTGTTTCTGATTGATCGGACGATGATGAGTACGAGTGGATATATTATCTATATTCAGAGATGGTTAGTGAGACTGCAAATGAGGAAGCAAACAATGAGTTACACATATATTTAATGGAAAAACATGATACCCTGACAACTGCTTACGAATGAATTATGATGTTCTATCATGGTTGAAACGTAAACTATATATCCCATCTTATCAGACTTAACTAGAGACGTTTTTACCATTCAAGTCTCATCGGTTGTTTCCTAATCAGCCTTTAGTACTAGTGGTCGGATATAGATCCTTATAAAAATTGTTTGACACCTTACATGATTGGAGCTTTGATATGTTCACAACAATGGATACAAAATTCAATTCAGTCTAAACTTCCTTCCTTGTTGCACATGTTTAACGAACTTGTTATCATACATCATCACTTGGTAACTGTATTTTGTTAGTTTGAAGTTTTTCATTCTTTGTTTTACACTAAGTATAGACATTGCAGAAGAAATGAGTATTTAATTTAGCCTCGAGGTTGAGCAACTTCTGGTACTTTTACCTCTCTCTTCTTTTTTTTTTGTTCAAACTAGAAATCCATTAGATAATTTAAGGTGGGCTCAAGGCCCAAAGAGCCTGTTTTGCCAAACTGTCTGCAGGTCCATTAGAGACTCTGGGAATGAAAACAAAAGCAATAGACTTAAAAGCGGTAGATAGGAAGTAAATGTCTCGAAGCGTATTGAAGATCTCCAACTTCATTTCCTTTTTGTTTATGGTATTGATGAGCACTTGTGAGTCTGAGAAGATGGTGATTGAATCAATTCGACGAGAGAGGGCTGAGTTTATGGCCGCAACAACAGCCAAGGATTCTGCCAGAAGAGGCGATTCTACGAAGAGTGAGATCGCTGAGAAGGTTGATGAGGAATCCAGATCATCAATGATCCAACCAAGTCCTGCATGTCTCGAGACCGGGTTCCACGCTGCATCGGTGAAGATCGAGGTCCCATGGCTTCTAGGGTTTGGTTCGATTCTGATCAAAGGGTTCATCTTGGGTGGAGATGGAGGGGTTTGAGCAAGCATCCACTCTTTAGCATCTGAGATTGCCTTTGTTATCGTTTCCTCTGGAGTGACGGTTCTCTTCTGGAAGATCAGGTGGTTGCGCGATGACCACAGATTCCAAACAATCCAAGATGCTAGGGTTCCCGGGTCAAGGTCCACTGGAGGTAAAGGGGTTCCCTTTCTAGCGCATTCCCATCCCATAAGCGTGGTGGTGATTGAGTTGGGTCTGATGGTGTTGAGCGTCGGTGCTAGATCCCAGACTTGGGCCGCGTAAGGGCAAGAGAACAAGAGGTGGGATACCGTTTCTACTTCATTGCAGCGGCTGCATAACGATGAGACATGTATGTTCCGAATCGCAAATTGTTCTCCCACTGGTAGAGCACCGTGGAGAGATTTCCAAATAAAAAGCTTTACTTTTTCTGCTGTTTTGATGTTCCAGACGTTTGCAAGCCAAACAGTAGAGGCGGTTGGGTCTGTTGGAGTCCTCTCCTCTGTTAGCACCAAGTAGCCCGATCGCGTGGAGTATTCTCCTGTAGGGTTTTTTAGCCACACCAACTCGTCAGCATTACTCATCTTGCTCAGCTGAATCCGGATTGGATTCACCTCTCTCTCCTTTCCATCACTTTTTTATTGGGGGGATTGGATTCAGCCTACAGTCCGGTACAATGTGTGTTTGTTTTGTAATGTCTTTTACTTTTTTAGGATGGTTTTGATGTGATCATCTTTCAAGCTTGAGCACAATGTGTGTTTAATATATGGTTGTTCGTTATTTAGGTTGTTTGAACTTTGAGTATCATTTGGCATACAATGTTACATTTTTAACTTATTTCATAGGGATTTAGAAACAAAAAAAAATAATTGTTTCTCCGGTCCAAGTTGATTATTGAATTTGGTCCAAGCTATTTACCATGGTTCATACGAACAAAATCACTGAATTTAGGCTGCCAAACCGAAATTTGCAAATTCAAACCAGTTAACCAAATCACCGGACCTAACCGAACTTACCAAAGATTACCGAAATTAATCCTGAGTTTGGTAAAGTCCAGCAACAAAAATTACAAAAGGAAAAAAAAAAGGAACTGCAAACCGGACCAAAAATTTGTTTGGTTCAGTTCAACAGCTTTTTTCATTCTGAACTCGCATGCCTAAGTGAGATTTTGAATTTTGTGTTTTGATCAAATAATTGATTATTTGAATTTCTTAGTTGTACTATTGGTAGACACAGAACCAACGCATTAAAGACTTAAGTGTGTATTATCCCATATATATTATTTGAATTTTTTTACGACTTGTAAGACATAACATGTCAAATCATCATTAGAATGTTTATTATATTATTTAGAGAAGTATTGTGATTTATCTAAATATATATTATTTTTATTTCGACTAATCATAAAATTAAATAGTAACCAACAAATCTATTTTTACTTTATTGCTTAAATAAAATTTATGGAATTACCTAATGTGATTAAAATATATATGAAAATTAATAATTTTGAATAAAAAAGATTTTATAACAATTTGTATATTTTCTATCATCTTTTTAAAATTTTATTTTATTGAATTAAAATAAAATAAACAATCACATTAACCATATAATAAAAAATGGGATATATATATATATATATATTATATTTTGAATTTTAAAAAATGACAATAAATTGCCAAAACTGTTTAGATCCCACATTTACAATTCTGTGATCAATGGTTTAATTTTTTTTATAATATGATAAAAATGATCATAAAATTCTATAAGTACAAAGTATCATTTAATAGATATCTAGATTAAAAATATATATTTATTTTAATATCATTTAAACTAAATTATATGTCATATAAATATACATAAATATTTTAATTTCAAAATTTTAGAAATATGTATCATACTTGAACTAATAAAAATTAAATATTTTTATAATTTTAATTTGATCAATTAATTAAAAACTTTGAAATAAGTATCATACTTGAACTAATAAAAATGAAATATTTTTATAATTTTAATTTGATCACGTAATTAAAATATATTTTATATATCTTGTATCATTTTTTTAAAAAAGTTTAGTTAATAAATATATTATAAAATATTTTACTCTCTGCAAATAGCAGACTATTACCTAGTTGATATGCATGAACCGGCTATTAGAATTTCTGAGAATTTGGAGGCAGTGCATAATAGTTTTTGAACACCTACAGGGGTGGGCGTTCGGATACCCATTCAGATTCGGTTTAGGTCTATTCGGGTTTCGGGTTTTTGGGATCAAAGATTTCAATCCCATTCGGGTATTACTAAATTTCGGTTCGGGTTCAGTTCGGATCTTTGCGGGTTCGGTTCGGGCTTGGATAACCCGTTTAAACTATTTTAAAATTTTAAAATTCATTATATACTTTAAATTTCTCAAAATTTATAAATAATATATTACAAATAAATTTGAATAACATATATCAAAATACCTAAAATATAAATTAGTTTGGTTTGAACATTTGAATAGAAAATCAATAAATTGTTTAAGTATTTTTGGTGTTTTGAGTATACTTTAGCTATTTTAAACATTTACTTTTGGAAAAAATAAAAGTATCTTATATATTTTAGATGGTTTTAATATACATTAAATCTAAAAATAATTAAAATATTTAGGTATAGAAATCTATTTCGGATACATTTGGGTACCCGATATACTTCTGTTCTATAAACACCAAATTTTTGAATTCGTGCGGATATTTAATAAATTTTGGTCGGGTTTGATACTAATTTTGCGGATCGGGTTCGGTTTGATTTTCGGATCCAGGTTTTTTTCCAAACCCTACACCTACTAATATTTGATTTACGAAAGAAATAATTCTTATTTTTAATATAAAACGGACAGAGTATTGAATTTTCTTCAAAAATCATGGCCGGTTTATGTCTGGTCACCACATTCATTTTTATAAAAGATGACGCACTTCTAGAAAATTATGACATATAAAATTTTCTTATAAAATTTTTTATTTTTGGCAGAAAAATTTACATATGGTAATGACTCATAACTTTTATACCATCATTAAAAAGTTAAATGTATAAATATTTATTTTTGGCAACACTTTTGAAATATATTAATAACTAATAACACATATATCACTGTTAAATAGAATAATATATATGTATATCACATTAATAAACAAATAAATTAAATATAATTACATTTCTAATTTCTTACATTAACCTCTATATCATATTTTGTAAATATATATATATATATATATTTATTAAAGTCAATTCTGAGTGTACATTAACAAATACAAACTAAAGCAATATTAATAAATTATTTTTTATTGATGATTAAATTTTTAAAATTGTATTACAAATATTGGTTGATTGTATTAATTAATATATTGAATTTTATAAGTTTAACGAATTTTATTAAAACAAACAGAAATTCAAAATTTACTAAAATTTATATATTAAAATATAAACATACTCTAAATTAGGACATAAGAAACATATTTAAAATAATAACCACTAAATATAATATAATATATATAATTATTTTTATATAAAATGTAATTCTAACTCTATTGATGTTTAAATAAAACAATTTAAAATAGTTAAGCCAAATAAAAAGAAATAACATTATAAAATACTTATGATTTTCTCTTTTTTCAAAATTGATGAAGTTTAAATATTAAAATAATAATGTTAAAATAAAAATATTTTAAGAATAAAAACTAAAATAATATTATTATTTAACATTGTTATTTTTATGCATGACAAAGAAAAATTTCTTGTATTAAATGAACGGCCACAACAAAGACAAGTTCGGCTAGCTTGTTATCCAGTTACCTTGGATTTCGTGATGACTATCAATAAAATTCAAGGTCAAACGCTGTAAAATGTTGGTTTGTTTTTATCTAGGCCAATGTTCTCTCATGGATAACTATTGCACTTTCAAATGTAAAATCGAGGATCTGGATTAAAAATTCTAATAACTGATAAACGAAGGAAGCCGCAGAAAAAAACAATAACTATTGTCTACAAACAGGTTTTTTAGAATATTCCGTAGTCAACAGTACTTAATTTTATTGTACTTTTATCCAATAAAAGTTTAAAATTTATAAACTGCTATAGTTATTTAATTATTCTATTACCAGATAAATAATGATGAGTTAAAAGACCGAATGTAGTAATGTAGTTGACTACAAACAAATTTTCAGACTTTTTAGATGACGGTATGTAAATTTAATATTATTTCTATTCAATAAAATTTAGAAATTTATAAATCTATCAAATTATTTTATTCCGTAAAATTTCTTACAAAATTTAATCTTTTCTTTTGCATGTTTCTATTGGACTTTGATTTTCTTAATCGAAAATCATACTTCTTAATTTATATATTACTTATCTGTTATATTTCAACTTTTATCATATTTTCTTTAAATATGTCACTGTTTTTAACAAAAATATAAACATAAATATAAATATAATATTCACCTAAAATATACAAGGGCTCCCCAATATACAATTATAACATATATATACAACACAAATTTTACGTAGTGATAATATAATATCATAACTTCTAAAACTATAGACTATTTATTCCAAATTTTGAATATTTTTATGTCCGCACATGATGCGGACCAGTCACCTAGTGTATATTATTGTTATATTAATTATTTTGTAAGAAGCAAAAGTAACATATTCAGGCACTATATATCACTCCTAAAATATTTATTTAAAAACAGTAAAACAAAAACACAAAATAATAAATTATAAAACATTATCTCTATATTCTCGTGTATTATATTTAGTATTTGTCAATTTTTAGTGTTATTTAATGTTTTAATCCTAAGTTTTCATGCATCCATATATTTTTAATTATTCTTAGTAAATTTTCATTTTTTCGTTTTTATAGTATTTACTATTTTGTTTTTAAATATATTTTGATAACATTTGTGATTTTATGGATAAATTCTTTATTAGTATAAATTCATTTCTGACTTTGATGTTCTTCATGTACAAATTTATTTTAGGTTACGAATACGATTGTTTAATATTAAATGTATATGAAATATTTAACATAAGAATATATTTTATACTTTACGACATATTTTCTATGATGCTTTACCTTTAATCTTGACTTTAATATTGTAATAATTTTATTTGGTTCAATGTTTCCAATAAGAATTAGAAAAGCTAGTTATAATATTAGTCAACAAAATCATAAAGTAAAAATGTAGTTATGATATTATCGGTAAAAATTGTTAATATCATTTGTTAATATACATTTATTAATTATGTCCTAATAATATTATTAATGTATATATTACAATATATATATTAAAAGTAATAGTATATATATTGGTAGGTTAATGTTTATTAATTATCTTAGATATCATGATAAATATATACACTAAAATTAAAATACAATTTAAATAATAATATAGATTAAATTAATGATGTATCCTAAAATCATGGAAAATATGACAAATAAGCAAATTCACTTCTCAAATAATAGTATATAGATTTGTATGAATCTCAATAATCAATATTTTACACATAGTATTTAATAATAAAATATTTAGAGAAAGATATTTAGGCACTATACGATAAAAATAAAATTACAGAAAAATAGAAGATAATATGCAAAAAAACTATGCTGGAAGATCAAAACTGGTATCTATTTTAAGATATACTAGTAGGCCGCCTATTAGTGTATAGATCCTTCCCATAAGTGTACGGGGGAGTGCCCTATAAAACTAGAGTTAGAACTTTCTTTTAAGATATCTGCCAACTTTAGTACTTCCCTGTTTCATTAAAATGCATATTTTAGAAAATTGTTTCTAAACTTTTTTATATAATTTTAATGCATTTTAATGAACTAATAATGATTAATTGTAAACTTTAAAAATATTTAAAATTTTTTATTGGTTTAGAGTGAGAAAAAATAGTCACAAAATATGCATTCATAATTGATATTTAATATGTTTTATTGATTTGTGTATAAATTAAAATATGTATCATTTTTAAAACGCAGAGAATATATAAAAATTTGGTTGAGTAAGAAGGATATCTTCCATGTTTGGCTAATAAGCCAGCTCTCGACTGAAGTTAGTCTTTCTCTCAAATGAACACTTTTCAGGTTTTTTATACTCCTCAAATAGGAATTTATATATCATAAAGTTTGACATCAATCTACAATCAGTATCAACGCATAAATCTCACCTAAAGAGCATCCTAATTTTACTACCACCGACGAATATAACACCTCAAAAAACGTTCACGGCAATAACAAAATACACCATAATTTTAGCAAAAAACAAAAAGAAAAACAAAATACACCAGATAGAGGCACTTCTTTCATTTAACTAAGTAAGAATCTATGAGTAACAGCAGTATGGGCCTCACCGTAATGGCCCATCAGTGTTGTGAAGCATCAAGCCCAAGTCTTCCTCTGATTCAAAACAGAGTAAAGACAAAACAGAGCCGTTGCTCTGTGTACGGAGAAGAGGAGCTAGCGACGAGGAACCGTTTTGATACCTTATCCAGACTGGTCAATGTTGAGTCATAGACAGGCTGGCTAAAGGATAAGGTTGAGCTAAGGATCTAGAGGGTTCTAAGGAAGTTGTATATAATCACTTGATTGTGTTCTTTGTAAATCATCTGAAAGACATAATAAAATCAAAGTAAAAGTTCAATCTTTGTCAAGTTTCTATATGGTATCAGAGCCATTGTAAGCTCTCACAGGCGAATCAATGGCCGATCCACCGTATCCGTTTCCCAGTAAAGTTCATGTCGTTAGCTCGGTCACGTTGAAGCTTAATGACAGCAACTACTTGCTATGGAAGACACAGTTCGAGTCTCTCCTCTACAGTCAGAAACTCATTGGGTTCGTCAATGGTGGAGTTGTCCCTCCAGAACCTACACGACAGATCGAGAATGGCGGTGTCGTCACGACAGAGCCAAACCCTATGCATGAGTCCTGGTTCTGTTCTGACCAACTTGTCAGATCTTGGCTATTCGGGACGCTGTCTGAAGAAGTCCTTGGCTCAGTCCACAATCTCTCCACGTCAAGGGAGATTTGGCTATCTCTTGCGGAAAACTTCAACAAGAGCTCTCTGTCCCGAGAGTTCTCTCTCCGCAGAAATCTTCAACTCATCTCCAAGAAAGGTCGCACCTTGGCTGAGTACGGTCGCGAGTTCAAGGGTATATGCGATGCTCTCAGCTCCATTGGAAAGCCAGTAGACGAATCTATGAAGATATTTGGCTTCCTTAATGGTCTGAACCGTGAGTATGACCCAGTGACAACAGTGATACAAAACTCCCTATCCAAGTTCCCTCCCCCAACGTTCAACGACGTCATCTCTGAGGTTCAAGCATACGACACCAAACTCAAGTCCTACGATGAAACTGCTGCTCTATCAACTCATCAAGCCTTTCAAACGCAGCAAGCAGGCTTCACTCCAAATGCGCCTCAGTACAACCCCAATTACAGAGGACGTGGTGGTCGCTCGAGCAGAGGAAGAGGAGGATACTCTAGCAGAGGACGAGGCTTTGTGCAGCATCAAGCTCAACCAGGAGGCAACAACAACCGCCTCATATGTCAAATCTGTGGTCGCGTGGGTCACACTGCAGTTAAATGCTACAACAGGTTTGACAACAACTACAATGGTGCTGTCAACACTCAAGCTTTCGCCTCTCTGCAAGTGGCTGATCCTAATGGAAAAGACTGGTTCCCTGACTCCGGCGCCTCAGCTCACATCACTGCATCACCAGCAAATCTTCACGCAGCAGCAACATACAACGGCACAGACACGGTCATGGTAGCTGATGGAACGTACCTCCCTATCACTCATGTGGGCTCTGTCACACTCTCTAATCCATCAGGTACTGTCTCTCTCAATGATGTGCTGGTATGTCCCGAGATTCGGAAATCGTTACTATCTGTCTCCAAACTGTGTGATGATTATCCGTGTGGTGTATATTTTGATGCTTCTAAAGTGTGTGTGATTGACTTGGAAACTCAGAGAGTAGTGTCAAAGGGACCACGTCATAATGGTCTATATGTGTTGAAGAATCATGAAGTGGAAGCTCTGTATTCGAGTAGACATTGCAGTGCTGATGCAGACGTTTGGCACCGTCGATTGGGACACTCCAACTATCAGATTCTTCAACAACTCAGAAGCAACAAGGAGATTTCAGTGAATAAGAGTAACATCAACCCTATTTGTGAGCCTTGTCAGATAGGGAAATCGTCTAGACTTCAGTTTTTTTCTTCAGATTCTCGTGTTTCTCAACCCTTAGATCGAATTCATTGTGATTTTTGGGGGCCTGCACCTGTTGTATCGAACCACGGTTTCAAATATTATGTTATCTTTGTGGACGACTACTCGCGTTTTACTTGGTTTTATCCTCTGCAAGCAAAATCAGACTTCTTTGCTGTCTTTAAAGCCTTTCAGAAGCTTGTCGAAAACCAGTTTACAACCAAGATAAAAGTCTTTCAAAGTGACGGTGGTGGAGAGTTCATGAGTCATGCTCTAAGACAACACTTTCTTGCCAATGGCATTCACCACCGCATCTCTTGTCCACACACTCCTCAACAAAACGAAACAGCAGAGAGAAAACACAGACATCTGGTTGAACTTGGTCTTACTATGCTATTCGACAGTCAAGTCCCACTTCAATATTGGGTCGAAGCGTTCTACACTTCCACCTATATCTGCAACAGGCTACCGAGTAAAGCTCTTGCAGAGAAGAGTCCGTTTGAAGTCTTACAGCACAAGAAACCGGATTACTCATCTCTACGTGTGTTTGGAACAGCATGCTATCCTTGTCTTCGAGCTCAGACTCAAAAAAAATTTGATCCTAGGAGCCTGCAGTGTGTCTTTGTTGGCTATCACAACCAATACAAAGGTTATAGATGCCTTCATCCTCCGAGTGGAAAAACATTCATCAGCAGACACGTTGTCTTTGATGAAAGTGTCTACCCGTTCCGAAGTCAATACAGACATTTGGTTCCTGCTTACAAAATACCTCTGATGAATGCTTGGCAATCTACTCAATCGCCAACCTCTGTTCCTACTCCTCAGAGTCCTCTGTCTCAACCCCTTCTGCCATCTCTGAAGACAGCAGCCCCTCCTGCTGCTGAACATGCGGTGATCGAGGACAATCAGCCAGTACCTCAAGCAGAACCTCTCCCTCCCTCTCCTCCTCCTACTGCTCCAGTAGATAATACCCACACCATGACTACTCGATCCAAGGCAGGCATCCACAAACCCAACACCCGGTATGCGTTACTTGCATCCAAGTTCTCAACCTCAGAACCAAAATCTATATATGAAGCTATGGCTCATCCTGGTTGGAGATGTGCAGTTATGGAAGATTTTGGGAGAGCTCATATGTTAAATACATGGACGTTAGTTCCCAGAACTGCTGAGATGAACGTTATTGGATCACAGTGGCTCTACGAAACAAAACTGAAACCGAATGGTGATGTGGAGAAGCTCAAGGTTCGTTTGGTAGGCAAAGGCAATCATCAAGAAGAAGGATTAGACTACCTTGAGACCTTCAGCCCAGTGGTCAGAACGGCAACTATCAGAATAGTATTGAATGTTGCAGTTTCAAAAGGTTGGAGGTTGAAACAGTTGGACGTCTCAAACGCATTTCTTCACGGGGAACTTCAGGAACCTGTATACATGACTCAACCACAAGGTTTTGTAGACAAAGAAAGACCTGATTATGTCTGTAAGCTTACCAAGGCTCTTTACGGTCTTAAACAGGCTCCAAGGGCGTGGTTTGATACATTCAGTGGGTTCCTGATTCAGTTTGGCTTTATCTGCAACAAATCTGATCCCTCTCTGTTTATCTATCATCGCAATGGCAGAAATATGGTTCTTCTTCTGTATGTAGATGACATTCTTCTAACGGCTGATGACGAGAAGTTGATGGATGAGCTACTTCAGCAACTGAACACGAGGTTCCTGATGAAGGATATGGGCTTTCCAGAGTACTTATTGGGCATTGAAATAAAACAAACCTCTGAAGGACTCTTTCTTCATCAAACAGCTTATGCGGAAGATATCCTTCATCAGACAAGCATGTCTACATGTAATCCTATGCCAACGCCTCTACCAACTACGCTAGATACTCTACAAGATGATCCTTTCCCTGACCCGACTTACTTCAGAAGTGTTGCTGGAAAGCTTCAATACCTGACGATCACCCGCCCAGACATTCAATTTGCACTCAACTTTGTCTGTCAGAGAATGCATGAACCGACAATAGGAGATTTTGCCTTATTCAAGCGGATCTTGCGATACATAAAAGGCACAAGCTCCATGGACATGCACATACGTCGTCAGTCGTCTCTTATACTCTCTGCTTACTGCGACAGTGACTGGTCTGGGTGCAGAGAAACCAGGCGCTCAACAACGGGCTTCTGCACTCAGATTGGATCAAACCTCATCTCGTGGTCAGCAAGACGTCAGGACACTGTTTCAAGCTCATCTACAGAAGCAGAATATCGTGCTCTCACAGCTACTGCTCATGAAATATCATGGCTATCTTATATTCTCCGCGATCTTGAAGCTCATCAACCTGATCCTACTGTACTTCAGTGTGACAACCTGTCTGCTGTGTATCTAAGTACCAACCCAGCTCTACACAAACGCTCGAAACACTTTGAGAATGACTGGCATTACATCAGAGAACAAGTAGCTCTGGGATACATAGAGACGCAGTACATTCCGGCGAAGGATCAACTCGCAGATATATTTACAAAACCCCTGGCTCGCCGTGCGTTTGAAGAACTGAGACACAAGCTTGGCGTTGTCTTTGCTCCCACGCCAAGTTTGCGGGGGAATATGAGTAACAGCAGTATGGGCCTCACCGTAATGGCCCATCAGTGTGGTGAAGCATCAAGCCCAAGTCTTCCTCTGATTCAAAACAGAGTAAAGACAAAACAGAGCCGTTGCTCTGTGTACGGAGAAGAGGAGCTAGCGACGAGGAACCGTTTTGATACCTTATCCAGACTGGTCAATGTTGAGTCATAGACAGGCTGGCTAAAGGATAAGGTTGAGCTAAGGATCTAGAGGGTTCTAAGGAAGTTGTATATAATCACTTGATTGTGTTCTTTGTAAATCATCTGAAAGACATAATAAAATCAAAGTAAAAGTTCAATCTTTGTCAAGTTTCTATAGAATCCAGCGAATAGGAGTGACCAGCATCAACATACAACTGCGCTAATTAAGATATAGCATTAAAAAAAAATGAATGTAAATTTATTAAATCAAAAGCTTTTTTTTTTACATCACGTGATTCTATTTCTGATAGTATTTCTTAAATTAAAGAATGATAAAAGTCAAAATAACTTTAAATCAAAGAAGAAAAATCCTACATTATTTGTATCCATCCTTGTTCCAAGCCAAGTATTGGATCCTTTTTTCATCGTAGATTCTTTAAACTTTGAATCACCCAGCTGGTGGGAGACAATCACCACTCATCAGACTTTGCTCCACTTCAAATTCATCACTTTCAAACTTCATCTCTTATTGCTGAGACAAATCATGGAGACGCATTTTGTGAGCTTTCTCACACTACAAGAAAATCGAGTATTAATAACATAATAGCATAGCTTTTTCAATTGTGTTATGGTTGATATATTTTTTACTTTTAGATAGCATTTCTGAAAATGCAAACGCTATGTTTAGGAGGTCCGATTTTAATTCTGCAAACTCTTTTTCGAAATATAATATACATAGTACTTTCAGTTTTGAAATGCTATGAATAACTGAAGCGGGAAAAAAATTGATTCTCCATCTCACCTTTGTTTCACTTTTCCTCTCGTTCCATTTTATTTGCCTCCAAAACCCCTTAAACTCTAAATCTTAAAACCTAAATTGTAAACAAAACTCCTAAACTCTAAACAAAAATTTTACACTCTAATATTTTAACATCAAATCTTAAATTTGACTTCAAGTCTTAAATTTAAACTCAAAATTAATATTTTCAAAAATTAATCTCAGATCTTAAATCAATACCCCAAATCTTTAACCTTTAAACCATGTACTCAAACCTTTATTCTAAACTCCAAACTTAAAAATCAATCTTAAATTAATCATATACGGTAAACTATAACTAAAAATTTTAAAATCTAATGTTTTTATTACTTAACCTTCAAATCTAAAATTTAAAATCTTAAATCTAAACCCAAAAAATTATGTTTGTAATTTACATAAATCTATATACTAAACTCCAAATTCTAAACCTTAATTCAAATTTCAAACTTAAACCCTCTAATTCATAAACTCTAAAACTCTATTTCATATATCCAAATATAAATCACGGAGTGTAACTTTTAAATTATAAATTTATACCTAAAAATTGTAAATTTTGAATTATAAATTTAAATGTTTTCTAAAATTTATTTTCGAAATATATCATAAATATTTTTTATATTAAAAGACAAAATAAAATAGAAAACAATAGTATTAAGAAAAATAGGAAATAAATATAAAAACCTGATTGGTCAACATAAAGTAACCAACCACATACACTAGTGGAGATGCTGTTTTCTATCATCACAACTATTGATTAATTATTTTGAAGGGTCGAGATTGATCCTACTTTTTCTCTTGTCTCTCTCTCTCTCGAATCAAACGCTCAGGTACTCCTGCCCGAAAAAAAATGATCTGAGATACTCCTGCCCAAAACTGACCGGATTTAGAATTAAATATATCTTTATTCAAATATGAAAATTTATTAAAAGACAAAGGAACTAATAGAAACTTAGATAATTACAACTCTACCTACGACTATCCAAACCCGGACCAAGAACCGACCCAAAAAAATTCGGATACCCACTTCCAGAAATTGAATTCCCGAATATGTTTCCCCTCTCTCCCCTTATTGGTTAAATTTGAGGTTTGAAAAGACAGTAAAATTTATATTACATAAATGAACTTGTAAAAATTAATAAAGTTCACCGTCTCTCACTAATTTCTCCCTTTGACTCATTTGTCGACCGTTCGCACAAGTTGAATTCTGAAAACCCTACTCAATCGACAATTAAAACCCAAATCATGTTGAATCGAGACAATCCGAAGGCAAAAGAAGACGGCTCGAGTAGTGTAGGATGATATGACACGGCTATGGTTACATTCTCCGGAGATGAAGCAAACCCAAAGACCATCGACAAATCTGTCGCCCCGGGAACCGACCAAAGTCCCCGAGATGTAGATGAAAGCGAAGAAAATGCTACTAGGAAAGGGGAAGAGGAGGAATCAAGAGAAGTAGACGAAGGAGAAAAAGTGAAGGAAGCCGGAGACGAAGAGAATGAAAACGGAGAAGAAGAGAATAAGCCCAAAGAAGGGGATGACAAAATGGAGCCCCGAAGAAACGACGAAGAAGCTGATGAAAGGGCCATCCAATTGGTACGACAACATGAAACTGAGTCGCATGCAGACTCGGTAAGTATTCAAATTGAAAACTTTTAGATAGATGATTTGAAAGATTAGATAAGTGTGGAAAACTAAGTGGAATTTAGAGTTAGTGTAATTTTGAGAAACAAAGTGAAACTTGTAATGCGTTGATGACTTTGTAAATCTGAGTTGAACTACAACAATATAGATGTACGAACTTTGTGAAACTAAGAAAAACTTGACGTGAGTGATTGCTGAACTAAGTCCAAGTATGTGAAACTATATGTTGATGGTTGTAAGATGTCGTACGTGATCCGGTTTTCACTTGAGTGCAGTTTGTAGATGACGAAGAAGAAGGCATGCAACCGCTGAAGTTTCACTTTCCTTCAAGCCAGTATCAAAAGTCTATAAAGCTTTCAGGAAAATGTTACATTGACACGGCGATAAGAAATATACAAACGATCCTGAAAGAGAAGGAGGTGGAATGGTTCATAGAGCACCCACAATTCTAACATTTCTTCCATATTAAAAACCGAAAGCAGAAGTGGATGGGAATGTGGGTTCTCGTTTTTCGATCAGCTTGTGTTGCGAAGAAGTATGAGTTATGGTTTGTCGTTAATGGCGTCCCAATACGATACTCTCTCAGAGAATTAGGACTCATTTCTGGACTATACTGCCATGAGTATCCCCTCAACCATGAGAGGTTGGGTGGTACAATATTCATGAATAAGTATTTTGGAGGGAAAAGGGTCACATACGCTGACCTGGAGAAGCAGATGTTGGCAATGAAATCAAAGCTATCTGAGGATCGTAAGAAGATGGCTGCTCTGTACTTCTTAGCCAGCATCCTCGTCGGAGGCCGAAGGAGCATCACCTGTGGACAGTTTCTTCATGAATGTTGTTGATGACCTAGATGCATGTATAACGTTCCCTTGGGGGCGGTATGCATTCGAACATAACTTGAAGGATGTCTCCAGCTTCTTGGAGAAATGCGACGGGGTTGCGCCGACGAGTTGGGTTTTTACAAGCTTTCCTATCCCTTTGGAGGTATTCTTAAGCTCTCTTCTACTTAGTTGTGTTATTGTTTAATTGATGTTAATGTCTTTTTGTTGTGTGTTCGTAGTTGTTGGCCTTTGAGGCTATTCCAAGCTTGAGGAACCATTTCCGAGAAAATATGAGTGGTGCACGCATTGGTTGCCCGCGGATGTGTAAGATGCAGTACAAACACAAAAGTGGAACCAAGGAATTCAGTCTGAATGTTGTGAACGATAAACTTGGTAATAATACAAAGGTAATTGATGTTTTATGTGTAGTCGAATTAAGGAGAAGTGACTTATGAGACTTATGAAAACTTGGTGAAACTAAGGTAATTAATGCTTTTTGTGTGTTTTTCCACAGTATATTGAGAGTATCTTGGTAGCAACAGCAGTCGAGAAGGAACTTCTTGCAAGCATAGGGATGGACAAGGAAAGTTGTTGGGCCGATGACGCCGATGATGCAGCAGTTGATCGTTGGACAAAGATAATACGGAAAGGGAAGAAACAAGTTTTCTTTGAAGAACAGTTCGGCATTGATTTTGAGTCTCGTACATCTCGGATTGAAGTTCCCACCAATCCTATCGGAGGACCATCGAATAATGCAGAATCTGGTCAGGCGCACGCAGATTCGGTGGAGGCTACTGGAGCTACTCATGGAGTTGAGGGTCTTAAAGCGATGGAATGTCGGCTTATGAATGCAGTCCGTGATGCGATGAAGGAAGTGAACAAAAAAGTCACTTCATTGTCGCAGAAGCTAGCTCTTCTAGAAGAGGAAGTGAAAAGTCTTAGGTTGAGTGGTCCCGGAATGAGTTGTGATGATCCGTCGGACCAAGATGCTGTTAGTGACAATCCGGCGGACCAAGATGATAGTAGTGACAATAACGAGTCGAAGGAAGAGGATGGTAGTGACAATAAGGAGTCGGAGGAAGAGAATGGTGGTTTAATTCGCAATATTACAGAGCAAATTCAGAGGGTACATGGTGATGGTGATGTTGTCATGGATGATGATGATGCAGAGATGTATGCACATGCATCGGAGGTCGAGAGAAATTTAGAGGAGAAGGCAAAGACTGTAAAGTCGAAAAAGAAGAGGTCGAGAGAAGATGATGGAAAAGAAGCAGTTCCTGCGAAAAAGTCAAAGGGTTGCGAAAGAGTGAGGAGTCCCGTTTATACAAGAAGGCTGAAGGCAGCTGAGGAGGAGGCAGCTAAGAAGCCAGCGGCTGAGAAGGAGGCATCTAAGAAGGCAGCACCTAAGAAGGCAGCAGCTAAGAAAAAAGCAGCTAAGAAGGCATCGGCTGAGAAGGAGGCATCTAAGAAAGCAGCAGCTGAGAAGGCAGCAGCTGAGAAGACAGCAGCCACGAAGGCAGCTGAGGAGGATGCAGCCCAGAAGAAGCAGAAGAAGCCGAAGAGAAAGAAGGTTGGTAAACTCTAAGAAGACGGAGTGAATTCCGTATGTGGTTGTTTTAATGTGGTTGAACTCTATTCGGTTTGTATGACTTTGAATTCCTGTATGACTTTCTTGTTTGTTTTTGAAGACTTATGGTATTTAAGACTTATGTTATATATAACTTAGTCTAACTTCGTGAATATAACGTAATTCGTAGATCGTGAATGAGAGCGAGTAGGGGAAACTTTAGTAAGTTTTACTTTCAACTTAGTCTAACTTTGTGAATCTAACGTAATTCGTAGATCGTGAATGAGAGAGAATAGGGGAAACTTTAGTAAGTTTCACTTTCAACTTAGTCTAACTTTGTGAATCTAACGTAATTCGTAGATCGTGGGAGAGAGTAGTGGAAACTTTAGTAAGTTTCACTTTTAACTTAGTCTAACTTTGTGAATCTAACGTAATTCGTAGATAGTGAATGAGAGAGAGTAGGGGAAACTTTAGTAAGTTTCACTTTCAACTTAGTCTAACTTCGCGAATCTAACGTAATTCGTAGACTGAGTTCATAACATAACTGAAGTAGATAGTTGTTCGTGAACATAACATAGAATCCATAAATACATAAGATGTGAGAGAGGAACATAATCCGAATCTCAAGCAAACATAATCTGAAGCAAACATAATCTCAAGCAAACATAATCTCAAGCAAACAACAACAATAGATAGTAGACTAATGTCATGGACCGGACGCATCTCATGGAGTGGTAGGATTCGGACGGGTAAGATTATACTTCAGTTCAGCAATCTCTGCAGCCATCGCATCCACACGCTTCCTTAACTTTTCAACCTCTTCCTGGACTCTGAAGACCCATGGTTGACGGAAATGGAAGCCATCATTCTACACATAAAACGGGAAAGTATCAAAATCTCTCAAAATCTACACATAAAACCCGAAAGTTTCCATAAATTATCTCAAAATTTTTGCAACTGAAGTATTTTCTCCCCGGTAAAGTATCAAAATCGGTTGGATACTTCGGGTCCCGAGACACCACGTTGATGATTGTCCCCCCCCCACAAGGACATCTGGTCGGAATCCCACACTGGGCATCCGCCACGAAGCCAAGCATGTCACAGTCTCTCTTCCAAGCCTTCATCTGCCTATACTCCTCGTCTGGATGAGTCATGATTCTGAGTAATCGAGAAATCTAGAAAGAAGAGGGACTGAATGTTATGTAAATCTGGGTTCTCGAGAAATGTAGAGAGATATTGAAAAGTGGAGAGAGAAATTCGCTGAGATAAATGGGGGAAACAGAAAAAAATTGGGTTTAATACACGTCTACGTTGACTCAGCATCGATTTTGGGAAAAATCAAAATTCAAAAAAATGGGTGGGAAAATTCAAAATGCTGGGCGGGAACAATTTGTAAAATATTTTCGTGCTTCAAGTTTCACTTAGTTTGTAGTTATACAAAAACCTTTAAAGTTTTACTTTTCTGTTTTTTGCGATTTTGATGGTTTTACTGTACTTAGATGATTAGTTTTATGATTATACCAGATACATTCTATTTTATATCAACGTGTTAGATGTGTTCATGTAGAAGAAAATTTGATTTCGTAACATATGTAACTTTTCTAATCCCACGTGGTAGTATATACACAAAACACCTAACAATGATGTATTCCCTTCCCAATCGATAGAAAATGTGATCCAGATTATAAAAAATTTCACTCGATGTGATCCGGATTTCAAAACATGTTAATAAGTTACGTCAGCTTTGTAGAACATGAATAAGTTATGTCATCGCAATTGTAATCTAAATCATCAATTACTCCAAATCAACAATAACATAACGTAAGTTTCACCAAGTTTTACAAACATATAACGAAATCACCTTTTTAGGTTTCACAAAGTTTTACATTCATATAACGCATGTTTTCACAAAGTTTTCAAAGATTTCCCTCACATTCAACTTCAGTTCCTTGTGTTCCTTCAGTTCCTTCAGTTCCTTGTGTTCCTTCAGTTCCTTCAGTTTCTTGTGTTCCTTGTGTTCCTTCAGTTCCTTCAGTTCCTTGAGTCCCTTGTGTTCCTTCTGTTCCTTCAGTTCCTTGAGTGCCTTGAGTCCCTTTTGTTCCTTGTGATCCTTCTGTTGCTTGAGTTCCCTGCGAGCAGTTGAAATAGCTAGTCAAACTCCTATTCGGGATATACTTATTAGGACAGGGCCGCCTTTCTCCTGCCGAAGGATACCTTTTTTCCTGATGTCTTCCCTTCCTTTTCTCGTACAGTGGAGGTAAGGGACACTAATCCGCGACTGCTTGTGGAACCATCCAATCAGTAATATGAGGGACTGGATATACAGTCCTTCGATACGCCAAACCCACACTTTAATGAAGTAATAATTCAAGATGAAATCATACATGTCACTCAACTCTAATGGTCTATCATGCCTCAAACACTTAACAACAGCGCCTATTGCATGTCTACATGGGAATTTATCTATATCAAACTTCCTGCAACTGCACGTTTTCTTGTGCAAATCCACGAAATAAGTCTTCCCGTCCGCTCCAATAACACTGTATTCTAGTTGAAAAGTGTTCAGCGCAGTCATTGTAAGTTTTGTACTTTTTGGTACTCAGTCATGGATTTTGTTCTCCACTAAAGGAACCAATTTTCGAGACGACAGTCCTACTGCTGCATCCTCGCTATGTCTGTTGAACCACTCAGCCATTTTGCCAATAACTGTATCAAGCATAGGCAATAAAGACATCATTCGTGCCTTATCAAATAGCGCATTCAAAGACTCCACACAATTAGAGGTGTCTATGTTGTACCTTGCACCCGGGAAATGACACTTCGCCCATTTTTTGACGTCGACTGTTTTATCAAGATACCTAGCACACGATGGATACCTCTCCCTAAAATCATCATACTCCTTTTTAAACTCAGGCTCTGAATAAAAAGTGGCAACTTTTCTGAATTGTAGTGCAACCTCGTCCTTGCCCTGGTTGACATGACCTTTCACATTGTGTGATAGATGCCAGATACAATATTCATGTTTAGACATCGAATACACTTCAGCAACCGCTTTTATCAGACTTGAATTTCTGTCTGAAACAAACACCAATTCCGTCAAATCCGGTATAACAGTTTTCAGCGTCGTGAAAAACTACTTCCAGCTTTCGTGTTTCTCCCTATCAACGACAGCAAATGCTATTGGATAATGGTGAAGGTTTGGATCCTAAGTCGTGGCAATAATTAAACAACCACCTTCAACAGTCTTCAGGAAAGTTGCATCCACAGTGATGACTTTCCTCATGTATTCAAACCCTTCAATGGAGGCTCCCAACGCAACAAATAGGTATCTGAACCAGTTGTCTTTATCCAGTAACAAACTTGTTCTTGTATCCGGGTTCACCTTCTCTAACATATACAAATAAGCAGGCAATATTTTGTATCCTTTCTCGGGATCACCACGCAAATCCGCAACAGCTTGTTTTTTTCCTCTCAAACATGTCGTATACGACACTTCCACACCCAATCTCTTTTGCACCAGACCGACCAGGATTTTCGCAGTTGGTGTCTCATATAGTCCCGGATAATCCTTATGCACTATAGCTGCAACACATCTTGGTGTAACTTTCCTTTTCTTTCCAGTACTTGAAGTTGCGCGAGAGCATAAATGCATCTTCATGTATGTTCTAATCGAGAACGCTTCAGAATTATTTTTCTTTGTAGCTCTCACACTCCATTTACAACCTTCAGCTGCACCCCGAGATTTCACCACATATCGACTCCTGTCCGAGTTGGAGATACTGATTCCGAAACAGTTCTCCTGTGATGCTCTATCAATAATATCTTTTACAGCTTCTTTTCTCGGAAATTCTTGAAAAAACTCAAGACCCAAACCATCTTCCCACTCTTTAACCACTGGAATTTCTTTTGCAACACGTGGGAGCTCAACATAGCCCCAACTAGGACGAACACCCATAGAGTTATCCACGTCGCCCTCATTGTCCACGCCCCCTTCGCCGGCTTCTCCATAAACAACATTAATGCCCCTTTCGTCGCTTCTCCATTAACAACATTAATGCCCCTTTCGTCAGCTTCTCCATTAATAACGTTAATGCTCCCTTCCACGGTTTTTCCATTAACAACATTCTCCACCCATTCAGCCCCCGGTAGATATAGTTATGCTTCTTCAATGCGAGGAAATAGAGTGAGTGCACCCGGATTACCTTCAACTTCGGGTAATCCACTCGCAAGCTCACTATAGTTCCCGCCATATGAGCTTTCTTTCTCAACTACTGATTGTTGCTCCATTACTGGAACTATTTCCATTTCTTCGATGACCTCTACATGCAAAATACTTCTTCTTCCCTCTTTATCCACTGATGTCAGATACACATACACATCTTCATCATCCAAAATATATGATTGCCTCTTAGGTTCTACTACCAGTGGAATGTAAATCAGTTTCAGTCTCTTTAAACACGGATCTATGCTCTTCTTCTTGCATATCCTCTCCTTCAAAAAGGAATAAGTGATCTCATCCAATGATGATGTCTTAAAGGATATACCATACAAACGACCATCGCTTGGAATCCATTCATAATCATCTCCAGATTTTGCATAATGTCTATCATAGTCAAAGTATATGTTTGTAGAAGAGTAACCCATTATCTGTTGTACCAAATAAAAATTATACAATTAAAGTTAATCCTAGCTATACAGTTTTGCTATTAAAGTAATACTAAGTTATACTTTTTTACACATTTTTGTCAAGAGTAAAGTTTCACCTAGTTACACTTTTATAGTCTACCAGTTTCACCCTATTCATTCCGGATTTCATCTTTGATTCCCGACATTTCTTGTTGATAATCCAATTCCATAACAAACATACCATCCAGCTCCCAATTGACAACCCAAATATTCGAAATCTACTGTCTAACAATCCCAACCAAACGAGCAGCATTTCATTCATTCGAGTCCACTATGATGGGGTTGAATTATAAGATACAGACCAAAATAATGCTTTACCTGAAGTTTATTTGACCTGGGTTGGGGATCAATTTCAGCATCCATGCGAGCCACAATCGAAGGTTCGCTCGAGCTTTCATTCGCTTTCTTCGCCAAACCGTCGAGAAGAGAAAATTAGGGAGGAGAGAGAAAAATTAAAACTAAAAAAGAAAATCCACCTGGACAGGAGAGAGAAAGAGATACCGCATTTTTTTTTATTGGTCAAGTAGAGGAGCGTTTTGATTGGTCAAGTAGAAAGGGTTTTGATTGATCAAGTAGAGAGGGGCACTTTCGACTTTGACCATCGAGGTGAAGAGTATCAGAACAGATAAGAATATACCTGATCAAGTAAGAATATGCTAGATCACTTTTTACCTCATTAAGAGTACCGGAACACTTTACTCCTCTCTCTCTCTCAACACTTTACTCCTCTCTCTCAACACTTTACTCCTCTCTCTCTCGCTTTTGTTCAGATTCACGGTCTTTTTGTAGGGTCAGACTAAAAACTCATCTTCTCTCTCGTATCTCCAAATTTTTTAAGTCACAGACCCATGGCCTAAGAGACAAGACATCACACCATTGAATCTCAATCTTCCTATTCTTCATTGTCGTTGTTTCTGTTGTCGTCGTTATGTCTTCGAGACACTCCCACATGATCTCCCACTGGATGACTCCTCTCTGTTCCGTGACGAAGTGAAGCTTCCTCCCCTACTTCGTGACAGATCTGCTTCTCTACTTCGTGACAGCTCTGCTACATGACGCCTCCTCTCCTCCGCTGCCTCTCTCCTCCGTGAAGTCTGTGTCCCGTGAGGCCTCTCTCTCCGTGACATCTCTCTGTACGCCGCCTCACATATCCCCTCATCGGCGCTTCCAAACCTCCTCTCCTCCACAACTAGCCGGAGATGGCTCCTCCTCTGCGTCAACCCTACATCTCGTCTTCGTCGGAAACAGCTTTGCTTATCGACAAAAGTGCCATGGCGGCTCGTAGAGAACAAGCAAATTAGGTTTAGGTGTATTTTCTTATTTATATTTTTATTGTATTTTCTTTTTCTTTTTTACTTTGTATTTTCTAAAACATGAAGTAGCCTATCGACAATGGTGGTTGAGCACGATGGAGAAGGCTGAAGAAGATTTATCTTGGTGGTCTCGGTGTCAAATAAGGAGGCAGCGGAGATTGAAGAAGATGGTTTAGTGGTTGTATTAGGTTTAGAAGGTTTAGGTATAGTAAATGGGTTTAGTTAGGGTTAGTTAATAAACCAATTTGTATGGTAAACCAAAATCTAGTTGTAAACCATGTAAACCAGTTAGTAAATAAATTAATTTCTAATTTTTATTTTTATTTTATTTTCAAATAATTATCTAAAAATAAATAATTTTAATATAAATATTAATAAAAATGACATGTTATTAAAAATATCTAATTTCATACAAAAAACGTTATAATATGTCTGTAACATCTCCGGACCTTCCTAGACATAGGTCGATCCACCGGCCAACAATCAAACAAGAACATGATCGATGAACCAATGAACATCAAGGGTTGGAGATGAAAGGCCAACCGACCAGCTAGGGCTGGGCAAAAAATCCGAATCCGAAGAACCGAACCGAACCCGATCCGAAAAAGTAGCACCGAACCCGAACCGAAATTGATTAAATATCCGAACGGATTCAAAATTTTGGTATTTAAAGAACCGAAACCGAACCCGATCCGAACCAAAGTATTTCGGGTACCCGAATATATCCGAAATAGATTTATATACCTAAATATATTGATTATTTTTAGATATAATGTATATTAAAAACATCCAAAATATATAAGATACTTTTAAGTTTTTCAAAATACTTGAAAAATATATACAAATAGTCAAAAGTAAATGTCTAAAATAGCTAAAGTATACTCAAAACATAAAAAATAAATAAATATCTATTAATTTTCTATCCAAATATTCAAAGAAAACCAATTTAAATGTTAAGCTTAGGTATTTTGACATATGTTATTCAAATTAATATGTAATATATTATTTTGCTTATATATTTAAAAAAATAAAGTATATAATAAATTTTAAAATTTTAAAAATAATTTAAATGGGTTATCCGAAGCCGAACCGAACCCGCAAAGATCCGAACCGAACCCGAACCGAAATTTAGAAATACCCGAATGGGGCTGAAATCTTTGATCCCGAAAACCCGAAACCCGAATAGACCCGAACCGAATCCGAATGGGTATCCGAACGCCCACCCCTACGACCAGCTAACAATCAAACAAGAACATTACTGACCGTCCAATCCAACACCTTGATCAAGAAGCGCTACGTGGTTAGGAACAATCCGGTCAATTTTACAGAATTTACTCCACAACTTAGACCAATTCATTTACTAACTCGTCCCGCTAAATCAAGGCATAAGGCTTTGCAACCCATACCAAGACTTCACGTTTTCCGTTGATCGAGGCCTAAGTCTTTTCAACCCGTACCAAGACATAATGTTGTGTTAGACCGGACTAGTCAATTATCAGAGTACACATGATGCACGTATAAAATAATCACTTCATTGATTTAAGAAATATTCATACATCGATATAATTCAAGACCGGTCCCGGCCTAATGCCAAATCGATTCAACTAAACGCAAATTCAAAATACCGTTAACAAAAGGCATGAAAATTTACACCGGCGGTCCTAACGTCCAGCACCAAGCTATCCGATCATCCTTACTAAAGCTACCTGCAAAAAGGATAACGGAGTTGGATGAGTAACCTAATATCATTCAGTGAGCTGGCGCCCTCTACCCACAACCTAGAAACTAACCCAGACAACCCAAAATAACAATCAATCTAGCTTAAACAAGCAATCAAATCTAAAGCTAAACAAACCGTTACTAAGTTAGACTTGGCCTCCTGTCATGATCTAACTTCAAGTAACGGGAACCTGCATGTAAACAAGTCAACAACCAATCCCTAGTTAACCATATATACGCCTGAGTTCAATACTCATGTAGTGTTAGACACTTAGACTATACAAGGATCATTAACTGGTCGACCAACAATAAGACAAGAACATGATCGGCCAACCAATGATACCGAATAGCTTTTGATATCCACCACCCTTCACAAGCAATCACTCAAACAATATAACAATCAGCTTTGGGTCTACACTAACCAAAGAGACACCAAGCCTAATCTGGTACCAAATCCGGAATTAGATCTCAATGTTAGAAACCTGCAAGCAAATCAATTAACCACAATCATAATAACAAGATACTAAACTCGACTCTAACTCAACACGACACTCTAACACAACACAACACTCTATCCCGGGCAATGGTGACATCGTGTTCATCCTCTCTATCGGCAATATCCTATCTCCCTACCACAAAGAATTTCAGTCATTCGGGTCACTGCCACATTACACCGTCGTGTAATACACAGCCATAGGCCATGATCCTGTCTCTCTAAGTCTTCCCGATCCAGCGAATAAGGGGTTTCCTTGAACCTGATGAATACGAGGGCGAGGAAACACTAATCAACCCCTAAACTTGCCTAGCATGGGCGGGTTACGCACCTGCTGTCGGCATACACACTCGACACACTATCCAAACAACACTTAAGAATCTACGACACTAACCACTAGTACAAGTAGTCCGGCCTATATGGTCTAAGACCACTAATACTACTATATAAAAATACTAAACAACAATATCATAATAACTCAACCAGTTAGTCACTCCCTTACCAAGACCTGACTAACCTCAATCAAGAAGATTAACTAAACAAGCAAGTATTTAATTAATCTAAGAAACAACTCAATCAAACCGTTACCCAGATAATTCAGCCTCCCTCTATGAAACTATCTCTAAAGATAACGGGAACCTGCACTCAACCATATCAACACGAAAGAATAGAAAAAATGATGCACCCTAGTCCTAGTCAGGTTATTAACTCAGTCTTAATTCCATTTCATCTCAGCTTAACCCGTGCTAAGCTGAGTCCGGTTTAATAAAATAAAATAACCCTAAGGATTCTATCATGCAATAATGTGATCATTCTAATCTATATGCGACTCGATCTAACCTAAGTTCAAAGTGGAACTCAAACAAAACCAACTCACAAAACTACCCTAAATTCCAAGTGGAATTCAAACAAACCAACTCACAAAACTACCCTAAATTCCAAGTGGAATTCAAACAAACCAGCTCCCAGTGTTCTATACCGATAAGCAACTGGTTGATCGGAGAGAACTTGGCCAAACCCAACCTTGACGTCTTGAATGGACTGGACTGATATTGACTTGGACAGAACCCTCCCCTTAAACTGATTTTGATAGAATTCGACTCGGGCAGAAATTTCTTTAGCTTCTGGACAGTTCTTCGGAAATCCGGTAGAGTATCGAACCGTGACCTCGACTGAACTGAAACCGTGGAAATGAACTTATCTTAGACAGCACCTCCACTTGATCATCAATGAATATGATTGGCTTGGACGGATTGTTTTGGGCAGAGCTTCCCGTAACAATCGCAGAAAATCTTCGACTGGGCAGAACTTGACGTCTCAGTAAAGTATCGGTCTTCTAGAAAAGACTACACTCTTAAAATGACCTCTCTCTCTCTCTCTCTCTCTCTCTCTCTCTCTCTCTCTCTCTCTCTCTCTCTCTCTCTCTCTCTCTCTCTCTCTCTCTCTCTCTCTCTCTCTCTCTCTCTCTCTCTCTCTCTCTCTCTCTCTCTCTCTCTCTCTCTCTCTCTCTCTCGGCACGTTTTTGCTTTGATTTTGGTGAAGTGGGTTGAGTAAAAATGGTGAGGGGTGGATGGGTTTATATATAAATCGCCAGCCACTAAGATGATACCACCCGAGGGACTGTGTGTCGTCCCGCATGCTTCCGATCGCATGCATGGCAACACACGGGCGTCCACATGCCCTGATGCATGCTTCCTTTACATGCCAGAAGACACCACCACGTCCACATGGCTCTCAGCATGTCTGGGTTTCATGTATCGGGACACACGGGCCACTGGATGTCAGCTCGCATGCGCTGTTTGCAAATATTGCAACACCTCGTGCTACGAAATGTCATGCTGCATGTTCCTGATTTATGCACGGTGACACCTCGAGCTTCAGTAGACAAATAGCTTGCTGGATGGTAGACAGCACGTCCTGATGACATGCGTTGAGACACCTCGAAATTCTCGGTTGATTTACACGATTTCGACCCCTCCGGCATATTTTTGGCCCGCGATCTATCCCGAATATTTTTCTGTTCCTGTTCTGATGAGATAAATATTTTTAATAAACTCCAAAATATCCATAATACCGAAATCAGTGTGTTTTTTTTTTTCAGTTTCGGGTTTTCCTGTCGTGCTTCGATTCCAGTCGTGCATACTTCCCGTCCTGCTTCCGACTTACTATGTCTCCGAAATAATATTTTACCGATACGAAGTTTTGGAGAAAACTTCGCGGTTAAGAAACATCGTGCTTCAAAACGTCGTGCTTCGAAAATTTTATGCTTCCAAAAGTCCGTCCGATCAATCTATCACATTGTCCAACATGGTCGAGCAGTTTAAGGTTCCCTCACGATCAATTCTTGGACCACGTCGTTCTTCGAAATTTCTCGATCGACCCTTATTGCCCGCGGTTCGACCACTATTTTGATGCTCGACCAGTCTTCTATTTTCTCTGAACCATGTCCAATATTTCGTGATGGAAACTCAACATTTCTCCTCATACTTTGATTCCCAAAAGCTCGGCTCCATTTTCTGACTTTATCGATTTCGACCATTTTACCCCTTTGGGAGGGTTATTACAATGTCACAATACAGTAGCATAACCAAAAAAAAGCTATCTTAAGTGGCGGACCTATTATCGCGGTCGATGATACAGCGTACCTAATACCTCTATGGTAGCGTTAGATAGTGTTTCCTTAACGCAATTAACATTCAATTTTCTTTTAGTGTCAATCACCTCTAAAGATGAGAATTGCTCATTGTCAAATAAAAAAGTGTTTCTGTTTTTCCACGAATATCAGAGAAACAATAACCACGTTCTTATGTTTCCGCCACCAACTTGACAAATCTTTCTCATCTTCAAAAGATGCTGGCATTCATAAATATCGATGAATCATGGAATCCCCTAATTAGATTAGGAAAATTTGAGAGAGTCGAACATTTTCTAGCAAGGGTACATTGAAAGATCATATGGTTTATGGAATCAAATATATTTATAACCACCACCAACCATGAAAGTCTAACGTCCCGACCGTCCACGGTTAATGGGCCACCCATGCCCGCTAACTCGGCATGTAGGCGCCATCTCGTCCGACGTGTGGTATGCTAAATTTTTGGAGGCCCGAAAGTCATGTCTACTGACCCTGCAATCACCACATGACCTTTCCCCATGCTTTGGCCTCACTCGCCCGATATTGCGAATCACTTCCTGATAGGTCATCCATCCTTCTGCTACTCCAGCTCAAGCACGCTTAACTTTGGAGTTCTAAATAGATGTGTTCCCGAAAAGATAAGTGCACTTTGATGATATAGTTAGCCAATTTAATTCTATTAAGTCTTCCAACATATACCACAAACTGGGATGTTACCATTCACCAACTCTCAAACAACATAACGTCCATGTTGCGCCCCAGGATTGTTACCTATGTTAGTGTGAGCCCTCACTAACTCCACACTCGTTTTAACCTGGCTCTGATACCATTTGTAATGCCCCAACCGTCCTAGGCTAATGGGCCACCCACGCCCACTCACTCGGTCAGTGGACTCCATCCCGTCCGACGGGCAGTACGTTAATTTTTCAGAGGCTAGAAAGTCATGTTTACTGACCCTGCAATCACCACATGATCTTTCCCCGTGCTTTGACCTCACTCACACGTAGGTTACCCATCATTCTACTACTCCAGCTCAAGCACGCTTAACTCTAGAGTTTTAAATGGATGTGTTCTCAAAAAAATAATTGCATTTTGCTGACATGGGTAGCCAAATCAATTCTCTTAAGCCTTCTAACATAAACCACAAACCGGAATGTTACAAATAGAAACCTTTTTTAATGCAAAAATGACTAATTGATTGACGATTTCAATGCTCAAGAACGCAAACCACCAAGAATCTTAGAAACTTATTGATATTAAGTGAACGGATAGTAAAGTAACCCCAAATTGTTACAATCTTTAAAGAAAATGTGTTTTTATTTGAGGTGAATAGTAACTCCACTCAATTTATTAGAGAGAATTTTTCGTCCATAAAGGGTTCTTTAGAACACTCCCAATCGGGGTATTAGCAGATACTTTAGATTGAGTTTCCTGTAAAATTCAGATACCTATAATTAAATACTAATATTTATATATGCATACATAAATATGTATCTTGAGAACTCCAACGCTAGATACTTCAGTGGGGGTGTTCTTATTTCACTGTTTTCAAAACTATTTCGTTTATTTTGATTTTAATATATTTTTTTCTTTCGACTTGCTATATCATTCATTATTACTATGGGTTAGTAACTGATTGTGAAATATGGAAAATCCTTCGTACTTATTTTAACGCCCCGGCTAATGGATAACCCACGCCTGTTTACTATGTCCGTGGATCTCATCCCGTCCGACGGGCGGTGCGTTAATCTTCAAAAGTTCAAAAGTCTTGTTTAGTGACCCTGCAATCACCAGATGATATTTTCATGTGCTTTGGCATCACTCGCTCAGTATCACGAATCACTTTCCAATAGTTCATCCATCATTCTACTACTCCAGCCCCAGAACGCTTAACTCTGGAATTATGTGTGCTACTGAAAAGGTAATTACATTTTAATGACATAGATTACCAGATCAATTATTTGAAGCATTTTCATATATACCGCAAACCGAAATATTACACTTATATTCACAACGTTTCCAATAGTTTCGAAGTTCTCAAGTGTCACTGGCAGAGTCCATATTTACCTAAAATCACCTTCAACGCATATAATCAACAAAGTTTTAGAACTTAAAAAAATGCAACAAAAATAAACAGGAAAAGTAAAAACACACAATAAACAAATATTTAAACCATACTATTAGTGATAAGCTAAGATCTTATGTGATAAAGATAGACTAGTGTAGAGATAAATGTTATCTCCTAATATTTAGGACTCGAGTCTATCTCCTAATGTCGATCATGATTCCATGAATACACGAAGAGAAACACTTTGACATTATGTTGATGGTCAGGGGCGGAGGCAGTGAAGGATGAAGGGGTAGGTTGACTCCATTATTTTTATAATATATTTTCTTTTGTATAAAAATAAATTGTATTGACTTCATTAAAAATAAATTTTGACCTTACAAAAAAATTCTAACTCTAGTACAAAAAGTTTCGGGCTCTGCCACTGTTGATGGTCCACACATTATACATACTTAGATTTCTTTACGAATATTGTTGTGTGATCAGTGAACCTAAAGAAAAATTGATTTTTACTACGATCATGCTATGTGATTTGTTCAACCAGTTTATTTGGTGGTACACATCGACTTTACAACTAAAATAATATATAAATTGGACGCTCCTTGTACAGTAGAACCTCTAATATTAATAATTTCTATAAATTAATAAAAAAAATTTATCCCGAATTAGATCTATTCAGAATATGACACAAATCGATAAAATAATAAGATAATATTTTTTTAGAAACTTTTATGTAAATATATGGTCCCATTAAAATTATAATTTAATAATATATCTTTATATACATTTCATAGAAGTACAAACTAAATATTATATTGTTGGTTTTATATTCATAAAAATACCTTTATTTTTTCTTAACATTTCGATATATTTTGATAATATTTATTCAAAAAACCACATATAAGTTATATGAAACTTAAAAATATAAACCAAGTAATATAATAAAACAATATGAAATTAAAATTTCTAAAAATTTATAAATGTATATACGGTAAAATCAAATATATATTTATTTTATAACTAAAAACATTCTAAAATAGAAAAAAAATCTAAAAGGAAACTTTTGTAAATTAATATCACTATAAATTAATAAAATTTCAAAGTCTCAATATTATTAATTTATAGAGGTTTTATTGTATCATACGAACGAGTCTAAATCTGGACCAAAGACATATACTAGCCGGTCTAAATCCGGGTAAGTTGTCCAATCCCCAAGCTTACTACACATTACATATTAGTATTGGTTGGCTCTCTACTCTTGCATAACATTTCCAGAAGCAAGTCTAAATTCTTCCAAGAGGAACCAGTCCCTTGGACCAAAGCTTCTTTTGCCATTTTTGAGTATTCTATTACATTTTCCCTTGCGAGTTTTCCCGTTTCTCCTTCCATTAGTTCTCGAATCTGTAAGACAGAAGTATTTACAAAACACATAAAATTTGAGATGTCTTCCTAAAAGCAAGTAACTATAAAATCAACTTTTTTGTCTTTAACAAATAACATAAAGATCACTTTCACAAAAAAAAATTAAAAACAATATAAAATGAAGAGTTTCCTAACAAACAGTAAAAATATCAAAATAATAAGTTATATATATATATATACACATATATAACACATAGAACAATATTTATGGGTAACAAGATAAAACATTATGTTTGCAACTTGATTACCTTTTGACTTAATTCCTCCCGTGTCACGAATCCTTGCACACTCCCGTCTTGGGTTTCAACTCTTACTCCAACTTTTACCTCCTCCACTACCATCTTCGCGTTGAGTGGTTGATCGGCCATCATTGGCCAAGCCAACAATGGGACCCCAGCGCATATACTCTCTTGTGCTGAGTTCCAGCCACAATGACTCAAGAATCCTTTGACACTTTCATGTGACAGTATCTCCCACTGGTCTACCCAATCTGTCTCTATCATCCCTGTCTCTCTGATTCTATCTTTGAAGCCCTCTCCAATAATCTCTTCCACGTCTTTTCTTGTGACCCATAAAAAGTTTAGCTTGAAAAACCATAGACCGTGAAATAAAACATTAAACTATTAATTCAACGTAAGAATTCAATTATAACCCATATCGTACGTACTGAATACTTAACTTGTATAGTCACTACTTAAACTAAAACAATGAAACTCGTGACATGTAACCAAGTGGTTTGTATTAGTGTTTTTTGGTTGAAATGTGAAACTTATTTATCAAAAGGTTTACATAAACTGGATTACGGAGCAGCTTTCGTAAACAAGCTTGGTGATCTTGGAAAGGTGAAAAAACAAAGCAGGGAATTAGGTCGATGAAAAGCATACATCTACATTAAAAATTCAATCAAAGGCCAACATCACTACAAAAAAGGGTGTATTACATCACTTAAATTTGTATCACAAAATTAAGTGATATTATATTAAATCAATTGTTAACAATTGATACAAAATAGTTAGGTTAACATCAGTTATAATAATTGATTGTAACCATTACATGGCATCAGTTGTGGCTAGTATATGAATACTATGTAATTCTCTAGAACTCATGCAAAACTATAAATATTTATATAAATAATTGAACTAAAATAATTGATTGATATTATTTGTAACATAAATGAAAAGGAGTAATTGTTTAATTTTTAATGAAATTAGCGTGAATGCAACTTATTGAAAATAAATTATTACATAATATTACAGATGATGACAAAAATATATATTATAAAATTTATATGATCTGTTGTATCCACACGAAAATGACTTTATACAATCAAACAGTAAAAACGCGTCATAAAATAAAAAGCTGTTGTATCCATCCAGATTTGCTTTTTATAATAATATGAGATGACAAAAAGAGTTGTCGTCACATTAATACTATTAAAACAGAATCAATTTTTATCTACTTACAAATAGTTTAGGTGGACTATTTCATTTATTTATTCTTATTATTTCTCATACAACTAACTTAGTTGTTATTAAATATATATCATATCTAACTAATTATTTTAATTTTTTTTCAAAAAAGGTATCTAAAAAGATATTCTTGAGTATTTTTTTCTAAGATTATATTTTGATAATATCTTTTAATACCTTTTATTTAAAGTGTAAATATACATTTCTTTTTAATATTTGCTTTTAAATCATAAAAGTCATAATTAATAATAACTATAATAAAAAACGAATATTGATTCATTTTTCGTTTATATAATAAGAAATATCATTTCTATAATATTTACATATACATAATTTATATTAATAATTAAATACTAATCGAATTAATAAATATAAAGTAACTTAATCCATTTATTAACTATTTTATAAATTATGAAATAACAGAATAAAATATATTCATGAATTTTACAACATACTTCAACTTATTATAACAAATATTTAAGTAAGATATATAAACTAATAAATAATTATATATTTTAGTATATATAAATTAAAATATTAAAAATAATTTTATATATTTATCAAGTATGAGATGGGTTGAATAACAATACTTAATTTATATAATAATTCTGAAAATATAATAATAAAATAGCATTTTACCAATACAAAAAATAAAAATTAAATTTGTACTATAATTTAAAGTTTTAAAATATAAGTAAAATTGATATGAGACGGGTTATATAAATGAATTAACTATTTTCATAAAATTATATTCATGTAATTTTAATTTAATTATATATAGTTTGAAAACAAATGTTTTTATAAAAAATACATATGTATAAGATTTTTTATTTGAGTAAATAAGTTTTTTGATTACAAATTAATCTCTGATTTAAAAAAATTATATATAATTTTAAAATCTAATAATAAAAATATTATTATTATATATAATAAAAATTAATAAATATCTAAATGTTTAATATGAATAATGAAATTAAATTTCAAATTTAAAATAACTCAAAAATCAAAAATTATAATATGTGAACAATAAAAGTAAACTAAATAAACAAGTAAACGATTATATTTATTTCAAACTTCTATCACCAAATTGTTATAATCGTATACGAAGATGACAAAAAAAAAACCGTATATGAATCGTAGATGCTCAAATCTACTTCTATTTTAGTATGAATTCTCTCAAATATTTATCCATTATGGTTACAACAAAATGATAAATTAGTTTGACTAAAAATTTGTACAGCTAACTTTTGTAAAATTAGAGCATCACATTCATAATATATTCACCATTCATCTAAACATTCATGAATTAGAATACTTTAAATCTGACAATTTTAGTCAAATAGTATTACATCATTGGTTACCCATCGGTTTAAGCGGTAATCGAGCCCTTGGTTTTAGCAGTTTTTGCGGGTTTTATAGAATTCTTAAATAATGAGTTTTTTGTAAACCAAACCGGATTATATATAGGATCGCCGGTTTTACTGGTTTAACTGCGGTTCAGATCAGATTTTAGAACACCGAATATAACGCTTCATATGTAACATTTAAATATAGATATACAATCAAAAATACAAGTTCATATCATATAAATTTAGTATGTTTTGAAAATAATTCTGCGCTTTGAAAGCGCGGACCAAAATCTAGTTAAAAATTAAAGTCACTGAATTAGGTTGACCAGTCCTATGTCCAATTAATTGTATAATTAACCCCTGAATTGTATATTCAAAGCTTTATTGGGATGAGTAATTGAATATAGACATATATTGTTTGTTACCATAGTATTTAGAAAGGATCATGGTATATAGTTAGGAGAACGCGTACGTACCTTGGAATCTTCCAAGCCTAAAGCTAATTCATTGAGTTGCTTGTTTGATATCTCTGCTTGAGTTTCAAACGCCACGTACAAAACCGGACGTCCTTCCTCTAGCTTCCGGTCCAGCCAATGAACCCAAGCCGGTTTAGCACGTTCTTGTTTAAGACGATCTGTCAGACATAATGGTCCAACACACCACGACTTTGGTCTACCAGAGTTGTTGTTGTAATCGACGAATGTTGACTCAAGCTCGATGAAACTATTTACTAAGAGCCCATGGCTTGTAATAGTCGACATTCTTTGGTCAATGATTAGCTCAGCCGCTTCACCCGATTGAAAACCATGGCTGATATCACACTTCTTAACCTGGATCCATGGAAAGTCCGGTACTGTGACCGCTTCTGTATTAGATTCAGTTTCCGGTTCGGTAAAGAGTTTGTGTTTAAAAGCAGAGACGGCGACAGCAACTGCGTACGAGTTCATGCCGTAGAAGACCAATCTTGGAATCTTGAACTTAGCTGCGGACTCCGATGTCCACCAGAGGAATCCATCAGAGACCATGAAGGAAACTTCCGGAAGATTCTTGAGTGATTCTTCCAAGAAAGGCTGGAGAAGCTTCGTGGCGCGCGTGAAGGGCACGTAGAGTGACATGGAAGGGAGCTTGTCGGTGCTCTCGACGCCGGGAGGAATTCCAATTATTTTTTCCGGGAAAGGGAGAGATATGACTTTGATCTCCGGCGTGTCGGAGAGAAATTCGGAGACAAAAGGTTCGTTCTTGGGAGTGGTGAAGATGGTGACGGAGACAGTAATGGTTGGTTTTTTGCGGCGGTGACAGAGTAATAGACGGGCAAACTGGAGGAGAGGGATTGTGTGGCCTTTTGACATGTAAGGGAAGAGAACCACATTATGTGATGATACTGCCATTTTGTTATCTTGTATGATGTTTCTTATTATGTTCGTTCGCGAGCGTATATATAGGAAGTAATATGATTATATTGATATCTTTTATAATATCTTTTATACAATAAAACAGAAGTCAATTGACAATTCTCTGAATGACAGGTGTATTTTAAAAAAAAAAACTAATAATAAATTATTAATTTTCAAAAGAAAATTTGTTGCCGAAGACAGAAATTTGTCATTAATATTTGAATAAACCATTCTGTAGTTACACCTACAATCATGTCACTTCTTTTTTCTTTTTCCACGAATCACGCCATTTCTATTCTATGATTTATTCATTTTGGTTCTTCTAATCTTATTTTCGAGCAATAACCATTAAGAATCATGTTGGAAAAAAACCCTATTAAGAATCACTCTGTTCACAATAAAGCAAAACGTGAGACTGGAGAAGGTAGAACAACGTACACTCTCCCTTGAAAAACAAAACTGAGTTAGATTTTGTTTTCCTTTTTGTAAATGAAGAGTGAGCTATTTTGCATAACTTTAATGATTTAAGAGTTTTGTTGAGATTTTATGTATGGTTGGCACCACATCATTGACAGGTAGAGCGAGGAGAAGAACTTGAGGATGGATGATCCTTTTTTTATGTTTACGAGATTTTTTAACTACATTCTGGACTTATGAATTGTAATGATATTTATATGCAGACAAAAATTTCAGTGAAGATCAAACAAGCATAAGAGAAGATTGGAATAAAGCACCAATAAAGCCTGACTTGAAAATAAGAAGAAATAGCATTTAGACACCTGAGTTCATGAACGCTAATGGCGTTTTTAATAACTGGTGAGTTGTCGCTTTTCTAATCGTATATTACATTTCGTGTATTTCTTGGATCCCTACAACGAACATTTGATTATAATATGTAAATATTAATTTATGAAACATGTTGATTAAATATCTTTTATACAATAAAACAGAAGCCAATTGACAATTCTCTGAATGACAAGTGTATTTTAAAAAAAAAACTATTAACAAATTACTAATTTTCAAAAGAAAAATTGTTGCCGAAGACAGAAATTTGTCATTAATATTTGAATAAACCGTTCTGTAGTTACACTTGTCAAAAAAAGATTATGTTCAAAACCATAGTCTAAGAATGAAAATAGAGCATTACAAAATTTGGTTTATATATTGAGACGTTGGTTTAGAATGTATGTGTATCCTTAAATTTTAAAGAATGCCTTTTCCCGTCTTTACGCTTCTGTTCAGCTTCATAATGCTTAAAAGGGAGGATAAGATTTTATCAATCAGTAATATTTTTATTTGTGATAATATTTTTTTGTGATACAACAACAAAAAAAAATTATAAAAATGAAAGAGGAAGAACTCTCACTTATCACAAATCTGAATGTGTTTGCAGTGACTAAAGACTCAACAATTCCAGATACCATCGGCATACAGCATTGTGAGCAAGAAGTTCGCAAGTGGACCATGATAAATTTCTCGAATATCTCACCAGCTGAATACAAAAGCAAAAGGAGAACTAACTAACAAAAGATAGTAAATTATTTTACAGAAAGTAAATAGTACTTCACACATTAGCAGCAAATCCTTGGATGCATTCCCATATAGATTTTTTTTCCCAGAAACTTTAGTCTTTTTGGTAATTGTTTTCTTGATTTGGTCTGAGCATTTTACACTATCTTACGTGGTACAGCTTCTTATGTTACAATATTATGCAATATATCATTTAGTCTCATCGTTAGTTTTCTTTTAAGACAAACAGAAAGTACCAACCCATGCTGTTTTTTTCCCTCAATATCAAGTCATTTTTGCCTTCATTCAATCACGTACTCTGCACAGTCAGTCTACGACCCACCTGAAACACAAAGAAAAGCATAAGCAAACACAAAACAGTGAAACCAAAAAGCTTACTGCGAGTAAAAAAAAAAATTTGCTTTACTTTTTCCTTCAACTCTATAGAACTATTCACTCTCTTCATGAGCTCATACTTTGGAATAATTAAACCTCTTAGCCCCTGAAATTTTTGAAAAAGGTATTAGTCCACTAAAATGGCATGAACTCTAAGCAAACATGTGAAGTCTACCTTAAGTCTAGTGAGAAGCCCACCAATATTACATTCAATTATCTTAACGTCAGTAGCCTCATTAAACTACTAGATCTGCCACATAACAAGTTACCCTTCATTAGACTCTTCTTGATACATCAAAAAAGAATAGTTCTTGAAATCAAGGAAGAAAAAGAGACCTGCCGCACTTGGTGCCTTCCAGTCAACGCCCCCCCTAAAACCTCTGCAAAAATCATTGTCCTTATCTCCACTATAGGCATGCCTTGCCTTGCAAACTTCACAACTTCAACACCATCTTCATCATCATCCTTAACAATCCCCATTTTACCATGAACCAAGAATCTTCAGCATCGTACTTTAAATCATAGAGCCAAGTAATCAAATTCTTTATCGTGCAATGGAAGTTTCTCCTTAGTCAACATATCACAACTATACTCACATCGAGTTTGTTTTCGCTATCAGAAACAACATGTACTCAACACCAACCACAAATTCACGTGGTTTGGGATCGTAGTACTCCATGGCGAGTCTCTCCATCTTCTAGGAAACCTCCGATTCATCTCCTTCTTCATGCTTGAGCTATTTCATAAACAGCTAATGTAGGACCTGCCAATAGCCAAGCTTTCCCACACTGATTCTCGACCTCCTCTGGTTTCGATACATGATTAGACTTGTTCAATAGCTGATGATCTTCCTCTGCCACAACTCCGTTTTGTACATCGAAAACGACGTCCGATGGAACCATGAATCATTCAAGTTTGACTACTGATTATTAGAGTTTGCTAAATAGAAAATTAATTCTAAATAATATGTGCAAATATATTCAATGTTGTTATTCAGGTTGTACCTCAACTTCATCGGTCCTTAAAGCTGCACCATTGAGGGTATTTGTTGTTTTAATTGAGAGGGTGCATCTCCCATAGCAGAGTTGAGTTGAGTGAATTGTAAAGCCAGTACCTTCCAAGTTTTCTTCATTTACTGTACAAATCATTATTAATAAGTAAATCAACAAAGAGGGAAATGCGTAAGAGATCATATAGTGCTTATTTTCAACTCACCTTCAAAGCTTTATCCTCAATTTCTTATATTGTATATTTACTTCTTTTTTGTCGTCTACCCATCTAGACTAGATCAAGTGGAGAACAGACGAGCGGATTCTCCGAGAAGCATCTCCATCTGTCCGGGTCTGATCTATATTGGAAAAAATGTAGCTTCTGGTCCTTGCATCTTTTACTAAAGCGTCTGCCCGGCCATTCCGACTCCGAGGAATATGAGAAAGGCTCACATCCTCGAAGTCATCCTGTAACCGCTGGAACATCTCGATCTCTATCGCGAATGATGGCCAAACATCGGGTTTGTAGTCATTTCCACTAAGTCCGAGCAGTCCATCTCGAACCGGACCGAGGTTATCCTTCTATCTCTCATACATGAGGCTGCCCAAAGTAAACCTTCCATCTCAGCATGTAGAGCTGAGAGGCTCCTGTTGCACGCCCGTAATCCAAAGTATTCATATCCCATTTGATCCTTAAGACTCCACCCTAAGCCACTGACGCTGCCATTATTGATCCATGATGCATCAATTTTACAGGTAGGGAGTCGGGTATCCAAGGGGGCACTGTCTCAACCTCTGTAGTAGAAGGGTCGTCATGATCCTCGTTTGCTTCCTCCTTTTCGTTAGCCTTCCTCCAACACTCTGCCTCAAGGGACGCGTCTTGGAGAGTGTCAATCGCGGATGCGTCTTTCCCATTAAACAGTTTGTCGTTCCTCGCCTTCCAAATGTACCAACAGATCCATGGAAAGGTATCGAATTGTGGTCTCTGAGTAGCCACCTCTTTTCTCTTCCAAAGCAGAAAGTTCATGTTTTGGTATATAGATGTACTCGGGAAGTAACCCGGAAAGAACGGATAGTCCGATAAAGCCCAAACCTGAAGAGCTGAAGGGCATTTATAAAGAAGATGATTAATCGACTCCACTGGGCAGCACATCTATTGTATATTTACTTTTTTTCTTATATAGTATATTTATTTATTATAATTGTTTTATATCAAATTTTAATATTATGTAGATGTTTAATGTAATATTTCTATTTCTTATATTTTATATTTACTTATCATTTATTTTATTATACATTTTCAGATAGATGTTTAATGTAGTTTTTTTTATTTATAATATGTAAATTTATTTATTATTTATTTTCTTATATTTTATATTTATTTATTCTATATTTACTTATTTTAATATTATAATAAATGTTTAATGTAATATTTTTTTGTATGTTGTATATTTACTTATTATTTATTTTACCATACATTTTTCAGATAAATGTTTAATTTAGTTTTTCTATTTCTTATATTGTATATTTATTATCTATTTTTTCATATCTAGTATATTTACTTATTCTAATTTTTTTCTTTTATATCAAATTCTAATATTACATAGATGTTTCATGTAATATTTATATTTCTTATATTTTATATTTATTTATTATTTATTTTTCTTATATTGTATATTTACTTATTATATATTACGATTAATGTTTAATATAATATTTTTACTTTTTATAGTGTATATTTACTTATTCTAATTTTTTTGCTTTTATATCAAATGATAATATTACAATAGATGTTAATGTAATATTTCTATTTTTTATATTGTATATTTACCTATTATTTATATTTTTTTATACTGTATATTTACTTTTTATTTTATTTTTTATTTTTTTTGGTAATAATGTCAAGGGACATTTTTTTGCAGAAGTTTTCTTCGCTGATATAGACGTTCCATAGAGTGTGAAAGGTCTTTTTATTAGTATAAATTTTAAAATAATCATATTTTTTATTCGGAAAAAATTGCGAGTTCTACAAAATAGAGAGCCGTGGATTTTACGATGCAATTCACATAGACATACACCATACATGGCTTATCCCTTCGCCTCATTTTTTTGCATTAAAGCAAAGTGGCCAACACCTTTGCCGTGACAATGGGAATCTAGGCAATGTTTCGCCGTTCATTTCTCCATCTTTTCATTTGTATTTTATACACGTGTTTTTTTGTTGTCTTCTTCACTTTTAGTAAAGTTAACTAAACTTTGTGCCTTACATAAGTATGCAATTTTATCGATCCGTGTGTAGAGTTACTTCTTTTTCTAGAAGCTAACTTTTTGTACGTCAGGTTGGCTCCTTTCGTCGACATAAAATATCAAACGATAATCTTTATAATATGTCAGTTTCCTATGTGTCGCACTCACATTAATTCTCACGATGGTTGTTTACATTTACACCTTTAATGAATTAAAAATATTACCTTTAAATATTATTATTAAAAATTATTTAGTTTCGTTTTAAAAAAATTTCAGATAACATATATAACAAAAAAAGAAACATTTATAAAGTTAAAAAATATATAGATAATATATGTACATATAATATTATTCATTAAAAAGGAAAGTTCACAAAATAGAAATATTTCAAATTTACAAGTTCACAATTTGTTTAAACTGCTTATTTTAAAAGATATTAAATAAAACAATTAACAACAACTATCTTCTGATCAAATAATTACAAAATATTTTAAAAAAAATAACACTATATACTTCAATGAGGTAGATATATTATATTTTATCATTATTAAAATTATTTGTTTTCTTTATATTAAACTTGATTTTAATTTTATGTTTTTATTTTTGTGGAACTTAATATAACCGTAATCAAAATCCAAAGAAAATCTGAATTCTCATTTTTAAGATTATTTAAAATAAATTTCAGTTTATCATTTAATAAATCTAAGACATTAAATTATTTAGAATTTATAAAATGTTTTAATTGTTGTAAATATTGATATGTGTTCATGAGCTTCCAAAAATGTATTAGTTACTTATGTATGTAACTTCCCATTGATCATAGCTTTATTTTTTAATATGTTTTTATAATTTTTTTTTTAAAAACCAACATATAATTTGATAAGTATTATGAAAAAATATATGCACATTTAAACGATAAATAAATTTAATTTGATTTTACTTAATAATAAAAAAAGTAATTATACTTCGATTTGAATTTGGAAAAATGTATGTAACTCAATATACTCACAACATGAGTGACTCGACTAATCCAACTTATATCTAAATCATAGATTTAACTACAATAAGAATATATAATTTTATAATGATAATTTTATTTTATAAATTTAAATTATAGAATGACTCAAAACATATTAACAAATGAAAATAAAATACTAATCAACTGTTACAATTTAGTTTCTTTTGTAAAATTTATATATATGCATGAGACTGTAGAATATTATCGTTATATTAATTTATGAACTTTGGAATCAGACACTTTAGTTTATTTTTTATTTCAGTCTAAGCACAATATATCTTAAGTTATACCTAATCTTCGTCAAATATATTTGTATATCTAAGACAACAACTAACATAAATAAAAATAAGAAAAACTAATTATAATTTTAATATATTTAAAATAAAAATATCATAGTTGAATTTAGAAAAATAGATACAATCCAATATATCCAAATGATAACTAAATCGACTATAAAAACAACAAAACTGACTAAATATAACATATCTAAAATCATATGTCTAATTAAAGTAATATAATATTATTATAATATATTTACTTTATAAATATTTATATCCGTGCATTAGCACGGGAAAATCACCTAGTTATCAATAGTTATATGGATGCTGCAAGCTGATTGGATCTTTGGTTACTGTGAGACAGGATTGAGCAATTGGATTGATTTATAGACATACTTGTTAATAACAAGAGTCAAGTTTGTTGACCGGGTGATTGTGGTCGGGTGGTAAGCAGGTGGGGTTGGGACGCTAATATGTTTGAAGTTTGATCCACCTGCTGCACAAAACTAAGGACCGACTGGTTTCTCCGCTACCACCCGCAAACACAGCTTTTGTGGTTGTTGGCGGGTGACAGTGTTTCGAAACAATCATACAAACAACTACAAATCGCCTCAAACCACTCTGAACCTCTTAAAATCAAAAGCTGGTCCAGCTAGCGGTTGCGGTTACGGGCGGATTTTCAAACTTTTTAAAGGTTTTAAAATTCAAAATTAAAAAACAGAAATATTATAAATAAAGAATATAAACATATTATATATATTAATTTAAATTCACAAACTTTATCATAATATGTTTTATAAAAACTTCAAACTAACTATTCATTAGACTTTTTAAAAATTAATATACATACATATATAAAGATATACACTTATATAAAATGAAAAATATTCTTTTAAAATTTTTAATATAAATCGTCAAAAAATATTATTAAAATTATAACTTTGACTAATTTAAAAAATTAAATAAATAAGCATAATATTTTTATGAATCATATTATATTGATCAATATTATATTTTATTACAATAGTTTTTTAAATTTTTATAATGTTATAATATGTTAATATTGGTAATTTATTATTAAACCACTGCAATATCTTATTATCAACCAGTCACAAATATCCGCAAACACAACAATTTTCAAAACGTTACGCCAGTCATACAAAATGCTTAATAACGCTTGAAACCGCAACCACACGCATCCCCAAACTCCCGCACCCGCAACCGCAACCGCTGCGTTTAAACCAGTCGGGCCCTAAGTCACAATTATCCTGGTCACCTAACATGGATATGGGTCCATGCTTTAGGGTTCATTTGAATGCTCGGAGAGAAGGTTTATCTGTGGACTGCACCTCGCCTTGGAGATTAATCTAAGCCTCTCCATGGGTCTGGGATACCCGCAGGTTAATCAAAAAAAAAGTTTGTATCCGATTAATACTATTATGTTTCCCATTCGATTCTTGTTCTTACTAAGTTTTCTAATAAATCAGACAAAAGCATAAAACACGCAAACTGTTACTCGGACTTCGTTGTCTAGATGTCCTAGAGGTGAAAGAACACTCATGCAATTCCACTATCAATCTATGTGATTAACAATGGTATCGTCTTCTCTGTTGCAGGTACTACGAGATTCTGCACAGAGAGGTTACCGGAGATGAGTATTACACTGACTACGAAGAAGATGACGATCTCTCAACCTTCGATCCCTCGGAGAACCTCGAGGACACACAGCCTGAATCGGGAGAAAGCTTTGAGCCTCACAAGCTGTGATTGTTGGACCCAAAAACCATCATAAAATAAATGGGCCGAAGCCCATCAACATTGACAATACAATTCTGGTTGATGAAGTCGACCAAGGATTTCTAAGCCCAGATTAGATAGAGACATGACTTTGGTTAAAGGCCCACCAAGAAATCAATAAAGATTTGGTCTTAGCGACCTCAAAGAAAAAGCAACAGACTCCGGAGATCGAGGAGGAAGTTGGACGAGATCGCAGAGTCAAAGTAGTATAAGAGAGAAGCCAAGCTAAAGAAGAGAACACACGCAGAAAACCCTAGAGGGAGAACTAGCAATACATCGATCTCTTTTAGCTCGCCTTAGTTCTATATTCATTTCGATCTCAATTATAGTTCTCGATCCCTTTTCTTTGTTGTATTCAACCTACACAAATCAATAAAAGTTCATTGTTATCAACCGGAATCTGTTTAAATCGTTGTGTTCTAAGGAAGTCGTTGCCTACATCCTTTTTTCTCCCTAGTTTAACATCTCAAACACTACAAAATACTTAGTGTAGATTTTAGGATCTACATTTTGGCGGCGACTGTGGGGAGAAAAACGATTAACATCTTTGCTAAGAATCCGATCCAAGGTTCCTAAGCACAATAATGGATCCCAATCAAATCTGACCCGGAAACTCGCAATCTGGAGTCACCGATCCTGATCTCACTGGATCTAACCCGAGAAGCGACGCACTTCCCGTCGGACTTAACAGCGCGACCGCGACGGACTCATCTCAACAACGAGCTCGGTCTCCGGGGACCACCGGAGTAACGAATCAAAGTCAGACCGGACAAAATCCTCCCGGCGATGATTCAGCCTCTCAAGCTCAATCCACGAGACCGATTTCCCCGACCCCTCTTGCCCAAACCCGAGAACAAGTAGCCGAAATCGCGAGTATGGTGGCGATGCTTGTCGATAAATCCCGAACTCAAGAGCTCGCTTACCGAACCATCGCAGAGCGACTAGAGCAAACCAAGAAGGAGCTCGCTGAACATCGAGCTAATGCTCAAGCACAAGCGGGAAGTCGATCAGATCCAATAACTTGAACACCGACCTCGCGGAATAACGGAGCCTTCGGTGTTATGGTATTTTTGTGTAGGGTCGTTTTAGTACTACGAAACACTAGAAAATTTGTATGAAAAAGCAGGAAATCAAGACTAAAGAGATGTCATTGATTAATCGAGCAGGGACTACAATGTTTTTGATGTGAAAACCCTAACTCGAGCTGCCTAAACCCTAATCTCTTAGTCTCAGAATGTCGATCCCTTGTTCTAGGGTTTGGGCTCCCCTTTTATAGGTGTAGATGTCGGTTGAAGTAGGTTGAACTCTTCCATATTCGTAAATATGGAAGAATCTCTTAGGCGGAAAACTTCCATTTTACTCCAGGGTCGGTTCCAGAGCAGGGGTCGGAAGCAGGTCCTCTTGATGCAAGGATCGGAGGCAGGAACCGGGCCTGGAGGCTGGAGAAATCTGGTACCTGGATATTTTTTCCCAACAGTTTGCCCCTTATTCCTTGATTTTGTCACCGAGATCAAGGGATAAAGTGTATATTTCGTCATAGCTTGGTTATAGCAGATTTCTTCTAAGTGAAGTGCCACTCCAGACTCCTTTCAAATTCATGCTTAGGCCGGAGTTACATTCGGGAGCTGGAACGAAGACTTCTTTCTTTTTCTTTGTGGAAAGGGTCCCCTAACGGACGTGGCCGAGCCTTAGATCTGAGGGAAGCCGGCCATATTGAGTTTGAATCTTGATGTGTGACCGCAACAAATGGAGTTTGACGAAACATAGGATTTCGGCCCTGAGTTTGGCCAACATTAAAATCCGAATACGGCGGAATCTGAAGCCATTTAGGTTTGATTATGGTGCGATCAACTGGCCAGATTTTCTTTCCTTTTTTGCTCCCCTGATAATGTCAACCGATTTTAATGATTTCCCAAAGAGCGGGATTCTCTTTTTTGAGTTTGAATTCCGAGACTCAATTTCCCCATAGAATCCGGGATATCAAGGTCTATGGCTTCCTCGAGAAGATATCATTCTGCTTTAAATATTCCTCTCCTCTATCGTTGTATCATCACTGCGAAGCTTGCAAATATCTCCAGGTATTTCCTTTCCTGAGATTTTTCAATCCAGATTTAGCTAATTACTCGTCTTTAGGTAGATCTCATTGCTCTTTATCTGTGTGAACTTACTTGATTAGGAAACGATCTAGTATGTTGAAGCATTCTGGTTCTTCAGTTCCTCTAACGTCTGAGAGGCTCGGATCGAGGAAGAGGACGGATTCTCCTGTGTTAAAATCTGGTAGTTTTTTGGATCCTCACTATGAAACTGGGCACAGATCTCTAGCTCCGGCTCCGTTGTCTTATGCTTCCCCGATTCGTCCATTGGTGGGTCCTACTTCGTCACTCGGAGAGAAAGATATGGAGGAGTGGCGAAAGAGTTATTCACTTCCGTCGTCGGTGGTACTCCCGTATTCCTGATCCGTCGGAGGGCGCTTATAATGGTACGCCGGAAGAGATCGCCATTTACGAGGCTTTCTTCGAATCTGGTTTTAGGGGAGACGTCCCATCTTTAATCACGGATCTCTGCAGATTTTTCCGGATCTCTCCTTCTCAGCTCAATTCTCCGCTTCGTGGATTCTGATAACTATTCAGAGCCTGAGCGACGAGGAAGACCTTCCCTTAGGCGTTGACGAAGTTCTTTTTGCCTACCACCTAGCCCCCATTAATGGGGGGTGAGGGTCGTTTCCATCTTCGTCCGCGCAATGGTCTTCCTATCGTAGAGGAACTTCCTAAGAGCGACCGCAAAGGGCTGGCTTTCGGTAAGGAATGGCAGGAAAGATTTTCTTCATGACTCTTCCAGGATCTTTCTATCAATGGAACTTTGTGGGTAAGAGTGAAAAATCGATCCCGAAAGTTATTATCAGTTTTATTCGATCTCTTATTTTTTGTGCAGAGGGGACCCATCCTGCTCGCGCTGAGGGCGAGTGCAACGTTACTTGAGCTTGAGCACTTCCTATCGAGCGTCGTCAGGTGGCTCATCTTATTAGCCCCAAGGTACTGCGTCGTAGCCGATTATGGGGTAAGGTTCTTTCCCCATAACTTTTATGCTTTTGGATTTTTATCCAATCATCCCTGACTATCTCGTTTAGATGGTATGGATGGGGGAGATAAAGATGATCCGATAACTTCCTTAAAGAGGGCCGCGAACACGCTCTCAGCGAAAAGAGGGATCACTGATGGGATCGTCTCTGATGACGAGGTCGTGATCACTGGGAGCAGGCGCAGGATGATGGTGAAAGCCAAGGGCACCTCTACTTCTCATGGGAGGAAGTTGAGGGACAGGATGACTATGAGGTCACCTCCACAATCCTCTGGTGCTGAGCAAACACCTGACGGACTTTACATCGTCTTGGCCGATCTGAACTCTAAGGTGTTTCCACGGGACCAGACCCTTCTTCCGAGCGATGAACCTCCGGAGGTGATTCGGACAATTCAGGGTGGACTTTTTAAGGTAAGGGCAGGACTTTTCAGTTTCGAGGCTCAACCTTTTGTTGTGATTCTCACTCGGTGATTTCAATGCAGACCATTTCTCAGTTGCATCACTTGGGAGATCCTTGTTGGGGTCAAAATCGGTCAAGGACGGAATTGATGCCCCAAAGTCCTCGGAAAAATCAAGTGATGGTTAAAACCTCGAAAAACCGAGAAAACAAGTGACCGAAACAGGTTACTCGACCAACGCGGGAAGGCACGATCGCACCATAGCCCTGGGCGCCGGCGGGAGCGCCCACGACACGGCCCCGGGTGCCGGAGGGAGCGCCCACGTCGCGGTCCTGGGCGCCGGCGGGAGCGCCCACGTCACGGCCCCGGACGCCGGCGGGAGCGCTCATGCCACGGCCCCAGGCGCCGACAGGAGTGCCCACGTCGCGGTCCCGGGCGCCGGCGGGAGCGCTCACGTCGCGGTCCCGGGCGCCGGTGCACGGGTTGCTCGACGAGTGCGGCCATTTCCTCGTAGAACCATCCCGAATACTAGTCCAATTCCGCATTCTGCATCCTTGCTCGAAGCCTCACAGTTCAAATCATTGAAATCGTGAAGTCTAAAAACCCCCCGTTTCGTTTCGATCGGAATGATCGGGAAAGTTTCGGAAAACCACGAGAGGTTCGGTTGACGGATAGATTTCGATTCATCGTATAAAATGATTACGATTATTCTAAAACACCATTCATCTCAACTATACGAGGAATTGGGGTTCCTTCGGAAAGACTGATACCATGACGGAATATTTTCTCGTAAAATCGTAAAAACGCCGAAGGTCTAAAGAACGGCCCAAAAAGGCCCGAACGCGACCGAGTGGCCCGCTTACGATTTTTTTTAAAAGATCGAGGCGAGATAAATATGACGGTTTATGTTTATCTTTACATAAAAAGATAAATGTCAAGTTTCCCGAATATAAACGTCAAGTTTCCCGATAAACATGAAGATCGACGAAAATGGAAAAAGCCCGATTCGCGACAGATTCGGCCCAAAGAAAGGACGAACCGACCCAGAAGGAGTATATAAGGAGAGCTTGGGGCGAGGAGCAAAGGGGGAACATTTTTCGCAGCAACTTAGCACTTAGAGCAACCTAGGCATTTTTCCGTTTTTACTAGCGAGCTACGACTCAACTAGGTTAGAATTAGGCGGCCAGACTAGCGAACTTATCGACAGCACTTGTAGCCGATCTCTTACCTGTTGTTCACGCTTAAAAGCGAATTCGGAAATAAGATCTTTTGCTCTACTTTTGTTCTTACGAATTTAATATTCTGATTTACTATTTCTCCGTTATACTGATTGTGTTGTGCGTGGCCCAGCAGATATCCGGGACTTTCAGGGGAAGTTAGGTTTACTTGACTTTCCTCCGATTTAACAAAACTCGACGGTGTGAATTTCGGTTCCCACAGTTTGGCGCTAGAAGGAGGGAGGGTTACGGATCTATCTATCTCGCAACTACGCACGCTCAATCAACCATGTCCACTGAGACCGCCAGAGATCAGCAAACGCGCAACAGAACATCCGCTGACGCCAACGTTGAGAAGACACCATCTGGAGACGCGTCCACGGTCACTGCCAATGCAAACACCGCGATGCTAGACCAGATGAAGGAACTATTCGCCTCCGCCCCGAAACGGTCGGACGAACAAGAAAAGCTGATGAGCTCACTCGTGAAACAGGTCGGAACCTTAACAGCGAAAAGAAAACTCCTGCGCGGAGCCACTAAGGTTAGACGCGGCAGAAGACTCGATTTCGGAACTCCCGGTAATCGAGACAAAGACGCCCCGAGAGAGTCAACGGAACATACTCCCGATGAAACGGCTCCGGCAGGACGGCAAACGACCTCGGAAAACCCTCCACCCCCCGTGGCGGGAAACGAGGGAGACTACGTCAAACGAATCAACTTGGACATTAGCGACCGATCGGATCATTCGGACGACGATGCTGATGTTCATCCTAGAAGAACCCGAAGTCAGTCTGCTCGACATACAGTGTCCTTCGAAAAGCCCATGACAGAAGAGGAAGAAGACCTCTACTGGGCAGAACAGGAAGAACTGGCTGAGAACCAAACTCTGATCTATCGTAACCAGCACTGACAAGCTCGGAAGAACGCAGGTAGCGATAACGAAATCCATGATCTCCGCGAATACATCGCAAAAATCGCAGCCGAGGTGAAGGCGGTGAAATCGCAAATTCACGACGCAACCAGTGCCGCTCCCGAGATCGATAGACTTCTTGAGGAAACAGGAAAAACTCCGTTTACCGCCCGGATCACGGGAACGAACGTCTCGGACCCTGGAAAGATTAAAATTCCTGTCTACGACGGTACCACCGATCCAAAAGTGCATCTGCAGTCCTTCCAAATCGCGATGGGAAGATGTAAACTCTCGGAACGTGAGCGAGACGCCGGTCACTGCCTCCTCTTCGTCAAAAATCTCAGAGGCGCCGCACTCGAGTGGTTCTCTCATATCAAAAGAAACTCTATCAGAAGTTTCCGCCAACTAGCCTCAGCGTTCCTCAAGCAATACTCCATATTAATGGATAGAGAAACTTCCGACGTGGACTTATGGAGTCTAGCTCAAAAAGAAGACGAATCACTCCACGACTTCATGAGAAGGTTCAAACTGGTGATGGCCAGGGTAACAGGTATCAGCGACAAAGTCGCAGTTGACGCCCTAAGAAAAACTCTCTGGTACAGGTCGAAGTTCCGAAAGTGGACATCGCTGGAAAAACCGCGGACAATCCAGGATACCCTCCACAAGGCGACGGACTTCATCATCATGGAGGAAGAGATGAAAGTCCTAGCGCAAAAGCATGGTCCGCAGAAACCGTCCTCCAAAAAGAAATCCTCTCGTAACGACAAATATGTCCATCACGAAGGGGAAGACGTCCAAGGCGAGCATAACTACGCCATCAACTCGGAACAGGGTAAAACCTCCGGAAACACCTGGACTAGGAACCAGTACAAGGATAATTTCTACTGCGAGTTCCATCAGACCAGAGGTCACTCCACCGCAAATTGCAAGGTTCTCGGCGCTAGGCTCGCTGCAAAGCTCCTCGCCGGCGAACTATCAAAGGTCACGAGCATAAAAGACCTGGTCTTGGATTCCGATCGCCCGAAAACTGACAAGGCCCCCCCCGAGAACCATGCGCCTGAAAATCAGTCAGGCGAGAAGCGCGGAAGGAGACAGGACGACCAGGGGAACAACAACAATCGCCAGAGAATAAACATGATCATCGGAGGATCGCAGTTCTATCAAGACTCGATCTCATCGATCAAAGCTTACGGGCGAAAAGCCGAAACAAGTTCCAACTGGCTTTCGGAAAACGACGTCCTCAACAACACAATCATTTTCGAGGAAAAAGAAACCGTCGGAATTGACAAACCTCATTGCGACCCTCTAGTCATCAATTTGGTAATCCAGGATCTCGAAGTCGGCCGCATCCTTATTGATACAGGAAGTACGGTCAATATTATGTTCCGCGACACCCTCCATAGGATGAATATCCCACTTGGAGAAGTCATCCTGGAACCGAGACCTCTAACTGGATTCTCATGGGTCACCTCTATGACCCTCGGGACGATCAAGCTCCCGGTCATGGCTAAGGAAGTTACGAAAATCATCGACTTCGCAGTAGTCGATAACCCGGCCATCTACAACGTGATTATGGGAACCCCCTGGATCACCGCCATGAAAGCAGTATCATCCACGTATCACCTTGGCATCAAATTCCTGACTCCAACTGGAACCGCAATAATTTGGGGAAGCCAGAAAAAGTCGAGGCTTTGCTTCCTAGCCGAGCACAAACTACGGAAAGATCGGAACGCCCCCGCGGCTAACCCGAAGCGAGCGAAGGAATCGCTAAACATTCCTGAGAACTCGGGAAAGGATGATTCAGAATCATCCAATTTGGCAACGACTCAAGACAACGACAAAGCCTCCGAGTCCATCGCCATAAAAGCGGACAACTCGACTCCCGAAAAGACCACTGACCCAGCTAGTACGATCGGAACGGCAATGCTCGGAGAGTAGAAATGCCCGCAGCAACAAGCAGAACTACGAGATGGCTTGATCCTCGAAAATAGGTACGTAGGCAGCTCGTCGAAACCCGGCGAGTTTAGCTATCCCCCTCACCAAAAAGGAGGGGGGGGGGAGTGGGTACGTATACTCCTATACTCCCACAAAAATTCAAAGTACCCGCACATGTATTCGATATTTTCGAAACTTTTTTCAATAAAATTCTTTCTCTCGATCTTTCGATGCTTACTTAACACAGTAACACATAAACATTTCGGAAAAACGAAAATCATATCCTCAAAAAACGCGAGACGTCGCAATTTCCCAAAGGATATCGAAATCGTATCATCCGTCAAAACAGTCCACCTGCAACTTCAAAAAAAAAACGCCTGTCGATTGGCCCCGACGGACAAACATAGAAATGTTTCACTAATACAAATCCGTAGTCAGACCTTTCGTAAAGAATAAGGTCCTCTTACATCCGACAAGGATATCATAGTGCGCTATACAAGAAAACCCGAAATTTTGGTTTAGCACTCCGGATATTCTCTGAAGATAGCTCGGTTCTTACTACACAAGTCACATAAGCCGGCGCCAAGTCGCAGACTTTAATCAGGATGAATCAGGAAGAAATCACTAACAGGCAATACGAAAGCCGATCAGTCATCGCACAGCCTTAAAGCTGATAGTAAACCTAGGTCTTGCCCTAAACCCAGCCTTGCTGGATCTTAACATCTCGCAGACATAGTATCAGTACCCGATACGAGATCCAAAAACATGTCTCTCATCGCTTACACCTAAAAACGCTCGCTAAAAAGTAGTATACGGACCAAGCGACAAAATAAGAGTTAGAATACGAAGTGACTACTCGGATTCTACCCTCTACACTTGACGAAAGTATGAATCAAATTGTAAGACAAATTCTCGCCAAATCTACAATATATTTATAAGCTGCAGAAACGGCCGGGATTCGAAGCCACCAACGGCCAGTCCCGAGACATACAAAGTTACACAACCTCCTACGGTCACGGAATACACAAATAACGGCCACACCCGGCCTAGCATACAGCTATCAAGATACAACTATCAAGATAAAAGGGATATAATCCCAACAATCCTCAGTAATCAAGGTCAAGATACCAAGACATGGAGATCCCAAACGAACCCATGGGCTGGTCTACATCTTCATCCGCGCCTTCGGCATTTCCGCCTGCTCCAGTTTCCACCGTGTCCTCCGAAACGGAGGAACCAAGGATTCAGCATGAGCACATTCATCCATGAAACCCTTCATCTCAGCAATCTGAGAAGAAAAGGAGAAGTCCCGGTTCTGCGACTTGTAAAGGATAGCGACCGAGCTCCGACACTCGCGGAAATCGCCCACAAACTCTTGAGCTTCCTTGAAGCTCTCGAATTCAGTGGCAAACGACCCGGCCCTCCGCTTCATCTCGGCGACAATCGCTCTCCTTCATTTCCTCTCTGCACGCACGAGGGCTCGAGAATGGAGTTCGGCCTGTCTCTGGTTCTGTTCCTCAACCTCCTTCCGGAAAAGTTCTCTTTCAGTCTCCTCGGCTTTGAAGCGAGAGATCCGCAATCCCCGGAAATTTCCGTCGAGCGGCACGCCAAACACCCTCATCCCCTACATGAACTTAAGATCAAAGAAATATATATATAATGATAATAATATATATATGATCAGAGTTCAAAGGGTAAACCTGATTAATTAAACGAGAACCCTCGGTTACTACTTTTCTCTTCGCCTCGTTGTCCAGCGACTCATCAGTAGTAAACGCTTGAAGAAGGCCGTCGAAAAAGTCGCTAGGAAGGGGAACCTCGCTAGTACCGCTCCTTTCCCTTGGGGCGAAACTAGGGTACCCTCCTGGCAGCGGAGGATCTCCCGAGACAGTCTCAGAGGCGACCTCCTTGCCTATCCGAGACCTGTTTC